>CM042986.1:0-1359860 GCA_023678885.1 Pogostemon cablin
CCTAAACCCTAAACCCTAAACCCTAAACCCTAAACCCTAAACCCTAAACCCTAAACCCTAAACCCTAAACCCTAAACCCTAAACCCTAAACCCTAAAACCCTAAACCCTAAACCCTAAACCCTAAAACCCTAAACCCTAAACCCTAAAACCCTAAAACCTAAAAACCCTAAACCCTAAACCCTAAACCCTAAACCCTAAACCCTAAACCCTAAACCCTAAACCCTAAAACCCTAAACCCTAAACCCTAAACCCTAAACCCTAAACCCTAAACCCTAAACCCTAAACCCTAAACCCTAAAACCCTAAACCCTAAACCCTAAACCCTAAACCCTAAACCCTAAACCCTAAAACCCTAAACCCTAAACCCTAAACCCTAAACCCTAAAACCCTAAACCCTAAACCCTAAACCCTAAAACCCTAAAACCCTAAACCCTAAACCCTAAACCCTAAACCCTAAACCCTAAACCCTAAACCCTAAACCCTAAACCCTAAACCCTAAACCCTAAACCCTAAACCCTAAACCCTAAACCCTAAACCCTAAACCCTAAACCCTAAACCCTAAACCCTAAACCCTAAACCCTAAACCCTAAACCCTAAACCCTAAACCCTAAACCCTAAACCCTAAACCCTAAACCCTAAACCCTAAACCCTAAACCCTAAACCCTAAACCCTAAACCCTAAACCCTAAACCCTAAACCCTAAACCCTAAACCCTAAACCCTAAACCCTAAACCCTAAACCCTAAACCCTAAACCCTAAACCCTAAACCCTAAACCCTAAACCCTAAACCCTAAACCCTAAACCCTAAACCCTAAACCCTAAACCCTAAACCCTAAACCCTAAACCCTAAACCCTAAACCCTAAACCCTAAACCCTAAAACCCTAAACCCTAAACCCTAAAACCCTAAACCCTAAACCCTAAACCCTAAACCCTAAACCCTAAACCCTAAACCCTAAACCCTAAACCCTAAACCCTAAAACCCTAAACCCTAAACCCTAAACCCTAAACCCTAAACCCTAAAACCCTAAACCCTAAACCCTAAACCCTAAACCCTAAACCCTAAACCCTAAACCCTAAACCCTAAACCCTAAACCCTAAACCCTAAACCCTAAACCCTAAACCCTAAACCCTAAACCCTAAACCCTAAACCCTAAACCCTAAACCCTAAACCCTAAACCCTAAACCCTAAACCCTAAACCCTAAACCCTAAACCCTAAACCCTAAACCCTAAACCCTAAACCCTAAACCCTAAACCCTAAACCCTAAACCCTAAACCCTAAACCCTAAACCCTAAACCCTAAACCCTAAACCCTAAACCCTAAACCCTAAACCCTAAACCCTAAACCCTAAACCCTAAACCCTAAAACCCTAAACCCTAAACCCTAAACCCTAAACCCTAAACCCTAAACCCTAAACCCTAAACCCTAAACCCTAAAACCCTAAACCCTAAACCCTAAACCCTAAACCCTAAAACCCTAAACCCTAAACCCTAAACCCTAAACCCTAAACCCTAAACCCTAAACCCTAAACCCTAAACCCTAAAACCCTAAACCCTAAACCCTAAACCCTAAACCCTAAACCCTAAACCCTAAACCCTAAACCCTAAAACCCTAAACCCTAAACCCTAAAACCCTAAACCCTAAACCCTAAACCCTAAACCCTAAAACCCTAAAACCCTAAAACCCTAAAACCCTAAACCCTAAAGTGTATAATTTACCCTTAGAGTTTAGGATATAATTGTAATTTTACCCTTATGGTTTAGGGTATATTTTACTCGATTTGAGGTTAGTGTATAATAGTCTTTTAAGTATAATAAATTTTAAAAAAAGAACAAAAAAATAAGGAAGGAAAATTAATTAGGAAAGTGGGACCACATGTTACACCAAATTTGTTCCACCCAAATTGCACTCAAATATTGTACTCCCTCCGTCCCGTTTCAATGTTTACGTTTGCTTTTTGCACTTTGATTAAGGAGTATAGTATTTTAATAGAGAGTGGGTAAAAAGATATACTCCCTCCGTCCCGTGAAGTATTTCACGTATTGGTAAAATTTTATTTTTTAATGTATAAAGTAAGAGAGAGAATATATATTTTAGTTAATTTAATAAAAAAGGTGTGTAAAGTTGTTGGAAGATGTAAAAAAGTGAGTATTATATTGGGATGTGTGTAAAAAGTGAATATTATAATAATTTATTTTTTACCAATTTTAGTAAAAGTGAAGTGTGAAATACTTTGAGAGACGGATAAAAAAGAAAAGTGTGAAATACTTTGGGGGACGGAGGGAGAAATATTTAATGTAAAGTGGGTAGTTGTATTAGTGTTGGATGTAGGGCCCATGATGATATATTAATTATTTTAGGTGGTCCCATATTCCAAAAAGGAAAACGTAAACATTGAAATTGGACACCTAAAATAGAAATATGTTAACATTGAAATGAGATGGAGGGAGTATATCTCAATCTAATACACATTAAATTTTTATATTTTATAATATATTCACGTGCAAAAAACAAACGATTACATTTCAAAGTATAATTTTAAGGGTAAAATATATCATAAACCACTAGATATAAATATATTCTAAATTACAAGGTGAAATTATAATTATTCCCTACGTCTTAAATTCTAGAGTAATAAATAATAAATTCTAAGGGCAAAATATGTCCTGGACCACTAAGATTAATTATATCCTAAATCACGAGGTTAAATACAATTACGTCTTTAAAATTAAATTTAAAAAAATCAAGAAAAAAATGAAAAAGAATAAATAAACAAATATACATACCTAAGTGTGTCATAATAATTTATGCTATGTGTATTGGATAAGAATAATAACTTATAAATTAAAATTATTTTGAAATTTTAAAATTAATGGGTTTTTGATCTTTCATGATAAAATTTATTTTGTCATAAATAAAAATAAAAATCTATTTATATATTTTGAATTTTATTATGAAATGGGAGTAGATGAACACTTCCTCCTAGAGCTGTTACAAGAAACGAGCTGCTCAATAGCTTGGCTTGACTTGATTCGATAAAGCTCTAGCTTGATCTCGATTAGTGACTACTCGAGCTCGAGTTCAAGCTCAAGCTCGTCTAAATACTCGTTGATTAGTGGTATTTTCACCTAAATTTTAGTGTCTTTTTATGTGTGTTTATATTATTTTATCCGTATTTATGTGTATTTTGGTGGTGTTATGTGTTTCTTTGAAAATGTGTGAGAATGAGCTTAAACGTTTTAAAAACAGGTAAAATGGAGCAAAAATAGAGTCGGGAGTCAAAACGGAGAAGAAGGAAATGAGCAGCACAAACACGGCTGCCTGTGTTCAGTTCACGAGGCGTGTTCATGCACACGCCCCGTGTACCGCACACGGCCCTGTAAGAATGGTCATGCGCGAGCATCAGACACACCTATACGCCCACCCTGTGACTGTGTTCAGCGCACGAGCCGTGCGCCGTCTGGAGCAAAACGTTGATCAAAAGCCCTAACAAGACTCGGGCCGTGTCCATGCACACGAGCTGTGTAGGTGCAAAAATCAGTCAAATATCAGAATTCTTCTAGAAGCTCCCAAGGGGTATAAATACCCAATATTTCAACAATTGATCAAGTTCTTTTCGTGGTTTAGAGCTGCACACACACATCACACACAATTCCTTCTATTTTTCACCATTCTTTTCATTCATTCATCATCCATTCCATCTATCTTCATCCAACCATCAAAATTGTCATCCAATTGAAGAAAATGAACAAGGAAGAGATGAGAATTACAAGGGAATGAAGGTGATCACTATTGAAACACTTCAAGGGAGTTTTCATCCAAACCTTGTATTAAACCTCATAGTGAGTTCGTCTAAATACTCATTACGTCATCGAGCCGAGCTCGACTCGATTTAATAAGGCTCGATAATAATATTAATAATAAATACTCAGTCTGTCCAGTTTTAAAGTGTTCGTTTATTTTTTGCACGTTGATTAAGGAGTATTATTATTATATGTAAAGTGAGTAGTTGTATTAGAGGGAAGTGGTAGCCATATTGTGTACTTTTTATTAAATGGAGAAAATTGATACCTTTGCACCGGACGCCAAAAATAATAAAATTGACACCTTAGAAGCGGACGGAGGGAGTATTATATTAATATAATAATTATTAAATATAATATTAAATAGACAAAATCCCTAATGGTGGGGTACACCAAGTATCAGAAGATAAATTGATTCGGATTATACGTGGCGTCAACCTATTGGCGACTTTCTTAAGTTAGGATGGTAAAAAGCCCAGCGCACCGTCGCACATACATTGACGCACCCTTAAATTCACACGTGTTAGTTTTGGTAGCAATCCCTCACGCCCTGACACAGCAATCATTTCTCCACTTTGTTCACAATCCTCCTCTCCTCCCTTTCTCTCACTCCACGCACTGACAGGGAAAAAACAAAGGAGGAAGACATTCATACCAGAGAAATTTCACCTGGGCTCTCCGAATTATGGCTGGTAGAAGAAGAAAAAAGATGAAATTGTAAGTTTTTTAATTATCTCGATTGGATTGATGCTTCACACTTATAATCTTGCTTTTATTTATTTTCATAATCTGTGATTCAGGATTCTTTATTTCTTGACAAAATTGATATCACGCACTAGACCATGATTGATATTTGAATTAGTTTTTAACTGAAAGTAATTGTTCGAATGGTTCAATACTTAAATCTTCATCTATATCATCAGATTTGAGTTTCTGAATTGAATAATTATACGAAGTTCGACATTTTACTTAATCTAGCATTCTATTGTTACTAACAGAGGGCAATTTAATGTAAATGGAAAGATAATAACATTGCATGGAAAGCAACAAGAAATAACTCTAAAACAAATATCTGGTGAATAGTTCAAGAAAAAATATAGAAAGAGTAAAGGGGCTGTGTTAGGGTGTCTGTTCATGATTTCTTCCATGGATCCTAAGCAGGATACCAGCATCTGTCCAGATGAGTTTCACCTTAGATGTGGTTTTCACCGAATTAAACTTTGCTGCAGGATTCTTAATTATTTGTTTTATATGTTCAAGTAAACATTAAGAGTATTAACACCACATCCAACATGCCTATTCGGTTACCCAGAAGTTAAATTATATTTTCTCACTCACAGTAGATGTATTGGAGCTTTAATATCAAAATGCAAATAAAACCATGTTGAATGGGTAAAGTATGCAATGAAGAGTATCATAGCTGAAGCTGTATATATCAAGACCCTTCTTTTGTTCGACCATGGACAGGACACTGCCCTTGTATAAGGTTCTGGATGACCGTGTTTTCAATGAAATCAAGATTTATTCTATACTAAATATCAAGTGTATGTTACCAGATGTTAAATGGATAAAAATTTCTTAGCTTTTCTATAAATGACTTGACCAATGAAAGGTCTTATAGTTCAATAAATATGGGGATATCGGCTTTCTAACATATTAAAGTGACAGCAGTTGACGAATGATCCCTAGGATTTGTTTAATTCATCAAGCTGAACCCTGTGGTCCCCCTTAACCTTAGCAATACATAGTGTATATAGATTGGAAGGAGGGACCACAGGTTTACACCGTGAACCCGGTTTACACAAGTGTTTGTGATTCCTATAAATCATTGCTGGTGGGTCCTGCACATTGGTGCCAGTTGTTTCTTAAATCGCCAAATTGACATTTTCTTCATGCATTTCTCCAATAAGGAAGCTTTATTTCGATTTCGAGACTAAATTAATTCTTTATGAACTTTTAACCCAAGATTCAATTTGGTAGTTCCTAATGCATGTCATCTTTTCTAAGACTTTTATAGATTGTAACACATTCTGCATTTTTTGACTGCTTTGCAACATTGATCTTTCAATTTGAATATGGATCTTGAAATACTATGGAGTTGAGTTGTCACATACTATCTAATGTTATATTTAGTATATCAATCATTTGGACATAACTTTGTCATTTCATGATTGTAGATTTGCTGAAGCAATCAAAGACAACATAAGTATACTGAGTATATCAATCATTTGAGCATAACTTGTGTCATTTTATGGTTGTAGATTGGCTGAAACAATCAAAGACAACATAAGAGCTTCAAGTGAACAGTTGGATGATCAACCAACACAATCTGAGCTCCCAACAGAGCTTTTGGAACTTATTCTTTCGCAGTTAAATTTAAGAGACAATATTCGTGCCTCTTCTGTGTGCAAAGGATGGTTAGCTGTTGCAACCTCTGTCAGATTGTCCAATAAACCTCCCTGGCTTATGTTTTTCCCGAAATTTGGCGACTTGTATGAATTCTATGACCCTTCTCAACGCAAAACATATTGGCTTGAGTTGCCTGAGCTACATGGCTCCAGGATTTGTTATGCTAAGGATGGTTGGTTGCTGTTGTACAAACCTAGGACACAGTCTGTATTCTTCTTTTGTCCTTATACGCGAGAGTTGATCGATTTGCCTAGTCTAGAATTAACATACCAAATAGTTGCTTTTTCGGCTGCTCCCACATCTCCTAGTTGTATCCTTTTTACGGTTAGGCATGTGAGCCCTACAATTGTTGCAGTTAGCACTTGTCATCCTGGAATGACTGAATGGACTACAGTCAACTATCAGAACCGTCTTCCATTTGTCAGCAGCATTTGGAATAAGTTAGTTTTCTGCCAGGGTTTTTTCTATTGTTTGAGTCTTACTGGCTGGCTGGGGGTTTATGACACCAAAAAAAGTACTTGGGCAGTACATTCTGTGCCTCCCCCTAAATGCCCTGAGAATTTCTTTGTTAAGAATTGGTGGAAAGGGAAATTCATGGCGGAGCATAATGGAGATATTTTCATCATATACACTTGCTCTGCTGTGAACCCTGTCATTTATATGTTGGACCAGGAAAATAAAGTTTGGGTGGAGATGGAGACTTTGGGAGGCATGACACTCTTTGCAAACTTCTTGTCTTCTTATGCTAGAATGGATCTTCTTGGATCAATGAGAAACAATGTCTATTTCTCTAAAGTTCGATTTTATGGGAAACGGTGTGTTTCATATTCTCTCGACAATGGTAGGTATTATCCCCGCAAGCAGAGCTATGATTGGGGGGAACAAGATCCCTTTGAGAGTGTTTGGATCGAACCGCCTGAAGACCTTTCAACTTTTCTATGATGAAAAATGGATTTTGTGGTTGTTTTTGTAAGGTTGAAGGTTCATGCATCTTAACGTTGTTTATTTCGGTCTTAATTTTATAATCAACTCATTAACTAGAATGTTGTAATAAAAAAAATGTTTGTTAGTAGAATCAGTATCTTCTTCCTTTGTCCCTCTTCAATTACAATTTTATCGTGTTTATTATTGTGAAAACTTTTAGGTGATGTTTGTTTTGGGGTTTTGGTGAGTTTGAAAATCATGAATAGTGATGTGTTTATTATTGTGAAAACTTAATGATTCTCATATGATGATTCCGTTTTCTCATGGTGCACTTCGGTACATAATGTGCATTCGTATTATGCATTTCGCCATTTACGAGTGAATTCCTAGTGACTCCAGAGGTGATAAACTTCTCTCGCAAATTTTGTCCAAAGAAGATCACCTTCAGGATCCGGATATGCTTTCGAAATTGGAGAGGCGAAAAAGTTATTCGAATGCCCAAGAAAGAAAACCTTGAGATTGGGAATTGAGGACCAATTTCAAGAACGGGTTAAGGAACAATAATTCCTATTTTTCCTTAGAAATATAATTTTTTAGAATTAAAAAATACCCACCCCATCCCCGAGAATCTTCATACTTCCTACATTTGTCCGTCTTATAATATCTTTCACACCCCAATAAATGAAACAACTCATTTATTTAAATTTTCATATTTACCATCCTCACCTAATACACTAATCATTACTCTATACAATTTTATTAGCTAAAATTACTACAATACTCTTTAAAGCCAACATAGTTTGTCAAAAAAGAACAGCTTTTCTTAAACAACGCTAATCAGTAAACGGTGAAAAGATCTTTGGGATGGAGAGGCTATTTAGATTTCGAAGAAATTGAATACATAAAAGAAGTTGATATTTCGTTCATTCGAATGCACGATGTTAATTTATGTGCATTAATCTGTAATAATTTTATTAATAATGTATATGTGTTTTTTAAGAAATATATTAATTTTTTTTAGGTTATTACATGAGGGTTAACTAGGTGTTTAAAGTATATAAAATATCTAGAAAATTAATGTTTGATAAAGATTCTTTATTTATTTATTTATTTTCTTCAAAAGATCAACAATGTTTTTATAATAAAAGGTATACAATCAAATACATAAGAGTATAGCGTTCAAATCGGCCAAACCTAGATCTATGTATCCAATCACATGCAAGATTTAGCTTTTTTTTTATATTCAGATGTTCATTAAAAAACTAACAAAGATGAGGTATTTTGGATAATTGAATAGAATAAAGTGTATGATATATTTGACTTTGACTAGATTGTGTGTATAAAAAGAATGTGATATTTTTATAATATTACTCTCTCCATCCCACCGAAAGGTTCCCATTTTACTATATTGGGCGTCCCACTCAAAGGTCCTCATTTTTCCTTTTAGTAAAAGGGTCCTACATGTGACTCACAATTCACTATTAATACAACTACTTATTACACATAAAATAGTAATAATATCCATGTGTAAAAATAAAATAAAATACAATAATTAATTACCCTCCACATGCAAATTCAATTTAAAAAAATCAAATACTCCCTCCGTCTCAACTTCAACTTCACATTTTTCGTTTTGGTGCATTCCAAATTCAACTTCACACTTTCATAAAAGAAAAAGACAACTAATTAACATCCCTCCAACATACTTTAATTTCAAATTTGTCATCATCTTTTTAACACACATAACTGACTTTATTATTTATTTATTATCCAAAAATATCATACTATCACAAAAAGTAAGTCAAAAAGTAAGTCAAAAAGTGATTTTTCTTAAACATTGTATCTACAGTAAACGTGAAGATGAATTTGGGACGGACGGAGTATTACATATAAAAAATTAATTTACATTAAAGTAAACTAAAATTTTTGAATTAAAAAACAAAAATAAAAAATAAAAAATACGTACAATGAAGAGAAATATCCCAGAACATTAACCCAATTACATGATTCATAATAACCCTAACTCAATTTATCTTCCTATTCAATGATGTAGGGATAATATCATTAGGAATAAACTAGATCTGAGTTTTTTCGATCGTGATGGCGGTGGTGATGGTGTTGTCGATGGCAAGGCCAGAGAGTGAAGAGCAAGAAGAATCTGTCAAAAAAATAGGACCGATCGTGAAGAGGAAGAAGAAAGAGAGGTCGGCGAGGGCAGATACCGGTTCTAGGGACCTCCTATCGGCGGAGCCTCCGACACCAGTATGTGAAGTAATTCTTCGACGAAGACGAGGTGTTTATTTCAGGAAGGATATGAAAAATATTGTGTTATGTTCTTCTTCTTCGTTAATCGTCTGTTTTGATTTATTTTATTTTTTTTTTAAAAAAATATTATCAAACATTTTCTTATAATAAAAATTTAAGGGTGATTATGCGGTGCACATGATGTTAATGGGTTAAAAATAAGGGTTAGTGGATAATTATTTTTTTAAAAAAAATTAATTATTTTATTTTATTTGATAGTGGAGATCAAATTAAAATATAATCCAATGATTAAAATCGTCTAGGTGCACAGAAATTGGACTCTAAATTTAAAATTGGGTCAGCAAATTATATGTCAGGAGTCAGCGTACATGTTTATTATTATTTTTTAAAATATATTTGACGTGGCATTTTCTTAATGGTGAAATTTTATTGGAATTGCCCCCTCAGGAACACACATGACCATTTTCCGATGAAATTTTAGATTTCTAGCAAAAATTTGGTAAAATTGAACTAAAAGACATTGTTATGGTACTAAATTGAAATAAATATCTTTTTTTGGACAAAATTTAAAGTTTTAAAAAATTATGGGACAATTTTTTTTAACTCTCATATTGTGTATTGTTTTTATTTTTAAAGCGTGCAAGTATTTTTGGGATAGATAAAAATAAAAAGTGTGCATATATTCTTGGGACGGAACGAGTAAAATTTGCTAATAAACTGTATAACCCCTTCGTCCCACCGAAATGTCTCAAATTTATTATATTGGGCGTCTAATTCAAAGTAGACATGCACTTCGCTTCAGAACTGCTGGTTCCGATTTTGAACCTCCTATTCCGGTTCTCAAAAATGTGGAACCAGAATTGAAGCGATCATAGGACGATTTTGATTCGATTTTAGAATCGCCGATTTCGATTTTCTTTTCTTTTTTTTTTCACACTCACAACGTAAATTAAAAAAAGGTGGAACCGCCGATTTCGGTATCATGAAATGAAAAATCAAAACCGAACTAAAATATATCCAATTTTGATTCCATTTTGGTCGATTCCCCGATTCGAACCGTCTAATTCAAAGTTCTCATTTTCCTCTTTTAATAAAAAGGCTCAATATATGACTTAACACTCACTATTAATACAAGAATACAACTACTCACTACACATAAAATAATAATACTCCTTTCGTTACGGGCAAAAGTCCTCATTTGTTTTTTGTGCGTGGATTAAGGAGTAATCTCTTCGTCCCGGTATTTGTTCATGTTTATCATGCACGGAGATTAAGAAGTGCTAATTTTTTTAATATATAATGTAAGAAAAAGTGAGGAAAAGTTGGTAATTTAAAAAGAAAAAGTAAAAAAGAGTTACTGAAAATGATAAATAAAGTGTAAAAAATGAAAAAAAAATATTAAAAAGGGTTAATTGCAAAAAAAACACGAACTTTACTACTATTGCAAATTTATCCTCACTTTTAACAAATTGCAAAAAAAAATCACCACCTTTAAGTATTGTTGCAAAATAAACCCAAAAAATCATACTTTTAGTCACAAATTGGGTTTGTTTTGCAACAATACTTAAAGGTGATAGTTTTTTTTGCACATTCTCAAAAGTGAGAATTAATTTGCAATAGATGTAAAGTTCGTGATTTTATTTGCAATTAACCTTATTAAAAATGATGAATAAAGTGCAAAAAGTAGGTAGGAAATATAATATATTTTTACTGTTAAACTATGACCGCACACACCATTTCTTTCTAGCTTAAAGCCTAGCAAGAGAACTAGACGAAAAAGAATGAAGAATCTTCAACCTAGTTGTCCGACTAGTATCCCTCCCCCAAGGCTTCTTCGATTGATCTAGCAAATATTTTTAAAGAGGCTGCCTTGTTACTCATAATAGAGGTTACAATACAAATTTCATACACCCCTTTTATTCTATCGATTTTGGATCAACAATATTATACCATATTGTTTTATCATAGCCTACCTCTTTCAATAGCTCTCTCCACCACTGCTAATGGCGGCTCTCTCTCTTTTCTCCTTTCTTCTGCTTCATCGCCCACTCCCTCACATCCTTTTCTCCAAGCAATTCTGCCAGCCATTGCAAGCTTCTTCGTAGTCAGCATAATCCTCACCTTAATCCGAAGGCCAGATTAATCAAGTACAGTAATTTAGAATTTAGGGTTCATGTTAGTGTTTAATACTTTAGGATTTACCGCGTACCTTAATCCTCACCTGTATTAAACATCTGAGAGTTTTTTTTTTTTAATTACATTTCTGGATTTCAAACAAAAGAATGATATCTATCCATATTACTCCGAAACAACACGTGCTGTTGTTGCTGGTAAGCCGAGCGATTGTTGATGGCCATCTAAGACAGCTGCTGGAGCTTCCCCTCATTTAACATGAATATTCTTTCTGCCATCAAAATTGTTTCCAACCGATGAGCAATCACCAGTACCTGTTTGTACAAATGCATAAACAAATTAGTTAATCCTCCACACAAGTCGGCAGCGTGGTTCGAAGTTTGAAGGCCAAGTGGCTCAAGTCCTCAATGAATGTTGGTCTATGAAGAGCCACCAAACAGAATACCATTCATTATACATGAATCAGGCTCTCTATGGATTGGACATGATTCATAATTGGATGAACATGATACATAATTGGATGAACATGATTCATAAAGACGCTCTCAAAACGTGGACATGATTCATAATACAGCAGCACATTAATTAAGATCAAGTGAAATAACACAATCTTCATACAGCACGGAGGTTCAGACTTCCAATTTAAATATTCCCATCCCATGGTCTTTTTGAAGATATCATATTTAAAAGTTGTTCACAGACATTCGAATTGTTAAGAGCATGTATTCAAAAACAGGAAATGTTGACAAAAGTTCTTCTACAGTATCAGCAAGCTTCAAGTTTAACTATTCAAAGTACATAATACCATAACTCCTTCCTAATAATATTTGAAGGTTTGCTGCAGGAGACTTGACATCTAGTAGAGTACAACAAGAAACATTACAACGCAAAGGATTTTTACAATGTTCCAAAAAGCTAAACCAAAATAATCATACAAACTGCTGATGCTGCAACCAGATCAAGGTAACTGACTAACAGTCATTATCAGAAGAAAAGAAACAAAGAAACCTCCTGGAACATGGTATATGCTCCAGAAATTAAGTCCACAACCCACAATAAATAATCCCTATGTCTGAAGAAATCACTCAAATAAAAAATGCTATGCTGCACTTAAGCTTACCGTGCGATTTTGCATTAGCCGTTGAAGAGCTTCTCTAACCAGTAGTTCAGATCTGCTGTCTAATGCAGAAGTTGCTTCATCTAAAATAAGAATAGATGGATCCTGATAGAGTGCTCTTGCAATAGCTAGCCTGAGGTATAAGAGTAGGAAAGGAAAAAATCAATATACAGTATTTGGAAATTAGAGAAGTGCATTCAAACATAAATTAATAAGGAAACCTAAGGGTGTAAGCGAAAATGTCCAGATAAATATCTTGCTTTTGCCTTTGGCCTCCGCTGAAGTTTGATCCCTGGGGTCCAACATTGGTCTGATACTGATTTGGAAGACATCTAATGAACTCATCTGCATTTGCTGTTTGAGCTGCAAATTTAACTTTGTCCATGTCAATACCACTTAACAGATCCCTATATCCAATGTTCTCGGCAACAGTCCCAAAAAAAAGTATCTGAAAACGACATGAACACTGGGAAATTAATACTTAATACACCTGTTTCTCCTGAATATCACTTTTGACATAGATTACACATTTTCAATGAACAAAGATGCTGCAATCCATTTACCGAATCTTGCAACACGAGACCGACATGCCTCCTTAAGCTCTGAAATTTGATATATTCAATGTTACAGCCATCTATCAATATAGAACCTGCCAATGTAGAAAAAGTAAGCTGCATAAATGTATAAGATAAATAAGAAGATAGTAGGGCTCCCATCACTCATGAATAAGCTTCCACATGGACTAGTCTTACCGGAAAGAGGTTCATATAGGCGAAGTAGAAGTTTCACGAGAGTTGTCTTGCGCCCTCCTGATGGCCCAACAAGAGCAATTGTCTCTCCAGCTTTGATATGGAGATCCACCCCATCCAATACAGGAGCCATATAATCCCCATACGAAAAAGATAAGCCACAAGTTTAACTTCCCCATTAATAGAAGCTAACTCGACAGCATCTGGCTTCTCAATCACCTGTGTATAAGTCACAGTAAACAGCAATAACCAGGGGTTAGTTATCACTTCTAAAGCATTATTGAAACATTCCATGTCATTAAATTAAAGTATTGAGATAGTTTAGTAACCTCAAATTTTATAGATTCCCTGCAGTCAATATTGTCTCACTAAACAAAAAATGGTAAACTCACTAAATTTTTGAAGCAGTACGCAATAAATGATTCAAAAAGTAATTTCTGTAAAGAGTTCTATCACTTTCTGACAGCCACACCATTGCAGGCAATATTCAGATATTACATTGACATATTGAGGGAAATAACACATAATGAAGAAAGACCTGTCGAGCATGTCCAACAACTACCTGAGATTTGAATGAGGTTAAATTAAATAGCCGCTCTATTGCTGGTTCTCCTTGTTTCAACTCATTGTACGCTTTTCCAAAGCCCTGCATAATTAATTAAGTTTAAGATATAAATTATACTCTTCCATCCCAGTTTTGTTTTCACCCTATTTTTTGCACATAGATTAAAAAAGTTGACACTTTTAGGGGTATTATGATATTTTTTGGAAAGGATAACGCATGTTAGGTGCGTTAGGTCAAGGTGGAATTTTTGTAAATAAAGTGTATTGAGGGAGATTAGTCGTTTTGCCTTTTTTACCCATTTAGGAAGGAGAAACTTTTGTGGGGCGGACAAAAATGAAAAAGGTGAAAATAAAGGTGGGACGGTGGGAGTCTAATACAGCAGAAGCTAAAACAAAATAACAAATACAAATGCATAAAAAAATTATGTTAGAGATCATCGGTGCCAAGGGGAAATATAATTCAATTTTTCTGCTTCTAACCTCGAAATAGACAGAGAAGCAAATTATGAACATTTTCCCTGCACTCTTATTTTGGTTTTAGAAAATAAAAATGAATGGTTTTAGCTTCCCTAGTGGTATGATTTTGGTCCTACCTTCAGTTGGATTACATGTTCTGAGCCACATTTAAACACTCATTTTGCTTTTGAAAGTGATCTAAATTTTTGAAGGTAGGCCTTAAGTTGAAGATAGTACAATTTGATAACAACAGAGCTTTCAGGAGACATCCCCACCTCACATTTGATATGTGCTATCATCTCCAGAAGAAGCATAACTAAAGAGATGGAGTTGAAAGTTTGTTCCAACATATGATCAGGCAAATTCGGTTAATAAAAGATTGAGGCGAGGATCAATTTTCTGGACAAAACATTTCCTTTGGTTGGTGAGGCTGTGGAGGGTATCGGACACAACTTCAACTGGACGAGGAGGTTTACACATGATCCCTTTACATTTATTTGTGATTCAATATACTACTCCTACTAAGGTAAGTGCATTACTACTGAGCATTGTGCACACATTATTATCTCGTTAAATTTACCAAGCTATAATCTCAGCAATCGCTAAAAATGAGGTAAGTGGACTTGATCTTAACATCTACAAGCACTATGTCTTGAACATCAACAAGTTATTAGAGTTTTTTTTTTTTTTTGAAGAAACAAGTTATTAGAGTTTAAAAACATGAATATGGATAAACTTCGCAAATATTCTATTATATGCTGTGAAACATCTTAAAAATATTTAGTAGTTTGGAAAATGATATTCAACGACCACAGATCAAGTTTTAAATTGAAATATCAGCAACCTGTAAACAGATCTAACAACATTTTTCGTTTGCAGAAAAAAATCATCATCATCATACAAATAAAAGGAAGAAACTAGTTATGTTACCGCAATTGGATCAATCAACAGAATCAGGGATGTCATGAATGAAATGATGGTGGAACAACTCAATAAGCCTCTTGAGACAACCAGCGAGGTGGCACCCAACATGAATAACACGCCAAAAAACATAATTTCTACTATCTGAGGGATTAAAACCTTCATTTGCTTCTTTTTCAAACATGCAGAGAGGTCAGCAAAAGTAAGCGACTTGAATCTAATGAGCTCATTGGACTCTGCATTGTTCGCCTTGACAAAAAAAATTGAAGGAAAGACCTAGAATAAAAGGAACAAAAAGAGCAGCAGAAATTCAAGCATATGCATGCAAAAATATGGTTTATATTTATTTTTTAATGATTTAAGCAGGGGTGTTGAGGATGTGGTGATAACCGATCAATAAGTATAATTTGTAATACACGAAAGAACCGCTAAGAAATACATGAATATGTGTAAGAACAGCAAGATGCCAAGAACCAAAATCAAATAAACAGCGAATATCTAAAATGAGTAACATGGCACCTCATTTAGGTAGGCTGCGAGAGAGGCTGTACAATGATTTGCCTTGTTGGACATCACACGAAGCTTTTCTCCAAGGCATCCAACAGTGACAGCCATCAATGGAATCACCTTGAATGAACAAACAACGTAGAATTTTGTCTCAGGAATTCAATTAACATTAACAATGATGATGATGATGATGATAATAATAATAATAATAATAATAATAATAATAATAATAATAATAATAATAATAATAATAATAATAATAATAATAATAATAATAATAATAATAATAATAAATAAATAAATAAATAAATAAATAATAAGTAGAGATCAAACTGAGTCCAATAATAAATAGGAGTAATATATATAATTAGCTCCCACTCCTTACCAAGGCAGAAATTAATGACAGTTCAGGGCTTAAGATCAGCATCTGAGTTGCCATTGCTGATAATTGCAAAGTGCATGGTACAATTGTCTGTTGAAGAGAGAGAGATAAGTAAAAGGGTTTAACATGTATAAAATTCACAATTATATTTGAGAAATCATCTTAATGCGCCTGAGACGGGATGATAGATATATAAACAATTATACCTTAATTCCAATTGACGGCCAAAATGTCAGTCTCTTTGCACATTTTCTTGGTTCTTTCTTTTTGTGCACGTGTAGAGGGGTGGAAATAGGTGGGGACGTCCTTTTTAGTAAATATGTAGCAATCCAGCCTATTTTCACCATGTGTGTTTTGGAAATGGATCTCTCCAGTTCGTTTCTCTAAATTTTTTATAAATTTAGAGAGATGGTAACATGATAAAAATAAGTAACTACTAGTACAAACAGTGAAACCCTTACAATCTATGCATCTCTGTAAATTTACGGAAGCAAAGGAGAGATTTCTTATTAGTGTGTGTTGGGGGTTAATCATGTAGCTTTGCCGCCGTACTTATTAACTCATAGCCACAAAAAAGTAACATAAATCAACAAATAGTTCTCACATTCAAAAGTGAATACATAGTGTCAGCGATATCCTTGGCCTCTGCGGTGATCCGGTAAGCGACACCGCCGGGTAAAATTCCATTTTCACTCTCAAAGAATCCCAAATCCCTGTGCAAGACCTTATCAAAGACATAAACCCTAACCTTGTACACAGATCTCAATGCCGCCTCCCATAAAGAGGCTTGCTGCACATAATTCGCCACAATTCGAATCAAAACAAGAACGCTCAGTATCAAAGCCTCGTTTTTTAGGCTCACTAAATCTGCACTGGCTATCTGAGAAGAGAGTTTCCCCGCCAGAGGCACTATTTTGGAAAGCGAATAGACAGAAATTGAGCTGCAGAACCACCCACAGAGGATCGGTCGCCATTCGGATCGGAGGTAGGGGATGAGCGCCGTAAGGGAGGCGAATTTGATCGGCGAAGAGGAGCAGTTGCGAGAACTGGCGTCTGTTGAAAGTGCAGAGAATGTTTTAACAGAGAAGGGGACTGCGCAATGTACAGAGATGCTCGTTTTGGGTTTACGAGTCGGGATTTTGAGATCGAGGTGGGGGAGGGAAAGACGAGAACGGGAGGTATAGCATGGTGAGGGAAATTGTAACATTAATTTCAGTTGAAATTACAAAATTTAGTGATTACGAGTTCATTTAAGACAGTCATATACTGATTGGCTTACTGCCTTACTCCCACAATCCACTCGATAACAATTCATTGGGGGCTAAACAAACCTAAAAAATTGTTAAGTGAAATAATTCTTAAATAAAATTACTTAAATCCAACCCAGTAGGGGCAGGCCGGCCATAGGTTCGAATCCTGTCATCTGGGCGTGAATCTTCTTATTTGGACATCTTGTTTGGGCTAAGGGTCCCTGGAATTCCTTCCAAAGCCTGCTGGATAATTTTTATAGATTTTGTCATTTCGTCGATTCGCACTAAATACCGAGGTCCTGTTTTAACAACTGAGATGCAGCTCGAGGGACCTGCGACGAAGCGACTTTCGGTGGACGCAGAGCTAAAAGGGTGGAAAGTGAGGAAGAAAGAGATGTAGAAATAGAAACAACTTCCGAAATAAAGGGTACTAAACAGGAACAAAAGGAATCCACTGAAGAATATCCTTCTCCCTCATTTTTTTCGGAAGAAAGGGCGGATCCAAACAAAATCGATGAAACGGAAGAAATCCAAGTGAACAGAAAGGAAAATGAATTCCACTTTCGAGACAGGCTATCAAAACAGACTCGTTTCTGAAGAGTCTTATCTAATGAATATCAATGAAAATCAGGATAATTCAAGATTTAAGATATTTGATCAAAAAATTGAAAACTTTACATTTGCTTCAGAAAATTACCGATAAATACAAAATTATATTTTATTTTTCCCATAATACCTATATATATTCGTACATTAGTGTGCATTGTTAAGATAGAAACAAAAATACGTTATTTATAATGTACATTCTATTGAGAAAGAAACTGAAAATACGCTATTAAATTGAAGAACCCTACTATGTACATTAGTGTGCATTCTTGAGAAAGAAACAGAAAATACGTGATTAAACTGAAAAACCATACAAATGTACATCAGTGTGCATCTTTGGGAGAGAAACGGAAAATACACTATTGAAACTATTATTAAGTACATTAGTGTGCATTCTTAGAGAGAAACATAAAATACGCAATTAAACTGAAAAACTTTACGAATGTACATTAGTGTGTATCTTTGAGAAATAAATAGAAAATACGTGATTAATTAAATTGAAAATATGGTTGTTATAATTATCCTTAAATCTCTCACCTGTTGTTTTTATTTGATTTAATGTATATTAGTGTTCAATGAAACCGTGTTAAGTCAAAACATTGAAATATTCAGCGTTGTAAATAAGGGTAAAGTTGGAAAAAGAAATAGACGTTTAAATTAATATATCTGATAGTAATTAGGTTATATACACGCGTACCTATCAGTAATAATCCCTATAAAATATAATATTAGTGTTGCTTTATTAAATATATTCCGAAATTAGTTTTTTAGTCCTTAATTAGAGAAGAACCGTCGTCTTTGTTCCATAGACGGGCACTGCGTATGAAGAACTAAATCCCAGAGAAGGCTTTCTTGAAGACCATCACTTCCTAAGAAAAAGAGCATCAAATCTATTGATCACTTTTTTTTCTCAAAACGATAGGAATTCATTTATATACTAGTCCGCCGGCTATAAGAGTCTCTCTGGTGAAAACACACCAAGAGAACGGAGCCCCACACTAGGGATACAACAACTCCATATAAGAGACTTAAACACCTCAATAAATGAGGACTCGACATTCCCTAAGGAAGACAAACTTAACAAAGGTCAAACATTCTAGTACATAAGTAACACATCTACAATCTGACAGAGGCAAACTGTTGAACAAAACAACCTATGCGATTTAGATCGATAGACAAAATACCTTATTACAAGAATGTTCTATCAACAAAATAAAAAAAACAGGGGATCGAGAGAAGTAAATGAGACTGAAAAGATAGAAAAAAGGTACTCCCTCCGTCCCACCGAAAGATCCTCATTTTACTATATTGGACGTCTCATCCAAATGTCATCATTTCCCACTTTTAGTAAAAAGGTACCACATATGACTCATCACTCACTACTAATACAACTACCCATTACACATAAAATAATAATACTCCTTAATCTACACAAAAAAAGTAACCGGTGATGTTTAGACGGGATGAAAGGAGTAGATTAAGAGCCTCCTCTCCCTATTCACCACACCCTGCTTCCACCGCTAGATCTGGACCCACCACCACCAAAAATGACCAAAACCCTTTAAACCCCCTCAAAATTGGATCTTCTCGCAAGGTTGGAGAAGAGCCTCCCTTTGATGCCTTCCAACATTCACAAACAAGCGCTAAACCCGAAGATGTACAAATCTACCGTCCCAAAGGGATAGATCCAAAGTCCGCACAGCAAGAGGGGTGAATACGCACACGTCCATCTCACCGAAGGAAGTATCTAAACCCGAAGTTTTCGCAGTTACACATGAATGCTCATCTAACATTTTCTGGGATTTAAAATGTTCGTATTGATGTTTCAAGGGGAACAAATTATATTTTAAGTCTTTCTTATTTTTATTAAATCAACAGGTATTAGTGTTGTTTGAAGCATTATAGCAGTGATTAATTGTTGATAGTGGTTTATTTTCTCTGATGGGAAGATACTGGAAAGTATCGTAAAGAGAATATCTATTTCTTCATTTCATGGAAGCATATCTATTTCTTCATTTCATGGAATTTTGGGTATACTTAGTAATTTTGAAGTATGTGTAGTAACGATTAAGTAATATATTTCTTTTAAGGGCATTTAAGTCATATAAATTAATAATACTTTCATCTAAGGTTTTTTTTTGGATATGTTTATCAATTTTGGGGGTATGAATAGCTACTCCCTAATTCATTTACTTTTTCACGTGGATTAAAGAGTATTATTATTTAATATATGATAGATAGTTGTATTAGTGGAGTGCGTGAGTCCTATATATTAAATGTATTAGTAATATATGTGGGTCTCATGTGT
Organism: Pogostemon cablin; assembly: GCA_023678885.1. NCBI lineage: Eukaryota > Viridiplantae > Streptophyta > Magnoliopsida > Lamiales > Lamiaceae > Pogostemon > Pogostemon cablin. The sequence goes on from CM042986.1 coordinate 20,394, forward strand.
TTAAAAAGGAAAATGTATACTTTCGGTGCAGACGCCCAAAATAACAAAATGTATATATTTTCGGCGGACGGAGGGAGTAGTTTATAATAACACAAATACTTGTGTAAATCGGGTTTATATACTTTAATATGCAAGTCATGTTACTCTTTAATACATGAAAAATTACTTTTTAGACACATAAATTGTTAGTCTTCTAAATTAAAAAATTGCTCTTCAAATTCCCTGATTTATCTATTACTTTTTAGTACATGAAAAATTACACTTTAAAGACATAAATTATTATTTTTCTGTATAAAAATTATTACTCTTCAAAAAATACTAAAAAAATAATTTTAAAAAATAAAATTTACATACATTTAAATTTGTTTTACATGAGACTCAATCATATGGAGTATTAAATTATGCTAATACTTCTTAATTAAAGGGGGAGGGGGAGTACAATTGAACTGTAAAATATAATTTAGACAACTATATTTATTGTTAAACTTTTTTTAAGTGTGTTTAATACTCCCTTCGTCCCATTCAAATGTTCTCATTTTCCTTTTTAAGTAAAAGACCTCACATATGACACATCACTCACTACTAATACAACAACCAATTACACATAAAATAATAGTAATACTCTTTGATCCACACACAAAAAGTAAATTGAGACATTTGCGTGGGACAGATGGAATAATTTTTGGCAAAAACTTGTGTACCTCTGACGACACACCATGCCCGAAACACAAGAATTGGGGACACGGGAGACCAACTCATAATTTTTTAGACTGGACTTTTTTTAAAAAATATATATATATTATCCATAATATAATGTGCTACTGTAGATCCGCTCATGGATTTTATGGAATGGGGATTAGTAGACTATCCACCTCCATGATCGGTTGTTTAGGTAGAAATTGTTTTTAAAAAAAAAAATCAAACTAAATCACAATTGGTTGGAGTTTTGGGTGATAGTACAACCCACCCCACAAACCATCAACCTATCTATACAACCAATTAATTTGTTACATATGTTAACATCATAATAATTTAGAGTTAAACTAGGGTGCACCTAGCTAGTAATAACCGTTATATCAAAAAACTGATCAATAACCACCCTTAGATTAAATAAAATAATTAAAATTTAGAAACTAAAAATAACTATACCCTAAAAACTAACATATCAACCCTAGGTGCACCGGTGTACTCAGTGCACTACAGAATTTCCCTAAATTTTAATTAGATTTTATGAACATAACTTAAAATCTTTATATATAATATATAATATATTTTTATTTTATAAAAAATAGTAAAAATTTTAATTTTTTTCTTTTCTATAAATAGAGTATAATATTGACACATTTTAAATTATTATAAAAAAAATTATATTTTATTTTAATTTCATGTTAGTGTTCATATTATTATTTTTATTTATTGTGTTTTCAAAATAATTTTCTTGTTATAATTGTAAACTGTAGAACTAAAATAAAATTTAAATATGAAATTATTATAATTTTAAATATATAGTTTAAAAATTCTCAAAATAATGTATAATTTTATAGATAAAGTATCTTGTGAGACATTAGTTTTGTGAGACAGTTTCTGAGACGTGTTAAAATATGTTTATTATATAGAGAAAGTATATTTAATGGTTGTTAAAATATGTTTTTTGAACTATGATAGATAGTGAATTAAAGTATGATTATATGGTTTTATAATATGATTTATTATTGACATACTGATCGGTGTGAAATTCACCTATAATTTTGGGCTTAATTGCATGAACTTAATTGGATATATTTGGATTTAATTAAATAATTAAACATGATTTTTATGAAAATACTATAAATTGCTTGATTATTTGGAGAGAGGTGTTTTTATTTATTTTGCAGAAAAAAATGGTGTTTTTGAACTTGAAAGAGTGATGGAAGAAACGAGAATTAAATTGGAATGGTAACAAGAAAAAAAGAGGTTGCAGCTGAAAAGACAACATATTTGAAGAGAGCTACAACAACACTTTTTCTGAGTGTTGAGAAAAGTGAACATAGACAACGGCTGAAAGCGTTGTCTTTTAGGGTCTCGGAAGTGTTATCGTAGGGTACGAAACAGAGAGCAGAAAATAAGTTTCTGTAAGAGAAACTCGATCGAGTTTTTAATTCCTCGATCAAAATTTTAAGAGAACTAGTAATGCCACCGTGCGATGCATGGTTATTGAAGAAATACATTTCTTCATTCTAATAAGCGAAATATTTAATTGATGAATAAAATTGACATTTTTGGATTAAAAAATATAATAAATAATAATATTTGTTTATTTTGAATTTTTGATATGGTAGATTTTAAATTAATGTTAAATCAATATATTAGAATATATATTAATTTATAGTATAAAAAAGGAGAGATAAATAGACAATAAATATTAAATGAGGAGATACTATAGAAGGTGAATATGTTGAGAGTTATAAGACCATTTTTCATTTATACTATAAATAAATTATTTGATAAATATATCAGTATAGTAGTAAGGAATGGTAATTAATATTATTTATGTAAAAATTATTTGGTAAATAATAGGAATGATTATCTTATTAATTAATTTAATATATTTTTAAAATTACTTATATCTTTTCTATCATCCGTACTATCTGTATATTGCTGCACATATTTTATTTCTTATTTCACTTTTAAAATCAACACATTTTGTTTATTTATTTATTTTTTAAAAAAATGAAAAGTTTTCATTTCACTTTGAAAATCAACACATTTTGTTTATTTTTTTTTAAAAAAAAATCAATTTTCATTTTTTTCTTCTTCTTGACTATTATACTATTATTTTCGATTTATAAATAAAAATTGTAATAAGAATAATAACTATAGTAGTATAGTGGTAAGGAATGGTAATAAATATTATTTATGTAAAAATTATTTGGTAAATAATATGAATGATTATTGCATATTTTTTATTTTTCTTTTCACTTTGAAAATCAACACATTTTGTTTATTTATTTATTTAAAAAAATTCATAACACATTTTGTTTATTAATTTATTTTTTTAAAAATTCAATTTTCAATTTTTTTCTTCTTGAATATTATACTATTATTTTGGAATTTATTTAAATCACATAAGTGATTTTTTTTCTCTTTCAATAATATCTACTTTGTCTTTTCTTCTATATAAATTTTAAAAATAATAATTTTATATTTTTTTAAATAAATCGAATTATCAAATTATACAATGTTCACATTACCACAAATATTTATAAGATAAAAGTTCAAAATTTTTTATTACTCCTAAATATATAACATTATAAATAATATACTTGTGAAATGCATATTTTACATTATATCAAAAATTTTTATTACTCCTAAATATATAACATTGTAAGTTACATACTTGTGAAATGTAAATTTTACATAATATCAAAAAATTTATTACTCTTAAATATATAACATTGTAAATAAGATACCTGCAAAATACAAATTTTACGTTATATATACTTGTGGATACTTTGTTAATAAAGGTATATGAACTTAGAAACTCCCTCCGCATAATTTTTTTTCTTCGTATATTAATAAATTAATAATACAATGTGTAGCATCATATAATTCGAAATTCTATATAAAGTTCAATAATACAATATCTTTAAATATATCTCTAAATGTATAAAAATAATAAAAGATGAGTAAAAGTCATATCATTCTTTTCTCATTTATTTCGATTTTATATATCACAAATTAATTTTTTTTGTCATATATCCAATCTTATTTCGGTATAATATATTACAAATTAAATTATTTCTTTGTATATCTCCAAACCTTTTAAATTCTCATTTTATTTGTACTTTTATGTATATATAGATATAAATTTCTATTATAAGTATATGGATATAGATATATAAATGAAACTAATTAAATAATGTAAAAAAAATATCAATTTACATAAATTAATATAGAGTTTTTGGCTAATTTTTAATAATAACTGTTATATTTTTTATTTTATATTTTTCTTTTTATATTTTGAAAATAATAATTATTTTTTCAAACATTAATGGTTCAATCTATTAATAGAAATTGAAATAAGAATGGTAATAGGAAAATAATTATGAATGTTATTTATTTAAAAAATGGGTTAATTGTAAAAAAAAAACCCACGAACTTTACTCCTATTACAAATTAATTCTCACTTTTGAAAAATTACAAAAAAAATCACCACCTTTAAATAATGTTGCGAAAAAAATCCAATTGGGTTTTTTTTGCAACAATATTTTAAGGTGGTGGTTTTTTTTTTTTTTGCAATTTTTCAAAAGTGAAGATTAATTTGCAATAGGAGTAAAGTTCGTATTTTTTTTAATTAACCCTTTAAAAATTGTTTGATAAATAATAAAAATGGTTATCATATTAATTTAACATATATTTTTAAAACCACTTGTATATCTTGCTTTTTCGCACAATTTTAATAAATTGATATATGTTCCTTCCTACATACCATTTTAATGAATTTCACAAGCATATTTTTATATTTTTCATTTCACACCCATTTTTTTTTATTTATAAAAAAAAATCACTTTCATTTTTTTTCTTTTTGAATTTTATATTTTAGTCTGAACTTTGAACTCCTCTTCACATTTTGAATTACTTAGTATGAACTTAGAATAATTTCCTTCACATGATTGATAGAATTTCTTGAACCATTCTATTATTTTTTTTATGTATAGTATAAATCTATACTATAGATTTTTGTTTATACATTAAAATTCAAAATTATATATAAAGTTAAAAATAAGATATATAAATCTTTAAATATATCTCTAAATATATAAAACATATCACCAATGTCTAAAATTCAAAATTCTATATAAAGTTTAAAAAAAAAAAGATATATAGATACTTAAATATATCTCTAAATGTATAAAACAATATGTAGAAAATAACTTGAAGTTTCTAATCTCTTTTTATATCTCTAATCTTTCTTTCTCATTTTATTTCTTTATCATATATCTAAAATTAAATTAAAACATTACTATAAATTAAATTAAATTATTTCTTCTGTCTTAGGAATTAAATGGATACTATTCATTTGCCAAGCCAAGCAGGATCTATGAGATTCCGGTGGATGTTGTCCCTCTTGTTGGACGTCGTCGACTCCACCCTTCCAGCTCTCACCTCCAACTCCACCCTTCCCCAACTCCACCCTTCCCTTCCGCCTTCATCACCACTCCAACTTCAAGAGCCTTCTCCACCACCACCTGTCTCATTAAAATTTTTTATTTTCGTTCCTTTCTCTAAAACCGGTGGTCATGTATATATAGGAAAATTTTAAATCTTTTTGTAGAAGATTCAATTTATATTTTTGTAGAAGATTCACTAAAACAATAATTCCTAAAGTTTTTTTTCTTTTTTTTCCTTGTTTTCGGTGGCATCTTCCTAAGGAAGCCACTATTCTACTTTTATTAATACTAGATTTTAAGACGTGCGTTGCACGTTACATGCACGTCATACTTTGTAATAAAAATTGTGCGAATTATAATATAGTATATTTTTTTATTTAGAAAATTTTATTTTAAAACATAATAATGAATAATTTTATGTAAAAGTTCTAATTGTTTATTGTCATTGCAAAACTATACAATAAATTCATTTTTCTAATAAATTTGATTGTGTATTTCTCATCGTTTGTTGAACTCAATGATGTACGAACACAAAATAAATGAGTATTTCCAAGGGTTCAATATTGACTATTGAAAACACATTGAGACCATATGTAGCTGCTCAACACTGCAATTGATAATCTTAGAATCGTGAAGATAGCAAATATGCATACATGCTTAATACAACAAACATGTGAGACTTGAACAACTCAAAATCTCAAGTTAAATATGGAAAAGACCATTTAAGTTGAGCATTGATATCTTTCGGTGCTTGTCTTTCTTCCGAAGTCTTATATATGAATATCACCATCCCGACTCTATAATATACATAGAAAACAAAGGAATGAAGAAAAAATGTGAGATGATAACAGTACATCATTTACGATTTTAAACAAATCAGTGATATAGTAAGGGTTCATGACATAAGCTCGCACTGAGAAGTAATTAGAGACACACAATTATTAAAAGACTAATAAAAAGAGTAGTCTAATTCAAAAATACAATCATCAATAACTTAAGAGTATCTTCATATACGTACCATAATTTCAACAATACATATGATGTCTACAGTACCATTACATCCAACCCACATGTTCGGAAAATGAAAAGATCAGTAAAAATAAAAATGTCAAGATACCTGACTATCCCAACATTGTCAAGTCTCCCGGGTTTTAATGCAGATATCAATAAATCATATATCACTTTCATTCTCTGTGAAAAGAATAACAACTTGCTTGAAACATAATTAATTAGGATAATGGAATATAGTATGGATAAAATAATGCAAAAATGTTTCTCATTGCCTTGCCACTTTTAATAAATTAGGATTAAGATATGATAATTTTATTCAAGGATAAAAGATCTTCTATTCTATTTTAAAATTTTGGGCCATGATATGCAAACAACAAATGTTAACTTGAACTTGAATGGAGCTATTAAATTTTATATAAATATTTATTTAATTACGTCATTAATTTTTCTTATTAATGTATACACATAATCTTTGCCCATAATTCGAGTAATGTAACATTCCAGTTTCATTGTTACTATTACTTGTGCAAATTATGGTGTACATATTTTGAATCACAAACATACTTGCAGGTACTCTCTGAAGTAAACAATCCAAAACAAAACGAAATACATATGTTCCTAGACACAACCCTTTTATTACTCCGCCTCAACAACAACCGAACTTACCATGCTTTGAATTTGATCTTAATAATGCAGCTCAATTTTTTTTATCTTATTTATTAACAATTAAAATTTCCAGAATTGCATCCATACAAAAAGTTTTGCATTTTTAGTCAAGTCCTTCATCTCTACTAAAGCACCATTTAGAAGGATAAATTCTAAAAATTGTCCCTAAGTTGCTCAAAGTACCATAATTTATTTTGTTCATATAACTCCTTATAGCAGCAGCATCCATATTCTATCTAAAGACTCCCAAAAGCATTTTAACTTTTAGATCTAATCAGTCTATTGGAATGCTTTTACAGTATATATTAATTTCCAAGTATCCAAGCCTTATATCTAACTCTAGCAAAGGTTACTCCAATGTGCTTTATATTCGGAAGAGAAAAGAATTCAAGGATTTAATTACGATGGGATAGTCTAACTAATACCTCAGATGGATTAGTTTGAACTAGAATAGCTGTTATAAGGTCATCCCGTTTTAATTGATTATCCAAATCAGGCATTATATCATCTTTAAAGGAACATTCACGATCACTGTTGGCCATAAGTCCCACATCTCAACTCCAAATGGTTTTGTCCTGCCAGCAAAAGGTCTTTAGCATGAAACGAAAGCACAATCATGTCATCTAATGGATAAATAAAGTAAGAGTGAGGCTCCTGTACTCCCGGGCGCACGGAGCACATTCCGTGCGCCTTTGCAATTTTCGTGTCCCTTTACAATTTAAACCCCTAGCAATACATAGATTTAAATAGAATATAGGGAGAGAGTTGTGTTCACATGGGGACACGGAGGCACATGAACTTTTGCCATAAAGTAATAAACCCTTAAAGCAAAAGCGAGAAACTTCCCCTAGCACAAAACCCAATGATTATGAAGAAAATAGTCAATTTAACCTCTCACAGAAAAGTCCAGACTCTCTTCTATAATAAAAACTCCAGAATATATATAAGGAAAAATTTAAACATTATAATAGAAAAGTCAGCCACTTATTAAATCTTCAATGAAAAATACAACTCCTACGCACCTTGGAGCATCTTTGAGAACTTCAAACTCTTCTTCGTTCGGTAAAGCACGACAAAAAAAATCTTTTGGCCTTGGTTTCTTTCTCTATACTAAATGAATTTCCAAGAGAAATACCAGGAATATCTGTTGAAAAAAGCAAAGAGATGTAAGCATCGCCATCTTTCTACACAAAAATACAATAAACACACAAATTACAAAATAAGTATTACTGGATATCAACAAAAAGTAAATTCGTAAACACATCAAGTAGAAACAATTACATTGAAGATGCAGTACCGTCCTGCTCTTGTGCATTGTGTAGCCTGTAAAAGTAAAGAAGAGAGACAAAGAGCATGTGGGAAAAATTCTGGCACACTTGATTGGAGTACTTCTTATAGAAAAAACAGAGCAAATAATAATCAATTATTGCATATCAAAAGATTTCACCAATTCGAGAACCCCAACTGTAGGACTATACAAAGCAGATGAAAAATGAAATTGCTTGCTCATGACCTAAATTAATATATGCACAAGTTTAAGAGTTGTATGGAAGTGGGGAGGGTGATTACAAATAAAAAGTAGAGAGCTCACAATCGAACTCCGGGCACTGGAATTCACTTTTTGCTGGAGGCTATCCACTCACAAAGAGAATACCCCACCAATTCCTCAGTATCTGCGCATCAATGCAATTTTATACAAATTAAAGACATAATTTCGATTGAATCGCACATAGTATAGACATAAAAAGATCATTACGGTAGGGTGTAATTGATCAAAGAGGCAAGGAACTCTGTAAACGCAGGTCGTCGTTGTGTCGCCTTCTTAAGGTTGTTGGAGGCTAGTGTATAGGGGAGATGTAATTGAAGCGTTGCAGTGTTGAATTTGAAAGGTTAACTAATTAATTATATATCATTAATGTAAATTAAATAATAAAATTATAATAATGCATCATTTAAATAATAAGGCCTTTGTCACTAAAAAATAATTTTAGAATTCTTTTTATACAAATAAATTTTGAATCTGTAATATATAATTTGGGAGACAACCACACCAGCGTACACAATGAAATTTTAGTTTACAATCTTAAAAAATAATTAAATACATTAAATATTTCAAATAATATAATAAATACGTCTCACTAATACAATTATATACTACACCCCAAATCGAAAGATTTTCAAACTTGATTTTATGAAAATTTCAATGTAATGTTTGATTTTTTTTCTCAAATTAGGACCAAATTTTTACATATTTTATTTTTTCTTATTTTAAAACTTGCAATAAATTTTATTTTCTCGTTTCAAGTCATACAAAATTATTAAAAAAAAATATTATATACCTTCAAATTAAATTATTATATTAAATATAATTATTTTTATTAACATTCTGTATTATTTTATAAGAGTTCAGGAAAAAAATTACGATAAAACTTATTTTGAAAAAGAAATTAAAATTTAAGTTCTGAGACACTTTTAAAATGAAGTCCAAATTTAGAGTAAGACATACATAAAACATTTGGCCTGAAAATTCCTTATTCTACGTAAAATGCAAATGGTACCTTGTTATTGTTGACTATTAATTTGATATTGTTTTCACAAAAATTAAATTAAAATAAAAAAGTTATAAACATTTAAAAATTTAGGTGACATTTTGGTTATTTATATTAGAGGGATTTTTAAATACCACTGTATAAAACATTTACAAAATCTATTACTCTATATTTAAATCACTCTCCTTTCATACAATGGCGTTTAATTTAAATTCTAATGAAAATTCAATCTTCATGATTAAACATCATCAATTTAATTTATCATCTAATTTTATTCTCTTTTCCCAACTTTACTTAACTCCAATCAAACCCCTCTTCACTTTTATCAATAATATTAATAACACTATTTCCTTTTTATTCTTTTATCTCGTGTATATTTCCTTATACTCAATTAATATCATTTTAACCTTATCATCACTCACATATTCCCTTATGTATTGACATAAATTTATATTCTATAAAAACAATATACAAATATTTAATATCATCGTATTTTCTTCAAAATTAATATATATATTCAACTCCATATTATTTCTTTTAATAACACATTTCAGCAATACTTCAATAAATTGTATTATTATGGAATATTATTTTCAATAGGTAGTCCTTTTTTTTTCTCCCTTCAATACGTAAAATCAATGTATAATAAAATTTAAGCATTTCTTTAAACTAAGCATTAATAAAAAACAATCATGCATATAGCATATCATTGTTTTGATTCTGCTTATTTCTTCTTCGTTCTTATTTCTTCTTCTTTCTCATACTTTCCGCTTAACAAATAGAGCACTGCAAACATCATCTAGACTATATATACAATTCCATATAAACATAGAGGAAGCTTATAAAATATACGCATAAACTCAATTATCTAACTAACCCATATAACAATCATTGTTTTCTACCATTTCTTTGGTAGAGCCTCACTGATTTCTTCATTGCAAAGATTTTTGAATATGCTGGTTGTTTTCTCCCTCTATTTCCTTTCTTGGCCTCATTTATTCGATAGCTAAATAGATTTCATTGGATGCGCAGGGTTTCAGCCATGGCATCAAACTTGCCGATTAATCCCTTCTAAGTTGGTTATTGAAGGATTCGATCAAAGAAGATGTAATCTCGAAAATTTTTATGAAGAAGATATGCCAGACACCACCATTTTTCGACTGAAGGTGATGGAGGCTAGGCTACGATAGAGGGAAGAATTTTTTGTTGTGGCTCATACCTTTTTGTTTCTTCTTTCACTTGATGAGTATATATTAGCACAAAACTTGTTTAAGAAGACTTGCACAATTTTCAAAGAAACATAATAAATAAATAATATTTTATTATTAAATAATTATTAGAGTTTATTTTAATTAATAAATTAGCAGGATAGTTTCTAATTAGTTGATGGATAGGCCTCCTTTTTTTTTAACTTTTCCAATGTACTTTTAATTCTTTTTATTAATATTTTAACATTGATTAGTACATGATATGCTTTTGGCGCCAACTTCTTCCAGAAGATACTATTCTAATTTTATATGTATATAGATTGCCACGTCATCTGTTCTGCTTCTGCCGTGTATTTTATATGTATATAGATTGCCACGTCACCTGTTCTGCTTCTGCCGTGTTCTGTTCCAGTCCAGAAGATACTATTCTAATTTTATATGTATATAGATTGCCACGTCACCTGTTCTGCTTTTGCCGGTTCTGTTCCAGGGCCAAAGCTGATGGGCCTCCCTTTAATTAAAAAAAAAAGGAGAATTAATTTCGCAAAGCCGGGACTCGAATCAGCGACCTCTGCCTTGCTGGGCGCCTCATACTTCCGCCAGGCCACAACCGATTCTTGTTTTTAAACTGTACGATATGATATTATACTCAATTCCTGGATTTGAATTTTATCCAAAAAAAGGCCCAAGCCCGTTTTCTTCACTTAAGCCCATAAACCCAAATGTTGCCCTAAACCCTTGAGCCTCCACATATATATATACTCTCCTTCTCATCTTTGAAGCAACCAATCTCCATTCCCAATTCCATTTCCTCCTCCACACATCTCACTCAATTTTTTCTCTTCTTCACCATCACTCTTCATCCAAAAATTCTCCATTAAATAGTTGTAAGATCCCTCCCCCTTTCGGGTGAGGGATCCGTAGTTTTAATGTTTTTCTAGATTATGATTTTATTGTTTTATAAGAAGGTGGAGACACCAAGGAGTGGATAATTTTCATGAATGTAAAACTTCATTAATGTGTAATCTAATTCTACTTATTATCTTTCTATTTTCTATACTTTTGTGGTTGATTGAATGCATGATTATTGATTAAATTATGAAAATGTCTTGATTGTATTTCCGGCTTTGATTAGGTTTTATTTATGAAATTCACATGTCTTATAGTAATATGAGATTTATGTCTTTGGTATTAGTGCATTGTGATTAAGTTGTGTATTGTGTATCGGCATGTCTTGTTTACCCTTAGTTGTTTTGCATGATTATCATATGTGAGTTTTTTTCCATTTATTACATGTGGGTTTAATATTAGGGGAGACTAACCAATGAGTCCTTATGTTTAGAACAACATAAATGAACACTAGTGAAATCACTTATGCCCGAGGATTAAACTAGTGAAGGAAACTCATCCATACGAATATAGTACCTTGAAGGGAATTGTAAGTAGGATCGATCTTAGGAGCTTTTTAGGGGTTGTGAAAACAATCTACATCCTATTCACCATGGCCATTGGCGATAGGTGAAAATCGTGATCGCCCTTACCATGAGTTGCTTAAAAAGGAAAACAATTAAAGATGTTGGATGTTTGATTATATGAGTGCATCAAGATAACTACCATGTCATTGAAAATCCAAAAATATTGTACTTAGATTTATTTTTCCATGCATTTTATTTTATTTTCCAAGCCTCCTTTTCGATCGTCCTTAACTAATCACGATACTATACCTAAAGACCATGAATCATAAATTCCCTTGGGTTCGATATTTTGTTGCTTGGTCGCCCCGTCTATAACGACCAATCACATACTTTAACTACAAATAAGCATATTTTACCTATATAATAAGCATACTTTAGTAATTGGTCAACCCTTCTCACACCTGTCTCACAAAAAAATCTGTCTCACAAGAGATTGTCTGAATTTTATATTGACAATTATAGTGTATATGTAGATGAGAGATAAATGAATATTTTATTATAAAGTTGGGTTGTGTTGGGTTGTCGATAAAGTGTAAAAAAATAAAATTGTGTTGATTTGTAGGTTGTATACGTGGATGAAAGAGAACTAAATATTTTATTGAAAGATTGAGTTTTGATGGGTTATTGATGTGTGTAGTGTAGATAAACAATAAAATAATCATATTAAATAAAGTACCTGTGTTGGTTGATCGGATTGAATTCCCTATCTCACGTTTGTTGTTTCACAATATAAAAAAATTATATCCTATAAATGATCATTAAACCCTTGGGGTACGTGTTAAATTTTGAACATTAATTATGACACATGACAAGAATGCAATAAATGAAATAGAAAATGAAATACGAAAACAGAATAGGTGATCTGATGAAGATGTTATTTAATAAAATAATATAGAGATGTTAATTGTATTGAGTTGGAGACTTGGAAAAAAAAAAGGAGGTAGTTTAAATTTGTGCTCCGTCAATTACTGATACCACGAAATGTTTCCAATGCAGCATGACTGTTAAAACTACTCAAACGTAGAGTTTTAGGGATGTGAATCATGTGATAACTGATAAGCATGGATGATTAATTATGATTTATGATCCATGCGTGTTAATATTACATAAAACTAACATTTCTTATAGAGAAATAGATCAAAACAAAATATCATTTTCTCCCTCATTAACATATTGTATAATTATTAATTAACGATCATTTCTCTCTAATTAGTTTATTGGCTATGGCAAAGACTGGACCGGCCGTTACAGCTACAATGATCCCAGTAACGATGATGGCTGTTTTAAGGCTCTGTAGCGCATCCTTCTCTTCTTCTTCTCTCTTTTGTCCTGCTTCATTCATTGATATTTGATCCTACTCTCACCAAAATATATACTCCTAATTGCATTCTAAATAAAATTTCTTAAGTTGATATACTTTTAGGCAAAAACTTGTGTGCACCCGGGCGCACGGGACACACTCTGTGCACCTTTAGAATTTTGTGTTAAATTGTATACCCTTTATTATAAAGATATGTACCCTTTATTTTCTGAAGAAAAATAAAAAATATTAATAAAAGGTGTATAACCTTTAGAACAAAATAGTATACCCTTACTAATTAAAGTGTATACCCTTTAGAACAATACAATGTACCCTTACCCATAATACTAAATTCTAAAGGCGTACGGTGTGCCCCGGGTGCACGCAAGCCTCACTCATACTTTTAAAATTGGTTAGAGTTTTTTTTAATTTAAAATTAATTCATTAAATTTTAAAATTAAAAAAATTACTTCAGTTCTGAGCTAGAACTAGACATGCAAAAAAAAAAAACCGGAACCAACCATTCCAACTGGAACCAAAATTAACGGTTTCGGAACCGGCCAAAATGAAACCGAAACCTAATAAATTCCAATTGGGTTCCGATTCTTCATTTTGTGAAATTGGAACCGGCAGTTTCCCTGTTCAAACTAGTGGCTTTCCTTTTCTTTCTTTCTTTTTTTTTTAATTTTTTAAACGTTTTAAGACTAAAAAAATATTTAAAAAATAAATTAAAAAACGAAACCGGCAGTTTCCCTGTTCAAACTAGTGGCTTTCCTTTTCTTTCTTTCTTTTTTTTTTAATTTTTTAAACGTTTTAAGACTAAAAAAATATTTAAAAAATAAATTAAAAAACGAAACCGGCAGCTCCAAACTGAAACCAAAACCTTCTTACCCCGTTAAGTTCCGATTCAACATTTTTGAAAATTGGAATTGTCGGTTCGAAATCGGAACCGACAATTACAAACCAGCTTACATGTCTAACTAGAAAAGCTTACTCAACTTGTTACACATTTCTGACGTGGTAGAAAGTAAACTCTTTAATCCATCGACTTTGCCTATTTTATATTTTTAAATTGTCACGAGTTGTTTCAAAATGTTGAAACTAACCAATTAACTTTAAAATTGAACAATTCTAAATATATTAAAACATGCTTAGGAGTATGTGTGAACCTAATTTACTGTGTAAACCTTTTAATTTATATTTAATTTAAATTTATATTTAATTTAAATTCTAACCGTACAAAAATAGAATATAAAAATATTGAAAAATGAACCACATGTTTTACACCGTGAACCTAATTTACACAAATGTTTGTCCCACTAGTAACCCACCTCATTGATGGCCCAGCAAATGATTTTTTTTTTCATTTTTTTTGAAGTAGGTTTACGTTGTTTAATTATAAAAGTGACCTTTATTTTGCCTTCTTTTGGATGAATGCCATTCAGGTCTATGATTTTATGTTTGTAAATCATGGCACAATAATGATACAATAAGTGAGAATGAAGGTGATATGTCTCCAAAATTAAACACAAATCACATATATTCTCCATAAATAAAGTAGAACATGTAGAATCAAAAAATTAAACTATAAGGTGATGCATCATAAGTGGTCTAATTTGTTGAATTTTAAAATCAATAGACCACTTTAAAAATTTTGAAAGAATTTGAACTATTTAAAAAATAGGTTAGTTTGGTGGATTAAAATTTGGGGGACGCTATTCGAACCCGAAATTATTAGATGTACCCCATTTACTTAATATACCCCAATATTATACTCCCTCCATCCCGTTTCAATGTTTACGTTTGCTTTTTGCACGTTGATTGAAAAGTATTATATTTTAATAGATGGTGAGTGAAAAAATATAATATTTGATGTGAAGTGGATAAGTATATTAGTGTTGGATGATATATTAATTTTTTTAGGTTGGTAACATATTCCTAAAAAGGAAAACGTAAGCATTGAAATGAGACGCGCAAAACAGAAACGTAAACATTGAAATGGGACAGATGGAGTATTAGTTACATTTAAACATTACTAAACACACCCCAATTTATGACCATTATACCCTCTTCTCTTTTATCTTTATTTTTCTAATTAAAAAAAATAAAAAATTTATCTTAATCTTCAAAGCATATGAACCATTTTTCAATGAGGAAAAATGCATTTTTGATCCCGTTGGAAGAGTTTCATTTTACTTTTGGTCCCTAATCTCTTTTCTGGTCCCAAAAGTTACAAATATGGTCCTATCCGTTAGTTTTTGATGGAAAACGTTATGTTTCAAAAATAAAAGAAAATATATTTTTTTATTTTTTAAATTGCTTAACCAAAAAATAAAAGAAAATAACTTATCTCCTTCCCTCACTGGTGGGAATTCAAGAGCACCTAAAGCTACCCATTTTGAACACACTGTTGGCTTTCGATCGTTTGGTTAACGTAAGTCGTTAGAGATTCATACGATTCTACTGCAGCGGAAGCAAAAGAGCAGAATCATATTACCTTTCACCAGGGTTGATGTAGAGGATGATCAGCAGCAGCAGTAAACGACCTTCCGATCTTCTGCTGTATTCCCAAGTCTGATCCTGATGTTGTGTGAGCAACAATCTTTAGGATCCTCTCAAACTGCTTTTCTCCCTCTCATTCAAGTGTTTTTGGACGCAACATTAGGGTTTAGGATAAGCTGAGGTTGGGCTACAGCAGGGATCAGGAGGAGAAATTGGATTGTGCCTCCATTGGGCTTAAGTATCCAAGCTTAGCCCAAAGTTCATATTTAAGTCCAATAATAATAATATAGTCCACTAAAATATTATTACTGCACTGCCTTTACAATCCCAAAATTACATTTTGGGCTCCTTCTTATTATGAGCCCGTTAGTCTCCCCATGTTTAAGATATACAATGTTCATTAATTAATTAAGTTACTGACAACTCCATTAATTAATATCTTATCCAAGAGTAGTACCACTCAACCTCATTATCATGTCGGAATAAATTCCACCTGTAGGGTTT
The DNA here is from genome assembly GCA_023678885.1 of Pogostemon cablin. Classification (NCBI taxonomy): domain Eukaryota; kingdom Viridiplantae; phylum Streptophyta; class Magnoliopsida; order Lamiales; family Lamiaceae; genus Pogostemon; species Pogostemon cablin. The sequence goes on from CM042986.1 coordinate 36,759, forward strand.
ACATGATAATCCTTATGAGCTCCTCAAGGGGACATCATCAACCTATGACGGACACGGATTCCTTCTACAATCGAGTTTGTTGATTTAATTGCATCTAAATCTCACCCATTGATGAATCAAAGAAATACATATTGCCCTACATGTCGAGGTTATTGTATAGTGATTAAGAGCACGAACATCCATAATAACAGAGATCAAGTTCTTCTATAAGTCAGTATAAGTCGAACGATCTCAAGCGGTCCTGTTCAATACACACAAAGTGCACTAGTGTGATTCTATAGCCAAGACAAGTTAATACCAAACCATACTACAACCATCCCGATAAAGAGTCCCCGACTATCTCGGTTGTGAGCATCTGTTTATACTTTATAAGAAAACCGATAATATGATCTTCCGCGTGTAAATTGGCCAGGATTGACGGGGGAGAATTTGCAGGAGGCGTCAGGGGATCAGGTAGAGATTGGAGCGGTTGACGCAGTAGGCCGAGGAAATTGAAACAGAGGAAGATGCAGTCGGAAACGGATCACGTGCCGTCAGAATCCAACATCATGGAGGCATTACGGCGAGGATGTAGGCCATTGTGAGGAACGCGGCGATGCTAGCGCGGAGCTCGGTTGTGAACGTCTTCCGACGCTTCTATTCACCACAGCGGAATTGAGGCGGCTAATTGGCGATTGTGCTCTTTTCTTCAAGGGATTCATCGCCTCTGTCTCCATTAAAATGGCTTGTTAGAACGAAAGCCTTCACAATATATAGAATCCATTGCAAGTAACAATCAACATGATTATCAAATCTGTCGAAGATAGGTGAATGGAGCAAATATGTGATCTTTAACAAACTTAAACAACATATTGTCGCAGTTAATTACCGCCTATCATTACCTAAAAAACATTTTGAAATCAACACTTAATCTCTACACTAAATATTTGATCATTTTGCCACTTGTATCTTTTATTTTCAGTCAAAGAAAACAATAAATCACTTTAACTATAATATCAAATGAGTACACATCTCTTTCTCGATTTTATTTCTATATTTTGATAAAGGGGATGCTTACAATGGGATCAAGGCAGTTTCTTGTTTGCACATGATCCATGGGACACCAGTATTAAGACCCAAAGTCATTTTTGCATCCCATGCTGTATAAGCTCTACCAGGGGGCACCAATTGTCCACTCCACTGGTCCATATTCATTTTCTATCTGCATATTTCCCATTTACCATTCATAGAGAAATTTTATTTTCATTATATGGATTAAAAATAAAATGGAATTATTATCTAACTGGCACGTGGTTCATAAAAATTTTCTGACTTCATCAATCTCATTCTAAAAGAAGCTTTCCTTTCCATAGCCGTCTTCGCAGTCAAACATTAAGCTAAATAGCTGAGTTCGAAGCTTTCCCTACCTCTCATAGAAAGTCGATTCTTAGCAGCGCCGCAGCCGGAGAAAGTTGGGCCTCGACAATGTTTCAGCAACACGACAACGTGACGGAGCAGATGATTTCCGGCGGGATTTAGATCTATAGCGATCGGCGGTCGGTGGCGTCTCAATTTTCAACAGCAAAGGACGCGGCGCAACAGGGGACGGCGGCCAATTCTTGAAAAATGCCCTTCCGTCGTAGGAGAAAGGAGAGGAGTTCTCTTTGGAACAGAGGTTTAGGAAGGAGTTCTTCAATCAATCGATTACATTGGGATGGAGTGTGGTAATGCGATCAAGAATTTGGAAGCGGGTGATAAAATTAGATGATTAGGGTTTCATGTAAAAGGGGGGAATTGGAATAAATGAGAATCATATTGTTCATCTCGTGCAATCCTTATTTCAATTAACGGCCACGTGAGCCCGTGTTTGTTCTGTTAATTTATTGACGGAAATTTATAAAATAAGAAATGGTACAAAAAATGTAGAGAAAAGGACTAGAAATGAAACTAGACTCTTCGTAAGGATCAAAAGTGTATTTTTCCCTTTTTTCAATGCTGAAGTCAAAATATCATCGCCATGCCGAATGTTTGTATTTTCTATCAGTCTCCCAAATTTTGGCAGCCACTAGTTTGCGTGGCTCAACAACTTTTCATTGTTCTTTACATTTTTGCTTATCACTCTACCGATCAATTTGACGGCGGTCAGAAATCCGTCGTCTGCTTTCAATTGAGAATGCGTTGCTTCCGTTGTTGCTGGGATGCGAGAGGAAGGATGAGAGAGAGAAGTACGAGACGATTAGCGACATGGCTAATACGGTGTGGGAAGATTCCGCCTACCAAGTTGTGGATGCTTTAACTCAGCAGGATTGCAGTAAGGCATGTTTGGATGACTGCAATTGCAAAGCTGCTTTCTTCGGCTGAAGGCAAATGCAGTAAGCAGAGGCTGCCATTGAGGTACGGAAGAAGGTCTCTCACTAATCCAAACGTGGCTCTCGTGAGGGTCACCACAGTAACATCCGACGACGATTCTCTCTCTAGATCTCTCTCCCCCATAAACAAATCAAGAAAGAGACCAGTCTAGGCATTCTCATTGCCGTTGCTGCAATAGCTATAACCATGGCGGCGGTATACTTTCATCGGAAACAAAGTGATTACAAGAAGATCAGAGAAGCTAATTCGATCCACGATATAGCTTTACAATCATTCTCGTTTGCAGATCTCTCAGAAGCCACCAATAATTTCAGTGAAGACAAAGAGATAGGAAAGGGAGCATCCGGCACAGTCTACAAAGGAATCCTCGGTAATCTTTGGTTGGGAGAAGGTGTCCTCTCCTCCAAATAATCTTTGTTTTTAATTAATTTTAATTACTCCCTCCGTCCCGCACCAAGGGTGTGTGGGCCCCATATTTTAATTGTATTAGTGGGTGAATGTGGGACCATGTGTATAAAAAAGGAAAGAAGACCTTTTGGGTGGAACGACCAAAATGGAAAAAAGAGACCCTTGGTGCGGGACGGAGGGAGTATATGATTTTACAGGGATATTTATGTCTAATTATTCAAGGATATTTTAGTCCTTAATATAAATGAGGTACGTTAAGTAGTTTGGGAGTGCGATTAACCGCCCCTTTAAAATTTTTATTTTTATTGCCACGTAAGTGTTATCGGATAAATGACATATTTCAGTAGGTAACTAAATTAATTTGTTAAATTTTAAAAGTTAATAAATCGATTTAAAATTTTCAAAAAGTTCTTGATTAATTTAAAAAGCCACAAACATTTGTATAAACCGGATTTATATACGTTTATATGTAAACACGGCTACTCTTTAGCACATAAAAAAATTACTCTTTACAACACATAAATTGTTACTCTTCAAAATTAAAAAAAATTACTCTACAAATTCTTGAAAATCCTGATTTTTCGAGTACTTTTTAGTATATGAAAAATTACTCTTTAAAAATATGAATATGAATTAATATTACTTTTATAAATATTATTATTTAAAAAATAGGAAAACTAAAAGTTTTAGTATTTTCCTATTGCATGGATATGCATGTTCATTTATACATCCACCCTTTTAAATTGTGACCAACTTTTATTTTTGTCTACTCACTAAATTATGAACAATCTTAATCCTAATATGGTAAGGGTACTAAACACAATAACTTTATAACCTTAACTCATATAATTTAATAAAGTTAATCAAATGTGACTTTTCTTAATCTTGCTGTAGAAGCAAATGTTCTACTGCTACATAATCTTGAGAGATTGCATATACATAAGAATGGACCAATTTTAATATTTTAAAATTCACCTCTATATTTTATAAATGTCCCTTACATATATAAACCCTCAACCCACCCACTTATTCATTATCATCGCAACAGCTATGTAACAAGGCTTTCTACGTCAGCCTTGCTCCAAAATCTACTATAATAAACGACTAAAAATACTAGCTATTCTGCTATTCCAGTACCGCATAGTTAAAATCAACTTTTATGGCTGGCTATATGGGTTTAATGAAGATGCCATTCGTATAATGCCTTGAATAAGAATTAAATAAAAACAAAATGGCCAAACAAAAGACCTTTGGATATCTTAATAGTATTTAGAATAAATACTTATAATGTTAACCATCAAATATTGAGTACTGATCTGCAAGCAGGTTTCAAAATTGACAACAGATAGGAGTTACGAAATGCTAGGATTACTACATCAGATTTGGATTCACTCTCAAACTACCACATGTACACAGCACAGCTATTGCGCTCTAGCAACCGGCTCAAGAGCTTCAACAGTAACTACACTGTTACCTCTAATGACCTGCAACACAAGAAAACATTAATAGCTTTATTGTTGATTAAACTTCACCGTATGTTGAATTACAATTAAATTCCCTAGAACAACCAGGGACCGAAAAGGACTCACCACCATGCCTATCTCTGTTTTCTCGTTCCCATTCACTTCAACAGTATTGTCGACCACTAGGTTCATAAACTGATCAAAACCACGGAGTGTCCCAACCACCATTCGATTGGCATTAAGCTTTACTAAAATAGCAAAGAAAATATTGGCGTAAATGTCTACTGGTGGATTTTTATCCAAAAACTGTGTGACTATCACTAGATACACATGGTATCCTAAAAGGTTCACTGGGAACTAATTTATAATTCAGAGATATTGAGTGGTAATTTATGGTTTGTAAAGGCATAGATAATACAAGTTCTAATTTATGTTGTTTGCAAATGAATACATATAAATATTTTCAATCAGAGCGTGAATGAATTGCACAAGATAAATACCGATTTATGCTGAAGCAAGTTGTAGTTTGTCAGCAACATCAGCAGGGTTCTTCAATTACATTAACCTAAAATTTACTGCTTCTAATAGCTTTTGAAACATTTTGAGAAATTATGGCATTAACACTATCGGTTGAATTGTGTGCAACGGTTATTTAAAGGTTGCTCGCACAACTTGAGAGTTGCTGATAAATTCTAAAGTAGATCCTGATGGCATGATTTGGATTCAGAACATCTTTGAAGCAGACTTATGCACATTTACCACCAGAAAAGAAAAAAATTCATTTGCATTATATGCATCATTTTATGTACAAGTTTTACCATACAACTGTTCATAGAAGCTGCAAAATAGTAAATACTGATAAAACATGTGAAATACAATATCAGAACTGTGACAAAATATGTGCTTCTCACTGTTATTCGACTTAATTGATGCTAATATACGAAGGTTGATGGTTCAATAAAACCAAAACAAGAGTCCTAAACCACAACGCTACACATGAATACAGGATGCTAAAATCATCTAATTGAACACCTAAGCCATCTCTTCTGGGAAAGTTAAAATTAAAAGAACTGCAAGCAGGTTTCAAGTGAAATGCAAAGTAAATAATCAAGCATATAACTTACTCTGAAGCTTCTTGTCCATGTACCTGGGTATGAATTGAAGAGAGGGAGAGGGATTAGCATTTCTCATACATCAAAGGATATCGATAAATAAAACAAACACAAGGTATGCTTACTTCTTGAGGTCCGGGGGCTGTCCCGATCTGCTCATGACTGAATCTGAATACGACAGAGAGAGTGAGTATATGGTAACGATTCTGGCTTTAGCGCTCTACAAAACCCTAGAACGCTTTTCTTCTTTATTTTTGGGGGAAGGGGCGGGGATGACAAAACCTACTAAAAATTAAATTGACCTTAAAAGGATATCAAATGGGCTGGACGCTAGCTCCATACAGGCCCAATGGGATTCTGCTCAACTTATTCCCTTCCCTCTCCTCAAGAGTCAAGACCAACAAATTAATTGTCGTTTCGTTGAAAAATGTATAAGCAAAATATTCACGCATATTTTAGTTTTTACTCACATGGTCAATATTTGAATTTTTTTAAATTTTAGTTTAAGAAAATTTCCAATTTTAGTTTTTTTTTCACATAACAATATTTAATAAAAAAAGTAATTTTTTTTATATATTAATTTGTATTTTTAAATTAAATTAATATTATGTTAGAATTTTATATTTTAACATAATAATTTTTAAAATTTTAAAATTTAAATATAAATTTTTTAATTTTATTAGAGGGTGCAATTTAATAAAAAATAGTATAATTTGATTTTCATTTTTGAAAAAAATTTAAAGGTTATGACTAAATTGCAAATTAAGTAAATGTTGTGATTTTTCATGCAATAAATGTAAAGATAACATGGAAGTTGACGTGGCAAAGGTCAACGCCATGTCAGCGATCGGGCAGCGTTGACTGCCTGATGAGCTTGATTTGCAACATACCTCAAAGGTGATGGACTTTTTTGTAAAATGTCGAAAGTTAAGACTAATTCGCAATCGACGAAAAAGTTGAGATTTTTCATGTAATTAACCCTTTGTGATTCCATTCTTAAAAAAAGGGACAGAGAGCACCAGTTACAAGAAAATTTGTTTAATACAAGAAGCTTCGTTATCACTGATAAGTCATATATTAGCATGTTTATTTAGTGGTAATTCAAGTCTATTTAATTTAATTATATTTATTTATGTGTTAATATTGATTTATTTTGTATTTAAGAGATAATTGATTTAATTATTTGAATTGATGTGAAAACAAGTTATTAAAAGAGCAAATAAGGAAATAAATTAGCCAGCATATTTTTAGGATCGGATCTCCCCAAATCTGTATAAGGCTCGATCAAAAAAATAAAAGAGAAAAGAAAAAGATCCTAGAGATATTTTTGAAAGAGAGAAATAAGGAAAGAGATCAACCAGATTACTTTGGGGACAATTAGATAAATAAGGAAGAGATATATTTGGAGAGAATATATAAGGAGCAGATTACACGTGATTTGAGAAGCAAGGATTGGCGTGAAGAACAGATCAGACATCGGTCTTCTACTCCAAAAGCAGATTGGACGTGAAGTGCAAGAACAAACAAGACATCATCGGTTATTTAATTTTCATATTTTTAATTCTATAATTCATATGAACATGCGGGGCTAATCCCCTTCTCTAGTTTAGGATTCATGAACCTCCCGTAGAATTATTAATTTAATTATTAAGTATTTTACATTGAATCTTGTGTGCAAGTTTATTTTATTACATGCTTTGATATTCTTCATAGTAGTTTAATAATTATTTTGGTCTGATCAACTAATTTAATTATTTTATTGCTTAATGTTATTCTATGAACTACAATCCGCAATTGTTGTAGGAATTGGATTAAGTAACAAATAGAGATTATTCCTTCTACGTGTAATAGAATCTAGGTTGTATGATACCTAGCCGGATTTCGTAGCCTAGTAATCCTATGTTTAGAGTTTTAATGCATATACGAGTTCGAATCCATAGGGTCACTCGTAAATAGTTCAATTTAGTGATCGTACCCTAGTTGATGAACATAAGAACATTTGGGTAGATTAGTCGTACCGTCAATCTAGGGATTTGAGTTTGCACATTAGGCTAGATGTTTAATTCATATAATTAATTAATTTAGTAAACGAGAGGGGATCGACATCCTAAACTAGGCTCTTTATCAATTGGTTAAGTTTATAAGTAATTTTCATCTACTTGGTATTCAAAAATTAAGTTGATTTATTTTTATTGTTAATTTCAATTTTTCACCAAATCAGAACTCCCCCTTATTTAATTGTTTGAAACACTTAGATTTAATTTAAATTTCATTAAACTTCTTGGGTTCGACCCGTATTTGTCACTATACTAAGTATTAGTGTGAGTCGGAAATTAATTTATTTTGGTAGGCCAGCGACAGCCTATCAAATTTGGCGTCGTTTGCTCGGGGAGTAAAATTGAATTTTGTTAAATTTTTGTGATTCTGATATTTTTCTGCATTTTTACAGGTTCTGAAATTTTTTCGAATTTTTTTAGAATTTTCAAATTTTCCAGTTACACTGACACTGAACCCTTCAGTGTCAGAAGGCCCCTGTTTTCGAATTTTTTTCTGTGAATGATTACTCGATTTTCTGGTAAAAAAAGCTTGAATACATACCAGAAATCGAGAGAATTGCCCAGAGGTTGAGAAAGGAGTCCTGGAATAAGAAGGAAATAAGTTTGTCCACTGACGAAACTGCCAAAAATCTTACCGAATCCGAACTTGCAGCTGATCCACTTCAACTTGGAGAGGATAATTCTGATATTTCTGATTTAGAGGAGGAAGATACTGCAGACTCTGAGTCGGGAGAGGAAAACATGGCTGGAAATGAGGAAAAAATTTTGAATGAATTGGCAAATCCGGACGTAGTCCATCAGCCATTATACATTAACTTTCCTGCGATTACTAGAAATACTGCATTTGAATTGAAATCAGGATTGATTCATTTACTTCCTGCTTTCTATGGTCTTTCAGGTGAAAATCCTCACAAGTTCTTGAAGGAGTTCTCGGTTGTATGCATGAGCATGAAACCAACCGGAGTGACGGAGGAAATGGTCAGGCTTAGGGAATTCCCTTTTGCAATGAAGGACATGGCGAATGATTGGTTGTATTATCTTCCCTTTGGAACGATAAATACGTGGGCCGAGATGGAGAAGCTTTTTCTCCAAACTTACTTTCCGGCCACTAGAGTTGATGTCTTGCGTAAGAAGATATCTGGAGCTCGTCAGAGGCAAGGGGAGAGTTTACATGAGTATTGGGAGAGGTTTAAACGCCTCACATCAGCATGTCCCCAACATCAAATAAGAGACCAGTTGCTATTGCAATATTTCTATAAAGGGTTGTCGATCATGGATCGAAACATGCTTGATGCTGCTAGCGGTGGAGCTTTTATGATGAAAACACCTACTGCTGCTAGAGACTTGATTGCTAGCATGGATGCCAACACTCAACAGTTTGGCACACGTGATACATCGGTTAGAGAAGTGAAGGAGGTCCATGATTCTAAGTTGGAAGAAATTTTGAAAAAGTTGACACTTGCTGTGGAGAATCTTGCTAAAGGAAAAGAGGTAAACCCTCCATCTTGTCAATATTGTTTAACTAACGATCACTCTACTCTTGATTGCAGGGTTATACCTAGTGGGGAGCAAGTAAACGCCATGGGGCGACCCTATGATCCCTTCTCTCAAACCTACAATCAAGGTTGGAGAGATCATCCCAATCTCAAGTATGGAAGTGGACAAGGAGGAAATAGGGTCCACAACAGTTTCAAGAGCAGAGAGTGGTGAATAGACAACAAAATTACCCTCAAGAAGGTGGAAATCGCCAACAATGTGGTTCAAGTTCCGGAGCTTCATTTGAGAAAATGATGAAAGAGTTGGATGCCAGCAATCTCAAATTTCAAGAGATGGTACATTCATCCATTCAGGACTTGAAGATGACAAATCAATCCTCAATTCAGAACTTGGAAAATCAAGTAACCCAATTAGCTACAACTGTAGGTCAGATGCAGACTCAAAACAGTGGTAAGTTACCATCACAAACAGAGGTTAATTCTAAGAATATGAATGCTATTACACTGCGGAGTGCGAAACAGTTGGAGGAGGTTGTATTGCCCAAAAAGCCTGACCAAGAAGTGGAAAAAGATGATGAAGAACCTGCTGGAATAGTGGAGGATCAGACCGATCAGATTGGGATGGAAAAATCTGATGTGCAGAAACGTAACACTGACACTGACCCCATCAGTGTCAGAAGGTCCGAAAAAAATCAGGTTAAAAATTCTGACCCTATTCTTTTTAATATTAATCACTTACCTTTTCCAAGCAGGTTCAGGAAGTCGGACACCACTGAAAAGGATAAATAATTACTTGAGGTATTTCGGAAAGTGGAGATCAACTTACCTCTCATTGAGGCGATTAAGCAGATTCCGAGATACGCCAAGTTCTTGAAGGAGTTGTGCACCAACAAAAAGAAGTTGAAGGGTGATGAAAAAGTGGTAATGGGAGAAAATGTTTCAGCTGTCTTCCAGCAAACGTTACCTCAGGAGCGCAAGGATCCTGACATGTTTGTGGTTCCTTGTAAGATCGGGAGTTTTAAGGTGGAGAGAGCCATGTTGGATCTTGGTGCATCCATTAATGTGATGCCTCGATCAGTGTTTGAAAAGCTGGGTATGGGAGAGTTGAAAAAGACTGGAGTTGTCATTCAACTTGCTGACCAAAGCCAGACATACCCAGATGGAGTCATTGATGATGTTCTTGTTCAGGTAGACAAACTCGTATTCCCTGTTGATTTTTATGTGTTAGAAATGAATAATCACCCATCGAATTCTGCTCCGATTTTATTGGGGAGACTGTTCCTCAACACATCACGCACTAAGATAGATGTGAGTGAAGGTACTCTCACGATGGAATTTGATGGGCAGATCATTAAATTTAACATATATGATGCTATGAAATATCCTGATGATGCTAACCTACTTTCTGTTGTGAGTACTATTGATCCTATAGTCCAGGAACACTTCGAACTCATTAGTAGGGATGCATTAGATACAATCATTGAACGTGGAATTATGAAGGAGGATGCTGAAAGATTGGATAAAGAGGAGCTGAATCACTATGTCAATGCTTTACATAGTTCTTCTCAGAGAACGAGCATCGTAGATGTAGCTTCTGTTAAATTGCCTGTGAAGTCTCCTAAAGACGTTAATTCAGTTTTTGCTTTAAGTGTTGTTGAGCCTTTGGTGCAGAATTATTTTGAACTAACTCGCAAATGGAAGCATGATAGAGCATGAGAAAAAATTGAGAAAAGAAACGCTTGGTGAAGTGCCAAAGTTAGAGTTGAAAGTGTTTCCTGAACACTTGAAGTCCTCGTTCTTGGGGCCAAACCATGAACTCAAGGAATATCATAAGGGGTTTCGCACTGTTGAGGTCGATCGGATGAAGTTGAAAGAAATTCTTCATACTTGAAAATGCAACCACCTTACCTAAGTCGAGACAACGACAATAAAAAAAGCGCTGATTGGGAGGCAACCCAATTTTCTTATTTTATTTTTATTTTAATAAATTGTCTGATTGTTCAATCTTAAGCCCTGCAGCCCGTTGCAGCCGCCGCTAGTGGTCAGAGTTCGTCCCAGCAATAAAATCAGGTGTATTCTACCCTTGTTCATATTCAATTTCTCTTTTGTACTTGCTTTTGCTTGGGGACAAACAAGCATTTAGGTGTGGGGGAAAATATGAATTTGCATGATTGTCGTAGAGTTGTAATGTTGGATGGGTATTATTGCTAAATTTCTTATCCCATGTCTTGTTCTTGTTGTCCTCTGAATTGTATGTTGATGTGGAGTGTGGAAAATTGAGAAATAAATTCTTTTAAGGTGATGAATGTGATTCATGATTAAGGGGGTGGCAATGATGTTGAAGAGCTATTGAAACTTGATACTCTTTGCGAAATTTTTTGTGATTGTAGTGGCTGATTTTTTTTCGAATTTCATGACAAATTATACTCAATTTTTGTGAGCTTTTGAGCCTTAACGAGCTATCATCTATAAGCTCTATTGAATTTCTTTCTTGAATGCATTGAATTTGAATTGCTCATTCTAGAACTTGCTCTTTTGAATGCATTTCGAGATCATGTGATTGGTTGTGTGTGATAAAATGATAAGGGCACTTAGGTTTAACCCTCTTAGCTTATATTGTCCCACCTGATTATGAAAAACTTTAGGGAAGCCACGTTGAGTCTAAGTCTTTCCTTTGGATTATGAGCACATAAACGAACCCTGAATTCCCATTTCTTTCTTAAACTCCTCCATTTGAACCCTTCATCACTTTGCAATGTGTGAGTCTTGTGAAAGTACTTTGTGGTTGAATTGATGATGATGGGGGGGTTGAAATTTTTTTGAAAAAAATAGAATAAAGAAGGAAATTCTTGAAAAAAAAAAGAAGAAGAAAGAAATATGAAATGTTGAAAAAAAAGGGGTTAATAGAAAAAAAGAGATACTGATTTACGTGTACGCCTGCTGTTCCAAATCTTGAAAAGGAGCAGGTGTGGGGAGAATATTAGTGCAAGAAAAAGGCTGTTCTGGAAGGAAAATGTGAGGATAGGAAACGTTTTGATTAATAGAAGATCACATGTTGTAAAGTGGTACAGTTAGCCATTCTTAACTCACTTTTTACCTTACCCTGTCTTAAAGCCACATTACAACCTATTCAAAGACCCTTTGATTGTTGCACATGACCTATCTAAAATTGGTGGAGATTTGATTTGGGAGCAAGCCTATGGTAATGACTTTTCTTGTTCAATTGTTGAGTGATCTTGCTCCCTGTATCATACACTCGAGTGTTATTGAGTGAATCTTTGTGAGGCCATGGATTTTTGAAAATTTTAATGCCATGAAAGTTGCAAACTTTGAGTGAAGAGTCATTTTTCATATTAGTTCCAAATGCTCATTGTTTACTTATCTCTTGAGGTGTGTGACTTTCATTTGCCTTGGAAGGTGGAGTTTTTTTGGTTTTCTATTCTCTATGGTTTTGATTTGCTTGAGGACAAGCAAAGTTTAGGTGTGGGGAGATTTTATAAGTCATATATTAGCATGTTTATTTAGTGGTAATTCAAGTCTATTTAATTTAATTATATTTATTTATGTGCTAATATTGATTTATTTTGTATTTAAGAGATAATTGCTTTAATTATTTGAATTGATGTGGAAACAGGTTATTAAAAGAGCAAATAAGAAAATAAATCAGCCAGCATATTTTTAGGATCGGATTTCCCCAAATCTGTATAAGGCTCGATCAAAAAGAAAATAAAAGAGAAAAGAAAAAGATCCTAGAGATATTTTTGAAAGAGAGAAATAAGGAAAGAGATCAAGCAGACTACTTTGGGGACAAGTAGATAAATAAGGAAGAGATATATTTGGAGAGAAGATATGAGGAGCAGATTACACGTGATTTGAGAAGCAAGGATTGGCGTGAAGAACAGAACAGACATCGGTCTTCTACTCCAAAAGCAGATTGGACGTGAAGTGCAAGAACAAACAAGACACCATCGGTTCTTTAATTTTCATATTTTTAATTCTGTAATTCATATGAACATGCGCGGCTAATCACCTTCTCTAGTTTAGGATTCGTGAACCTCCCATAGAATTATTAATTTAATTATTAAGTGTTTTACATTGAATCTTGTGTGAAAGTTTATTTTATTACATGCTTTGATATTCTTCATAGTAGTTTAATAATTATTTTGGCCTGATCAACTAATTTAATTATTTTATTGCTTAATGGTATTCTATGAACTACAATCCGTAATTGTTGTAGGAATTGGATTAAGTAACAAATAGAGATTATTCCCTCTAGGTGTAATAGAATCTAGGTTGTATGATACCTAGCCGGAAATCGTAGCCTAGTAATCATATGTTCAGAGTTTTAATGCATCTATGAGTTCGAATCCATAGGGTCACTCGTAGATAGTTCAATTTAGTGATCGTACCCTAGTTGATGAACATAAGAACATTCGGGTTGATTGGTCGTACCGTCAATCTAGGGATTTGAGTTTGCACATTAGGCTAGATGTTTAATTCGTATAATTAATTAATTTAGTAAACGGGGGGGGGGGATCGACATCCTAAACTAGACTCTTTATCAATTGGTTAAGTTTATAAGTAATTTTCATCTACTTGGTATTCAAAAATTAAGTTGATTTATTTTTATTGTTAATTTCAATTTTTCACCAAATCAAACCCCCCCCCCCTATTTAATTATTTGAAACACTTAGATTTAATTTAAATTTCATTATACTCTCTTGGGTTCGACCCTTATTTGTCAATATACTAAGTATTAGTGTGAATTGGAAATTAATTTATTTTGGTAGGGCAGCGACAGCCTATCAATCACTTTAAGCACAAATATACCACAAGAATAATAAATGAAACAAGCCTCTCATCGATATCAGAAATGAATCAAAATACATGACACATACTTCCTCCGTCCCATTGAAACGTAGGCGTTTGGTTTTTGCACGTTGATTAAGGAGTATAATATTTTAATGTGTAGTGAGGTGAGAGAAATAATATATTAATATAAAGTGGGTAAGTGTATTAGTATGACATGTGGGCCCATGGAGAGAGAAGTAATTAATATATGTGGATCCTCTTTACCAAAAAGGAAAATGCATACTTTGTATTGAGACGGACCAAAATGAAAAAACGCATACGTTTCAATGGGACGGAGGAGTATATATTTCAAACACCTTACAGTCATACATAATAAATCAGAAACGTTTCTCGACAAAACCCATGAATATAATTCACCAAACTACATAAATTATCTCCACAAAACCCAAAAAATTTATAAAATAGAACTCATTATTCCAAGGAACTTTATCAGTTCATAAAAAATTTAGGTAATTTGAAATGATGAAAAATTGATTAGGGCAAGTTCATTTAATAAGGGGAGGGAGGAATTAGAATACCTGCCCATGTGCTCTTCAAACATCCCTGCTGTCACATCAATCGAGTGCTTCCATATCGAGGTGCTACAAAACCAGATTCGATTCAACAATGGAGGAAGATCTGGACATTACACACACAACACAAATGTAGAATTTGTGATTTACTGTGCTTCCAGATCGAGGTGCTACAAAACCAGATTCGAATCAACAATGGAGGAAGATCTGGACATCACACACACAACACAAATGTAGAATTCGTGATTTACTAACGTGTGCATAAATCCCACTAGATATGGCGATACTTAGATCAATTGGAACTAGGGCTTCGATGAAAAGAGAAGAGCGTACGCGGGAGCTTCATTGATTAATGGATTAATGAATGGCAGAGGGAAGCCGTTAATCAATACGGGGTAATGATTGACTTATTTCTATTCCCATTGACCTCATATAAATTCAAACAAGCAATGGGTATGAGATTTATTAACCTTTAATTCCTATTGAAGAATATTAATACCATGTATTGAAGAATATTAATACCATGTACGAAGCAGGTTCTTAATTTTTACATGTTGAATTCTAAAAGGTGGAGACAATAGAACTATATGTAGTGACAGTCGAGGTTCTTAATTTTACATGTTGAATTCTAATAGGTGGAGACAATAGAACTACAGGCGAGTTATAATAGGGAAATATGATAAGTCAAGGGCAGTTTGTATTTTCCCTCGTTATTTTCATGAAATCTAATATGAACACCAGCAATTTCGTTATATACTATAGACTAATATACCAAAATGCATAATTTAAAAAGAAAAATCCAGTTCCCACAAATATTTGACTTCACCATACGTGCATCGATCATTGCACTTCATCTTAATTAATGCACAATTAAAGAAAAAAACATTTAATGAGTTCGATGGATATATATAGCTGCCTCAATTGGTCAAGTGGATAACCATAATGAATGTTATAGCATGCCCAATTTGACATTCAGCACATTACGGGTAAAGAGTTGATCCGGATAAAAAATGATAGTAAATTAAAAAAACGATAATTTTATTTCATAAATAATTTATAGTATAAATAAAAAGTGATAATATTTTATAATAAAAATGATAATATTTTATAGCGAAAGTGATAACTAATCTAAAAAGTATAAAATGATCTCATACAAAACTTGTCCAACATTATGGCGTATATCCAATTATTATAACATTTTAATTATGAATTAATAAATGAATTATATGTTTAGATAGTAAGTATGTATTGCACCCTATGGATAAACCTTAACTTTAATAATAGTGAAATAGACAATAAATCATAGGAGTAATTGTTATTCCATTCTATCTCATTACACTTTTTACTCTTTCATCATTTTGCATGTTTGTAGAATTGAGTTTTGACAAATATTTTTAATTGGTCAAATGTATTAATATATTACAATTTTCAAATATGAGGAATGATCAATTAATACAAAATGAATATTTGACTGCTTCTGTAAGATATTTATGTGGTGGGCCGGGAACATGAAGAAATATTCATTCTACATTAATTTATTTGATGTAACTTGTAATGCTTGTCTTATTGTGCTGTGTGATTTAGGATGGGTTTTGAATAATGCACCATGCCTTAATGATCCTATGCAGTACAACGGCTCAATTTGATAACAAACATATTAGCGAGGTCGAGAGTTCGACTCGTTTTGCTTAATAAGTCGAGTCAAATTTTGCTTAATGACTCGCATGTGATCACGTAATGCCAAATCTTATGATCACGTAACATGCATGTGATCGATTTTGACGAAAATATCAAGTTCCGACGAAAAAGGGACGACATTGGCGCAATTATAAAGATATTGGGATAAATGCCCAAATCTTATATTTTTTGGGCTGAAAATTGTACATGGCCAAACTTTCAGAACAAAAAAAATATTTTATCCCACCGGAAAATACCAAATTCGATAATCATGTGACATGCACGTGATCGACGGAGTAAACGGGCAACATTGATGCAATTATAAAGATATTAGGATAATTGTCCAAATCTTATCTTTTTTGGACAAAAATTATACATGGTCAAATTTATGGGGCAAAAAAATATTTTATCCCATAAATTTTTTTGAAACTTATGGAAAAGATGGAGGATGTGGTGACAAGTGCCGGACTTTTTTTATTTTTCCATTAAAAAAGAAAAAAAATTAAAATTAAAATTGGATAAATACTGAGTAAAATGAGAATACGAATTTGAAATGGACAATTTCTCACCTTTCTTGTTTTCTTTAATTTTTATATGGCAAATGCTACTGTACACGGTACAATCAGGTCAAAATTAATTCATGATACAGATATATATTCCCTCCGTCCCAGGTTAAGAGTCTCATTTGCTTTTGGGCACGTGGATTAAGAAGTATTATTATTTAATGTGTAGTGGGTAGTTGTATTAGTGGGTGTGGGTGCCCCATATTTTAATTGTATTAGTGGGTGTGGGTGAGTCATATGTGTCCAAAAAAGGAAATAAGACTCTTTGGGTGAGACGACCAAAATGGTAAAATGTCCCTCTTAACTTGGGACGGAGGGAGTATACTCTATGCATTCAACTTCTTCACTCTATGCTTTCTCCCTCCCTGCTCCCGATCCCCTCTCTCTCTCTCTCTCTCTCTCTCTCTCTCTCTACACGCACTCCCTCTCTCCCAATCTCACATTCTATCTTTTCATGTTTTCTCTTCTGATCTCACACACTCTCTCTCTCTCTCCACACGCTCTCTCTCCTAATCTCTCTCTCTCTCTCTCTATTTCTCTCTACGCATTCCACCATTTCACCTTTCTCTCTCCATCGCCCGACGCTGCCCACCTCTTTCCTTCTTCAACATGTTATAGATCTACTCATGTCGATTTTTGATTTTATTTGTAAATTGATGGAGATGAAAATCAGATCTAAAAAAATAATTCTTCTTTCTGGCTCTCGCGAGAGGAGGTAAAGAACGTAGATTCATCGGTGTCGATGAACTACTTCGGAAAATACTTGGTGATCGCATTTTTGTGTGTGTGCGTTTAAAGAGCAGGAAATACTCTATCGTCAAGTACGACCCAAGAAATAAAAATATCAAACCCAAGAGATGTAGATACTAGAGTTTAAGCGATCTTGCGTTTCTTACAATTTTATAGAGACGAATCATAAGAGGATTGGTTGATCAAACAAGTAATCAAAGCAAGCAAGCAATGATCAAACAAACAAGATAAATAAGAGATAAGTTGTCACATCCTAGAATTTTCCCTATTTAAAATATCGTAATTTATAAATATTACTATCTCAACGGAAACTTTAAATAATTAATTAATTAAAATTTAATGAAATCAAAAGATCCAACTCATTTAGTTACTAAAAATCCAAACACAAACACTGAAATGAATGCATAAGTTCAACATTATTTTTGAAATTTGAAAATAATACTAAAGTTTTTAAGAGGTTAAAATGATGCTAAGCATCCTTCAGTCCCACCACGCTAGCTCCTTCATATGAAAATGGGAGAAATAAAGGGGTGAACAAACTACAGCTCAGTGAGAAACTACTTCTTATCAAAACCAAACATTACATGTAAATATAATTAAGTCACATAATAAAATTGAATTGTTTACTTAATACCTCAATTACATGATTGATATAATACTTTCTTCATTTGTATATGTTATAAGACCTCTTCCTTTATAATGGTCCAGAAGGCCCACATCATTTATAAGGTTCATAAGACCTCCTCATTTACAAAGGTCCCTAAGACTCCCTCTTTTATTATGGTCCAAAAGACCAAAGTACGTAAGACCTCCTCTTTTATTATGATCCATAATACCAAGGTACATTGGGCACTCTCCTTTATAAAGGTCCAAAAGACCTATTTTCTTATATGTCTCATAATTTCATAAATACGATTTTCAGTAATACATACATGAACTTAAAATCATCACATATAATATTTAGTAAAAATAAGTAAGAAATCCCTCACCTCAGTAATATGAATTATTTATGTAGCTTCGCCTTTGAACTCTTCGCTACCTAGTCATAAGTATATAAAAATAAGACTAGTTAATTCTAATCCCAATACAAAATATAATTCGGACAAAATATAATGGAATAAAATAAGTTGGAAATAAGATGACTAACCACACCTCTATATATTTACAGATGAAATCTACTGTATAACAACGAAATAGAATTACTTATATACATGCAGCGATTTCAATAATTACATTATCTATAAATAAAAAAAATAATAATAATATATATACATTGGCAAACATATAAATTTTGAATGAACATGCCTCTTTGGTTTCTAAGTGTGAGTGGTAAAAAGAAAACGAGATAAACAAAAAGGGGGAATCCAAATTATAGCCAATGAATTAAATTGCTACTGGAAGATAAGGGAACGAATGGATATATAATATAGATTAATTATGATCAATGACTCATGTGCCCTAAATTGAAGTTGAATTCTTTTGCTTACAAGATAAAACGAAAGGAATCACACCTTTATGGAGATTATGGAAAATCAAATTCATGTGCAGTAATCAACATTGGAGTAGGAGATGTGGAATTGGTGAATCGTTGAAAAATAAAAAATAATGGGACTGGGAGCAGTAGTCTCACACAACTACTTAAGCTTGCTGATCGTCGTCATTTTACCTAGATTTAGTATTTTTATTTGTTGATTTTTGGATATTTTTATCTGTATTTGTGTGAATTTTTAGTGTAGTTATATGTAATTGAGAGAAATGTGTACATGTTGGTAAATATGTGGAAATGAGCTTAAATGTGTATAAAATAGGTCAAAAATAGAGTCGGGAGCTAAAACGGAGAAAGGAAAACAGGGCTTGCTCAGACACGTCCCGTGTGCGGAACACGAGCCTATTCGAGATGGTCGTGCACGAGCATCAGGAAATGCTACAACCCAAGAGGAGACCGTGTGCAGTGCACGAGCCGTGTTCAGGAACACGCAGAACATGCCGAACTACTGTGCAGCGCACGGGCCGTGTGCTGCTACACGAGCCATGTAGGTGCAGATTTTAGATTTAGTTGGCACATATTCTAAAAGATTCCAAGGGGTATAAAAACCCAATTGGTGCGAAAAATTAGAGAAAGAGCCACATTTAGGAGCAGTTATCAAGATCAAACACACAATTCCTCATCACATTTTCACACACACATTCTAGATCATCCATTTCCACACTTTTCATCCATTCAATTCATATGCTCTCCCAAAAATTCATCCATCACTCCAACATTCCATCAATTTGAGAAGAGAAGATCATCATAGATTGAAGAATTGAGCATGTTGAAAGGAAGGAAGGCCATCTTCACAAAAGGGAAGCCGATCTACTTTTCAATTGTTATTTTTCTTCATATTTTGGCTCAAATGGAGCAAGCTAATGGGATGTATTGATTTGAACTTGATGTGTAGTGGCTAGTCCTATAGTAGGGCTAATCATATGATTGGTTGAGAAGAATGCTAGATATGTTGGATTTGAGATGTTGAATTGAGTTAATTTTGAACTTCCTTTTATGATTAATAATTCATGTTTCATTTCATTACTTGTGTGGTTAATTCTTACTTACAACATGTTAGGATAGCCAATCCGATATTTTGTAGTAAGATTTAATTGAATCATTTATTAAGATGAACATGTATGTTAGTATGAGGGGAGGTAAGTCATACCCTTCTTATGCTTAGAACATTCATAAGGGGACATTTAAGAAATTGAGTGAAAAGAACCAAACTTATGATCATAGTACCTTAAGGGAATTGAGAGTAAGAACAATCCTAGAAGATTTAGACTTGTCAAAGAGTTGAGAACCTAATCACCTTGGCCATAGGGGTTAGGGGTAAAAATGTGATTGTTTTTAGTCCATAATTAATGAAGTTCAATATTAAAAATCATGCATATCTAGCTAGTTTCTTAACCATGAATATGGTTAGTTGCTCTCTTCTTAAATACATTCTATCCATTCCATTCCATGTTGTTACGTAATTGATAGTTGACATTTATAGTTGTTAATTGATTTCTTTAGTTAATTGATAGAATAATCATTAGTATAAAACCAAACCTCAAACTTTATTACTTTTACAAAGCATGATCGAGGACAAATCCGGATACACCATTATTTTACATTGCCCTTGGGACGATATACTATAAATTTTGTTACCTGGTCACTTCGTGTACAACAACGATAAAGTTTTCTTACTCTAAACATTTTTACCAAAAATGGGACTAAGAACACTTGCAAAAGAAAATATAGGGAAGTGGTTCCTATATTTGGAGAATTATGACTGCAAGTCGAGAAATTTTAGGAAACGATCAAGATTTTAAAATTTAAAATTCACAGATAAAATAAATAATAATAATATAAATATATATAGTTGTTACATAAGTGATTTTTCAAGTTAAGTAAAAGTGAGATTAACAACACTAAGGATGTGGCAATTCTAGGATCAATGCATCAAATTCATATGAATCATGGGTTGATAACTAAGGGCTAACACTAATTTCACCTAAACTTCCTCTCGAGATGGATAGGATGTAGATCCTTTATAAGGTCCCAAAATGGCCCTAAGGGTTGGTTCTCAATCAAACAATTCCAACTAGGTACTAAGATAATTGGAGAATCCCCTCACCCGATCAATCGACTTCTCGATCTAACAAATCGAATGTTCTATAAAAGGGTTCTAAATTCTAAAGGACATCTCTATCTCTTTAAGATTTGTAATGCACATGAGGTGTATGATAAAATAATTCAATTAATTATCCTAAATACATAATTGACTTCTCAATCTAATCACATGTTTAAAACAACGAACCACATAAATCATCATAAACATCAAGATAATCATCATCAATAATAGAAAATCAATAAACTCAATCAACATATAAATTTAAATGCATAAATCCCAAAATTATCCAACAACTTTCATGTTACTAATCTCACAAAGGGGATTAGCCTATCATATTTATAAGAAAATCAACATAGTCATTTAAATCTTTACAAACCATGATAAATTATAAGGTTTAATACAAAGTTTGGATGAAAACTCCCTTGGATGACTCCAATGGTGATCTCTTTTCTCTTTTTGCAAATCCCTCTCTCCCTTGCTTCTTTTTCTCACTTGGATGGTGATTTTGATGATAGGATGAAGGTAGATGATATCGATGAAGGGGATGGTGTAAAATGAAGAAATTAAAGTGTGGTGTGTGTGCAGAGCAGAAACCCTTTGAAATCTTCATCAAATGTTGAAATTAGGGGTATTTATACCACTTGGGAGCTTCTAGAAGGTTGCTGATATTTTTTTGATTTTTTGCATGGACTCGGCTCAAGTGCATGGACTCGAGCCGAGTCGCGATACTTTTTCTGGTCAACATCGACTTCAGACGGAGCTCGAGTCGTCTGCAACTCGACTTGTGTCTTCTTGCAGAGCTCACCTCGTGTACTGAACTCGAGCACATGGTGGGCGAGCAGGTGTTTCAAGTGTTGACGCACGACCTCATTTACAGGCCCGTGTTTGGCATACGAGTCGAGCTTCGTCACCAGCTCGACTCGAGTGGTGAGCCAAGCTTGGTCGAGCTCTGCACTCATTTATCGTTTCAGCTCCCGTCTCCATGTTTGCTCTATTTTCATCTATTTTTTATACGTTTAAACTCATTCTCACACATTTTCATAAAAATACAAAATACAACCAAATAGTACACAAATACGGATAAAATAATATGAAAACAGATATAAAAAGGTACGAAGATTTAGGTAAAAATAGCAACAATCACTTGGGCAATGGGATTGTGATCCTGGGATATTCTTCTTTCCGACTCTCATGAGAGGAGGTTAAGAACGTAGATCCATTGGTGTCGATGAACTACTTCGGAAACTGCTTGGGCAACAGGATTGTGATCCTGGGATAGGAAATACTGGTGGCAGAAGATGACTGGTGGCAGAAGATTATTCTGCGTATGCGATTTCTGAAAGGGATGAGGATTGGGTGGAAATTTTCTATTTTAATTCGATAGTATATATGTTTTATCATATAAATGTATTACATTTTACCTTTAAATGCATCATCCTTAAATTTATACAGAAAATTTAGTGTTAAATTTAATTGATTTTTATATGTATTTTTATGATCATATGTATTAGTGGTAATATAATAGCGTATATGTTTTTCACAATAAATGTATTATTTTTTTTAAAACAAAAAATCAATATTGATATTATTTTTATCAATATTTTCATCAACATATTTATTAATTTTTGTTATATAATATATTATACATTTTAGTATAAGATGTAATACATTCATATGTATATATTGTAATATTTAAGTGTATGTATGAGTTGTAACTTACTAATGTATGTGTTGTAAGTCATTAATGTATAAAGAATACATTCATATATATATATATATATATATATATATATATATATATATATATATATATATATATATATATATATATATATATATATATATATATATATATATACTAACTTACATTTAATATAAAGATACATTTATGATACATTTATGAAAATAAAGATATACATTAGTTAATTAAAACTTATACAATATGCATTATTGTATTCCACATCTCAATCCTTACACAAGCACTTCTTACATTTAAGATAAAGAATATATTTATGTAAATAAAGATATACATTATTTAATATTAGTTAATTAAAATTTATACAGTATACACTATTGTATTCATGTCTCAATCTCAAACAGTTCCTTCTCCCAAATATGAAACACGTTTAATTCCTTCACTGGATCCTCCACCCAAACATCAGCTTCCACAACCTAAACAGTAGCCACGCTTGATTCCTCCACCAACCCAATTAACATAAGAATATAATCCAGTCAGCCACGCTTGATTCCAATCAACATGAAAACCTAATCCCTAATTCTGACCATAATTATAATAGAAATAACTTTATACGAATCAACATCTATAATCGACAAAGGAAAACGCGTACAGAAAGGAGGTAGAACAGCAGATAATGAGAGACGGCGAAGGGAGGCTGCGCGTAGGTGGGACGGCAGATTGGAAGAGAAGACGGTGGATGGAACGAGGTAGCGGAGGCAGCAAAGTGAGGGAGGAGATTGATCGCCGGAGATCTGGAAGGAAAGCGATGACCAGCGTGAATGACTGAGAGAGGAGAGAGATTGGTGATCACAACCTTGAATGAAGATGAGAGAGAGAAGAGACCAAGAATGATTGAGAGAGAACACGAGAATGATTGAGAGAGGATAGAGAGATAAGAACACACTGAATGACTCATTTAAGATATTTTAGGATTTTATAGTTGCCCCACTTTTAAATACGATCCTATTTTTAATATACATCAATTGTACAATAGATCAACTAATTTTATAATACTCTATGTGTATCGAAATGTGTAAGGTAACATTTAAGATAGTATGTGAATAATCAGAATATCGGGGAAGTCGTTGAGGATGAGAGATAAAAGGGAGAAAATCAACTGTGTCTAGAAGATTAAACGCAAAAAAGTAGGAAATAATTAAGTAGGGGAAAAAAAAATAGGAAGGTACAGTGAAGTTGACTAAAAAGAAAAAGAAAGTGGAGCCGAGGAGAGGAGAAGTTGGGAAGTCTCAATCGGAGTCGTTTGGCAAAGCATAAATATGGATGATCCAAAGCCAAAACGTGATCCATCGTAATCGTTCATTTCATTTCTTAGTTATCTTCTGAATTTTTATTTAATCGGAGATGATGAGCAATATCAAATATGAAGAGGTGAGCAGAGCAAGATATGTATGTGTATGTGTATGAATCATATATAGTTTGAATTAATGTTTGGATTTGGCAGGAATACATAGTGAATTCAGGCGGAAGGGAACTGTTCAGTTGCAGTTGGGTACCTGAAAACAGGGAAGCAAAAGCATTGATATTCTTGTGCCATGGATACGCCATGGAGTGCAGCATCTCGATGAGAGGTATTTAACTACTAGTATAGATTAATTTTGAATAATGCTGAAATGGAGTTGCACTTGCAGGTTGTGCTGCCAGACTAGTGAAAGCAGGGTATGCAGTTTACGGCATCGACTGCCAAGGCCATGGAAAGTCATCTGGTCTTCTCGGACTCATCTCCAACTTCGATGATCTTGTTGATGACCTCTCTGATCACTTCACCCACATTTCTGGTAACAATGATTCTTTCTACTCATTTATTTAGGAGTGAGTATTTAACTAAAACATATATGCAGAAAGGAGAGAAAATAGAAACAAGATGAGGATATTGATGGGAGAATCTATGGGAGGTGCGATGGTGCTGCTTTTGCACATGAAGAAGCCCCATTTCTGGGATGGTGGCGTTCTCGTTGCACCCATGTGCAAGGTACCTAAATCTAAACCTAATTTCTAATTTAATTGACAAGTTAATCCGCTAATTAAATTGTCAGGTCATATCCCATGCAGATTGTTGATGATCTCAAACCAAACCAATTGGTACTCAATATTTTGATTTTCTTGTCTCGACTCATTCCAACATGGCGGCTTACGCCCACTCCGGACATTGTTGACATTGCCTTCCGGGACCCACAAGTTAGAGAGGAGGTGAGTGCATTCTTTCTTAGCTCATTTTAATTTCTGGACTACTATGTGTAGTCCATCACAATATAAAATTAATATTGGGGGAAGTGAACCAACAGGTGAGATCCAATCCATACACATACAAAGGTCGACCACGTCTACAAACTGGCTACCAACTGTATAAAACCAGTACAGATTTGGAAAAAAGACTTGAAGAGGTTTGTTGCCTGCTTTCTTTCTTTCTTCCTGAGAAACTTTGAGCCCTGAAACATTGAAATTGATGATAGGTGTCGTTGCCTTTCCTGGTTGTACACGGAGAAGATGACAAAGTGACGGACCCATCAGTGAGCAAAACGTTGTACGAATCAGCTCGTGCGACGGACAAGACATTTAAGTTGTACCCAGGGATGTGGCATTCACTGTCGTACGGGGAGTTTCCGGAAAACCAAGATGTTGTGTTCTCCGATATAGTGAAGTGGGTGGACGAGAGGTTGAGTGCCAAGTTGGAAGAGCAACTTAAGTCTGCTAATGATCACAATGTGCAGATCTATTCCACTAAATGACCCCCTACATACTGCTTCTCAGGAATTCATTTATGTATGATGATCATAATGCCGAAAAATCAAAATCATTTCTATATTTGAATAGAAACATGACCCCGATTAAGTTATGAATAAGAAGATTGATTCGTTTTCAAGTTGCTGATGATAATAATAAATGTTTTCAAGTAGTCATTGGTTAAGAATGCGATGAAGCAGCCACTCCAGGACCTATGCATTCTTAGTTCATTGATATACTATTTTTCCTTCATTTGCCATCTGATATTTTGATGTGAATCTTGCCATCTGATATTTTGGTGTGAATCTTGCCATCAATCACACGTAGACAATGTATGCGTTTAACTCTGACAAAATGAATGAATATATAGTAGATGCATAATTAATTGGAGTATTTGTCTTTCGAATAAAACAAATAAATAAAAATAAAATTAGCAGGCCAATGTGTGTGGCAGAGGAGTAGCTTACCGCAAGTTTGGTCTGGATGTAAGGGTTAGTGAGTTGAGCGAATAGGGATCATATATCCATGCCATTAGCTAGATCGTTTTCTTCTGATCCTCTATGGCCTTCTTTCCCTCCCCCTCTATTAATACCCTTGGACCCTGTCCAACCGACCGCATCTAATCAGGTGGATACCGATATTAGTGCTGTAATATATATACTCTCTCCATATTTCACCCTGCAGATGAGGCAAAATAATAATAATAAGACCAACACATTGAACGGCTAAACATAACAAAACATTATGTTCCTTAATGTAACAAAAGAAGTTTCAAGTTTCAACCTTACAGAACTGGAGTCAGATACCTAATTTACATGCACGTCCTATAATCAAATCTTGATCAAGGGGACAAAAATGTAAGACCTTTATGCTCATGCATGTCTATCAGTCTTCACTTCTCTTCTTCTTCTTCTTATTTTTATCTTCCTTCTTTGGTGTTTCTTCATCAACATCATCCTCGGGGTTCTTCTCTTTCTTTTTGCCTTTCTTCTTTGGACTCTCTTCATCAACTACTCCATTTCCATCCTCCACACGTCTCTTCTTCTTTATCTTCTTCTCACTATCATCACCATTATCCTGATCATTTGCTTCATCAGCATGCTTTCTTTTCTTCTTCTTAACTGCTTCAATTTCAGGTTCGGCACCCTCAGCCTCAGCATCTTCTGGCTCACTTCTCTTTTTCTTTTTCTTTCTTTTTTGCTCACCATCAATACCACCTTCCTTTTCCTCCTTGTCATAATTTTTCTTGTAAGGTGATTCTGTCAGCATAAGAATTGAATCTGTAGCTGGATTGTAGGTCTGCAAAATAAATAAATAAAACTAACATTTTAGAAATTATTGTAATAAGGTAGGAAATCATAGAGCTACAGAAAATTTTTTACAGACCTTGGCGGGAGTAATCATTCCTCCTGATCCTTTCTTTTTGTCCTTGTCATAGAATTCAATTTTTGGTTTCCCCTTTGCAGACCCAGCAGAACGACTCAATTCTTTGCCTTCTAAATTTCTTAACCGAGCTTCAAGCTAGAAGAATTAAAGGAAAAGTTTTAACAGGAAAGTTGTGAGATTAACTAAATCACATTATGATATACCTTGGCTCTATTTTCCAATCCCATTGTATTATCCTCACCGTCTCCAAGAGCATCACAACGAATTGCCAATGCAGCTTTTGCAGCAAGAGATCTTGAAATTTTACCCTTGTGCTTGGGTGCTGCTTGGCCAATTAAAGACGCATGATATATTAATCCATACTTTGGAGTTGCGTGCTTAGTCTTCAGTGCTCTAAAGAGGGCCTTTTCTGCACCAAGTATCTGAACTGTACTTCCCGGTTGCTTGGCCAGATTCAACAAGCTCCCTCCATGAGCAATCAAGCGAGCACCAACAAGTTCTCCAACAAGAGCAGTTAGATTTGGGGCAATGGTGTTCATCCTACTTTTTAGATAGTCATACAATTGAGCCCGGTATTCAGATAGAGAGAGAACTTGGTTGCACAAATCTTTGACGTTTTCTAAATCCAGGTCGCTGACTTCAGTTCCCATGGAAATTACTGCTGCCTCTTTCAGTTCTGTCTCAATCTCCTCTGGAAGTATCTACAACATTTGAAGGCAAAATTTAGAACAAATAACAATGTTAATTGAACATCATAAGATAATGAACTTTGGAACTTTTGGGGTGAGCTGTAGGTGCAAATTACAGAATAAATCAGTACTACTGTACTAGCAGCGGGCAAGTCACAAACTTCTCTCTGAAGAGCTAAACATGGGAATTGTTAGGATGCAAGACTAACTAAAGCTCATTCATTTATTGCTTGGTGCC
The DNA here is from genome assembly GCA_023678885.1 of Pogostemon cablin. Lineage (NCBI taxonomy): Eukaryota > Viridiplantae > Streptophyta > Magnoliopsida > Lamiales > Lamiaceae > Pogostemon > Pogostemon cablin. Next base: position 64,461 of record CM042986.1, read on the forward strand.
CAGAATCTACAATATGGTATAAAGAAATACTGATTTAACAACATTCAGAAATGGATTGGAATTTGAAAATGATGCTTTAAGCCAAATACAAAACAAATACTGTTACATTATTGATGGATGTAAGCTTTCCGCACAACATGAGAAATGCACAGATTTATTCACTTCAAAAGTATCTCAATCCATTAGTATGCTTTTGTTAGGAATTGTTAGGATGCAAGACTAACTAAAGCTCATTCATTTATTGCTTGGTGCCCAGAATCTACAATATGGTGTAAAGAAATACTGATTTAACAACATTCAGAAATGGATTGGAATTTGAAAATGATGCTTTGAGCCAAATACAAAACAAATACCGTTACATTATTGATGGATGTAAGCTTTCCGCACAACATGAGAAATGCACAGATTTGTTCACTTCAAAAGTATCTCAATCCATTAGTATGCTTTTGTTACAATTTACAAAGATGCGTGCATATAAGACAATCTCTATGACAGATAATTTAGCATGGAGGTTCATAGAGCACATAGTTCATAGTTGTCAGGGATGATCAAATTAAAATTTTTAAACAGAGAAAAATATGTACCTCAGAGAAATCAAGCTTGGCAGCATTAGATCGGTAACCCATCAACTTCACCAACTTAGCATAGAGAATATTGTCTTGGACAATCTTTGCAAGTTCTGGAAAATGCCAACCATACCATTCCCTCACCCTCATTGCATATGTATTCAGCTCTTTATCAAGATCATCCAACAAGCTAATAGCTTGGATTATCATTGTATCAACCTAGAGAGACAACAACCATCCACAAATTAGAAAATTAGACAACACATCTATATGAGGTACTTAAGTTGATGTCACTGTAAAGCGGGATATACAACTATAAGGAGAGAGAGGTAATACCAATAGGAATAAATATATTTCAGGTGTAAGAATTTTTTTTACTTTATTTTAGATAAGCAGATACAACACTTAGAATTAATTTTACTTGTATATATGTACCAAATAGGCAAATATATTTCTATCGTATAAACACGTGTTTTTCAATATTAAAACTATACCCAGCACGCATGCAATCCCATCATTTTCTCATGCTGTCTTTTTTTCTCTCAGGTTCAATCAGTTTATGACCGATCTTGTGCAGCTCTAGAAAATTTTCAATGTCCAATAAGTAGTACACATATTATTACAAAAACACGCAAGCAGAATCAGCAGATATTTACCAACCATAAATTACAAGCCAACTCACTTTGTCAGGACTGAATTTTAATTTGTATCTGGATAAGCTGTGAGATAAACCAAGGCTCATTGGAGCTAAATCTTGTGTAGCTAGGCCAGATATGAGTTCAGTTAACTGACTTCTTACTCCCCTCATCAGCTCCATGACAGCATTGTTATGGACACATTCAATTTTCTGTGAGCATAAGATATCCATTCAAAAGATACAACTGTAAACAATTAGTATGCAACAGATTCTACAAAAACATGTCTTGGTAAAGGAACAAACTCACCAGCTTCTCTTTGATCGTGTTTCCAAGTTTGGAATCAGCTACTGCTAAAATGTCGTTATCACAATGACTACGCAAGAATTTACGTAGACCTTTACTGGGTTTACTATCTATCAGTAAGGTAGCTGCTGATAAAGCCTCAGATGTATTTTCAAACTTTGAAAAAGCTTTCAGCGTAACAACCTAAAGCTCATAAAAAAGTTGTTAATTAAATATATCAACTGAAATGCAGACACAAAATAAATAAAAATAATCTAGTTAAAAGACGAGTGAGAAGCGAAACTGTAAGGTGTAATCAGTTAATGGAGAGGATTTTCATTTTTATGAGCTCAAAAAAAAAACTAAAACCAGTATCACCATTATCCTACACCCTCATTTCTGTATGTTACAGTTACTCGCCCTGATATTTCATTTTACGGTATTTCCTAACAGGAAAACTATATAGAGATCACTTATTCATTTAACCAGATTTTTAAAAAAATAATAAAAAAATTCTGAGAATTGAAAGGTTTACAATGTTTAAGAGGACCGCAAGCATTCGATTATGAAAATATATACACCCTAGTTGTTTTCCAATAAAATACTTATTATTCGTTAGTCTTTTCAGTTCTGGATTATTTTTTTTTCATTCAGACTATTTTGGGTGTCAAATGTCAGAATCCCCAAATTCTAACAAGATTAAACTAAAGCCCTCCCACCCCATGTTAGCATAGAGCTCAACTAATTTCAGAGAAAAACAGGATTACTATACATAATCAGCACGATTTTTGAAGTAACATAAGAGATTTCAAGATTTGATACCTTTCTAGCAGAGTCCGGAGTTGAGAATTCATTTCCTAAGTCCTGCAATACATAGAAAATGGGAAATCAGAGTTAGAAATAAGATAGCTAATACAAGCAATGGAAAAATTATTAAGAAAACGACCGAAAAAACTTACTTCCACTTTTGAAAGCTTTCCTTCATCTAGAACTTTGAAAAGAGCAAACCCAGCTGGAGTTTCAAACAGAAGCAACATTCTTGCTTCCCTCAATCAAGAATCCGGGCGCGGCGCGGCGCTATAAACAATCCAAAGTCCTCTGCCGCCGCACTGTCAAAGGTTATAGAGGAAGGGTCAACCAAAAAATCTCAACCGCTGCTTAGGGTTTTAGGAAAGGGTATATTCTCTCCGGCGGTGCTTAGGGTTTTGGAGGGTTTTAGAAAAGGGTGCATGCGACTAGTCATAAGGCGCGAGTGAATTAGAAAATCTCAAACAAGATGATGAGTGGAATATTTTGGTTACCAATTTTAAAAAAAAAATTATTATTATTATTATTATTATTATTATTATATATATATGCCGATAATAAAAATAATAGGCTAATACTTTTAAACTAAAAAATTTTCATTATTTCTTTATTAACTCTTTATTTTCTTCCACATCGCCAAATTATTCTTAATATCTAAATATAAGGTCCTTTTTCAAGACCAAATTTTATGACAACTCTAATAACGTTATATAAATTATGTATTTTATTAAAATATAATTATATCAAGTATTTTATATATATATATATATATACTATAAATTTTGGGGCTCCTATATTTTCGTAGCCTTTGCCTTTGGCGGTTGCCTATTCGCCCCTCCTCAAGGCCACCACAATATAAGAGTTAATATTAAACGGTAGAAATAAATTACGCCATAAATCATAGAATAAGATATATAATAGAGGCAGAAAAAAAAAACTTTCATTTCATAGAATAATTTACTTAATCATTATGCTTGTTTAACTGTGGGATGACGGTCACAGAATGTGCTGGAATGAAAGAGTATTTTTTTGGAATAGAATATATATATATATATATATATTCCAAAATTTAATAAATACAGTTGAACTTTTATTCAATTTTTGCATGGGCAATGAACTACTCTTGTGAGACATATTGTGAGAAGGGTTAACACATTGTTAAAGTATTATTGTTATATATTTAAAGTATACTTATTGTTACTTAAAGTATGCTTTTCTAAAGTATGATAAATAATGAATTAAAGTATGTTTTTAAAGTGTTATGGTAGAATAAATTTGTATGAGATCAAGATCATGGCCAGCGTTGAGACTGTTCAATTAAATTTGGAAAATGTACTTTTGGTTTCATGCATATAAACGTTCATTTAAAATCAAATTCATATATGTATAGTTTCAAAATGAGTCCCAAACATTGTGTGTGTGCGTGTGTTTTTTTCAAACTCATTAGATTTTTTTGTATGAAATAATTGGTAGCATTTTTTTTACCAGGCTTGTAACAAAAATAATACTAACAATAATGTAATAATTTGGAAATTTTTGTAACATGCATGCAATGCCATGAGACATATATATTTTGTACTGAGTCTCTTTTTCCGGGACAAGGAATTATCTGGATTAAAATATTATAAGTATGTTACAAGAGGCAGATGAAATAAATTTAGAATATATAGAGATAAAATGAAGTAATAATGAAGGGAATAGTTGTTGAAATGAAGTCATTGATTCATGTGTTGTGGTGTAGTGATGGTCCAGGCCTTCAAATGAATTTGGATAGGTTGAGTGCCATTGTTGAAGGCATACAAATGTGCATTTCCATATATTGCTAGAGTTGGATAAACCCTGGACGTAATCACTGTCTTTCCACCCTCCCCAAAACTCTCCACCACCGAATTATCAATCAAACTCCTGAGAGAGAGCTTCTTATCCTTCAAATCAGCATTTATAAATCCTCCAAATGAGGGCTTGTATGCATCTTTACCGTCTTTGATGCGGCTCTTCCCATCCCTTAAGGTGGACCTGCAAGCATGCACTTAATTAATTTAATTAGTATATATATCAGTATATGGTTGGTGGTTATATATATACGTGCCTTGATGCATCTGAGCACATAAGAACTAGATGTTGGTTGTCTCGATCCTTGAAAACTATGAAAAACACTGGTGTATACTCCTCCAAGTTTAGGGAAGCCAATGTAATGAGCCCAAATGGTCCTACTCCACCCTCAACTGTTGAACCCTTTTCACGGCAAATCTTATCTGCGTCATATTTATCCCACCTTTCATCCAACCACTCAGCTTTGTCCAAGCTTTCGAACGTAAATGTTACATCTACATCAGCCTGTGCAGCTGTTATTCCTTTGATTTCCACCTTTTGTCCCTTGAGGATCTTCTCATCTCTCAATTCCACCTCATTCTTTCTCAGAGTTTCCAGTTCCTCAACAGGCCATTGCAGCAATTGCTTGCCATTGGGATCAAGCACAATTGTGCGAGGTATAAGCTAAAAAAAATTAATTAGCATTCATCTTGATCAATTAATACTAGCTAGCTAGTTGATGAGAATGAATGAATATTAATATAACCTGAATTCCAGCCCAACCCTTGTGGATATCATTCTCCGTAGTATCCGATTCATTTGCCCAACCCCACAAAATCCTTCTTCTCTTGGTGGGATCAAAGAAGGATTTGGAGGCATACAAGTTTCCATAATCGTACCTCAATCCATTCCAACCGTCTATCATACCTTTATCCGGAACATACCTATCCTTTTTAATGAAATATGTACCCAGGGTGTAGTAATCGTATCTGGTGGCATCCAGACTGACTTTAAACACGTGCTTCACATTTCGTCCCATCACCGAGGTATCCAACCCGCCCTCCACCGAAACCGGATAGAAGTCCGGGCATTCCCAGTTCCCACTTCCCGCAGCGAAATGCAACGGCCGCTTCACTCTCTCCCACTTCATCAAGTCCTTGCTCCTGTACAGAAACGACATCCCCATCTCCTCCTCCCGACCACCTATGGTGATCCTCCAGTACCCATCTCGCCCCATCCACGCCGTCGTAGGGTCGCGGAAGGCCGTCTTGTTCACGCCCTCGTCAGCAACGATCAAGGGGTTGTTGTCAGGCTTGATCCACTCCCGCAGATATGGATCCGACAAATTAGCCGGGATGGCGTAGTTTTGGACCTGTGTGTTGTTTGGATCAACCAGTCCGGTGTAGAGGATAATGGGCTTGTTTCCAGGGAGGACGGTGGCAGAACCCGACCAGCACCCGTATTTGTCGAAGTGCTTTGAAGGGTAAATTGCATGCTCAACTTTTTTCCAGTTGATCAAGTCTTTTGATACTGAATGGGCCCAAACTATGTTGCCCCAAACTGCGCCTTTCGGATTGTACTGATAGAACAGGTGGTACATTCCATTATAATACATTGGTCCTGTTTCAATTTCATCAATCGATCGTACAATTAATTATTAGTATATACCATACATGCATGCCCCAGCTACCTTATAATATATACTATATATATGCTCACCATTTGGATCTGATCACATTTAATTCGTTGGTACGGCCATCGGATTCGGATGCACGAAACATATATTAGTGTGATATATATGGACACTAGCAATTAAGAAATAAAATATATACGTATACCGTTAATCCAGTGCTTGGGGGGTTGAAAATGATATCCAGTACGGTGGTACTGTTGTTTCACATTTACAGCCGAAACAGATTGTAATCGCCGGAATACTTTGTGGGATGCTTCTACGCCATTATTATTACTATTACTATTAAACAAACATAATATCAACATTACTTGCAACACACCCTTTGACCATTCCATAATTGGCCTTTATTTGATTAAGGAAAAGATTTCTTGCTATACTCTTTTTAAGTGTATCCAGAGATGATTGAAAATTAATTAATTCACCTTGAAGAGAGGAAGACGAAAGGATAAATCAAGTTTATTTAATTTAATGGATGACAAGTCATAGTCAAGCAAAGTCAATGGTTAGGAAATAAAACAGCTTTACCGCCAAACTCCCGCTTTGTTTGCTAATTATTCAACTCTTCCTCTTTTCTTTTTTAATCTCAAATTTAGGGACCATTTGCAATCTACACCCCTTCATTTTATTCCAACTAATAATAATATACTTGTAAAATAACTCTTATATACATAATTAGTTTTATAGTTTTCCATGAGTTATAGTAAGAATTCACTTTGGGTAAGTGATTCTTTTTTTTTAAATAAAAAAAAATCAACCAAAACTTTATCGATTGGAAAAAAAAAGCGTAATCTTTAGGGTCTTTTTAATTACATAATTAATCTTTTTATTTGGGACAAAAAAATGTATTTTCCCATTAATTATATTTAGCAAAAATTTTACTACAAGCTAGCTCTTTCAATTTGTTATTTGAAAGTTATCATTTGAGTTGGAGGGTGTATTTATTTTTGAGTGAAGATTTTAAAGAAAAATAATTAGTATATATGATGGGTATTAAAGTAATAAAGTATATATAAAAATAATAAGAGTTGCTCTAATGTGCAATTGGTGTACGCTAATAATATAACGCAAATTAGAACATTGATCCAATATATAATGTAAATAACCCGGATGACGTCATTCCATTCTCCATCCCCGCGTCCCTCCTTCTCTCCATCCCCACGTTTTTTCCTTCTCTCTCCTCCTCATCTCTCGTTCTGAAACTCTTCCTGTTCTTCTCCAAACTAATAATTTCCTCTTCTCCTATACCACTATAAAGATTAATTCGTTCTGTAAATTGAATGAATCGATCTATTCTAAAAGAATCGCTCATAGATTCATCAATTTTTCACAAGATTGAGTGAATATGGATTGGGGATCTGAGAAGAGATTCTTTTCAGATATTGTGAAATTTAGAAAACTACATCTCAACGTTCTCACTGAAAGCACAACAATTTTAAGATGAACGAGTGACTGGTGGTCGGCTCTGCGATCAACTAGGCTGGTGGTCGGCGTTGCGGTCAGCGATTCTGGCAGTCATGGTGGTTGGTGGCAGATGGCAGAGGGTAGCAAAAATTTGTAGCAGATCGATGGTGTTGTGGCTAGATCATGGCGGATCACCCTTTAGAAGAAAACTGGAAGTTCTATTTCCTTTATCGAGTCCATGGTTGTTTCCATTATCGTTGTTAAGCATAAGTATTAATGTAATTTTAAACTGTATTATTATTTTTATAATAATGTATTACTTGTAATTAATTAATGTATATTGTATGCGTGGAGATGAGATAAAGTATAATCATGGGAAAACAAATTTCCTGTGAACTGATAAATCTGTTTATTATGCATTCTCTGTGAAATTAAAGTTGAAAAAATTTCCTTGGTATGTGTTCTGTGATTCATCTATTGTCAAATTTTTGTATAAGATATTGTATTTTTTTAATTCAATGGTGTATACGTTTTTCTTAATAACTGTATTTTGTTCTTTCTTTACAAAAATATTTTTAGCTTTATACACTACTTTAAAAAAGTAATAAAGTTATAAATAAAATCTTATACATTGATATCTTTCATTCTAAAAAGTCAATTAATATTAATTTGAATTGAAAATAAAAAATTAAATTAATTCCAAATATTAGGGGAGAGAGTGAAAAAATTAGGAGAGGGGGAGAGTAAGGAAAATAAGGGGAGAGAGAGGAATTTAGGGGAGGGAGAGGAGAAAAGGGAAGGAATAAAATATGGGTAAAAATTATTTATATGTGATGGGTCAATTGGATTTGGATTATTAGTATTTGTCAAATAATAATGAGTATTATTAAGTAAAAAAAGAAATGATGAGCTAGCGATTCATCTCTAGCGGTTTTGTGATGCTCCAAGCATTGAAGCTGTCAATTTTCAAAACCTGGGTACCATTATTGAATACGTACAGATGTGCTTTCTCGTCTAAGGCCAAAGTGGGATAAACCCTAGATGTTATGCACGTCTTTCCTCTGCCTGCAAAACTCTCCACAACTGAGCTGTCAATCAAACTTCTCAGAGATATTACCTTCTTCTCCTTCAACTCTACATTTACAAATCCTCCAAATGAAGGCCTGTATGCATCTTTCCCGCCTTCCATGTACGATTTGGGATCCTTTAAACTTGACCTAATTAAGGAATTTTATAATCAGTAATTATTTTGACAATAGGTTAATGACCATACATATATACCTTGATGCGTCGGAGCACATGAGAAGTAAATGCTTGTCGGCAGGTTGATCCTTAAAAATTCTGAAAAACACGGGCGTGTACTCCTCTAGATTAGGTGAAGCCAATGTTATTAGGCCAAATGGTCCTAATCCACCCTCCACGGTTGAATCCTTTTGGCCGCAGATCTTTTGCGCATCATATCTATCCCAGCTCTTGTTGAAAGCCTCAGCTTTATCCAAACTATCAAACGAGAAGTTGACTTCCACGTCCACCTGTGGACAAAAAGTAAATAAATGAGACCTAGCTAGCTAGAAATAGAATCATCCATCCATCCAATATCTCACTGGCCTGTGCGGGAGTAATTCCTTTGATTTCTAGTTTTTCTCCTTTGGAGAGCTCCCAATTCAACAATCCGGCAGCCTTACTGGCCCTCAAGGACTCCACTTCCTCAACAGGCCACTGCAGCAGTTGCTTCCCCTGGGGATCTAGCACAATGGTCCGTGGAATAAGCTGAATGCCTGCCCACCCCTTGGCGATATCATCTTCCGTAGTATCAGACTCATTGGCCCAACCCCACAACACTCTTCTACGCTTGCTCGGATCATAGAAGGATTTGGAGGCATAGAAATTGCCGTAGTCATACCTCAATCCATTCCACCCATCAATCATGTCTTTATCGGGAACGTACCTGTCCCTGCCCACATCGTACCTTCCCAGGGTATAATACTCGTATCTGGTGGCATCCAGGCTGACCTTGAGCACGTGCTTCACTGCAACTGCAGAAGCGTCGAGCCCCACCTTGGTGTGCACGGGGAAGAAGTCGGGGCATTCCCAGTTGCCGGTGCCATTGGAGGAATGCAGCGGATGCTTGGCCTTCACCCAGTGCATCAAATCCCTGCTCCGGTACAATATCGACATCCCCCTCCGCTTCCTCAGCCCTCCTATCGCGATTCTCCAGTGCCCGTCGGGGCTCCACCAAGCTGTGGTCGGGTCGCGGAAAGCCGTCTTGTTCATTGACTCATCGGCCACAATCAGCGGGTTGTTGTTGGGCTTGATCCAGTGGCGAAGATAGGGGTCGGATGGATCGGCGGGGATGGCGTAGTTCTGGACCTGTGTGTTGTTTTGATCCACAACTCCTGTGTAGAGGATGATGGGGTTGTTTCCGGGTAGGATAGTGGCGGAACCGGACCAACAGCCATACTTATCAAAGGGCTTGGATGGGTAGATTGCGGGCTCCAGTCTTCTCCAGTTAATCAAGTCTCGTGACACTGAATGAGCCCAAACTATATTGCCCCATACTGCACCTTTCGGATTGAACTGATAGAAAAGGTGGTATATTCCTTTGTAGTACATCGGCCCTGCATTTGCAATCCAACTACCTAATTAATTCATCATTTACCTACCTAATTTATTATAAGCTTAATTTACTCACCATTTGGATCTGATGGGTCCGTACACGTAATTTTATATCATCCAATTCCAACATGAAAAAGAAAAGAAATTAGGTTAATATAATGAACCCAAAACAAAGACTTCATAATGTGCCATTAGGGTTTTGGTTAATCCACCAAAAATTAATCCATGTACAATAAATCTAATTAGGGCAATTAAATAAAATAAATACATGAAGAAGATTGGTATTACCGTTAATCCAATATTTGGTGGGCTGAAAATGATATCCAGTTCTATGAGGGTGATGTGGAGAGGATGTTGGCAGTGGTAAAGAGTGATGGGATGCTTGGACACCGGCTATAAATGCAACACAGCATACTACTCCAATGCTCCACTCCATCGACATTTACTCCTCAAACCTCCTCACTCACCTCTATTCATTTATATAGGCACGGCCTTCAATTAATTATCAAACTGATTATACTTATCCTCCCCTTAATTATAGATCTACACCATTTATATTATTTTTTATTCATTTTTTACATTAATTAACTATTTTTTACAAAATAGACACCATTTATATTCATTTTTTACATTTTTTTTATACTTAACCAAAAATCCTCTTTCCAAAATATCTACACCATTTATATTCATTTTTTTACACCTGCTGCATCAAATATATCCCATTCAAATCTAAAATAAAAATAGATTTTTTTTTAATACACCCTAATTATAATGACCCTTTTATACAAACCCTAATTAAAATTTGTTATGTCTTATAACTATTTAATACTTTAAATTCAATCCTAAGAAATATAATTGTATCAATTTAGTAAATATAACTATGAGTTTTAGTTCAATTTTGTCCAATTTTCGTGGAGGGCTTAAAGGGTGTGATGGGCTTTTAGGGTTTTGATGGGTTTTATAGGGCAAATAAATGAAAAAAATATAAGGACAAAAGGAGTACTTCGAATTCCATTATGGTAGACCCACGATACAATACTCTCACAAAAGACAGTCTCATATAGAGGAAAGGCATAAATTTTGTTTTTGTGAGAAGTAACTCCATAAAGAACTTCCTCCTCTGATGTCCTGACTTGTTCTTTGTTATTATATGCTACCTTAGCTTTTTAAAGAGCTCGTGGTTATGAAAAGGAATAAAAAGAAGTGTAGAGTTGACATTTGAAAAAGGGAGAAATGAGTATATATATATCCAAAATTGAATATGTGAAACGATGTTTGACAAAACATACAACTGACACAATCTTCCATGGTGGAAGCTAAGTAGGATGGAGAATATTTCCTGTATAATTTCTCTTTTGCTGAATTTGTTCTATTAATATTCTATGGGTCCCACATGAACTTTACCTTTATCTCATATATTGAGACAAATAAAGTGGTGTTACAGTCATCAAACTCCCCAAGTGGGATCCCTGTTACACAAGGTGTTATATCTTGTGTTACAGGGGTGTGTATGGGTGACAAGTGTCCCATTTCACACACAATTACTTATCACCCATACACATCCCTATAACACAAGATGTAACACATTGTGTAAAAGGGGAATTGAATTGTCAAACTCTCTGCTACCTCTTAAAAAAACTTAAAAGTACTGAAAAAGTGATCACGTGGGGAACACCGTTACTCTAGGGACGGTTTGGTTCACTAAAATTTATAAGTGGGTTAATAAAGCTTGTAAATGTGATAAGCAATGAATGAGAATTAGAATTAATTTTCTTAATTCCATATTAGTTTCATGGGATATTCTAACACACTTCCTCTCAAAGTTGTATTTCACCGGTCCCCTTACTTTTTATTAGTGGACTTAGATGAAAATTAAGCTCTTATAAGTCCAATTAGTATATAAATTCTCTAATTTTTATCAACTCATTCCCTTACTATTAAAGATAATAATAAAATCCTTTTATATTCCGGAGAACTTGTATTTACCACACCATTACTCTTATGATTAAAGATAATAAAATCCTCATATTCTGGAGAACTTTTAATTACCACGTACTCTCAATCTTCTCTGTCTATTAAACCAGTTGATAATTGACATTGTGATTAATGGTGCAAACACTGATATCTAGAATCTAAAAGTTTCAAAAGCCTCTCATTTCATATGAAGATTCAAATCATGAAATCTAAACAAAAAAACGTTAGAAACATACATACCTTTTACCTTTCAACAGTTGTAAAAATGATATGTATACAACTATTTACTTGTGGGTCATGGATTTTAATCCTCTCATTTTGCATATTTTCATAGATTTCAGAATAATTAGTAAATAACTTTCCCACTTTATTCATTCATGTTCGTGTATTGAGGATTTTATTAGGGACATGGTAGTCATAATAATATAACGAATCTAACTACGTGTAGAAAATTTTAAGGCACAACATCATAGGCTTAAGGGAACACTTTGAAGGATTGAAGTCACAATTAATGATTGTAATTTACAGAGCAGTGTCGCAATTGTTAAAAGAAAACAGTTACGCCCAACATGATATGTTTCTTCTGAAAATCCAATTCAGTAACATCTAAACAGTTTCCAGTGAATTTTTCAAAAAAAAGAAAAGAAAAGAAAGTATTATCACATCCAGTGAACTAAAGAAATTGCGTCAACCTTCTGACATATTCAAGAAAACGATCTTCAAAATTGAGGCCGAAAGGATTATATTACATCAACATCTTGACCATATCAAAAGAAGAGGCAGCGCACAAAATAAAATCAGAAAACAAATCCATCAATGGGCATAAACGCAGCAATAACAGCATATCTAATACCGCTTCAGAAAATCAAAAGCAATTAGATGAATGATATAGAAAACCACGGGTAAGAATGGAACTAGATTTGACAAACTCCACTTTTTCGCAGTCTGGACTAAAGAGGATTCAGTCACTACTCAAAAATAAGAAAAGAAAAATAGAAATATGCCAATAAATTCATTTCTAAATTTCATTTGACATTAAATTAATAAAAAAGAAAAAACTACCCCATACATAACTTCTAAATGAGTAATACCCGACATGAAATTTGCGCACTAAAACATTCAAGTAAAAAACATGATCAAAACAGGTTTCGAAAACTAACTACTTTGCGATATCCAGTGACCAAACACATGTTAAACCAAAAATTGTTGCAATACTAAACACAAAAAATTTGGACTTCAGATAAGCATCAAAACAGTTGAGTGCCAATACTCTCTCCTGCAGTAAATGGACAAATTACAACCTCCTTCCCCTTCTGCCACCCTTTCTCCGAGTGCTGTCCGTTGGGATCGGAGTCACATCCTCTGATGAAGAGAGAAACATAAATTTCAAAAAAATTAGGCAATGCACAAGAAACAGGACAACACAACCATGCTTTTCCAAGTTTCAGAAAATAAAACCAAAATACAAATGAGTTACCAATCCGACCAATCTTCATGCCTGAGCGTGCAAGAGCTCGAAGAGCGGATTGGGCACCAGGACCAGGCGTCTTGGTCTTGTTACCACCAGTAGCACGTAGCTTAATATGGAGAGCATTAATCCCCAATTCCTATAAAATCCATCCATTAGACAACAAATAATATCTTGCCTGAGCTGGCTTTCAAAACAGAGATTAAAACCTTGCATCTCTGAGAGACGTCCTGAGCTGCAAGCATAGCTGCATATGGGGAGGATTCATCCCTATCAGCCTTAACTTTCATCCCACCTAAATCAAAGCAAATGTGAAACTAATCAATTAAAAATTACAAAGCATTGACTTCCTACAAGAATCTTTCAAAAATGAAATGGTAGCATTTAATCATAATATATACAGAATCGTATATGCCCAGTATTACAGCCTATTTCCAAAAAGATGGGATACAAATAGAATTTTAAAATAATGAAAATTGCTGAAATTGCTTTGCAGCAGTATTACAAGGATTACATTGCACTGCACAGGATACAAACTACAACAACACGTAAAAATATTGAAAATACATTTCATTACAGATAATACATTAATACTACCACAGAAAAATTTGAGCAGTCGAGAGAAGTTGAGGTTCTCATAAAATTGAAAGAGTTTTGTTTTGTACTATAGGTCCACTTGTCATACAAGTCTGCACATGGATGCTATTCAGTTGGACCATATATAAATATAATATCCCACGACATATTTTTAAGTTTTTTATCAAACATAACTGAGGAATTTTAGTAGTAAGTTGGATATAACTCAAAAAATATCTAGGATCCTGGTCTCAGTCGGAAAAAAAAAAACAATAATCACTTCCTGGAAGCAGCCTATGCAGATTCTAATACCTGAATATCTAGAACATTTATATAAACTACAAAAATCAAATGTGGAGAAGCAGGGATCAGTTCTCAAAGGTAAAATAGTATCAATAAAAATGAATCAGACACAAATTACCCATTTCAGATGGGATTCATCCTTTAACCTGTGGATCCATAAATGAAATAGATATCACATCTTCAGTAAACCACAAAACTAGAGAGCATAGACTGTAATCAGATTTAAACACCAATGGACGTATCATGATTTTACATACTGAGCATACGTTATTACACCACTATTATTAAATAACAAAGAAAAATAACATACAAGTATAAATACCTCAAACACAACCATATGAAACAAGAGAAACATGCTTGTGCATACCTGTAATCCGGACCATTGTTTCACGTCCAGATAAATCAGTCACATGCTGCAAATAAAAAGCACATGCAATAAAGTGATACTTGGTTTGTCAACAGAACAATATGTACTGTTTAATAAGGCAAGTATAAGAGTCAGTACAATGAATGTGTCGTTGAATGAGGCAAAGATGTGAGCCACACCAAACACATTGTCTCCATCCTTTGTGGCAGGTCCAAGAGTTACGTTGTCCTCCTTGGGCTCTCTGGTCTTTCTCTTCGACTGTTACAATTAATATAAATTAGAGTGAGTCTCTTGTGCGCCCGGGCACACGGATTTAGATCCGTGCCCCTTAACAATTTAAACTCCAGGTTTAAATAGAATAGGGAGGGGAAGGGTTGTGTTCACATGGGACACTGGCCGGGGAGCAGGAGATTTTGCCTATAAATTAACGTAAAATGCCAAAGAATCTTACCAAATCACAGAGAACATAATGTTAAACATTATAAACAACACTATGATACTTGCTATGAGACATAATAAATCACATTTAAATAGCATGGATCCATTACACAAGGAAACATGAGCAAGAAATTTGTGAAGTAGGACACCTATGTCAATAAACAAAAAAATAAACAATTATCAAGATTTGGAGGAGTTTGGTTGAGTACTTTAGTTTATAAGGAATGAAAACATGCGTGGGGAACGGAATGAAACCCCAAAAGTGGAGAATCAAAAATTCCCCCCAAAATAAGAGATATATGTATTTGATACCTATCAAACCCACAACTTTTCCATTCTCTTTCCCAATCCTCTTACAACAAATTTAAAAACATGCACTGTAAGTTACAAGCCATCAATCAGTTTTGAAGCACAATGACAATCAATCTAGAGACAAGTAAATAAGAAAGTGCAATTTGCATCAAATTAAACCAGGGAAATCCCGACGTCAATCTTGAAAAAATACGAATCAGAATCAATAAAACAAATTTAACAGCAGAAAGAGAATAAAAAATAAATAGCTGAATTTGATAAAACAGCAATTAAAATGATGTCCATATAGAAGAGAAAATATATGTAAATTAAGCTAGTACCATGACTTGTGCGGGAAGAAAAAACCACTGTGTTGCTTATCTAATCTATAGCGTGCATAAAACCTAACCTGAAAATATAAAAGAAGGCCTCTATTTATATTTAGGTTTTGAAACAAGATGAGATACGTGGGCTTTTATAGAGTGACATTTGAAGTTGGGCTTGCTTTTAAACTTAACACTTCTGGACCTTTCCAACCTGTATGAAAAACGGGCCTTCCTATTGGGTAATGATTTAAAGTTCATTATTTCGTAGTACATGTTAGTGGATCGTTTCCTAATACATAAAACTAGGCATGTAGGCTATGGCTTAAATGAGGTTTTCTTGTTTGGGAAAGTCTCTTTTGTATTCTTATTATTTGTTAACTAAAGTATGTTTTTTTTATTATTATAATATTATTCACTACAAACAAATATATTTTAACTACTTTACTTAAATAACAAATATATTTTAATAATGGTTGGTCCGTCTTACAATCCATCTCATATGTACCCGTCTTGGGAGTAGCTCTTTTTTGTTTTTATTCATTATATTATCCTGTGGACCCTCAAGTTGAATTCCCTGTTACATTTTCGGTGTTTCATTGGTGTTTCACAATATAAAAAAACTATACCCTACAAATGACCATTAAACTCTTGGGGCAAGTATTGAATTTTGGGCATTGATTATGACACGTGACAATCATTTAATTATTGAAATAGGTGAGTGGAATAGGTGATCCCATTTGACCTAATAGTGAATAAAATGTGGAGTATTTAATTTTCATGTTATAACAGTATTTAACACAGTAGTTTAGGATATGGAGTCGGAGATTACTACAAATTTGTTGGGAGACACTAAAATCAGTAGCGGAGTTAGATAATTTTTCTAGAGGTACTATACATAAAAGTATGATAAAGGAGCAGAACAGCGTGGGAAAGGAGGAAGTACTACTTAAATATTTTTATAAACTTTGGGCTCATCGGCCCTGACTACAATAAATCAGTGTAAACATTGAACAATTCATGCATCAAGACCAGAGTGTGATAAGAAGAAGAATGAGGTGAGTGTAGTAATATTGTTGATAGGGATGAAGTCTTTATTGTTCGGCCATGTCCATATGTTTGAGAATGTGTGGAAAAACCTTTGCATGTGAATCCTCCCCTATAAGAAGATCAGAGTGGCCAAAACCATCAACCACCAGCCTTTGATGGGTGTAGCCAGGGTGGTGCAACTTCATGTATCTATTACCAAGAAATGAAGTCTCAGCTGTCACCAGGATTGTTCGTCCCCCGGATATGTGGAGCGTAGCCACCCCTATTCTCTCAGGATGCATCAGATAAGTATTGTTTCCTTTGCTGTCCACTATGAACCCCGCCTTGCAGATCTTTCTCAGGTGAGGAAATGCTCCCATGGGAACCCTTGTCTGATTTTCTTTGTTCATCCACTCATGCACTCTCTGGCTCACGTTTTCGTGCCAGAATACGTTGCCAAATATCCCCGAGAACACCTCGCACTCATCGCAGCTGCATCTCTCGTACCGTGGCATTAACCGTGCCACTGACTTCAGAACCCGCTCTCTCAAACTTGATGTCTCAAGCAGACCTAATGTTTTGTCCTTCCCCAATACTGTCATCCATATCTGCATGTTCATGTTGTGCCTTTGTTTTTAATTCAAAATATCTTAACTATTAGTACTTAATTAGATAAGCGCCTTAAGACAGCTTACTGGAACCAGAGGAAGCCACATTTTGACCAATGAGGAAGTTGTAAGTTTAAAGAACATGGAAGAATTGGTACAAGATAGGGACGCTATACGCTTTGCTGATATGTGGCCTCCCATGAGTGAGATATGAATGGCTAGTCCTCCCACACAATGCGCTACTACGTGCACTTTTATGTTCTCTCCATACAATTCACTCATCTTATTGATTGCTGCAAATTCAAATTATATAAAAGAATTCTTTGAGAAGATTAACAACTGAAATTAATGGAAATTGAATGAATTAACCTGCTGGAATGTCCATTCGTCCAACGTCTTCAACGGAGAAGGATTGTGAAGAACTCGATTGATGAAATCTTGTTTGCAATACAAGTACATCGTGCCCGACTTTCAGTAAAGTCCTAACTAGATCATTTGTCTCTGTTGGTAAGCAATAGCTTTCAGTTGAGTATCCATTAAGTAGGAGGGCAGGGTATGGTTTCTTGATCCCTCGGTCAGACGCTTGTAGATGGTGGCTGCTCTGCCAGTGCTGGAAACGGATTATGCAATCATCTTCTGCAAGTAAGACTCAGCTAAACTTAATATAAAAAAAAGACTTTATTTACTAGACTTTTAGTGTCAGTGATGTGGATTACCTGTTTTAAACTCAAAAATCTTGCTGTCCGGATAAGGTTGATGAGCCAACTTAGAAGGGGGGAATCTGCTTCGAGGTACTTGCAGGATATACGTCCTGAGAAGGGAGTGCATTAAAAGGAATATCATTTTAATCCTTCTATCACCCTCAAGTGTGCACATGCTTTTCACAAGCTGTAGCAAGGATATACGAAGCTTCCCTTTAAGTAGCATAGTTTTTTCTCCATTGTTATCCGTGATTTTTCTCAGTACCACATGCAATGTTGTCGATTCTCTCCATGCATATAGTGCTAGCAGATAAGGATTCATTATCTTTTTTCCTTCAAGAACATACCTGCATCACAAGGAAGGCTATCATAATAGCTAGCTATTGTAAAATTGTGAAGCCTGAACGGAATCAAACCTAGAACCAGATGAAGCGGCGATCAGGAGATGATAATGCATGTACTGTGTGTAAGGTGTTCTGATGTTGGTTTTGCATAACTCAACTTCTCCTTGGATGATATACATTTTATCCTTTTCTACACCCTTGCATACTATGTGACCACCTACTTTGCCTTGTAGAAGATCAATATCTGTTTTTCCTTCCAACTTCAACTTGAGATATGCTGTACAGGGCATTCCACCAACTTGACCTTTCATGGTTTCCTTGAACCCAACGTATGTTGTGTTAGTCCCAATCCCAACCCCAACCTCTTTCTTCTTACAAGCTTTATCAACAGAGCTTCTGATGTACTTGTGAGCATCTCGGACAAGGCTTTTACTTACATGCTCAGCAGCAGAAGCAATAGTTAGAGAAGGATTGATTCCAACCGAACATGGTATTATGGAGGCATCACATAGATATAGCCCATGGTGCACCCCAGTTGGAGATGTGTTGTCAAAAACTTGACCATCAGGATTACACACGCCCGATGAAGTCTCTAATGATGCAACACAGCCTCCTAAGAGATGCACTGATGTGCTCCTATAGCGGGACATGAATAGAATTCCTCCCAGTTTTTGTGCGAGCTTCTGTAAGACTTCAATCTTTCGTGGAAGTAAAGGATCGCGTGGAGGCTGAAACATAATCCTGTTAGAATGTTCGTCATAAGTAACTAACCCATTGCCATCATCGTCTCCCATTACATTCAAAATCATTTCTTGGCTACGCTTGGACAAACCAAAGACATCCATTAGCCTATCTATCATGTCTTGTATGAACCAGCTGCTAGATTGACATCTGTACGTGGTTATTCCTTTGAACAGGAAGGATGGATATGCTGTTGGGACAACTGCACTCTGAAAGAGAGAGAGAGAGGTACAATTCGTTATGATACATTGGGAATGCTAGAAAGAAAATTCAGATGGTTGTTACCTGAATGGTGAACCCTAATGAGGAGGTATATGATGAGGAAATTGATGGCCCTGGTCTTTCTTGTAAGGCTATCCCAGTAAACTGTTTCCTGTTTATCCCGGAAGCATTTAACGGGGCAGAGCTTTTAGCAAGATAGGCAACATTATTGCCATTGCAACTCAATCTTGAGCCAAGCTTCTGTGATACTGACAATCCTCTCAGTTGAGATTGAAAAAGTATTTTTGCTGTACCAAATACGCCAGCTGCATGCATAAAAACACTATTAATGGAGTATTATTCATAAAGAATATGAGTAATTATCACTCACCTGATAGTACAACTATATCGGATGCTACATAGTCGAATTCGTTGATATATACAAGCCATCTTCTTGAGCTTATTACTTTGACACCCGGTTCCTCATTGTGGATATGGCTGTCGTTTCTTACCACATATTGAGCCTCACATTTTGTTATTAAGGTAAATCCCGCCTGTGATGAATTATCAAAGTTTTTAAAGACATTAGACCGAGGGATATATACTCAAAAGTGGAAGAGAAAATATCATACTTGGATAGCTGAGACCAAGTAAGTTTTATCAGTAGAATTCTTTGCATTGTAAGGACATCCAGCAAGACAATTGCCACATGCTAAACAGTTTCGAGGTTCTTGGGACTTTCTTGAGTCTTCCATATCAATATCCACGCTCAATTTAAGCGGCTTGTCAATGTTGTCATCATACTCTTGGTCAATCACATCTTGCAAGATCTGGGAATTCTGAAACTTGGGAACACTATGAATCCTTAGCATGTCTGAAGCAGAGGCCTCATATCTCTCCCAATCCTTTTCCCAAGCCTCGGGCCATTTAGGATCCCGTCTTGCATTAACCGGTGAGGGTAACATCACTCCTGCATTCACAAGCGAACCGCCACCTAAACCACAAGCCGTTGCTGCTAGAGAATCATCCTGTATATGCACCTGCAGTTGTTTTTTTAGGGAATTAAACGGAGGCGAGTTAAATGTATAACATCTAAAAGACGCACTCGCTCATACAAATTCATGCACTGGCCAGTTTCAATACCCTGTAGCTTGCAAGGATGAAACACACATACAAGAGGATACTATGTTTCACACAAAGCAAACCTGGAATAGGCCATCTTTAGGACCCAAGTTGATTCCTAAGTTACTGTTTTCCACCCTGACAGTAAACCAAATCTTGAAACTGTCGCTTGGAAAATCACGAGCTTCCCACTTACGCCCTTTCTCCAACAAACACACCTTAAAACCTGCCATTGACATCCGACAAGCAGCAACAGAACCTCCGTATCCAGACCCTACAACTACAGCATCATAACCATCGTCACCCGAAGACCTGCGTTTATCCATTGTTTCACCTACCTTGAAAGACAGTTGAATTTGTGTGTGTAAGACCTAGTAAAGAAACTCAGCTGGCTTTTCTTGTCCTATATTTGCTCTTGTTCTCATTTGATATTGACATTAAAATAATAACAAGCTAGTCGTGTACAAGTCTTGGTTATGTGCTCCTCCGAATTTTCTGCTTTTACATTACATAATAATTAGAGTAACATGAATCAGGCTCATACGGATATGTATTTAAAATTCTTTACCAGATTAATTATGCTGATTAAGAATGGAAGCAGTAATAGATGAGGCCCACATTGTAAGTAGCTCTATGTTTCTGTTTTTTTAAAGCAGCACAGTAATAATATGTAAAATTCATTTATGGTTAAGATGAATAGAGAAATTCAACCATACATATCCACAAGGTATAGAAGAGAATTGTTGTTCAAAGTGAATAGATGCAACCCTGCTGGCTAATAAGTCAAATCCTTGCTATTTGGACGCACTTGTTCAAGACATCTAACAGGCTTCTCATAATTCTTGCTTCGGTTGAGCCTTCAAGGGCCCATTTCTTATAGCCCGAAACATGGGGGCAGAACCATCAGCAGCTGGAATTACTAAGCAGTCTATATACACATCCACTCTTTGTCCATCTCCAATGGTAATGAAGCCAAGCCTAGCTCCACCGGGGATTTTGTCAATCTGCTCATTGGAATGAATATTAACGATTTGCTATAGTAATTTTCCTCTAAAGATCATGTTGAGTTAAAAGAAAACAGGGATTATTTGATAAACATATATATATTCCAACCTTGAGTAGCGCACAAGAAAATAAAAAAAGCCAATTCAAATGACTCTGTTGTTTGTATCTATTTTCTCTTCTTGTTTAAGATACAAAGCCTTCATTGTCGTTTGTGGTAGCTTGTATCTTAGATATGAATTAAGCTAAAGCCAAGTATTATAATTAGGCAAGTAGTGGACGAGGGACATGTGAACCGATGAAAACAACATCTTCCAATTAATTAGTACCTGAAACAGTAATGTTTCAAATCGAGCAATGTCGGTGTCCAAGGGCAATTTTGGTTCCTAGAGAAACCCCCTAAGTGCCTCACCAACACCATCCACGTTACGTTTCTCAGCTATCCTAACAATGCAGCTCCTCGGCGTAAAGTTGTATTTAATAAAGCAAGATGGCGCGGATTTTAGATGAGATGCATCAACCATGATAATTTGTCCAATTTTGGTACAAATTTGTTAGAATTTGTCTAATGTTGACCCAAAATTTATTTTTAAAAAAATGATTTAAAGGATTAAATTTAGACTTAAAAGGATTGAACAAAAAAATAACCAAAATTTAGAATTACAAATAAAAAAAATTGCAATTAAAATGAATCATAACAAATTTTGATATTTTTTTCAATATTAATTAATATTTTGAGATGTCTCAAATATTTCTGTAAACAATCATTACGTAAATATTTATATATATATTAATTATACTCCCCCTATCCCATGCATTATGTAAACATTCCATTTTGAGAAGTCTCAAATATTTATGCATTTCTATTAATAATAAAAATGAATTATGCATCTAAGTTACATTTACAATTTATTTATCAATCTCAACAACTTTATTTACTTTTTACACTTTATTTATCATTCTCAAAAACTTTATTTACTTTATTTATTTAAAGTATTAACTTAACCATATTTTTTCTTATATTAGTCCCTCCATCTCCCTTGGAGAGTCCTTTTTTTTTCAATTTGAGGCGTTCTATACAGTCTCATTTCCTTTTTTACACACAATTTTTTTTACACACAAGAAACATACACCCACTAAAATAATTAAAATATATGACTCACACTCTCACTACACATTAAATAATAATACTCCTTAATTCAAGTGCAAAAAAGAAAAATACCCTTTGGAAGGATGGGACTGAAGGAGTCTATAGTTAAAAACAAGACATAAATACCCAAGAGGAGTAGTTTTTTTTTTATAATTTACTAGTGCGAAGTAAATAATTAAAAAATAAGCTACTCCATATGTTCTCAACACTTGTTCCACGCACAACTTGGAAAAGGATTCACTAGACAACAGCAGTGTCATACCGGGCCAACAGGTCTCTCCCCACTGGTTACCCGTTTTGCAAACAACTGCAGATGTTCCACCCCTAAAATAACTCCCACATTCCAACATTAAACAATGGGATTATAATTCTGCCCGTCAACCTATCTAACTTAAACTTAATATCGTAAAAAAGATAAAACAGTTCTTGTGGCGCTCCAACAAAACCCACTAACCTATCTTATCAAAAATGCCATCTGCATATAGATAGCCTAACCCAATCCTTTTGAATCCACCAAATAGTGAATTTTGGTGGGTCATAGAGGTCAATCCCCCAGCCAACCCAATCTTAAAAAGTATCTATTTCATGATATTATTATATAAAGTGTTGAAAGATAAGCAGTACCAAATCATGTTAGATATCCTCGACTCAAAATAAAAGCAAACTATTGCGAACCAGATATCACGGGTCTATGACTACAACTTGTAATCAAAGGGTGCCATAGACATGTTTCAAGGTAATGAAGTCTCAGAGTATAACTAATCTGGTTAATTACATCTTAGGGTTTTCACATGCAGGTTATTAACGGCAGTATCTCCAATATGCCATTATGAATCCCAAAACTGCTAAAACCAGAATTCTAGGCTAGTAAAGAAAGTTGCAGCAAATTTTTAAAATGTTCTATCTGAAACCGAACTCCAAATGACATCAATTAGTGACAGAACTATTCGAGGACTGCAGCAGAATCACCACAAACTTGATGCAGTAGACAACTAATCTCTTACCGATGCTCGAAGTATCTTTACATCATGTATAGGCCTGCATTAACAAAGAGGACCTAAATCAAATCTCATTACCTCAGAGGCAATGGGAAAGACCCCCCAAAGAAATTTTGCTTAATATTTATAATTTAAAAATAGAAGGGAGTGGATTTTTAAACATCAAGTTAGATTCGCAAATGAATGGCTATTCAAGTAATCATCCACATAAATACCCTAATAAAATCAAGTACACAGAATGAGAATGAGCGCAAATTTGTGTAAAGTCTTCCTTAACAACAATGTATTGGTGAAGTAATTCCTTCACAAATCACAATTATATTGACTGTGAAAATATTTGTTATGGCTGTTTAGTACATTGAAAATTTTTGTTTGAGGTTTTGTAACATCTCATTACACTACTTCTCTTTTTTTTTTAACACCTTGCGAACCAATTTTTTTAAAAAGATCTTGCAAGCCAACTTAACTAGCCTTTCGCATTTTGCTCAATAAAGTTCCATGATATTCGATTGGCATACCTATCAGTGTTGTCAGTCTGCACACTGCCAAGTCTCTTGACAATTTCCATTCCCCTGCATACTCTTCCAAACACGGTATGTTTCCCTGTAAACAAAATTTCTGACAATTAAATAAGTATAATATTCATGAATAATGACATGTTCAAAGTTATTATTACAAATATATAACTGAAACTTAAAAGTAGATTTTATACAATCCAACAAAATTATCATTGATCTGCTGCATAACTTGCATAAATTATTCCGAGGATACCTTGATACCCTAATGATAAACTGCAAATTCATGTCTCTGGTCAAGTTCGAGTTTTAAGATAATAAAAATACATGGATTTGAAACACTTAAGAATTTTGATACAATACTCACATTTGACGTCACAATATAAACGTTGATAATTCTAAATCAGATGCATTATCACATCAAATGTCCAATTTATCAGTGTCATGGTCAAATAGTGACATCACAAAAAGTTCAAGAGAGGGTATTTGATGAGATGATGCAAACTCGCTGAAGTAAGATGATTACCATCAAGAGAGGGTGCAGGTGCCAAAGTTATAAAAAATTGGCTCCCATTAGTATTAGGACCAGCATTCGCCATGGATATGATACCAGCCCCTGTATGCTTCAACTCCCTATGTATCTCATCATCAAAGTGCTTACTGCAGCAAAGAAATTATAGAAGTTAAATTATAGCCAGGTTTTCCAACAAGGTATCATGACGGCAGCAAAAAGTGTCGGGAGCTACAGAGAGAGTGGTAATTAGATTCATATCCTATGCCCAAAAAAGAAGAATGCCCAATACTTATGTCTTGATCGAGCATAAAGAAAATTAATTGTTATAAGAACAATCAACAAATAAAGTAAACCCGAGTAAAGGACGGAAGTAGAAGTAACTAAACCAGGATGGAAGGAAAAAGACTGAACAATCAGCAACTAAAATTCGCGGATAAAAATAAATACGAATACTTAAAACTTCACATTAGAAATCCATATCCTATTTTCCGGAGGAATGCAGACATGAAATAGAGAGAGGCATATTTTTATTGCGAAACAGAGTTCAAATTTACACAATTAATTAGCGAATAAAAAACTTAAATACCCGTAGATGGATTCACCGCCTCTCCCAGTCCCCGTAGGGTCACCTCCTTGCACTATGAAATCCTGTAAAAGCGCCACATACCAAGATTACGAGCAATAAGACCATCTCGGAAAAGAAGAACAGCAGAAATAAGGAAAACTACCACGCGGAGGCGGAGAAATTAACCTTAATGATTCTGTGGAATTTGACGTTGTTGTAGTATCCCTTGCGAGCGAGCTTTATGAAATTCTCGCAGGTCCTGGGCGCGTGATGATGATACATCTCAAGTGTAAAAGGACCCATGGAAGTCTCCAGAGTAACCTCCGGCGGCCCTCCGTCGCCATTCGCTACAATCTCTCTCCTCTCTCTTAGTGCCATACTCTGGAGTAATTAATTAGCAAGGGTTGCGCCTTTTTATTTTCCCCCCTCTCTTTCTCTGTAAACTCAAGTGACACTATTGCTTCGCTTAAAACGCAATAGATTGGATGCCCATTTATACCCGGGCCCAAATAAGTACTGGCATATTCCAGTTAGAAAAGTAATAGGATTAAAATACTCTTTAATCAACCACATTCTCTTTCTCTTAAATTTCAAACTTTACGTTTGTCATGAAAAAATATAATAATTAATTTGTGTGTATCTCAATTAAAAAAATATATATAAAAATTAAAATGAGACTTACAAATTGAAAATATGTAAAGATTGAAATTTAATTAAGAAGTAAATATACTAGTATCACAATTCGGTCGATTAAATAAATTGAATAAATCTGCTTTGTTTGATTGTAGCGCATAAATATGGCACGGAATATTCTGTGGCACATTAGTGTGACACCTGCTTATGAAATGAAACGTGTCGGGGTGAATAAATTCAATCTCTTTCCCTAGTAACGTCCGAACATTACCAAATTGCTAGAAACGCGTGTACATAAAGAGTTCAAGATTCGTCCCACGTGAACATTAGTCTAATTCATGTTTCAACAACAAAATTCCAACAAAACTCATATAATATTGCTTAATTTATTTGAATGTTAATACTACTCTACACCTGGGTGCACCATCCACTTTTAGAAATGTATATAATTATGAACAAAAATATACTCTCTCCATTCGCTTTCAAGAGTATCATTTTCCTCTAATAAGTTGGAACCCTTGAAAGCGGACGGAGGGAATATACAATTATGAACAAAAATATATACACTTTATTAATAGACTTATTTGTTTTTTAATGAAAAATTGAGTGTAAAAAAATATACAATTATTAAAAAATATGTATACACTATTGAATATAAAGTTATGCACATATGGATGCTAGTTTTTGTTAATGAAAAACTGAATGTGAAAAAAATATACAATTATTAAAAAATATAATATACAATATTGAATAAAAATTTATACACATATGGTGCACCACTGCACCAACCGATTATCAACTCTTATTTGAATTATGTATTGTTCACTATTATTTCTTTATATTAGCACTGCTGATGAGACCCTGCATCCACGACTTTCTTTATGTGCATCATCCTTATTTTGAGCATCCTACAACTCTTCCAACTTATTTTGAAGCCGTACAAAATTAGGAAGTAATCCCTCCGTCTCATTCATAAGTCACCATTTGGTTTTTGCACATGAATAAAGTAGTGTGTTTATTTTATATGTAGTGGATAGTTATATTAGTAGGGAGTGGTATGTCATATTAGATCTTTTACTAAAATGTTAAAATGGAAAATTTTGAAAAAAACACCCCATATAATAAAATGTGGACATTTTTTAGGGAACGAGGGAATAGAAAATGGCAAAAGCTCATGCGTTCCAGGGACACGGAAGGATACTCTGTGTCCCCATGTGAACACAATTCTTCCCCCACCAATCCTATTTAAATCTATGTATTGCTAGGGTTCTAATTTGCAAAGGAGCATGAAAATTGCAAAGGCGCACGGAATGTGCTCCGTGCGCCCGGGTGCACAGGAGTCTCACTCATAGAAAATTATTCCTAGTTAATAACCGACGTTGAATGGGTTGAGAGTAATTTTTTTAAAAAAATGCAGTGGAGTAATTTGTGCAATTTTGATTAAAATTTTGTTGAATTATAATTTATATTGTGCGTTGAATTGGATTTATGGATCGGATGCCTTCTACTTTTAATTTTGCAATTTCAATCGAACATTTTTTATTGTGTTAAGACTATAATAACAAGCGAACAATTTTAAACCATTCCTTACTCGAATCGAACATACAATTATACAATCCCATTTTGTTCTGCAATATCAGCCAAACGTTTTTGTTATATTCGACTACTACAAGCAAATAATTCTAAATTGGTCAGATACTTCAATCAAACCCACAATATAATCTTAATTATGTAATTTTTATAAAGGTTATTATATCTTAATATTTTAATATAATTATTTATAAGCTATGATTAGTAAATTCGGAAGTACACGGTTTTAAAAGATATGATGCGGGTTATATATTGACATATTTAAAAAAAAAAAACTCTTAAAAAAAGTAAAACTGCTCTCAACCTAAAAAACATCTAAACACCAACCCATGAAAAGATTAAAATACTATATGCACTGCTCATATACAAACACCAAAAACACTTATCTCTACCAGTCACATTCATCCCAAAATTTGTGCAAGAGAGGAAAAAAACTCTTCTCCTCCGACTCATTTTAGAATCACACGCATTCACTCCACAAACATCATGTCATTTAGGGTAGTAGCCGAGGGTGTAAAATTATGTGTTGTTGGACCCGTTGGGTTTTGGCCCAAATTGCTTGCCCTCATTTCCTTAAGTATTGGGTCAGTTTTGTTAATTCAAAACTTGGCCCATAGCCTTACACCCCAACCCCATATTATCCCCCATTCGTGAACCCTAATGGGTAGAACGTGGATTTCAAATTTTTGTGTGAGTTTGATAGGGAATCTGAGCACTGTGAGTTCAGCCCCCTCCTCTATATTCTCCGGCGACGACGTTCCGACGAGATGACGAAGATCGATACCTAACAGTGGTATCAGAGTGGGTTTCGTCATTCGCTGCTCGTCCGCCGTTCCGTTCATCGCTGCCGGTCCGTCGAATCTGTTGTCCGCTCACCGCCGCACCGTCGTTTGCCGGCGCTAGGGTTCCGGTCAGATCGAAGCCGCCACTGCTTTTCGCGTTCAGTTGCCGCCGCCGCCGATCTGCTCGCAGCCGCCGAAGCTTGGGTTCCGCTGCTCACAGCGCCCGTCGGATCTGCATAGAATGGGTGCAAGTTTGGTTCCCGTTATTTCAGCCATCCACTGCCCACGTTGGGCTCAACCGCTGCTCGCTGTTCGGATAATCGTCGGATCTGCTCGACGGCACTAGGGTTCCGATCAACTGCTGCTCGCCGCCGCTAGGGTTTCAGGTAGGGTTTCAGCAGCCGTTTGCTGACCGCGGCTGATCAGCTGCCGACCGCCACCAACCGATCACACCAGCAACTGCCGTCGTCAACTCCGGAACTGTTGTTCGTCGCTTGCCTGCCAATCGCCACCCGCTGACCGCCGGCCGCCGTTGTTACCGGTTCCGGTCAGATCTATTCTGACCATTGGGGAAGGTTGAAACTTGGAGTGGAGGCTGCCCCATTCGTATTGCTACGTGAACAAGACTACGAGGGATCCGCCCCCGTTGAGAACGGGCTTGTGGCTCGTAGAAGTGGCACGGTGTTCTCATCGGAGACATCGCTCTGGTGAGATAGCTTGAGCTTTTTCTTGTTTATTTTTTCTTTCATGCCCTGAGGCGGTTGGTCCTCTTATTTGCTCTTGTCTGTGATGCCCTGAGGCGGCTGGTCCTCTTATGTTGTTCTTGTTTGGTTCTATGTGAATCTATTATCTTGGTCTTGCAATTTCCGCTTGTGAAAATCTGTCCTTGTATGTTATACTGCTCAGTTTCTCGCTTTGTGTGTGATTAGAGTAGTATATAGGCCCTTAGTGACCCCTTGCGCATTCGATAAATCGATCCGCGAACTGGGATACCATCAGCCAACCTGTTGTGTGACAGATTGTTACTCTGTTTTAAATTATATTTTTTTCCGTTCAAAGTGTGTTCTACTCAACTTTAAATACACATGGCTTCGTCTTCTTCGTTTGGACAAGCACCGTTTGATGGTAAGCACGACTTCAGTATCTGGAAATAGAAAATGAAGTTCATACTCGTCCAACAAAGGATATTCAAAGTTGTAGATCACACATATGATAAGGATGAAACAGATGTTAAAAAGGCTGAGATGAATGAGCTTGTTTTGTCTGCGATCATCTTGAATCTTTCTGATCCTGTGCTTAGAAAAGTTGATGTGCATGAGTCTGTTAAAACTTTGTGGGAAAAGCTGGATAAGTTGTACACTGAAACGTCTTTACCTAGTAAAATATTTTTCTTGAAAAATTCTTTCGTTTTAAACTTGATTTAAACAGAGATGTTGAAGAAAATTTGGATGTGTTCACTAAGTTGATTCAAGATATTAAGCAAACGTGTGACAAACATATTGATGAATACACTTCTATTATGCTTTTAAATGCTATACCTGAGTCTTATTGTGATGTCAAATCTGCTATAAAGTATGGTCGTGATAACGTTACTCTTGAAGTTGTGGTGAATGCCTTAAAAAGCAAAGAGCATGATTTAAAACAATATGGGGGTGTTAAGAATTCTGGGGAGGTTATGCATGTTAAAGGAAAACCTCATAACAATCATAATAAGAACAAGAATAAGAACAAGGACAAAAATTCTGATGTGAAATCCCAGAATAATCAGAATGTTGACAAGAAAAACAAGAAATGTTTTAATTGCCATAAAAGGGGACATTTTGCGAATAAGTGTCCTCATCTTAATAGGAATAATTCTAATGATCATACTAATGTTGCTTTTGAATCTATGAATTATGGTGATGTGTTTGCTATTTCTGATAGTTGTGTGAATTATGTGCATTCATCTCTGTGTGATAATGAATTGCTTGTGGATTCCGGTTGCACATTTCATATGACACCTTTTAAATATTTTTTCTCTTTAGATAAAACTGTTTCTCATGGCTCTGTGTCTATGGCTAATGAAAAAAAGATGTGATGTGCTTGCTATTGGTGACATTTGCTTGCGTTTTTGACACGACCCACTTTACATAACTTATAATTCAAATACTAATTTACATAAACATCGTCATTATAAAAACTGCATATATTTTTTTTCACATAATATGCTTATAACCAACACAATCACACCAGTTCAACATACGTGACTGGTTTCTGATACCACTTCAAATCAGACAAACTCGCGACAATACTTATTATATTACACAACCAAAACATCAGCGGAAACAAAATAAACCCACGGCCTAGCCCAACAGGTCATCATCTATGTACATCCGCTCAAAACCTTAAAGGAGCTCCACAGCTTGCACAGTCACATCACAAACTCAATCATCAACAGGCTCACCTACAATGCATTAACTAGTGAGATAAAATTTTCAGTAAGTAGAAATCATGCATGTCCGTGCATGAAAATGCATTTAATTCTCTATCGCCTATGTCCTAATTTTTTTTTCTAATTGATCTCTTTTATTTTGAAAATTGTTCACGTTGCGGGATCCCCACGACACACTTATGATATGCACCCCAAATGAGCTCAATGGGAACGATTTTTCCAAACCCCGAAATAGTGCCGAGAACGATTTTTCCAAGCTCTGGCAAAGTGGTGGGGACGATTTTTCCGAACCCCTAATAAAAATGTCGGGAACGATTTTTTCGAACCCTGACAGAGATGCATATATAGTGGCCGCACACACCATTAGTATCTTATTAATTTTGAGGAAAACATTTTTCATGTTTATGCATGGTATGCACCCAGAACAATTAAATGTGCATCATAAACTATTTACAATATCAATATCAACATTTAATCATAATGAAGTAACAACTTAATTTCAATTCACACAAATTCACTTCTAAAATAATAACTTCACCTCAATCAAATAGATCCATTTATAAAATAAACACTTCACCCTGGGATCACAAGGATCTCTTTTTTTTTTTTTTGAAATAACAACTTAATCTTGGATCCCACATATCCTTATAACCAATATTTTCTCAAACCATATAAATATATTTGCAACAGTTCCCAATCACACAGATCTATATAGGATAATAATAATATTTCCAATCACATGGATCCACAACTTGTATCACAATATTATCACAAATAATTTACATATACTATTGTTAAATATGAACCCTACTTTCTCCAAATCACATAAATACACAGCTTGTATAACAAATTAATCACAAATAATTCATATCGTAATTAAACTAATTATCAATAATCCATAATATAATTATCACATATTAATTACAAATAATTCACAAACAACATGTTTATGCATTGTAGTTGGACTTCTACTTACTTGGATTCCGACAGTAATATAAATCTCGTAAAGAACTGTAACTAATTCGCTCCGACACGCACGTTCCGGCGTGCTCCCTCTTCTCTTTCTCTTCTTCCTCTCTCTCACTTTCTTCTCTCTCTCTCCTCTCTCTCCCTTTCTTCTCTCTCTCTCTCTCTTTTTCCTCTATTTTTTTTTATTCACTTGCTTCTTCACTATGGGGTTATCAATCCCAATCCCAACTTATATATATACGTAGAAAGTGGAGTTGGGTAAACCAATGGAAATCCACCTTGCCCAATTAAATTTTTTTTTTAAATAAAAATTCACGGCTGCTAATCAGCCATGCATGCATGCACCCTTTCAAATTTGGCTTCTATTGCCAACTCAACTTGCAGCCACCAATTTTGACCTTTTTATTATTATTATATTATTATTATTCTTATTATAATAATTAAAATACGTGTGATACTTAATAATTAAAAAAAATGTATTTATACACATAAAATAATTTACTCATATATCCAAATTAATACATGTAAATATTTATGTACTCATATATTCACATATTGTCACCATGTTTATCACGTATGTATCAAATAAAATGTAAAGATAATTAAAATGTAAAAAATAATTATCACATAATTATAAAATGCACATAACAAAAATTAAATTATATTGGCATATGAGTAGTGAGAAGCTCGGGTATCACATCCTCCCCACCTTATAAAAATTTCGTCCTCGAAATTTACTTACCTGAAGAGGTCTGGGTATTTAGTCATCATCTCATCCTCTCTTTCCTAAGTGACTTCCTCAACTAACTGGTTCCTCCATAATGCTTTTACTAATGGTATTTCTTTATTTCTGAGCTTCTTCACTTCTCGCCATAAGATCTCAACTGGTACCTCCTCATAACTCAAATCTTCTTTCAACTCAACTGGTTCCTGCCTGAGAACATGAGATGGATTTGGAACATACTTCCTCAACACAGATACATGAAACACGTCATGTACTCTAGACATCGATGCGGGTAACTCCAATTTATAGGCAACATTGCCAACTCTCTCAATGATAGTGAACGGACCAACATATCTTGGACTGAGTTTCCCTTTCCTTCCAAACCGCCTTATCCCCTTCATTGGAGATACTTTCAGAAATACCTGATCACCCACTTCAAATTCCAATTCTCTCCTCCGTTTGTCTGCATAACTCTTTTGCCGATCTTGAGAAACTTTCATCTTCTCTCGTATACGGGTAACAGCTTCTGACATTTCACGAATCAAATCTGGACCCAGAAATTTCCTCTTTCCAACTTCATCCCAATGAACTGGAGATCTACATTTCCTCCCATACAATGCTTCATATGGAGCCATCCCGATAGTAGATTGATAACTGTTATTGTACGAGAACTCTATCAAAGGCAAAAATTTACTCCACTGTCCTTGAAAATCCAACACACACGCTCTGAGCATATCCTCCAAGATTTGTATTGTACGCTCTGATTGACCATCTGTCTGTGGATGGAATGATGTGCTGAAAGATAACTGTGTCCCCAACGCCTTATGTAAACTCTTCCAGAAAGCAGACAAGAATCTCGTATCTCTGTCTGACACAATGGTAAGTGGTACTCCATGGAGTCTGACAATCTCTTGTATATATAGTTGGGCATAACGATCCATGGAATACGTAGAGCTAATAGGAAGAAAATGAGCTGACTTAGTCAATCCATCCACAATAACCCAAATGGCATCGTGACATTTCACTGTCTTCGGTAGCCCGATAACAAAATCCATCGTGATATTCTCCCACTTCCATTCTGGAATAAATAAAAGCTGCAAAGTTCCTGCTGGTCTCTGATGCTCGGCTTTGACTTGCTGACAAGTCAAACATTGTTCCACATATCGAGCAACATCTTTCTTCATCCCTAGCCACCAATAATGTGCCTTCAAATCTCTATACATCTTAGTAGCTCCTGGATGTACAGAGTAGGGTGTTGAATGAGCTTCTGCCATCACTTCTTTTCGAATGTCATTCACTTCAGGTAGACATAATCGACCTCCATAATGAATCACGCCATCATCTCATAATTGGAAGTCAGAAGACTTTCCAGAGCCGATATCATTCTTTATTTTGTCAAACAACTTATCCTCATGTTGGCTCTGTCGAATCTTATCCATCAAAGTTGGTCGGAGTGTCAGAGCTGTCATCCTTGCTTCCAACGATCCTTCCTGAATGATCTTCACACCCATCCTTTGCAAATCAAGCAACTCTGGTTTCTGATTTACGGTCATAGCAGCTACACTCTGTATTGCCTTTCGGCTCAATGCATCAGCAACCATATTGGCTTTTCCTGGATGATAATTGATAACACAGTCGTAATCCTTCACCAATTCCAACCATCTTCATTGCCTCATATTCAACTCTTTCTGAGTGAAAAAGTACTTCAAACTCTTATGATCAGTATAGATTTCACAACGTTCCCCATACAGATAATGCCTCCATATCTTGAGTGCAAACACCACTGCGGCTAACTCTAAATCATGAGTTGGATAATTCTTCTCATACTCCCTTAACTGTCTAGATGCATACGCTATCACTTTCCCATTTTGCATCAATACACACCCAAGACCATTCTTTGAAGCATCACTGTAAACCTTGAAGTTTCCTGTCTCCGTATGAATAGTTAAGATAGGTGCTGATGTCAATCGTCTCTTCAATTCTTGGAAACTTTGTTCACATTCCTCCGTCCATGTGAACTTCACATTCTTCCTGGTCAACTGTGTTAATGGTGAAGCAATCTTAGAAAATCCTTCAACAAACCTTCGATAATATCCCGCCAATCCAAGAAAGCTACGAACCTCACTGGGATTTGAGGGTTGTGGCCAATCATGGATTGCTTTAACTTTACCTGGATCCACAGAAATTCCTTCTCCCGATACCACGTGCCCCAAGAAAATAACTCGGTCTAACCAAAACTCACACTTCTTGAACTTCGCATATAACTACCTCTCCTTCAGAATCTCTAACACATTTCTCAAGTGCAGTGCATGATCTTCCTTATTCTTAGAGTATATTAGAATATCATCGATAAACACAATCACAAATTTATCGAGAAATTCCTGAAATACTCTATTCATCAAATCCATAAATGTTGCAGGAGCATTTGTTAATCCAAACGGCATCACTAAGAACTCATAATGCCCGTACCTTGTACTGAATGCAGTCTTTGGAATATCCTCCTTCTTTATTTTCAACTGATGATACCCCGACCGCAAATCAATCTTCGAAAAGATAGCTGCACACTGTAACTGATCAAACAGATCATCAATGCGAGGCAATGAATATTTATTCTTCACCGTAACTTTGTTGAGATCCCGATAATCAATGCACATCCTCAATGTGCCATCCTTCTTTCGAACAAACAGAATTGGTGCTCCCCAAGGAGAGAAACTAGGTTGGATGAATCCTTTGTCTAGCAACTCTTGTAACTGTATCTTCAATTCCTTCAGTTTAGCTGGTGCCATTCTGTATGGCGCTTTAGATATAGGAGCAGTTCCTGGTTGTAACTCAATAACAAACTCTATTTCTCGGTCTGGTGGCAAACCTGGAAGATCATCTGGAAATACCTCCAGATATTCCCGAACTACTGGTACATTATCAAGAACTGGACATTGCTGTCCCTCAACATTCATTACACTCACCAAATACCCCTCACAACCACTTTCCAACAACTGCTGTGCTTTTGCTGCTGATATCATCGGAAATCTAAAGCTTTTCTTAATTCCAACAAAAGTGAACGGTTCCCCTTTCACTGGCTGAAAAGTGATACTCTTCTTCTGACAATCTATTGTAGCACCGTATTTTGACAGTCAATCCATGCCCAATATGATATCATAATCATTCATACTTAACACAATCAAATTAGCAAGGAGTCTTCTTCCTTCAATAGGAATAACACAACCTCGAAGAAGTTGATTAGTTTGCTTTCACTCACCAAAAGGTATCATCACCTCATAATTAGCTTCTATCAAGTTAGGTGTTCCACCCAACTTTTTCACATACTCAGTGGATACAAATGAATGTGTTGCTCCAGAATCAAATAGCACATATGTATAAGTGCCAAAAATAGAGAACTTACCAGTGACAACTGAGGGATTCGTGTCTGCCTCCTCTCGCGTCAAAGTATACACCCTAGCTGGAGCTCTTCTCTGCTGTGTCTGCTTCCCTTTCTTAGGACAAGTAGTAGTCACATGTCCTTTCTCCCTGCATGTGTAACACGTTCTCGGAGGAATTTGACACTCCCCACCATGTGATCTAAGACAATTAGGACATATAGGTAGTGGCGGTGCCGGTGGCACTTTACCCTGATCAAATTTAGGACGCTTGTTGGGTTCTCCTCGTCTCTGTCCTTGCTCCACTTGAACATTTGAATTCGGCCTCTAAAATGGCATCGGCCTCTTATCAACTCTCCCAAACTGCTGTATTGGTTCTGTTGAAATTGACGTCTGATAGCTTGCGCTTGTCTGATCCTAGTCTCCGCTTGCTCAGCAATTTGAGCCCTTTCTGCAACTTGTGAGTATGTTGCTCCATGCAGTCCCGCCATACTCACATCTCTGTAAAGTTCAGGTCTTAAGCCTTCCACAAATCTCTCTACTTTCAGTGCCTCCGTACTCACTATATGTTCAGCAAACCTCGACAACTGCTCAAACTTACGAAGGTAATCTGTGACTGACATGCCACCTTGCCTCAACTGTATGAACTCGTTCATCTTCATGGCTCTCACTGGTGCGGTAAAGTACTTGTTTCTGAAAAGCTCCTTGAACCTTTCCCATGTCATAGTCGTGACATCCTCGATACTTTTAATCGTATCCCACCAGTGGCCTGCACTTCCTCGTAACATGAAAGAAGCACATAGCACTCTATCCCTATCTGGAATTCTACTGTATTGAAACATGTTTTCCACCATGCGTAACCAATCTTCTGCATCTGTGGGGTCTGCTGCGTCCTCAAATATTGGAGGGCTCAACTTTCGAAACCTCTCACAAACCATTTCCATACGTTCTACTTGATGTCTATCTTGGTTTGCATTACCCTCTGGTTGTCCACCCATATCTCTCTGCTGAATCAGTTGTTGTATCTGTTGGGATTGGCGCTCAACCAGTTCCATTAGTCGAGTAATCACCGCATCACGATTATTCCCTTCAGGAGGTGCTGCTTGCTCAGCAGTCCTATCCCCTTCAGAACTTTCACTTGTATCCCTTACCATATTGTCTAATAATTACGCTTCCTGCACCCCCTGACCAATATAATTTATAAGACACATAACAACACAGAAGGAAAATAACACTTACTTGCAAAGCTGCGCTCCCAAAGAATGAGTTCATGTACATAGACAGTCTGCAGGACCCAAACCGTGCTCTGATACCACTCTGACACGACCCACTTTACATAACTTATAATTCAAATACTAATTTACATAAATATCGTCATTATAAAAACAGCATATATTTTTTTTTACATAATATGCTTATAACCAACACAATCATACCAGTTCAACATACGTGACTGGTTTCTGATACCACTTCAAATCAGACAAACTCGCGACAATACTTATTATATTACACAACCAAAATATCAGCGGAAACAAAATAAACCCACGGCCTAGCCTAACAGGTCATCATCTATGTACATCCGCTCAAAACCTTGAAGGAGCTCCACAGCTTGCACAGTCACATCACAAACTCAATCATCAACAGGCTCACCTACAATGCATAAACTAGTGAGACAAAAATCTCAGTAAGTAGAAATCATGCATGTCCATGCATGAAAATGCATTTAATTCTCTATCGCCTATGTCCTAATTTTTTTTTCTAATTGATCTCTTTTATTTTGAAAATTGTTCACGTTGCGGGATCCCCACGACACACTTATGATATGCACCCCAAATGAGCTCAATGAGGATGATTTTTCCGAACCCCGAAATAGTGCCGAGAACGATTTTTCCGAGCTCTGGCAAAGTGGTGGGGACGATTTTTCCGAACCCCTAATAAAAATGTCGGGAACGATTTTTTCGAACCCTGACAGAGATGCATATATAGTGGCCGCACACACCATTAGTATCTTATTAATTTTGAGGAAAACACTTTTCATGTTTATGCATGGTATGCACCCAGAACAATTAAATGTGCATCATAAACTATTTACAATATCAATATCAACATTTAATCATAATAAAGTAACAACTTAATTTCAATTCACACAAATTCACTTCTAAAATAATAACTTCACCTCAATCACATAGATCCATTTATAAAATAACCACTTCACCCTGGGATCACACGGATCTTTTTTTTTTTGAAATAACAACTTAATCTTGAATCTCACATATCCTTATAACCAATATCTTCTCAAACCATATAAATA
The DNA here is from genome assembly GCA_023678885.1 of Pogostemon cablin. Lineage (NCBI taxonomy): Eukaryota > Viridiplantae > Streptophyta > Magnoliopsida > Lamiales > Lamiaceae > Pogostemon > Pogostemon cablin. The sequence continues at coordinate 102,320 of CM042986.1, forward strand.
TATTTGCAACAGTTTCCAATCACACAGATCTATATATGATAATAATAATATTTCCAATCACATGGATCCACAACTTGTATCACAATATTATCACAAATAATTTACATATACTATTGTTAAATATGAACCCTACTTTCTCCAAATCACATAAATACACAGCTTGTATAACAAATTAATCACAAATAATTCATATCGTAATTAAACTAATTATCAATAATCCATAATATAATTATCACATATTAATTACAAATAATTCACTAACAACATGTTTATGCATTGTAGTTGGACTTCTACTTACTTGGATTCCGACAGTAATATAAATCTCGTAAAGAACTGTAACTAATTCGCTCCGACACGCACGTTCCGGCGCGCTCCCTCTTCTCTTTCTCTTCTTCCTCTCTCTCCCTTTCTTCTCTCTCTCCTCTCTCTCCCTTTCTTCTCTCTCTCTCTTTTTTTTTCCTCTATTTTTTTGATTCACTTGCTTCTTCAATATGGGGTTATCAACCCCAATCCCAACTTATATATATACGTAGAAAGTGGAGTTGGGTAAATCAATGGAAATCCACCTTGCCCAATTAAATTTTTTTTTTAAATAAAAATTCACGGCTGCTAATCAGCCATGCATGCATGCACCCTTTCAAATTTGGCTGCTATTGCCAACTCAACTTGCAGCCACCAATTTTGACATTTTTATTATTATATTATTATTATTCTTATTATAATAATTAAAATACGTGTGATACTTAATAATTAAAAAAAATATTTATACACATAAAATAATTTACTCATATATCCAAATTAATAAACGTAAATATTTATGTACTCATATATTCACATATTGTCACCATGTTTATCACGTATGTATCAAATAAAATGTAAAGATAATTAAAATGTAAAAAAACAATTATCACATAATTATAAAATGCACATAACAAAAATTAAATTATATTGGCACATGAGTAGTGAGAAGCTCGGGTATCACAGTTTTAAAGATGATTCAATATTCACTTTGAAAAATGTGCGACATGTGCCTGATTTGTGTAACAACTTGATTTCTTATGCTGCACTTGAAGATGAGGGTCTTGAGGGTAGGTGGGAAAGGGTTGCATGTCTATTGTAAAGGGTTCTGTGCCCATCTTTAATGCTGAAAAAAGGAATAACCTGTATGTTTGTTGTGCTAAATATGTTGCTATGTCTGTTAACGTTGTTAAAGAGGATTAAACAAATATTTGGCATGGTAGGTTAAGTCACATGAGTAGTAAAAGTCTTGAATTATTGCATAAAACTGGTTCTTTTGGTGATGATAAGCTTACATGCATTCCTTTCTGTGACTCATGTGTGCAAGGCAAACATGCGAAGGTAAAATTCCTTGTTTTCCCGTACCCTAAGACTTTTTCATGTAGTGATATACTTGAGTATTTGCATGCTGATGTGTGGGGGGCATCTAGTGAGCCAACTCAAGGTGATAATGTATATTTTATGTCCATTATTGATGATTTTACAAGAAAAGTGTGGGTGATTTTGCTTAAAAACAAGTCTGATACTTTTGAAAGTGTTGATAATGAACCTAAGACATATCAAGAGCCTTTAAAATCTAACAACTCTGTGAAATGGTTAAATGTTATGGAAGATGAAAGAAATCGTTGCATGTTAATCATACTTGGACTCTGGTTCCAAAACCTGCTCATTGCTCTGTTGTTGATTGCAAGTGGCTATTCAAAATGAAACATGAGCCTTAAAATGTTAGATTTAAAGTTAGATTGATAGCAAAAGATTTTACTCAAAAGGAAAGGGTTGATTATAATGAAATATTTGCTCCTGTTATTAAATTCACCACTGTTCGTATAATGCTTGCATTAGTTGCTCATTTTGATTGGGAATTAAAGCAAATGGATGTAAAAACTGCTTTTCTTAATGGTGATTTGGACAAAAAGATTTTCATGAAACAACCTGAGGGTTTTGTGGACCCCAAAAATCCTGATCATGTGTGTTTTTTGAAGAAATCCTTGCTTGAAACAATCTCCTAAACAGTGGAATAAGAAGTTTGATCAATGCATGACATATTTGAAGTTTAAGAGAAGTTTGCATGATAATTGTCTTTACTTTAACATTGATACTTATGTTCCTGTTTTTCTGCTTATTTATATGGATGATATGCTAATTGTTAGCTCTGATCTTAAATGTGTTGAGCATGTTCAAAAGAGTCTATGTGATAATTTTGATATAAAAGACCTTGGAGATGCTAAAGGGATTCTTGGTATGAACATTGATAGAGATAGGAAGAACCATGTTCTCTTGCTTAATCAGATTTCATATGTTAAAAAGGCTTTGAGTAAGTTCTCTATGATGTCTGCTAAAACTGTAAATGTGTCTCTTGCTGCTGACTTTATGTTAAGTAAGAATCAGTCTCCAAAGACTGATTCTGAAATTGCTTAAATGGAAAAGGTTCCTAATTCCAATGCTATTGGGTCTATTATGTATCTTATGGTTAGCTCTAGACCAGATATTGGATATTCTGTTAGTTGCTTGAGTAGGTATATGGAAAATCCAAGTGCGCCTCATTGGGAGGCTTTGAAATGGTTCTTGAGATATCTCAAGGGCTCCATGGAGGTAAGTTTGCGCTTTTCCAAATCTGCAAATGGTGTGAGCCTTGTTGGCTTTGTTTATTCCAATTATGCTAATGATAGAGATAATAGGAAGTCTACCACTTCTTATGTGTTCACTTTGTGTGGTTCTTGCATAAGTTGAAAATCTCAGTTACAGCATGTGGTTGCCCTATCTACAACTGAATTTGAATATGTGGCTATTACTGATGCTTTAAAAGAAGCTATTTTGCTACAAGGCCTTCTGAAAGAATTAAGTTTTCTTGATAAATGTGCCATTGTGTTTTCTGATAGAATGTCTGCGATTCAGTTGTTTAAAAATCATGTTTTCCATGATAGAACCAAGCATATAGATGTTGGGTATCATTTCATTCGTGATATTATGGAAAAAGATATTGTTAACTTGGAAAAGATTGCATCTGAATTTAATCATGCTGATATGGGTACTAAATGCTTATCTGTTGAAAAATTTAGGTCTTGCATGGGCACTTTAAATTTTGATTATGTTGATTAAAGCATGTTGTATGCAGTTCTTTTCCCGTGAACTTTGTGTTCACCCTTGAGCTTTTGTTCTCAGTTTATTTTGTCCTCGTGATAATTTAAACATTCGTGACTGTGTGTCTGTTATCTTTGCCCCAACTTAGATTTGTGTATCTTTTGTGATACTCTTGACTTTGTGTCATTTCTCTTGGCTTACGTTTGTCAAATTTTTTGATCTTGCATTTGACTTTGTGTCTTTCGTTTTGCAGGTGTCCAGGAAAATGTGCGATGATAAATTCCCATTTAGTTTAACACAAGGGTGGATGATTTGGGCCAAGGTGGAGATTTGTTGGGCCCGTTGGGTTTTGGCCCAAATTGGTGGCCCTCATTTCCTTAAGTATTGGGCCAATTTTGTTAATTCAAAACTTGGCCCATAGCTTTACACCCCAACCCCATATTATCTCCCATTCGTGAACCTTAAAGGGTGGAACGTGAATTTCAAATTCTTGTGTGAGTTTGATAGGGAATCTGAGCACCATGGGTTCAGCCCCCTCTTCCATCTTCTCCGGCGACGACGTTCCGATGAGATGACGAAGATCGATACCTAACATGTGTTTTTATGCATTTTATGCAACGGTCAAAATTTTATGATATTCATTTATGCATCTGAGTAGTTGGACAAAAAATAAGTATTATTTTGGGCGTTGATAGAATGAAAAAAAGTGTACGTAGAAACACAGTTTGAAGAGTAGTATACAAATAAGTAGTGGAGCAGCATTTATTTAGATGGAGTAATAAAAATAGGAAACGTATTGGATTGAATGAGCAAAGTAAAATTTGAAATAAAGAATGGGTGGAGCAGGCAGGTTTGTGGTTTTGGTTGTGCAATTAGTAATGGGCAGAATGGGTTATAAATGAAATTAAGAAAGATGAGAATGAAGGAATGTTGATTGAATAGAGTAGTTGAGATTGGTGGAGTGGTAGAAGATGAGAAGTAGAAATGAAGTTGAAAAAGGGCATTAATTAAAGAGAGAGGGATATGGTAATGCAGGTGGGTTCATGGGTGGGCGTTTTGGAGGTGATCCTCCGCGTAAGTGCGGCGGCGTGTGCTTTAGGTGCGACCTTCACCATGGGAACCACCCAGGAAACTCTACCCTTCTTCACACAGTTCTTCCAGTTCCAAGCCACCTACGAAGATCTCCCGTCTTTCACGTATGCCTGCCCTACCTTATATTTCCCAAATTCCAATTCCTAAAGTATATGGAGTACTTAATAGATAATTATGCTGGCCTGCAGATTCTTTGTTATTGCAATGTCAATAGTGACCGGCTACCTACTTCTCTCACTGCCCTTCTCCATAGCCCAACCTTTGGTTGATGGCCCCAGATTTCTGTTAACTCTGTGCGACACAGTAAGTATATGACTAGTATATGATTATGATCCAATAGAAATATAGAATTAATTAATTAATTTTGTTGCAGCTGACCCTGATCTTGGCCTCCTCCGCCGCTTCTTCTTCGGCCGCGATTGCATACCTGGCTCACTACGGTAACTCCGATGCCAATTGGCTGCCCATATGCCACCACTTCACCCATTTTTGCCACACCATAAATGGAGCCCTGCTCGCCTCCTTCCTCGCCGTCGCCTTGCTCCTCCTACTGCTGCTCCTCGCCCCACTTCCCCTCTCTAACCATTAAATTAAATTTGTTCTACTGGGGTGGGGCCCAACCCTCTAACTCCACATATATACTTGATTACTTTTCATTTTAATTAGGGATCGACCATTGTCTTTTATTCTACCTACCACCTTTGTTTCATCCACTATTATATTATTCACCCTTTAATTTCATCTTTTCTTGTTCCCACTACAACTACAAGTCTACAATGCTCAATCAATTGAATTCATCCATCATATATTTTGCACCAAAATAACCACTTCATGTAATTATATGATGAATTCCATCCCATTTGTTATTAATTCGATTCCAGTGACATAGCTACTTCTCAAATCTTATAATATGATGGACGTATATATTAGTAGACACCGTCATATATATCTTATACTAATAATACGTTGCTATAAATAACTTTTTAAAGTATGAGGTGTCGCGACGTGATTAATTGTCGTATACTAGTATGAATCCCGTGTATTACACGGGTTGTAAAATTTTAATTTTAAAAAAAAATATAATTTAAGTTAATATAACTATTTATTCAATAATTTTAAAATATATAATTCAAGTTTAATATAATTATTTATTCAATTATAATCTAATATAAATTTATATTAAAGAGTAAAATTCAGTTTATATTCACTCGAATGTGAATTTGCTTCCGTTGATAAATAAAAATTAAAACTTTACCTGAATAGAACTTGAATAGAAAAAAATGGATACCTTCTTTAGAACTTTAATAGAATTTGAAGAAAATTTTTGTTTTTTATGTATGTATAATGAATGAATAAATAATAGTTTATTTATAGGTGAAAAGTAGATTATTTACAAAAAAAATTCACATAAAAAACTAAAAAAATTAAAAAATAAAAAAAAATAAAACCAAAGAAAAAATAATCAAACAAATAATTAAACAGAATTTAAAAAAAATAAAAGAAATATAAAAAATTAATAAAATGGGGGGACTTACTTTAGAAAGTGAAGATAGTTTTTCTTCGTCATGATGAATAATTTATGTGAACGAATTAATAAAGAGTCTTATTATATTGGTGCATGGAATTTGATCAATTTTTTTATTTTTCGATGTTTTTATATATGATTTGATTTGATTTTTATTTGATCTAATCTAATCATATAAATATTCGAATTTTTAAGAAAATTTATATGAAAATTTATGTATTTATCACTAAATATTAATTAGTAATTACTAAAATTAAAATTAACTCAGATGACGACATATCATTAAAATTTAAAATTTCACAAATACTTGTGTAAATTGGGTTTACATACGTTTATATGTAAACCTTTATTACTCTTAAGTATATGAAAAATCACTCTTTAAACACATAAATTGTTACTCTTTTTAAATTAAAAAAGTAATCTTCAAATTCTTGTAAACTCTTATTTTTCGATTACTCTTAGTACACGAAAATTAAAGATATGGATTATTACTCTTCATCTTCTTTATAAAAATTATTACTCTTCAAAGAGTATTTTTTTTATAAACTAAAGAGTAATTTTAAAAAAAATAAGGTTTTCATGTAATAATATAAAAAAATCAAAAGACAGAAAATTAATAATTAAAAAAATCGAACTAAAAAAAATTAAAGATATAGAAAAAATCATCTAAAGTAAATCATAAAATAAAAAAATTAATTAAAAAAATAATAAAAGTAACAATGAAAAAAATTATTAATATAAAAAATAAAAGACTAAAAAATTATACTCCCTCCGTCCCAGGTTAAGAGGGTTATTTTTCCATTTTTGTCGTCTCACCCAAAGAGTTCTCTTTCCTTTTTTTTACACACATGGGACTCACACACCCCATCTAATACAATTAAATGTTGGAACTCACACTCCTACTAATACAACTACACACTATACAATAAATAATAATACTCCTTAATCTACGTGTCATAAAGCAAATGACCCTCCTAAGGAGGGACGGAGGGAGTACATACTAATAAAAATTGAAAAATAAAATAACAGAATTAAAATTAAAAAAAACAAAAGTAAATAAAGGAGAATTTAAAAAACATAAAAGAAAGAGCAAAATTATAAAAATAAAATAAATACATCCTTACTCGATCTTAAAGAAAAAATTATGTATAATTAAATTTTAGGGTATATCTTGTGTGAGACCGTTTCACGGATCTCTTAAGTGAGACGGGCTATCTATGGGTTCAATTAAATACTCTCTTCATCCCATAATATTTTTCTCACTTTTCTCATTTGTTTGTCCCACAAAACCTTTCACCAAAAAAAAAAAAAATCACTTTATCCAACAACCTCAAAAGTTACTTTATTTTTAAATTTTTCACTCATTTTTCACACACATATCATTATTTTATACTTTTATTACCTAAAAATACTACAATACCCTCCAAAATCAATAAAGTTAGTCAAAAAGTTCAACTTTTCTTAAACAACGTGGAACAGTAAAGGTGAAAAGTTTTCCTGGACAGAGAAAGTATAATTTAAATTAAATTAAAAACAAATTAGAAAGAAAAAAGGGCTATGTTTGGCCCGTCGTTAATTATGGCGACTCAAAACTTTCGAATTCAATTTATTCGGTGAAATTTGTCGCTCCCAATGAAAATATCAGTTTCACCTTTAATGGCTTTACTCATTCTGCGGTTCTTCATCCCAAACTTTGTATTGGGGATTTTGGGGACAACTCCTACAGTCCTACTGCTGTAGATGGAGTACTTCCGAATTTACCAGGAATATAGGTATTTGTTTATTTGGGTTTTAAACAGAGATAAAAATAATAAAATAATAATAATAATTAAAAAAAAAAAGGCTATGTAGACTGTTAATCGGGCTAGAATACCAAAAAAAAATCATTTTCCATGGTCAAACCGAAAAAAATCAATTGAACCGTCCAATGGTTCTTTTAGTGGTATTTACTTTTACTTTTATTTATTTTAGACAGTAATATTTAAATATAAAATTAAATTATGAATTGTGGCATTGAGCGTGTGTATTATAAATTACATAGATATACGGAAAGAATTAAAATATATTACAATTATATACTTTTATATTTAATTTTTTTATTTTAATCATAATATATATATATATAATTATTTATTTATATAATGTATTTTTTATAACATAATATAATTTTATATTTATCAATTAAATCGCATTGTTTATACGCTTATTTTTTATAACATTAAATTTGATTTGGTATTCAAGATAAATAGACTATATATTAACATTCTAATATTAATTATATTAATTTTTTATTTTAATTAATATCTATTTATTTTTAAAAAATAGATATAATCTCTCTATAAAACTCTATTACTATTTTTTAAGAAAGATATAGTATACTATAATTTATATTTTATTTTTTATTGAATAGCATATGGATAAAATAAAATATAAAATATTATTTGATATAATAAATTATAAATATTAAAATAATATTTATGGGGACAATCCTAATGAAAATAAAATTGAACTAAAAATCTAATGAAAATAAAATTGAAAGAAAAATCTAAATAAATCACAGAAATTTCAAAAATAAATTTCATACATTAATCCTAAAATTTAATTAAAAAATATTAATTTCTGAAATTATTCTATATTATCCAAATTCATCACATTTGGTGACTTTTTTTTTTATGATTGAAGCTACAAATAAGATCAAATAAAAATAAGAACAATAAGGATAAAAAAATTATAAAAATAGATTTTATAAAATATAAAGAAAACAATAAAAATAAAGAAAAATCATAAATCATAAGATAACTATATATATATATATATATATATATATATATATATATATATATATATATATATATATATATATATACCTCGAAGGAGAATGATTGAATTTGAAAATAAAATCATATAAAAATATAAAAGATAAAATAAATTAAAGTATAAAAATAGAGTTTATAAAATTATAAATAAAACATTTTAGCAAACACTCTGAAATTAATTATGAATTGTTCAAATTCATCACTCCAAACATAGATGACTTTTATAAAATAGGGTTTATAAAATATAAAGAATATACAAAAAAAGAAGAAGAAATGTATAAATCTTAAGATAAACGAAAAATAAAAAAAGAAAAATGACACCTCAAATGGAATTATTGAACCTGAAAATAAAATCAAATAAAAGATAAAATAAATTAAAGTATATAAATAAGGTTTATAGAATTATAAAGAAAATACAAAAACCTCATTAAGGTTTATAGAATTACAAAAAAAAATACAAAAACCTAAAATGAGAATGATTGAACCTGCACATAAGATGAAATCTGAGAATGATTGAACATGAAAATAAGATCAAATAAAATTATAAAAGATAAAATAAATTAAAGTATATAAATAGGGTTTATAGAATTATAAAAAAAAATCGAAGAGGAAAAAAAAGAGAACAAAAAATAAAAAAATAAATGATACCTTTAAACCTGAACATTAGATCAAATCAAAGATAAAATAAATTAAAGTAGATTACAAATAGTATAAAAGTGAAATAGAGAAGAAAAAAATAATAAGGAATTGATTAGGTAATGAAAAGGTTTATATAGAACGATTTGAAAAAATGAACGATCATGATTGAAAGCAATCAAAGACGTAGGAAAAATGTGGAAAATTACCAAAAATAACATTGAAAGATTTGATATTATTAAATTTAGTATATTGATCGACAATTAGTAGAATATATGTCAATAATATTTTTCATATTTATCAAATTTATATTTTTAATTAAAAAATAAATAAATAAGTTATTATTAGCATAAATATGATCCATGACTGAGATCAAAAGTAATAGACGATCAAGATTAAAATTGAATAAAAACTAAATTTACTAAAATTGAAAAGATGGAGAAAAATTGAAGATAAAAATAGATATTAAGTTTGTTTTTATATTTGTATATATAAATTAAGCTTGATTAAAAATTAGTCAAATATGCCAAAAATATATTCCATATTTACCAATTTTATATTGTAAAATCAAAAATTAAAATTTAAATAATAAAATCCATTAGGCAAAGACTTGTGTGAGACCGTTTCACGTAAGGGCTTACGTGAGACTATCAGAAAGTGATAATTTTATAAAAGGAAAGTGATAATAAATTAATGAAAAGTGATAATTCTATTTCATGAACAATTTATAGTATAAATAAAAAGTGATAACGTTTTATAACGAAAGTGATAACGTAAAAATTTATTTCACGTGAGACGGTCTCACGCAAGATCTACCCAATCCATTATTAGTATAATTAAATTTTATGGTTGAAATCAAAAGCAAATCTTATGTGTTGTGTATATTAATTCCTAAATTAAATTATAATAATATATTAAATGAATATTGAATGATATATTAATTGAAATTAAGCATATATTGATTAAAAATTAGTCAAATATGCCAAAAATATCATACATATTTACCAAATTTATTGTATAAAATAAAAAAGTTAATTTTAAATAATAAAATCTATTATTATTATAATTAAAATCAAGAGTATTAATTGGACGGTTAAAATTAAAATTGAATTATTTATAAATAAAGTAAAATAAAAAAAAATTAAAAACAAAAGTGGAAATTTATGTTTGCTTTTATATATTATTATTATTATTATTATTATTATTATTATTATTATTATTAATATTAAATATACAATAATAATATTATTATTATTGATATTATTTTTTAGATAATTCTATTATTGTCACTTTATTTTATTCAGGTATCGCTTTATACTAAAAATATTATCACTTTTTTTATTATACAAATAATTCATAATAATTTAACTAAATGGTTATTACTTTTTGTTTATCATGTTTCACTTTAAAAAAAATACAATCACTTTTTATTATTTCAGTAAATGATGCTTCGTGAAATAATTCAATTATACGAATATCAATTTTCTTAGATTATGAATCACTTTCTATTAAAAATATTATCACGTTTTATCTATTCTATAAATTATTTGTAAAATACATTTTGATAATTAGTTATCACTTTTTATTAAATGTGTTATCACTTTTTGTTTAAAATATTATCACTTTTCATTCATATTATAAATTTTTTAAAATGTTTAAAATGTTATCACAACACTGTTATCACTTTTTATCAATTGAGTATCACATTTTATAAATTTATAATATTTAAATAAAAATAAATTAAATAAATAACAAATTTAAATTAATAAAAATTTTAATAATAAAAATATTATTTAAAAGAAAATATTATATATATATATATATATAATAAAAGACTTAATTAATTTACTCTTATAATTAAATTTTAATTTTCTAATTTGATTATAGCCAAATAGGGCCCTTAAAAATATAATTTATGGGTTAATGAGTGATCAATCTCATATAAATTGATCCGTGAGACGGTCTCACCCAATTCTTTTCCTAAATTTTAATGTTGGTGAAAATATATTAAAAAACACAAAAAAAAAAGAAAAACAAATTAAAACAGATAAAATTAAAAGAAACATAACGGAAAAATAAATAAAAAATCTTAAAGAAAATTTATACTCCCTTCGTCCCATTTCAATGTTTACATATTTCTATTTAGGGCGTCTCATTTCAATGTTTACGTTTCTTTTTTTGGAATATAGGACCAACCTAAAACAATTAATATATCACTATGGTCCTACATCCAACACTAATACACTTACTCACTTTACATTAAATATTACTCCATATCTTTACACCCACTATCTATTAAAATATTATACTCCTTAATCAACGTGAAAAAAAACAAACGTAAACATTGAAATGGGACGAAGAGAGTACTAAAATTAATATATATTATTAAAAAATAAAAAATAAATTTATTATAAATAAATTCAAAGAAATAAGAAAAGAAAAGAAAAGGAAGGCATAACAAAATTAATAAAATAAATTGTAAGATCATTAAAAAAAAATAGCGTAAAAATAATTAAAAATTACATACTAATAATAAAAAAAACCATAATTAAAAAAAATATGTATAATCAAAAGTGAAAACATAACCAAAGTAATTAAAAAATTGTAAAATGAACCATGAAACAAATATTAATTACGTAAAAAATAAAAAAAATTTTGTACTAACAAAATAGGTGGAAAATTGTTCATCATGATAAAATTGTCATTGTAGAATGATGAAAAAAGTTTCTTAGTTATAGGTGGAAAATGAATAAATTTTCAAAATATTAAAGTAAATATATGTATTTATCTAATTTTTAATTAATTTTGGTTTGATAATATCATATGCAAATCTTAAAATAATATATGTATTTATCTACATTAAAATTTAATTTTAATTAATAATTAAAATAAGGAAAAATCACTAATAGATACACACTTTTAACCTAAATTACTATGAGATACAAGGAATTCAAATAATTACTATCACATACAAAATATTAAAGTAAAATACCAAACATAACCTTATAATTTCATACACTTTTAAACCACCAACCCTACCCCTCACCCACTCACCCACCGGACCGGCGTTGACCGCCGGCCGGACAGCCGTTGACCACCGCCACCTGCTGCCGAAATTTAAAATGTGCAAACAAAATTGTGCAAAACAAATTGTGCAAAACCAAATTGTGTAAAACCAAATTGTGCAAATACATAGGGGTATTTATGTTATCACAGTTATAATTGTGTAATTATGAGTAATAGTACTTTGAGTCATGTAGTTTACAACAATTATGTATTATTTTATGTATCCAATAGTAGGTGACCCTTAAAATAATTGTGATTTTTAATTTTAATTAAAAATTAAAATAATTGAGATTAATTATGATGGCGGCACATCATCAAAATTAAACTCTCCTTTAGTATATTAAAGATTTTTTTTAATATCACATATATAATCTTTCTACTTTTATTTATTTATTATTATTATTATTATTCATATATATCTTTAAATCATGTATATTTATAAATTAAAATCACCTTTAATTATATTTTTGATTAATTAGGAATATATGATCAATAAAATATATCCAACTTATTATTATTATAATATTCATGTATATCTTCAAATTAAATATCACCTTTAATCATATTTTTTGATTGGTTAAGAATACTACTTATTATTTTTATTGTTATTATTCATGCATATTTTTAAATTATATATATCTATAAATTAAATATCACATTTAATTATATTTTTTGATTGGTTATAATAATTTATCCGCGTATTACGTGGGAATATGTACTCGTGTGTGTATATATATATATATATATATATATATATATATATATATATATATATATATATATATATATATATATATATATATATATATATATTTAATAATAAAATTTAGGGAATGATTTGGTTTACTTAATAATAAAACGTAAAGCGTGCACATATATGATTTGGATTAATAAGGTGTAAACTTGAATTTTATTTTATTTTTAATTAGTTACAAGAGTTATTGTAATTCTATTTCTCGTTAGTCGCATTTCATCAGCCCTTAGACAGTTAAACTAACGTGTTTAGAAGATTAATAAGCGAAAGTTTGTTAAAAAACCCAAAACTCGCGGGTCAATTTGATTAACTCTGAAAAAAGTATGGTCACCCCAATTAATTAAAAAAAAAAAAGGATTTGGACTTCAATTTTACAACCCATATAAAAATTGAGTCTTTTAGTGCGAATCAATTAGCATGGGTGAATCCATTGAGCTAGGAGTTATAATAATAATAATAATAATAATAATAATAATAATAATAATAATAATAATAATAATAATTTACTCCACCCCACCCACCTCACCAATAATTCATTGTGTGATAATATATACAATGGAAATATAAAATGTGTATATTTAACCTTCAACAATTAAGTTAAACAATTTTTGTCTAATTTGATACTCTATTTCAATAAACACAAACACTCTTGATAGTCCGATTTACGTTGTTTAGTATATGAATCGATCTTTCTGAAGTCCTCATTTCAAATATATTATATTTATGTATTGCTAGATATTTAAATTAAATAGAATCACATGATTTACACCGTAAAAGTAGGGTGATTTATTCATTAATAGTGACTAGAGTACAATTAGGGGTACCAATGATCCCTACTTTTCTTAATTAATTTATGTTCATTCATTAATGTTGTTTTTATTTTATTTTTAAATTTATTACTCCCTCCGTCCCATAATATTTTTCTCACTTTCCTCATTTGTTTGTCTCACAAAACCTTTCACCCCAAAAAAAGAAACACCACTTTATATTTGTTTGTCCCACAAAACCTTTAATCCCAAAAAAGGAAACACCACTTTATCCAACAACCTCAAAAGTCACTTTAATTTCAAATTTGCCACTCATTTTTCACACACATATCATTACTTTATATTTTTTTATTACCTAAAAATACTACAATACCTTCCAAAGTCAATAAAGTTGGTCAAAAAATGCATTTTTTCTTAAACAACGTGAAATAGTAAATGTGAAAAGTTTTCCGGGACGGAGGGAGTATATTTAAATGACTATTATTATACCTTAAATCCTAAACCCCATGGATAAATTACACCCTAAACCACAAGGATAAAATTACAATTATACCCTAAACCTTAAAGATAAATTATATCCTAAACCACAAGGGTAAAATTATAATTATACTCCTAAAATTAAATAAATAAAAAAGAATAGAAAAAAAACACACACTGAAAGTGAAGAGATGAAGTTGTAAAATTGGTACCTCTCCCATCTTAGTCATTGTGTTCTTTATTTAAAATTTTAAATGAAATAGGCTCTGTCGCCCATTACACCCTTAATTAAATAAGAAGATATAAATACAACATTAACATTCCTATTTGCACAGGAATTCTAAACCTGGTTTGAAAACCTATTAACTCCCAAGATCGTTTTTGCTGGCATATGAGTGAAAAAATGGCGGCCTTTAGAAAGCTGGCAAAGAGCTTTATCTTCTCCTCTCATTTCCTAAAACGCACCCCAAGTAATCTCTCATCTTCCTCGGCGCTTCTCATTTCTTCCAGGGGTCTATCTTCCAAGCTCTTCGTCGGCGGTAGGTGCCTCGCCACTGGCAGCTAATTGGATTTTTGATGAGTTTTTTCTGTTCTTGTTTAATTTTCAGTAATAATTTGCTAATTGATTTATTGTTTAGACGTCTTTATTCCAATAATTTCACGTCCTGGGGTTTACCAAGGGTTTACGATGGCTTTTTGAAAATGTAACATGAATACGCTGTTATCGGCTGAGGATTAGGAACACTTTCTTGAATCTTTAGTGATGGGGTACGATTATGGAGTAATTTATTTTTTATTTTTTTTTCTTGTTACCCATTTCATGAATTATTCCCTGATTGTGAGCAGTGATTTGGTCTGGATGTTCACTGAGGGTTCATCGCTTGCCTGTAATTGCTAATTCAGGAGAGGATTTGTTCTTGACTTTCCATCTGATTCATTTCCCTATATTTCTATGTAAGGGTTAGGGTTCTTGATGAAACTCAGAAGGAACATGTGCTCAAGTCATTATTTGGTCTGCCATCTTAGTACTGTACCAATAATTATCCGGTGAATAATTATCCGGTGATAAAGTAAATCTTAAAGCATCTTTCGCATAATGATGTTCTTAGTTTGGATCAACTTTTCGGCTATATTTGGATTCATT
This sequence comes from Pogostemon cablin, assembly GCA_023678885.1. Lineage (NCBI taxonomy): Eukaryota > Viridiplantae > Streptophyta > Magnoliopsida > Lamiales > Lamiaceae > Pogostemon > Pogostemon cablin. Next base: position 117,696 of record CM042986.1, read on the forward strand.
TAAATAATCAATCCATGCCAAATCCAGCTTGGAGTAATTTGTGTATTGTTATTCTTTTTTCATTTGCAGAGGCTGGGGGTCTTCACACTAAGTCTTTATAATTGTGTAAAGTAATCCCTGGTTGATTCAAGTTTATAACTAATATTTTGCTATTGAGCTAGAATCAAGTATATTGGAAAAGCTGAAGTTCAAGCCTATTGACCTCATTAGAAGTGAAAGCTGATATATATTTGAGTTCTTCCATAGCTGAGTCATGGCTTCTGGTTTTGAAATGTCCTCCACTCCTGCCCCATATCAAGGCTTAGCTAATTATATTTCAGCATTTCCACTCTCTAAATTGATTTTCAGATGCATGCATGTCAACCACTTTTCTGGCATTAAAAGCGTCTGTGTTTCCATGAGAAACTCTATTGGATTTGCTATTGTATATGAATAAATCCGTAGTACACTCAAAACATTCGTGCTTCACTAACTATAATTCTAAAAAGGCTTCTCTTTTTTAAGGCATAGACTGATTTGCTCCATTCTGCATAAGCCAGTTCCCATTTGCTTTGTCTATCTGTATATGCTTTCTTTCTACTTCATCTAGTACTGATGTTTTTATAAATGGAGCATATATTTTATAGAAATTCTATATTTTATGCAAATAAGCCTATTATGCACAATTTCAGTAGCGCTCAATCCCATTCTAACAGCAGCGATCATCTTGGGAACTCAGTAGCAGACATACATCTTAGGAAACAGAGGCCTTTGCATTTCCATGTTATGAATTTAGAGAGATTTTACTGTATTTACGTTACCTAGAATATGTTTTTCATATTTTCAGGGCTTTCATTTTATACAACGGAACAGGGATTGTCTGAGGCATTTTCTCAATATGGTGAAGTTATTGAAGGTGCATTTTGTAGCATTGCTAGTTTTGTCCTTTCCATTAGTGAGCTGTGACTTTGATTACATTGGTTTTGGCAGCTAAAATCGTGATGGATAGAATATCAGAGCAGTCAAAGGGGTATGGATTTGTAGCATATGCATCTGGCGATGAAGCAGAGAAAGCTATAGCTGAAATGGATGGAAAGGTACTGGGGTTTCTTCAGCTCTGTGTTCCTTCCCTTTAGAGGTGATACCCCTAATATAACACGAGTTTTGCTTGCTTCAGAGACTTAATGTGCGCATTGTTTTTGTGGACTATGCTAAGCCACAGAGGGTTTCCAGAAGTGCCATGCCAACAGCTAGAGGACCCCCTGACCCAGTACCTGAAAGTTGATTCCTTGTTCACTCGCACCGAATGGATTATATTATATGGAAGGAATTGCAATGAAGGGATATAAAGAGTGCTAGGATGCTTTTCTTGATATTCTACATCAACTTTCCACCCATACATGGAATCGATATTTGAATACAATAGCCTCCTCTCGTCTGGTGATGTTCATTTTTATTTTTGTCCCCCAATTTTAAATATATACACCCTTATTACTTTCTTGAATTATACTCAATAAATGAACTTTCGTACCTTAAAAAAGAATACTAATTTCTCAATTATTATCAAAACCTTCCTCTGCCTTTTCACATCCTTGCTGTTGGTACGAGGAGTTTGAGATTCTTTATTTATTTATGCTTGATGAATTTTGTTCAACTTGGATCAATCTGTGTCATTATAATTGGGTTCCGGCCTTGATAGAAATGAGTTTCAGTAAGTGTGTATATATATATAGTTCATATGGGGTGGGGTAGAAAATGGAAGATATTTTGGGAAATTCGTTGATTTTGAATTCGCATTTTGGAGTGTGGTAAAAAAACATCGGTTCGGTTCTCTTATTACATTTTGGTGTTACTCTCCTATTGCGTATCGTTGGATGATTGACACGTATGATATGACAAACCATATATTCTAAAAGGAAAGCTTAAACCCTTGGGGACAGTGGTTGATATTTTCTTGCTCGTAGAGTGTCACTCATCTAACATCATCTTTCATTTCTTTTGTTTCCATGACTGACTAACTACAAATTTAGTATAAATAAATTGTTATTCAGTTTTCTACTTCAATTCCATCTTTGAATAAACAATGGGCACTTGCGTAATGATTGAAGTCGAAATAGCAACATTAACATCTAACTGCCCACTGCAATTATGTGAGATGCCTCTTGCGTGGAGAACAGAACACTTGTGAATTATTCTTAATTTTGCCTTCATGCCAACCTTGTGAATTCAACTTTCCCCACGATTCTTTTCTTCTATTTAAAACAAGCTTGTAATGTCCTGATCGTATATACATATTCCCTATATATAGCGTAAGTGTCACACAATCCTTTAGACATTAAAGAAGTACCTCCATTCATCAAATAGAGATCCATTATATATATACACACACGTTAAGTTTTAATGAAAGGGAGCTACCTTAATACGACGGACATGATAGTCCTTTGGCCAGAGATAATCTATTTAAGAAACAGTATTTTTTTTAACGAACTTCATCTCTGGACTAGTCCAAGATATTGTTTATACACACATAAGTTGTTTTATCATTTTAATTTCCTTCCTCAAATGATTAATATAAATTTTACATTTTTAGTTTTCATCTATTTCATAATAAACTTTATCATCTAAAAAGGAATATCATTTCAATCTTCAACTATTTATAATAATAAAAAATGTAATACTAAAATATAAAAGATTTATAAAAATAATGTGATGAAATCCGTTGGGATGTGAATTTTCATAGAAAATGTATTATGATTATAAACTGATGCGCACATTTCCACAATTTTTTCTGTATGAGTATTTTATTTAGTAAAAAATATCCTCTCACCTGATTCTGAACTGTTCCAATGAGTTGACTTCTATTTGGTATTAAATTGTGATATTCCGTCGTCATCTGCATAACCCTAATATGAAAGAGCAGAAAGCAACAAAAATAGATACCCCAAAAGCGAGGCAGAATAAAGTATCTAATGCCCCTTCTGTCCTTAGCCTTCGCTCCAGTGTCAATTTCTTGATTTCCTGGAATTCCTTATACCTCCGCTGCCCCTGTTGTACTCTGTTCCTTCCAGTTCCCTTTTTGCCCTGAAGAGCCCCTTGCAGAAAGACCAGGCTATCCTTGCCGTTCAAATGAGTTCCGTCCATGTCTTCCATTTGCAAGCTCACTTCCTTCACATGCATCTCTCCAGTCTCGGATCCACCGCACGTGACCACTATCCCGCACTGCACTTGACCATGGATTGACGCATACCGGAGCTGCACTTCTCCGGTCAACCAGTGGCGCTGCACCGACACGGGCTTGTGCGATGAGAGATTCACCACCTGCCGTCCGACTGGGTCGATCAAAATCCAGCTCAGCATCATCTCGTCCATCATCCCCGCACACCTTTGGCTCTGGTCATGTTTGATGCCCGTGGGAACCACGTCCTTGGGGTCCAGGAGATCAATTCTGAAGGGCGAGCACCGGAACCAGCCGCTGACGGTTTCCGTTTCTTGGGTCTTGGTGAACACCAGGTTGTCCTTGTAGTGTATGTCGACGGCAGAAATTAGCTCCGGGGGCGGATTTGGATTTGATGAGTGGTGGGTGTGTGTTTCTGGGGAGATTGGGTAGGCGTGGGAGAAAAAGGAGCGCGGGCCGCCGTGGGGGAAGGTGGCGATGAAGTGGGTCAGGCGTGAGGTGTTGGTGGATGGCCACGTGGAGTGGCATATGTTGGACCAGAGATGGTGGTTAGAGGAGAGACGGGCGAGCGTGGTGGAGCAACAGGCAGTGGCGCCCATAGTTGGGCCATCCAAACGGGTAAGAAGGTGAGACTTTATTATATCTGGATGCAACTCCCAGAATCCGCCCATATTCAATATCCACACCACGCTTCTTTATTTTCATTTTCTACCCATATACGAGAGGAGTGCTCCATTATATATAGCACCCGCTAATTGTATGTTCTGTTCTTGTTCAATCAATATATGATTAATCAAGGGCAATTTAGTATTTGCAAATTTGAACGACTAAGTCTTGCGAACTTGGATGGGTGGGACCATGAATTACAATTTTAATTACCGCCATTTTAACGCTTATAACCTTTGAATATATCTATTTCATATTTAATTTCATTAATTAATCTCTCATCATCTACAATTATATAATATAATAATATATACTATTCCAATTCATCATCTCCGTCTACTCTACGTCTGACCTCATTTTTTGTTTCACTCTAATTTATTCAAAATACGTAATTGTGTTGGACTCTGACATTTTACTTTATTAATAGAAAGAAACATTTAAAATAAATACAAGTCTCCATCAATATGCTCAGATAAGATTGCATAAATTTAAATTTATTAATTAATCTCTACTAGTTATGTATTATACTTCATCTGATTTACGATTAGGATCATGTTGCGATAAATCAAACAGTGGGAGTTGAAATAAAGAGATGACCCCTTTCTAAATGATGATAGTAATGACACATCTATCTATATATATAATAAGAGAAATTATCAAAAAGGTTCTCTAACTAATACTAAATTCACAAATGGTTATGCATCTTTTGAAATTTTTAATTTTAGTTCTTTTTAATTCAATTTTAGTCATTTGTTATTAATTTTAGTTCAATTTTTTAAAAGTTTTTCAAAATTTACCGGATGTTTGTTCCCACATAAGATCTTGCTGAAACGAGTACACCGGAAATGTACCAAATTTGAGAAATCGATACGCCTCCGATAAATTTTTTGAAAAAAATTAAAGAAATTGAACTAAAATTGATAACAAAGGATTAAAATTGGACTAAAAATGATTAAAATTGAAAATCTTAAAAAATACAAGACCGTTTGTGGATTTAATAATACTTAAAGTACAAATGATAATTTCTCTATATAATAATTTAATAACAACTGCGCGCTCTCTGTGTATCTTATTCATTATTCACCCATTTAAATATGGGATGATTTGTGCACTCTAAGGATTAAAATAGAAAATAGAATGAGTAGTTATTTTTTACAAAATGTAGTATTTTAATATCATTTTAGTCATTCTATCTAGATTGTTAATTAAATTAAACTTATCATACTTATATTTTTACTTTTTAATTTTTGTGTTTGATAAATTATACTTACGTTTCCTTTGTACTACTCTGCAGAAGAGCGAGTGATACAAATTACTAACCCTTTTAATACTCTTTTCATCCCGTCTTAGCTATCAATTGGGCCTAATAATATTAAATACAGTTCGTTATTTGGGCCGGGCCTCAGAGCCTCCAAGCACAAACACCACACAGTGTACTTTAGAAATATATTTCGTTCGGGCCCAATTTAACATGTGATAGATCTCTTCCCCACGTATACGGATAGTCTCACTGTCAGCAACACCGATTTTTCTTAACCCAAATAAAATAAAAATAACTGTATATTCTCCTTCTTCCCCAGAATTCCCAACATTACGCTCTTTCTAGATTCTACTGCTCTTACATCTGAACCCGATATCTCTGCGCTGCTTAATTGTTATCTGTTGATGTCTTTTCACGCGCGACACCAGAACATCGTTTCTTCCAGGTAATTAATCTTCTTTAATTTTGTTTTGCTTTTACTTGCATTATTATTTTACACACACATATTTGAAGTATATATATATATATATTTCGTGATTAGCATCCTATAATTTTGTACAGTTCATTGTGCTTGTGGCTCATCCTTTAGTTCTCATTTTCAGCTCTTCAAGTCCATGGCTTCCAGTTAAACCAAAGAGAGCTTATTTCTTGAATGGAAAAATTTTCGACTTGAATAACCCAATAATTAATCCTTGTTATACAAGGAAGAAATGTCGTGTAAGGATATCCCGTTTGGGAATCGGTGAATTTCATCTTCGATCAGATTTACAAAGACAATCCATTATCTTTTGCAAATTAAGGAGCCTGGAACGGCTTCTGCCTATGGCTTCCACTGATGATGGTGTGACCCTTAATGGCTCAAGAACCAATACTGATGTTGAGGATATGAGGTATAAATTAAATCAGTCTTTGCAAGATGAAGACTACAATACCGGCCTGGTTCAATTACTGCATGATGCTGCAAGGGTATTTGAGCTGGCAATTAAAGAACAAAGCTCTTCATCCAAGATATCCTGGTTTTCAACTGCCTGGCTTGGAGTGGACAAAACTGCCTGGGCTAAGACACTTGCTTATCAGGTTTTGTTACCTTATTTTGTTTATGTTATTTGTGTTTGTAGCCATGAGATTTTGAAACCCTTTGTAAAGATCTTCTTAAATCTGAAGCGATACATATCGCATATAAAAGTCTTTCCTCTTAATAATAATAATCGAAGAAGCCAAAGAAATGGAACTTATTCCTGTACTGTGGAATTTTTATTTCCTTAATCTGGTATAGATGGTAAAATTTATCGTCTTTGTGGAATAATTCCCGGATATCACGGGAAGTAGTTTTGAAAGGCCTAAATCCTTATGCTATATTTATCTTTCCCAGTTGATCAATCCTTTCTAGTGACTACTGCCGACACCTCTGCATGGTGCATAGGTTGTGGCCTAATTTCATTCTAGTGCTGAAGACCTCAGATATCTGTACAGTGTATAAATTCTGGCTCCATTTATATGAATATCGCTAAGTAATTTTACTCTGCAAGCCTAAACATAATTTTTGGCCACCAGTGGTCTAATTTTATGGTATTTGATTAGTCCACTGTTAATGAATTTTACATGTTTTTCCTGAAATTTGTTGTTTGATAAATCTGATCAAATAGGTTAATTTCCCATGCATATTGAAAGAAAATTGGCTCCTTTTCCTTCTATTTTCTTACTTTTCTGATGACAAATTATGTTAAAATACTATCCCCTTTGCTGGATGAGCTACCTGTTCACATTTTCTATATATCTCCTTTCAAAGGTTATAACCTATTAACTATAAGATCTCATTTCACCTCCTTGCCTGATTTCCCTTTTTTTACTTTACTTTCAGTAGAGCTTTCTTCTCTTCATCTGCTGCTATCCTCCACTCAGGATACTTAAGAACTTATTGAGTATTTTATGGAAGTTGAATAAAAATGAATGTTTGAATCAACCCCCCCGCCCCGCTTGCCCGTTGACATCATTTTGTTGAATTCTGCACAATGTTGGAGATGTTTTTGGTTGACTTTCATCTTTTCATCTGTCTATATTTTCTAAAGATTGTAATTCTCTTCAGGCATCTGTCTACTCTCTTCTGCAAGCAGCTATTGAGATTTCTTCTCGAGGAGATGGAAGAGATAGAGACATCAATGTATTTGTGCATAGGAGGTAGGGAACCTTCTTGGTTATGTGGCTTCTGATTTATACTAGTTATTTATTTTGATATAGGATGAAAGTGGATTCTTATATGGAGTCCTTTCTATTTGGGGTTCTCTCATTTTCATTGCTTACATATGTGTGTGTATGTAACTTTTACCTTTTTTCTTGATACAATAGCTGTTTGTTCTTTCATTTTTTCCTTATTTTATTGGTTATGTTGTGAACATGGGTTACTAGAGCTTGGTGTTGTCATTGCTGTTTGTTCTTTCATTTTTTTTATTGGTTATGGGCTATTAGAGCAAGGTGTTGTCGTATTTTCTTCTCAAGTTTTTTTTGGCTCAATTGTTATAATTCTTCCCTAAATGTGGTGCAGCCCTTGTGAATTTCCAGTTTGCTGTCAACTTCTGTAACACTATTACTTTCATTGGTGTAGCCTTTCAAAGCAACGAGCTCCTTTAGAGAGTGTTATTAGAGATAAGATGTTGGCCAAACAGCCTAAAGCTTATGATTGGTTCTGGTCCGAGCAGATTCCAGTTGCAGTGACCAGTTTTGTAGATTATTTTGAGAAGGAGCAACGTTTCGCCCCAGCCAATGCAGTGTAAGCAGTACTCTTACTTTCATTTACTATATTGCATGCTCACTGTATATTAAAAGAGTACCACGAGCATGCATTGGCATCGTCAATTCACTAGGTGATATTGGTGTACCTCAAATTACCTTGAGCCATGCCTCCATCTTAAACCATACTTAGAGATGGGAAAAACCTTTGTTCACAAGTGAAATTAGACTGAATCGATGTAGAAATTAAAATGATTTTACTGAAAATGTTAAGGTCGAAGAAATCCAGTTCATTATTTGAAAGTTAGACAAAAGAAGATCAAAACTTCTTTATTTACATTTAAAAAAGAACAGATACACATACTCCCTTGAACTATTACGCATATATTAGAAGCTTTACATCTATGCTTGTGGCTTTGTTATGGGATGTACATTATTGCGCCTAGCTCCTCAGGCTATTAGGAGTCTCTATAGTTGCATCTAATGTTTTGTACAGCTATGATTCTTGCATGATACCTGCATATTTTCATTAGCGAGATCATTGTTATTTTCTCTAAGTTTCTTTATTTTATAGGTATCGGAAAGGATTGTCTTCAGTTTCAGGCAATTCAAGTGACGTATCTCTTCTTCTGCTAGCCCTTAGTTGCATCGCAGCAATTATGAAACTTGGGCCAACAAAAGTTTCTTGTGCTCAATTCTTTTCAATCATTCCTGAAGTAACTGGTAGATTGATGGATATGCTGGTTGAATTTGTTCCTGTTCGACAAGCTTACCATTCAATAACGGAAATTGGTCTGTGTAGAGAATTTCTTGTCCATTTTGGTGCCAGAGCTGCTGCATGCAGGATAAAAAATGAGTTGGGTGCTGAAGAGATTGTGTTCTGGGTTGGTTTAGTACAAAAGCAGCTGCAGCGAGCTATCGATCGTGAGAGAATATGGTCCACACTAACTACAAGTGAAAGTATTGAGGTCAGTCCGCAAGAACCCTCTATTTGTGTTTCAATTGTTGATGAATGACTGAAAAACTAAGTATTAAAATTTATTTCTTAGTTCTGCATTTTGGTACATCGGGGTTATCTGCCAGCATTCTTTTGTGTAACTGTTATTTTTTAAGATTAAGCAAATATTTCCCTCAGTGAAAGCGACCTTAATGTTTTCAATGATATTGATATGATATCAGATATTTGTCTTATCATACTCGTGATTGTGGGACTGGAAATCTTATTGGAGATCTCGGCCTATTGCTGCAAAACCAACTAGGTTGTTCCCCTAGGTTGCATTCTCCATGTTCAAAATTTTTTTTTAGAAACCAATTATGACTTCTAGCACATGTTGAGCTTTTGCCATTTTCACCTCTTGAAATTTGATTTAAAGTTGAAGATTCATTAAAGTTTGTAACAGTTTGAGATAAGCTGATGGCAATCATGGCTTAGCCTTCTCAAAATCACTGTTACGTTCTCAAGTTGGTAAATATAATCGATGCGCTGATGGGAGCTCCATGACTCAATGATAAGAATGAGTCCAAAACTAGTTTTAATATCATTAAGTTACCATGTCAAATTACTTTTATTAAATTACAATGCTTTTAAGGTGTTATAGCTTTCTACTTTATATGCAATATGGAAGCCATTTGATTTCCTTCTTGCCTTTTTACTCAGTTGTTGGTTCCTTCTTCACCTGATATTATAATGCAGGTTTTGGAGAGGGATTTAGCCATATTTGGCTTTTTCATTGCCTTGGGAAGAAGTACTCAATGCTTTCTATTTGCTAATGGCTTTGAAAATATGGATGGCCCGATTGAAGGATTTATAAGGTGCAACTTTTAAGTTATATATACTCCTTTTCCTTTTTTTACTTTCACACTTTTGTGTGCTCCTTACTATCTTCTTGAAGCAGGTATCTAATTGGGGGAAGTGTACTATATTATCCTCAGCTGTCAGCAATAAGTTCTTATCAACTGTATGTGGAGGTTAGCTTGATGCATAAATCTGCAGTAGGTAGAATTATTTGGTGAAAGAGACTAACATTTGTCGATACAGGTTGTCTGTGAAGAGCTGGATTGGCTTCCTTTTTATCCAGGAAGTAGCAGTAACTCCAAACGCACCTTTGGACACAAGCATAAGGAAGGGCCCCCAAATACTAAAGCTATCCCCTTGGTTTTAGATGTGTGCTCTCACTGGATTGAGAGCTTCATAAAGTATAGTAAATGGCTCGAGAATCCATCTAATGTGAAGGCAGCTAGATTTCTATCCAAGGGGTATTCAATTATTAGTACGTCCAAGTATATTTGAAATTATAGGGAAATTTATGAATTTTAAGAATAACATTAGCAATGCTGTATCTTATTTCAGTCATGACAAATTGAAAGTGTGCATGGAGGAACTGGGAATGCAGAAGTAAGTTAATGGAGGGAAAGATAAACTCGTCCTCTGTCTCTATTTTTTTCTCTCTCACTCTCTCTCAAAACAGGAGATAATTTGTTGCTTTAATTTGTAGTTGTACTAAACTGTTCATACAAATCCTTAAAGCTCTGCTGACTGTGAATCATGAATATTATTGATACTCTAGTTAAGATCTTAACTTTTTGCCTGCATTTTTCAAAAAAATTTGGGCTTTGTTTGGTAATTGAATTTCATAGATTGACAGGTGCATCGACTCGAAGGTTAATATGGTGCCTTATCTTGTAAAAGAAGCTTAAAATGTTAAGATTATGTAGAAGGAATATGACCAAGCTGAGAATACAATACTCGCTCTAGAATGATATGTGGAATGATAAGATTGAAATATTCTACTTGTGTTAACTGGTTGTGAGCCATAACTAACATACTTTTTCTCTTCAAATGATGTGCAATTAGAATTAATGCCAGACAAAATTGTTGACAGGGAACATTCACCAGTTGATAAGGAGTCGCAATCATTTGATAAGGTATTTCTTTCTTTTATCTAAGCTGTGAAGCTATTTTGTGAATAATTTATGTTTACTTTGTTTACTTTCCGTCAAGTAGTTGCAATTGAATTCTCACCATTTGCTTGGATGCATTAGGTAGAGCCTCCACTGATCTTAGGAAAATAGTGTCATCATAATTTTTCTAAGTTTTCATGTTGTACCAGAACTTCGACACATTGAGATGCTCAGTGGAGGCTCCACTGATTTAGGGTTACATGCTGGGACTTGTGCAACACAGTAAATTAGAAAAGTCTCCTACTAATGAAAACAGATTCTGGTAGTTTTATAATTTGTCATTTATATTAGTTGCTTCATTGATGTGCAGCTGATTTATCTTTAACTTGACCTGGTTCATATGAACCCTCTCGTGCAAGAAAGATTGTCTCAGTTATACTGGATTTTATATTATCAGGCATTGGAGAGTGTTGAAGAAGCTCTTTTACGGCTTGAAGAATTGCTTCAGGAGCTACATGTATCAAGCTCTAGTTCTGGAAAGGAGCATTTGAAAGCTGCCTGTACAGACCTTGAAAGGATGCGAAGACTGAAAAAAGAGGCTGAATTTCTTGAGGCATCTTTCAGAGCTAAGGCTGCTTCAATTCAGCAGGTATATGCTGAAAAATCCTTTATCAATGGCATTACAATTTTTGTGAAATCTGCACTTTTAGTTGAGCTTTACCATGTCCTATCTGTAAAATACAATTGCACTTGCTTTTGTTGTTGCTAAGCCTTAATTGCACCTTTTACTGGTATGTTCTTGAGGTACTGATAAAGATATCCTGTATTCTATTTAGTTCTAAAATCAAGCTTCTCTACGCTCCTGACCTGTCTCGTGGTATCCTTTTTGGAATTTTGAACCTCTTTTTGAATGGCTGCACTACACGTGTTGATCTCTAAGCCTAAGTATCCAATTTTTTTATTACAGAACGGTGGTATGAATGCAATAAATGGTGGATTATGTTGTGTTCTACTCTATGTGGTCTCACGGACTTTTAATTTTCTTGGCTTCTGTTTAATATAATAGGGAAATGCCAGTGGCTCTAGAACTTCAATTGCTGAGCAACAGCAATATTCCGGAGATGAAGTTGAGGAAAGTTCTGCAATGATAACAGATGATCGCAGCAGGTATAGGACTATTAAGACGATTATGCTCTTGTTAGACAATCATTTTATTATTATTTATTTATTTGGATTGCTTTGCATTTCTAAATTTTCTTATATGATTAAGCCTTTGCTTCTCGGGTCAGCAGATCTCATGGACTATGGAGCTTTTTAATACCCCGCTCTGGGAAATCCTCTGGCTGGAGCTCTTCAACTGCCGATGATGGTGTATGCTTGAATTCATTTTAAAAACTCATTGATTGCTTGTGTTATTATTTGTACATGTGCTGCCTTTTGTAGTGTCTTTATTAACTGTTTAAATTCTGAATTTTCTAGATGTATTGTTTGCAATGCTGAGTACTTCAGCTCACAGGATGTCTTCAAATGTCTCAGTAACTGTGGAATATTGCAGCGTCTGGTTTTTATGCCTTAGCTCAATATTCCACCATCATTAATTATAGACAGACACGGTGCTACTCCAATCACTTATTGACTCTTAGAACTTGGCATACCTTCAAGGAATAAATGAATACTTGTGAGGTTCCCTGAGGATCATATATTGGTTTGCTTATAAATCCCTGTAAGAACGTCCCATTACCAATAAATGCAAAATCAATTGCGTGTTATTCTTCAAAAAATGATGAAAACTGCCACCATATCAGTTTGGAGAAATGAGAATATTCAACATGTTTAATATTGTTTGGCACTGGATTGATGGCATGTTATTCTGTCAAATGTAGAAGCATAACTCTACCTTAGCAGTACATTCGATATAAAATGTTGACTAGATTCCATACTGTATGCTACCGGACATGTCTTGCAGCAGGATTTAATTGCCCAAATGGATAACTTTTTCTTTTTATTTATCATATCTTACTTAGAGATGCCTTGTGACATCCTGCCTTTTGTGCATTAATCTGCCTTTTGTGCATTAATTTCATTACCCAGTAAAGAGTTCTTTATTTATTTTAACCTAATGGTTGACTTGTTCTATTTTCCAGCAGAGTGATGGGTTATATGATCAAGAAACTGCAAGCAAAGAAATGACCGACTCAGAATCAAATGAAATTCAGCGGTTTGAAATTTTAAGAAATGAACTAATGGAACTTGAGAAACGAGTTCTAAGAAGTGCAGACAGATGTGGATATGAAGAGGTATGATGTGACTAAGCTTTACTGGTGCCATCTATGTCTAGATATGTATTTTCCTGTGAAGCTATAATTCTTTTAACAGCATAAATATCCCATTCTAACTTTGGTGGAATTGAATTTATGAGTGTTTGCTTTTTTAATTGAACCTGGTTCTTATTGATGATTAATCATGGTTCCTAATAGTAATACTAATAGTGATAATAATAATAATAGTCATGAAAGTTGGCAGTATGGAGTGCTGTTTAAGCCTCTTAATTCTGCTGTGGCTGACAGCTTATGATAGACAACTGGGGACATTATGGTGCTTTAACAACTTGTTTGGGTGAAGGAGGAGGGTGGGGTGGGATGAGTTTTTCTGTACAGTGCCTATTCAATGAAGTTTCTCCAAACTGAGGGATCAGTATTGAGCAAATAAAGAGACCCAGATTTTTCCTGCTCTTAAGTTCATTTAATTTTGTGCATCATTTTTCCTTCAAAAAAAAAATAAAATAAAATTTTGTACATCATTTCAATCATTTGAACTTTGGAGTACATTGCATGCACTTTTGTTCTCTTTAACATGCTAATAGCAGATTTTTGTCTGCAATCATATGGAAGTTTGGTTGCTGTTTTCAATTAATGAGAATGATTCAATGCTTAAATGCAGGAAGAAATTCCAGTGGAAGATGCTGCATCCACTTATGCAATTGATGCTAAGGGCAATAGCTTGATTCAGGTTCAGAAGAAAGATAGTATTATTGGGAAATCACTGGATAAGCTGAAAGAAACAAGCACGGTATGAACTTGTCCTTGATGGATTCCCCTTTATTTATCATTGTTGGTTGCCTGTTCTGTCAAGTGTCACAAAAATGCATGAACTGAATATTAGCTTTGTTGATGATAATAAATACACTATCGTCGTCATTATGCAAACTTGCACTATTTACTGGAGAAAACATACCCATTGAAACTAGATAATTTTTAATGAAATGGCAAAATTGTTCAGAATGAGAGTTGCATCCTCTAGATGCTTGAATTTTAGCCATTGCCAGTAATACTTTTGGTGAAACCAGTGGGTGTTTTTCTTTATTGTTTTCATGTACTATTTGGTGTCCGTTGGTTAATTATCTCATACAAACTGATCTTGCGATTTTTAACATACTGATACATGCTTGTTTTGTATTTTTCTGGATGACCAGACATCTCAAGTAATATTAGACAACTTGTTACAAACTTTCTTAAATGTGAACACATTAATAATTCACTCATTTTTTTATTATATGTCAGTATCCTAAAATCTTTTGGTGCTTCTGAGCAGGATGTTCTTCAAGGAACTCAGCTTCTAGCAATTGATACTGGTGCAGCTCTGGGACTGATTAGGAGGGTGCTAATTGGGGATGAATTGACGGAAAAAGAGAAACAGGCTCTCAAGAGAACATTGACGGATCTGGCATCAGTTGTCCCAATTGGCGTGCTCATGCTCCTACCGGTAATCAATGGTGATCTTATATAGAATCAATTCTCATCATGGAGTGTTGGCTAATAACTTTGTCACTTGCGATTTTGATAAGGATATACAATCTGCTGTTACATAAAATGATTGGTACACAGATGCCAATCACCTTCTCTTTTCTCTCCCACTGATTGATGTTAATTTACTGCATAAATCTTGCAGGTTACTGCAGTCGGTCATGCTGCTATGTTGGCCGCTATTCAACGTTACGTACCATCATTGGTTTGTACAAATAACCTCTTGCTTTTTCATTTTTTAAAATGGCATTATGACGCAGAGGGTGGTGCCTAACTTCCACACTCAATTGGAGAGGAAGTTGGGGGGTTCCAATTATTTTCTACCCCTACTTCTGACTGTCCATATAACCAAGAAAAAAAGAACATGCTAACAAACTGAGATGTGTTCATCTGTTCTGTTTCAGATTCCTTCGACATATGGTCCTGAAAGGTTAGAGCTCTTGAGGCAGCTGGAGAAAGTCAAGGAAATGGAAGGTGAAGTTAGTCTCAACGAAAATGTTGAGGAATAACAACACCATAACCACATGCTCCTCCCAACGCTGTATACACAAGGCACTCTTAAAACCTGGAATGATAGTGTACCATTTATTTGAACACTTTTTTTATTCACTCCCTCTCAGAAGATTTATTTCTTTAATATGCTTTTCCTGGTTTTCCAGAATACTGCCAATTGAATTAGAGTATATTAATATATCTTGTTCTTAATTAAAATCAAACTGGTCGAACAAGGAGGTTGTTTTTTTTTTTTTTAAATTATTTATTATTAGTTAAATATGATGGAAACGTTATTTTACTATGGTATTTCATGATCTATTTTACTCCTACATTCATGGAACTTAGTGGTTTATGGTCTATTTTGTGTCTAATATTTATTGTTTAGTCTTAATTTTTAAGAGTATAATTGTAAATACACTCGTATTTATGGTCTATTTTGCCCTAGTTTAGTATTTATTTTTAGAGTTTTTAATTCTAATGAGTTGTTGTAGTACAATATGACATTGTTCTTTAGCCCATTGTCGTGAAGGAATGGGGTGATCATTAAAATGCAAAGATTGGTATTCTTTTCAACGATCCTATATATACTTCAGTAAAGAGAGTGGACTGTGTTGTAACTGAATGGATGTTTTAACCAATCAAATTCAGTAGCATATGAAGAGAATTGGCTAACGCGTGCAAAACTCTCTAATTGTAATCTTTTGATGTTCTATTTCACTCACCATGGGGTTCTTTTCACTCTTCCCTACTTACGAGGGACTGAGTGATTCAAAATAATCGAGTCTGGAGTAGTATTTATTTGAATTAAAAATAAATAAAAATTAGCATTCCAAATAAAGTGATCGATAGTTGCCAGTTGGCTAGTTATAGGGATGGCAATGGGTCAGGCCAGGTACCTGACCGCCCCGACCCGCACACTTACTTTGCTGTCCAGTCTCGTGCCCTGGTACGGGTCAGATATTTAGTACCCAGATCTGCCCCGGTACGGGGCGGGTCCGTCCCACCCTATTTTTATTTTTTAAATCATTTTTTGATAAATTATACTCCCTCCGTCCCAAGAATACATTCGCACTTTCCATTTTGGTCCGTCCCAAGAATACATTCACCCCCTAAAAATGGAAACAATACACAATATCAATAACCTTACAATACTACAATATTACAAAAATGTCACATTCTTTTTACACACAATTTAGTCAAAGTCAACTATATCATACACTTTATTCTACTCAATTACCCAAAATACCCTTTCTCTTTCTTACATCACACCACCAAAAATTTACTTTTCTTAAACTCCGTGCCAGAGAATACGCGAATATATTCCTGGGATGGAGGGAGTAATACATTCAAATATAAAATTTTAAATTAAAATAAAATGAGGTGAATTTAAATTAAATAATTAAACTTATTTTCATTTAAAATTTTTTTTATTACATTATATACTTAATGATATATATAATATTGTAATAAAGTATTTTGTAATAGTTATATATAATTATCATATCTAATTCCTTTTATTTAAGTTAAATAAAAATGTATGTATAATATTTAATATATATCAATAAATGATATTATTATAATAAATATTTTAAATAAAAAAATTTAATATTTTAATACGGAACGGGGCGAGGCTAGGACCCAGACCCGGATTGTCCCGTGCAAAGGCGGGGCGGGGCAGGCGGGTCGCGGGACGGGCCAAATTGCATCCCCAGCTAGTTACGTTTTCTTTTACACCAACGCAACAAAAGACCTTATAACTGAGCTTAGTTGCTGTAGGGTGGGGGTTCGAATCCTGCCCTTGACATGGATTTGGCCCCTTGCAAACACAAATTTAATAATGAGCCCTCTCTATAAGCCACTTGAGGCGTATCCTGCAATTTACCTCCTCCACCAATCCCCGGGTAGGGCTGTGGGGTACACCATTTTTTAGAATAACTTGCCCAAACATCCCAGTAACCGTACGAGTCTGCTAACATCTGGATCCATTGTCATCGTCTACCTCCTCCATCACCAATTCTGAACTTCTTGGACTACATTTTAAACACGATTTTGCTACCTAACTGTAAATGAATACTCCATGAATCTTGGGGTTACCTAAGAAGGAAGAAAGGGGAGCTTCTGCGGCTGATCGGACGGCCACAATACTTAATTAGGCGATCCCCTTATATCTTATTGACTTTTTCAGTCACAATTGGTGAGTCCGAATGATTTCATTCGCATTCTCTAATATTGCTTCATAATTTAGGGTTTTATACATGTACTTTCCCTTTTTATTTCTATCCTAGGGCAAGTGTGTACCTGTAGATTCATCTCCGAAATTGGCCTTTTTCTTAATCTCATCGTGCTTCCAGTTGTATAACATCATTACTTTCTCATGAGCATTAGTGATTGCACTCTGTTCATGATGAATTTATAATCACTTTAGACGAGAATTTGTAATTTAAGTTTTTCGGAGATGATCATTCATTCATATTAATGGCTTGTTATGTTTTTTCTTCCATTTTATGTCGACTTGCATTTTTGTTGTTTATTAAAGCCTCTGAGAATATGTCTGTTTTCACAATTCCGATGTTTCTTTATGAAACATTGTGCAATTTTTCTCTATGTAAATATGATTTCAAGTAAAAGTTCTGGTGCCCCTTCTAGGAACCATGTCCACCACCCACAACCAAAACCGCATTGGGTCTGGTGGTGTTACCTGGAATCAGGATGCCGAGGCTTTGTTCCGCATGAAACCCATCTCAGAAATCAGAAATGTAGAGGCGAACACTAGGAAGCAGATCCAAGAGAAGAGTGAAGAGCTCCGTCAGTTGGTCGGAAACCGCTACCGTGATCTGATTGACTCTGCTGATTCCATTGTCCTCATGAAGTCTTCCTGTGAATCCATTGATGCAAATATCTCTGCCATCCACCATACCATTCTTTACTCTCTCTCTTCCTCTGATGTTCCTAAGTCCCCTCATATCTCTTCTAATCCAGTGGGAGCCCATGATTATGGAATTGCCTGCAGGGTCAAGTACCTTGTGGACACCCCCGAAAATATTTGGGGCTGCCTTGATGAATCCATGTTTGTTGAATCCTCTGCCCGTTACATTCGCGCGAAGCATGTGCATTTCAACTTGGTCAACTGCAAGGACAACAAGAATGTACTGTCCAATTTCCCTCTGTTGCAGCACCAGTGGCAAATAGTAGAAGGTTTCAAGGTCCAGATATCACAGAGAAGTCGTGAAAGATTGTTGGATCAAACCAATAATCTCGGAATCAGTGCTTATGCAGATGCATTGGCAGCTATTGCCATCATAGACGAGCTTGAACCAAAACAGGTTTTATCTCTTTTCACAGATTCGAGAAAATCAATCATCTCACAGAAGCTAAGTGCTTGTTGTCGTGATGTCAATGCTGATAGTTCAGAAGTAATTTCTGCGTTCTGTTATATTCTCAGGATAATTCAGATAACTATATGCCAAGTGGGAGAATTGTTTTTACAAGTACTAAACGATATGCCTTTGTTCTATAAAACCATTTTGGACACCCCACCTGCTTCTCAGTTGTTTGGAGCTATACCGAACCCTGATGATGAAGTTAAACTGTGGAATTTATTTAAGGACAAGTTGGAGTCTGATATGGTATTGTTAGACCGAGATTTTATTTCCAGCACTTGTTCTGACTGGCTGAGGAATTGTGGCAAGGAGGTCACAAGCAAGATCAATGGGAGGTATTTAATTGATGTGATTGGCAGTGGATATGACCTTTCTTTGGCTGAAAAGTTGATAAGGGAGACCATGGATAGCAAACAGGTTTTGGAAGGTAGTTTGGAATGGCTAAAAAGTGTTTTTGGTTCTGAGATTGAATTGCCATGGAAAAGGACTCGTGAGCTTGTCTTAGGTGAAGACTCAGATATATGGGATGATATCTTTGAATATGCTTTTGTTCAGAGAATGAAAGGGATTATAGACTTTCGATTTGATGAATTAAGTGGAGTTGTTGATGTGGTAGAGTCAGTCCGGTCAATTTCTAAACCACCTGGTGATTATACCGAGTCTGAAGATAATTTGAACAGATACAAAAATGGTGGGGGGGTTTGGTTCATGATGCCAAATAAAAAATTGGGCTTTCCTCCTAGTTCAAAAACGCACCAGCCCCAAGAAAATGATTTCCTCAGTTGCCTCAGCATTTATTTTGGCCCTGAAGTCAGCCAGATTAAAGTTTCTGTGGATAACTGTTGCCAGAAGGTTCTTCAGGATCTCCTAAGTTTCCTGGAGTCCCCGAACGCATCACGTCGATTAAAAGATTTGGCACCGTATGTCCAAAACAAGTGTTATGAAAGTCTGTCAGCTATACTAACACAACTCAAGAATGAGCTTGACTGCCTATACGGTGACCTAGAAAGAAAAAACAAAGATGATGCTCACACACTTCCTCCTGCTATACTTGTTGAGAGATCATTGTTTATTGGGAGACTTTTGTTTGCTTTTCAGAAGCACGCTAGACATATACCCGTTATACTTGGTTCACCTAGGTCATGGGTGAACGAAGTGACTGCAGTCAGTAGTCCATCCTCAGTTGGGTTGAAGCATACGAAGGTCACTGACTCGGATGTGATTGCTAGTCCTTTGAAACGAATGCTGGATTCAAGCAGGAAACAGACTCCTCTAGTTACTGCAGCTCTATTTGGAATAGATGACAGTTTGAGCCCGCAACTTGAGGAATTGAGAAGGACTACTCAGGATCTTTGTGTCAGAGCTTACAATCTGTGGATATCATGGGTTTCTGATGAACTTTCAAATATATTTTCCAGAAATCTCAAAAGGGATGATGCCTTGTCATCAACTGCACCAGTCACAGTAAGTGATTCTTTTAAATTTTTTGAGCAACCTGTGTATATCTACAGATGTTTAATTTGTGTGATGCGGTGTGATTGTGTACTGGCATTATACAGCTCCATTACGCACCCTAGAGAAATTAATTCCTGAGAAATTTTGTGCTTTGACAGTTCAGCACAAGATGTAATTGTAGTCCTTGAATTATTTTGTTGGCAGGGTTGGGAGGAGACTGTAGTCAGGCAGCAAGAGGAGTCCAGTGAAACACAATCTGAGATGAAGATATCTCTTCCTTCTATGCCTTCTTTGTATGTGACATCTTTCTTATTTTATGCTTGCGAAGAGATTCATCGCATTAGTGGCCATGTACTTGAGAAAACTATTCTGCAAAACTTTGCGACAAGCCTTTTAAATAAGGTAGGCAGTGACCTTTTTGTCTGTTTATAATTCTTTTTGTGGCTCTAGTAATAGTAAGTAATAAAACTTTCTTAAGCTCTAGTCATTCTACATATTTTCTTTTTAAACTCTGGTTAACTATGCATCAGGTACTCTCTATATAGTTTGAGAGAGCTATTAGGTAGCTACTGTATCTAGAAGGAATGACTTTTAGGGTGAGCTTATATAAGGGTCTGGGGCAAATGAAGAGTTTCTGGTGAAAGATAGAAATGTTAGTACTTTCAAGCATTAGTTGATTCTTTGCCTATAAGGGAGTACAGCAGTGTTATGCAATCAGTATCTGTATATCAGTATATCGCTCAAGCCATGAGCAAATACTGAAGCAGATTCTCTGTGTCATTCTACTAAGCCGCAAATTATCTTTTTCTGTAATTTTTTGATTTTGAACTAATTACTAAAATCCTTATTTTTCCTTGATTCGTATGGTTATAAATTTCATTTTTCTTGCGAAGGTTGTTACAATATATGAGGATTTCTTGTCTACTGAAGAAGGCCGTGGGTTTCAAATTTCAGAGAACGGTGTTTTACAAGTTTTATTTGATCTAAAATTTGCCGCTGATATTTTGTGTGGCGCTAATTCTCATGCAAATGAAGATTTATCTGAAAGTCTGAGCGTGAAATCTCCTTATAGAAGGAAGCAGAAAGCTCAGAAATCGAAGTCAGTCATAGGAGAGTATACTAGACATTTGGTAGATCGTCTTTCTCAGAGACTGGATCCCATTGACTGGCTCACGTAAGTTGTCGGAATTAATATTATTTATGTTACACCAACTTTAATGAAGATCTGGTTGAGATCTTAAGGGGGTTGATTAGATTGGTTGCCTTTCCCTTGTGATCATTTTAATGTTCATTGTGAAATATTTGACGGAAATAAGGAAATATGTAAATAGCTATAAGCAATAACGTCCAACAATGATTGTAAGAATCTGGTCCCTCTTATTAGTCAAAATACATCTCACATCATTTCATTATTATATTTTGCATTGTAACTTTTATTAAATTTTTGGAATTATGGTGAGCACTATAGAAATACAACTATCACAGCTGACTTATAATTAGAAAACCCAACTTTTGAAACAGTTTGATGTTAATTAAATAATTTCAATATCATGGTTGAACACTGGTGTTATAATCTATCTGCAATCAATTTTAATTAACATTTTCATTTAGACTTGTATGGAGACACTGAGTTGTGTACCAATTCTATGACATGGCAGTCCATGTCTTCTTAAAAAATGACTGTTAGACATTGTAGAATATCATACCGCCAAATGGCTAATTCATTTGATTTTGCAAAACTTAACTGTTAAGTTTCTATCTACTTCTCCCTTGTGTGGATCACTGAAATGTATTATCTTTACCTTTGTCTTCAGTATTGTTATGAAAATGCCATAATAACATCAGTTTAGTTCTCACTGACTTGAATGATTCATGTCAGTTATATTTGTTTTGATACTGTTGTATTATTGGATTTTTCGTGCATCTAAGGTATGAGCCATATCTTTGGGAGAATGAGAGACAGGCATACCTTCGACATGCTGTCCTCTTTGGATTCTTTGTGCAACTTAATAGGATGTATATGGACACTGCTCAGAAGCTCCCTACTAATTCAGAATCAAATATTATGCATTGCTCTGTTGTTCCTCGTTTCAAATATCTTCCTATCAGGTTGTTACTTATATCCTCTATGTGGAATTTTTCTCATTAACGTGTTGTTTGTTAATCCGTTCACATTGACAACCTTTTCTTGGTGTAACGTCCTCTTGTTGCCTTCGAGCTTCCACTGCAATGCGAAGTGTTCTCTGAATGTTTTGAGTTTGTTCAGTGCCCCAGCATTGTCTGCTAGGAATGCAGCCAGAGCATCTGTATCGACATCTGTGGATGATGTTTACTCTAGAAATTCCTGGCGAAGTTATGCGAATGATGATATATCCCGAAACAGTGATGTTGATGAAGACACGAGTTTGGGTGTGGCAGCACCATTTCTGAGATCTTTCATGCAGGTATGTTTATAACTCTGTATATGTTCCTGGGTTGTTTCAACCTGTTGGTACAACCTTCATTGTAGAATGGAGTGTCATTAGAGTTGAAATTACATAATTATGTAGAACGTTGTGAGTTCTACAACGATTAATATTTTCTGTCAGTTGGGGTATAATGATTAATGAACACATTAACTTTCACTGGTCTCTTAGAACACAGGAACTAGTCTTCCTTTTTTTTTTTTTTTATTTCTAGATCACCTCTGTTGATCCGTGCTTGAGAGGACAATGACGCATTAATTCCCTCCCGACTGGGATGGATGTCCCCTGTTCAATTTAGATTTTGATTAAAGACCAAGAATGCTACAAAATTCTTGCTATGCTACCAATGGTAGGATGTCTACTACAAACTTAAGCAAGCACTTTTTATGATGCCTTTACGTGCTCCAAACTTCAACTTCACTGAATTTATTTGACGACTGAAACTCATTCGAGCATATATTTTAGTGGGCAAACACTTGTGTCAATCCTGTGGTCCCCTTTCCAATCCTATTATAATCTATGTATTGCTAGGGTTTAAGTTAAAGGGGGGCCATATGGTTTACACCGTGAACCCGTTTCACAGGAGACTAACTCATCTTAGTGACATTTCTTGCTGTTTCCTCAACCCTTACAGCTCTATCTATAAAGTTCCTTGTTTCTTTGGGAAAAAAACATCTGTGGTTGGCTTCAAATAATTTAAGCTTTATTGCTATCATTTTTAATCTTTGGGAGACTTTGATTGTTTATTATTTTCATTGGATTAGAAACTGATTTAGCATCAGATATGTGTCCTACTATATGCATAGTTTCTCTTTTTGTTTATATTATTTGTTAGGCAATAATTTTTGATCTTCTAGATTTTGAACTTGGCTGGATAATTTCAGGTAGGGAGCAGATTTGGCGAGAGCACACTAAGGCTGGGATCGATGCTAACGGATGGGCAAGTTGGAAGATTTGGCGACATGATACCTGCTCAAGCTGCTGGACTCCTTTCATCCTTTACTGCTGCTCGTTCAAATTCTTGATTACTACCTCCCTAAACCTGAAGTCCTCAGGGTTGCCCATGAAACGGAGGGCTATTTGTTCTATCCCTCCTCGTTAAATCTGATCATTTACTTGTTAAAGATGCTGCTATTGAAATGCTTGTGCTAATTTGGTTTTGTAAAATCATGAGGTAAAGTTGAAGTGATGAGTAAAGAGTGTAGTTTTGGGGAGAATGAGTATTAGATTGATGAGTGTATGGGGGTGTGATAACTGGGATGGAGGGTGAAGTTGTACAAGTAGCCTTTTAATAGTTATGCAATAGTGGGTTGGAAGTCACTTTAGCTACTTGCATTTTAAACTCCTCTCCCTCTTCCTTATCTATCATTCTTTGTTGTATAACTATAAACTTGCAACCTGCCTAGTAATTCTGCAACTTACAGTTACATTGACCCGCACCGCCATCAATAATTTCACCTGAAAATGAACTTTTGTGAATTCTGGGACACTTGGATTCATAATTTTATTTTATTTATCAATATTACATATATAAATATATAAGAGCGAGTTATGCCCGCGGACCAACCAGAATCATTCCACTAAGAACCCACTTAATAGCCTCTACACAATGAATTGATCCAGCTCACCGTGTTATGATGGGCTGTAAATTATTCCTCCAGACCAACCCATTTTGATATGATGTTGAGGGAGTGCTTTTTCTAGTGTTTATTGGATTTTTTTTTGTTTGAATACTCTCACTATAATCACATATTATGTATAATTTGGCATGAAATCCAAATCAATTTGTGTGTAACAGACTCTCACGAAGAAACCAATCCATTCACTAATTTTTATGGAGTATTAATTCCTACACATTATATTATGCCACAATAGTTGGAGTGAAAATACATGGTTATTAGTAATAATAGTACTAGTATTTAACATTCATGATGTTTTGATTAAAGAAAGAAGGGTGAAAAAAGAAAAAGAAAAAGATATTGGGATGAGGAGTTAAGGTAGAGGTAATTGACGAATAGGCAAATAATTGTCCCATCAAATAAATTATGTTTACTTCATAATCCATATATCTCCGCTTGCTGACTACTCTCATTCCACACGCTCACTCATTCGTATTCTTGAAATTATGGCCCCCTCCCCTACTCTGCCTTGGAAAATATCACTACAGTAGCCAAATTCCACATGATTGCAACCATCCATCTCATCTCATCTCATCTCATTACATCTTTCTTCACCCTACTGCTTACATTACCTGATTACCATAGGCCCCACCACGCCTCCATCTCGGGTCGTTTTCCTCATAGCTGCCCTCTTTTTGCCCTGGACTTGTTATCCCATCATCAATACTTACCCACAAAATCTGGGATTTTACAAGAAAAAACGTCACATCTTCAAGATCTTATCCTTGCCGATATATATCCGCCGCTGAAATACTGATATCCTGTTCCATCCATAAAGCAGTGGTGTGGACTAATTATTTCTCTATATCATATTAAAATACAGAGGGAAACCAAGATAACTTTTGATAACCTCAAAATCAAACATGGACTATATACTCTTTTTTAAAAACATAAAAAATAAATTGTGATTATCACTAATTATAAACTACTACTCCATTACAAGTCCCTTAAAGACATGCTCCATCTGTCCCGAACAAAGAGATGCATTTACTGTATCTTTTGTAAGAGCTTTATGCAGTTAAACGTAGCTATTTGGCCGGGATAGAGGGAGTAATAATAATAATAATAATATTGTTCTGTTTCATTAAGTATTGTAAAGTATAATTAGGGACACAAATGAATTCAAGTGTTTGAGGGAGTGTGTGTGTATATGATATTAGGTCAGGTAATAGACTTTTGAGTGAAGAAACTAGTTTAATTAAATTTCTTTTTAGAGAATATCTTGAATGACTTGTTCAATCAGTCGTAAGGGATATAGCAATAAATATTTATAGAGTAGGTGATTGTTGGGTTGAGATGTGTTAAGTAGTCCAGTCCAGTTAATTACTCCACAAAGTAAGAGTTTAATTTGGAGGGAGAAGAGAAGAAACACAACACAGGTTTGATTTGAAAATACAAACAGCACAGGCAGGGTTCATAATTACTAACATAAGCTAAATGGGCTTATTTTTGTAGACGGACTGGACTGGAACCGAACATTCTCCACTCCTCATTATTTTCCCCATCCCACACCCTTCCGCTTTTTAATTTCTCCACACACACATAACACACATACTGTATATACAGAGAAGACATTGTAAATAGGTAGGCGATGGAGAGTAAACAGAACAGAAGAGAACGATTAGGGAATGAAAATACGTACCATTTGATGATTAGAGGCGGAGGTGGAAAATTGGTATTGGTGATGATGGGGATGGCACTCCAGGTTCACCCCGAATAACCTTAATCGAGTGGGAGTGGGAGTGGGAGTGGGTGGTGGCGGCACTGGCATCGGCATTGGCATTGGCATTGGATGATTCGGAATGGTATTAGTATTTCTGCGCCTCCACCCTATAAAGAGGCGTGCGGTGTCCGTGCGGTGTCTACCAAACGTCACCGTATCACCAGCGTCGAGGCGTTTTTCCTTGACGAAGCGACTCCATCCCTTGGTGAGCACATAGCTCTGGCTGCTGTTCCAATAAGAGTAGCGGAACCGCCATGATTTCCCAACCTCGTCTTCGAACCCCAGCAGCTCCCCGCTCACCGGGAAGTGTTTCTCCGCCTGTTGCTTCGGAATCACCAGCCGATTCAGCTTCCCCACATCACTCGGCGTCAATGCCTTCTCGAACAGCTCCACCCTACATGACCACGCTGAATCCATCAACCACCACTGCCCTTCCCCTCCTGCACGCTCATCATCATTTACTGACATTAATTAATTAATCTTTTATATATGTTAGGCGGAGAGAAGTGAGGAGAGGAGAGGAGAGGAGAGAGAAAAAAATGATACAGCCACCCCTAATTTATAATGGAACCAACACCCTCCCCTCCCCCCTCTCTTTCACAATTCACACAACACACTCCCCACCCACACCTCCTCTTTTATGCCAAACACTTCATCCTAATCACACTTTGCTTATTTAATCTTACATAAACTCACACCATTCCGATGCACACACTAAGAGCATCTGCATTGGAGAGGCAGTTTAAACTCTCTCTCTCCCCCCTCAATCTTATTTTTCTCATATTCCAATAAAACTCAACTGCCCTCTACATTGAGTTTAAACTAACAATTTAAAAAATATTATTTACTTACTTTTTACTTAAAACAATTATTTAAAATTAAATTTTACTTAGAAAACAAAATTTAAACCAAATGAACTCAGTTCATTACATTGAACCGATAAGGGGCAGGAGTTTAAGCTCTTAAATTCACATTGGTGTGGGTAGAATAATTTCTAGTTTAAACCCAAATTTTTAAAATCAATGTGGGTGCCCTAATAATTGTTTGGTTCACATAAATTTAGAATTGAGTTAATATAAGTTGTACTCCCTCCGTCCCGGGCAAACAACATCATTTGTTTTTTGCACATAAATTAATGAGTATTATTATTTTATGTAAAGTTGGTAGATGTATTAGAGAGATGTGATGGGTAGTGGTAGGTCATTAGTGACATTTTTACTAAAAGAAAAAAATGATGCAATTTGGACGGAACGTCCAATATAGTAAAATAGTGCTATTTGAGTGAGACGAATGGAGTAAATGTTATTTATAGGAAGTGAGCATGAAAAATTGTCTGGCTCTTTGTACTCCCTCCATCCCACTTAAAGGTAATTTTTTATTTTTTACACGTGAATTAAAAAGTATTATTATTTAATGTGTAGTGAGTAGTTGTATTAGTGAGAGTATGAGCCCATATTTTGATTGTATTAATTAGTGTGTGTGGATTCGATATATTTAAAAAAGAAAAGAGAATTCTTTGGATTTGGACTCTCGAAATAAAAAAAAATAACTCTTTTAGGTGGGACGGGGTAAATAATTGTTTGGTTCACACTTTTCGTGTTGCATTTCACCATGCTCCTTCCTTACTAATTAGGGACTTAAAAGTTTTATAAACACAAATAAATCAATGCAATTGGTATACTTTTGATAATTTGTTAAGAATTATTAAGCAATATTAATTAAATATAAATCAAATACAACCTTTTAAGAGTTAAATATATAGAGGTATAGTTATAAAATCTGATTTATTAAAATTTAAACCAAAACAAGATTAACTTTTCAAGACTAAAATTTGAACTTGAAAGCTGAAAATAAACACGCACAAGTATTTAAAAATGTTACTATATAACTTTTCCAGAATTATCATACTCTTCACATATAAAAATAGTTAAAGATTTTAAGTAAATAATCTCTCAATATATTCTCTTATTATTATATGTGAATATTTAATTGAGATGAAATGAGCATTTTTTTTCTTTTAATTTTATTAATTTTTGAAGACAATGTAAATTTTTTTAATAATAAATATGATAAATGATGAAATATTATAGTACTACATGATAGATGAGAGTAGATTTTTTAAAATACTATACTCTCGTTCGTTTTAAATAGTTTATTTATTTTTTATACCTAAATTAAAAAGTATTACTCCATTATTATTTAATTAATGTGTAATAGATAGTTGTGGTGGGTGTATTAACTTTAGATTTTAAATGTATTAGTATTTGTGGGTCACATGTACGTAAAAATATAATAGTAACCTTTTAAGACGAACACCTAAATTTACATCTAGTAATTTTTTATTTTTTATTTCACACAAGATTGAGAAGACGTTTATTTATCTCATGCAACTACATTTAAAAATAAGTAGTCATATAGCGAAGGTATTTCTGGAATCCCATTATAGAATTGGATATTTTTCATGCTCAAAAAAGACCTGAACAGAAAAAAAAAAAAAAGTTAAAATTTCAAATTAGGCAGAATTAATACTAAATTAAAGGAGTTGGAATTTGGGGAGTTTAATTTGAAGAGAGAGGTGTAGTTGTTTAAGGTTGTTGTTGCGTGTCATGTGTGACTGGAAAAATCAATCATTATAATCAAATCATTATAATCAGTGTAATCCAGTCTGCAGCTTTTCAAGGCAACACGGAAATTAGGTCATGAACCCTGTGCTCCTGCCTCTTCACCTGCAACCCCCAATTATATTTATGAGTTCGACTACGACCTCAACAAACTGTTAGATTAATAAGTTTTAAATTAGTTTTTATTATTAAATTAAATTAAATTACTCCTTAAAATTAAATAAAATAACTACACACTAATATACTTATAATTTAAATCTATCAATATTAAAATACATCAATGCATCCTAGAATTAGAGCGGTCAAAATGGGTTGAGCCCACTGAACTAACCCGTCTCAACCTACCTTAACCCATCAATTTATCAACTCAAAATTAATCCGCCTCATAAAAATCCGCCCCACTTCAAACTCACTAAAGTGTGGGCTAATCCGTACCGCCCCACCAACCCAACATCAATCAACTTTTATAAATTAAAATTTAAAATAGTAACATATACAATTTTTAGATTTTAATATTTAAATAGTAAAAATATTATTACCCAACCCCACCCCACCCCACCCCACCCCACCCAACCCAACCCAAATTTTCTTTTTTTTTTTAATTTTTTTAGATTTTAATATTTAAATAATAAAAGTGTGGGTGATAATATTTTTATTATTTAAATATTAAAATCTAAAAATTATTAAAAATAATTGGGGGTAGGGTAGGGTAGGGTTGGGGTGATAATATTTTTATTATTTAAATATTAAAATCTAAAAATTATTAAAAATAATTAGGGTAGGGTAGGGGAGGGGAGGGGAGGGGAGGGGAGGGGAGGGGAGGGGTGGGGTGGGGTGGGTAGGGAGTAGGGTTTGGTGATAATATTTTTATTATTTAAATATTAAAATTTAAAATTTTTTTGGGGGTGGGAGGTGAGTAAGGGATAGAGTTGGGTGATAATATTTTTATTATTTAAATATTAAAATCTAAAAAAAATTAGTAAATTTTTTTTTGGGGGTGGGTAAGGGATGAGTTGGCTTATAATAGTTTTATTATTTAAATATTAAAATTTAAAATTAAAAAAATTTGAGGGGTGAGTGGGGGTGGGTGATAGGTGGGTAGGTCATATGATAGGGGGTAGAGTGTGTGGGGTAACTCGCGGTCGCCCCACCATAGCCCAGCCCCGTCAGTGGCCCGCCCCACCGGTAGCCCGCCACACTTGGGCTCATCATAAGGTGGGTTGTGGGCTAAATCGCGCCCACCAACCCATTCTGACACCTCTACCTAGAATATCCATATACTCACTCCTTTCCACCCAAATAACACCACTTTACTATATTGGGAGTCCCGTCCAAATTACACTATTTTTCTTTTTCAGTAAAACTGGCTCACCAATGGCCCACCACTACCCATCACATCTCTCTAATACATCTACCCACTTTACATAAAATAATAATACTTTTTAATCTATGCGTAAAAAACAAATGATGCATTTTGATCGGGACGGAGGGAGTATTTATTTATATGAAAGTGAATGAAAGATTTTTTTTTAAAGATGCGTTAAAATATTAAATTTTATAAAATAAAAAAAATTATACAAAAGGTGCAGAATCACCTTATACTTGTTTATTCATATGGTAGATTTTTTATTTTTTTTTAGGAATGTGTTAAAATATTGAATTTTATAAAAATAGTTATCGCTCGATAAAAATAAATGATTTGATTATATATATTTAGCAATATTATGACATTGTAAGTTATTTATTGATATTATGATATTGTAAGTCATTGATAATTATATACTACTCCTTGAAAATATTTGTATTTACATGGTGTAGATGAAGAAATTAATATTTTAATATCTATTGAGTTAATGGATAATAATATTTTAATGTGAAAAAGAGTAATAATTTTACTCTTTTCTCATCATTTTTTTCTCTTTTCTTATTTTAATTATTAATTTCAATTTTAATTATTAATCTCTATCTCAATTTTAATTTGATGTATCTACTGTTTGCACATTTATTTTATTTAAACTTATTTTTGGGATAATAAATATACTCTTTTAATTAGGTGGGTTAGCTCACATGACCATTGATCTCTTCATTAAAGTGAGTGACCCAAGTTTGATTATCTTTGGGACGAATTACAAGAGGTAGTTATAAGGAGGGCTTGGAGAAATCTTTGAGTATGGTGCTTGGTGAACCAACTTCTTATAACTACTAACAACTAACATTTATCGATAAAAAAAAATATACTCTCTTCTTCCCATAATGAAATTCACAATCTAGAAAAACTGTTTTTTACTTTGTTTCGGGAGTAATTTGGTATTAATAGGTATTATAAAATAATTTGTATGAGTTGTTGATTAGCGTGAAAATCTAGTAGGTTTTAGAGTTGTGTTCATGTGATTTTTATGTGTTTTTATACTATTTTTTATTTTGTATTCTTTAGTTTGTGTTGTTTGCATTTTTGGAGAAAAGTGTGTGAATCATGATATTTTCATGTAGGAAATGAGTGTTTTGAGCAAAAAAGATCTAAGGAGAAAAAAGGAATCAAATTGAGGAGATTATGAATATAAACGATGAAGAATGGAGAAAGTAGAAGAAAATAAAAATTTGTTCAAAATACACATCTGTGTGTTTCTGCAGAGGCCGTGTTTTTTGTGAAATGTGTTAGACTTTCAGGGAGCTGGCCAAAATGCATAAAAACACGGTCAAAATATGAAAACACGACCATGTTTTAATGCAAATGTAGAAAAACACGGGCACTGTACAAAAACACGCCCGCATTTTTTTGTAAATCAACACATGTGTGATTTTTCAAAATTAGGGTTTTCACAAGGGGTATAAATACCCCTCCATTCAACATTCCAACGAAGAAAACATGGCATATTTGAAAAACACACCTCACACGCTATTCTAAATATTTTTCACCATCACTTTCATCCATTGTTGATCCATCCATCCATCCTTCAATCCACCAATTCAATTCATCACCCAAGTAGTTAGAGAAGTAAAGGGGAGTGAAGATTGCAATAGAGGAAGGAGAACTCAATTGAAGAAATTCAAGGGGTTCTATATCTAATTTTTGTACACTTATTTATAGTTTTTATCATGATAGACTAATCTCCTTATTGAGATTAGCAATATGAATGGTGTTGGATAATTTTGGGTATTTTGTAATTAAATAAATATATTAATTGGGCTTGTTGAACTTCTATCATTGATGTGAATTGCTTGATTTATATGTTTAATTTGTTTAGTTAATTGTCTTGGGCATGTAGTTAGAATGAGAATTCAATTATGCGTTTGAAATTGTTAATTGAATCATTTCATCATACATTTCATGTGCATTAGTATAGGATGAGATAGAGATATTCTTCTGTGCCTGAAACCCTTTGATAGAACACTTTGTTGGCTAGATCAAGAAGTCGGTTGATTGAGTGAGGGGACCAAAACTATTAATGAATTCATAGTAACTAGAAAAAGAATATTGCCCATGATTTAGTATATAATTAGGGAACTTGTAGAGTAATTAATATCTATTAGGAGGTATTCGCTTTGGTCTCGATCCTATGAGCCATTTTGAGACCTTTGTAAGGAGTTACATCATCTTCTTCTCGAGAGAAAGTTTAGGTGGAAATAGTAATCGCTCTTATTCTTAACCTTAGAGATATACAATTTCGTCACATTATACTTAGAGTTTCCATACCTTAACTGTTGCTAGTCTCACTCTCTATCTACTTGATTCATTCATTATTATTTTATTGCTTATCTTTTTAAGATTTTGCTTGATTTTTATTGCTTGTTCAACCCTATCATTGTAATCATCTCTATAAAATTATGACAAACACGAGATCGCCTAAATTAACCCTTATTACTCATGCTTCGATAATTTAACTTGGTTGCTCGTGGACTACATTGATAAAGTACACTTGAAATTAAAACATACTCTCTCAGTCCCGGTCAAACTGCATCATTTGACTGCATAAAGCTCTCACAAAAATTACAGTAAACGATGCAATATGGGCGGGACGGAGGGAGTATTGTGAAGTTGTTGGGTTATGTGCTATTTTTTTTATTAGGGATATGCATGTGTTGTGAAGTTGTTGGGTTATGTGCTATTTTTTTAATTTGGGGATATGCACTCGTTCGTAAAATTGGCAAAAATAATGAGTACGAATTTATTTATAGGATGAAAGTAATATTATATTTATTGAAAATAATGTTAATTTTAAACTTAAAGTACTATATGTATGAATATTAATTAAATATCATTTCTTTGTATAAAATTGGAGTATTAACCTAAAGTTGGGAGGAATAAAAAACGAGAGTAGCAGTATTTATTAGTTTAGTGAAACACTGAAACGGGCTGGGTAGTAGTGCAAGTGCAGCTACCACTATTCAATGTGCTCATAACACACATACACTTGCCATGTTACAAACTGATCAAGTTGTAGGGTCCACCTGGCCTACCTTGCTCCTTTGACATCAGACAAACCCAACACATTTTAATTTCTCCATACTCCATCTCTCTCGTTTCACAAAGTATTAATTTATGTAGCAATATTTTATATGGTTTAATATGTATTCATATGATTTAAACTATTTAAAGTTACAATTGGTTTTTACAATTTTTAAATAAAAGGGGAGTAAATTCGATTTATACCAGTTTCACTACTTAGGTTTTGTGTACGAAATTAAGTTTTTGTTTACAAAACAAACACTTTTAATCCCAATTTAAGATTGTTATGTATTCCCTCCGTCCAGGGTAAACAACACTAATTGATTTTTGCACGTAGATTAAGGAATATTATTATTTTATGTAAAATGAGTAGGTGTATTAGAGAGATGTGATGTGTAGTGGTGGGCCATTGGTGGACTCTTTTTACTAAAAGAGAAAAATTGTGCAATTTGAACGAGACGCCTGATTAGCCATTTTGTAGTTGAGATAACCAATTAAAGAATTTATTGAATCACAGGGAGAAATGTACTAAAGCTTAAGCGATATCACGTTTCTCGTAATTTTATAGAGATGAATCATTAATGGATAGATTGTTCAAACAAGTAAATAAAATCAATCAAGACAAGCAATGATCAAACAAATACTCCCTCCGTCCCGACCAAATAGCACAATTTTACTATATTGGGCGTCCCTTCCAAATTGTATAATTTTCCTCTTTTAGTAAAAAGGGTCCACCAACGGCTCACCACTACTCATCACATCTCTCTAATACACCTACCCACTTTACATAAAATAATAATACTCCTTAATCTATGCGTAAAAAGTAAATGGTGCAGTTTGACCGGAACGGAGGGAGTAAGATAGATGAAGGGTGGTTTTCCAAATTAAGTAAAAGTGGTATTAACAACAATTAAGAAGTGGAAATCCTAGGATAAATGCATCAAATTCATGTGAATCATGAGTATAAGATTAAGGGTCAACACTAAGTTCACATAAACTCCCTCTCGATATGGATAAGATATGGATCCGTTTAATAATCCCAAAATAGCTCAAAAGATTGGTTCTCACTCAAACAATTCCAACTAGGTATTAAGCTTGAAATGAGAGTCCCTTCACACGATTAATCAACCTCTTGATCTAACCAATCGGATGTTCTATCAAAGGGTTCTAAATCCTAAAGGACATCTCTATCTCTGCACATGAGGTATATGACAAAATGATTCAATTAATTGTCCAGATTATTCTTTTATTGTTGACATCACTTTCTTCCCAAGGTCTTATAAACTCAAACCACTTTGATATCTATTCTAATTCCTCTATTTGGATTTGTGCTTGATTTGTAGAATGGAAAAGAATCAGGTCTCCACCCATATATGAAGCCTTCACATTCTCACTACAAGAATCTTTAATAATCTCTCAACTTCAGTTTATGGGAATTTCTCTTTTAAGTGTCCCGCAAGGCATTTACTCATAAATCTCCTATCTTCCTCTTCTGACTCATAGCATAAACCAGCAAATTTTGGACAGTTTGATAAATTGTACCTTTTTGTCATCTTCATCATGTCTTTTGCTGCATCTACATACGTTTTGTTTTCCTTTCGTTAAGATTGATATTTTATTAGTTGCCGAGGCTTTGCTTCCTCAACCCTGAGAACCCGCTTTGCCGAGCGTCTTTCAAACTTTGAGATATT
The DNA here is from genome assembly GCA_023678885.1 of Pogostemon cablin. NCBI lineage: Eukaryota > Viridiplantae > Streptophyta > Magnoliopsida > Lamiales > Lamiaceae > Pogostemon > Pogostemon cablin. Next base: position 152,164 of record CM042986.1, read on the forward strand.
GGCCCTAAGTTTGAAAGAATTTGTCATAGCACGTCTTTCAAACGCGCTTAATTAATCTTCTAATTAAAAAGAATTTGTCACTAGCTATCTCTAAATTTCATTGATTAGAATTAATTGATTCCTAATTTCTGAAATAACTAAGGTCCAATATCAAGAACTATTTAGTTTGGTCGCCGTATATTATGGTCCTGGCAGCTGCATTACTAATAATTATAATCATGTAACATTGTAAGTTTTAAGTTTTCGCGCACAAGTATACGGATGTAGACCATAATTTGATGAGACGCGTTTTCTTAGTTACACAAATTTTAAAAAAAATACTTAAATTATTATTCCTTTTTCTAATTTTTAATGTAATGTTTTTAGAGTAAGACGTAAATATTTGTTTATGATTTCATAATTATATTTTTTTCAGCTCGGAATTTTCAATTTATGTTATATGTTCAATAATTAACTCTAGATTGAATTCAGGTAGTTGTGCATGAAGTTTCCTCATGCTGAAATTCAATTTTAATTTTGTACGTATACTTTCAAATTTTACGACCTCGCCCTTGGATATGATTCTTAAATCTATCCGATCGAATTAGTAGCTAGAGTTTACGGATCAGTAAATACCTTTCTTTGATTTATTTGTGTGTATTGAAGCAAATTAAATATATGTTGACACCTAGATAGGGGAATTGAGAAATATGATGTTTGGAGAATTGAAGCATCATATGTTGGTGAATGGTGGTGGGGGACTTATGTCTCTATTCTAACTTAAGCCATAACTTGTGTAGAACCGATTCTACACTTCCCTTTTTATCAATTAATTAAGGTTAATTGTAAAAAAAATCACAAACTTTACTCTATTGTAAATTAATCCCACTTTTGAAAAATTGCAAAAAAAAAAAAAAAAACACCACCTTTAAGTATTTTTACAAAATAAATCCAAATTTTTTACTAAAGAAAAGTTTTTTTGGGTTTATTTTGCAACAACACTTAAAGGTGGTGGTTTTTTTTTTTTTCAATTTCTCAAAAGTGAGGATTAATTGCAATAGGAGTAAAGTTCGTGGTTTTTTTGCAATTAACCCATTAATTAATGGCCCCACCCAGGTAATTAAGTTATTTTCTTTTTAAAATTTAATTTTAGGAGTATAATTATAATTTGATGATTTAGAGTATTTATCATAGTGGTTTATGATATATTTTATCCAAGGATTTATTATTTATCTAAGGTTTTAGGGTTAATTTTAAAGATATAATTGTAGATTTCATTCTTGTGATTTAGATTATATTTCACCTTTAGAATTTAAGATTAAAGATATAATTGTAATTTCACCCATGATTTAGAATACATTTCACTCATAGGATTTAGGATTTAAGGAATAATTTTAATTTTACCTTTGTGATATAGAGCATATTTCACCTTTAAAGTTTAGGGTATAATTATAATTTCACTCATATGGTTTATGGTATATTTCATCATCAAAATTCAATGTATAATGATAATTTTATTTTTATGGTTAAGAGTATATTTTACCCTTAAAATTTAGAGTTTAATATATAATGTTTTTTTAAAATATAATAATAATAAAAAATATTAATTGAGGAGAGAACTACAAATTAATTAAAGGAGAAATATATGCATGTTAATTTATTGAGAGAGTGGAGACCATACGTTTTACCAAATAATTACATAATCCTTGATATATAATTTACATTATTTTATTTTATTCGTCCAACAAAATATATCACAATTTTCTTTTTACACACATTCTAATAATATTTACTTTTTCATACATCACAATAATTTTACATACTTTTTTTCAATAAATTACTTAAAATATTTATTTTCTTTTTTAATCTACACATAAATTTTTTTTACTTCAAATACACAAAAATACGTAAAATACAGGAGTATTTAATTTAGAGATGCATGTATGGATTCACCTAACCCAGCTTTTTTTTTTTTTGTATTTTAAGAAATATTAATTAAATTAATAACCAGGTGATCAGGTCATACATAAAAATATCTTTAAATTAACCCGGACAGATCATGTCTATTACACGGTCCATACATTTCATATCCATTAATTAATTAATTAATTAATGACAAAATATAGATTATACACGTGAAACAACCAGAACCAAGTTTTCGATATAAATTAGTTAATGTTTTAATTAGTGATTAATTAGTTAGTACCTTTAATTATCATAAATTGATAATATTATTATCTGGATACTTGTGATTCGGACAGTAGCAGTGCAATGCATGTAACAAAACATTGTCGAGGACTACAAACAATGCATCATAATCCAAAGCTCGATACGCATCTTCTTAGAAAATTATGCTAGATCAAATTAATTGTTTAATTTATACATGTAACTAATTATAAGCTAAAGCCTATATATACACACACACCAAAAAATAAATAAATAAACTATTTTTAAGTAACGAAATTCAATCAGTTCCTTTAGCAATGGAATGTCAACAGATTTATTCTCTATTTTATCAACGGAATTACCAACGGAATCGTTATATAAATTACCAACTAATTACCAACGAAATTGGATTTTCATTGATAAAAATTTACAAAATACCACTTTGCCAACGAATTCCGTTGTTAACCAATTTAATAATGAAAAATATTTCGTTAGTAAAATATATTTTTTTAGTGCACGCTTCTTAATTATAATTATTATCTTTCTTTAAAATATTCCCAATCATACAAACTTCAGTATTGAATTCTTCATTCATCGACTCAGGGGCGGATGTAGTATAGGTACAAGGGGTACAGCTGTACCCAAAATAAAAAATAATATTTATATATATAGTATGTAGTTATAATTGTACTCCAATAACTTAGTGGTTAGAGCTCTCCTAGCTTAACCCCATGTTAAGGGTTCGATTCTCACAGCTTCTTTCCTCTTCTTTTTTATATTAATGTATTATTATTGTATCAATAATTTATTTTATATTTTTCATTTTTATATATGTCCACTTTTGGAAACTGTCTCACCATCCTCTTCTTTTTTATACTAATGTATTATTATTGTATCAATAATTTATTTTATATTTTTCATTTCTATATATACTCACTTTTGGAAACTGTCTCACCATTACACTTTGTCAATCTCGTTATCCATTTTTCTTCTTAATATTTATATTAATTATTTATTTATATTTTTTTTATTTATTTCATATTAATTATTTATCAAACATATGTACTTTTAATGTTATATACTCCACCTTCTTTCCTTTTTTTTCCTTTTTTTTTCATTTTAAACCTTGTGTTTTTTTTATCTTTCATTTTATCTAGTACTTAAATTATTAATTAATTGCAACATAAATTTATATTCAATTCATTATTATTGTTCTAAATATGTGTTATAAATTTATGATAATAATATTTTTAATTGCTTTTTTTTAAAAAAAAATTAGACAGTGTCAATAGTAATTATAATTTTTTCAATTATATTTATTTATTATAGGATTTTCAATATTAAAAATAAAATTTATAATTATATGTGAGTGAGGCTCTTGTGCTCCGGGGACATTGTGCCCCTCTACGATTTCCGTACCCCTTTGCATTTTAAACCCCTAGCAATACATAGGGTTAAATAAAATATAAAGGGGGAATGTTGTGTTCCCATGGGGGCACGGTGTGTCCTCGAGGACACACAAGTTTTTGCCATAATATGTCGTACCCCCAAATCTTATTTCCTGGATCCGCCCCTGCATCGACTCCTTTAATGTTGACTCTCTCTCTATATCATGATATAATAATTAAATTATAGTAGATAATATTCGATAATTGTGTGTATATTTAAGTGACAAGTTTTAAATTACGATTTTATTGGATCAAACAAATATATTTTTACCTATTTGTGTATTTTTTTTTAATTTTTTTTAACAAGTCTAGCTAGCATGATACTAATGAAATGTGATATAGCATCTTTCGTCCGTTAATAATTTAATTTCGTAGGTACATATATAATACTATCAGAAGTTATTTAATTTTAAAATTCATATTATTTTTCTTAACACACCTAACATTACATTATTCTTTATTATATGAAAATACTAAATACGTACACTAAAAAATCAATAAAATTTATTAATAAAGAAAAATTTCTTAAATGACGTGAAACAATATTCATGAATCATTCTATTTCTTTCATCCGTTGTATCCTAAAAGTTAGTAATAAAAATTGTAAAGATTAATAAGTTGTGAAGAGTCTAACAAGACAATTGAGATCATTTGTTTTATTTTATTATTCTATCTAATATTAATTCATATTATTCTATCTAATATTAATTCAAGATAGATGTAGTAATATTTTTATACAAAATTATATTTTTAATGTTCATGAAACAATGAAATAAAAGATGCCATGGTCTACTTACTAGGGGGAAAGTTCTTGGATGAGCCGATTCGATTCGAGGGAGGGATAAACGAGGGATATGACGAAAGATTTTGGATATTCTATTACATTTGATATTACATCACTTATTAGATGAGTTATACACGTATGTGAAAGAAAATTTCAACAATTTCCCTAAGATAGATGAGTGATACACGTATGGGAAAGAAAATCTCAACAATTACCCCAAGAATTTAAGCTTTTTTTTAGGATATATACTCTCTCCGTCCCGCATTCAGGTTTACGATTTCCATTTTGAGTTGTCCCAGGTTAAGATTTATATTTCTTTTTTTTATTAAGTTAGGCCTACACAAAAAAAATTAATTATTTCATGTAGGACTCACACACAAAATTAATACAACTATATATTTTACATTAAATATTATTTATTTCTCATCACTTTATATTAAAATATTATTATATCTTTTAATCTCCGTACAAAAAATAAACGTCAATGTTAACGCGCGGAATAGAGTGAGCATGTTTTATTATATTACACGTAAAATGTGATAGGAGAACCAAAATAATGAAATGTATAATGCGTGATGTGTTGTATGAATAAAAAATGCGGTCCAAAATAGATGCAGAAGAGGCCACGTTGCAATATGTAGTAATAAATGAAAAAGCGGCACTGTTGCTACCCAACTTTTACTTAAGGCACACAATCACCCAATTAAACTATTATTAAAAAACAAAATTAACCCTAGCTTTAAACACTCAAAATTTTATATTCATATTTCGTTTTACTTTACACAACAGCACCGCACATGCGGATGAAGAAGACCCCAACACTGCACAGGCGGCGCCACCGTTTACCAGGTCCCGCATCGCCATGCCATCGAAATTCCGGTGTCCTTTCCAGGGCAGAACGGAACCGCTTTATGTTATCGGAGCAGCAGTATTATCTTGTGATATGGAGTATATAGGAAATCCAAAAAAAAGTAATGAATTGTACACTATATTTTTATGTTAAAATTTGTTTCGAGATATGGTGAAGAAGGAACTGAAATTTTAAAAATTAATATGCTATAACATTTTTAATTTGATGAAATAATTGAGCAATTTATGTGATTGAAACAATAAGAAATTCTGTAGAATTAAAGTGGAAGAAGGGGGCTCTTGAATTGGTTTCACATCTACTTTCATCTTTAAATTTCTATCCATTTCTTTAACCTTCTTCTGGGGAAAAGCAAAAAAAATCACATACGGCTAAATTTTTACTTTGCCAAATGAATTCATCACAAAGAATTTCATCACGAAATTATATTTTTGATTCCTTTTCATGCTGGATGTTTTTTTGACAGTTTGCGGTATTTGTCAGTTTGGGTTGAAAGTAAATGAATTTTAGGTGTTTAAAGCTAGGGTTAATTTTGTCTTTTAATAACAATTTAATAATTGGGTGATTAGGTGCTTTAAGTAAAATTTCAGACGATGATAGTGTCGCCCTAAATGAAATTTGTTTTCTTCTCGACCCTGGCATGGTCTCTTTATCAATTGGGGCCACTGGCCAGTAGGTAGGAGGCCATAACCAAATTAAAATGGCCCGCTATTTTACAAAGGGCGACGCTGTTGCCACCCGAAGCATTGTTGAGGGTACCCGATTCTTAAAAAAATTAATTATGAATTTTCTATTGTACCCTCACCCTAGACCTACACCTACACCTGCATTAGTCATATGATCATATCCAAGTAATTTTTGTTAAGTCCATCCAAAATCATTACTAAACCCATCCAAAATTATTATTCCATACTCTAAAATTATTTTATTTTTGTATGAATTCACAATCTTATCTAGCATTGTTGCTGGAGATTGTGTGATCCCAATTATATGCTTTGATTTGTCATGAGAACTCCAACTTCATTATGAATTCGCGTCGGATTCGGCTTTATTTCTAATAGCATGACAAAAAAATCCAATACGTTAATGGGAATAGAGATTGTTCATCCATAATTGAAACCCAGTTCATTCTACATCAGTTTTCGGGTTTTAGGATTAAACAACTGTATTTTAAGCTCTCTGGAATATTCATTTGATTGATACTTGAATTGGCCATTAATTGATTGTTCGCCGTTGTCTCCTATTCGAAATTCAACTCAAAGAATATGCAAGTGAATTCAGATATCACTTTACCCAAAGGCCAAAGTACAACGGAAATAATTATTCCCTCCACCCATTCAGATTCTCCATATATTTATTTTTAATGATTCTATCTCTGTACTTTTTTAAGATTTAAGGTATACTTACACTAATGGTGCTGCAATTGCGTTTTTCTGAATGTGGTGCGAGAGAGAGAGAGGGAGGGGGCTTTGGTTCTTCAATCCCTGCAAAAGACGTAGATCCTAACCTAAGGAGTAATAATTTGGGTGGGCTTAGCAAGATTAGTTGGGTGATGGTATAATAGGAATTTCACTATTATCTTTTTTAAGAATTGGATGTCTTTAACAATGTTTCGGGTGGTAATAGTGTCGCTCTTTTACAAAATATTATTTTCATCCCATAACTAGGCAGGCTTTGAAGATGGGAGACTCTGTGAAACAATTCACATTAATTTTATAAAATTACTCAGTATTATATAAAAAAAATACTACTCCCTCCGTCCCACGTATTTTTACTCACTTTCCATTTTGGAGTGTCCCACATATTTTTATCCATTCAATTTTTGGCAAAAATACATAATATTTTATTATCTACTTTTTACAATTCCAACAATTTTAATTATTTTTTTTACACTTTATTCAACATTCTCAATAACTTTATTCACTTTTTCTTTTTAAATTACTAATTTATCTCTACTTTCTCTTACATTATATATTAAAAAAATAAAACGTCTTAATCTCCGTTTCTTTTTAAATTACTAATTTATCCATACTTTCTCTTACATTATATATTAAAAAAATAAAACGTCTTAATCTCCGTGCCCATACAAACTGGTAAAAATACCCGGGACGGAGGGAGTATTATTTTTCTAGAGAGATGAATTATTACTTTTTTACATAAAAATATACTAATCTTAACAAAAATATAAAAAAATATAAAATATTAAAATTTGAGGATTAATATTTTTTATTAAAAAAATAACCGTTCATCTTTATAAAATATAATTTTCATGTATTAAATAGTAATTTCGATAAGATAAAAGTGTAAGGTGAACTAGGTACATACTAATATTGCATCGAGTGATAAATATAGGTTATAAATAGGATTCCTTAATTTAAAATTAATCTATTGTGAATCAAGATATACAATGAACCTGTAACAACAAATTTATGTATTTAAAATAAATACAAGAGAATTACAATAATATGTAATCCAAGATGATTAAACTTGAGAATTTAGGAAACAATCTCAATCAATCCTCTGATTCTTCTCTCGAACCAATTTGGATTGGCTTGACTTTAACTGGTTGTGTTGACCGCGCTGATCGCGTTGACTGCGTTGGCTGTGTGTGTTGAGTCAGATCTTCAGTTGAAGGTTGTCCGAACTCGAATTTGAGACCTTATAATATTAATCTAGAGGCGTTGATCCTTTATTTGGATTAAACGAAGAACTTAGTGTATGAAGAACGCTTGATTTGGAGAACTCAGTACCTTAATCCCGAATCGTTTGCCGTTCTTGATTTGAAGATGCTTGAAGATCTTGAGATGCTTGAAGATCTTGAGGAGCGGTTGCTCGTGTTTCAATATCTTCAGAGCGTTTTCTTCAGGTCTTTGAATATGTGTGTCTAGAATGAATGTAGGAGGGTTCCTTATATAGGTGAAGGGTGAAGACGCCCCCATAAATAACTCGCAGTCTGATTGGTCCAGGACTGATTTGACCTGATTCTGCGGGCTTGAGCCTTTCGCTTGCTTAGACTTTAAGTCAGACTTATTTGACTGGATTTAGCCTAATTATCAATTATTTACTCATTTATTTTAGAAATAAATTTATTTAAATCCCTTAATAAATAAATAATTAATTGATAATTATTTCATTAATTTGCCATATATTCTCATTTAATAGGCAATAAAAATCCTCCTTATTCTTCCTCATTTCTTCATTTAAAATTAATCTCTTGTGAAATATACGATGAACCCTTATAATTTATTAATGAACCCTCCTTATTCTTCGTCATTTCTTTTTCCCTTGAACCCTTCTAATTTATTAATGAACCCTCCTTATTCTTCCTCAATTCTTTTTCCCTTCAACCATTATTTTCTAATTTATTAATGAACCCTCCTTATTCTTCCTTATCTCTTTTTCCCTTGAACCATTATTTCATAGGAAGGTGCTCTGTATACACCCTAATAATTTGTCTTTTACATCTAAAACGCATGCTTATATTTATGTATAGGGTTAACTCCTAGAATACAATCATAATTTTACGATAGTGATTCATGTCATATTTTACCCTTGTAGTCCGTAATCTATATTTATGTCTAGATTTCATAGAGATGCTTATATTTTTTATCTTAATTTTATTGGAAATTCAATATATAATTTTTATACTATAATCTCTATTTAATTATTATTTGTACGAAGAATTTTGATGATAGAATTATATTTGAGTTCATATTATAATTAGTAGCAAAAAAGAAAAAGGGTTTACACAATAGAGTGGTTTGAAAAGAGTGTTGTGCGTGATAAAGATGGTAGCGTATTTATATTGATGTGGAGCTGAGCAAGATGGCATTTAGAATTGAGAATCCAAAAGAAAGTAGAACTAATGAAGTAAAGTGTGATAATATTGAGAGAGCCATTGGGAAATAATACCCACTTCTCTATTTCTCACAGCTTTCAGCCATTCTGGATCTTCAGTTGTGGAGAACCTAAGGTCCACGTGGTGTGCACCTGCAGACATATAGTAATATGCAATTACAATTACAATTAAAATACACTAGAAGAAGAGAATTACCTTCTTCTGCAACGATGGCAACCACACTCTTGGATATATCTTTCAGCACCCTGCCAGTGCCAGTGCGCCTCAAATATTACATTATAATTTATAGGAAGGAAGAAAATAGATAAAAAAAAAAAAAGGTATAAATACCCTCCAGCACTCCATGGATCTCTTAGGCCATTAAAGAAAATGATATTGGAAGCGAAGTGTTTGAGAAGCATGTGTATACGCTGCAAAATGCAATATTGAGTTGGGCTTGGGCTTATAATTTATAGAATTGAATAAGGGTTGGTTGGGGTTACTGACATGCGCTCCGAAGTGGGTGGGAATCCACGTGGGCCTGGGCTGGATGTTGAAGGTGGACTTGCAAAATTCAAGTCGACTATTGTAGCTGTAGTTGGAGGGTGGGAACATGTCGCCGTCTGTTAGTAGAATCATTTCTGTACATGCCTGAAATTCTAATTCTGATTGTAATTGCAACATCTTTCTTTCTGTAATGATGCATAGGATATAATAATGATTGGTTGGGTTACCTGCCACCGAGGCCGTGAGGATCTGAATGATCGATGAGATTAAAACAGGTGGCGGTACCAGTGTAGTTGTAGTAAATGTTAGCCTCAGCGTATAATCTCCGAAATGTATCGTTTCCGGTGGTTGGATTGTCAATTGCTTGGCACGTGTTTGACTGGGTAAGCAGGCAAGGGATTTAGGAAATTTGATGGTGTGGGATAGATAGTCCGTCATTGCTGTGTACCCACCCAAGCTTTAAGCACCTATATAGTTCCTGTACTGTATTTAATTACTCCACCATTTTTCTTTCAATATTAATTAATTTAAGTTGAGTATTTAAAAGGAATTAATTACTTGCATATTTTTAATTTCTTTCTAAGAATCTCCAATCCACCTACTTTCCTTGCCGTCTCCTCTATTTCTTCCCATGATCCTTTGATCACTTTGTAACATGCTTCGCTCTCACTCTCTAGTGTACTCAACAACATGATTACAATCTAATTAAAACTCATTAATGTAAATTGTTGAATTTCATTGCACATAAGACATTGATTTAGTATAGTATAGCAGTGTAAATGATGATTGATACTCCATTGAGTGTGGTGTCCACAGCCTAGGAAAAGAACGTCTATTCTTGATTATAACTTGGAAACTAAGTCCACATACCATTGATTTTGGTAAAGTTGTGCCCAATAATAATAATAATGATGTGTAGTTTTAAGTTTTAGGTGAAGAGTATCTGACCCTGAAATCTTGAGTGATGATATTGTCAAAGGAGAAGGGGGAAGTAATGTTGTCGAAATTGAGAATTGGAGCAGAAGACGCCAAAGCCCCTATGGCCACATGCGGATACTTGAGTCTAAACCACGCTGCCAGCACTACAATACCACACTCATTCAATCAATCAATTACAGTTACACTTAGTAAATAGTAATAAAGTAATTAGAGGAATACTTCCACCATACGACCCTTCAAACACCACAACAGGACTCAGAGTAGCTCACAGATTCATTTTGAGATCAAGAATCAGAGTTGCATAGTCTGCCAAAGCTTGAGTGGAGCTCAAATAACCCAGTGTCGATGAATTTGAGTAGGCTGTTTCTTCGCTTCCCCCCCCCCCCCCCCCCCCCCCCCAATAAGGCATCGATTTCCCATAATACCTATGCTGCAGTGCATCATCGACATACATAAATAGTGTAACAACCAAGATGCAGCAGATCGTACCTCGATGAAAAATATTAGAGCTTCAAAACCTGTCTCAAACATGAAACCAGTGTTTTGAGCAAACCATTCGTTATCTCCCTCATTTCCTGTGTAGACGAAGTTCTTGGTTCCACCCCAGTATTTTTGATTGATCAGATACCTCTGCTGGAATGTCTCGTAGCTCTGTGGATTATAGTTGAAGTGATCAAGAATTTGGGTGAAGAACTTCTCCTCGTAAACTCCTCTGCTTTTGGTTGACCCTTGCGCTTTCTGAATCAACGAACAAGGAAAAACTGTTCTAATCTTGTGCTTGTCTGAGGAACATACACTTACAGGAGAGATTGCACATATCACCAAAACTAACCAAATTCCCATTGAAATTAATTCTTGAGACAGAAACAGAGAAATAGATAATAGTGGGTTGGGAAATAGAGAATTTATGCAGAGCTGGAATGGAATAACTTTACTATGTACTCTACTGTAGATCCAAATTTGAATTCCCCATATTATAATATTCCACTAAAATTATCACCTCACATCTCTATATATATATATATATATTATTTCGGGACTTCTAATGCTAAACATCTCCTATTGCTTGGATTTACTCCAAATCCCTATCTATTCTTCTTCAGTACTCAAACAAGAAGCTAATTATGTGATGTTAAAACTGAGATTAAAAAAAGAACACCTTACATTTACTCCTAGTATTTATTAATCATTAGCAATTAGTCTCTAACAAAGATCTCTTTCCCAGTAATCATTTCTACGTTCATCACAATACACACTGATCGTAACATAAGATTAGAACAGAAGTCCCAACCGCATGCTTATTAGATCATATACTCTGCTTCGACTAAATGTCTCAAAATTTTTAAAAAACTCCAGACTTAGAGAATTAAGCATAATTACGTATGAAGCTACGCTTTTGTACAACAAACATTTCACTCAAATTTGGATACAGCTTTCTGCAAGATTGGCATGGGCAACAGTTACTTGTAGAAGCTCCAGTGGTAGGTGAATCAACAAGATGTTATACGTGCGTCTTCCTGTTTCTATACTATACGCTAGTAGTCAATGACCATCATATTTACTTCTCCTGACCGTGTGTGATTCAGCTCTCACATTTGCTGTTCTTGATCTGGAAAGACTAGATCTTTCTTGAAGCGCAGACTCGGGATTATGAGGCAAACCTAACCTACAACTTGGCTCACCTGAACCTTCCCCCATGTACTGATTACCCGTAGCCCACTCCACTCCATCTGATATACTCCTTTGAAGAGAAATGCTTCTACGCGGAGCTGCAGATGTATGACCCCATTTGTAACCTTTGTTGTTATTCAAGTCCAATTCAATTTCACTCTGATGGGAGATGATATAATTAGTTGGAAGAAGAAAGCCTTGTAGTTGTTTTCTGAGCTTAGTAATGTCAGAATTTTTCTCCTCGAATTGATGTTTAGCCTCGGACAGTTTCATCTGGACTCTCTCCTCACGCAACTTATCAGCTAATTCAAGCATCTCACGTTCCTTTTCCACCTCATCAATATTCCGTGCTAATTCATCGCACACCTGTTGGGTTATCTCTCTTGCTCGTTTTTCAGTTTCTAACTCCTTAACTACGCTTATGAATGATGACTTCATTTCTGAAAGCTCTTTCCCCAGCTTAGTGTTGAAGCTCTCCAGCCGACGTCTTAGCTTTCGTTCAACCTCTAGCTCGCCAGCAATGGACCCAATCGCAGCTTCAACTTTACCTTTCCATGATGCCTTTTCTTCAGCAAAACACTTGAGTATATACTTCATCTCTGATCGCTCTTCTTGGATTAGCTGATTAACCTGTAATTGAGCTCTCTCAAGCTCGGTATGCAGCGCGGAGATAAGAGACATGGTAGATGAAGATGATGGTCGATCCCACATCCGGTTGATGATTGTAAGCAACTCCTTGGAACTAGTCAGAGCATTACTTACATCCTTCAGACGGACTTTATTACCGACACCCCCTGTCTCAATCTGCAATCACTTAATGCAACAGATTTCCGAAATGGGGATATATATATATATATAACAAATACTCGGCTTTAATACAAATGAATAATTAAACACCTTAATTTTTTACCTCCATAAAACTAGCATTGCTAATAGAATCAACAGCAGACATTATCCTTTGAGAAACTGATGGCGCTCGTCTCCGAAGACTACCTGTCCCAGATGGATCCATTTTCTACAAAACCCGGCAGTTAAAAGGTAAATCATATGTTGATGTATAGCATTTTTAAAAAGAGAGCTGATGCTCAGATATTGTATGATGTTGTTGTGAGAATTGAAGAACATCAAACTCATATTTGAAATACAAACGTAGAAAGCATGCAAAAGAGGACATGACAATAAAGGGCAGGGCACCTCAGAAACAGAAACAGTGGGGCTGTGAGGTGGATCCAGCAACTGCGGTGGCAAGCCCGACTTCTTGTGGTGCCGCTTCGAATTAGTTTGAGGTGAAGGGATCTCATTCATTTCCCACAAGGTAGCAGCTAACCTTCGGGCTGAAATGGGCCGGGTGGACTTGCCACCCTGGGAAAGTTCGCTCCTCATTCTCCATGTTGATCTAGACCTTCCCAGCCCGGCCCGATTCTTGCCAACCAAAATGGCCCGTTTGTTCAACCTATAATTAAGAATCCTTGATGATGAAGAAGACGAAGAAGAGCATCCCCTCTTCCGGATCTTCTTGCCCCCATCAATCATCACTCCTTTTCTTGACATTTCTTCTATATTTCAATGATCTGCGTTTAAAAAGATCATAGCTTTTAGAAAATACATATCACCACATAAAGAATTAATGGAATTCAACATCTTACAAAATTTCCAAGGACAAATCGGAGTTTCCATTCTATATTTGCATATAAAAAGGGGAGAGGTTTTGGGAATGAGAATTTCAGTGGGTGGAAAGTGGGATTATTTTTAGAATGTTTACAGCCAGAAACTTGGTTTCCATCAAGACAAGTTTAAAAATGCAAGTATAAATCTGTTCAAACAATTGAAAATTGGCGGAAGGAAGAATGTGGGGAAAATGATGGGATTCTGGATTTTATTTGATTTGAAATGATAGTATTTGAATAACAGTGGATATTGACTTTGCATTTTGTGTGTAAGAAAGAGTGAATGTACTGAAGACAGAGCATATGGTACATGTAAACAGAGCGGGATTAGATTATCTAAAGAAAGAAAAGGGGCATGTGAGGGAGGAAAAGAAGATGAACATGATGGGTAATTAGTGGGGTGAGGTGTAGGAGTACCAGAATGTCTTTTGTTGGATTTCTCTAAATCTCATCTCTCTCAAATATAACCCTTTTTTTCTTTTAGTTTTTTGGCTGTAATCATAAAAATGACGCCTATGCATATTTTTGTCCTAGACAAACACGCATTAAAGACCTCACTAAAATGAAGAATTTTCATTTTTTAAATATAATATATTCCTTTTATTAAATATAAAAAATAAATACCTTTTGAATTGATGTCTAAAATAGTTTTAATAAAAAAAATAGATACCTTTTGAATTGACACCTAAATAGTAAAATGCGGATATTTGGGATTAATGAGTATATATACTCCCTATTAGTATAGAGCCCGTGCGATGCACGGATTTTTTTTTATATAAGATAATTTATTATAAATATATTTAAAATATATATAAATATAATTTCATAAGACATGATGAGTTCTTAAAAATAAAAATAAATATTTATAATGATTTCTTAATTAAATATACTAAAAATTATATAAGCACCAATTATGTAGGCATCAAATTTGTTATGATAAATTTCTTATCATTACATAATTCTGACTTCTAATTTATATTTTATAAAAACATTGTCGAAATACCAATATTTATCTTAGGCTAATGACTTAAAAGTTCAAAGTCCCTAACTAATTATATTAATGTCATATTTTTCCCTATATTTACAAATACTATCATAACTCAAATACTCCCTCTCTTTTTCAGGGAGTAATAATAAAATATATTAATAAAATATATTCACTATTTATTTCTACTACTTTTTTGTGTAATCAAATATGTTTCTTGGATGAATAATTTCAGGAAGTACTAATAAAGTATATTCACTATGTTTGTTTCCGGGTTTGAAACCCCAGAATTGAAATTCAAATTCCACACCTACATTTTAAAAATCACCCCTATATATACCGATATACATTGTCTCTCCTCTCTCATCTTTTATTTTACATAAATAAAAAAATACCCCTATATATACTTATATATATTTTATCTTTTCAATTAATACACATTTCTTCATTATCTCTATTCTCTCATTTTTTTACATAAATTAATACATTATTTGACATAAAGTTAAAACCTACCATATCAAAAACCCAAAACAAACATAACATTACTACTCATGATTTTCAAACTCCCCAAAACCCCAAAACAAACATCACCTATTTGTCTTTACTACTTTTGGTGTAATCAAAACTGTTTCTTAAATGAATAACTCTTACAATAGCTCTCATGGAATCACCAACCTTTAAAATAAATAAGTTTATAGGATTTCCGTAGTATTTTCATCATAATCTCAATATAGTCTCTAAAATTTAAATACTATCATAGAAATCCCTAATATTAATAATCAAATCCATATAACTTGAACAATCTCACAATAATTATCTTATATTTTTTCGTGTGCCGTAGAGTATAATAATCTTCCATTAGTATGATAAAATAATGATCATGAACATAATATCCTTAACATTTGCAATAGATTAATTCATTAATTTGATAATTGATTAATTTCTTTATTAAATGAAAATAATTATGCATAAATAAATAAGAATATAGTAAAGTTATTGTAATTCCTTCGAGATTCGAGTAAAAAAATCCAATCCTTAAATTAATCATTGAATTGTTGATTTAAATTAAATTAATCCAAATTAAATTATTGATTAATAAAATATCAATTAATTAAAATTTTTTAATTTGTTTGAAAATAATAAAAAATTAATTAATTTAAATTAATCTATTATTTAATTAAGCATTGTATGATGATTTTTGAAATTCAATAATTGAAATAATTAAATATTTATAGATGATGATCGATAATTAATACTTAATAATAAATATGGAAATAAGAATTACTCCCCCATCCACACACTTTTTATTTTTGTCCCACAAAAATTTGCACATTTCTAAAAAAGGGAAAAAGTAAAAAAAAAAACCCACCATTTCCCATACAATTTATTTACAAAAAAACTATCTCTACCTAACATATTTTATCATTTATTTATTACAAAAAAATACCATTATATCCCTAAAAGTTATTACTTTCTTAATTTTCGTACCGAAATTAAGGGTGCAATCTTTTATGGGACGGAGAGGTATAAGTATATTTTAATTATAATAATTATTAATACATTATTTGTCGATTATAAAGTAAAAATCAAGTAACAATACATAATTTGAAAGGAATTTTAATTAGGATATTATTAATTGCCCCAATCATGATTTTTTTTCCTTTTTATCAACATTCCCAACCATAAAATATTAAAGGGTTAATTGCAAGAAAAATTGCAAATTTTAACCCTATTTTAAATTAATCACAACTTTTGAAAAATTACAAAAAAGACCTCCACCTTTAAACATTGTTGCAAAACACACCAAATGTTTTAAAACAGAATTCTACTTTTTATCTCACCTTTGAGAAATATATCACACGTTGGGTGCGTTTTGCAGCAATATTTAAAAGTAAGAATTTTTTTTGCAATTTCTTAAAGATGAAGATTAATTTGTAATATGGGTAAAAATTGTATGTTTTCTTGTAGTTAACCTAATATTAAATTGTGTTATAATTAGATTTGAAATCTCAATAATTATTTATTTATTATTTCATTATCAACCTATAAATAAACTTGTAATAATTTATCAATTAAATATTAATTAAATTTTTCTTTAACAGGTTAAAGTACTATTAAATACGTTTTTAAACATTTTGAAAAACTTTCTTTGAATTGTGTGGATTTCAACAACCATTTACTTTTATAATTTGTTATATTGCATTAACAAAGATAGTTGGTATATATTCACTATTTAATAATTTATTACTCTCTCCATTCCATACTTATATTAACACTTTCCGTTTTCGTCCATCCATACTTATCTTCACCACTTAAAAAAGGAAACTTCACATTAACCAACAACCTCAATAGTTATCTTAATTTCAAAAATATCATTCCTACCTAACACACATAACATACTTTATAATTTATTTATTACCTAAAAATATCACAATATCCTTAAAAAGTCAATAAAGTTTGTCAAAAAGTAAATTTTCTTAAACTCTGTATCTACAGTATCGACGAACATAAATCCGGGACGGAGGGAGTATTTCTCTATCAACATTTAAATTAATTTACAATAAATCCTCTGCTAAACATTAATTAATGATAATTGAAAATGAATAGTTTTGTAATTAAATATAAAATTATGGTGATTGAGAACTAAATTAACAAATATGAAAACATGAATATATATTAATTTTATTAGGATAACTATTTAATCCAAATTCTCTTAGCACTAATAACATCCCTCAAATTAACATATAATTCACAATTTGTCTTCAATTCTTTGCAAATTTGATTAAAATTAATTTCTTTAATAAGTTAAAGTATTAAATACATTATTTAATATTTTAAAAACTTTCTTCAAAGTTTCTTGTATTCATCAACAATTCACTTAAATTATTTGGTAAATTGCAATACAAAGATATATAGTTTCCATTTCACTATTATTAATTTATTATTTCTCTATCAACATTAAATTAATTTTATAATAAAATGAGTAATTTTGTAATTAAATATAGAATGACGGTGATTGAGAACTAATAGTTATTAATAATTATAGAAACACGAATATTAATTTTATTAGGATAATAATACAACAAAATTTTAGCTTATCCTATATTTATTATAAATTAAAATTCTCCATCTCTGCAAATTTAGTTAATCCTAAATTTATTACAAATTAAAATTCTCCATTTATCTTCGGTTCCCTGCAAATTTAGTCAACACAACAAAATATAGAGAAGTTCTCTTATGAGACGAGTGTGAGATGAGTCAACCCATTACTAAAGTATTTTTATTATATATGTAAAATATGTTTATTTGTAGTTAAAGTATGACAATAATAAATCATATTATAACACTCTAAAATCATACTTTAAATCATCATCCATCATAATTTAGAAAACATACTTTAACAATCATTAAATATACTTTAACACATCTCACGAACCGTCTCACAAAACTAATGTCTCACAAGGGAATTTGTCTAAAATATATTCTTTTGATACAAACATATAAATAACAAATAAATAATATATAATGTGAATATGTAGAAATCAAAGATAATAAAATGATTAAATTAAATAATAGATTTTAAAAAAATTAGATAAATTTTAATATAATAAAATATTTTATATAATCTATACATAATAATTTTTTTTTAAAAAAAACTTCATGAGAAAGAAGATTTCTTTAATTATCTTTTTATGTTACAAATATCATTGACATAGCTTTTATCCTCATCAAACAAATGAAGAAGAAAAAATAGGGTGGAGAGAAATAAGGATAGGAATATCAAAATAACATCTTTATTAATCATTGAAAGTAGATATCTAAACAAAGCTCGTGGATATCGTTGATACGACTCTCGTCCTTCTCAATTGCATGCAGAATAATAAAATGAATGAGTGAGTTGTAAAATGGGTTAAAAGTGAAAATTAAGAATTTAAAAAAATTTATACAAAATTTATCAAATTCATTGTTGTCAATCAGCTGACAGAGATAGAAATTTAAAAAGGGAGGGGGAGGGGGCCAATCGTTGGCACTCTATCATCCGTATGAAGAAGAAGAAGAGGCTATTGAAAAGAATGAATAATAAAAAAGAGTAGCAAAAAATCCAACAATAAAGACACTAAAATAATATGAGATTATGTACTAAATACATAGACCTAAAAGTACATAATATATAATTCTCAAATGAATATATATAAGAAGAAATAGTATATATATATATATATATATATATATAGAACATGAAAAAAAGAAACTAATTAATAAAAACAACATATAAAATAAACAAAAATGATTTGAATGCAATATAATTAGGCAAATATTGTGTGCACCAGTTTTTAAGGTACACCAAATAATCCAAATCCAATTGATCCATCATATATGAATAATTTTGACCCATATTTCATTCCTTCCCTTTTCTCGTGCTCCCTCCCCTAAATTCCTCTCTCTCCCCTTATTTTCCTTACTCTCTCCCTCTCCTAATTTTTTCACTCTCTCCCCTAATATTTGGAATTAATTTAATTTTTTATTTTCAATTCAAATTAATATTAATTGACTTTTTAGAATGACATATATCAATGTATATGATTTTATTTATAACTGTATTACTTTTTTTTAAAGTAGTGTATAAAGCTAAAAATATTTTTGTAAAAAAAGAACAAAATACAGTTATTAAGAAAAACGTATACACTATTAAATTAAAAAAATACAATATCTTATACAAAAATTTGACAATAGATGAATCACAGAACACATACCAAGGATATTTTTTCAACTTTAATTTCACACAGAATGCATAATAAACAGATTCATCAGTTCACAGGAAATTTGTTTTCCCATGATTATATTTTATCTCATCTCCACGCATACAATATACATTAATTAATTACAAGTAATACAATATATAAAAATAATAATACAGTTTAAAATTACATTAATACTTATGCTTAACAGCGATAATGGAAACAACCATGGACTCGATAATGGAAATAGAACTTCCAGTTTCCTTCTAAAGTGTGATCCGCCAAGGATTTGTAGAAAACAACCACTATACCGCATCGGATCTAGCCACAACACCATCGAACTGCTACAAATTTTTGCTACCCTCTGCCATCTGCCGCCAACCACCATGACCGCCGGAATCGCTGACCGCAACGCCGACCACCAGCCTAGTTGATCGCAGAGCCGACCACCAGTCTCTCGTTCATCTTAAAATTGTTGTGCTTTTAGTGAGAACGTTGAGATGTAGTTTTCTGAATTTCAGAATATCTGAAAAGAGTCTCTTCTTAGATCCCCAATCCATATTCACTCAATCTTGTGAAAAATTAATGAATCTATGAGCAATTCTTTTAGAATAGATCGATTCATTCAATTTACAGAACGAATTAATCTTTGTAGTGGTATAGGAAAAGAGAAAATTATTAGTTTGGAGAAGAACATGAAAAGTTTCAGAACAAGAGATATGAGGAGGAAAGAGAAGGAAAAAACGTGGGGATGGAGAGAAGGAGGGACGCGGGGATGGAGAATGGAATGACGTCATCTGGGTTATTTACATTATATATTGGATCCATTTTCTAATTTGAGTTAAATTATTAGCGTACACCAATTGCACATTAGGCAACTCATACAATTATTTGTATGATCATGTGCACATCCTAATAAATATTAATTGATTATGATTATTTATTTCCTTAAATATTATATTAAAATTAAGTTATAATGGACTAAAATTAGGTACACATTCATTAATATTTAAATTCAATAATTAATAATAATAGAAAATAGAATAAGAAAAGTTTAATTATAAAAAGTTAAAAATAAATAAAATAAAATTAATACATAGCCCTAAAAGTACATATGTATGGTGTAATATATTGATTAATCTGGTAAGTGTCATCCATTATGAATAAAAATAACTCATGAAATAAGTGTTAATATTAGAAAGTGTTAAAGGAGGGAGGAGTACATAATCTCATATTATTTGCGTCTTATATATAATAAAAAAAATAAGTGTTAAAGGAGGAAGGAGAAGCATGCCAAGTCAGTAAAAGAAAATTGACAAATAGATGTCTTTAGATATTTAATACTCGTCCAGGAATGTTTAATATTATATATAATTAATACTATATGATATATCTAATGCCCTCACATGGAATTACCAAACATAAACATCTATGACGCCTTTTTAATAATTTATTATTAAATGAATTATATGAAATCATACATTATTATCATATTTAATGCCCACGTATAGTATTACCAAACATAAACATCTATGACACCTTTTTAATAATTTATTATTAAATGAATTATATGAAATCATACATTATGTGCGTACGAATATTTAAATTAAAAAATAATTAATCAATACTTAATATATAATAATTGAAAATAAAAAAATATAATTGTGAAATAGCAATTATTATTTATTAATATTCTATTTGTATGACGAAAATATATGAAAAATATTATCAGAATAATTGATTTTTGAATTAAAATTATTATTGCTACAACATTATTCAATTGAAGGATAAAAGATCATGTAACAAAACATACATATCTTTTAAATAAGGGAATGTAGGGGATGACTATAGAAATCTTTTAAATCATAACACTAATAGAATTTTTGGGAGGACTTTTGACATGAACATTCTTTCCCTTCGTCAATTATATCACAACAACATATTGGCATTCGAATGATTGATTACGAAACAACAATATTACGTAAGCAGTTATTCCAAAATCCACTTCCTGAACTTCTAGAAGCGTCGCGTTGTCCGCCGGCTTGGCTTGTATAAATTCCACTGGAAAGATAAAAAAGCAAAAACTAAACTTCTTTGATATTCGATGATATCGTAAATTATTGTTATTTAACAATAAAGATTAGTAAATTTAATTTTAAGAATTAAAGCATAAAAGAGAGAGAAATAATTTTGATGAATAAATCTACCTTGATGGTTGCTTCACGTCTCAAAAATTGACAAAACTTTGTGAAAAATAAGATTTTCAAATATGTCAAGAAAATTACCAATTCATCATAAAAGAGATAATCATAAAACAAACAAATAGATAATCATAAAAGAGTATACTGGAAAATTACCAATTCATCACCGGAACGCAGGTAGATTTTCAAATATGTCAAGAAAATATTGGTAGAGATCAAACGCAAAGTTGGTCTCTATTGGAGAAAGAGGATAATGATCATCGGCATCATTAGCATTGCTACCAATCTCATCCACAAAAATAAAGAAGAGAAGACTACGAAGAGAATTAGACCAGGAGAATTAGAATGTTTCCTCATTTAAACATACACAAGACAGAACAGCGGTGAGCCATTTGAATTAGAATTTGTCAAAAGAGAGGGAGAATATCAACACAATGTCCAATCCTAGAAAAAGTGCACAAAGGTTTGGCTTGTACAGTTAGTTCCAAAGAAAAAGAAATACAAAATTAAGTAAAAAAGAGTGCACTTTACCTTTCTTAATACTAGTACTAGGATTACTCCTTTTAATGTTCGTATATACTGTAGTAGTGTAACAATCAAAGTTAGGGTGTGGTAACCATAGGATGATTCTTACCTTACCTTACCTAACAATCATTACTCAACCTTTTCTTATGTTAATCCCGGGAAATCAGCGACTAAAGAAAAATCAAGACTTATTTGAACCCTAACAATCATTTTGGACTAACCTGCTCCAGACGTCAGCAAACTATTATCATAAACTGTGCTGTGCAAACTTAATAGAGAAACTGCACATTGATTACTCAGACGGAATTCTGGTTTGGTGCATATGAATCTCTTGGAGAAGAAGTATTCGTGCCCGATTGATTGCAGCAAAACAGAGGAATAAATGCTCCTCAAGATCCACAAGCTGTTGCTCAAATGTAGGACGGTTTCTTCGGAGCTGCTTCACTATCTCTTGAATGTTGTACCTGTCCCTGTCCCTGCCCCTCTCCAATCCAAGGTGGATAAGCAGCCTGTCGCTTTCAACTGCTGCATTCAAACGTGCTACCAGGCGGTCGATGGTGTCCAGATCTTTATGAACAATGTAGGCTCCCTTTGCTGCGGCCTCAAGCTGGGCAACATGGACCATCCCTTTTCTGGTCATACTTGAAGGAAGAATAGCAGGGCACATGGGGCACGCAACAAGGGCAACAAGCGCATGAGTGGCTATGACTGCAGCTGATATGGCTACTCCAACAGTAGCCATAATCAAACACACCGCACAACCCATTGAGCAGCGTTGTACCAGATGGACCTTTGACCTTGATTTTTGGAGATGATTGTTCAGCTCTTGTCTCAGCTGTGACAAACACTGCCGCATATCATCAAAGTTGCGCGAGTTGGGGGAGTGAAAGGGGTTTTCAATTCGGTCAAACTGGAAGAATACATTAAATGCCAGCTCACATTTGGAAGGGGAGAGTTCAAATTCGGAAGGAAGATCATCGAGAAGGTTGTACACAGGGGCATAGAGGGAGCGAGCATGGTGGACACTCTGGTGGAGAAGGAGATAGAGACGGCAAGTATGCTCACTGTGTTCAAAGTAGGAAGCGGCAAGATGAGTAAGAGAGTTGAGGGTGACGGATGAAAGTGCCTCCTGAATAGACTCACGGCTTGGCTTAAGGACTTTTTCTAACAGCTGAGGTCCATCCACATTCCCTATGCCAAAAGATCCATCTTCATAGAATGTTGTTTGAATCTCATTATAAGAAATTGTTTGAATGGCAAGGGTGTATTCTCTACTAAGATTGACAGTGGGAGAGAGTCGAACACTTGACGCTGCGAAATTAGTTCAATAATCTTAGACTATTGAAGATGGAGGAGCATATTGTTTAGAATGAAATTTACAAGGTTACCTTGCGAAGCAGGGGATGATATATTGTTGTTGGGAGAGGGTTTCAAACAAGCCATGATGTCTGCCGCATCCCAGAATCATATCTACATACACATACCGGGTTCCCTCCAACACCTAAACATTCTATTAATGGATGTCGAGCTAACTGAAGTAAATAAGATAATGCAAATTACCAAGGCACAATCAAAATCACCGGTTTTCAAACTCATACAACAAGAAATTAAACGCATTTTTGAAAATTAAGCAAGTAAAGGTGCGTTTCTTACCTCATTAATTGATTCGAATTCTACAGGAGCAGTATTATTGCAGTTTTAGGGTTTAATAACATTCAATCTCCAGGATGGCCCTAAATTTTCAAATTACTCCTTTCTTCACCAGCAGAATAACAATCACAGCAAAACGGGAATCCACGCGCGGAGCTACAATGTTTCGAAATCCATGATCTCAAAGACAAGAAAACCAAGTAAAACATACGAAACGCACTCATGCAAAAGATGTAATTACGCTTTATACAGAAGCAATAATCAAATATTTAATATCAAGATTCTGACGAAGAATTAAATTGAGTTACCATTAAACAGAAACCGAAGCTTTCAAGATTACAGTCGGGAAATCCATGTGCGTTTCAAGTTTCAAGCTTTCCTTTCATGTGCAAGTTTTTCTAAAGCTACTATGGCGGTGTGGGTCAGTGGGTGATGAGAGGTGGGACCATGTTCCAGGTAGTGAGGGTTCGATTTGCTGTATGCTCGACCACAGTATCAGCCCAATATTAACTTTAAATCAGCACAGGATTGGATTTGTGAAATGGACTGAATGGGAATGGCCCAAAGTAATAAAGGCTTAACATTAGCTCCTTAACCACATTTCTACCGTCGCACCTTTTTTTTTTTTTTTTGAAAATTTATTAAAAAACTAATCTTATTACCTTTTAAAGGTAATTTTATATTTTTAAATAATAATAAGTTAATTCTTCTCCATTTGCCCATAACTTCAAAATAAAAATAATTTAAAAGTGCATTTAAAAAATATTTTTAGAATGAAATGGAGTATATATATTTTTGGGATGATTGATTTTTACGAGATAAAGTAATAAAGAAAGAGTTGAAGAATTTTATGCGGAGTAGTAGTATAAAGAAGCAATACATGAAAACTCGAATAAAGTAATTTCATGTATGGAAAAGAGCATGGCAAAAATCTGGTAAAAAAAGGCATGAAAACACTTGTGGCCAAATGTGGTGTAATTCAATTAGGCGTTTTATTAGTTAGAAGAGGAGGGATGGTAGTGATTTTGAGCATAAGCATCCAAGTAGGCAAGAGCAACGGCAGCATGAAGAGAAGCTCCAATAGAAAGAGCATGCTCGTCAATGATGAAGTGGGGCGAATGCAAGCCTTTCGCCGGTTTCATTGTGTCGTTTCCTACGCCCATCATAAAGAATGCAGCAGGGATCTTGTCTGCATAAAAGCTGAAGTCTTCGGCTCCCATGGTCATTGGATGCAGCTTCACTCCGAGCTCTCCCAGCAAGTTTTCTCCGACCTTTTTAGCATGCTCGTACATCGCTGGATGATTGATGGTTGCAGGATATGGTATCATTTTATCATCCATGAAGTCAACCACTGCACTACATTGATGAATTGCTGCTTCAGCTTCTGTCACCTGTTCCATAATCCATCATGTTACTTTTAGGTATCACTAAAGGGGACATAACCACTCGTAAACGTACCTCTTTAATCCTCTGCTTAAGGTAAGAATAACTTTCTGAATCCATAAACCGAAAAGTCCCACCAAATTCCACACTCTCAGGGATGACATTCAAGGCATTACCACCCCTTACGTATCCAATTGAGATAACCTAAAGCACAGGAACACCCACCCAGTTTTGTTTACATAAATAACATTAATACATATGCTTCAAAACTGCTTACAGTAAAAAGATTTATACATACCCTTGGCTCTAGAGGATCAGTTTCTCTAGAAACAATATGTTGGAGTGCAAGAATGGTGATGGAGAGCGCAAGAATAGGGTCTGTAGATCTATGCGGGGCTGCTGCATGACCCCCTTTTCCCTGGATGGTAACAGAAAAGCGTCCTGATCCAGCAAGCATTGGACCAGGTTTAGAACTAATGGTACCAGAGGGCATCATGGGATCAACATGTAAGGCAAAAATGGATTGAACTCCATCGAGAGCTCCTTGTTTTATCATATGATAAGCACCAGCACTGCCCTCTTCCGCAGGTTGGAACACAAGTTTGACAGTGCCCTTACAGATAAGAAATGCAATCTCAGATCACCATAGACAAATAAGGATAACTGCATAACAGTAGTGTATGTATAGTATACCTTCAATTTATGGCGGTAGTTATGCAACAGTTTAGCAGCTCCCAGCAACATGGTGACATGAGCATCATGACCACAGGCATGCATTTTGCCATCTATTTTGCTCTTATGCTCCCACTCCACTAATTCCTACAAATTATATTATACTAGGCACAATAAGTTCTGACCAAAGAAAGCTGTAATTAACTAAGCTAATTGATAGAGATCTGAAATCATACTCTATTCTCATATAAATTTCTGTAAATTGAAGAATACCTCAAAGTTTTAGATGAATTCAAACAAGCCTAAAGAATCAAATAAAAATTCATTAATTGATTTGTGTGTGAGATGGGTATTAGTGAGAGAGAATAAAGAAGAAGAAACATGGAGTAAGTAAGAAAAGCAGAAAGACCTGAATAGGGAGGGCATCCATATCAGCTCTGAGAGCAAAGCAGGGTTGAGCACCAGAACCAATAGTGGCGAGCACCCCAGTTTGAGCGAGGGGCCATTCATAGTGAATCCCAAGTGAGTCCAGCTCGCTTCTAATCAGCTCACTCGTCCGATGCTCTTCAAATGCTAACTCCGGGTACTCGTGGATTCTCCTACGGACCCTTATCATCCAATCCAAGAACTGCGCATCCTTGGCCGATTCCAACAACTCCCCACTCACCCACTCTGATGAAACCAATCCCAATCCCAATCCCAATCCTAATACCAATACAAATCCTAATACCAATACAGACACGCTCGACATCCTATCCATCACCTTTACCCCCAATGAATCAATGAATTCCTTCTTCCTATCCCTTTTTCTTCCAATTCCTTGGGCTGATTATGGTTAATCGCTTTCTTATTCCTATAAATAAGAGGGGAAATCCAATCCTATCCAATCACTAACTAACTGAAGCGTTTTCTTCGTCAATACTATGTTTCTGTTGAATTGAATCCATGTCATATGGTCGAGTGGTAGTAGAGTATTTAGATATTTCAGAGGCGATTTCTTCATCCTACCCATTCAGATTCTTTCTACTCTCCAATCAACAAATAGTTTAATAGTATAATCAAATTAAATTATTATTTCCGGTGAGCTGAACACGTACTCCCTTGTCCATTTTGAAATCCCTAGCGACGTAATTTTGAAGCCAAGGGATTCATTGCTGGGACTGGAATGGATACTAACGGAACAACTGTCATAGATTTATCCGAAAATGCATTTCACAAGGGGCTTAGTTTGTAATAATGGTGGGCCGGCCCAATTTTGATTTGTGTAATGTTAGGTTATCAACTCCATTTCTTTCTGCTTGCAATTGTTTTGTTATTTGCAAACCAAAGGGAAAATAGAAGAAGACTAATATATTGCTCAAAATTCTCTCTAAATCTCCTACGTTTAGACTAGTGAGATTGCAACAAAATTAGTCAGAAAATAGATTGATTACAGTTGCAACGTTATAATGTAAGAATAGGTTAGGTTTCAAGAGGAACAGGGATGTGAACCCAACGTTGCAGCTTTAAAAGGGCCATTTCGTGAGCCCCAAAATTACTCCATTAATGCCTACAACCTGTCTGAGAATTGGTGGAGGAGGTAAATCACAGGATGTGTCTCAAGTGGCTTATAAGGAGACACAAATTGATGCTTTTTTATTATTGAAACTTGTTTAAGTATAAATTAAGGAAATTTTTGGTTGGGGTAATGGGTAGGGTTAATAGGAATTAATATATATATATATATATATATATATATATATATTTATATATATATATATTTACATTGTTGATGCTTGTTTGATTTATGGTAATAAAAATTCCTAAATTATTCCCATAAACTCAAAAATTACTCGACATTTTTGAATTACTTTTAATTTTATTATGATTAATCTCCTTAATAATATCTAGGGCGGCGCTATTGCCACTCAAGATTTTACTGAGGGCACCCGAACTTTTAAAAATATTATAATGAAAGTACAATATTACCCTACATCTAATTATATGAATATCCAATTCCTTATTACACCCAAAATTCAATATTTTCTTTCCTCGTTCAAAACACACTCTGCCTGCGAAAACATAGAAAACAAACAAAAAAATAGGTAAATAATATAATGAGAAGAGAACTTAAATTTTCCTGAAAATAAATTACAAAAGTTGAGTTTTATATCGAAGAAGATTAGTGAAGGGAAAGGGAAGACAAAAACCTTAAACTTACCTGTAAATGTCAAAAATCCATAATAACTGCCTCTCGCAGACTCGCAAGGAAAAAAAAAATCTTAAACATTTTTGTATTTAATTCACAGCGTCATTTGATGGTGTGCATTCTCTCTCTTTTTATTAGCTTAAGATTCAGTCATTTACTCTTAAATTGTAGAACCAACAGTTAAACTTGCATCTAAATTAGTGATAAATTGTAGAACCAACCGTTAAATCTTACACCAAAATTAGAGAAAACCAAAGTTTCTAATTCAAAAATTAAACATGGGTTTTATGAGAAAGCTCTCCATTTTCATACCCACCAATTGTCGTACATTTTGTGAGCAATAAGCCATTTTGCATTCTTAAAGAGTTGATTCGAAATAGTTCAAGTTGATGTTCAACTCATTGCCAGTGCTATGAAACAATTCCTTGGATGACCAAGGAAACAGGTTCCCATAATTGTTATCTTCTTCTTTCATCTATCTTTGAGTTTTGATTGAGCAAGATTGCGTAGTGTTTTAAGTAGAGAAAATGGAATATTTAATCTTGGATGATGTAGGGTAGTATTGTAATTTAGTTACAATTAATTTAAAAGTTTGGGTGCCTTCTGCAAAGTTTGGTAATAATGCCACCAATCCTTCCATTTAAAAAATTCGAACCAAGGGTACTCTAAATCTATTTACAATCATCACTCTAAAGGTCAGCCTTTTCTTGATAATGGTTTCCATACAATAAAAAAGAATAATTTTTGCCTTAATTTGAGTGGTTAGATCTGAAGTTTAAACATTGATAAATAATCGTCGCCATTCCAGACTTATATATTATAATAAAGAATAAAGTATACTGGACGACAAATGGATTATTTAATTTAAGGAGTAAAAAATGAGGACACAGTGGGTTTCCTAGAAATGCCACCAAACAATATGATCCTGCATTTGACTGGCAACTAGTATGTTTTTCCAAGAAGTAACATAGGGGTCAGTGTATTTTTCAAACTTCAAAATTGGTGTTCCAAATCCAGGTGGACACAATTTTTCCCCATGCTCAACACAATTT
Organism: Pogostemon cablin; assembly: GCA_023678885.1. Classification (NCBI taxonomy): domain Eukaryota; kingdom Viridiplantae; phylum Streptophyta; class Magnoliopsida; order Lamiales; family Lamiaceae; genus Pogostemon; species Pogostemon cablin. The sequence continues at coordinate 181,426 of CM042986.1, forward strand.
CTTCCTTTTTTTTAATTTTTTATTCATGAATTATACATGCATATATATATATATATATAGCAAAAACGAAAAAAATTATCTTAAAATGAAAATACAAATACTAGGTAACTAGGATTTTCTTTTACATTTATATATGTACTCCTAGCAAATATGATAGGAGATGATAATTTTTTTTTTACTCTCTCTTTATTTACTAATGAAATGAAATCTTCTTTTCTTTACTTGAAGTTCTGCTCCTTCATTTTCAATATTTAAATTACTATAAATCTATAATTCTTTGAAAATAATAGAATAATTAGTATCCCATGAAGATAGTACAATTTTTTTGGTTTGACGATGTAAGAAAAAGAAGATATACAGTACAATTTCAAAAATTAAATGAACTCTCTCAACCCGTTTTTAGAATAATAAAAGAGTATTTTTTGGTTTGATGATGTAATTAAGAAAAATTAGAATCATGAATGTTTTAGGTGCGAATTGAATAAGGATAATGTATGAATTTAATTTCTTATATTTTATGACAATCATATAGTTAGTGAAACAAAATATGCTCCAGTAGAATAATATTGGAAATTTGGATCGCTTATTTCAAATATATTGTTCCACGAAATATCAATTAAGAATAGTAGTCTATTCAGCTTGTTAAATTATCTCCTAACCAACTAATCAACTTTCTTAAGTATAATTTCCTTAGTTAATCACAAGATGTTAAATGACAAGTGGGTTACGAATTGGTTGAGTCCTTTTTTTATTATGCTAAAATTATTGTGTTGATACAAAACAGGCAGGCAGTCAAAATGTTACGTCTCCTTTGGTTTAAAAAAATGAGCACACATGGGTCCACAAGCAATAGTGTATATTAGTATTAGTATGAGTTAAGGTCAATCATTTGATAACTCCAATGGAGAAATGAGATAAACGGGTCAATAAAGGCATCTATAAGAAGTATTTTATTTTTTAAATAGTAGGTTGATCACCTTATAATATACTCCACTCAGTACTATAAATACAGCTACCTTACTTTCACTTGAAATATAGTGGTAATTAGTTACGCAGCACTTCACTTGAATCTTATTCAGCGCTCAACAAGATGACTACCTCTTCACCCCCTTGTCCAGTTAGCAGAAGGTAATTTCCTTACTCTAATAAATAATTCAATACAATTAAATTAATTTTGTGTGTTATATAAATATATAGGCTAGAAGGAAAAGTTGGGTTTATAACCGGAGGGGCGACTGGAATTGGTGAATGCGTAGCCAGATACTTGGTGGTTCATGGTGCTAAAGTGGTGATCGCTGACATTCAAGATGAGCTAGGGCAGTCGGTGGTGGAATCCATCGGAAATGAAAATGCGATGTACATTCACTGCGACGTTACAAAGGAAGAGGATGTGAGAGGTGGCGTGGACGAAACGGTGTTGAGGTTTGGAAAACTGGACATCATGTTCAACAATGCTGGGATCGTGGACAAGCTGAAGCCCCACATACAGGACTACGACAAGTCGGACTTCGAGCGCGTCATCAACATCAACATCACGGGGGTATTCCTGTGCATGAAGCACGCCGCCAGGGTGATGGCTCCAAACCGCAGGGGCACCATCATCTCCATGGCCAGCCTGGGTTCCGGAATCGGAGGGGTGGCGCCACACGCCTACACCTGCTCCAAGCACGCCGTCGTGGGGCTCACCAAGAACCTCGCCTCCGAGCTGGGACAGTACGGAATAAGGGTCAACTGCCTCTCGCCATACGCCATGGCCACACCCCTGGCCCTCAAGCACACCGGCTTGGATGCTGACGCAATCGAGCAAATGTTCAACTCCGTCTCCAACCTCAAGGGCACAACCCTCAGGGTCGATGACGTCGCCAATGCTGCCGTTTTTCTTGCCAGCGATGAGGCTAAGTACATTAGTGGACAGAATTTGTTTATTGACGGAGGACTCAGCGTCATCAACTCTGGAATCAAATTCAACTATTGATATATCACCCCCATTTTTCCCTTTTTTTTTTAATTAATACCTACTCCTCCCTCCCTCCCTCTTGTTGCCCAATTAATAAACATTTTTATTCCAATAACTCATTCTTAATTATAATATCATTTGCTTTTTTTACAAGTAAATTAATATTATTATTTACTGTATTTTAAATTTAATGAAGAGTAATAATTACGCAAATAAAAAATGGTTGATGTTCACTCTGAAAAAGCATCCGATTCTCATGTGTGGTGTATATCCTGTGTTATTACTTACTGTATATGATTGACGAGTAATCCATTGCATCTAAGATTTATATTTACTTTTAGACTCTTCTTTTCTATGTCAAAAATAAATATTTGATAGGGAATCTATCCGGTGAGGAGATCTAAATGATGTGTAATAATTAGATGATTGAATTGTGTTTGTGTGTTGTAGGACCCCTTATTGGTGAATGAAGAGTTATTAGTGGCGATTGGTGATATCCAATATGAATTAGGGGCGGAGTTGAATGGTTTGATGTAAGTGATGAAGAGCAGTAGATGAAACAGAGGGGAGGGTAGACATCAACGCTGCTGGTGCTATGGACAAGAGGAAACCGGATCACTAGTACCAAAAGCCGGATGAATTAGGTGATCATCATCATTTCCATTTCGCCTCTGTGGAGTGGGACTCACCAAGACCTTTGCTTCCAAGCATATATATAATTTCTTCATTCAACTCAAGTCGCTCTCACAATCCCATGGATGCTACCTCTTTCTAACTTTTTTTCCTTTCCATTCTAGTCTATAATATATATACACAAATCGGCTACTCTGTTTTTCTTTAAACTAACCACCATTAATTATGCATGCCTAATTGCTCACAACTTTCAACTGTTATAATATGTAGAATGGAATTTGACGGAAATTAGAGGACGCAAATACCATTAATTAATTAATTGACATGAGTGATGTGCTAATTAAAGGAGAAGTAAAGAAGGGCTACAACAATTTCATTAGCTTTTATTTCCATAATCTAACTAACCATTTGTTTGTTGAAATGAATTCAGGAAAAAAAATAATAATAACTGTTTGCAAGACACACCTATAATGTGCATGGTGGTTGGAAGATGAGACGCAAGATAAGAAGATGCATAGGATGTGTGTGGCATCCAACAAACAGCAATATTCTCTCTAATGATTATGAATTACTACTCCATCCATTTCTCTTATATATATACATTAACAGCATGCCGCTTAGTTTATATTATTACAACACAATGAGTAGAAGGTGATCCCTGAAGCTGAATTAGAAATGTAATTAAGTTAATGAAAGAATTGTTGTTGTGGTGTGCAGGTTGGAGGGGAAGGTGGCGATCGTGACGGGCGGAGCAAGAGGCATTGGAGCATGCACGGCGCGGATGTTCCGGATGCAGGGCGCAGAGGTTGTGATAGGAGACATCTTGGATGAGGAGGGGGAAGCGGTGGCGGAGGAGGTGGGAGGGTGTTACAGGCACTGCGACGTGAGGGATGAGGAAGAGGTGAGGAAGCTGGTGGAGACGGCGGTGGGGAGATTCGGGGGGCTGGACATCATGTACAGCAACGCCGGGGTGATGGAGAAGGAGATGGGGAGCATCAGGAGGGTGGAGAAGAGCGCGGTGGAGGGGGTGGTGGGGGTGAACCTGGTGGGGGGTTTCCTGGCGGCGAAGTATGCGGCGCGCGTGATGATCCCTCGGAGGAAGGGTTGCATCATTTTCACGGCGAGCGCGTGCGCGGAGATCGCGGGGATCGCAGGGCACGCGTACACGGCGTCGAAGCACGGGTTGGTGGGGCTGATGAAGAGCCTGGCAGCAGAAATGGGGACGCACGGGATAAGGGTGAACTGCATCTCGCCGTTCGGGGTGCTGACTGATTCTGTTTCTGGAAGAGAGGCAGAGTTCGCGGCGATGATGGGGATGGTGGGGAATCTCAAAGGGAGGATCCCCAAGGCAGAGGATATTGCCAATGCGGCCGTCTACTTGGGGAGCGACCAGGCTTCCTATGTCAGTGGGATCAACCTTGTGGTGGATGGCGCCTTTTCCGTTCTAAATCCTTCCATTATCAACCTTATTCAACCCTACACATAGCTTTTCAGGACCCCACCCCAACCCCTGCTTTGCTTACTCCTACTTATCCAACCATTTACTATTTCTATTTCACATCCATATCTCTATAAATTTCGACCCTAACTCCATTATCACACCATTGTTATTTGAACCCTTATTAACATTATCGTAATCACCTCTTTCTTGCAAAATAACTGTATTCAATCACTCTACAATAAATTCTTTTGCACAACTCATTGCTACGCTTTTAATTTGTAATGCACCACCAACTCATTCCTTTTTGAATGATAAATTAACTATTGCTTTTTCCAACATAATTAAAAAAATACCATCTTAATGCTATTTCATGTAGACTTTTTAAATGTGACATCTCTTTTTTCTTTATTTAAATATTTATTGATTATTTGTCTGGTTAATTATTTAAGTTGTGAACAATTTTTGGGACTAGCTAGAGAGAATAGTAAATCATAGAATACCATAATACATCATAATCATAATTTTTGGAGAATTTTATTCCTCTAACATTATATACTGTTGTAGATGATGATATTACTAACTAATAATCAACCTAATCTTTGAATACACAATCAAGCAATGGATTGAACACAAGAATTTTATCACATATGATAACAATATGAAGTTTGTGTGAGTATGTGTGATTGTATGAAGAAGAATGCGTTTATAGTGGTTCAACTTGTTTGTACAAGCTTACATCTACTGTGAGAGAGAGATCTATTATTGATTGAGAGAGCAAAACGTGTTACAATGCGTATATGCATGAATCACAGCAATATATACATTTTATGCTTGCACAGAAAGTTATAGGACCAGTGTGTATAACCGAGCTGGATTCTCAGTTGGTTAAAACGAATCTCGACGGTTATAACCAACTCCATCACACACCCTGCTCACAACTGATGCACCCGGTGTAGTCTTGCTGCTATGTTCGTGTGTTTCTTGATTCTGCTGATGCTGGTGCAACCGTTTCACTCATGCATTACCATTAGCTTCAACCTTAAACACATACACACACACACTCATTCTAATGTTGATCACTCATTAGTATGTAGTTTTCTACCACAATTCTCCACCTAAAACTTCATACTCAACCAATACTCAATCACTCCTTCACTTCACTGTTTTGTCAAGACAGCCAACTTGCACACTGCTTTTAAAGAGAGCAGCTGAACTCTCCACTGATATGTTCAGCGTACACTGATAAGACTCTTGCATAGCTCAAACTTTGAACTAGGCAATGCCTTAGTGAGGAAATCAGCTGGATTCTTGGCTGTTTCAACCTTCTTAACCACAACTTTTCCTCCTTCAACTAAGTCTCTAACAAAATACATCCTTACATCTATGTGCTTTGTCCTTCGATGAAAACCCTGATGTCTTGACAAGTGTATAGCACTAGAGTTATCACAATGTATTAATACTGATTCTTGTACTACACCAAACTCAGACAAAATTCCTTGCAACCACAAACCCTCCTTTACTGCTTCTTTGAGTGAGATAAACTCAGCCTTAGTTGTAGACAATGCAACCACTGACTGATGTGTTGATCTCCAACTGATAGCTGTACCAAACAAGCCGAATACATAGCCTGATAGTGACTTCCTTGTGTCTAAGTTTGCAGCATAATCAGCATTTACATAACCTGCAAGAAAATCAATGTTAGAAGTAAATTTATTGAAATGCAAACCTGTTGTTAAGCTGCCTCTGATATATCTCTGAATCCACTTAACAGCTTCCCAGTGATCTCTTCCTAGATTTCCCATGAATCTGCTCACCAAACTCATTGCATGAGCCAAGTCTGGTCTGCAGCACACCATAGCATACACGAGACTGCCAACTGCATTGGTATAAGGAACCTTCTCCATTTCTGACACCTCTTCACTAGTTATAGCTGATTGTTGAACTGACAAAGCCAATCCTTGCTTTACAGGAGTAGACACAACTTTACTTTGATCCATATTATACCTCTTGAGAACTTTTTCTAAGTATAAACTCTGATGCAACACAATAGAACCAGCTGATCTATCCCTTTTGATTTCCATTCCTAATATAACAGTAGCTTCACCCAAATCTTTCATATCAAACTCAGATTTCAACATTTCCTTCACAGCTGTAATGCCTTCCATAGACTTACAAGCAATTAAGATGTCATCATCATACAGTAATAAGAAAACATACCAGTCATTGTCTTGTTTGATATATACACAACTGTCAAACTTGCTTCTTTCAAAACCACATTTGACAATGTATTCATCAAATCTCAGATTCCATCTCCTAAGACTTTGTTTCAATCCATATAGTAACTTTAGGAGTAAACAAGCCTTATCAGTTGAGTTTTGAACTGAAACTCCTTCTGGAACAGTCATATAGATCTTCTCCTCCAAATTTCAGTGAAGAAAGGCTGTAGTCACATCCATCTGATGCAATTCCAGATTAAACTGAGTAACTAATGCTAACAATATCCTAATGGAACAATGTTTCACAACTGGAGAGAATATCTCTGTATAATCAATGTCTTCCCTTTGAGAAAAACCCCTGGCAACTAGTCTTGCTTTAAATCTAACACCACCAATCCTCTCAGGTGAAACTTTCTTCTTGTAAATCCATTTACAGCTCACCAATTTCTGATCTTTTGGCTTCAGAACAATTTTCCAAGTTTGATTCTTCTCCAATGAAAGCAACTCTTCTTGCATAGCAGCACTCCACTCTGCATTATCCTTACTATTCATTGCTTCCTGATAGTTTCTAGGTTCATATGAATCAATATCCTCTGCAGAATATAGTGCAAAGGATATAATATCAGCATCTACAAACCTAGCTGGAGCCCTAATAGATCTCTTTTGTCTATCTCTAGCCAACTGATAGTTACTAAGCAGTTCATCAGTATTAGAAGTAATCTGATCATCTGTACTTGGTGAATTAGTTCCTCCTTGTACTGTCTCTTCTTCAACTCTAAACTGATCCTCCTGAATCTTGTTCACAGGCTTCACCTCAAGCTCAGCTTCAGATTTACTTTGACCCTGAGGCTTTAGTGGCATAACAGCTTCATTAAAGGTAACATCTCTACTTATCATAATCTTTTTACCTTCAATATTCCACAGTTTGTAAGCTTTAACACCTTTGGGATATCCAATCATGACACATTTGATGGCTCTTGGAGCTAACTTATCCTATTTAACATGTGCATAAGCTAAGCAACCTATCACTTTGAGCCTAGTGTAATTAGCAACCTTTCCAGTCCATACTTCCTGAGGAGTTTTGAATTTAAGAGGTGTTGATGGACACCTATTGATTAGAAAAGCGACTGTACTAACCAATTCACCCCAGAAGTCTTTAAAAAGACCAGAACTACTTAATATACATCTAACTCTCTCAAGTAAGGTCTGATTCAGCCTCTCTGTAACACCATTTTGTTGTGGTGTACCTGGTACTGTCTTGTGTCTCATGATCCCCCTCTCCTTACAAAACTTGTTGAACTCATCAGAACAATACTCAAGACCATTATCAGTTCTTAATATCTTAACCTTGTTATTACAGCTATTCTCTACCTCAGTTAGCCAATTCTTAAAGGTAATGAAAACTGTATCCTTAGACTTCAGTATATATATCCATATCTTCCTACTGTAATCATCAATAAATGAAATAAAATATATGTCTCATCCTTTTGTTTGAGTTCTTGCAGGTCCCCACAGATCTGAATGGACATAATCAAGTTTAGCTTTGCTTGTGTGTTCACCAATGCTAAACTTCAGCCTTTTAGCTTTACCAAAAATGCAATCCTCACACTGATCCAGCTTGTCTGTTGATCTAATATTGATTACATTTTGTCTTGACAGTTCTTGTAATCCTTTCTCACTTATGTGAGCTAATCTTCTATGCCATAAGTGAATTTCATCACTTTCTGTTGAGACATGATTCTGTCCAACCACTGTATGTCCATCAAGTATATACAATCCATTTTTTCTGATTCCTTTCATCACTTCATACTCATCTTTCTCAACAATGAGTACACCTCCTCTAGATCTAAACTCATGATCTGAAGCATCTAAAATTCCTAAAGAAATCAAGTTTATTTTAAGTTCTGGAATATACCTCACATCTGTCAGTGTCCTAGTAACTCCATCATGCATCCTCAATCTGATGGATCCAATACCTCTTATCTGACATGTGTGATCATCCCCTAGTAATACTGATCCAGCATTCTGCAACCTAAGATCAGTAAACCAATGCTTCATAGGAGACATATGGAATGTACATCCTGAATCAAGGATCCATGGGATCCAATCCATGGATCCTTTTGATGATCCAACCAGAAGTGCCTCAGGATAATCAGTGGCTTGATTCTGATTATTTACCACCTGATTTGCTTGCACTCTTTGTTGTCCATCTTTACCAGCTTCTGCTTTCCTCCTCTTTTCTGCTTTATACTTGTAGCAGTTCTTCTTGTAGTGGCCTGGTTCATGACAGTGAAAACACTTCCTTCCATCCTTATCTGAATTTGACTGATCAATCTTGTTTCCTTGTTTCTTTGAATCAGAATTGCCTTTCTTGTTGTTCCTTTTACCATGATCACTCCTCTTGATCATTAATCCCTCTCCTGATGTTCCTTGATCTTCAGAAACTTTCTGAAACTCCTTTGTCTTCAGAGCAATCTCAACCTCATCAAGACTTATAGTTTCTCTATTTCCAAACAGAAGTGTATCCTTGAAACTTTCAAAGGACTTTGGGAGAGCTGAAAATAATATTGAGGCCTTATCTTCTGTTTCAATTTTCACATTAACATTTTCTAGATCATCTAACACCTTATTAAACTCATCAAGCTGAACTAGAACTGACATATCCTCAACCATCTTAAAGGAATATAATTTCTGCTTTAAGTATAAACGGTTAGCAAGAGATTTTACCATGTACAGATCTTCAAGTTTCTTCCATACAGCTCTTGCAGATGTCTCTCTCTGTACTTCTCTCAAAGCTTTATCACCAAGACACAATACAATGGTACTTAAGGCCCTTTCTTGAATATCAGCTTCTGCAGTGGTTTCAATGGCCGTTTGTACAGCTTCTGCAGTTGCTGCTGGTTTATCCTTGATAGCTTCTGCCAATCCTTGTGCTACCAGGATAGCTCTCATCTTGATCTTCCACAAACCAAAGTCAGATTTCTCTGTAAACCTCTCAATATCAAACTTAGTTGCAACCATGGTGTCAACTTCCTTCAACTGCTTCTTGATTCCTCCTTCTATTGATTGCTGCTGTTTGTGGCCTGGTTTCCCATAGACGGCGCCACTTTGTTGTAGATGATGATATTACTAAGTAATAATCAACCTAATCTTTGAATACACAATCAAGCAATGGATTGAACACAAGAATTTTATCACATATGATAACAATATGAAGTTTGTGTGTGTATGTGTGATTGTATGAAGAAGAATGCGTTTATAGTGGTTCAGCTTGTTTGTACAACCTTACATCCACTGTGAGAGAGAGATCTATTATTTATTGAGAGAGCAAAGCGTGTTACAATGCGTATATGCATGAATCACAACAATATATACATCTTATGCTTGCACAGAAAGTTATAGGACCAGTGTGTGTAATCGACTTTCAGCTGGATTCTCAGTTGGTTAAAATGAATCTTGACGGTTATAACTAACTCCATCACACACCCTGCATGGCCAGCTATCCATTCATGTATGGAACTTTCCAGAAACCGTTCGAACGCAATCTGTACAATGGCCACAAGTCACCCTGCTCACAACTGATGCACCCGTTGTAGTCTTGCTGCTATGTTTGTGTGTTTCTTGATTCTGCTGATGCTGGTGCAACCGTTTCACTCATGCATCACCATCAGCTTCAACCTTAAACACACACACTCATTCTAATGTTGATCACTCATTAGTATGTAGTTTTCTACCACATATACACTATTTAATAACATAACATTTATAATATTTGAATTTTTTGTACATTAAAATAATAATGTGATTGTATAAATAACAATTTAATTATCTGCTTATCGCGGATTCATGATAGTATGAGAAAAATCTATAAATTAATGTGACAGACTGACAGTGAATGGATTTTGAAAAAATCGGAGACAATAGATCATGCAAGCATTTAATTCACCCAATCTTATATATGATCAAGTGGATTTTCGTAGTGATGATGGATCATAGCGGGCAGAAGCAAGTTGATGATTTGGTCAGTGGAAGCACGTGGGCTACTCGCTTCTATTTGGAATTTCATAATTATATTTTATGTTTTGTACAAATTCTCTCGTAGCTTTTACTTTTTACACGTGATTAAGAAAAGTAATTAATTAGTGGTTGGTAAGTGCAAATTAGAAGGGAAAGTGGCAGTAATCACAGGTGGTGCGAGCGGGTTCGGGGAGAGCACGGTGATAGACATGCACCGATTAACCAGAACTGTCGGTTCCAATCGGAGAACCACTGGTTTTAATCGGAACCGGAATCGGCAGTTCCGAAACTGAGAAAAACCAAACCGAAACTGGTAGAACATGGTTCGCTTTCGGTTTCAGCCGCGCACGAACTGGAACCGCCGGTTCGCCGGTTCACGGTTAAAACCGGCGGTTCCTCTATTATTATTTATTTATTTTTATTTTTTTTTGAACGGCCAAGATCGACTGTCCGTTGGAGATCCGACGACCCAAAAAAAGTGATCGGTGGGCTGTGAACCGGCGGTTCAGGCGGGAATTTTTGAATTTTGAAAATTCAAACTTGGGGACGAGATCGTGTGACCATTGAAGATCAACGGTTGAGATGGACGGCGGAACTGGCGGTTCTGGCAGATTTTTTTTTTAATTCAAGGGTTGAGGTTGAGATTTTTTTGTGTTTAAAATTTGAAATGGATGGATGAGATCACTTCCAATCCTCTATAAATACCCCCTAAGTGTGATCAATTTGGGCATACAACATTCACATTCAATCTACTACTTCTACTACTCTACTACTACACTCTCTTCTCTACACTACTTCTTCTTCTATTCCACATTCTTGATTGATTCTACATTTCTACTCAACTACTCAAGTCTCAAGTTCTCAATCTCATCTCATCTCAACTCTCAAGTCTCAAGTTTCTTTTTTTAGTTCATATATATCAAACTAAAAAAAAAAGTTGTAGTCTTTTATTTCAATTCTCTTATTATCACTTTCATTTCAATTCTCTCATTATCATTTTTTATTCTTTCCCACACATATACTACTAATTAGTATACTTCTACTTCTAGTCTCTTAGTTTTAGTTCATAAATCCTATATATTCATCCTTTTTTCAATCTAAAAAAAATGTCTAGCAGAGGTTCTTCTTCATCCGGTGCCTCACCTTCTTCTTCTAGAGGAAAATCCATATCCAACACCTTAAATTGTCCTCCACCACCTCCACGCCAACTTCCACCAACTCTAGAAGATATTGAACTTGAAAATATTCTTTCGGATGAAGAAATCTCCCCTCATTTGTTCAAGTTGAATGTTAGGGAGATACTTGGAGATGATTTCCCCTCCGACGACGACAGCGATAATACTCAAGGTCAATCACAACAAAGGGCGAGTGGAAGTCAACCAACCTCGGGTGATACGGGTACCGGAGACGGAGCCGGAGGCTCTAGCGGAGGTAGAGGATCGACTCGAAGTTTTCCACAAGTGTTACGTTCCGATATATTTTCCATTCATTTCAAGAAGGAGGCGATTGAGAATTCGAATGAATTCAAAGTTATTTGCAACTATTGTGGCACGAAGTATAAATTCAAGCATGGTGGAGGATATGGAACGTTAATCAAGCACATCAACTCGAAGCATCCGGACAAGATTGACATCTCAACTGGTCAAACACAAATAGGATGAGGGTTCACGGCCTCTTCCGGAGGAGAAGGTTCATCGGCGTCGGGTAACACTCTTTTTAAATTTGATGAATCTAATTATTTGATATTATACCTTAAACTTATGTGCACCAAACATTTGTCATTTAACTTTGCCGATAATATTTTTTTTAAGATTGGGTAAATCTCACTTTAAATCCTCAAGCCCCACCTTTGCATCGTAATAAATGTAAACTTGGTGTTGCTAAAGTTGTTATGGTTTGGTTTTAAAACAAATTTTGCAACAATTACCTCATAAAGTGTCTATATATTCGGATATTTGGAGCAATTTTTGGCAAAAAGCGAATTATATGTGTATTACTTGTCATTGGATTGATAGTTCATAGAATTTGCAAAAAAAGAATAATTGCTTATAGATCATTTGATGTTCCTCATACCGCCGTTAATATTGCTCACAAAATTAGTACTATTTTGCAAGATTATGGTTTAGTTACAAAGATTTTTACAATCTCATTTAATAATGCTAGTGCTTATACGGCTAGTTTAGAAAGTCTTATTGATATTTGCAAACCCTCAATTGGTGGTAGATTTTTTCATGTTAGATGTACTTGTCATATATTGAATTTATGTGTTCAAGATGGTATAAGTGCTTTGAAAACACACATTCAACCTATTAAAAGTGCTATATGGTATATAATGAGAAACCCTTCCGTTACTAAAAGGTGAAAAAAATATTGTCAATCTGTGAACATTCACCCAAAAAAATTTCCTTTAGATGTTTCAACTCATTGAAATTCGACGTATAAAATGTTGCATGACTCTTTTGATTATAAAGATCATATTTGTGCTTTTTACTCACAAGATGCGGGTGGTCAAATCTTGTTTGCTAATCAATGAGACACATGTTATACTCTATGTGATGTTTTGAAAATTTTTAATGATGCTACGGAAGAACTATCCGGTGTTTATTATCCTACTTCAAATTTAGTTGTTGATAATTGTGTTAAAATTGCTATGGTTTTTAGTGCTAATGAAGCACACCCGTTGTTGTCAAATGCTATTCTTTCCATGAAATCTAAGTGGTTAAAATATTTTTTTAAATCCCGGACTTGTATTTAGTTGTTAAATTGTTGGACCCACGTATTAGAATGGATGGTTTAGAAGAATTGTTAACGCTTTATTATGATTCATTGGATGCTAATTGTGATTCTCCTACTAGACAACAAGCTCCTAATCCTAAAGACATAGTTGCAAGTACTTATAATCTACTAAAGGATCTTTTTAAGGAGTATAAAAAACAAAATGGTACGAATGATTATCAATCTAGTGGTGATGATAGTAGTGATAGTGTTGATAATTCTAGAAAATATGATGCTCTTAAAAATTTTTATAGTTTTTATGATGCTAGATCTCAAAAACATGCATGGGTTATATCTAATCCTTTTCAAGAACTTGATTCTTATTTTACTAACACTTTTGAGTTTGAAACAAGCGGAACTAGTTTTGATATTTTGAAGTGGTGGTCAAGGAGAACAAAGTTATTCCCTATTTTATCATTGATTGTAAAAGAGGTTTTGCATCTCCCGCTTCTACGGTTGCCGTTGAACAAGCATTTAGTCTTGGCAATCTCACTTTGGATCCGACACAATCCAATTTAAGTTTGACAAATTTATGTTTGCTTGATGATTGGTCAAAGGCGGAAAGACGGATTCAAAATCAAATTGAAGAAGACCGATCGGATGATGAAATTACGGAATATGGAAGCGAGTTAGATTGGTAGAGTAAACAAAAAAGGCCATCACCATTCATCTCCACCGAGCTAAAGAGGTAAGTTGAGGTAAGTTAAGAGAACTACGTGGGCTTTGATTCCTTTCGATGATACGTAGACAACTTAAATTTAAGTTGAACTTGAATTTTCAAGTTTAACCCTAAATTTAAGCTCAAGTCCTTTTTTTTGCCCCTCTATTATGTTGTTGTATTTTATCTTATAAAGTTTGTCTTTTTTAAATTTTTGAAGTGTAACAATAGAGTAGTTGACATGGAAGTAAACTTGTAGTGTTCTCTACACTTCTACATTTGTAAATTGTAATGGTTTAGACTTTAATAATTAAATATGTGATCACATTAATTAATATTGTATGATTATTATGAATTTAATATCAACTTTGAAATTTTTACTTGCATTATTGAATATTGCATAATGCATACATCATGTTTTCAATTTTAATGATATTATTATTACACTAATTCAAATTCAATATTTCAATTTTCAATTACACATGTTTCACTTATTTAATAAATAAATTACACATAATAACTGATAACACATGTATGGTGTATAAATATAACATAAAAAAACAAAAAAAATACAAAAAAAAACCAGAAAATCGGCGGTTCCGAACCAGAACCGGAACCGCCGGTTCACGAACCGAAATCCCTAGCCCCTGGTTCGGTTCCGGTTCCCCCTCCATTGGAACCGGAACTGTCGGTTCAGAACCGGAACCGTCGGTTCCGAACTGGGGTGCATGTCTACACGGTGAGGCTGTTCGCAGAGCATGACGCCAAAATGGTGATCGCGGATGTGCAGGACGACATGGGCCTCTCTCTGCAAGGAACTCAACCTCAACTTCCCCGACTATATCTCCTACGTGCATTGCGACGTTGTTGGGTGGATACAGTCATCCTCGTCGTCTCACCGGTCTTCATCGTCAGAGCATCGCCGGAGGTGGTGGCGACGGGAGGTGCTCAGATTCCCATTGAGCTCACACAAGAATTCAAAATCCCATCCACACTCTCCGTTGGGGCTCACGAATTGGGGATGAAAAAGGAATGAGGTGTAAGGCTATGGGCCAAACACATTTAGCCCAATACTTTGAGAAGTGAAGACCAACATTTGGGCCAATAGGCCCAACGGGCCCAACAAATCTCCACCTTGACCCAAATCATCCACCATCGTGTTCATCTAGGAATTCATCATTGCACATTTTCCCGGACACCTGCAAAACGAAAAACACAAAGTTAGATGCAAGATCCAGAAAATTTGACACAAAGTCAAGGTATCACAAAAGATACACAAATCTAAGCCGGAGCAAAGATCACGGACACACAGTCACAAAATGTCTAAATTATCCCAAGGACAAAATAAACAGAGCACACAAGTTTAAGAAAACACAAAGTTCACATAGTCATGCAATCACATAGATTAGAACTCACAGTTTTCATGACAGTTCTCATGACACACGAACAGTTCACATAGAACAAAAGTCACACAGACACTTCACACAGAAGCACACAGTCACATAGACATACAAGTCACACAGACATAAAAGTCACACAGACACTTCACATAGAAGCACATACAGTCACACAGACATAAAAGTCATACAGATAATCAACAATCAAATGTTACACCACATTCGAATGCACACAACATGCTCTACCTCACTAAGAGAAACAAATAAGCATGTAGACTAGGCACAAATACTCCACCTCACTAGGAGCAGCCTAAAACCAAGCAAGTTTAACACATAAATAAGCACAAACGTAGAAAACACATTTCTAACAAGTTTTCATACAAGAAAACACAAATTCACAAAGAAGCACATAGATACAAAATGAAACAAGAAAGAAAAACAAATTTCCTAATCACATGCAGAATTAACTAGTCAATTAACACACACACAAGGTTTAAAAGGCACTAAATAATTCACGCAAGAAATTATCTCTTTATCATAAGAGTCATTCACAGTTTTAAACACCCTCTCATACTTCATCTTCTGTTTAAAACAGATATTGAAGTCTCCTTGCCCAAATGCATTAGGAGAAGCTATAGGTGCTTAAAGTTGAGTGAATTGACTCACACAGATTCAAGAAACAACACAAACAACATAATCACACACACACACATGGTGAGCAAATGCTATCTTAGGGCCTGGAAACAAACTCAATTCACACACATAGCAAAAAGAGAAAAAAAATCCAAAAAATCAGATAAGCAGCGAAAGCATACCAGGATACAATATCACGAAGATATAAAAAATCACAATATATTTCAAGCAAATAAGAATTAGAGATACCAAGAAATTGACTAACCAGGCCACAAATTACAAAAATCCCTAATTCTACAGCACAGAAATCACCACACAAGAGGACCAGCCACCTCAGAGCATCACAAAGGAGGACCAACCGCCTCAGGGTATCACACAGTTAAAGCATAACTGAATAAATCAGAAAGCAGAAAACACAAAGTTGAAAGGAACAGAAAACTCCCCTAAAGCGGTGGACGAACACTGTACCACCCCTACGAGCCACCGGCTTCCATCGAAGGCTTGTTCAAGCGGCAACCGTACAAGCAACTCCCACCTTGGAGCCGCACCCTGCCCGTTATCAAGCTTGAACTCACCACATCCCCTTCGAGTAGCAGCCCACTCGTGTCTCCGATTCAAGGAGCAGCCCTGCAAAGCAACTCGAACAAATAGACAATCCAAAATTCAAAAAATTAGTTCTGTAAAACACAAAGAACAGAACACGAAAAAATTGAAAATGGAAAGATACTCCCTTCACACACGCGGTCAGAACTGATCTGATCGGAACCACCGACGGACGGCGGCAATCAGCGGCGGACAGCAACAGGCTGGCAGCGATGGTCAGAACTAATCTGACCAATCACGGACGGCGGCTGGTTGACGGATAGTGAACCCTAGCTCCTGCGGTCGGATGGTAGGCTGTGGACGGACGGTCGTACTTCAAGCTAGAATGATCGATTGGAGCGGTCAGACGGCTGAAACCCAACCTAAAACCTCGGCGGCATCGCGACGGTCTGCAGCTCTGGCTGTGCAGCGGCTGAGCCCAATGTGGGAACAGATCGCGTTCCCGGTGACGAGCGGCTGCTTCTCCCACAGGCAGCGGCCTCGCCACCGATGGTCAGCGGTTACTGTCGGCGATGTAGGCTGGTGGAACCCTAGCGGCTGGGAGCAGCAGCGGCTAGCGTCGAGTTCCCGACGGTTGAGGGCAGATCCGAGCAGATCCAGCAGCGGACGGTACGTTTCTTCAGCAAGTGGACGGATCACGATTCCAGCGGGCTACTTGGTGACGTGCGGCGGCTTCGATCTGACCGGCTGGGAGTGTCGACGGATGAGCTGATCCAAGTAGCGACGGACAAGCAGCGGCCGAACAGCAGACGACGGATGGACGGCCGATCAGGCTCTAATACCACTGTTGGATGGATGCAGTCGTCCTCGTCGTCTCATCGGTCTTCATCGCCGGAGGTGGTGGCGATGGGAGATGCTCAGATTCCCGTTGAACTCACACAATAATTCAAAATCCCGCCCACACTCTCTATTGGGGCTCACGAATTGGGGATGAAAAAGGGATGGGGTGTAAGGCTATGGGCCAAACACATTTGGCCCAATACTTTGAGAAGTGAAGACCAACATTTGGGCCAACAGGCCCAACGGGCCCAACAGACGTCACCTGTGAATCCGACGTGGAGAACGCCGTCCAGATGGCAGTTTCCAAATACGGCCAACTCGACATCATGTTCACCAACGCCGATATCCCGGAGAACCTAGACTTCAGGATTGTCGATGCCGACAACCACAACTTCAAGAGGGTGTTCGAGGTCAACGTCTTCGGATCATTTTTGGAAGCCAAACACACCACCAGAGTCATGATCCCCGCCAGAACTCCAACATCTGCTCTGTCATCTCCGGCGAGTCGCTGCATTTCTACACCACCTCCAAACACTCTATCGTCGGCCTCATGAAGAACTTGTGCGTCGAGTTGGGCCAGTATGGGATACGAGTCAATTGCATATCCCCATGCGCTGTCATCACGCCGCTCCTCACCGCCTCCATGGGAGTGGACAAAGCCCTCGTCGAGGATATAATCTGTTCCTCCGCTAACTTGAAAGGGGCGGTGCCCACGGCGGAGGACGTGGCGAAAGAGGCTCTCTATTTGGGCAGCCAGAAATCCAAGTGTGTTAGTGTTGTGTATAGACCATACATGCATACGTATGAATGGTGTAGATCAGCAACATACATATTTAGGGTGATGATTAAGAAAGTAATCAGCATGATCAACGGTTGTGATCAGCTGCTGACAGTAAGTTGGAATCATTGGATGAAGTCTTGAGGCATGCAGCTGGATGGTGGATTTAAGTAAAGAATCTAAGTTTGTAGAGTTAGTTAGTAAGTTGCATAACAACTGATCCAGCTGGCTTTAACACGTGAGAAGCAAGATTGGAGCTGATGCTCAATATAAGCAGCAAGATAGATTGATGGTGCTGCTGCATAAGGAAGAGCCGTAGGATTGGAAGTAGTGCTGAGCTGATGGATTGATGACATGACAAGATTCTTAAGTAGTTAAATGATCAGTTGTAACTGAATGCAACAGATCGCGTGGAAGTTTGCTGATGGATTCTAAAACACACCTATGTGGTATAAGAGGGAAACACACACATCAGAATGATCATCATCTTCATCAGTTAGGTTCAAAAGATTAGGGTTTTTCTCAAAAGTTTATTCTTCAGCTTGCTGTATAGTTGTAATCGTTTTCATCATTAAGTAATTATACTTCTCCATAAAGTGGATGTAAATCTTTAAGATCGAACCACTATACATCCTTGTCTTCTTTCTTCATTTTTGATTTCATTTTCAGTTGATTCAATACGTGAGAGAGAAGGTGAATAAGATAGAGTGTGTAAGTTTGTTCAAAGTATAGCTCAAACTTGCGTGCATTCATAAGAATTGGCGCCGTCTGTGGGAAGCCAAAAAGAAGAAGAAGATTCAGTGGAGGAGAAGATCAAATGGTTACTACCAAGTTTGATATTGAAAAGTTTTCAGAGAAGGCAGACTTCAGTCTGTGGAGGATGAAGATGGAGGCCATATTGGTTCAACAAGGATTATCAGAAGCAATCAGACCATTTCCTGAAAATCAAGCTGCAGCAGTTGTTGCTGTTGCTCTTGCAGCAGATCAAGAACAACAAACCAAGGCTAGAAGTGCACTTATCCTGTGTCTTGGAGATAAAGCCCTGAGGGAAATCTCAAAGGAAGCTACAGCAAGAGGAGTTTGGAAGAAATTGGAGGAGTTGTACATGGTTAAAAGTTTGGCCAACCGTTTGTACATGAAGCAGAAATTATACTCTTTCAAGGTATCAGAAGATAAGTCAATAATTGGTCAATTAGATGAGTTTAACAAGATCATTGATGATCCAGAAAATATTGATGTGGCTCTGTCAACTGAAGACAAAGTTGTCATCCTCATGTCAGGCCTTCCAAAGTCTTTTGAAGGTTTAAGAGATACACTTTTGTTTGCTAATGCTGAATCAATCTCTCTTGAGCAAGTCTTGTTAGCAGTTAAGGTAAAGGTGCTTCACAAGAATCCAGAACAACAAGCAACTGCAGAAGGTTTAGTAGCAAAGAAACAGAATCAGTGGAGCAAGAATAATAAGAATAATAAGAGTAGCAATACTGATAAGAGGAAACCAAAAAAGAATTATAGTACTCCATCAGATGAAGAAGAAAACAAGAACTGATTTCACTGCAATAAGCCTGGACATTTCAAGAAACAATGTTTCAAATGGAAAGCAATGGTGGCAAAGAAGATAGCTGAAAAGGGAGGAAATAAGAGGTCTCATGCAAATCAGGTTACAACTAATCAAGTCGTTTCAGATTCTGATTTCATTGAAGCAATGACAGTTTGTTCTAGTTCAGTTTCAGAAGAATGAGTTATGGATTCAGGATGTACATTTCATATGACTTCTAGAAAAGATTGGTTTACTGAATTAAGATCACAAGATGAATGATCAGTCATGCTAGGTGATGATCACACCTGTAAGATTGTAGGAATAAGTTCTGTCAAACTTAAAATGTTTGATGGAAAAATCAGGTTGTTGACAAATGTCAGATATGTACCAAGTTTGAGAAGAAATCTAATATCTCTTGGAATGTTAGTTTCTCAAGTTATGAGTGTCATTTGAATGGAGAAACACTTACTATCATAAAAGGAAAGTCAGTAGTTGTTAAAGGCTTTAAGAGGTCTGATCTGTATTTCTTAGATGGTTCTGTTATGACTGGACAGATTAATGCAACTAAGGATGATAGTAGTGTTAATATTTGGCATGGAAGGCTTGGTCATATAAGTGAAAGAGGCTTGAAAGAACTTGCAAGACAGAAGCTGTTTGAGATCAGTTCAACTCGCAAGTTAGATCAGTATGAAGCTTGTATATTAGGCAAGTCAAAGAGGTTAAAATTTGGTGCAGCTGAGCATAATACCAAAGCTAGATTGGAATATATCCATTCTGATCTTTGGGGACCTTCTAAGACCTCAACAATAGGGGGTGGAAAATACTTCATATCATTCATTGATGATTATTCAAGAAAGGTATGGATAAGAATTTTAAAGACAAAAGATGAACCATTATCAGTTTTTAAAGTTTGGTTGACAGAAACAGAACTACAAACTGGAAATAAGGTTAAGTGTTTGAGAACAGATAATGGGCTTGAGTTTGTATTACATGAATTCAACAAGTTTTGTCAAAAAAAGGGTATTAAGAGGCACAAAACAGTACCAGGTACACCACAGCAGAATTGAGTGGCTGAAAGAATGAATCAGACACTTCTTGCAAGAGTTAGGTGCATGATGAGTAGTGGAGGTTTCTCAAAAGGTTTCTGGGATGAGTTAGTGTCAACTGCAGCTTATTTAATCAACTTGTCTCCATGCACAACACTTAAATTTAAACCACCTGAACAAGTATGGTCTGGAAGGATACCAGATTATAGTCATTTAAGGGTGATATGTTGTCAAGTGTATTCACATCAAAAGCTAGACAAGTTGGATCCTAGAGCTGTTAAATGTATGCTTGTAGGTTACCCTAAAGAGGTAAAAGGGTACAGGCTATGGTGTTATGAGACTAACAAGTTCATTGTTAGTAGGGATGTGACATTTAATGAAGACAAGATGCATTTATTAGAGAGAGGTGCTGATAAGGTCATTACTACAGATAAGTGTGAGTTTGAGGTGGAGCAAGATGGTAAAACAGTAGTACAGCACAATCAGGATCAGAGAAATGATGATGTACATGAGGAAGATGCTGCAGAGGGGGGAGCTGAATCATCTGGTTCAAATTAAAGAAGGACTCTTAGCAGCTATCAACTAGTTAGGGATAGGTTGAGAAGGAAAATCAGAACACCTATTAGATATATAGAGGCTGACAATGTGTCATATGCTCTCTATGTAGCATCAGATATTGATATCTATGAGCCAAGAACATATTCAGAGACAATATCAAGTAAGGAGAGTATGCAGTGGTTAGATGCTATGGAAGAAGAACTGCAATCATTAAAAAGGAATAACACTTGGATGATTATTGACAAGCCTGCTAATCAGAAGCTTGTAGGTTGTAAGTGGATATATAAGAAGAAACCAGTGACAAGTAAGGAAGGAGGAATCAGATATAAGGCAAGACTTGTAGCAAGAGATTTTTCACAGTAAGAAGGTGTTGATTATAATGAAATCTTCTCACCAGTAGTCAAACATTGCTCAATAAGGATCCTGTTGTCATTAGTTACTCAATTGAATTTGGAATTGCATCAGATGGATGTAACAACAGCTTTTTTACATGAAAATTTAGAGGAAAGGATTTATATGAAGATTCCCGAAGGTGTTAGTTTGAAAGGTACAGACTCCAAGGCTTGTCTGTTACTTAAATCACTGTATGGACTGAAGCAAAGCCCAAGACAGTGGTATCTCAGGTTTGATGATTACATTACATCAAATGATTTTGTCAGAAGCATGTATGATAGCTGTGTGTACATAAGATGTAAGGAAGGATGCTACACTTATCTACTACTTTATGTAGATGATATATTGATAGCATGCAAGGATATGATAGGAATTAATACAGTAAAAGATACTTTGAGGAAGGAGTTTGACATGAAAGATCTAGGTGAAGCAAGAATGATACTTGGTATGCAAATTGAAAGGGACAGATCAGCTGGTCAGCTAAGATTGTTTCAAGAGTCATACTTGGATAAGGTTCTTAAGAGGTATAATATGAATTTCTGTAAGGATGTTTCAATACCAGTTAAGCAAGGTTTAAATCTGTCATCATTTCAAGGTCTTCAAACAGATAAGGAGAAGACAGAAATGAGTAATATACCATATGCAAGTGCAGTTGGTAGTTTGATGTATGCAATAGTGTGTTGTAGGCCAGATTTGGCTTATGTTATGAGTATGATCAGTAGATTTATGAGCAACCCTGGTCTTGTACATTGAGATGTAGTGAAGTGGGCACTTAGATACATTAAAGGTACTATATCAGTTGGATTGAAATTTCAGAGACAAGGTACTTGGGACAGAGTTGTTGTTGGTTATGTGGATGCTGATTATGCAGCTAATCTTGATACAAGGAAGTCAATAACATGTTATGTGTTTAATTTGTTTGGGACAGCAATAAGTTGGAAGGCTACACATCAACACATAGTAGCACTCTCAACCATTCAGACGGAGTTTTTTGCTCTCACAGAAGCAATCAAAGAAGGTGTTTGGTTGATTGGTATTTTGGGAGAGTTTGGTGTTCAACAAGATGCTATTGAAGTATATTGTGACAACCAAAGTGTTGTACATCTCTCAAAACACCAAGGGTATCATAAGAGGACTAAACACATTGATGTAAGACTTTACTTCATAAGAGACATGATAAAAGAAAGTTAGTGGCTGTCAAGAAGATTAAAACAGCAGACAATCCAGCTGATGCATTCACTAAGGCTCTACCAGTTCAGAAATATGAATTATGTAAGAGTCTTATTGGTCTTCAATAAAGGGAGGAAATGAAGGTATGCTGCAGCCTATAATTGCAGCAAGGTGGAGAGGTTTGATCATTTATGATGATGCATGGTCTAAGGTGGAGATTTGTTGTGTATAGACCATACATGCATACGTATGAATGGTGTAGATCAGCAACATACATATTTAGGGTGATGATTAAGAAAGTAATCAGCATGATCAACGGTTGTGATCAGCTGCTGACAGTAAGTTGGAATCATTGGATGAAGTCTTGAGGCATGCAGCTGGATGGTGGATTTAAGTAAAGAATCTAAGTTTGTTGAGTTAGTTAGTAAGTTGCATAACAACTGATCCAACTGGCTTTAACACGTGAGAAGCAAGATTGGAGTTGATGCTCAATATAAGCAGTAAGATGGATTGAAGGGTGCTGCTGCATAAGGAAGAGCTGTAGGATTAGAAGTAGTGTTGAGCTGATGGATTGATGACATGACAAGATTCTTAAGTGGTTAAATGATCAGTTGTAACTGAATGCAACAGATCGCGTGGAAGTTTGCTGATGGATTCTAAAACACACCTATGTGGTATAAGAGGGAAACACACACATCAGAATGATCATCATCTTCATCAGTTAGGTTCAAAAGATTAGGGTTTTTCTCAAAAGTTTATTCTTCAGCTTGTTGTGTAGTTGTAATCGTTTTCATCATTAAGTGATTATACTTCTCCATAAAGTGAATGTAGATCTTTAAGATCGAACCACTATACATCCTTGTCTTCTTTCTTCGTTTTTGATTTCATTTTCAGTTGATTCAATACGTGAGAGAGAAGGTGAGTAAGATAGAGTGTGTAATTTTGTTCAAAGTATAGCTCAAACTTGCGTGCATTCATAAGAGTTAGCGGACTCAATCTTGTGGTGGATGGAGGATACAGCACAACTAATCAGAGTTACACCAGGGTTATCTCCCACTTTTTTGCTTCATCCACTCTTAACCCTTCATCAACATCTTAATTACACAAATTCAAACTGCTATTGCTCAATTATTAATATTCCCTCCGTCCCGGGTATTTTTACCCGTTTGTACGGGCACGAAGATTAAGACGTTTTATTTTTTTTATATATAATGTAAGAGAAAGTAGAGATAAATTAGTAATTTAAAAAGAAAAGGTGAATAAAATTATTGGGAATAATGAATAAAGTGTAAAAAAAATTAATTAAAGTTGTTGGGATTGTAAATAGTAGGTAATAAAATATTATGTATTTTTGTCAAAAATGGAATGAATAAAAATACGTGGGACACCCCAAAATGAAAAGTTACGTGGGACTGAAGAGTAATATATTTTGTATTTGCTACAATGTTATCTCAAATTAATGATCCATAACAATTATTTATAAATAGCATCTTAATATGGCATACTCTATTAAGGATAACATATTTAATGTGCCTGGCTAATTATCTGCTGTAAAACAATTACTCAATTAATAAACCCAGCCTAGCTAATATATAACTATACATTTTGACCACCACACGGATCTCCAATTACATTTTATCTCTCTCCTATCTATATACTCCTATTTATCAATAAGCAAAGTAAGATTGAGGATGATAATTAATTAGGCGATAAATGAAGTGAAGAGAAGAGTAGTATAGCAGATAGCGCAGTGTCGGCATGGGTAGGTAAACATCACTAATCATGTTATGATGTTAGATGTATGGATGCATGCACATGGCAAGTGGTATCACCTGTTACACCCCCATGTAGCATGGGTGTAATAGGGGAATTGAATTGTGCACATGGTGTGAGAAAAATTTAATCATCTATGCAACCTCATCCAATCCAACCTCATGATGTCCTTCTCCTTTTCTAACGAGTGTTTGGGACTTAAATCCTGACTCGTGAAATTTTGTAACTGTAAGGGCATAAACTCTAACTCCCCTAGCCCCTTTGTCAATTACATTTGCTTTCATCTATGGATACTACTTAGTAATTTTGGAGTATAAACTGAAGAGAAGAAAAATCAATGGCCTGGATTGGTTGAGGTGTATGGATCGAGAAATATGGGCTGAACTTTGTTGTGGTTGATAATTAGAGCTGTCAAAACGGGCCAGCAGGGCGGGGCGGGCCAAAACCCGCCTCAACCCGCGCATTTGGCGGGCTAGAAATACTCTGTCCAACCCACCAATTATATAGGCAGGTGCGGTTAGGTCCGACTGGCTCAACCCATTTTGACGGCTCTAAGGACATAGGCCCAAAGCAGGATTTGACGCCTAATATTTAATAGGAGTAAAACATTTGCATTAGGGAGTGCTTAAAGTACGTTGCAGTTGGTAAACTTTATTTTATTCAACAAAAATGTATAATTCTTTTGATAAATATTTTTAATTTCCTTTGAAATTTATATAATGATTATTGATAATCCGTTAATATAAATAACACCTTCGTTGATAAAAACATCATAACCAACGGATCTTCTGAATTTTCCCATAGTAAATTCTATTCATAATTCCTTCATGAATTTATTTTTTTCATTTTGGGCGTCCCACCCTAAAACTCTCATTTCTCTTTTTTATACATATGCGGCCCACACACACCTACTAATACAATTAAAATATGGGATGTGGTCCACACTTCTACTAATACAACTATCGACTATATATAAAAAAAATAATACTCCTTAATTTACGTAAAAAAGCAAACACTATCGTTTGAGTGGGATGGAGGGAGTAAAAAGCAAGGGAGAAATTATTATTGTTAGTGGAAGCGTTAATTAAGCAGAGTGAAGTGGAGCAGTATGTTGAATTAAAAATGAGGGCAACAGCTGGAGGTTAGTATTCTTATTCATTTCTCATCATTTGCACACTGAACACCAGATACAATTAATCTTCAATGGCCAAAAGGTATTCTCAGCTCTCTCTCAATTAATCATGTTGTAATGTAACAATCATCTCCCTAGGCCAAGCTAATATATATAGATTACAGGTTGGCTGGCAAGGTGGCCCTAATAACCGGCGGCGCTAGCGGGATCGGAGCACATAAGGCCAAAGTGTTGGTCGGGCAAGGTGGTTACCGCAGACGTTCAAGATGAGCTCGGGAAAACAACTGCTCTAGAAATAGGATCATCCTACGTGCACTGCGATGTGGCCAACGACACCGCCGTCTCCACCTACGGAAAGCTGGACATCATGTTCGCCAACGCCGGCATCCCCGGTTTGAACGATCCCAGAATTGAGGCGAAGGATCTGAAAAGGGTATTCGATGTGAATATTTTCGGATCATTCTTCTGCGCCAAGCATGCTGCTAGGGCCATGATTCCTAGGAAAACGGGGAGCATCGTTTTCACTTCCAGCGTCGCTTCTGTCACGTACGGAGATGTTCCCCATGCTTACGTGGCATCCAAACATGCTGTCGTGTCGTGGGCCTCGCCAAGAATCTATGCATTGAATTGGGGGTTCACGGAATCCCGGTGAACTGCTTTTCTCCATTTGGCGTACCTACGCCCATGCTCATGAAGGTGCTCCACCGCCGTCCAACAATTTGTGTCCCACATCGCCACACTAAAAGGTGTCACCGTCGGCCTTGATGACGTGGCACACGCTGTACTCTTCTTGGTAACTGATGAATCCAAGTATGTTAGTGGCCACAATATTGTGATTGATGGATGTTATAGTTTAACTAACAATGCTCTCCATCTAAATCTCAACAAATTCTTGCCTCCTTCCAATTAATTCTAATTCTAATTTCATTTCTTTGTTCAAATATGTAAGTCTCATCAATCAATGCGTGGCATGCCCTTAAACACACACACACACACACACATATCATCTTCATTTTTCAATATTATTACTCAATTCATCAACACAAATTTTAAAATTTCCCAACAATTATTAATTACCATATCACAAACATTATTTTATACTTTAACATCATGAATTAATATATGCAAGATGCAAGGCAATTATCTTGGCTATTACTCTATTACTGAAACTATTATAAATATGTAAATAAATATAGATGTCATTGAAATACTGGTGGGTACTTAACTTTATTCGGCAAAACACAACAGAAAGTGGGACTGTCAGATAGATGTTGCCCAACTTTAATTGTCTTTTTCTTTTACTCCTAATAATGATACAACGCAAGGTGAAGAGTGTAATAATTTTAGTAATTCAAGATTGGGCCCCTAAGAATTCAATTAGATGTGGGCCGGACGTTGAGCACCCCTGTTATTATATTATTAATATTATGGAGGCCGGCCCATTTGATGGAGGCCGGATAATCTCCCCAAACCACATTATTTATTTCCAGTTTCCATAGAGAGAGTGTATTTAGTTTAAACTTAAGGATTTGGTGATACCCAAACTGCTTACTTGATTATTTCCCGACCTATATAGTTTTCTTTCGATGGCATTGTCGATTGATTTCTATTCGTTGAAGTTTAGATTTATTTACATGTTGTTTCTATCACTGCCTATACCCACCACAGTTAACAATTTAATTCAATTTAGGATTACAGTTTCACTGTAATTCTTAATGTTATTATTTCTATTCCATGTCCTCACTTAATTGTACCTCTTCAACTATTTCATACTCCATAAACACCTACCCAATGCAAGCTTATACACATACTATTGCTAACTCATATCAAACTTAGCTACTCTTATTTGTTTTTCAACTCAATACAAATAATTAATCAATATATGCTGCTCTCTATATTTTTTATTATATTGTCCCCATTTTTTTCTACTATATTAACTATTATTGCATATTTGCATGCCTATCTTTTTAATTATAAGTTGAAAAAATAATTATTTTTTTTAAATTAATATTAATACTTAACATTAATCTTTAAGACAATGTAAAGAAACTCTTCAATATAAGAGACGGCTACTTTTCTGCACAAAAAGTAATATTAGTAATGTTAATAAACTCATTTGAGTAGAAAAATCTATATATTCTAAATAGTAACTCTCGATACTTTAAAAAGTAAATTTTCTCAAGAGTGTACCATACATCCGATTGCTAACTATCATCTCTTTAATTTAAAATGTAAAATAAGGCAAAAACTCATGTGTCCCAAGAGCACAAGAGCATCACTCATAAAATAAAGAATCGCATAACTAAAATAAGCTATGAACCACAAGGTTGTATATGCTCTCACTATTTATCAGGCTATGTTTATTTCGAATTTAATAAATTTTCTCTATACATATCACTACTCAATTCTTAAATATTGATTTGACATAAAATTTAAATATATCATATTTCTACCAAGATCCAAAACTAACATACATTATATTAATTGTTTTATTAAATCTAATTCAACTCAAAACAAACTTGACTTAAATTTACAAATTTGACTAGATTTCAAGGTACGAGATATTTTGTGACACTTTGATGTAACATTTTTTAACATATTGATATTATTAGAGTGGAGAAATTATATCACTTGCCCTTAATATTTATACTTTGACTTTGGGTATAATTTTCTCCCTAACATCAGAAATGACACGTGACATGACTAATGCATTACAAGATATCACACCCATATTTCAATAACATACTATATCCAAAAATATATATTCCCTTCGTTCCCTTGATATGTATTCATTTTTCAATTTTGATCTGTCTCATTACAAAATATTCATTTCTCTTTTTGAATTAATATAATCTACAATCACTACACATGACCTCACACTCAACACTAATCTAATTACCCACTACACATTAAAATATTATTTCTATCACCTTACTATACATTAAATTATTATACTCTTTAATCCACGTGCAAACAATCAACATATACATTTTTAAGGGGACGGAGGGAGTATAATATAAATGTAATAGCATTCAAAGCCCTCATGGGAAAATGCAACAAGAAATTAATTACTGATCGATGAGATTGCTTTAAAAACAAACATTTAATTGATTGATTTTGCAGAAATTTTTAATGAATGTCACATAAAATAGTAGGGTTGATATTTATTGGAAAATGACATTAAGATCTCATTAGGTACAATCAATCAAATAAAATATTTAGAAGTAAAAAATTATTACATCTAAAAAATGATGCTCTATAAAAACCATAGGTATTTAGTCGGTGCACTCATCGAATCTCCTATGTGATTTTTATGTATCAAATTTTGTGAGATTTCGTTATGTTATTGATAGCATGATATGTCATGTGACACTTTGACGTTACATTTTTCGTATCGTTTCTTTATAAATTGGCACGTAATAAAGTTGGAGAAATTCAATCATTACCCCTAAGGTTTATAGGTATAATGATTTTAGGTATAGTTTTCCTCCTCTCACCTACGTATCATTTATTTATCTAATGAAGTGATATAAAAGATATCACACTAAAGTGTCACAGGACATTTAGTTTCCCTCTATCTTATATAAGTATTTGAGATTGAGATAGAGAGAGCATATGTTTGTAAAAAAAAAACAATTAATTAAGAAAAAAATTGTGCCTTTTAACAATAAAATTATTTTACATTTTTAGTTATAGATTTTCCTTGAATTAAAATCACATTTTCACAGTATCTATTTGCAATTAATAAAATAGGGAGTAAAATATATCTTTCTTTCTTCTTCTTCTTTTTTTTTTCATTGCACGAGATATTTTGCGATTAATAAAATAACATCCACATATATACCAATAATTTTGAATAATTTTCTTGACTAATCCCCTCTTGCCATATGATCAGTTTGGTATCTACCAATTTAAGATTATAAATTGAGTAAAAGAGGTGCATAGTACTCCATATCACGATCCATAACTACACTAACTATAACTGTAACTATTAACTTTGTATTAATGAGATCGAGTATGTAATGAGCAACGCGATTACCAGTTGATTGGGATTTGGAACAAGATATGAGATATGGAGTAATAAAATTAGTGAGTGATGATTAAGATTGTAATTACAAGAGGGTGATTATGAGGTAGAAGATGTATGCATGAGGTAGCTTTTATTACAATTCCACAATTGTGCATAAAACGAGTTAATGATCAATAAATTCAATAAAGATAACTCAGAACATTACTATCATATTAATTGTAGTGGCCCTGCATACTTCCAAAACCATTATTACAGCCTATTAATTTTTTTCCTCTATAATTTTTCTCAATTTCCCCTCCATTAATGGATAAATTAACCATTCCAATTAATATTAAGTCCAAATAAAAGTATATATAGACACATCAAACTTATTTATTTTGCATGTTAAATAATTATCCCAACTAAAAGTTTAAGTTGTTAGAGAATAGTATCAATTAATATATTATCCGCTCTCTTTAATACACTACATTACGACATGCAGACGGGGTTAATTTTCCTTGAACATCTCATCACATACAGGTGGAGTTAATTGTATCTCATATATGTGGCTAGAAGTGAGGTTCGAATCTTGGACCTTTGTTAGACCTCTTGGATCTGATACCATGTTAAACGATCATATCATTTAAAAACTTAAAAGTATAATTTAATATTTAATAAAGTCATTCTAACATACTCCTCATGTGCTGGCGAGTTAATTTGCCTCAAACCTAGCAGGTGGAATTTTAAGAATGAATGGTGATGAGATTTAAACCCTAAACATTCTTTGGATCATGTACCTCCTAAAACGACCGTCATCAGTTACCTCCAACATTCATCATCAGCTAATAACAATAATTTTTTTTTTCGGCCCACCTTAAGGCCAGGTCAAGACTCTATCCTTTCTCCGGGAGTACTATATATTCAAAAGCACTTTAAATAAATTCAATCAAATTATTTTATTTTATGCTCCATTTGGACCCGATCAAATGGGTCTGGAGCAGGATATGATACTGTTTTTAAGAACAAATCCCTACACACCACACACACGGACATAAAAATATGGAGTAGTACTGTTTTTGATATACTCCATTTTTTTTAATGTTCCAGAGAAGATGTTTTTGTTAGGAAATTTATATTTCCTATATAATTTAAATGTGGGCAATATATATTAATACTCAATTATATTAGCTATTCAAATAAATATATTGGGCTTAATTAAGTGATTAAAATAAAGTAAGAGCCCATGGACTATACTTATTTGATATGGGCCAATGAGTTGATACTCAATATTACGTATCAGGTGATTATGGGTGGCCTGATATGGGTAATATATATAGATACCTAGGTTATGGTCCCCAACACTAAGCCGCACGCAGTTATCTCTTTCCCCATCTGAAGAGATTACGAAGGTCCTTACGGAATCCAGAGGCTTTAGTGAAGGAAGACCTTGAACCTGCTGCTGATCTTCCGTTTAATTCCGCATAAGAAGATCAATGGATCCAGGTATTCCTCTATATAATTATTTTATGTATCTCATTGAATCATGTTAGGGCTTAAGGTGTATTTGGATTAATTGTTATGTTTCCAACAAGTGGTATCAGAGCCACCCTAATTTTGATTCTCTGAGATACGTAATATTAATAGTCGAGATTTTAATTCGTAATTGATCTTGACTGCTCTTGAATGGATTAAGTATATTTCATTTAAGTTTTACAGTTTTCGAATTTATAAAAAAAAAAAAAAAAAAAAATCGTAATTGTTCATGTATTTAATTCAATGGTTACTGATTACGTTTGTAGATGATATCCATGGTTTGACCAATTATGTTGAGTGGATTAATTATTAATTTATATTGTGATTTATTAAATTATTTTTTTTAATAATATTCCATTCTTGTAATTATGAAAGCGTATATTGAGTAATCAGTTGTGAGAATTATATGTTTTGGATTGGACTCGATTTTCGTAAAAGATAATTCCTTTAATATCACCATAACGTTATTCGGTGATAATTGGAGATTGTGAATTATATTGCCATGTTTAAAGTAGTATTACTACAATATTATGATTGGCATGAGTATTCTGATGCAGACCCTCTTTGATTAATTAAATGATATTAAAATTGTCAAATTGCATGTGTTGATTTTCTTTTGAACTTGCAATTTATTTAAATGGATTCTGATTTGTTATATGGTATAAAGTTATGACACGCCCCTTCAGCGCCTGAATCAAGATGGGCTTTTAGTTGTACATTCGTTACGGTTTATCGTATTAACACTATATTTTAAATTAACATCAAATTTCTGTTAATTGTAAGTTGTCGGGTTGATGAAATTTATTGGTAAATTTCAATTGGAACCCATAATAAAATTTTGAATTGGGGAGACAGTTCAATGTCGTTTAATTAAATTAAATATTTTAATATTTATTTAATTAGTCTAGTAAACCTTCAATCTAGTCAATCGAAGCACCATGTTGCCACAGCAATATCGTGTGTGGAGAAAAGCTTTATTGAAATTACATAGATGGGTGTGATATTATTCATGTGTTCTGTGTTCGGCCCACAGGTAGGCACAGTTTGACAGAATAATAACACACATGTGATAATGAGTATGTGATAATTATTTGGATTATTCATGTGAACATGAGTCGGTCCACAGATAGACTCTTGTTTGACAGAACTTATTGTCAATACTTGATTGTTGCACCAAGATTACCACTGTAGTTAATTTTTGTCCACAGACGAGGTTAATGTTACATTTGGTGTCTTGAGATGGGTCCCCAATTTGTTTTACTTATTCGTTCATAATTTGATTTATGATATGAATGTTATGTGAGTATACTTAATGTGTTCTCTATTTAGTTTCTGTTGCTACAGCTCCTAACTTTACTCAACAAATCAATAACATCCCAATGCTTAATGGGACAAACTTCAAGAGCTGGAAAGAAACCCTTGAGATCGTTCTGGGCTGTATGGATTTAGATCTGGCTCTTCGGTCTGATCGACCCACTGCTACTACTGAAAATCCAAATGAGGCTAAAATTGAGAAGTGGGATCGGTCAGATCGAATGTGCATGATGATCATGAAGCGCTCCATTCCGGAGGTGTTTCGGGGCTCTATTGCTGAGAACAAAAATGCCAAATCGTTCTTCGAGGCTGTTGAGCAGTACTTTGCCAAAAATGAAAAGGCGGAGGCAAGTAGTCTTTTGGCTAAACTTGTCTCCATGAGGTATAAAGGCAAAGGGAACATAAGGGAGTACATCATGGAAATGTCTAATCTCACATCAAAGCTTAAGGCACTCAAGTTAGACATTTCTGATGATCTGCTTGTGCATTTGGTTCTAATCTCACTTCCTGCACACTTTGGGCAATTCAAAGTGAGCTATAATACTCAAAAGGACAAATGGTCCCTTAATGAGCTTATATCTTACTGTGTGCAAGAGGAAGAGAGAGTGCAGAGAGATAGAATTGAAAGTGCTCACTTGGCTATAAATGCTCAAGGCAAGAAAAGAAATCGACCTAATGGTACTGTTGTTGCTGCTTCAGAGCAGAAGAAGCAAAAGGTTGAACCTAAGGATCATAGATGCCACTTCTACAAGAAGCGGGATCATTTTAAGAAAGATTGCTCCAAGTATGCTGCATGGCGTGCTAAGAAGGGTATACCTCTTACTTTGGTTTGTTCTGAAGTTAATTTATCCTTTGTACCTAAAGATACTTGGTGGGTAGATTCTGGTGCTACTACTCACATAAGTATGTCTTTGCAGGGTTGCCTGCATTACCGGCTGCCAACTGATGCTGAAAGATTCATCTTTGTGGGCGATGGCAATAAAGTTGTAGTAGAGGCTATTGGAACCTTTAAATTGCATTTAAAGAGTGGCTATTATTTAGACTTGTTTGAGACATTTGTTGTGCCGTCTTTTAGACGGAATTTGGTTTCTATTTCTGCTTTGGATAAACTGGGATTTTCCTGGTCTTTTGGAAATAATAAAGTATGTCTCTTTCAAAATTCCAATTTTATTGGTGATGGTCATTTAAGTGAAAATCTTTACATGCTTGATCTTATAAATTTCAATAATGTTATTCTGCAAACACATTCAAGAGGTACAAAGAGAAAATTTTCAGAGGATTCTGCGATTTTGTGGCACAAGCGCTTAGGCCATATTTCTAAACAAAGAATTCAAAGGCTTGTGTCTGATGGAATCCTTAATCCCCTAAATCTTGTAGATTTTCAAGTCTGCGTTGAATGTATAAAAGGGAAACAAACTAATATGAGGAAATTAGGAGCCGAAAGAGCTAAAGAAGTCTTAGAACTTATTCACACTGATATATGTGGTCCATTCCCTACGGCATCATGGAATGGGCAACGTTACTTTATCACGTTCACAGACGACTATTCTCGTTTTGGCTACCTATATTTGATTCATGAGAAATCTCAATCGTTGGACGTTTTCAAGTCTTTCAAAGCTGAAGTAGAACTTCAACTTGGTAAGAAAATTAAGGCCGTCAAATCTGATCGTGGAGGTGAATACTATGGTCGATTTGATGGATCAGGAGAACAACGTCCAGGACCCTTCGCACTTTTCCTCAAAGAATGTGGAATTGTTCCGCAATACACTATGCCAGGTTCTCCTCGCATGAATGGTGTTGCTGAACGTCGGAATCGGACTCTTAAGGATATGGTGAGGAGTATGATAAGTCATTCCTCCTTGCCAGAGTCTCTTTGGGGAGAAGCTTTGAAAACAGCAGTGTACATTCTCAATAGAGTACCAAGTAAAGCAGTTTCGAAAACCCCACATGAACTTTGGAAAGGCAAGAAACCTAGCATAAGACACTTACACATTTGGGGTTGTCCAGCTGAAGCGCGGCCTTATAAGCCACATGAAGGAAAACTGGAATCAAGAACGGTAAGCTGTTATTTCGTTGGTTACTCTGAGCATTCGCGGGGGTTTAAGTTTTACCATCCCACATCAAGAACCTTTTTCGAGACGGGAAATGCTAAATTTCTTGAGGATATTGAGTTTGGGAGGGAAGAAATTATGAGGAAGGTTGTCTTTGAGGAAGATTCTGGAGTAGATAATGATTTAATTACTTTACCGATCATAGCTCAAGAAACAACTCCAGAGACTCATATGGAAATCACTATTCCAAATCAAGATAACATTGAAATCCTTCCTCCATTAGCTGAAGAACAAACTCAACCACCTCAAGAAGTGCCATTAAGGAGATCCACTAGAGAGAGGAGAAATGCTATTTCAGATGATTATATAGTATTCTTACAAGAACATGAGGATGGCGTTGGTTTGACCGAAGATGACCCTGTCACTTTTAGTCAAGCCATGCGCAGTTCTAACTCTCAGAAATGGATTGATGCCATGAAAGATGAGATGAAGTCTATGAGTGACAATGACGTTTGGGATCTTGTCGAATTGCCTGAAGGTGTGAAACCCATTGGTTGTAAATGGATATTTAAAACCAAAAGGGATTCAAAAGGCAATATCGAAAGATATAAGGCTCGTCTAGTCGCTAAAGGCTTCACTCAAAAGGAAGGCATTGACTACAAAGAGACTTTCTCTCCAGTTTCATCGAAAGACTCTTTCAGAACTATCATGGCACTTGTAGCTCATTTTGACTTGGAACTACACCAGATGGATGTAAAGACCGCTTTTCTCAATGGAGACATTGAGGAAACTATTTATATGGCACAACCTGAAAACTTTGTCTTCGAAGATGCAAAGTCTACAGTGTGCAAATTAAAGAAATCCATCTATGGTCTCAAGCAAGCATCTCGTCAATGGTATCACAAGTTTCATCAAATTATTACCTCTTTTGGTTTTGAGGTAAATGTTGTTGATGATTGTGTATATTGCAAGTTCAGTGGGAGTAAATATATTTTCTTGGTTTTGTATGTCGATGATATTCTTCTTGCAAGTAATGATATAGGCTTATTGCACGAAACTAAGAGATTTCTTGCGAAGAAATTCGAAATGAAAGATCTTGGTGACGCCTCTTTTGTATTAGGAATTCAAATACTTAGAGATCGCTCTCGAGGTATCCTTGGATTATCGCAAAAGAGCTATATCGATATGGTTTTAGGAAGATTCGGCATGAAAGGAAGCAAACCATTAGACACCCCTGTGGCCAAAGGAGAAAAATTCAGTCTTAAGCAATGCCCCAGCAATGATCATGAGAAAAATGAGATGCAAAAGATTCCTTATGCATCAGCAGTAGGAAGTCTAATGTACGCTCAAGTTTGCACTCGTCCCGATATAGCATTCATAGTGGGAGTTTTGGGGAGGTATTTAAGCAATCCAGGGGAGCAACACTGGAAAGCGGCCAAACGTGTCATGCGTTATTTAAAGAGAACAATGGATTATATGCTCACTTATCGGAGGCTGGAGAATTTGGAGATCGTTGGATACTCTGACTCCGATTTTGCTGGATGTCAAGATAGCAAGCGTTCCACATCGGGTTATGTGTTTACATTGGCTGGAGGGGCTATTTCTTGGAAGTCTGCTAAACAGACTCTTGTAGCTTCTTCCACCATGGCTGCAGAGTTCATTGCTTGTTATGAAACATCTAATCATGCATTGTGGTTGCGGAACTTTGTCACTGGGCTGCGTGTGGTTGACGGTATCGAAAGACCGTTGAAAATGTATTGTGACAATAGTTCAGCAGTGCTATACTCCAATAACAACAGAAGTGCTACTAAAGCAAAATTCATTGAAATTAAGTACCTTGTTGTTAAGGAGAGAATT
Source organism: Pogostemon cablin (assembly GCA_023678885.1). Classification (NCBI taxonomy): domain Eukaryota; kingdom Viridiplantae; phylum Streptophyta; class Magnoliopsida; order Lamiales; family Lamiaceae; genus Pogostemon; species Pogostemon cablin. The sequence continues at coordinate 217,687 of CM042986.1, forward strand.
CAGAATAAACAAATTACTGTTGAACACATAGGAACAAATAGCATGCTAGCAGATCCACTAACTAAGGCATTGACCCCGAAGGTATTTCATGAGCATACTGCTCAAATGGGTGTTGTTTCTGATATTACCTTAGTTTAGTGGGAGTTTATGTTCTATGTATTGAACTTCATATTTAAGACATTCGGAATTCTATAGAATAAAGTTGATGACCTTTTGGTTTATTCTGAATTCACTTAAGTTAATTTCCATTTTGTGATATTTGCATTGTGGATTGATCTCACTAAAGTTGGACCAGTTGGAAATAAACATGTTATTAATCACATTTTACATGTAATTTCCATGCTACTCACCATATTTGATCTATGTCATTGAGTATATTAATATGGTGATTGTCGGGGTTTAACCACGAATAATAATGTGGTGAATGCCGCGGTAATTCCATTGTTAGTGTATGAGATGGACCAGATTGTTGAAGGTAGTCTGAATGAATAGCATAAAGTTGTGCACTTAAGGATCCTTAATATAATTGTCTTCGGAAAATAATATATAGCCCAAGTGGGAGATTGTTAGGAAATTTATATTTCCTATATAATTTAAATGTGGGCAATATATATTAATACTCAATTATATTAGCTATTCAAATAAATATATTGGGCTTAATTAAGTGATTAAAATAAAGTAAGAGCCCATGGACTATACTTATTTGATATGGGCCAATGAGTTGATACCCAATATTACGTATCAGGTGATTATGGGTGGCCTGATATGGGTAATATATATAGATACCTAGGTTATGGTCCCCAACACTAAGCCGCACGCAGTTATCTCTTTCCCCATCTGAAGAGATTACGAAGGTCCTTACGGAATCCAGAGGCTTTAGTGAAGGAAGACCTTGAACCTGCTGCTGATCTTCCGTTTAATTCCGCATAAGAAGATCAATGGATCCAGGTATTCCTCTATATAATTATTTTATGTATCTCATTGAATCATGTTAGGGCTTAAGGTGTATTTGGATTAATTGTTATGTTTCCAACAGTTTTCTGTTGTTAGAATACTATTATTTAATAAAAAAAATTATATATATCGTCAATACCCTTCGATCGACTTGCTTTGCCAAATTATTATCTTCCAAGTACAAAATCAAAGCTTTGATAATTGGTTAATGCATCATGATTTTGAAATGTAGTCAATTGAGAGGGGGCAAAGAAGTCATTTCGGTGTAGTGTCAATTAAACTAAATGGAAGTTAACCATAGTTAATCAGCATGCTTTGCTGGAGTGGACAATAATCTATCTCAGTAGTTGGATACAACCAACTACTAATTAGTTACGTACAGTCATTTCATGGCCCCATTAGCGTTGAGTGTCATGTTTTATAGTGTACTTACTACTATTGTCACCCTTTAATTATTTCTCCTAAATTTAATTAGTTACCTGCAGGGGCCTCTTCATTTCACATCTTTTATCGACAAATATTAAGGATCTATTTCATTTTTCCTTCTAACACGTTGAGGGATTCCGATAGAATTTAATGTTGTGATAGAGGTACATTTCACCTAATATATAATTAAAATAACAACATACTCCATATAATTATTAAATTATAGTAGTATATTCTTATGAACACTACTTATTCATTAGCTTTATAAAAATATATAAATAATATTGAGAAGGACTACATAGAATCGATCCTACAATATTAGATAAGATTTGTCTCTCTTTTAAAGAGTAACTTAATTATTCTTACCATTTCATATACCCAAAATTGAGGAAGAGGGCGAAAATTTTGAGAGAGAGGGACGTTCCATGGGACCGTCCAATAGCAGTCATTGCCTTATTTATTTAGTACACAATATTCTTAAAATATCTTTTGTAGAATTATAATCTTTTAAATTATGAAAGGAGAAAAAAAAACTTTTGAGTGATTTTTATTATGGGCCTAACTTACTAGTAATTCGTAAACGCTAATTTTAATTATTATTTTCAATATTCATTTTCAGCATGCACTGTTTTGGTGTTTCCTTCCAACCAGATACTACATCCGACTAAAATTGACTACTACATTTGTCCCACAGTTTTCGCACTTTTTTTTTCAAAGGGGTTTAGTAAAATTGCGTTTGGGTTTATAAACTATAAAGTAAAGAAAATGGGGGGATAATTTGAGTAATTTAATGAGAAAAATGTATAAAATAGATGAATTTAGTGTAAAAGTAAGTGATACCTTTATATTATAGTATTGTAAAAGTGGGCTAATTATATTGTGCATTCGGGTGCACCCTAAGATAAGGTGCACCCACTTTCAAAAACGTATACAAATATAAACAAAAATCTATATACAGTTTAATTATTAGGTTTTTTAATGGAAAATTAAGTGTTAAAAAATATACAATTATTACAAAACATGTATACACTATTGAATAAAAAGTTATACACATATGGATGTTAATTTTTTTAATAATAAAACTTAAAGTGAAAAAAGTATACAATAATTAAGAAATATGTATACAAAATAGAATAACATGTATATAAAATATAATAAAAAGTTGTACACATATGGATGCACCCTTACATCTCGGTGTACTTAATATCAACTCGTAAGAGTGTTAAGTGTATAGATTGCTAATTTTAAAATTAATACTTATTCTTAGTCGCAATTCTTGTAAAAATGTGTAACCATTTCTTGACCTGTTTTACACATATTTATGCTCATTTACACAATTCTATCAATTCATACCACATTTCTCAAAACAACAATAACTCCACCAAAAATAACACTAATACGGATAAAAACATCAGAAAATCCACAAACAAATAAACTAAAATTTAAGTGAAAATGACAACGATCAATACTCCCTCGGTCACGTCCTTACATATTTTCAATTTAGAGTAAAATTAATAATTTCTTAATATTAACTCAAAAATAAAATAATCTTTGACCAAATCATATTAAATTGTGAAGATAACACAATTATGAACTTATAAATATAATAATACTATAAGTTAATAGTGAGAGGTAGTGAAATAATGAGAGCATGCAAGACTGCAAGTTGCAAAAGTAAAAAACGAAAAAGATATATATATTATATAAATGAATGAAATGATGTAATTTGCTGTAGAGTGCACTAATTATTAAGGGTAGTTCAGACAAGCAATTTATTGGCCATAAACACTAGGATTAATGGCTCTGATATGATTGAATGAATACACCATGTAAATTGTACTCCATTTCTCATCAATTGTAATTGTAAAACACACATGCAGTGGACACTACCCACCCAAATCCAGAAATATTGAAAACGAAAGGACTTTCCCATTTATATATATATTTTTTTTACTTTTCTTTTCTTAATCTCATAAATTTTAGGTACAGTGTTAATTAAATTTAAGCAAAGACTTATATGCGACCGTCTCACGTAAAGACTTACGTGAGACAATCTGAAAGTGATAAATTTTATATAAAAAAAGTGATAACTTTTATATAGGAAAGTGAAAATAAATTAATGAAAAGTGATAATGTTATTTCATGAACAATTTATAATATAAATAAAAAGTGATAACATTTTATAGCGAAAGTGATAATGATTTATAGCGAAAGTGATACCTATTTTAAAAAGTGAAAAATAATCTCACGTAAAATGGTCTCATGCAAGACTTACCCTTAAATTTAATGTGTTGCGCTACTCTGCGCACCGGTTGAAATCTTAAAATAAAAAATATAAAATAAAATTTACATAATATATTCTTTTATATATAAAAATTATTCATGTGTACGTAATCTTTATCTAATATTCATGTGAAATAAAAAAAATTATATATATATATATATATATATATATATATATATATATATATATATATATAATCTTTATCTAATATTTAAATTTGTACTAATATGAGTGTAAATATACATTAAAAAAACTCATTTTTAACAATAAAATCTACTAATGGAATTCAATTTATTATAACTACCAACTGATTGAAAAAAAAAATTATATTTATGTTGTAGCAACTGAATGTCAACAGATATATTTATATTTTCATTTTACGAACATAATAATTACCGTTGTCAACGGAATCATGATGTAAATTGTCAACTGAATTATAAGCAATGAATTACTAACAAAATATGTATTGATGGAATTAAATTTTTGTTGCAAAAAATTTATTAACCGTGACTCTACCATGCAATAGAAAATTATGATGAATTTTGTTATTAATATATTGATAATCTAATTTATCAATGGAATCCAGGTTTTTATCAATTTCATTGCTATAAAATAGCTTTTTTAGTATTTATTTTGATAATGTATTTAATTGGACAGTAACAATATGAGTATTTGTTTATTAATAGAGATTGAAAAAAGAAAATAGTAATTGTATATTTAAATTTATACTTCATTATAATTGTCTACCATAATTTTTTTTATAGTTTAATTGAATTTCAGGCAATTAAGTATTATTATTAATAAAATCTCACTTTGTAGTTTTATCAATTTATCATTTACTAACAATATTCCACTTAAAAATCATTAAACCGTACTCCCTCTGTCCGGATTTAAATGTATCATTTGCTTTTGGATACGGAGATTAATGAATATTGTTATTTAATATGTAGTAGGTAGTTGTATTAGTGGAGTGTGAGTCTCATTTTTCAGTTGTATTAATGGGTGTGTGTGGATAAAAAGGAAAATAAAACTCTTAGGAACGGACGCTCAAATAAAAAAATGATACCCTTGAAAGCGGACGGAGGGGATATATTCTTAGTAATGCAAAAATTTAAATTCTTAGTGATGCAAAAATTTAACCTAAAACAAAAGGTTATATAGTATCTAATATTATTAATTTGGATCTTCAACGAGATTTTTTTGACTCCATCACATCATGGGCAGAAAGTACAATGAAATATTGCTTACTCTGCCCATTCCAAAAAAAAATTGTTTATATATGTTTTCATTGATTAAAAAATATAATATTTTAATAATATATTGAAATAAAAAATATAATATTTTAATGTATAGTGAATAATTGTATTAGTATAGTGGTGTGGTCCAATGAAGATATTTAAATATTTTGTGCAAGTCCATTTACTTATTATAAAAAAATATAAACCTTTTATTAAATGCAAAAAATGAAAACGCGTAAACGTTATTGGATTAGTTAGTATTTAATTTCCAGTATTCAAATAGTTTAAATGTTATTGTGATCTTAACTGTCCTTCCTTGCCTCGATTTTTTTTCTTTTTTACACTCTGAATCCCTTTAAAATTGTAAGAACATCCCCTAGAGACTCTTCAAAACAAAGAATAATTATAATTTAAAGACTAGAATATAAAAGTTCATGTTTAATAGTCTTTTCAAAATAACAATTTTTTTATATAATGATTTTGGCTCTTCAAATTTAAAAAGTCAAAACAACTATTTAAAATTAATTGCATTAATTATTTCATCACTTCCAACACTTGTTTTTTTCTTAAATGTCCCCTAAAAATATTAATTAATTCACATCTATAATAAAATAAATTAGGAGATAATATAATATAATAAAAACTAATAAATAAAATATTGGGAAGATAAAAAATTAATTGAAATATAAAGAGAGTGTTGGAGGGGTTAAATACTCTTCATTTTACACAATACTCTCTAAATTATACAATTGCTTTTGGAGATGCTCTATGTATTTCTTTTGGGAATAAATATTAAAGAGTATAATAATTTAATTGATTGTAAATTGAAAATATAATATTCTAATGTGTTCTGAGCAGTTGTATTAAGTGTGTGTGGAGTGTATGTGGCCCCCATATCATGATTATATTAATTGTTTTGTGTGGTCTTCTGGAAAAGAAATGCATCAATTTTCGTAGGACAATAAAAAAATAGTATTATTAAATACACACCCCTTTTTATTAAATACACATCCTTTATTGAATGCACACCCCTTTTAATTTTTCAAATCTTAATTTTATTAAATACACACCCCCTAAAAACACACAATTGCCCTTTTAATTTTAAGATTATGCACACCCTCAAAATCCCCAATTCTCCTACAGTTTTTAAATTCACGCATGACCACTTAAATTTGGAAGTGGATAGTTGAGGGTTTCTACGGTGAAAAGAAAAATTAAATGAGAAAATTTTACTGATTTGCAGATTGGAATCCATACAAAACAGAAATAAAACACTTACATTAGAAAAAAAAACTACTAAAGCTCAACTAATCTTTGTTCAAACCACTCTCGCAATCATGAACTTCCTCCTCTAGGCAGTGGTCTCTATATTTAGACATGTCCAAGACGATAGGGCATGCATTTTAATTTGTTGACGATGGCTCGAACGGAGTGGTAACGCTTCAGTAAAAATATTGGACAGTGAGACTTGATTTTGATCTTCAAACTTGGAATTAAATGGATGTGTTGTCTAAGTATTTGTAAAAGGATGAAAAAGCACACTAGATTAGCATCCTCTTATTCCTATCGTATCACAAAATGTACAAAGATTAAATCTTGGAATCAAATAGCTTGCTTTGTTCCCAGTATCATCCATTCCTTCGAAATTTTAGTTGCTTTCATTGGAGGGATTACTCTTAACTTTATAATCTTTGATAACAAAATGTGTATAATTTACACGGATCAGTACGGAGAATTAATTAATTTAGGTTAAGAATGAATCAATTTAGGGTTTATTATAGTGATTATTATAGGAGGGTGTGTATTTAATGATACGAGAATAATTTAGACTTTTAAAATATATATTTTAATTAAATAATAACAGGAGTGTGTATTTAATAAAATGGGGTGTGCATTTAGTGTAACCCAAAAAAAAAGTGTCACGACTTCTTTAGGATGAAGAGAGTATATCCTAAAAGTATTTTATTTTATTTTCATAATCCCGCGATCGGTTTTCTTGGAGATAATTTTTCATTTATTTCTTGATATTCAATAAAACATACTCCCTCCTATATTAAATGTCCATCTTTTTATTTTCGTTCATCCTATATTAAACTTCAACACCTAAAAAATAAGGATAAAACTTGTGTATCCCTAGATCCGACAGTTTAAGAAAATTGTCACACTCTTTAATATAAAAATTTGTACACTTAATTTTTTGGGAAAAAAAATCTTACTTAAACATTAATATCATTCCTATTTCAATCAATTATTTTATTGAATAAATAATACTATTATGAATTTAAGTGTATATCTTTCAAATTAAAATGTAATAACCTTCAACATCTCAAAAATAAACATCATCGATTCATATAAATTATCAACCTTAAAAGACTATATTCAGATGATAAAAAACAACTAAGCAATACTGGGAGAGTATATACTAATTAAAAAAGGTTGTTCTAAAGGAGTATTAAATATATATACTCCTACTTATTATTATCCATATTGATCAAAGTACTTAATATTTTCAATTGAAGAGGTTTAATTTAAACATGTAGAGGTATTATGTTGTAATAATTAGAAACGCAAAGTACAAGTTAAACAGTGAGCTCTCTCTATAAATCACTTGAAACACATCTTGCGATCTACCTCCTTCACCAATCCCAGGGCAGGGACGGTGGAGGCCATAATGGTTAGTTACACCATTTTAGAAACACAAAGTAGAAAGTGGCAATAAATGTAGTTACAATAAAAGGCATTTATATATAAGTCCATTTCACCTAAAATGTAACGAACATGCAACTAAAACAATGAAGCCAATTTGTTAATTTCTAGAGTGGTACACCTCCCATAATAGGGTGATGCTTGGGAGTTAATTTCACGTAGTTGTTGTACATGAATATATGAAATTAATTACACCTATTTATTTTGGTTGCAATTACACACACAGCAGGGGCGGAAAGCGATTCTGGGTGCGCCCTAAGATAGGTGTACTCACTTAAAAAAAAAATAAATATAAACAAAAATATATATCATTATGAACAAAAAAATTTATATAATTTAATTGTTAGTTTTTTAATAAAAATTGAGTGTAAAAAGATATACATTTATTAAAAAATATGTATACACTATTGAATAAAAAGTTATACACATATAGATGCTAGTTTTTTTAATGAAAAACTTAGTGTGAAAAAAGTATACAACTATTAAGAAACACGTATACAAAATAGAATAACATGTATACAAAAAAGAATACGTTCACCCTTGCACCCGGGTGCACCTAATATCAATTCTTTCTTTAATAAGCTTAGCCCACTCCATAACGGATTTCTAGATCCGTCCCTACACACACATTTATTTTCTTTCTTCTATTGGTAGGTATTTGATTGTAAATTTGTGGGTAATTCTCATACTCAAAATAAATAAATTTCTTTTTTCCAAAAAAACATTTATTTTCTTTCTTTAAATCAACCTAGCTCTCCACTACAACTAAAATTAAATATCCTAATTTTAAAGATTGTAAATTCAAATTCTTAATAGTATTTTTATTTTGTTTGAACAGATTCATTACAAACAATTTATTTTGTGGAGCGTGATTTATTTTTTATTGCTTAAAAGAAATGGTTAATTCCCCTGACACAGTTGTGTATTCCCTCTCAAAAAAGCCCAATTCTCGTTAATATATGTGTATTATTTTATCGTTTCATTAGTCTTCTAAAATTTCTGAAATCTATTATTGAATTCAATATTTTGATAGATATCGTACAAAATCTGTGTAAATAGTGAAATGTTCATCTAATAATCAAGTGGATGAGATATAAGGACAAAATCGTCCAAATCCATGATTATCGCTCTTATGCATGCACATCATCCAACTATTCAACAACTCTATCTAATGTTGAATCATCCCATTAAAGGTATGTAGAGTTCTAAGAAACAACAAATTAAAATGACATTTTTTTATAAAACAAATACTCTATCTGTCACATTTTCAATTTCCGTATTTTTTTTTAAATCATTTTTGCACAATGTTATAAGCAACCTCACGACATCACTCTGCAACAAAAATATTACTCCCTCTGTCCAGAACAAAAAAGTGTATTTATTTTTTGCACGTAGATTAAAGAGTATTATTATTTTATGTAAAGTAGGTAGGTATATTAGAGAGATGTGATGGGTAGTGTAGATCATTAGTGAACCATTTTTACTAAAAAAAGGAAAATGATGCAATTTGAATAAGACGTCCAATATAGTAAAATGATGATATTTTGGCAGACGGAGGGAGTACATACTTTATTAATTAAATCAAATAGTAACTTTTTTCATTTTTTCACTTTGAATTATCCAAATCATCTCTCTATATATTTTTAAGTTTTTTTTTTTTAATCCATGTACTCGAGTATGCCAAATTACAAGGAATTGATGAAGTAATTTTATTATTTTTCAACCAGAAATTAATCAAAATGATGTAAGATTAATTAAAGAAAAGAAAGTTTCCAAACTTAAAATGAAAACTAACTTGAGTTCTTTTAATAATATATATATATATATATATATATATATATATATATATATATATATATATATATATATATATATATATATATATATATATATAGTTACTCTCTTGAGACGGGTGTGAGACGAGTTGACCCATCATTAAAGTATGCTTATTTGTAATTAATGTATGTTAATAATAAATCATATTATAACAGCTAAAATCATACTTTAATGCATAATCAAGCATACTTTAGAAAACATACTTTAACAACTATTAAACATATTTTATTTATATAATAAGCATACTTTAATGATGGGTCGACCCGTCTTATAAATAACTCGTCTCACAAGAGACTTTGTCATATATATATAGTGACTAGAGTAAATATTTTTTGTTAAATGAACAATTAATTTCAGTTTTTTTAGACCGTTTTATAGAAATGAGTGTTGTAAGGTGAAAATATTTTAATTAATTTGTAATATGTTTAATAAAAATAATAACCGTTTAAGTACATTATTTTATAAATAATTTATAATATTAATGAAAAATTATTTTTTTTATGACAAAAGATAAATAATTAATGAAAAGTAAAATTGACTGAGATGAATACATGCTGCTCTAAAATTAAATGACTCGATACTTGATTCGAATAAAGTATGGATAAAATTATGAAATTACTTATAATTAATTTGAAACAAAGTGTTAATGTAATCACTCAATTTATTTACACCCCTCGTTTTTATTAATAATAATCCATGTCGCAAAATTAGGCGGGCCGGTGTGAATTGTGAAACTCGCTCTTTCCGTTACATCATGCATATGCTACTTCTAATTAAAAATAACTTTTTATGGATAAATTTTAAATACTTATATATGAATATAAATCGAACACAACTTAATTCATCCCGCCTAATTCACACCTACGTAGCTTCATCAACTTTAATTAGATTAATTAATTGAGATATAGTAATTGTAATTTGTAAACTCCATGTGTCTCCTATGCCTTTCTGGTCGGTGGGCGTGTACTCCCACTCTTCAATGTTTACATTAGATAAAGAGTTTAAAATATCATTCTGCCGTTTTTTATTTTATTTTTATTTTAAAAGTAGAGCTTAACAAATGTTTTTTCATTGGTATTTTTATTTGCTTATAATTTTTATTATCTTTTTGCAACCTTTTTCAATGTGATGAGTATAACGGACATAGATGTGGGGAAGTGGAAGTAGTATTTAATTTGACGATGTTGGCTGTCATCATGCTGGAATATTTAATGCACCAATGAAACCAATCCCCATAGCCATTCAACGCTTAATTTTCGCAACCATGAACCTATCTAATTTTTTTTTTACAAAAGAAACTATATACAGTTGCTTTACTTTTTAATACTATAACATAACACCTCTTGTTAATTATAAATCATTGTCTCTAACATTGACTTTACCATACATTCCAATTTTTATTATTTTTGCCAGACCAAACTGGTAATAAACAATTATTTTTCCGTAAAAAAAAAGAAAGGAGGAACTGCCACCATGTAGAAAGACTAATTATTTTGTATAGATTTTTTTTATAAAAAAAAGAAATGTAACCATTGAAATGAGACGCTCAAAATGGTATTAAGTTATGACGGGAAATAAGTAGTATTTATCACAATTTTAATTTATATCAAATCAAAAATCAAAATGCAAGATATATATTCTCTTCATTGTATACATTTAGACTTAGTTTCGTATTTTTACATTTCTGTCCCTACCTGTGACTTTGATTTAAATTGATGATAAATTTTTGAGTCAAATTGCAGTGTAATGGGTGCACTGATGCACCTGAATAATATAACGAAATACTTACTTTTATGTGCAAATTATATCCTATTATTACTTTTAGGTAAATTTACCTAAAATTAATATTATTATATACCAAATTATATTGCACAGTCCCAAATATACCATTATCCACTTTTGTGATGATATGATAATATCCTTAAAATCCTATTTCATAATTACCATAATAATCTAACCGATCCCAAAGTTGCAACATATTTTATCATCATTCAATATTCATTGTCCGTTGATGTAAAACTCTTCAAATTGCTGCATAATTGATAATAATTCATTTTCTCAAGAAATAAGTCTATAAATATGTTGCACAATTAGTTATATTTATACACAACTGTTGAATAAAGTTTCACAACCTAACTAGATGTCATTTTTATGAATTACATTTCTTGTAGATATGCATAACATAGTTTTTCAAAAGTATAATTATCAAAAGTAAATAATTCTGTTGGACATAAAATTATGTCTGAATCATGTTGTACATTGTGCTGCACAACCAATTACATTATTGCACAACCCTTTAAAATGTTTGTACAATCTAATATGTTATTGCACAACTAGTGTATAACTATGCATTATCATTGGCATCCGTCCACGCCCTTTCACCATCTTAACCCTACCTTCGTTGAAACTGAAGAACCAGCAAACCAACCAAATCACCACCGCCACGGGTGTGGAGGCAATCAAAAACGGTAAAATTAATTACGGGCATCCAGATCTCACTTACTCGTTCCTGTTGAGTTTTACACATCGAGTTTTGATGAGAAACGATTATGAGGACAATGACATAGACGATCCTGTGTTTACCATCGATCATAATGATGCGGTGGGAGACAATTACGAAGACTACGACATAGAACAAGAGAAAATATGACGCGTGGTTGAAGAAGAAAATGACAATTATGATGAAGGCGAAAATCATTGGAAATATCTATAAATTTGCTATGGTTGTAGCGATTAATTAATACAAAAATTTTAGCTTTAATTAATACAAAAATTTTAGCTAGAAATAAGGGAAGTTGAGAGGAGATCACAACAAACAATGAATAATATAATTATTTCCTTTTTAAACATTTAATTAGGGTTATTTTAGATATAACACTTTAAATTTTTGTATCTCATAGTTATATTTTTAAATGAACGCATCTCATATTAATAATAGTTAATACTGTATTAGATTAATCCGTTAGATCACGTTCTTATTAATCTTTAACCCTAAAATTTTTTAATATTTTAAAACTTTTAAGGATATTGATTTTGTGTGTATGATTTCAATTGTAAAAATTAAAAATGTTTACTTTTTAACTTATTCAAACTAAAATAACAAAATTGAGTATAAACTTGTGAAAATGTGTGGCAGTGCCCATTGGAAGATATTTTTTTGCCCATTTAAAAGTAAAAACATTATTTCCACCCACTCTTTATAGTACATTTTAAGAATACTCTTATTTGTTGTTATGACTCAAATTTAATTAATTAAACTCAATTTTTTTTTTTGTTAATTCAACTCTTTTATTTTTTTTAGTTTATGTCGGTGAAAAAAATTTAAATCTCTATTCAACTTTTTTTTTAAAACCTATTTTTACTTATTCGTCGCAAAATTTTTACTTATATTTTTTTTTATTTATATTTTTTGGATTTTTAATACTATAGATCTCTACTCCACCCAATTTTTTTTTATGTTTTATCTATGTTTTGTTTATATTCAGCCCAATTTTTTTTTACTATATTCATCTTTTTTTTGTTTTTAAAATCTATCGACGAAAATACTATAGTTCCTCCGTCCCACCCAAAGAGTCACTTTTTTTTATTTTGGGCGTCTCACCCAAAGAGTTATCTTTTCTTTTTTACACATATGAGACCACACACACCCACTAATATAATTAAAATATGGTGGTCTACGCTCTCACTAATACAACTACCCACTACACATTAAATAATAATACTCCTTAATCCAGATGAAAAAAAAACAAATGCAACCCTTTGGATGGACGGAGGGAGTATATTTCTAGTTGATTTTTTTTTCTTATTCAGTCTTTTTTCCCTAATTGACCCATTAGTTGTACTCATTTGGTCCATTTTTTCCGTACTCCTCGATCTTTATTCAACAAATTTTATGTTTTTTTTTTCTATTTATCCAATTTTTTACATTCGAAAGTAATTGCGGTTGATTTTGTACCTATAATCGTTGTGAGTTGAACGAAGAATGATTAGTGTTGGGCCCTTTGGGCTATCCTGTAGCCCAACTGCTGATCTTCAATTTTGGTATTGGGCTTGGTTAAGCCAAAGTCCATCCCTCCAACCCTCTAGTCGCTCAACCCTAATGGGACCCGAACACTCTTCTCTTCTCTCTTTGATTCTTGTCGTTGTTGCCATGAATAGAAAGATTGATATTTCCTTTCATGTGGTGGCTAGACTCTTGTATAAGTAGTGTCTCTGCCTTCACTTATCAGGACTACGAAATAGAGAGTGTGAGTGTTTATGTGAGTTTCTTTGGTGGGTTTATGTTCTAAATCTATCGTGGGTTTATTTCCATTGCCACTGTGTGATCATCAGTTTTGTTGTGAGCCAAACTTCAGGAATTTGAGCACCTCTTGTCTTTCCCTAATCCCGACGTGTCGACGACCGAGATACTCAACAGTGGTGTCAGAGCCGGTCGGTCGGTCGTCCGTCGGTTCTAGTGCTTTGTGCCTTTTCATATTCAGGGAAGTCTCTTTTTCGTTTTCTTTGATCTATTTGTGTTCTCTGGAATTTGTCTTCTCAAAACTTGTTAGATCTGTTTCTGACTTGAACTATTGATTTCGTTCTTAGTTCTTGTCTTCGGTGCTTGGTGCTTGGTAGCTGTTGCTGGTGCCCTTCGTGTGGCTCGTAGTATCTGCTCTTGGCCATTCTGAGCCTTCGCTCAAGTGGCTCCGATGAGTTTTGGAGGTGTATTGAGATTTCATCCGAAATCTCGCTCTGGTATATTGACTTGTTACCCTAATTTATTTCAGCATAATAGTGTCACTGATTGTGACTATAGGGTTGGGATTCTGTGTTGTTAGTCATTTAGGATTTGTGTGATGCTTGAGGTGGCTGGCCCTCTTGGTGATCCTATTTGATTATTTGCTTTTGTGAATCTCATTTCTGTACATATTTTCCGCTGCTGCAAATCTGATTTTTCTGCCTTTACTCTTTTATTCGCTTTGTGTGTGATTAGAGTAATCTTTAGGCCCTGAATGACCCCCTGCGTATTCGATTAATCGTCTTGTGAACTGGGATAGCCTCAGTCTGCCTGTGTATGTCAGATTGTTTATTATTTATTTCTTTTCCGTGATTGTTCTATGTAGCTTTGAATACCTATGGCTTCTCAATCGTCGTTTGGACAAGCCCCATTTAATGAAAAATGTGACTTCAGTGTCTGGAAACAGAAAATAAAGTGTATCCTTATCCAACAACGGGTATTTAAAGTTGTAGATCATTCTTATGAGAAGGATACTGTTGATGCTAAAAAGTCTGAAATGAATAAACTTGCTTTGTCTGCTATTATATTGAATTTGTTTGACTCCGTGTTGAGAAAGGTTGGTGTGTATGATTCTGCTAAAAACTTTGGGATAAGTTGGGTGAGTTATACACTGAAACTTCCTTGCCTAGTAAACTGTTTCTACTTGAAAAGTTCTTTCGTTTTAAATTGGATTTAAACAAAGATATTGTAGAGAATCTTGATGTGTTTACTAAGTTTATTCTAAATATTAAACAGTCTGGTGACAAGCATATTGATGAATATTCTCCAATTGTGCTCTTAAATGCTATTCCTAAATCATACAATGATGTTAAATCTGCTATTAAGTATGGTAGAGATGATATTACTTTGGATGTTGTGATTAATGCTCTTAAGAGTAAAAAGTATGATTTAAGTCAGAATGAAACTCACTCTGGGGTGTTATGCATGTTAAGCCTAAACTTATGAATAAACCTAAGAATAGGAGATGCTATAACTGTCATGAACGTGGTCATTATGCTAATAAGTGTCCCCACCTAAAAAGGATAATTCTAGTGATCAAGCAAATGTTGCAACTGAAACTGTGAATTATGGTGATGTTTTCTGATTTATGTTGATGTGTATTTAATTGTGCATTTTAAATACTGTATGTTTTTTAATGGCTTATTATTTATGCATGTTTGTGTGGAAATGTGTTTTCCTTAATTTTTGTGTTTTCTCTAGGTGAGAAGTACTTTGAAATTTATTTTCTGTCTAGCATGTTTATTTATTAATTTTACTTTTGTTGTTGGTTGCTCCTAGTGAGGTGGAGCACTATTATTGGTTTACTATTTGTTGGTATTGTTAGTGCTTATATGCATTTGTTAGTTGTTCCTAGTGAGGTGGAGCACTATTGTTGATTTACTATTTGTTGGTATTGATAGTGCTTATGTGCATTTTATATGCTTATTTGTGTCTCTTAGTGAGGTGGAGCATGTTACATGAATCTAAGCTTTTGTAGCTCTTGTTAGATTATATTTTATCTATGTGTGCCTCTTTGTGTGGTGTCTTCGTGATACTTTTTAATTGCTATAGCTTTGTTTTTTCTTTGTGTTTGGTATGCGCGCGTGTCTTATAAACTTTGTGTTTTTGATCTTGGTGATTACCCTTAAACTTCGTGTTCATGATCTCTGTGATCACTTTTGAGGTTTGTTCTCTGCTCACTATATCTTTGTGATATTGTGTTCCTTTGCCTTTTTGGCATTTCCCTTCGTGGGGCTTTGTGTCGGATTATACACTAATTTGTGTTTTGTTAATGTGCAGGTATGTCCGGGAATGTGCTATGATGAAATCCTGACTAGATGAACACAGTGGTGAGTTGGACCAAGGTGGAGAATTGTTGGTCCCTTTGGGCTATCTTGTGACCCAACCGCTGGTCTTCAATTTTGGTATTGGGCTTGGTTAAGCCAAGGCTCATCCCTCCAACCCTCTAGTCGCTCAACCCTAATGGGACCCGAATACTCTTCTCTTCTCTCTTTGATTCTTGCCGTTGTTGCCATGAATGGAAAGATTGATCTTTCCTTTCATGTAGTGGCTAGACTCCTGTATAAGTAGGGTCCCTGCCTTCACTTATCAGGACTAAGAAATAGAGAGCGTGAGTGTTTACGTGAGTTCTTTTGGTGTGTTTATGGTCTAAATTTATCGTGGGTTTATTTCCATTACCACTGTGTGATCATCGGTTCTGTTGTGAATCAAACCTCAGGAATCTAAGCACCCCTCATCTTTCCCTAACTCCCGAGATACCCAACAATTAGTTTTATAATTACTTGGTGAGGTGATTTGATTTGACGTAGAGTTATACTCCATTTGTTCCTGACTTTCATTACTTGTGAAATGACATCGTGCGCTCCGTCATATCATGCAAAAGTTTTCCTTTTATAATTATTTTTGAAAAGAAATATTAATGATGTGAATATACAACTATACAACAATACATATTCCCCTCAATGGTGAAACAGCTGTAATGTGCAGTATCATACCCAAATTAAACGTTCTTTCTGATTTAACATGATTTTAGACCATTGAAATTAAAGAAACTTGATCGATTTATTATTATCTAATATATTAGGTCGGTGGCATAAGTATAATCCCTCCATCGCATTAGAGAGTTACATTATTCATTTTGGTATGTTTTTTTTTATCTCTTTGTCGAGTTTTATACAAAATTATTAATTATTCCGTTTAGAATATAAACACAATACTTACAATAACCGACTACATATATTAAATAAATCGAGTTTACATATTTTTATATATGTAGACCATATTACTCTTTAATACATGAAAAATAACTCTTTAGACACGCAAATTATTACCTTTCTAAATTAAAAAATTAATCTTCAAATTCTTATAATTTTTATTTTATCTATTACTTTTTATTGCATGAAAATTTATTATTTATACACATAAATTATTATTAATATTAGAATGAGCCGAAAAATAAAAAATATGTGAACAATAGATGAGAGTGAATGTATGTAAAAACGATTTCATGTTTTATGCCAACATTAGCGCATTTCAAGTAATGTGCATGCTAGATTTGTTTGATGGGACTTCCACCAAAGAGTTTTGATTTATGTCTTGTCAACTCACTGCTTGCCACATCTCAAAAACCTGATGGATTAACTTCCACACACCCACGCACTCCCCAACTTAAAAAAAAAAAAAAAAAAAAAAAAAAAAAACTGAGCAGGTTTGGAATGAGTATTTTCGGGCAATGATTTATATTTTTGCCAATAAATTAAATAAATTAGGCAATGCATTTTAGACTTTTCCTAAGTTAAAGATGCAATTAGGATCTTTGAGTTAATGTGAAAGACATGTTATGACACAAAAATCATGACAAATTACGTAAAATTGAATTAAATCGAAAGTTAGTGATTCATGGAAAAAAAATAACTAAAGACAATTTATATCAAGGGGTATACAAGAAAAAAAGTTACTTATAACAATGGTTTTCTTTTTCTTTTTTGGTAATTGTTTTTCACAAGTTTTTATTTATTTATTTATTTATTATTCCCTCCATTCCATAGAAGTTGACACACTTTCCTTTTTGGTTTGTCCCACTAAAATTGACACATTTCCTTTTTAATATATGGACCCACACAAAAAAAAATTAATCTATTCTCATGGGCCCCAAATATCACCTCTAATACAACTACCCATTATACATTAAATATTATTTCTCTCACTTCACTTTACTCCACTTTACATTAAATTATTATACTCTTCAATCTCCGTGCCAAAAAAAAATTATACTAACTTCTATGGGACGGAGGGAGTATTATTTTAGTATGGACGCTAAGTTTTTATATTATTTTATTTTTTTTCGTCAATTGGAACCTGTTAGACAAATGATCCGATGCAGTGAGAAGCATTAAGATTGATAAAAGAGCAGCAGCAAAACCGTAATCTTTTAATAAAATATTCAAAATTGATCAGATTTTAGTCTATTAAATAATAAATACTATCAATTTTTTTTACTTCTTTAACGTGATAATCCATTTATTTGAGTGAGATCATGCACGTCGAATCAACAGAAATTAGAGATTTGATGCATACTGAATATCCCAATATAGTTATTATTTTTTTTTTTTAAATATCCTAACATAGTGGAGCAAGAATATAAAGTAGCTTCAGTCTGAAAAAGATTGATGGTTTTTGATTAGTAAGAAAAGAATAAATCTCTGTTGTTATTTCAATGAATGAACCCGCCTGCTCTTTTCCTCTCATCTTTTGACTATATAATTTATTTTTCTCAATATTAATTGAATTTAATCTAGACTTGGATGATGAGATGCTGATCTCTATGATTAATTTGTTTAAACTAAAGGTTAAATATCCCCTATATATATTCCTATATAACAAGATAAAAATTAAAAATTTAAACTGCTCTTTTCTTGGAAAATTATTGTATAGTCCTTTAAAGATGTGAATCTATATATTAAATTGAGTTGTAACAGTTTGTATAGAAGATGAGTTTGAAATTAAGTATAGTAATTTGATTTTGGACCACAAGTCAAAAGCATGCACAATGTTATACAGGTACGTACATACATACATGCATACGCAATGTTAGAAGTGGGGGTTATGGTGATGAGGCAAACATTTGACATCAGATGTTTAAGCCCATTAAATGATGAAAATGGAAATTGTTTCATATATCATTTCTTGCTTACATTATGACCATTACCTACACCAATTTACTTTTCCACTTCCGCCTAATCGATAAGAACACATTAATTTCTGGTTATCCAAAGTTGACAAACACAAGGATATTTTAAACTCAAATAAATGATTAATTGGAATTTAATGTTTAGAGGACTTTTCTAATGATTGTATATATTTAATTGGAGCTAGCAGTGGGTTATAATTAGCACATACTCCATATATTATTATATTTATAGTAGTATGTATATATATCATTAAAGGGGTGGGAGGCAGAGGTTTCATGTACGTGTGTTGAGGGTTAAGCTCAAATAAATTGTATGGAGATGGAGATGGAGATGGAGATGGAGATGGAGATGTTTATTAGTAAGTTGTAGCATGGATTTTAAAATTAAGTAAACAATTCAAAACTTCAACTTACATAATAAATGAGATATTGAATTGCATTGGGGCGATTGATTAGTAATTCTAGCATCATGACTAAGCCACCCAATATTATACATACATACTGCACCTATATATGTCAATGTTGTTACGCAATCCTGGTGGATTATTTTTATTTTAAATTTCAACCATTATTAAATATGGATCTTACATATGCAAGAATTTAAGATTTGGGTTCAGATTTAGTGGCCATGTGGTTGGATTTGTTGGAAATTTAGTTTTGCTTTAAAAGCACCTAGCTGCTCAACTTTCTTTTCTTTCTTGTTTGTACATACGTGTATCATGTATGTAATTTGGTAGAGTCTACATTAGATGGTAGAATCTACTTTCTACATGTATAAAATAACACGATGAAATCGGGGGTGTGTGTGAATATATCATAGGAGTGTTGATGGTTGTTCTCGACCCGTTAATTGATGTTTACGAGATAAAGATATTTTGTAACGGAATCAAGAACGAACACAATCAAGTATAATAAAACTACAAACAACAGGATCAAACTAATAGAAAACCCAATTCCCACCAAAGAGCTCAACCGATTTTTATTACTTTCCTCTTAAACAACACTCATAAAATCCTCTCTCTACAAGTGCAATGTCTAGAGCCGAATATTAGTTACCTGTCTCTCTCCTATGAGAGAGGCTATTTATATCGTTTCCAAAACCTAAACCAAGGCCAATCACCTTGCGCCATTTGGATGGAGACAAGCCGCCTTTAATGAAGCTGTTGGTGCGCCGACCAGTTGCAGGAGAAGTCTGGGCGCCGTTTGTTGCTTTTGTAGGGTTTCGCAGAGTGCCTCCGTCCTTTGCTGGCCTCCAATTGGTTGTTAGAGCAGCATGTGCCAGCCAATGGTTGTCTTCTAGTTAGGATTGCTGCCCAAGACACCTCTTCTTCCCGTTAGTGTTGTCCTCTAGCCTGCGGTACTTGTCAACTTTCATGATGGTGTCTGTTCCTCACTGTCCCGCTTTCGCTGCCCCCCCTTTGGTCTTTGGACAGGCAGGCTTTCGGTGCTGTGGTGTTCATCCGAGCTCTCGGACAGGGGAAGGACGTCGCCGAGGTTTCCTGCCGAGGGAGCTTCCTGGCCTCGGCCTTGTTTGGTGGGTTCCTCTTTGTTCTTTCCTCGATTGGGCCTTCGGGTTATCGCGACCTCCTTGGGCTGCCTCAATTTCCTTTTCAGTTCTGTTTACCGTTTTGGCCGCCTAGGGGTTGGGTCTTTCTCTTCAAATATAATGGAGGTTATTGGGCTTTTGGGCCTTTCAAACATGAGGGATATAATACCCATAACAAGGAGTATAGTAGAAGTAATACTCTATGGTTGTGAAAACAGAGAGGCAATGAAGTAGTGTAAATATTTAGTTGACTAGTCAAGAAATTTGCCTTTTGTGCAAACCATCTTGGGATCTTTTCCTACAATTAATAAATTTCCTGCCTGCTCTTCAATTTACATTAACTTGAATTCCATACCACTAATTCTGGCTACCTCTCACCATAATTTAATTAAGCTTTAAAGAAAGCCATCCCATCCTTCAAACTCTCCCCTCCCCTGCCCTCTTATATATATCATCCACCTCCAAATACAACCACCTCCTGCCTTGCCCTTATACAATTCAAACCTCCCTCTATCTCTCTTTCTACAGGTATATATGTATATTTCATGATTTCTTCATATATTAATACATCACTACTCCCTTAAAAGTGTTGTAATATTCTAGTTTACTACAGCTAATTAGAGGAACATCACTTAATGATATGAGTGGAAGAAAGAAAGCACTTGAGGTGGAGCTGAAGCTGAATTTGCCCTCACCAAGCCGAAGAGTGGAGTCCCCGATGGTGTCTCCGACAACTTCATGCGTGTCGTCGGAGGTGAACCAGCAGGATGGGTACTCCACCAGCCCTGAGGCGACATCCATGATGCTGGTGGGTTGCCCCAGGTGCCTCATGTACGTCATGCTGGCAGAGGAGGACCCAAGATGCCCCAAGTGCAAGAGCACTGTTCTGCTTGATGTTATTCATCATAACACAAACCCAAAAAAGAAATCATGAACATTGTAGCTACTACTTCATCAACCAACAAACTCTATGGAGCTTGTCTTTAATACTGCTATTTATCTTTTAAGTTTTTAAGCAAGAGTTGTTTAGCTCATGTCCTCAAGTTTCTTGTTATCTAATTTTCATGCCAATCACACCATGCCACAACACCCTCTCAATCCTAATTTCTTCTAATTCTTTTTTAAGGAACACACAATATATCCATCTAGTAGCTTAACTCAATATTATACACCATAGCTTTGCCTTTCTGGCCCACCGCAACTTTCACTCTAAATCTCACCTAATTTACTTTTTGCACCATCTTAAACTAACCCAATATTTGATTAAAACTGAATTAATACTAGTAGTAAACAAGTAAAATATTCATTAAGGGAGGTTCATGAACTCAATTAATATCATCATAAAATAATAAAAAAATGAAAAGAAATAAATGCCTTTGCATACACTTCAACTCAACTCAACTCAACGTCTACATTACAATTAAGATAAAGGAATAAGGGGTAGTTCGAGCATTGAAAATATTAGATTGAGAAGCCATTAAACCAAAATAAATGCAATAGTAATTGAGACAGTTGAGAATAATGAGGCTATTACGTCATGATAAATACAAAATAAATTCACACCTTTTCTTATTCTTCATCTCCTTGCCTCCAATATATCTTTCTTTTTTATTTATTATCTGCCTTTCACACTAAATGCCCCAAGTACCCTCCATCTTCTCCTATTCAATTCTCCTAACTTCCTTCATTTCTGTATTCCTCTGCTTGATTTTATTTTCATAAATAAAGAAAAGATGATGCCTAGAAAGCAGATATATATTGAACACAATACAAATCTTTTAGACCCCACTCACAAGACTACACATAAGAGTACATGGAATTTTTAAACTCAATTACCTGGTATATTTGGAGCAGATATGATTGAGGATCAATTTGGCATGGCAACATATATATGATTTTCATTGAGGCATAATCACAAAAATTGACTTTCACTGTCCTTCCTACCTTAAAAAACATACTCCCTCCATCCAAAAAAAAAAAGTTCACTATTTTTTCCATGTTCAATATTAAGAAAAGTGAACTTTTAGAGGTACTTTGGTAACTTTGGATAATAAATAAATAATAAAATAAGTTAGGTGTCTTAGATATAGATGGATTGTTGTAAATAAAATGTAAGAGCTAGGAAGATTAATTGTTTTGACCTGAAGGCTTTCTTGAGGCGGACGAAAATAAAAAAAGTGAAGGCTGACAGGTGAAAATAACATGTGAACTCAGAAACTACCTACAATAAGAAATATATATACTACAAATTAAATTCACATTCCTTAACACCACTTAATCTCACAATTAGCAATAGTAAGTTACAGATCAAACACATCAGTTGTGCAGTTTTATTTGCTGGTAGAATATACGATGAACTCATGAATCAGAAACACTTTCTGCATTTGCTTGTGATAAAAATCCATATCATTGTTTATTTATTTATTCCTGGATAGAAGGTGGGACGTGAAACAGATGCATACACTATGCAATTTGATTAGACAAATCAATAAGCCTAAAATTGCTTCATTTACTAGCTATACTTAATGCCAAGAAAAGTAGTATTCAAGTCATCATGAAGTTAAAGAATTACATGATTTAATGATAGCAATAGCAATGCAGTTAATAGTGGTTGCAGGTAAAAGCATCAAAACAAGAAAAACTTATAATGAATTTTGAGCGTAATTCAATCTTTAAATCTAGAAGCGAATTAGTATGAGCAAACTATAGAGTGTGCAATATTAATGACGAGAAGTGAGACAATTTAGTTAAATTAATTCTCTTCAACATGGTCCAACCAAAGCCACACCCGTACCCTGTTATACACCAGCCAGCTTCTTTGAACAGAGACAAGCCATACACATGCAAAACATGTTAATATTAATGGAGCATTAAAGTTTTTTATGTATCTGAAAATGAAAGATTTATCCAATTTTAAGTAAAACCAAGTGATCTGAATTCTAAAGGTCTCTCAGCTGATTAATTCCCCAAGCAGTGACATTAATTCAGTAGCTTATGGGTATGAAATTAGGAGTAGTGTATATGGTAGACAGAACCTCCAACCCCACTACGTTACCACTTCATATATCTGTCATAGTTACAATAAATGCTATGTCTGTACTAAGTTTCACCAAATATTATTCACAAGCCAACATCAAACAATCAACATGCGATTGATTATATATATGTTTTCAATACTAAGCCCACATTGTCATTATATATGATATATCCCAAGGCTAGCTTTAAAACTACTGTAATAGCATTCAATACCAAAATTACTACTGTAAAGACCACATGCTATGTATGCTACCTTGTGTTGTTAATTCTAACCTCAATGCCCAACTTAACTTTTCTTAAATATATAGTCACACCCAAATCCATAAGCTACTGTGGACTAAACAAAGCATAATGTACTGATAAAGTAGCAACAACTTGCCAACACTGCCATGTACCAAAACTAGAAAAAATTCATTCTTTGATTTGGCCAACACATTTGTACTCAAATCCAATATCCTTATATGCTTATGGAAAGCTCACAAACATCTCACGTCAGACGTGTTGCATGAATATTGTGTGCAATGCATGTGAAGGTAATCAGCTTAGAATCAAGATTAGCAACCTGGAAGGAGGTTTAGCAGGTCCTGTTGCAGTGGTTATTTTGGAGCCTTAATGGATTGGATCATAACGGATAAAGGCTTAACCTTATAGCTTCACACATAAGCTATCACTTAAATGTTGTTTCAGCTAAATCCATAACCATTTGATGGATGATCAGGTGCCAACAAAACCATATCACCAAGTTTGGTGTCGGTTGAGCCAGTTTTGCTTCTTTAAGCTGCTTCATCACTCATTCTCTCATTGTAATCAATCCATACTCTCACAACCAATAAAAACACTTTCTCCATAATCGATGTAAAATATTTTTCATTGTTATCAATTTTTTCTTAAAAAAAAAAAAAAAACTCCCAGCATATATAGTTAATTTCTAATACTACATTAACAAGAAAATAAATAAAAGATAATTCTTGAATATAGGGGGAAAAAACAAGAGAGGCTAATTCTGGGTTATACATTGGTGTTGGGCCATTGTAGCGGACTTGCTGAGCCCAAAATTGGTAGCCCATTGAGAGTCCTTATAACATCTCTACGTTCCTCAACCTTCACTTACTCTTTTACATATTCTCTACGCTCGCCTCGCCTTCGCCCTCCTAAATATCTCCATTTTATCTTTCATCAAATCCTTCTGTTCAACCCAATTTACGTTCTTACGCCATGACTCTTGGCTCAGGAGGATCCAGTGTCGTGGGTAACCACTTTTTCCTCTCGCCTCTTATTTGATTTCTACCTTATTGTCCTTTGTTCATTCATTGTTTTCGATTTTCACATTTTTCGTCGTTAATGATCTGGGACTGGGTCCTTGAAATTTGTTTTGATTGAGTAAAATATAGTTTCATGAGTTTAATGTCGGATCTCCTTGAAGAGTTGTTCGTTGTGAGTTTGATTGTTATAGATGTGTATTGATTTTGTATTTGGCGTTTACTAATTTGAATTCTGCCAATTGGATTATTGAGCTGTGTTGATTTAATGACACAGTGATGCTTTTGGTGTATTCCTAGTTAAAAAGATGCCTCTCAGTGTTGTTTTCGGCCTGTTTTCCTGTTTTGACTTGTTAGGGTGGTTTTCGATTTCTGCGCTTTGTACGGCCATGATTCTGTTCTTCCTTGCTTCTATTGATTCGTGTAATATTAATTGGTTAATTGATTAAAAGAGAACTCAAGCTCTTCTGTTTATTGATTTTTGTGATGGTTAGCAATTAAGCATTTATCGAATCGTACCCTTTATGTATGCCACACAACACTTTCTAATTGCTTAATTATAAACTTTTGTTAGTTCTTCTAATGGTGAAGCAAATGAAATATCTACATTGGTTCTGTGTGAGTAAGTTTGGTCGCATTGTTTGAGCTGAAAACTGCAAAACTGTGCACTCTCATGTACAACTATGGATTTACGAGAATGAGCAATGTAACTTGTAGGGCATAGTCTGAATGCTATGATACCTGTCATGTATAGGATACTGAGTTACTTGATGAAAACATTTAGTGTTTCTAGTTTTCTGGTTTTGTTGCAGTTCCTAGAAATTTCAGGTTGCTGGAGGAACTTGAACGTGGGGAGAAGGGAATTGGGGATGGTACTGTTAGTTATGGAATGGATGATGGAGATGATATTTACATGCGGTCTTGGACAGGCACCATTCTAGGTCCACACAATGTAAGTGTCCCATCTGTTTGTGCCATCTTGTTTTGTATAATATCAAAGTTAAAAAAGGGTAGTCCTCCAATGTTGTCTCCATGATTTTGTACTACAGTGTGTATTGTATTATTTAGCTGTTTAATAATTATTGATTGATATAGATTAAATATATTATTGTAGTGAACTCAATGTCAATCAGAACTAAAAGTTGATTCCGACTCCATAGTACTACGAAAATGTCATGGCTGGAGTTTGAAGTAGATAGGTTACGAATGAAGTTTAAGTTTGGTGCAAAATCTTACTATACAGATGCAGAAGCTACATTAACATGGAGTTCATAGAATAAGATTGCCTTGCTATAGTGGGCTGTCAATTGATTAGTTACAACTTACAATTACAATTTAGATGAATCACACAATGTACTTATTTAAAATATGAAAAGAATAGTTTATAACCTCTTTTTGTGCTAGAATTTTTTTTTAGGAATATATGAATCCCTGTTGGTGATGGCTATTTGATGACAATGTATATGTTTCCATAGCGTGACTGTATCATGTTGAAGGTTTTGCATTTATATTGTTGATGGAATTGTTAGCACTTCTTTAAATTAACCATTATCATTGACTCATTGTTTGAACTCAAGTATGCCATTCTTTTTTCTCATGTCAGTCTGTACATGAAGGCCGTATATATCAGTTGAAGCTATTTTGTGACAAAGATTATCCTGAGAAGCCTCCCAGTGTTCGATTTCATTCTCGGATCAACATGACCTGCGTAAACCCTGAAACTGGTGTGGTACGTCAGAATTATTTCGTTAGAGCTGTATTAGCATTTTCAACTAGTGAATGATAATAAGTTCTCTGGTATTTTTTTGATTTGATTTACCATTGACGAATCCGTGATTCACCATTGGTCAGGCAATTTATATGAACTTCTCCCACCCCCACCCCCTTCTCCTTCCCCTTCCCCTTCCCCTTCTCCTTCAATTCACTTTCTTTAAGTGGTAGTGACATGCTATATTTCACGTTAAGTCTTCTTGATGTTAAATTGTAGATTGCATTTGGATAATGTTATGAGTTGTTCTCATTCCTTTTTTTCTTTTTTCTTTTTTTGGCTGGATAAATATTTTTATGAGTTATCCTGTGTCAGGAAACATCAAATGATGCTTGTCATTGTTAAAAATTGTAACATAACTTCTAATTGCAGTATAAACTGATTAAGCAAGTGAGTGCTTTCAAGTTGAGTTGATTTTCTAATAAATTCCTATCTACAAGCTCTATTGTATGAATATACTAGTAAACAAATTTTATACTCCAATTCCACCTAGTTCTTTGACAACATTTTTCCCATTCCTAGATGGTTTTCTATCATGTTATGCACATCTTCTCAAAACATTACTCTGCTATTTTAACCTACCTCCAAGGTTTAAGTAATGATGAAAATTTTACTGGAACGATTTGTCTATTGTGTTTTTTTAGTGCTGCACTTTAAAAAATGCTAGAATAGTGGATATTGACAAAATCCTTGCAAAAGGTGCACATTAATGATGGTGTGTGTGTAGGTGGAACCAAGGAAGTTTGGGGTTCTTGGAAATTGGCAGAGAGACTTCACTATGGAATACATACTAACACAGCTGAAGAAAGAGATGGCAGCTCCCCATAACCGTAAGCTGGTCCAACCTCCTGAAGGAACCTATTTCTAGTGTAAAGATATTAAAGGTCGTGTTGGCCAATTGCTCATTTTACAGTTCATATGGTTTTAGTATATTATGGTGTCAAGATGTGCGGGGGAATGCCCTCTCATAAGCTTTCTCCTATCAACTCCGGATTCCTGATATCTTTTTTCTGTTGTACTCCCTGTGTACTATGATGTCTTTTGGGTGTTTGATTGATGGAATTTCATGTGTATGATGTTAAGCATGTATCAGAATCATGGTGATAGTTGATGGGATCTTATTTCAAGAGTTCTCTTGGTACAAAATTTTGCTGATTTGCCTTTTCGGTGGCATGGCGTGAATGATGTGGTGTTTGTTGTGTTGTATGAGAAATCCTGGAGTAGCTTGCATTCTCTATGCTTTAATTACAATAACACGATGAAATTCTGTTTGATTCAACTCGCAAACTATTCGCACAATTATAAATTCATGCTACCTAACATGTTTAATTCTGAAAAAAAAAAATGATTTTTATGAAATCTAGATTGAGTAGTTCATTTTGTTAACTTATTTATATTAATTAATTAATTTTTATATATATAATGAATACTCCTGTGTTGAGTCTTATTTTAGGGATTGTATTTGAACCCAACCCGGAGTCCCTCCCAGACTCACATTTGCAAAAAGCTACACTAGTTTTAAGTTTTTTTTTTTTTTTTTGGAGATTTTAGATTATCTAATTCAGTCTCTGTCTTAATACTATGAGTTTAGTAAGATCAAATTATTATATACCTCATACATACTTTACGTTCTACTATGTTACACATATACGAATCCCGTAGATGTAAATTATGTTACACATATTAATCCTGTAGATGTAAATTTACTAAAATCAGCAACATCTACTAAAATCAGCTAATTTTAAATTTATATTTTCTTCGCACTAGTTTTAAACTTTACTTTTATTTTTACTAAATTAATTTAATTCTAAATTCATACTTTTTTCCTGTTTTAATTTTTACGTTTGTTTGTTTTTATGAAAATTAAGAAATATAATAATATTTTACGTTTATTTTTATTAAATTAATTTAATTCTAAATTCATACTCTTTTTCCTGTTTTAATTTTTACGTTTGTTTGTTTTTATGAAAATTAAGAAATATAATAATATTTTAGTGTGGAGTGATAGAAAGATAATGTTAGAATTAAAAATATACTCCAAATTTCACTTAAAAGTTAAAAACTCAAATGGATGTAGTAATTTTTGGACCTCAATTATTTAATTGAATTTATTCCGACTTAACTTTATACCCATTTCTGTGCTCTCCGTCTTTTTATGACACCTCGCCGTTCCCGGCCTCCACATCTCCTTTTACATATTCTCCTCAATCGCCCTTCTTCTCTAATCTCTATATTCGATCAAATTTACGTTCTCACGCCATGACTCTTGGCTCTGGAGGATCCAGTGTCGTGGGTACCCTCTTTTTCCTTTCCACAAGATTTTCGATCATTCTTTTATTTCCTTTCTAACTTATTCTCTGCTTTTTATCTACACGTTTGCGTGCTTAATCTGCGACTGGGTCCTTGAATTTGTTGGGGTTAACCGATTATTCATTTAAATATAATTTTAAGAGTTAAATGTCCGATCTCCTTGAAGAGTTGTTCGTGGTGAGTTTGATTGTAATAGACGTGTATTGATTTTCGATTTGATGTTCTCTGCTCTGAATTCTTTGAATTGGGTTATTGAGCAGTACTGATTATATGACTCAGTGATGCTTTTGGTCTAAGCTTATTTTTAAAGATTCCTTTCACTGTTGTAATCTGGCCGTTTTCCTGTTTTGAGTGACTAGTGATTTGGTTGTTCTCTATTTCTGCGTTTTTGTAATTGCATTTGTTTCTATTTGGGTCTATTGATTCTTGTTTCACTAATGGGTGAATTGATTTGAAGAGAACTCAAGCTCTATTTTATTGTGGATTGATTTGTGATGGTTAGAATTTAGTCATTTATCAAATCATACAATTTTATGTATGCCACTCCACACTTTAATGACAGATTTCTGTTAGTTCTTCTTATTGTGAAGCAAATGAACTATCTACATTTGATTATGTTTGAGTAAATAGCTTGTTTATTTTAACAGGTTTTATGGTTTTGGTTGCATTGTTCGGGCCTCAAACTGCATAAACTGCACACTCTCATGCACAACTATGGTTTTACGAGAATGAGAAATGAAACTTGTAGTGTATAGTCTGAATGCTATAGTGCCTGTAATGGATAGGATGCTGAGTTACTTGATGAAAAAAACATTTAGTATTCCTAGTTTTCTGGTTTTGTTGCAGTTCCTAGAAATTTCAGGTTGCTGGAGGAACTTGAACGTGGGGAGAAGGGAATTGGTGATGGTACTGTTAGCTATGGAATGGATGATGGAGATGATATTTACATGCGGTCTTGGACAGGCACCATTTTAGGTCCACACAATGTAAGTGTCCTGTCTGTTTGTGTCATCTGGTTTTTTATGACATCAAAGTAAAAAAAAATGGGTAGTCCTCCAATTTTTTTTAACTCTGTACTTAAGTATCATTCACTCTGTTTAATAACTATTTATGTAGATTAAATAAATAAATATATGTAAATATATAATTTTTTGATGCACCATTATTATTTTTAAATATATTAATGTTGTCAATTCCATGTCAGTCTGAATTAAAAGTTCCTGATTCCATAGTTCTTTGAAAATTCATGACTATCGTTGACTCATCATTTGAACTCAATTACATCATTCTTTTTCCTCTTGTCAGTCTGTACATGAAGGCCGTATATATCAGTTGAAGCTATTTTGTGACAAAGATTATCCAGAGAAGCCTCCCAGTGTTCGATTTCATTCTCGGATCAACATGACCTGCGTTAACCCTGAAACTGGTGTGGTAAGTCAAATTATTTTATAGAGCTGTATTGGCATATTTTGCTAGTGTATGATAATTGCTACTCTGGTATTATTTTTTTCTTTTGTGTTAAACTTGATTCACCATTGTCAAATCTGTGAGACTATATATATTTGCCTAACAAAATTATTATGAGCTTCCTCCACCCTCACCCTCTTCTCCTTCATTTCACCATCTTAAAATGGAAGTTGATGTTAAACTGTAGTAGATTGCATTTGGATAATTTTATGAATAGTCCCATACTTCTTTTTTCCTTGGATAAATATAATCTTTTTTTAAAAATATCTTGTGTCAGGAAGCATTTGTCATTGTTAATATGAGTAAGATAACTTATAATTGCAGTATGAATAATTAAGCAAGTGCTTCCACTCAAATAGAGTTGAGTTTCTTATAAATTTCCTGTCTACGAGTACAAGCCCTATTGTATTAGTATATATGCATGAGTAAACAAAATTTAAAAACATTTCCACCTAATGCTTAGATAGCATATATATCAATCTTCGAAGGTCCACTATCATGTAATGCACGTCTTCTCCAAACATTATTTACAGCTTCACTTTTGTTAGTAGAGTGGATATTGACAAAATCAGGCAAAAGATTCACAATTAATGATGGTCTATGTATAGGTGGAGCCAAGGAAGTTTGGGGTTCTAGGAAATTGGCAGAGAGACTTCACAATGGAATACATACTAACACAGCTGAAGAAAGAGATGGCAGCTCCTCATAACCGTAAGCTGGTCCAGCCTCCCGAAGGAACCTATTTCTAGTGTAAAAGATATCAAGGTCTTATTGACCAAATGCTTATTTTACAGTTTTATCGTTTTATTGATTATAGTGTGGGATGCCCTCTCATAAGCTTTTTCTGTCGGATTTGTTATATCTTTTTGTGTTGTACTCCTTATGTACTATGATGTCTTTGGATGTTTGATTGATGGAATTTCATGTGTATGACGTTAAGAATGTATCAAAATATCATGGTATTATAGTTGGGATCTCATTTCTTGAAAGATTATGTTGAAGGAAATTTTGCCTGATAGCGAGATTTTCAAGCTTGGAGTTGGATCTGTGTTTTCTGGTGTAGTGTGATTCTTGTATGATGTTTGTTGCATTATCATCACCTCAACCTCACCCTCACCCTCACCCTCACCCATGTCGAGAGTTATATGGCTGCCCAAAACTGGAATTTCTGCAAGGACTATTCATTTCTTAATTACATTGCTGTTGTTCCATAAATTTTAAAATGAAATTTCATAAGTCCTAAAAATTGTTACTCCAATATATGCCAACTTAAAAAAAAAAAAATGGGGCTGTGTTCCGATTTAATTGGAGGAGAGTTGTATGGAATTCATGAGAAAGGGTTGTTGATTAGTATGTAGGTGGCATTAAAAGTATGATGATTGTGATTGTAATTGTAATTGTAATTGTAAGAGCGAGGACGTGCAAATTGAAGAATTTTTAATTTTGGTATGGATAAAGTTAAAATTAAACAGAGGTGGAGGTTCCAAAATAAATAATGATTGAATAAGAAGAAAAGGAAGATGGGAAATGTTAAAAGCAGTTAGCCATCTGCAGGTCCATCTATCTATGTAATACTAAATGATATCTAGCAGTCAACGTAATGTTGTTGGTCTAAGACGAGATTTATGAAATTAATAAATTTTGGGAAGGAAAAGGAAGGAGTGTTTAGTTTGCAAAAATGGCATGAATTTTGATTTAGATTTAGTCGATTAATTACACGGGGTTTAGCGGGGGCTTAAGTCCTATATTTGGATTGGAATAGGATTCAGGAACGAAATGTCCATAATTTGATTTGATTGCCCTAGCCCTAGCCTAGGTTTTCCCAGATACGATTCGCCATCACAAACCACCTCCACCTCCGCCATGGTTTCTTCAGCCGGATCGCCGCCGCGTTGGTCTGACTTCCATAACTCTAAAAATGTAATACTAATCCGTTCTGTCTGGTCCACCAACCTCGAGTATGAGTTCTCGCTCATCCGCCAAGTAATCGACACCTATTCTTTTGTTTCATTGGACACCGAGTTCCCCGGCGTCGTTATTTGCCACCACCACCCATTCTCCGACCCCATCCATCGCTACCGCACCCTCAAATCCAATGTAGACGCCCTCAAACTCATTCAAGTGGGGATCACGCTCTCCGACTCATTTGGCAATCTCCCCGACCTCGGCTATCCCGGCTGCCGCTTCATCTGGGAGTTCAATTTCCGAGATTTCGACATTTCTCGTGATGATCACGCTCCCAACTCAATCGACCTCCTCCGCCACCAGGGAATCAACTTCGAGTCCACTCGCCAGTACGGCGTCTCCACCTCCCGTTTTGCTGAGCTCATGATGTCATCTGGCCTTTTGTGCAATGACAATATCACATATATCACCTTCCACAGTGGCTATGATTTTGGATATCTCATCAAGGCCATCACCGGCCAACTTCTTCCCGGGTCCCTACCAGAGTTCCTGAATTTGTTGAGGGTCATCTTTGGGAATCAGGTTTATGATGTCAAACATTTGATTAAATTCTGCCAGGGACTCCATGGTGGATTGGATAGAGTGGCCCGGTCTCTTGGCGTGGACCGTGTCGTAGGGAAATGTCACCAAGCTGGCTCTGATAGCCTCCTTACTTGGCATGCTTTTGAAAAAATAAGAGAATTCTATTTTGATAATCTTATGGAAGGCCTTCCTGACAAGTACGCTGGGGTCCTTTATGGTTTAGAAATGTTCTCCTGTGTTAGCTAGCTTCACTATGAAGCTCTTCTTTGAAATCTTTTGTTTTCTCATATTATACTGAAAACATTTCATTTCATATATTTTTTTTTTGGGTTCTATTAATTACTTGTTCTTTTTAACTATCCCTATTAAATTTAGATCTGTATTTGAATGAAACATCTTTGATAGGAGAGAAGTTCGACATGCTAGAACTGACGGTATTTGATGTTATTATTATTCAGGAGAGGAAATGGGGAAATTGGCTTGTGAGAAGAACAGAAGGTGGTTATAGATAATATTATTAAATGTTATGGTATAGCTCAACAATATAAACATCACTATAACTTAGTGTGGTTGTGCATTATGTAAAAAAATAATGCTAATAATGTTAACCTTGATTACCTGTTTGGGGGCTGGTCAGGATGGCAATTGAGGAAATGCCTCAATGTTACCATATGATACTTGAAGTTGTTCACATCACTTGAATGATTTGACACTATCACCAATTGTAGATGAAGGGTTGTGGATGTCTGGAAGTTCTCAAAAATCATATCTTAGCATATCTTGTAATTGAGTGTAAGTGGAAATCAAGTTAGTGAAGGTGTTGTGAAAGCTTTTTCTAGAAATCGGTCAAAGAGATAAGTGAGACAAGGAGTGGTATTTTGCATATGAAAAAGTTTGATGAGGTTTTTGTACTTGTTTGATGTTAAATTGAGTCTTTGTGAAACCTAGTTTGATCATCAATGTTGCCATCTGAGAATTCTAATAAAAGATCAATAAATATGGATTGTTGTAGGAGGTTACATTTGTTTGCCAACTATATTCCTTTTCCTATTTAAATATTTACCTTGCCTTAATGTAAAAATCCCTTCTGTTCTTGCTCCCTTCAGGGGTTGTAGCGAACAGATATCATATTGAAAATTATTTTATAGAGTATTACTTTGTTGACATGCTACAGTTAATGAACTAAAGGTGTTCTGTTTTCTTAGTGAATAATCTGTATAAATTTTCTTTAAGAGTGCGAATGCTGGGATTTTATGTGGCTGAGGAATGTGTCAGGCTGATGATATTTAGATTATTGCAGATGAAAGGTGTTATGTTTCATGGAATTCGCTGTTCAAACTGACAATTCGAGTGATACTTCTAAAGCTTGAGAATTTCACGTTTTAATCTGAGTTTACAAATGTTAAATGATGATTCGAGACTTATACTAGAGGTTCAATTCATCTTGACCGTCAAATAGGTATTGTTTGGATGATGGTATTGATTGTTAAGTTTATCGTATTCACAGTTCAGGTATATTACTCTTGATCTCCAAGCAGATTTTGATTTTAATTGATTTATGATAGTGCAGTAGCTTTGAGGCTATAAATTTTAGTTAGGGATGCTCTTTGAATCAGCTATGGAAATATTTAGATTTTTTAAACAGCTATTAAATCAAATACCAAGTATCATGTTCTTTTTAAAATCCTACTTGAAGAAAAAAATTAGTAATGGTTTGAAAGGGAATCCAGAGTAAGGATTTTTGTCCTTGTGAAATT
Source organism: Pogostemon cablin (assembly GCA_023678885.1). Lineage (NCBI taxonomy): Eukaryota > Viridiplantae > Streptophyta > Magnoliopsida > Lamiales > Lamiaceae > Pogostemon > Pogostemon cablin. The sequence continues at coordinate 252,231 of CM042986.1, forward strand.
TCAGATGGAATGAAATTTTTATAGATGAGGAAAAGAGTTTGTGGAACCATAAACATATTGTATTATCACTAGTTGGAAATAAACTGTTATTTGTTTAACACAGCCCACTGTACTACATGTGTTTACAGATTTTTGCAGTAAACTGTGATGCTATCCTTCAAAGAAGCCATTCAGGAAGGCTCTGGCCATTCATTGTCTTAGCAATATCCTAATGCTGGTATACTAGCTAGAAACTTAATTCATTGTGATATTACTATATATTGGTTTACTAATCTGTCCTTAAATCTTTGTGAACAGTTGTATGCACTTTTTACTCTGGATGGAGTAGTATGTTTCAGAATTCAAAGTGTGATGGCAAAACAATACCTGGAGCAGACTCGACTACTTGTAGACAAGGGTGAGGTTCATTCAGAAATGCATTGCAAGTAAAAAATTGTATATACTAAGATTGTACTAGTTAAAATTCAGGTTCAGTTCATTTGTGTTACAATGCATTAATCAATCTTTCTTTCCAAGGAGGTGAGTTTATTGAACTTGTTACTATCCAACTAGAATAGAACTATTCGGTTGGATGCTGTTATGTGAAGAGCTTCTCTAAATTGTAAGATATATATAAATTCCACACGTTTTAAGTTTTATGTTGTTTGCAGATATTTAAATTATAGTAATACTGCGTTGTGCTGCTGTTGCAATTGGTCAACTCATCAGTTGTGTTTAGCATTTTTTATCACATAGTAGTGAAATTTGGTGATGCAACTGGACTTAGAAATACATGCGTTCTGAATTTGTACAATAGTGTTAGATTCATGTAGATTTTGACCTGTGAATTATTCCACTTCCTCATGGGAACCAGAAAGATTAGTCTTAATGTGCTCTGGGAACAGCATGAGTTGAATTTCTTCCCCCTGCATTATGAGGTGTATAGTGGATGGTTTGTTAATATTAGTGTTGATCCTAATCATCCAATGTTTTGTGGTGGCTAAGGATCACATGAGTTGGGTGGAATGGTCCCTTGTTTTTAAGGTAAGAACGAAGACAACAATTTAGTATCCATCGATGATGTATATCTGGGGGAATCATGGACCCTACCCTCTTAACATCCACCCAAATATGTACATATATGATCCAGAAATAATAGATGTAATTTAGGGCAAATTTTGAATATGGTCTGCTGAATGCCTTGGATTTTAAATTCGAAGGCACATGGCATCTCCAGAAATGAACTTCTTTTAGTACAGCATTTTTATCTTCAGGTCTCAATCCCACCTCCATATGGGAGCCACGTGATTGACCCCTTCCCTTCCCCATTCATTAAACCTCGCATGAATTTCCACCACTATTTTTTCCTTTCCCTCTCTTCATCATAAATGCTGTTTTTTTTTTAAAAAAAAAAAAAAAAGAGATCTTTATCTTTTCACCTATCCATTTAGATCAAAATTCCAGTATGAGTGATTATTATAAATTAATAGAGATTGATTCATGTAGAAAGTATAGAAAAAAAAAATTATACTATGGATGTAAAAGTAGGCATAGAATGATTTGAATAGAGAGGAAATAAAAGAAAAGATCTCAATCTTAAATAGGTAGTGTGCCTTTAATTCATCCAAACACTAAAGCAGGAGTCTCATTTATTCTCAACGCTTTAGCGTTTCATAAATGGGGACATGCGACTTTGGCAACTTCGATTTCGATTGACAAGACATGCACCTTTCTTACATATACATACATACCTCTCACATTTTCATTTATCATGGAGCAGTATTCAACAAAAACTTGCATTTCTACAACTTAGATATCTACTTTTATTATTATGAATGAATTATGTCTAGGAAGTCTTAATGATTTGTTATCATCTTTGTTACACATCTTTATTAGCGAGACCTTTTGCCTTTAATTCTCGTCAAATTATCACAATTTATTCAAGCTTGTTTATCATTGTATCACGCTCATAAAATCTAAATTTAAAAGGTGTCAATATAGTAGGAGCATTTAATTCGGTAATTAAACAATTGCGGAAGTAAATTATTTTTCGTGGGGACTTGAATTCCTTTATTTTGATTTGGATTTGGATAAAATATTTCTTTTTGTCCTATTATATTCATAAGATTTAGTATAATAAAAAAAAAAAAAAAAAAGAATTATAGAAGGATGGTTTAAATGAGTGATGAACGCAAGTTATGTTAAATTAAAAAAGTAGAGGCCACCCATATTGGTGTTTAAAATCACTCTACTCTAGCTACTCTCTCCGTCTCATGCTTTTAATGCTGTTACCAACAAGACTCTATTTTCAATTTCAATTTCATAGCATAACATAAGATTAATATGAAGTTTCCGTTGCTGTGCGCAGAGACACCGAGAACAGTGTCTTTCCGGGATATTCAGTCCGAGGAGGTGGGGTTTGTGAGCTCAGATGAGAGTGCGGTGATTGGAGGGATGAGGTCGGAGAGGCTGTTGTTCGAGCCAGGGAGCAGTTCCATCAAACCACCGGCTATGCAGGAGGGGTTGGGGTTATTCCGTATGGTGGCTATGGATTCGTACGATCCATTCTTGGATTTCAGAAGTTCCATGGAGGAAATGGTGGAGGCGCAGGGGCTGAGCCTCAGGGAGTGGGAGTGCTTGGAGGAATTGCTCACCTGTTATCTCAGGGTTAACAGTAAAAGCTCCCATGGCTACATAGTTGGAGCCTTTGTGGATTTGCTCCTTCATCTCAATTGCTCCTCCACTACTCCTCTTAACTCCTTCACTTCTCCTCTCTCCTTCTCCTCCCACACTTACTCCACCACCCCATCTCTATCCCAAGAACATCAAAATTTGATTTAGATATAGATTGATTATTAGATTAGAGTAGCCTAGACCCTCCATTAATTTTGTTTTTGTGTTTGCCACTGAAATCTCCATTGTATTACGCCTTAATTTTACTCCAAATTATATTATATACTATCTGAAATGAAATATTACTACTATACACTCTATGATGTGTGAATTTCAGGTAGAGATAGTCATGGGAATCTACGATTACAGCTTTCAGTATAAATTAGCTTTGCTTCAACGCCACATTCTGCTACCACTTGCTGTCTATGCAATGCTCAATCCCAACTGATCATCAAAATCTTACTTTTATTTATTAGTTATACATCTATTTAATTAATCTTAACTTAAAAATCAAACAACATAACTTTTTTGTTTTACTCCATCTCCATCAATTAAGAAAATGGTCTCTTTTAAATGCACACCCCATAATTAAATATTTAAATTATATATTTATGAAAAATCTAATTTACCCTTAATTCATTAAATACACACCCTATACATATTTTAAAACCTAATTCAATCTAATCTATATTCATCGTGCCCAACAAAATCTAGATAACTGCCATGGGGGGTTTTAAACTCTTTACAGCCAACTCTCCCAAATTCGTTTCCACTCTAAAATCTTGTGTTAATATATATTTACATTTCGTCCTATATAGTTTCTTTCATTTCCATAGTCCCCCTTTATATTATGATTTCAGAGTAATCTCTACTCTCCATCTCAATTTTCAACACTATAATGTTTACATGCAAATTTTCCTTTGCAGAATTTAGAGTAGAAAATTTTAAAGACGAAACAAAATCGTCCACTGCACGGGCACAAAATCAAATCTTACGATGACAGTTCCCCTCAAGTGTAAGATGAACTCATCTCTATTCAAAATTTCATCGTCTATATCTTGCAAATGTTCCATGAAGACTTCCCAAAAGAACTCAACGGTTTGGTAGTAAGAACAAGGGAGGCTGCACAATCAACAGAAGATGTCAATATTGAATTTCTGCTGTAGAAACGGATTAACTCTTTTCTGCACAATTTAGATCCAGTTTAAGAAAATTGAAAGCAAAAGGCATGGAGAGTTCCCATTTTTCTGAAACCCTTTACTCAATCAAACATCATTCATGGAAATCATACACACATGAACTTGGCCATGATAATGTGGAGAATATTAATCAATTACTTTTTTTTTTAATATCCTCTTCTCGCCATTAACGCTGAGCTTTTGTAAAAAAAATTTGAGGATTATAAAGGGTGTGTATATAATTTTAATTTTAAAAGGGTATTGTTGAAATTTTAGGGGTGTGTATTAAATAAAATTAAAAAAATAAAAAGTCAAAGGGGGTGTATATCAAGTAAGGGTGTATTCAATGAAAATGGGTGTGTATTTAATAACAATACTCCACTGTATTTTTGAGGTGAGTGCTGCTGTGATTAATGAAAGAGTAAAACTGGAAAAAACATATTTTATTTTTACCGTGGATTTGAAATATTTAGGAAAGGTTGAAAGCAACAATACGAGTGAATTAGAGGTGGTCCTTTTCCTTTAATTTCCTTGTGCAATTTGAGATTCTATCTTTTCACTGCACCACTATAATGAACCTGAATTTGAGAGAGACACAGACAAAATTTATTTATCATTAAATAAACAAAGCATCAAAATCCATCACTTATTTCATGTACTCCATGCATGTCCCTATATGTTAACTGGCTCTAGAGCTACACCAAATCAACTTCAATTTCTTTCAACCTATACCTAAAATTAAAATAACACAACTGCCAAATAATACTACAACCAATTGTAAAAATTTTTGTATTACCCTTTAAATAAGAGAAATATCAATTTCATACTAACATTATAATTCATGCATGACAATATATCCATAAGATTAAGTTAATTAAATTTTCATTACAAAAATAATATTTTGAATTCAATTTCACATTAAACTAGTTTCATATCTTACCTTCATTATTTAATTATTTGGAGAAAACATTGGTAATGGTAGGATATCTTATCTTGGTATGATATGGTATGGGTAAGCCTTACGAGTGTGTTGCTAAGAGTTGGAGAGAAAAACAAAAATTGGAAATATTCTCATGGATAGGGGGGAATGTTGCTCCAATCGCATCTATTTTGGGTGGTCCTCTTCAACACTCACTTGTCAAATGTAAATACAACTCTAACAAAATGTATATATTAATTATCCACACTTTTAAATTCTCCCATGAAACTAACATGGAAGGGAATTACCCTAATACTTATCACATTTACAAGTTTTTCACTTATTAACCAAATATACCCTATATTCATCCATCTACATTTAATGTCAATACTTGTCATAATATTTAAATTAATAATTTGAAAATTAAAATGTATGAAACATTCATTTAAATAAACTTCTTTATTGAGTATTTGATTAAAGTAGTGTCACTAAATGAATGAGGAAATTTGGTTCAGTTCGAATTTTGTATTTAGCATTGATTATATTAGATATCCGCACTTATATGCATCGATGTATAATTTGGAATTATCGACATTTGTGATATTTTTTTGAAAAAGAGTTGGAACATAAGTATATATATAGTCTTTAAATGGTGTAGTGACATCGTTGGAATTTCTGGTGAAGGATGTTGATGGACCACCTCCAACCATCATTTCTCCATTAAAGTGGGTCGGGTTGATAATGAGTTGGGCAAACCATTAAAAGATGACCAAGTTAGTGTATATCTCTATTAATAATAGGCAAACTAGGTGAGCTGTAAGCATCCATAAGTGTGACAAAAATACATCTTAATTGATAATATACATAAATCACAAAGCATCATTAGGTAAGATCTACCTCCAAACAGTTTAACTTAAAAGTATGGCAATTATTTTATCAAATAAGTAGATATAAGTAAAATTCCAATATTAACGCTACTATCTAATTACACATGATCACTAAAAAAACCAACTTTGATATCGAAACATAGTTAAACACTGAAAAGTGAGTTGAATATAAGAGATTGAAATTAGGGAAGGTCGGAATGAATTTTAACGTGAATGAGATTGATAAAATATTAAAAGCAAATACCAACGAAATAATACAAAAATGAAAGGGTAAATTAATTAATTTCATGGAGACATCCCAGCACAAAGTGCTCCACTGTTTGTGCCGTTTATCCCTCATATCGAGCGACCTCGCTTGCTAATTACTTAAGCATATCCAATTAATTAATCCACCACTTTGTTTATTTAATAATTATCAAATATTTTAATCATCAAATTTCAAAATTTCTTTGGCTTCTTACCTCGTAAACGCCAATAAGCATCAATCTCAGAGCTTTAAGATTCTTGTTGAACCTTCTAAACCTTGTGCCTCAATTGCAACTACATAATAAGTACTAATATATTCTTAAAGAATATATAGCTTTTTATAAATATATACTCCTTTTTTTTTTTAAATGAATCCAGTCAGATATGCTATTCTATTGAAAAGGAGTATGTGAAGTGTAAAAGGAATGGATGACAATTTAGAAATGAAAGTGCTCCATAGAGATATTAGTTTGAGTGATGTCTTCTTTTATGAAATTATGAAGTTAAAATTGGAATACATTAAAACAATAAATATAAAGTTAAAGTTGAGACGAGTGAGTGGTATATATATTTTCTTACTTCTCACGTTATCCCATGAGATTTGCTCAAATATAAATGGATGCTTTAGGAATATTAAAAGAGGGCAAATACTATTGTGCACTAGTTTTTAATGTGCAATTGAGTTAAAATTTAACCCATGATCCGGATATATATACTTCATTTAATCTCACACGCGGACTCTCTCTCTACTCATGCGCTCGCTTTCTCCCTCTACGCATTCAACTTCATCGTTCAACTTCACTTTCACTGTTTTCTCTCCGTCTTCTCTCCGTCGCCGCTGCGCACCATTCACCCTTCTATCTACGACCAGTGCGACGCCACCTCTCACCTTCTTCCATCATATTCGCTGCCATGAAGAGATTCTCATTAGATCTACGTGATTAAAGGTAAGGAACTAATCAGATCTGACAATCCTTCTTTCGTGATGATAAATGCAACGAACCTAATCAGATCTGAACAATTTTAAAATCCACCGGTGCCGATGAACTTGGGGCTATACTACTTCAGAAATTACTTGGGCGATGGGATTGTGATGCTCGGACGGGAAAGACTAGTGAACGGAAGACAATTCGATAGTGTATACATTTTATTATATAAATGTATTACATTTTACTCTTAAATGTATCATTATATATGAGTTTCTCGATAGTGTATACGTTTTATTATATAAATCTATTACATTTTACTCTTAAATGTATCATTATATATGAATTTCTGAAAGAGATGATAATAGATAGTGTATACATTTTACTATATAAATGTGTTACATTTTACTCTTAAATGTATATCATTATATTTATACAGAAAAAGTTAGTATTAAATTTAATTGATCTGTTATATGTATTTTCATATAATCAAATGTATTAATTGTATTTTAATAGTGTTTATGTTTTTCTCAATAAATGTATTATTAAAAAATATATATTAATATTATATTTATCAATATTTTATCAATATATTTATTAATTTTTGTTATACATGTTAATGTAAAATGTTATACGTTTTTGTATATAATCTAATACAATTATTAAAATACATGTATAGTGGATTAAATATCACAAGTGTATAAGTTATAACTTTTCTTTAACTTTTTTTATATTGATACACAGATTTTATATTGATACATTTACTTATTTTCTAATTTTATATTTAATATGAAAATACAATTATGAAAATAAATATATACATTACTTAATTAAAACTTATACAATATAAACTAAAAAGGCATCTTGCGATTTTAATTCACTCTAACCAGCTCTCCAATGAACTAACCCATTCCTATCCTATCCTAATGCCTTTGTTACCGCCAGAATCTCTGCTGGCTCTTTCATTTCGTATCGATCCAGCCGAGGCAGAAAGATTTCCGCCTAATTCTTTTTTAATCCATGGCTCTCTGCCTTTTCTTTTTTTTATTGCTCCCCATTCCTCAAGTCGACAAAATAAAGAAAACCACCGCCCAATCTTTAATTCCACGTCCACCAGAAGACCATCGACAATTCAAAATACAATTATGAAAATAAATATATACATTACTGAATTAAAATTTATACAATAGAAATTCCACACCTAAACAGTCACCAAAGACCAGCAATGACTAGCAACGTTGATTCTCACCGTCCAATCTCAATCCACAATTCCATATCCACCCAATCTCAAATTCCAATCCCTAATTCTATATCCAACCAGCAATATTTTAATGGAGAGAAACTTGACACCTAACAACCCCAATACCTAATTCTAATATCTTAATTGAGAAAAACAATTTGACATGACGAAATATTAGACAGATTGACAGAAAGGGCGATGTGGAGAGTGGGCAGAGTTTGAGATCTGAGAGCGAAGCGGTTTTGAGATCTGAGAGGACAGAGAAATGTGGAGAAAGATGCGGCATATCCGCAAGCTAGAGAGAAGGGAGTGGAGGGAGAGGAGAGAGAAGGGTAGCTGTCACGCAGGCTAGAGAGAAAAGAGGGGGGGAAAGAGAGAGAAGGGTGGAGAGGCTGTTGCGTTCGACAGTGAATGACCCGTTTAGAAGTATCTTGAGTTATATATCTACCAGTTTCTAAATATGGATTATGTTTCTAAAGTGCACTTATTGTACAGTTGATCAACTCTTAAAAGAGTTATCACTATATACTTGGATGCAATTGAATTTCTAGTGATGTGAGTTTTAGAATTTAAATACTACTCCAATTAACAATTTTTACTTATTCTAAAAGAGATTAATATAATAGTGTGGAGTAATATGAATAGTGATGAGGTAAATATAGAGGCAGAGGGGTGAAATGGCATTTAAAAATTTCAGTTGATTTGGGACAAGACAAGCCAATCCCTAGACTTGAATGCAGTTACTCTTACTTGTCAATTCATTGAAAAACGCAAATTTACTTATTTTTTTCATTACCTAAATTTAGCTTTACTTTGCTTGGGTCATTTTCAGTAATCACTAATTAATAAGCTTTTCATTTCCAAGAAAGCAGTTATTATCCTTTCTAACACTGTACTAATGCTGCACAAACTACATATGTGTATGATGCCACCACAATTTTCCTGTCGCCAGGCTAAATCAACTCCAATGTCCTTTTCATCACATGTCAAAAGTTTAAAACATTAAATATATTGAAATTGATGGGGGGTATTTAAGCATTTTCATATCAAGATATCCTAAAAAAGGAGGCTACGGAAAATTATATTTTTTAATTTTTAATTTTTTGGTATATAAAAAAGGCTCAAGAAACTAATAGCTTCAATTAATGAGGGGGCTACGGAAAATTTTCATAAAAACTAAAATTCAAGCTCAAATAAATAGGATGCTAAATGTCTTCTTTAGATGAAAATTTAGTCTTGAAAGAGAGAGAATCTCAAAATGAATAGACTTAGACTGCATTGTTCTTAAGAGTGAGATCTGGCAAGTAAATTGTAGCTCTGGCCTTATCAATTTATTGGAGCAATTAATGCAGGCCCAGAATGGGGCTCGGCCCAATAGTAAAACTGATTAATTGAACTTCAAATAAAATTCAAAACTTTTTATAAGTACAAGATTCAACAATAAATGTGACATGTCGCATTTAAAGAGAATCGTTTTAAATAGTCACATCCTTTGATTTCAACAGGGATCACCGATTTATCGAGCTTCAAATATCCAAGTTGATTACATGGATTGAGCACTCCACATGGGGTAAAATTGGTATTTCAAATGCCAACTGATGGATTGGTGAGAAACTCTCATTTTCGCTTATGTACACTTGTATACAGAGTTCTTACAAGGTATAAATTGGATCACCCTCTAACAAATGTAAAACAGATTATTTTTAATATCAATCAAATTAAACTGACTTAATTTAACTTAAAATAAACATATACACAATCTTAATGGATCTATTAACATAATTTTGTGCCAAGTCTGGATTTAGGGTTTTTTTTTTAATAGGAATTTAGGGTTTATTATTATTATATTAATATACTCCTAATGTAAAATTTGGTAGCAAAGTGAATCTATAGAGAAAATTGAGTGCAAAATATTAAGTTTAATAAGAAAGTGACAAATGATCATTTCCTGCAGTTGCTAAGATCCAGGCTTTAATCTTGGATGTTGACACTTGATAGTGTATGAGTGTGTATATATTGGGCAGAGTTTCATTACACTTATTTGTTTGTCACATGTTATTGTTCACTCTAAAAATAATAATACTCAATCGGAAATCTTAAAATTATATTGTACTTTCAAATCCGTCATCCTTTTTTAACTCACATGTCATCTTATATAATATTATCTTCTATTATACTTCTTCTGTCTTGATTTTATCTTTACCATAACTATTTGCACAAATGTTAATAAAAATTACTTTTTTGACTTACTCTTGGGAATAATTTGATTTTTTTAATAAATATAAATAATAAAATATGTTATATGTAAGGTGACGACGAAATTGAAATTAAAGTATATTAAATAAACATTAGTTAATTCATGTCTTTTATTTTAATGAAGTATATAGTTGAAGTTGAAATAAAGAGGGTATTTTATTTATGGTATAAAAACTCCAAATTTTCCAAAAAGAAAAAAAATAATAAAAAAAAGTAACATTTGCTTAAACTAGGTAAAGCAATAAAAGTGAATTATGTTGTTAGACGGGGTAAATGATTAAAAATTATTCAAAAAAAATATAAAACAAGGGTTAGCATTTGTGAAATGGAGTATTGTACGTATATCCTTTTATGCTCACTTTCTATTGACATTGATTTAGCAACTACTGAGAGTTAGCATATGTTGTATTGTTGGAGCCAAAATGTTGGTACATAAGTAAGCAAAGTGGGTCGTGGTGTGCACTGATTGGACTGTTCAAAAGTGGCTTTTGCATATACTACGAATGAGTTTTTACTTTGTTTTCTACTTATGTGGACTATATATTTTTGTATTATTATTTTTTTTAATAATATAAATAGATCATGACTCGTTTGATTAAATCATTAAGCTATATGCATTATTTCATCACTTTTGAATATCCATGTTTTGGTTTTTAGAATCCGACCCATTGAGAAAGCTAGCGCACATGTATACAAAATTTCAATGAGATAAATGTTTTTTTTTTCACAAATCAATTTTAATTTTTCGAAATGTTGATACATTTCTTAATGTGAGAATAAGGGTCCATTTGTGAAAATACATTATTTGGATCAATAAAAACGAAATATCAATAGGTTGCCACAAATGTATAAACATAAATGTTTAGCTTCCACCATATAAAATCAATAAGTTAGATATCATGATGTTCTCCGGGTGCATATGTATATAAATTTTTTTTTATTTAATAGTGTATAGTATAATTTTATATTCAGCTCTTCATTAAAATAAACTAATAAAAATTTTGCTTATAAAGTGTATACAATTTTATTCATTAGTATATATATATTATTTATAAATGTATAAGTTTCTTAAATTGTATGCAAATCGAAGCCTTCCTTTTTTTATCGAATCAGGGATTCTATAATATTATGTCAAGTTTGTTTATTGAATTCAGATTATAATTGTAATTATATATTTGATTTTAACCTATTAATTTTAAATTTAAGGTTTTTATTTTATCAAATCAAATTTAAATTTTGCATATTGCACTTGTTGGCAATCATGGTCTTGTTTTGTTTTGTGGTGTGATAGTTATACTACATGAGTGAAGGTGAGATAGAGAAACGTAGGTTTAAGGAATTGGAAGTTATGGTAAATATATCTGAGGTGAGGTGAGGTGGCAACAAAAGATGTCTCCCACTTACACACCGCTCCAACAAACACAATCTCACATGCACTTGCTTCTTTTCACTTCCTTTATTTCTTTCTTCAATTAAAATTCCCCCTAATTATCTTTCTTCACCGCTTAATTAATGGATCCACTGCCACTTTCTTCTCATATATTCTTCTTACCACGCATATATTTAAAGTAATTAATTTAAGACATACTATATTTGTATCACGGGTATATGTCCCTACAGCAGTAATTAATTAAGAACAATCAAACGTGAGTGGGCCAATGGGGTGCAGACAAGTGTCCTGTGAGAAATAAGCCAATTTCTTTTTATCGTAAAATAAATGACGCGTACCACTGTGACTGTGTGGATATTAATTACCTCACATTTAATTGCATTTAAATCACTGCTGCACCTGCGCTGCGATGCACTTTTTTTTTTTTTTTTTTTTTTTTAAATGTTAGTAATTTATTATTTTCTTTTTATTGATAATCCAAATCCCAACGTCTATCTTTTCCCACCTAGACAGAACCACAGCTGCATCATCGGAAAAACAAATTGACCACCAAAAAACAAAACTTTGCATTTCTTCATTTATATACCAACATTTTTTTATTAATTTTTCACTCATAATTACGAACAATATATATTGTGTTATGTTTTAATGGTTATACTTAAACATCATTTACAAATCAACAGAGATCGATAATATACACATTAACTTGATTTAAAATAAAAATGCATTATTTATGGTTACCCTTTTAATTTGTATAAACAAACTTGCAACATTTTTATATAGCTATAAAGTAGTAACTATTGTTGATTGAAAGAATTTACTTGGTAAATCTGTTAATTAATTGTGTAGATTGTATTTGTACATGAGTTATTCAACAAAATAGAAAGAAGTATATTTGATTTAAATATAGTATTTGCGAGTATTAAAAAATCATTTGCTAAATTCATAAAATCTTCCAAAAAAAAAACATTAATACTTGTTTATTTATTTTAGTTTGATAGGAGTGAGTAGGTAATTGATAATGATTTAGCAGCAAGCTGGGATGAAGGTGAGTAGGCAACTCAGTAAAATGAGAGCATGAGATTAGAATTTTCACAGAATTTTTGACACCTCACCCCACTAGTTCTACTCCCCTAAAAAACTAGTGTTGGATAAAGATACAATTAGTTGGTGTCAAAAATGCAGTGAAAATCGAGCTAAGTAAAAACAACCCAGGCAGCTATTCTATACTATACTATACTAATACTAGTACATTATCCATACTAGATAGAATGGAATGGAATGGAATGGAATTAGATTTAGAGGTGGTAGTGAGGTGGAGGTGCATGGCAGTTGGAGTTGGACTCGAGCTGAAGGGAGTAAACCCCATTCCAGATCTCTGTAAAAGCTCTGACAATGGTGCCATGGTAATAGGGGGAATTGAGCTGCAAGAAGCAGTTTAGGAGCTCCTTGAGGTCCTCCTTGGCGTATATCTCCTTCTCCAGAATCATCTGCAGCATCGACTGGCGGAAGTCCAGGTAGGGGTCGTCCGATTCCTTCTCCACCGCCACGCTGGACCCCCCTATTCTCCCGAACCCCTGCACCGCCCTTAGGCTCTTGATATCTGAGTCCGTGTCGGAGGTGGTGGTTGAGCTGGAGGAGGAGTACCTTGGGCGGGGCTGGAACACGGCGGAGAGCTTTGGGCGGCGGCAGCTGCTGCATCCCAACTTCACCCGAACAATGCTTTTTCTCTTGCTACTATTCCACATTTTAATCTCACTGTCGCTGGGACTTCATCGGAGCATCTCATATAAATAAAAAAGTTCTAATTTCTGGATGTGGATGTGGGCCCCACACCCCCTCTGGATCACTAACATTTCACACGCGCTACCTCTTTTCTTACTCCCACGTACGCAAAAAATATAACAAATTATTAGAGAAAATAGTTGACTTACCATGTACTCTTCATTCTTTGATTTATTAGATCCCCACAATTTACGGATTTATCATCAGAAACAATTGTAAATACACTTGTATATAATGAGAATCACACTCCTCATCTCGATTATTTTCATCTCATATGGTATCAACTGGATATCGTAAATCCTAATCTTTATCCCTTCTGCTTTCTTTCTCCCACGGCCATCTGCCGTTCTTCTCTCTCTCGCTCTTTTTCTCCTTCATCCCTTATCCATGGCAGCCCCCGCCCCGTCTCCCTCCTCACAGACGACCGCCATGATCAACTTAGTCCAAATCAAGCTTTCCACTGCCACCTATCTCATGTGGAAATGGCAGTTCTTGTCCATGGCAGCCACGTTTGAGATGCTTGATCTCATCGATGGCTCATACCTATCTCCCCCTAAGTCTGTCACATCTGCTACGGGTGAGATCTCCCCTAATCTTAATTACTCCGCCTGGAACTTACGAGACCAGAAGCTTCTTGGTGTCTTGTATGCCACGCTTGAACCAGAAGCCATGGCGGAAGTTCTTGACTGCACCACTGCTCGAACCGCTTGGGAAGCGTTGGAGTCGGCCTTTGCCCATGCTTCCACCTCGCGCGCCAACCAACTGCGCGAAGAACTACTTTCCTTACGCCTTGAAGATCAATCGGTGGCAGATTACGGCCACCGCTTCAAACTGCTATGCGATCAGTTGTCGGCCATTCAACGGCAGGTGGATGAGAACGACAAAAGCCATTAGTTTCTACAGGGGCTCGGTCCCTCGTTTGCCAATTTTGCAGACACGAGGATGGCGCTGCAACCCATACCGCCGTTCCGCAATCTCCTTCATCAAGCAGTCCAATTTGACCTTTTGACTAGCTCGATGGAACGACTGGCAACCTTGCCATCTCCGGCTGCCTTCACGGTCAGCGACGATCAGAATGAGGATCGTCGTGCTTCTGTCCCGCAACATGGTCGAGGTGGTGGCTTCGCTTCTGGACAGCGTGGTCGAGGTGGCTCCGGACGCGGTGGCAGGCGCGCTTACACGCCTCGCTGTCAGTTGTGTCGGGGTGAACACTATGCTGAAAAGTGTCCGCGTTTCCTTCAACTCCAAGGATATGCTGGTGGACGGCTGGGTTCTGTTCCTGTTGTTCTTCCCTCCAACAATGCGGACCTTGCTCAAGCTTTTCATGCCGCATGTAATGTTTCTTCTTCAAATACAAACTCGGATTAGTATATGGATTCCGGGGCATCTGGGCACATGACTCCTCACAATGATCATTTGGATTCTTTTGCACCATATTCTGGTAACAGCTCCGTCACTGTTGGTAATGGAAATTCATTAAACATTTCTCATATTGGTTCCCATCGTATTTTCTCCGATATTGATTTGATGAATGTTTTTGTTGTGCCGGGCCTCACTAAAAACTTACTCTCTATTAGCAAATTGACTTCGGATTGTGATGTTGATATTGTGTTCTCTGACAAGTCTTTTGCTATTCAGAATCGACTGACAAAGAAGGTTCTGGCTCAGGGAAGGTGTGAGAATGGGCTTTACGTTTTGGAACGTGGTACATCGGCCTTAGTTGTTGCACTTCATAATAAAAACTTACGTGCTATCTTTGGTTTATGGCATTTGCGCCTAGGACATGTTTCACCTAATGCTATTTAATTGTTAAATAAATTGGGTTATTTGTCTGTTACATCCATTTTACCAGACCCTACTATTTGTTCTTCATGTCAGTTGGCTAAGAGCAAAAAACTTCTGTTCTCTTTAAATGAGAAACGTGCCCCCTGTGTTTTTGATTTGGTGCATTGTGATTTGTGGGGGCCTGCTCCTGTTGTTTCCTCTGCTGGTTATAGATATTACGCTGTTTTTGTTGATGATTACTCACGTTTCTCATGGCTTTATCCATTATCTGCTAAATCGGAATTCTTTGATGTGCTGGTTCGATTTTACAAATTTGTCTGCACACAATTTTCTCGCTCCATCAAGGTTTTCCAATCTGATGGGGGCACTGAGTTTGTGAACAACCGGGTTGCTGATTTTATGGCTAATAATGGTATTTTGCACCGGCTATCATGTCATTATACTCCGCAGCAAAATGACAGGGCAGAACGTAAACACAGACATATCACCGAAACTGGTCTCTCCATGTTATTTCATGCCTCTGCGCCTCCATCTTTATGGTTTGATGCTTTTTCCACTTCAGTATTTGTCATCAATAAGCTGCCATCGGTTATTCTTCAGAATAAATCCCCGTATGAAATGTTGTTTGACAGTGTTCCGGATTACGCACTTTTCAAACCATTTGGTTATCGAGTTTTTCCCTTCCTGCATGATTATGCCTCAAATAATCTTTCACCACGGAGTAAATCTTGCATTTTTTTGGGATACAACTGTACTTATAAGGGTTTTCAATGCTTCGATCCGTCTTTCGCCCGCATTTACATTACTAGGCATGCTCAATTTGATGAGAAGACATTCCCTTTCTCTGGTAATGTTCCTCAGTCGGCTCAGAACCTGCCCATTGCGAGCTTCTTGGATCCTGTTCCTCCTTCGTGATCGAATCTTCTTCTTCCACTTGGTCTCCACTGCATACGGACCCGGAGTTGGTCGACGATGCTTCTCTTTATGCCCCTGAGCTTGTTGATCCCCCTGGACATCATGTTATCCCGGAAGCTCCTCCGGCGCTGCCCGTTGCTCCGGCGCCGCCTCCTGCACTGCTGGCTCTCCTGGCACAACCGCCGATCCCTCTTGCTAGGCCCACTCATTCAATGGTCACCCGTGCAAAGGATGGAATTTTCAAACCACGGTATCCTGTTGATCTGACCTGCACAGCTTTACTTAGCACTCTAACCACTGCTTCTGAGCCTCGTGGTTTCAAGTCGGCCTCGAAATTTCCTCATTGGATGGCCGCTATGCATGAGGAAATTGATGCACTAATGAAGAATCAGACTTGGGATTTGGTTCCTGCTCCTCCGGGAGCAAACATTGTCGGTTCCAAGTGGGTGTTTCGGACCAAATACAGGTCCGACGACTCGATTGAACGACACAAAGCTCGGCTTGTCGCTCAAGGGTTCACTCAAATTTCTGGCTCTGACTTTCACCACACTTTTAGCCCTGTTGTTAAGGCCGCCACGGTTCGCCTTGTCCTGGCTCTCGCTGTCCATCATCAATGGCCTCTGCATCAATTGGATGTTAAAAATGCCTTTCTGAACGGGGTTCTATCCAAGCCAGTCTATATGGCTCAACCACCGGGATTTGTTGATTTGCGTAATTCATCTCATGTTTTTCGCCTTAAGAAGGCTTTGTATGGTCTTCGCCAAGCTCCATTGGCTTGGTTTCAGCGATTTAGTACTTATCTGGCAACCCTGGGCTTTCGACAGACTCAGTCTGACTCTTCATTGTTCTGTTTTCACAAAGGGACCTCCCTTTTATATCTTCTCCTATATGTTGATAATATCATTCTTACAGGAAATGATCCGAGCTTAATTCGACGCTTTATTGATCGCACTCACAAAGAGTTTGCTATTAAGGATCTTGGCAAGCTGACCTATTTTTTAGGGCTTGAGGTCTCTTACAATTTTCGTGGTTTTTTCGTTGGCCAGGCGAAATATGCTCGGGATATTTTAGAGCGTGCTGTTATGCTCGATTGCAAACCTGTTTCCACTCCACTTGCAGTCGGAACTTCCTTGCAGAGTACTGGTTCGTTGTTTGATGATCCAACTCTTTATCGCTCTTTGGTTGGTGCATTACAGTACCTCACTATTACTAGGCCTGATCTCTCATTCGCTGTGAACACTGTCAGTCAGTTTCTACATTCTCCCACTGTTGATCACTTCTCTGCTGTTAAACGCATTCTTCGATATGTTAAAGGCACGATACATTATGGTCTCACTTTCACACATCATCCATAAAAGACGGTTGTGGGGTATTCTGATGCGGATTGGGCCAGGTGCGTGGAGACCCGACGCTCTACATATGGATACTCGATTTTTTTCGGAGGCAATCTCGTCTCCTGGAGCGCCAAGAAGCAGTCTACCGTTGCCCGCTCGAGTTGTGAGTCTGAATATCGGGCTTTGGCTAACACCGGTTCAGAAATCATTTGGCTGTTGAATTTATTGCATGAGCTTCACCAGTCACCCGTTACTCCGGCGACTCTACTGTGCGACAACAGAAGTGCAATTTTCTTGTCTCAGAATCCGGTAGCACATAAACGTGCCAAACATATCGATATCGACTGTCATTTTATTCGCGAACTAGTTTCCTCCGGCAGGTTGCACACTCAGTTCATTCTGTCTCATCTTCAGCTAGCAGATATTTTTACCAAGGCCTTACCACGACCAGCTTTTGAGTTCTTGCGTACCAAGCTTTGCGTTTGCTTACATCCCACGCAGCGCTTGACTAGGGGTATTAGAGGAAATAGTTGACTTACCATATACTCTTCATTCT
Organism: Pogostemon cablin; assembly: GCA_023678885.1. Lineage (NCBI taxonomy): Eukaryota > Viridiplantae > Streptophyta > Magnoliopsida > Lamiales > Lamiaceae > Pogostemon > Pogostemon cablin. Next base: position 270,300 of record CM042986.1, read on the forward strand.
TTGATTTATTAGATCCACAATTTACGGATCCATTATCAGAAACAATTGTAAATACACTTGTATATAATGAGAATCACACTCCTCATCACGGTAAGTGATGATCGATTATTTTCATCTCATACAAATGCTATCATTTTTATTTTAAGTACTAATCATACCTCAAAATATATAAAATTAAAGCATTTTTTACTAAAATATCCTTATATAAAATATACTATTATTAAATATACAAGTTCGATAATAAAACTCTCAAATATTATTTAGCAAATTCATAAGATATTCCGAGATATTTTCAAAAGGCAATCACAATTTCAATGAAGTAAAGCTCTAAAAACAAAACGCATGCATATGTTTATAAATCAATCCAAACATTCACACTCTATCTGGTGTCTATAGGCGAACATCATTTTTTGTTTAGTTTCTATAATGGTTCATGTTAGCCTTTCAATTACTAATACCCGAACACTCAATCCTTTCAATTACGACTAAACTGCGTGCATTGAATTTATTCAATGAAAGTAGTACTCCCATTCATTCTACAGCAACTAAATTTCTACACAGCTATTTTCTTTAATTTCAAATCAAATTTAAAACATATATTATTGAAATTATAGAAGGCGTTTCTATTGAAATTTTGCAGGTAGATTGAAGGTGTTTCTTCTTAGAGCTATTTCGTTCTTTTTGTTCTTCTAGGCGTGAGTAGTTGGAAGAGTTTGTTCTTCTGGGCATCACCCCGGAAGTGGGTGGTTGAGAGTTTAGTGAAGTTTTGAGTTTAATCTTGGATGAATGGATTTATATGAGAATGTAAGTAGTATGTCTTTTTGTAATTGAAGTATATTTAAGTAAAATTGGGGTACAAATAGCCGTGTTCTTTATAAACAGGTTGTAGTTTAATTAATTAAAAGGTAAAATAATCTAAAATGGTGTATACATTTAGAAAATGAGGTATATTTAATAAAATTGGGGCCGTAAATAATCGCCCCTAATTTTAATTCTCAATTAATTTTAGGATTGTCATCATTCTATTTTTTCTTTATATCTGTTTAATATCTAAAAATATAAAATTACTTCCACAAAATTAATTAAAATGTAGCCAATTTTCGTTAAACAACATGGAAGAACCGGATGGAGGGATATCAATCGGGCTGTTAACTAAACTTGTGAATTATTGATTCGGTATCAATTATTAAAGTGAGTTTAACATGTTACCATTTATCTCGTTTAAGTTCTAATAGTAACCCCACCCGAAATTTGGTGGAATTTGATTGGTCCCTCATCGGTGAGGAATTGAGTGTGGGAACTTTGAAAGTCAACGTTTTATTATGCAATGAATATTTTGAGATTCGTGTGAATATTAAAAATAGATTAAAGTAATAATAAGGAATAAAGAGAAGGAGTATAGAAAGAGGAAACTGACATGACAGTAGGTATTATGACATGGGGATCAATTAATTGAAAATTTAATTAACCACTTGATTAATCACAACGTTTTAGATCTAATGTAGAAGATTAAGAAGCTTCTATTTGTCAGGTTTTCAACTTATGTTAAACAATTATTATAGTTTTTGGAAGCTTAATTAACAACATGACAACTACAATAATTAATCTTTAAACTTTTTGTCTTTATGGTTTTTTTTTTGTGGACAAGATTAATAACATGCTCATATTTCCAAATTTATAGTTTCAGAAATTTGACACAAATTGTTAATATTAATATTGAAACAATATTTTATTCGGACTAATTACTATTGGTTTACTATTGTTTTGTTATAATATAACTTGAACTATGTAGATAATATCTTTAAAATATTTGAAGTGGTTATATAAAAAGAGTTTTTTTAATGGATGAGCAAGATTATCTTCGTAGAACTGGATGCATAATTTTTATTTATTTTTTTATTAACAATAAGGTTATAATTTTCAGATATTTATTATTGGATGAAGAACATTTATCTATTTATTTATTTCATTACTCCTTATTATGGCTTCATTCTAGACCCTGCCTTATATACTTGATATAGAGGGCCCAATTTGTGGGTGGAGTTATGACTTCTATTTGCAATTTATTTGTGGGTGGAGTTATGCCACCACTGATAGATTAATTTCATCGTCAACTCATATACACACACATTGTGACTATTCTATTTTGATTCTTTTAACTAACAATATTATGAAACTACTTTTCTAGAAATGTAAATATTAAATGGAATAGAAGTGATTAATTTTCCTTTAGTATATGTTTGCCAACATTGCATTATCATGAAAGCATCTATAATTATTACTCGTTAATCTGGAGTAATATTTTATATCTGAGTATATAATGTATTTTTATTATTTTTATAAAACAATAGAAACTGATCATTGTGTTCATTGGGTATATAACAAACTTTCTGATCATTAAAATGGTAAAATTATCTTAGTCTTCACTTGTGTATGTTATACTGCATGGAAGGTAGATAATATTATATGACTCTCCCATGAAACCTTGTAATTTATTTATTATTTTATTAATTAGGGTTCATTCTTCATTTTAAAGATTAAAATTAATGCCTAGAATATTATTATAATTTTACTAATTTGTGTAATATTTTATTTTTATGCTTCGTAATTTATTTTATACATGGAAATTTATTGATATATACTCCATATTATTTTACTCTTGAAATTTAATTTTAATTAATACTTAATTTTAGAACTAATTTTGAGGACATATATATAATTATAGTTTCATAATTATGATTCACAAATATTTTACTTTATTTTACTCTTATAATAACGAAATATTCTTTGACCAAAGCGTTAATTTTTAAAATATAACAATTAAAATCAATTAAAGATGAGACTTAAAAAAACATAAAGGTAGATTTATTTAATACATGATGTTGGATCACATAGTCCATTAATCAACTCAAATTCGCTAATTAAATGCATACAGTTAGACTCTTTAAGTGTTCGTTACGACTGAATACACATTAGTGTGAGTGTGTGACCGATATAAATTGATCTAAAATTATGCTGAGTAGTCGATTTAAATTAAGGATATTATTAACAGTAGGTCTGTGATTTGGTTGAAGGTTGACCTAACCTAACCACTTATTTGCAGCATATATTTATGGATCTTCGATGGATGACAATACTACTTATATAGTGGTTACAATATACGTTAAATATGTAATTATTCGGTATTTCATAAATAAAAGTGTATCTTGGGAGTAATTCTATTTAAAATTAATTTATTAAGCGTATGTCATTACAAAAGAGAGCATTGGAGGAGTTCAGAAATTAGTTTAATAACGACAATCCAACGCACAATCAAGCCGACTTAATTTGATCTTAGCGATTAATTAATTATGGGCAGGAAAATAGAAGTATGTACATTTATATTCGATCTAGTTAAAATATAATGTTATTAAAAAAAAATGTTTGAAAGTCATTTAAGATGGAGATAAAAGAGGACGCCACGACTTATGAAATGACGCAGATATATATATACTCCACCGATTAGTTTTATATACAGCTTATTTGTGCTTCAATTTGAAAAATAAATAAAGTTTATTTAATTAAAATCCATCTCTTTGGCGTTTTTGAAATTGATAAAACTTATTTATTATTATTATTATATTGAAAGGCAAAAACTTGTGTGCGACGGGCGCACGGGAGCACAATTTTGTGTTAAATTGTATATTCTTTAGTATAAAGATGTGTACCATGACAAAAACTTGTGTGTGCTCGGGCGCACGGGAACACATTTCGTGCGCCTTTGAAATTTTGTGTTAAATTGTATACTCTTTAGTATAAATATGTGTGCCCTTTATTTTCTGAAGAAAAATAAAAAAATATTAATAAAGTGTATACATTTTTAGAACAAAATGGTGTACCTTTATTAATTAAAGTGTATACTCTTTAGACCAAAGCAATGTACCCTTACACATAATACTAAATTCTAAAGGCACACAGAATGTGTTCCCGTGCGCACACTAGCCTCGCTCATATTGAAAACTTTTAATATTAAAAGATTCTAAATGATTGAAAATAATCGGAAAAAATTAATGCCAAGTCAAAAGGAAAAACATTTTCAGTCGCAAAATAATTTTCTAGAAATAAATCGCTATGCATTCAAATCTTCTAGAGTGAAAGATTATATGGACAATTCTCCCATAAATTTTGGCACATTAATTTCTGGATTAAAAGTTGGATAATAAATTAATGGGTAAATTATTAAAAACCCCTCGAAATTTGTCTAAATTAATCTAGGTTTCACGTGATTTCATTTTAACTATATTCATTTATTAAAGGACTATTCTAAATTGAATAAAACTATAATCTAGGTTTCTCCCATTCTATAGATTTTTATTCAATCTTAATTCTGAATAAATTATTTTTACCTATTGATATTGACATGCATTAAGAAAACAAATTCTAAATTCAAATCAAGCAAACATTCCCAAATTAAAGCTTACTTAAAAAAGCTTAATTAATGTGGATAAACATTTAAGATTGATTATATTCCAAAGGTTGGCGAATTCCAAGTTTAATTCTAATTTACTCCCGAGTTATTGACCCATTCCATTGCTACTTTGGCAGCGTAAGAATTTTAGAAGTTGATTAATTTGTGTGAGAAAATGGAGTGGAGTGAAAAGACGAAAGCACCCTTGGAAGAAGAAAGAAGTAGCAAATGGTGAAACCCAGAATCCCAAGAAATGAAACTTACGTGTAAAATAATGAGGAGGCGTCCATGCCAAGAAATCCCCTCGTTTCCTCTCTCTTCCAAGCTTCACCCTTCATTTCTTTTATTATTATTATTATTATTTTTTTTTTAAATTTAATTTAATCCTCATTCTCTCTCATCGTGTATATATATACATGCCCCCCATTCATAACTAACTTCCATACTTTTCCACACTTCCATTTTTCTCTTTATTACTCAATAATAATTCGAAGATTTCTCGTTTAAGGTAACGCAAATCTCTGTATTCTCTTTCTCAATTCATTTTCAATTTTCATACTTGGATATCTATCCCCTTTGCTTACCCCTAAATGCACTACTTCTAATAATCGATTCTATCTTCCAACTTTTGTGATATTTAATCTGGTTCAACACTGTGATTCTTTTCTTTTACTCAATTTCTTCCTAAGATTCCACTTTCACAAGTATTCATGATGATTCTATTGCTTTGTTAGTTATGCAATTAAGCAATCATAATCGCGTTTGTAATTAATGATTATCTTCATTTTTCTGTCAAATTTTGATTACTTGTTGCTTTGTGTGTTTACTCAACTTTGAATGATCTTCTTCTCCTTTGATTCGTTCAGTAATTTTTGAGATGATTGGAGAACTCATCACCAGTTGTTTAATGTAAGTAACTATTTCACCGCTTTCATCAATTGATTCCCTCTGTTTTTCCCCCTTTTTCTTTATCAATTCCCTCTTTTTTATTAATGATGATTAATACATATTATTCAATTAAACAGATTGGTTCTTGGATATGCATATCCTGCTTTCCAGTGCTTCAAAACTGTAGAAAAAAACAGGGTTGAGATTCCAGAACTCCGATTTTGGTGTCAATATTGGTAAGCATTTTATTTAATTTAAAAAATTCAATTTGGGGTGCGAAAGAGTTGAACTTTGATCCATCTTGTATTTGGTAGAGATCAAATTAAGTTTCCATACAATTATTGGTGTTATTCTTCAACAACAGATGATGTTAGGAAGCTTTGAACCAATCAAATGCTTGAGAATTAAGAATGTTGCTTTGATTAAGTAAAAGGTCAACAAATGATTATAAAACATTTTTTATTTTTCTCATAGATAATGAAAACCAAAGGTGATACTTGACAAGCTTTTAAACTTTAACAATTTTGTTCCTTTCCATGATAATGACTCTCTTATTATTTTGGAGAAACATATTGACTAGTACTTTTCAACCCTACACCTGTAGAAACTGTAGAATCCATCAGTTCATATAATAATAATACATCTACATTGTTAAATGTATACATCTATTTATGTATGCAAATGATCATGCGCGCATATTGATTGGTATTGTTCTTGGTGTCATGAAACATGGAGTATATCATCTCCAAGATTTATTTTTTATTGAATTAGACCACTAAAATGTACATAAACATTCAGTAATTTGAGTTTTCTATTTTCCAGGATAATTGTTGCTATTATTACAATTCTTGAGAAAGTTGGCGATGTATTCATTTCATGGTATGTTGTCTAACAGACTTACACAACTATACTCTTTATGTTTAACTTAAATCTCTTCTCATATTGTTATAACTGAAATCTTTTATCATATGTTGTTTATAAATTAAATATTTTCTGATAGGTTGCCAATGTATGGAGAGATGAAGTTGGCTGTCTTTATCTACTTGTGGTATCCCAAAACGAAGGTGAAACTTGCTTCCTCTTATCTTATGTATACATGGAAATTTCATAAATATGGATTACATAACTGTTAAAAATGCAGGGGTCGGGATATGTTTACGAAACCTTGCTGCGACCATACATGTCGAGGCATGAGACGGATATCGATAGGAGTTTAATAGAGTTTAGAGAAAGAGCTTGGAACTTAGCAATCTACTATTGGCAGAATTGCACAGAACTTGGTTCCACAAAAATTCTTCAATTTCTTCAATTTGTTGCTTCTCAAGGAGGAAGATCTACACAAACAACCTCAGAGGTATGGCATTATAAATGATGACAATGGATGCATTTTATAGTATAAGTTAAAAGCATTAACTGGTTGCAGAATGGCGCAAACCAAGCTTCATCTTCCGGGTTATTCAAGAGGAGCAAGGGAGACAAGCAGAGGGCCGACCCTGGACCATTCTTCAGCTCTCATCGTAGCGAAACATCCAAGACAGAGTCTATTAAAGTAGAGCTCCAGCAGGAATCTCGTTTTATTAGGCCCGAGGATGTACATATTTCAGACCCAAGAATGGAGAGTGGATCAAAAAATAAATCAAGTTTGAACGACGACGTACAGGCTGCAAGGCATAGACTTAGGCACTTCATAGATAGGAATTAGTTGAATGGTTAGAAACAAACAGTTGTATACAACACCAGATTGTACATCTATTCTTTTTTTCTTTTCTTTTTTGTATTTTAGTGTAAAAGTTATGTACACTTGCCATTGGAAAAAGAAAAAAAAAAAATTGAATTATTTGGGCATACATAGGCTATAAGCAATCATGTGTTGAACCCGGAAAGTTCCATTGAGGGCCCAAACAAGTTTCCGGTAAAAGAAGCCAATGGCATGCGTAAGGCGGTGGAACAAGGAGCAGCGGACATAGGGCGAAGGTAGGCACGCGCCGCCTGATTGACGAGATGGTTTCGGATGCAGATATCCAAGTCGGAATTAGGACTAATCAGATCTTTGAGTGAACTGTAGCGGTAACACGCGATTCTGCACGGCACAAGTTCCAGATCATCGCCCGAATGCTCTTCAAACCATAATCTCTCTCTCTCTCTCTCTCTCTCTCTTCTCTCACTTTAACATTATAATCTTCAAATCACTATCACTATCACTATTTTATTAATAATAATAATAATAATAACTTCGCATTAATCGTTTCATGTCACGTTTACGTACCTGATTAAAAATCATAATATATATTCCATATATAAACTCCATTCCATAATGAATTCTTTTGTTAAGTTAAAAGAGAGAATAAGTCAAATTATATATTTCTTCATTTGTTAGGAATATTTATCAAATCAAAAATTTACATAAAGGTAAGTTAGGAATATTTCTCGAATCCATGATTTGCTCAGAAGAATCAATCCCTCACATCCACATAACAGTATGATTCCTAAATACAAAGAGTAAACCGTGGACCTAAATTTAGATAAAATCACTAATTAACCTAATCTAAAATCACAAATAAGATCAATTATTATTCAAGATAAATGTATAACCCAAATTCTGCGCCTAAATCACATTCTTCTGTTTTATTGGAATTTAAATTTAAATTTTTATTCTGCTAAATCACTCTATCAAACCTTTCCAAGTACATTAATATCAATTAACATTTGCAAATATCCATTAGGAATTAATGGGAATTTAGTAAAGGAGGCACTATTACTATCAAATTTATTTATCATGGCACTATTACTACCCAATCTATATATGAAGGCACCCAATATTTTATTTAATTTATTCATACACCCTAAAATCATTCTAAAACAAAATTATATAAATTAATACAATCAACTCTTGATTAATATACAAAATTACATGTAATTATAAATAAAGACAAAGTACTTATATTGCGATATTGTGAGCTCAAATAATGGAGGAAATATTACAATATTTTCGCACGTATGATGTACTTTCTCACATCATTAAAAAAACTAAAATTTTAATTCCGCTATATCACTCTAACATACGTCAAACCTTTCCAAGTACATTAATATCAATTAACATTTGCAAAATTCCATTAGAAATTAATGGGAATTTAGTAAAGGCGGTACTATTACTGCCCAGTCTATTTATGGAGGCACCCAATATTTTATTTAATTTATGGGTGAATATTTTGTTGAACTAATCAATTTATATATTCTTTCGACATATTTTGATTTATTTCCTTGGTAGGATGCTAATCAATTAAATTTTATTTTATTTTATTAAGAAACAACAATAGTTTCTTCAATTTATAGAAAGGGGGAAGAATAGAAAAACTGTAAATAAGATTCTTTTTTTCTTTTTCTTTTTGAGATTGTAATTTATTACCATATTGGATGGCAGCAGGGGGAGGAAGAACAAGGAAGGAGGAGAGTAATAGGATGTATTAATTTTGGTTGCACGTAAGAAAGAGGGTTAATTTAAGGCCTTCAAGTATAAACATAGATTTCGTTGAGTAAGAAAGGGGCATTAACCGAAAAATTGTAAATTCGAATCAAGTATAATATCCATTAAGAAACTCAAAGTATAATATCTATTAAGAAACTCAGTACAAGGTGAAGGGTGGATTCCTCGTGGATAGAGCTGTTAAATCAAACGAGTAGCTTGAAAGCTCGACTCGACTCGTTAAAGCTCGAGCTCGGTTCGGCTCGTGCTTACTCGAGCTCGAATTCGAGCTTGTTTTATACTCGTTTCATGAACGAGCCAAGCTCGGCTCTGCTCTATAATGCTTGACAGTAATAAAATAATAATAAATTAATATTATTAATAATAATAAATATGATTTAATTATATTATATTAAATATAATAATAAAGTAATAAAATTATGGCTCGATAAGGCTCGAAAAACTCAATTAATTTTACTTAACAAGTCGAGCTGAGCTCGAGCTCGTGATAAGCTCGTTTTCTATTCGAGCCGAGCTCGAGTATGTGATATTCGAGCTCGCTCGGCTCGTTTAACAGCCCTACTTGTGGATATTATAATGAGCGAGAGTGCGACCAAACCCTTGAAAACTGTAAGAGGTAAAAAAAAGAGGTAAAAATTATAGGATAAATATAAATGGATTAATTTGATTCGATCAGTTGAGTTGTTATGGTAAGTTTTGAATAATTAAAAATGTTCAAAGTCTAAATTACCCTTTTAACATATAAGGTAGTATATTAATTAAAATTTAGGTGAGAATCTATCATATTAGTTGAACTAATGAGATGCATTAATTGTTTTACTTTTCTTATAAAATAATATTAATTATAATCTATTGGATTAATTACTATCCAGTACACAATATTACCTATTATTACTATTAGATATATCAATTCAAATATATTACTACTGAATACAAAATATTAAAATGATATACCTAATATAACTTTAACCTCATCAAATTAAATATAATTTAAATCTCCTAAAAAGAAGGCCCTATTAAGATGGTGTACCCCACCATTAGGGGCCCCACCGCCCCTGCCCTGGGGATTGGTGGAGGAGGTAAATCTCAGGATGTGCCTCAAGTGGCTTATAGAGAGGGCTCACTGTTAAACTTGTGCTTGCAAGGGGCCAAATCCATGCCAAAGGCAGGATTCGAACCCCCACCCTGCAGCAACCAAGCTCAGCTGGAAGGCCTTTCCACCCTCCCCTCTACATGAAGAGTTCGACGACGTAGGAACCGTTAAATCATTCAGCGAAGTGGGGCTTTGCAAAAAATAAAAATTATAATAAAATGTATTATATACGTTAATCAAATTAAATAAAAATAAATATATGTCTTTATCTACATTAAATTTTAATTAATAACTAAAATATACTAGTAGACAATAATTGTGGGGGTTCAACATGAAATAGAAAATATATAAAAAAACTCTTATTGTTCATATTTATAAAATGTCTAATATAACATAAAAATAAAAAACTCTCACACCTATAATAATAATAATAATAATAATAATAATAATAATAATAATAATAATAACATGTAAAAAATTTACAATTCTACATAAAAGTAATAAAACTATCATATGTAACATAATAAAAAAAGATTAAAAAAAAGCTCACAACAATAATAAATTAAAAAAGCCTTAATTTCATTGTTAAATTGGTTTACTAACGGATTAACAACGGAATCCGTTGGTAAATTTCCGTTGGTAAAGTGGTGGTTGGTAAATTTTTAGCAACGAAAATTCAATTCCGTTGATAGTTGCTAATAATTCTGTTGGTAATTTATATAATGATTTCCTTCATAATTCGTTGGTAAAATAGAGAACAAATCCGTTGGCATTCCATTGTTAAAAGAAAAATGTCATTTTTGTTGTTAATCCATTGGTAATTATCAACGGATTGAATTCAGTTGGTAAATTTTATTGTTAAAAAATATTTTATTTGTAGTATAAATCGTTCATACCTTTTTTTTGAATAAATAATTATTAATTAAAATTAATTTTAAATTATATATATATATATATATATATATATATATATTAATAAATTGTTCATGCTTTCTTTCATTTTTGAATAAATAATTATTAGTTTAAATTAATTTTAAATATAATATATATAATATAAAAGAAAAAAAATAAAAATAGTAATAATAAGATAGGTATTCAAATTTGAACAATTAATTATACTTTATTTATGGAAGAAAATTGATTAATCTAATAAATGAACTCAAATAACCTAAATTTATAGTAAGGATATAATAATAATTGCACCTTGATAAAATGTTATTGATTTGGATCAAATTGATTCAAATAGCAAGGTCTAAAATTATACTCCCTCCGTCCCCTTGATACGTATTATTTTGTCATTTTGTCCGTCCTAATACAAAGTATCAATTTTCTTTTATGGATTGATGTGACACATTGTGGGTCCACATTAAACACTAATACAACTAACCACTACACATTAAAATATTATTTATTTCATCTAATTATATATTAAAATATTATACTTTTTAATACACGTGAATAAAGTAAATAGATACCTATTAAAGGATGGAGGAGTAATCCATAATTGATGTTAGCCTAAAAACTCTTTAATTAAATTACCAAACCCCTGAAAAACACTACAATCGCAAACCAAACACGACCTTGGTTAATACCGAACGGAAAAGTTAAAACTTAAAAGGGATGTAAAATATTTTCAGAACGCTAAATCATATGGCGGGAATTCCATAATCCCTCAGCCGTCGCGATCTTCTGATTCCACTTTCATCTTCAATATCACGCACACACCTTCTGAATGCGTAGGCCAGTTGACAGCTGACACTTGGAAAAATGTACGGGAATAGCCAATTCGATGGCAATGCCACCTTCTCCGGCGGTGGTTTCATTCTTTCGCAGGCAACACAGACCGCGGATGCCGGCTTCTCTCCGGCAAGGGTGAGCAATTTTTTTTTGCGTTTCGTTTTTCTATTGCGGTCTTATGTGATTTTGATAACTCAATTCTCTCTATTTCTAGCGCTTCTCTAAAACCCTGAAGTGCGATTTTAGTGATAGGGTTTGGAATTGATATGAATTTCAATATGTTTGGGCTCCCATGTCACTGAGAAGGTGTTTGAGAATGGATTTTTATTCTCCATTAATCGTTTTCCTTGGTTTCAATTAGTGAACATTTTGAGGAATAATGATCTGCTTTTGCCCGCTGGTTTATGCAGAATCGAGATGCCCAAGCTTTGCTTCCATTGACGGTGAAGCAAATAAATGATGCTTTTCAAGCGAGTGGCGATAAGGCGAAGATTCTAATTGACGGTGTTGATGTGAACAATGTGTGTTGTTGTTTCGAAGCATATAGTATTTTTATTGGTATCATTTTGACTTTTTTAAATATAATTATTTGCTTTGGTTATAAATTTTGTTGCATTTAGGTGAAAATGGTGGGTATGTTGTCTGGGATAACAGGAAGAATTACTGACATAACGTTTATCATCGATGATGGAACTGGTCACATTGAGTTCCACAGCTGGTATGTTTAAGGGTCAAATTTTCTTTTTTCTTTCTGTTGTGGATTGCAGTTTGGAGTGGTTGTTCTTATTGTGCTTGGTGATACTTTGAGATATTGTAAGACTGATACGGGTTCCAATATGACTTATTATTCTTGCATCCATACTCATTGTAGGGTAAATGAATCCGTTGACTCAAAGGAAGTGGAGTAACTAAGGTTATCCTTTCCACAAGATATACGTGACTTTCTTTAATGGTTAAATTATAAATACTATTTGTTCTAACTATGTTATAAGATCCATTTATTCCACTGCACAAGCAGAGACATATATTTCATAATTTGTTGCTGGTGGTACGGTTCCTGTAAGTATGTAATAATAATTGAGTCCATCTTAAACCAAGAAATTTGCATATCTTGAGTTATTAACTTGGGTCTTAAAGATAATGATGAAGGATTTATATTGGAAATACTAATGGTTATCATTTATCCTTTAAACAGTTGCTTTTGTAATTCCGTTTCTGCATAAAATTGTACTCTTACAGGCCTGTCACAGACCATAATGAGATTGCACACCACTTTGCTGAATGTATGTATGTGCATTGCTACAACACCAAAGTACGGGTATGCTAAAATGATTAAAATTATCATGTTATCCTTTGACTTTAATGAAACAGCCAGACTTGGGATTTGGGTCATATTAACTTTTTCTACCCCTTTCTCTTCTCTGTAGAAGATGCAGGATGCTCTTCAAGTTCCTAGTCATATATCGAATTCAGCTATGAACACTTTTTCAAGGGGTTATCAATCTACCCCATCAAATAATGTAATTATAAACTGATATTTCTTCAATGAAATTGAATGTTCTCATTCTTCTAACTACCTTAATTTTGGGGGTGTTACCCATTTTCAGTTTTCTGTACAACATCATATGGAGGGCGTTGCTAAACTTGTCTCAGATTATCTGTTATGATGTCCCACATTGGTTCCGCATGCAAGTGTGGAAAGGCATATAAGTGGGGGTCAACCCTTCACCTTCATCCATGGTTTTAGGTGAAGTTAGGACTCCCTAGCTTATATGCCTAACAATTTGGTCCGACCTGCCGGATCCGGACGGGCCATGGGATGGGGCTACCCGATGTGTGGGCCCAGGGTTGACACCCCGGATGTGGGCCCGAGGGGAGTTGCCACCCAGAGTTGTGGGCCTAGGTATCCGTGGACGTCCGGTTCGAAGGGGGATGGATTGTTATGATGTCAGCAAGTTGCGTGCAAAGGTTGGATTGTTATGATGTCCCACATCGGTTCCGCAAGCAAGTTGCGTGCAAAGGTTGGATTGTTCGGTTCCGCAAGCAAGTTGCGTGCAAAGGTTGGATTGTTATGATGTCCCACATCGGTTCCGCAAGCAAGTTGCGTGCAAAGGTCATATTGATGAAGAGAGATGGCAGGTCGGACCAATTGTTAGGCACATAAGCTAGGGAGCCCTCACTTCACTTAAAACCATGGATCTTAAAACCATGGATGAAGGTGAAGGATTGACCCCCACTTATATTCCCTTCCACACTTGCGGGCGGAACCGATGTGGGATATGTAACATTATCTCCAGCAGAAGACTAGCATGTAAGTTATAAACCTGATTAATATGCATAGGTGTTTCCTTTTCTCTTAAATGTTATTGCAGAATATCTCTCTCGCATGCTGGAGATTAAGATATTTGTATGGCCACAGAACTCTGTGGATGATATTATGAGCCACAATATACTTCACAGAATTAGAGTTTCAGTCTTTATAAACCGTTGGAAAACCACATAAGTTTCTTCTCGAACAGAAACTCTGCGACTTAAGTGTTTGGAATCATCTTTCGCTTCAGTGAAGTACTAATCTAGATATTATAAGTTCAGTTAATTAAAAGAGATTTACAAATAAATAAATAAATAACCAAATTGAATGAGGTATGATAAGCAATGATTTTATAACCGCATGGGAGTGCTTGCAAGGGTTAGTCTGAAAGCATATACATGTGAAACTGTATTTGAATCATTTTATTTGTACAAGTTTACTGGATTGTGTCTAATAATGTAATGTATACTTGGCAAGTATAAATATATGTGTTTATGTCAGGAACTTCTAATGATAAAATCTTAAACTTGCTAGGCGACAATTTGGCTGATCTTCCTAGTTAAAACATTACTGTTGAATTTGTTTGTTTGTTTGTTTTTTTTAAGTAGGCATGTCTTTTTGTTTGACTCTTTCACCTAGTTCTGATTGTGAAAATCCTTCTGAAAAATTAAACCCATCCTGTATAATAACAGCTGCAACCGTTGAAGACTTGTTTTAAAACAATGGAAGTAAGTTTAAAGTTATTGAAATGAAAGTTGTGGATTAAGTTATTAACTGATGTTTGATAGTGTTATAAATGTATAAACTGATAACAGCTTCCCCCATAATGAGGGTCTATAATTTTAGTATGTTCTCGTTAGAGATACAGCTTTATGGTTGTGCTAAGTTGCTCCTGCAGTCATTCTATTGTCATAAATGATGAAATATTGGCTGCAGTTTTGTGAAATTTTATTCATTGTGCCCAGTGATTATTGTTAAAAGAACTTTTTAGTTTCAATTTAAGAATCTATCGAACCTTAGATCTGAGTGAATTTCTTTAAACGTGGCAGCGCACGAGAAATAGGAGTCCATCGTTCTGAACTTGTTCAGCAACTTAAAGTTCCTGAGCAGAAGATTTTGTACTCTTCTCTCTCTCTCTCTCCCTCCCTCTGCATGCTTGCTTAGTATTTTTGAAGATTTATGCTTCCTTGAGCAATATACTCATTCTTTTGTTTATCTGGTGCTTTGATAGAGAAGCTATCGATGCTCTCGAAAGCGAAGGACTAATATACTCAACGATCGATGAGTTCCACTATAAGTCCACTGCCAATGGTTGAATATGAACATTATTGAAATTGGTAAGTTATATGTATAGCAAGCAAAAAAAAAAAATTGGCTTGTTTATTTTCGTGTCCACAGACCACAAGTATATCTATATCACTGGTCGGTATTCAACTCTAATTTAGTATGCACTTGGTTGCATTTGAATGAACTAAAAGTAGAAATTGGAATCAAACTTGTATAATAATAACAAATTAATCATTTTGTATGTTAACACAAGAAATTCCACACCTCGTAATATCTATAAATAAAATAAATTATTATAGGACGACGATATTAAATGTGAATACCGAGAAAAGGAAGTACCTATAGCACTTGAATCCTATATTATGGCAGTAGTGTTAGACAAGATTCCATTAATACTAATTATCTGCATTAAAATAATTACCATTTTCTTACGACACAAGCATTTCTATTGCAAGAAAACAAAATTAAGAAAGAGAAAAGATTTAGGAATGCAAATCCACCCCTCAAATTAGTGGTTATCGATATATCAGATATTTATAGATGCTAAGTCCACCTTTATGCATAAAAATAAATGCAACTGAAGTGGACATTAAATATTTTGTTTCCAATATTAAACTGTTTATAGACCAAATTACAGTTTACAAGAAAAAAATATAAGGCAAAAACTTGTGAGTCCCTGGGATACACCGTGTTCCCATGAGAATACTACCCTCTCCCTTCATATTCTATTTAACTCTATGCATTGATAGAGATTTAAATTGCAAAGGGTCCTGAGCCACAAGAGGGTTACTAAAAAAAAAAAATCCAAAACAAATCATCAGTATATGAGTAGCAGAGTACAACAATTTTTTTCTTCTTTTATTCATGCAAATTAATTAATATATTCTATTTCAAATCTCGTCTGATATTATGCTACTCCATTAAGAAAAGAGTAATTAATATTTTTGTTTAAATTCAATGGTATATCTATTTGAATTCTAAGAACCTACTAAATAAATATATTGATATTTTGAGTCCGACACGGCTTTTGTAGTCTATAAAGAACAATTGTTGTCTATTAACTCAAAATGTCGTTCTAAATACCATGATGAAATATGAAAGTGAAAAGTGTTCCTTCAACACAATCAATAGAATTAAATTAAAATTAACATATACTCCCTCCGTCTCCCCCTCAAATAGCATCATTTTACTATATTGGACGTCTCATCCAAATTGCAACATTTTTCTCTTTTAGTAAAAATGGCCTAACAATGTCCCACCACTACCCATCGCATCTCTCTAATACACCTACCCACTTTACATAAAATAATAATACTCCTTAATTTACGTGCAAAAATAAATGTATCTCTTTGGGCGATATGGGAGAGTACATTATTTAGAATCTTTTAATCGATTGACCATTTAGATCGTGGATGATGTTATCATTAATTAAAAATCCAGTTCAATTCTGTAACTTTTTTGGCTTTAAGGATTGTGTGATCCACTAGGATCCAAGGGCTCCCAATTCTGATCTGATCTGATCTGATCAAGAAGCTCAAATGTTTTAAATTTTATTTAGTTATTCATTTTCAGGGTCATTCTTAAATGACCTGACTCACACATGACCCAGGTCAACCGTAAAAGGGGTTCATTACTTATTTATAAAATGTACTTTATTTTTATATTTTATTCTTTTACTTCATTAATTTCTTTTACTTCCATAATTATTATCCATATGGACACGTATTGTGTAATTTTTTCCATTAATAAAAAACTATGTGAACTTTATTTTTTATTTTAGTGTACTTTTTTATTTTTATTTTTTATATTTTGTTTTTGTTTAAGATAGTTTTAGTTATGGTAATGAATTTATAATTATTAAATAAATAAAAGATTATTACGCGATAAATGTGGAGATTTGAGTAATTTTTTATTTTTATTTTTGCTTCAATATATTTAAAAGACAAAATATTACTTAGTATCTAAATTCAATTTATATATATTTATTAAAAAAATGACTATATATATATATATATATATATATATATATATATATATATATATATATTATCCGAAATTCATCATCTTACGTTATTTTAATTATAAAATAAAATAGTTTATTGTTCACAATATTTATAGTCATTGAATATTTTAATTATTTAAAATATCATATCTCAATATGTCATAGTAATTTTATAAATCTTCTCACTAGTTAATCTAATGAAATTTCTTATTTTTTTAAATTAATATATATTATACATGATAATTACTTAATCCAATTCCTTTATTAAATTATTTTAAATATATAGTCAGTTTTTCGGAGGAAGAAGAGATCTCATAAATAATTGAAATATTATTTATTTATTTAAAGAGTAATTGTTTATTATATGGTAAATTATTTTGTTCATTCATACATCATGCACTCACTTTTAAAATTTTATATTTATATATTTACATATGTAAAAATATACTCTACATGAATAAATATAGAGTAACTCTCTTGTGAGACAGGTCATTTGTGAGACGGGTTTAAGATGGGTCGACCCATCATTAAAGTATGTTTATTGTATAATTAAAATATGCTTATTTGTAGTTAAAATATGTTAATAATATATCATATTATAACACACTAAAATCATACTTTAATGCATAATCCAACACACTTTAGAAAATATATTTTAATAATCATTAAACATACTTTATGTATATAATGAACATACTTTAGTGATGGGTCGACCCGTCTCACTAAATAACCCATCTCACAAGAGACTTTGTCATAAAAATATCTACACTATGTAAACGAATTTTCTGTTTAACATTTTTAATGAAAATTTTAATATAAAAAAACTATATAATTGTGGGGTATATAGACAAACTCTCTTATGAGATGGTAATTATGTGAGACGGGTTGTGAGGGATCGACCCGTTGTTAAAATATACTCATTATATAGGTAAAATATGTTAATTCGTAATTAAGGTATGTCTTTAAAAGCATGATGAATAATGAATTAAGTATATTTTAAAAGTGTTATAGTATGATTCACTACAAACATACTCTAAGTATTAATATGCATACTTTATCTATATAACAAGCATATTTTTAATTACATACTTTATAGTATAAACAAATAAAAAGTGATATTGGAGCAGTGAACTATTATAGTATAAATAAATAAAAAGTGACAATATTTTTAAAGAATAATGATAATATCTTTGGAATAAAATGTGATAATTAATTAAAAATATTAAATTAATGATCTCACCCGTGAGACGATATCATTGCCAAAAAAATTTAAATCAAATGAATTATATATCAATTATATTTTAAAAAATTAAATATAAATTAACATTATAAAATAATAATTAAAATAAAAAATAGATTGAATATAATCTAAACAGCATAATAATTATTCTTCATATTTAGATTGAATAGTGAATGTTGATGGAGTGAGTTAAGATCATGGATTTATTGAGATTAATCTCACGAAATTAGATTTCTAAAACAATTTAAACATGGATGTATCTCTAAATTTATTGATATTTTTAACTAAAATAAAATAAAAATAAAATTTAATCATTAAAGTTAATTAAAAATACTTTAATTAGTAATAAATTTCTTATTATATTTCAAATATTTAATCATTAAAATTGAAATACTAAAATTTAATAATTGAGATTATCTTGGGTCATAGTGAACGGGTCACAGCTAAGTAATGCTCTCATTTTTATAAATCCACTTGGCACACCACTTCTTATTGTGTCCGTCTTTTGATGCGTGTCTTGCATCTCATGCCCTCTTTAGTGTCTGATTACTTTTGTATATATATATATTCAACGACTAATCATAAAAGGATTTCCCAAAGCTAAAATCTGAAAAATCAAACGAACAAAGATAGAAAATAATTGAAGCTTACATATGGTGGCTTGATTTTTTTTTTTTTTTAATAAAAAGAATTAAGTACATATATATTTCAACTTTAATTGATCTGCATGTTTTTGGGTTCGCGCGAACTGTGGTGTTTACAATTAAATAAAAACGTGTTATAAATCAGCCCATTTTCGATAAATTAAAGTTCATTTGAATCGGATTTAGTCAATTTCACTAACAAATTTCATATTTTAGGTATGATCAAATGGTTGAATATTAAACTTAATTTTGTGGAGATGTCATGAGAATTCTAGATAAATTGGGAAGATGTGAATCTTTTAGGTTAGTGGAGACATTTGTAAACTAGAATTCTCTAGAATGGGAAATTAAGGAAAAGGAGAAAGAATAATATAGAGTAATGTAGTGAAAAACAATCTAGAAAAACATCTGATAAAATATAAGTGAAATATCTATATTAGTTAGAGCTTAGTAGAATTATCTAGATGAAACTAGTATAGAATGATCTAGAATATTAGAGATTGTACTTTTGATTACTATAAATAGGTGCATGATGTATCATTTTGTAGTACACAAACAAAAAGTTTTAGTGAAGTGTGTTCTATCCTAAATGTTGATCTTTCCTTCAAACTCATTCTATTACATTTTGTTCACACAACTCACCAATCCCTACACCCGTTCACAAACCTACATATATCCCTCCAACCTTATATTCCTACAAAGTGGTATCCGAGCCATAAGACCCCCCTGTGAGAGATGGTTAGCAACCTTCAATCCTTTCAAGTCTCGTTGCTCAACAAGAGAAACTTTGATAATTGGAGTATTAAAATGAAGGCACTCCTAGGTGCTCATGATGTTTGGGGATTGTAGAGAAAGGCTACGAGCAACCAGAAGATGAGGCGATACTATCTCAACAACTAAAGGATAAGTTGAGAGATTCAAGAAAGAGGGACAAGAAGGCTCTCTTCCTCATCTACCAAGCTTTGGGAGATGACGACTTTGAGAAAATCTCGAGCGAAACTACCGCCAAGGAAGCATGGGATAAGCTCCAAGTATCATGCAAAGGAGCCGATCAAGTTAAAAAGGTACGTCTTCAAACTTTAAGAGGAAAATTTGAGTCCCTACATATGAAGGAGTCCGAATCTATTTCGAATTATTTTACAAGAGTTTTGGCAATCTCAAATCAAATGAAAAGATATGGTGAAAAATGGGAGGATGTTAGAATAATGGAGAAAATACTATGTTAGTTGACTCCCAAATTTGAGCATATTGTGGTAACTATTGAGGAGACTAAAAATTTGGAGGAGATGACAATTGATCTCTTAATGGAGTCGTTACAAGCTTATGAAGAGAAACAAAAACGAAAGCAAGATATGGTGGAGCAATTATTAAAATTGCAAGTGAGTGCAAAGGAGAAAGACGAAGGTCAAGTAGCGGTCAAAGTCGTGGCCAAGGACAAGGTCGAGGTCGTGGACGTGAACGAGGAGGCTATGAAAATCATGGAAAGAGAAAAGTATTTGGTCGAGGAAGGAGCAACCAAAAATCGAGGTACGATAAATATTCTATAAAATGCTATAATTGTGATAGATTTGGACATTATGCTTTCGAGTGTTGGAAAGCAAAACAAAAGGTTCAAGAGAAGGCCAACTTCGTTGAGAGCAAGAAGGAAGAAAATGCAAGTGTGCTCCTGGCGTACAAAGGAAAAAATGAAAGAAAGATGATACTTGGTACCTCGATACAGGAGCGAACAACCATATGTATGGCAAAAGGAGCATATTCGTGGAGCTGGATGAATCAGTAAGGGGCAATGTCTCATTTGGTGATAAATCTAAAATTCTGGTAAAAGGAAAAGCGAAAATTTTGATTTGCTTAAAAATGGTGGTCATGATTTCATTTCGAATGTTTATTATGTGCCCAACATGAAAAATAATATATTGAGTTTGGGACAACTCTTAGAGAAAGGTTATGACATTCACTTGAAGGATTATAACCTTTCAATAAGAGATAAGGAAAATAATTTCATAGCGAGGGTACCAATGTCGAAGAATAGAATGTTTCTACTAAATATTCGAAATGATGTGGCAAAATGCCTTAAAGCTTGCTTTAAGGATAAGTCTTGGTTATGACACCTACGGTTTGAGCACTTAAATTTCAGAGGATTGGAGTTGTTATCAAGGAAGGAAATAGTAAGAAGATTACCATCTATCAAGCATCCCGACCAATTATGCGAGGGATGTATACTCGGGAAGCAAGCTAGAAGGCCATTCCCAGAGGAGTCAACCTCGCGAGCAAAGAAGCCGTTGGAGTTGATCCATGCCGATGTGTGGGCCAATCAAACCAAGCTCTCTTGGTAACAACAATTATTTCTTGCTATTCATTGATGATTTTTTTAGAAAAACGTGGGTGTATTTCTTGAAGCAGAATCAGAAGTATTTGAAGCCTTCAAGAAATTTAAAGTTGCCGTTGAAAATGAGAGCGGTTTAGAAATCAAATCCATGAGAACCGATCGAGGTGGTGAATTCACATCCAAGAAGTTCATGGCGTATTGCGAAACAAATGGGATCCAGAGGCCTTTCACTGTTTGACACGACCCACCTTACACAACTTATAATCTAAATATTATTTAACATAAACATCATCTTTAAAAAAAAACTGCATATAAATTTTTTTTTCACATAATATGCTTATAACCAACACCATCACACCAGTTCAACATACGTGACTGGTTTCTGATACCACTTCAAACCACCCAAACATGTGATAATACTTATTATATTACACAATCAAAACATCAGCGGAAACAAAATAAACCCACGGCCTAGCCCAACAGGTCGTCATCTATGTACATCCGCTCAAAACCTTGAAGGAGCTCCACAGCTTGCACAGTCACATCACAAACTCAATCATCAACAGGCTCACCTACAATGCATAAACTAGTGAGATAAAAATCTCAGTAAGTAGAAATCATGCATGTCAGTGCATGAAAATGCATTTAGTTCTCTATCGCCTATTTCCTAATTTTTCTAATTGATCTCTTTTATTTTGAAAACTGTTCACGTTGCGGGATCCCCACGACACACTTATGATATGCACCCCAAATGAGCTCAATGGGGACGATTTTTCCGAACCCCGAAAATAGTGCCGAGAACGATTTTTCCGAACTCTGGCAAAGTGGTGGGGACGATTTTTCCGAACCCCTAATAAAAATATCGGGAACGATTTTTCCGAACCCTGACAGAGATGCATATATAGTGGCCGCACACACTATTAGTATCTTATTAATTTTGAGGAAAAATACTTTTCATGTTTATGCATGGTATGCACCCAAAACAATTAAATGTGCATCATAAATCATTTACAATATCAATATCAACATTTAATCACAATAAAGCCACAAATTAATTTCAATTCACACAAATCCACTTCTGAAATAACAACTTCACATCAATCACATAGATCCATTTATAGAATAACCACTTCACCTTGGATCCCACGGATCTCTTTTTGGAATAACAACTTAATCTTGGATCCCACATATCCTTATAACCAATATCTTCTCAAGCCACACAAATATATTTTCAATAGTTTCCAATCACACAGATCTATATAGAACAATAATATTATTTCAAATCACATAGATCCACAACTTGTAACAAATTAATTCAAATAATTCATGTTGTAATTAAATTGATTACAAATAATCCATAACATAATTATCACATATTAATTACAAATAATTCATAAACAGCATGTTTACGCATTGTAGTTGGACTTCTACTTACCTGGATTCTGACAGTAATATAAACCCCGTAAAAAACTGTAACTAATTCGCTCCGACCCGCACGTTCCGGCGCGCTCCCTCTTCTCTTTCTCTTCTTCCTCTCTCTCTCATCTCTCTCCCTCTTCCTCTCTTTCTCCTTTCCCTCTCTCTCTTTTTTTTTTTTTTTTGTAACTTGTCGCTGTTTTGAGCAAATGAGTAATCCCCAAATTTATAATTGAGGTTGGGGTTGAAAGTCAGCATGACTTACCACCGCTTAAAATCCTGTTCTAATCCAATTTACTAAATTTAGTAAATTATTATTATTATTATTATTATTATTATTATTATTATTATCCATTCTTAATTTACGTGCAATACTTAATAGCTAAGATATAATACATTTACAAATTAATACACATACGTGTATATCTTTCTACCCACTATTATTATTACGAGAACACGTGTAATACTTAATAATTAAGCAAAGTGTATTTATACTCATAAAATAATTTACTCATATATCCAAATTAATGCACATAAATATTTATACACTCATATATTCACACACTGTCCCAATTTTTTATC
This sequence comes from Pogostemon cablin, assembly GCA_023678885.1. Classification (NCBI taxonomy): domain Eukaryota; kingdom Viridiplantae; phylum Streptophyta; class Magnoliopsida; order Lamiales; family Lamiaceae; genus Pogostemon; species Pogostemon cablin. The sequence goes on from CM042986.1 coordinate 293,757, forward strand.
ACGAATGTCTCAAATAAAATGTAACGATAAATAAAATATAGAAACAATTGTCACATAATTGTCACATTATTATCACATAATTACCACATAATTATCACATAATTATAAAATGCACATAATACAAATTAAATTATATTGACACATGAGTAGTGAGAAGCTCGGGTATCACATCCTCCCCAACTTATAAGAATTTCGTCCTCGAAATTTACTTACCTGAAGAGGTCTGGATATTTAGCCATCATCTCATCCTCTCTTTCCCAAGTAGCCTCCTCAACTAGTTGGTTCCTCCATAATACTTTTACTAATGGTATTTCTTTATTTATGAGCTTCTTCACTTCTCGCCACAAGATCTCAACTGGTACCTCCTCATAACTCAAATCTTCTTTCAACTCAACTGGTTCCTGTCTGAGCACATGAGATGGATTTGGAACATACTTCCTTAACACAGATACATGAAACACGTCATGTACTCTAGACATCGATGCTGGTAACTCCAATTTATAGGCAACACTGCCAACTCTCTCAATGATAGTGAACGGACCAATATATCTTGGACTGAGTTTCCCTTTCCTCCCAAACCGCATTATCCCCTTCATTGGAGATACTTTCAAAAATACCTGATCACTAACATCAAATTCCAATTCTCTCATCCGTTTGTCTGCATAACTCTTTTGTCGATCTTGAGCAACTTTCATCTTCTCTCGTATATGGGTAACAGCTTCTGACATTTCACGAATCAAGTCTGGACCCAAAAGTTTCCTCTCTCCAACTTCATCCCAATGTACTGGAGATCTACACTTTCTCCCGTACAATGCTTCATATGGAGCCATCCCGATGGTAGACAGATAACTATTGTTGTACGAGAACTCTATCAAAGACAAAAATTTACTCCACTGACCTTGAAAATCCAACACACACGCTCTGAGCATATCCTCCAAGATTTGTATTGTACGCTCTGATTGACCATCTGTCTGTGGATGGAATGCTGTGCTGAAAGATAACTGTGTCCCCAACGCCTTATGTAAACTCTTCCAGAAAGCAGATAAGAATCTCGTATCTCTGTCTGACACAATGGTAAGTGGTACTCCATGGAGTCTGACAATCTCTTGTATATATAGTTGGGCATAACGATCCATGGAATACGTAGAGCTAATAGGAAGAAAATGAGTTGACTTAGTCAATCGATCCACAATAACCCAAATGGCATCGTGACCTTTCACTGTCTTTGGTAGCCCGATAACAAAATCCATCGTGATATTCTCCCACTTCCATTCTGGAATAAATAAAGGCTGCAAAGTTCCTGCTGGTCTCTGATGCTCGGTTTTGACTTGCTGACAAGTCAAACATTGCTCCACATATCGAGCAACATCTCTCTTCATCCCTGGCCACCAATAATGTGTCTTCAAATCTCTATACATCTTAGTAGCTCCTGGATGTACAGAGTAGGGTGTTGAATGAGCTTCTATCATCACTTCTTTTCGAATATCATTCACTTCGGGTAGATATAATCGACCTCCATAACGAATTACGTCATCATCTCCTAATTGGAAGTCAGAGGACTTTCCAGAGCTGATATCATTCTTTATTTTGTCAAACAACTTATCCTCCTGTTGACTCTGTCGAATCTTATCCATCAAAGTTGGTCGAAGTGTCAGAGCTGCCATCCTTGCTTCCAACGATCCTTCCTGAATGATCTCCACACCCATCCTTTGCAAATCAAGCAACTCTGGTTTCTGATTTACGGTCATAGCAGCTACACTCTGTATTGCCTTTCGGCTCAATGCATCAGCAGCCACATTGGCTTTTCCCGGATGATAGTTGATAACACAGTCATAATCCTTCACCAATTCCAACCATCTTCTTTGCCTCATATTCAACTCTTTCTGAGTGAAAAAGTACTTCAAACTTTTATGATCAGTATAGATTTCACAACGTTCCCCATACAGATAATGCCTCCAAATCTTAAGTGCAAACACTACTGCGGCTAACTCTAAATCATGAGTTGGATAATTCTTCTCATACTCCCTTAACTGTCTGGATGCATACGCTATCACCTTCCCATTCTGCATCAATACACACCCAAGACCATTCTTTGAAGCATCACTGTAAACCTTGAAGTTTCCTGTCTCCGTAGGAATAGTTAAGATAGGTGCTGATGTCAATCGTCTCTTCAATTCTTGGAAACTTTGTTCATGTTCCTCCGTCCATGTGAACTTCACATTCTTCCTGGTCAACTGTGTTAATGGTGAAGCAATCTTAGAAAATCCTTCAACAAACCTTCGATAATATCCCGCCAATCCAAGAAAGCTACGAATCTCAGTGGGATTTGAGGGTTGTGGCCAATTATGGATTGCTTTAACTTTACCTGGATCCACTGAAATTCCTTCTCCTGATACCACGTATCCCAAGAAAACAACTCGGTCTAACCAAAACTCACACTTCTTGAACTTCGCATACAACTGCATCTCCTTCAGAATCTCTAGCACCTTTCTCAAGTGCAATGCATGATCCTCCTTATTCTTAGAGTAAATTAGAATATCATCGATAAACACAATCACAAATTTATCGAGAAATTCCTGAAATACTCTATTCATCAAATCCATAAATGTTGCAGGAGCATTTGTTAATCCAAACGGCATCACTAAGAACTCATAGTGTCCGTACCTTGTACTGAATGCAGTCTTTGGAATATCCTCCTTCTTTATTTTTAACTGATGATACCCCGACCGCAAATCAATCTTCGAAAAGATAGCTGCACCCTGTAACTGATCAAACAGATCATCAATGCGAGGCAATGGATATTTATTCTTCACCGTAACTTTGTTAAGATCCCGATAATCAATGCACATCCTCAATGTGCCATCCTTCTTTCGAACAAACAGAACTGGTGCTCCCCAAGGAGAGAAACTAGGTTGGATGAATCCTTTGTCTAGCAACTCTTGTAACTGTATCTTCAATTCCTTCAGTTCAGTTGGTGCCATTCTGTATGGCGCTTTAGATGTAGGAGCAGTTCCTGGTTGTAACTCAATAACAAACTCTATTTCTCGCTCTGGTGGCAAACCTGGAAGATCATCTGGAAATACCTCTAGATATTCCCGAACTACTGGTACACTATCAAGAACTGGACATTGCTGTCCCTGAACATTCATTACACTCACTAGATACCCCTCACAACCACTTTCCAACAACCGCTGTGCTTTTGCTGCTGATATCATCGGAAATCGAAAGCTTTTCTTGATTCCAACAAAAGTGAACGGTTCTCCTTTCACTGGCTGAAAAGTGATACTCTTCTTCTGACAATCTATTGTAGCACCGTATTTTGACAGCCAATCCATGCCCAATATGATATCATAATCATTCATAATTAACACAATCAAATTAGCGAGGAGTCTTCTTCCTTCAATAGGTATAACACAACCTCGAAGAAGTTGATTAGTTTGCTTTGACTCACCAGAAGGTATCATCACCTCATAATTAACTTCTATCAAGTTAGGTGTTCCACCCAACTTTTTCACATACTCAGTGGATACAAATGAATGTGTTGTTCCAGAATTAAATAGCACATATGTAGAAGTGCCAAAAATAGAGAACTTACCCGTGACAACTGAGGGATTCGCGTCTGCCTCCTCTCGCGTCAAAGTATACACCCTAGCTGGAGCTCTTCCCTGCTGTGCCTGCTTCCCTTTCTTAGGACAAGTAGTAGTCACATGTCCTTTCTCCTCGCATGTGTAACACTTTCTCGGAGGAATTTGACACTCTCCACCATGTGATCTAAGACAATTAGGGCATATAGGTAGTGGCGGCGCCGATGGCACCTTACCCTGATCGAATTTAGGACGCTTGTTGGGTTCTCCTCGTCTCTGTCCTTGCTCCACTTGAACATTTGAATTCGGCCTCTGAAATGGCATCGGCCTCTTATCAACTCTCCCAAACTGCTGCATTGGTCTCTGCTGAAATTGACGTCTGATAGCTTGCGCTTGTCTGATCCTCATCTCCGCTTGCTCAGCAATTTGAGCCCTTTCTGCAACGTGTGAGTATGTTGCTCCATGCAGTCCCGCCATACTCACATCTCTGTAAAGTTCAGGCCTTAAGCCTTCCACAAATCTCTCCACTTTCAGTGCCTTCGTACTCACCATATGTTCAGCAAACCTCGACAACTGCTCAAACTTACGAAGGTAATCTGTGACTGACATGCCGCTTTGCCTCAACTGTATGAACTCGTTCATCTTTATGGCTCTCACTGGTGCCGTAAGGTACTTGTTTCTGAAAAGTTCCTTGAACCTTTCCCATGTCATAGTCTTGACATCCTCGATACTTTTAATCGTATCCCACCAGTGGCCCGCACTTCCTCGTAACATGAAAGAAGCACATAGCACTCTATCCCCATCTGGAATTCTACTGTATTGAAACATGTTTTCCACCATGCGTAACCAATCCTCTGCATCTATGGGGTCTGCTGCCTCCTCAAATATTGGAGGGCTCAACTTTCGAAACCTCTCACAAACCATTTCCACACGTTCTACTTGACGTCTATCTTGGTTTGCATTACCCTCTTATTGTCCACCCATATCTCTCTGTTGAATCAGTTGTTGTATCTGTTGGAACTGGCGCTCAACCAGTTCCATTAGTCGAGTAATCACCGCATCACGATTATTCCCTTCAGGAGGTGCTGCTTGCTCAACAGTCCTATCTCCTTCAGAACTTTCACCTGTAGCCCTTACCATTTTGTCTACAACTACACTTCCTATACCACATAGCCAATATAATTTATAAGACACATAACAACACAGAATGAAAATAACACTTACTTGCAAAGCTGCGCTCCCAAAGAATGAGTTCATGTACATAGACAGTCTGCAGGACCCAAACCGTGCTCTGATACCACTCTGACACGACCCACCTTACACAACTTATAATCTAAATATTATTTAACATAAACATCATCTTTAAAAAAAAACTGCATATAATTTTTTTTTTTTCACATAATATGCTTATAACCAACACCATCACACCAGTTCAACATACGTGACTGGTTTCTGATACCACTTCAAACCACCCAAACATGTGATAATACTTATTATATTACACAATCAAAACATCAGCGGAAACAAAATAAACCCACGGCCTAGCCCAACAGGTCGTCATCTATGTACATCCGCTCAAAACCTTGAAGGAGCTCCACAGCTTGCACAGTCACATCACAAACTCAATCATCAACAGGCTCACCTACAATGCATAAACTAGTGAGATAAAAATCTCAGTAAGTAGAAATCATGCATGTCAGTGCATGAAAATGCATTTAGTTCTCTATCGCCTATTTCCTAATTTTTCTAATTGATCTCTTTTATTTTGAAAACTGTTCACGTTGCGGGATCCCCACGACACACTTATGATATGCACCCCAAATGAGCTCAATGGGGACGATTTTTCCGAACCCCGAAAATAGTGCCGAGAACGATTTTTCCGAACTCTGGCAAAGTGGTGGGGACGATTTTTCCGAACCCCTAATAAAAATATCGGGAACGATTTTTCCGAACCCTGACAGAGATGCATATATAGTGGCCGCACACACCATTAGTATCTTATTAATTTTGAGGAAAAATACTTTTCATGTTTATGCATGGTATGCACCCAAAATAATTAAATGTGCATCATAAATCATTTACAATATCAATATCAACATTTAATCACAATAAAGCCACAAATTAATTTCAATTCACACAAATCCACTTCTGAAATAACAACTTCACATCAATCACATAGATCCATTTATAGAATAACCACTTCACCTTGGATCCCACGGATCTCTTTTTGGAATAACAACTTAATCTTGGATCCCACATATCCTTATAACCAATATCTTCTCAAGCCACACAAATATATTTTCAATAGTTTCCAATCACACAGATCTATATAGAACAATAATATTATTTCAAATCACATAGATCCACAACTTGTATAACAAATTAATTCAAATAATTCATGTTGTAATTAAATTGATTACAAATAATCCATAACATAATTATCACATATTAATTACAAATAATTCATAAACAGCATGTTTATGCATTGTAGTTGGACTTCTACTTACCTGGATTCTGACAGTAATATAAACCCCGTAAAGAACTGTAACTAATTCGCTCCGACCCGCACGTTCCGGCGCGCTCCCTCTTCTCTTTCTCTTCTTCCTCTCTCTCTCCTCTCTCTCCCTCTTCCTCTCTTTCTCCTTTCCCTCTCTTTTTTTTTTTTTTTTTTTGTAACTTGTCGCTGTTTTGAGCAAATGAGTAATCCCCAAATTTATAATTGAGGTTGGGGTTGAAAGTCAGCATGACTTACCACCGCTTAAAATCCTGTTCTAATCCAATTTACTAAATTTAGTAAATTATTATTATTATTATTATTATTATTATTATTATTATCCATTCTTAATTTACGTGCAATACTTAATAGCTAAGATATAATACATTTACAAATTAATACACATACGTGTATATCTTTCTACCCACTATTATTATTACGAGAACACGTGTAATACTTAATAATTAAGCAAAGTGTATTTATACTCATAAAATAATTTACTCATATATCCAAATTAATGCACATAAATATTTATACACTCATATATTCACACACTGTCCCAATTTTTTATCACGAATGTCTCAAATAAAATGTAACGATAAATAAAATATAGAAACAATTGTCACATAATTGTCACATTATTATCACATAATTACCACATAATTATCACATAATTATAAAATGCACATAATACAAATTAAATTATATTGACACATGAGTAGTGAGAAGCTCGGGTATCACATCCTCCCCAACTTATAAGAATTTCGTCCTCGAAATTTACTTACCTGAAGAGGTCTGGATATTTAGCCATCATCTCATCCTCTCTTTCCCAAGTAGCCTCCTCAACTAGTTGGTTCCTCCATAATACTTTTACTAATGATATTTCTTTATTTATGAGCTTCTTCACTTCTCGCCACAAGATCTCAACTGGTACCTCCTCATAACTCAAATCTTCTTTCAACTCAACTGGTTCCTGTCTGAGCACATGAGATGGATTTGGAACATACTTCCTTAACACAGATACATGAAACACGTCATGTACTCTAGACATCGATGCTGGTAACTCCAATTTATAGGCAACACTGCCAACTCTCTCAATGATAGTGAACGGACCAACATATCTTGGACTGAGTTTCCCTTTCCTCCCAAACCGCATTATCCCCTTCATTGGAGATACTTCCAAAATAGATGAAAAATCTATCAGATGGACGTGAAGTCAGCCTTCTTGAATGGTGTACTTGATAAAGAAGTCTACATCAAGGAACCACCAGGCTACGAGGTGAACGGGCAAGAAGAAAATGTGTTGAAGTTGAAGAAGGCCCTATATGGATTAAAGCAAGCACCAAGGGCATGGAATAGCAGAATTGACAAGTATTTGGAAGAGAATGGTTTCACCAAGTGCCCACATGAGCATGCACTCTAAGTCAAAGTCAAAGGTGATGATATCTTAATTGTGTGCTTGTATGTAGGTGATCTTATATTCACAGGAAGCAACACAAAGATGTTCGAGGAATTCAAGGAGGCCATGACTAAAAAGTTTGAGATGACGGATCTTGGGCTCATGGCATATTATCTTGGAGTTGAGGTCAAGCAACTTGAGGAAGGAATCTTCATCACACAAGAAGGTTATACGAAGGAGATCCTCAAGAAGTTCAAAATGGAAGATTGCAAAGCAATCAACACCCCGGTGGAGTGTGGAAGCAAACTATCCAAGTATGAAATGGGCGAAAAGGTGGATCCGACGCTCTTTAAAAGTTTGGTTGGAAGCCTAAGGTACTTAACTTGCACGAGGCTAGATATACTCTACACAATAGGGTTTGTGAGTAGATTTATAGAGAATCTAACCATAACGCATTTGAAGGCGACAAAGAGAATTCTTCGATATCTCAAAGCGCTCAACTATGACATACTTTATTCAAATACTAATAACTATGAGCTTGTGGGCTATAGTGATAGCGACTGGGCTGGAGATAGTGATGATTGAAAAAGTACAAATGGATTTGTGTTCTTCATAGGAGACACAACTTTTACTTGGATATCGAAGAAACAACTGATAGTCACACTATCTACATGAGAAGCCGAGTATGTAGCTGGCACATCCAGTGTTTGACACGCTATATGACTCAGGAGTTTGTTATGGGAGCTCGGATGGACACAAGAGAATCCTACGAGGATTTGTGTGGACAATAAATCGGCGATTGCATTGGCAAAGAATCCAGTATTCCATAATCGGAGTAAGCACATAGTTACTCGCTTCCATTACATCAGAGAATGCATAACGAAGAAAGAAGTTCAAGTGGAGTATGTAAAATCACAAGATCAAGTAGCCGATATTTTCATGAAGCCGCTCAAGTATGAAGAGTTCGCAAGATTACGAAGTATGCTTGGAATGCAAAATCAAGTTTAAGAGGGGGTGTTGAATATTAAACTTAATTTTGTGGAGATGTCATGAGAATTCTAGATAAATTGGGAAGATGTGAATCTTCTAGGTTGGTAGAGACATTTGTAACTAGAATTCTCTAGAATGGGAAATTAAGGAAAAGGAGAAAAAATAATCTAGAGTAATGTAGTGAAAGAACAATCTAGAAAAAACATGTGATAAAATATAAGTGAAATATCTAGATTAGTTGGAGCTTAGTAGAATTATCTAGATGAAACTAGTATAGAATGATCTAGAATATAAGAGATTGTACTCTTGATTACTATAAATAGGTGCATGGTGTATCATTTTGTGGTACACAAATAAAAAGTTTTAGTGAAGTGTGTTATATCTTAAATCTTGATCTTTCCTTCAAACTCATTCTATTACATTTTGTTCACCCAACCCACCAATCCCTATACCCGTCCACAAATCTACACATATCCTTCCAACCTTATATTCCTACACAAATTAATGTTGGGGTACTTAATAAGTTTTTAATAAAAAATATTATATCATATGCACAATTAAAAGACAATTTTAGAATAAATAATTCTATGTTGGGTATACACTAATTATTTAGTTATAATAAAAGGTTTCATAAAAATACAAGCACAACTGCGGAAAATTAAATGAGTAAATAACCTTTTCTTGCTGGATTCTACCATTCTAAAGTATTTACATTTTAATGTTTGTCACTTTCTCTTTAAAGTGAATTAAAGTGATCCTAACATGCAATCTTTGAAGAAAAGATGAAACATAAAATTAAACTGCTTTTTTTAGTTTATTATTTATTCCTAATATATACAAGTAGTTTTTTTTTTTTTTAATGCAAAGATATACAAGTAAAGTTTTGGGAGTTAGAATACGATAATTTTCTTTTGAAGATGTTTTCTATTCTTTTAATTTTTTTTTCTGACGGAAAAATAAAATATATTAACTAAATTATTCTATTCTTTTAACTTTAATCATATGCAATGTCTTGCATTAACTCTGGCAGCTTTGATCAGTAACGGTGGGGGCTTGAGTTGTTTTTAGAAGAAATTTTTTAAGGTCTCAAATTTGAAATTTGTAGGTGTGATCAATAACTATGGAGTTGGGACCAGTTCATATAGAGCGCAAAGCTCTCACTTGAAATGAGGATCCTATTAGTGGACAGTGAGTTATGATCTCCCCAAATTAGTTGGCCAACAAATCAGATTTAGTGTATACAAAAATAATATATAACACTCTATTAATTAATTTAAAAGTAAAATTATTTTCTGTTTTAACTTGGTGTTAATATCAATTCATATATATATATATATATATATATATATATATATATATATATATATATATATATATATATATATATATATATATATATATATATTGAGCGACCTAATAATCGTTTGAGACGGCTAATAATGAATCCATCGCGGTCCATAAGATATATTGGCGTGGGGTGCATCACATCATTTTATTTTATTATTTTTTATCAATGAATTTGAGGAGGATATTGGCAATATCTTTATAGGATGTGCCATCGATTAATTAGGAAATGGTCATTTATAATTAACAAATTAATTGATGGATATTGAAATGACACAGTATTATCCATCAATTAATCGATGACACACCCTATAAAAATATTATCAATCACCCCTTCAAATTCATCAATAAAAAGTAATAAAATAAAATAATGTGATGCACACCAAGTCAATATATCTTAAGGACCGCGATGGATTCATTATTAGCCGTCTCAAACGATTATTAGGTCGCTCACTTTGAAGATTCATTTATACTTGCTCTCAAAATCTTACTCAATTAGAGAGAGAAGGTAATATTAATTTATTATAATTATTGAGAAAATATCTTGATGTGCCATTTGTCCGACATTAATATTATATATATTTATGTAAATTTAGATCCTTCTAGCAGCCCCTTTCACATATCTAATTGCCTTCATTTTAAATAGCCTTTTATTAAAAGTGACAAATATAGTGACAATTCTTAAAAGTTACCAATGTTGATAGTGAAAAATCAATGCTACCTGACTATTGTAAAAAAGATTTATTTTATTTATGTAAATGTAGATTTTAGGATTAAAATGTTTTTTAGTTTTTTTTTAAAATGTCTACAATGTCCCAAATAATAATCCAAAAGATAATAATTTAAACTAAAAATATAGATTATAATCCAAGAGTTAAAATAGTAAATGCTTTTACAATAGTTATGAGTCACAAAATTTGATTATATGTGAGGTTAAATTTAATCCACTACATGTAATTATGGTGAATTAATTAGAGTAGTGTAGTAATCCTGACATAAGTGGAAGAGGGCAGCAGATGAAATATTGTTTTCAGTGTGAGGGTTAGACATTGACAGAGCAGCCAGTTATTGTTTGTAGGTACACCTATATATCACCCAATGTTATTTCAGAGACTAGAATTAGAGCCACCAAACAAACATCCCATAAAAATGGGACCAATCCCTCTCAGGACAACATTACAAACCCTCCATTTTCTTTCTCTTTTAATTTATCTTGCAATTCATTTATATTTATATATATATATATATATATATATATATATATATATATATATATATATATATATATATATATAATGAGTTGAAAACATTATAGCCCTTTCTTTTTGTTAAGTTTAAATTTAAGACTAAATATTTTAGGATAATTAATAAAATAAATTATGAATTACAATCAAAATATTGGGATTTTTGAATATATATATATATGATTATCGCATAAATAGGATAAATATCAAAATTGGTCTTGTAAGTATGACGTTTTCCAACTTTAATCATTTTTCTTTTGCAATTCTCAACTTTGGTAATTTTTTGTTCATTTTTAATCCTTTTAGTCCAAATTTAGTCCATTTTGTCCAAATTTAGTCCTTTATGTTAAAAAAGTCCGAAAATGTATACATAAAGGACTAAAAGTGGATAAAAAATGATCAAATTTTGAGAAAATGACAAAAACTGGACCAAAATTACTAAAAGTAGACAAAAATTGTCCAAAATTGAGAATTGCAAAAGAAAAAAAACTAAAGTTGGAAAACGTCATACTTATTTACCCGCATAAATATCGTTGGTAAGATTTTCAATATATTAACCTGCTTTATTTATTATTAGGTAATAAATGGAAGAGTTGTTCTCTCAAAATTAATTTTGTGGTTAAATTTAAAAGAAGATACTGAGAATTAGGCTGAGAAAGCAAGAAATGGTGGTAGGTGCAGTTAATAACACAATAAAATATGGAGAGAGTGAGAGAGGTTGAGATTTAAAAATGGGAATTATTGCTCAATTCTTAATTCGAATTAAAGTGAAATTCAAGTCATTATACATATATACTCACTTAGCCTTCCTCTCTCTCTCCCCCTTCTTCTCTCTCTCCTCTCCTCTCCTCTCCTCTCCTCCCGTTGTTTCTTTCTCTTCTCTCCTGTTGGATGTTGCTGCTGCTGTTTCGTATTCTACCGACAGTTTTGGTCCGACCTGCATATTGGTATGTTCCTCTCTCCTTGGATTTCACACACACTCATTTTCAGCTCTTTTCTTGTTTCCTCTCTTTTTTACATTCTGATTTTCTTATAAATAGATTTGGAGATTTCTGATCTTGATTTCAGCTTTGTCTTTCCCTATATCTGCAAACTCTCATTAATTATTTATAATATTTTTAACTTTTAACTTTAATTAGTCATACCTTGTTAATGGAGTAGTGGATTAAATATGGGATAGGCGGCGTAATTTAATTACGTTTAATTACACTGTCTTATACATTTTCAATTGAATTGGATAAGGTTCCCACTTTAATTAATTCTTCTCCTTTTTTTTATTTATTATTATATATATATATATATATATATACACACTGTGTTCTACTTTTTTGTTCGGTTATTTTATTTAGTTATGATTATCCCTAATTACAGGTGTAGTTAATTACTCCTATAGTATATATCTTCACTCACTGCTTTAACTAATTACAAGTATTGCGATGCGAGAGAAAGAAGGCATTTTTAGGGTTAGCTAATTAGTTTACTGACGCATTTTGATTATCTGTAGCTGAAAAATGACCATGCACACTCTATTCTTCAAAGAGCAGGAAGCTCAGAATCCCATCGACGCCGCCGTGCCACGGTGGGGATCTCTGCCTCCGGCGGTGGTTTATGGTGAAGCTGCCTTTATTGGGTCAAAGATGGAACTAATTTCAGGACATTTCTGTGCTTCTAAAGAACCTCAACATAAGACCCCCACCCACTTCACTCTTTTCTCTGGTAATTTTATTCTTAATTTTCTCCTTAGATCTACTGTTTCAACTCTTCTCTCTCTCTCTCTCTCAAACACACATATGAGTATGTATTTGCGTGTATAAGTATAACAATTAGTTATATGATTTGATGTTCTAACTACTGCTATATTATTCTTTAATTTCATGATTGCATTTAGATCTATTGCTTGTTGATTATGTTAATTTCTATATATATATATTTTTTGTTTTTGCTGGTAATTGGACTGACATGCGCATATATATGTTAATCTCAGCTTTGATTAGTTTGTCCTAATGAAGTTTTTAATTGGCCTGAAAAACTAGAGTTTTTGGATTGATTCATCTAAATGATTAGCTCTTGTTTAATTAGTCTTAATATGAAAGAGCGTAATATTGTTGCAGTAGTGACAAAAAGAAAGGTCAATTAATGGCCGCATTAATTAACACGTTAAAACGATATATATATTTTGAATAGATGGTTAATTAATTACTCCTAACAAGTATGCACACCTCGTAAAATTCTTCACTTGCACTTAATTTGTCATTGATCAAGACTATCCACATATGTGTCATTATGTAATTCACTACAAATTACACAGTATAATAAACATTACTCTTTTCATCTCATTAGTTTGGGTTTATTTTGAATTTTCTCCTCTCTGAAATTCGGGAAACGGAATTATAATTAGTTTATTACTCCATATCATAATAATTGACAAAAAATGTTGATACGATATTATAATTGCACATAATTTATAAATAAAACGATTCCCTCTTTTATAACTAAGGACACGACGTATTATCTATTAAACTATCCGTTATATATATATATATATATATATATATATATATATATATATATATATATATATATATATATATATATATAATTAATATGGTGATAAATAAGAGAGAAAAGAAAATTTAATTATAGGCTCTAGCTAGCGTTTGTGTTTTGCTTTTCTTTTAGAGTTTAACAGCATTCAATTCATCCAACAACAACATGCATGAGAGCTTGATATACTAAATAACATAAGAATTAAGACAATTTTGTTTAATACAGATCCAAATCAATCCATTAATAAAAAGAAACAATTACAAAAACATTTATGTAATAGATTGTGCTGGCCCTATATACTTTTGTAGTTCACTATACATTACTTTAAGAATTTAATCTTTTATTTTTAGTGTTTGTGTTAGGTCTTAAAGCGTCCATGTTATTAATACTATAAATAATAATTTTTTGATAGGCTCTGTGAAAAAAATATCACATTTTAGTTAGGTAAGTATGTCTAATTTCAAAATTATTATCATTATTATTTTGAATTCTTAGATTAAGTTCTTTTCTATCCATTTTTAATTATTGGTGTCCAATTTTAATCCTTTACTCTTTACCCTATTCATTTTAATCTTTTTTTATTTGAAAAATTGGACTATAAATGGACAAAAATGATCAAATTTGAATAAATTAAAAAATTATTAAAATTGGACAAAATGATTAAAATTTGACTAAAAATAACTAAAATCGAAATGAAAAAACTAAAATTGAAATCGATTATTTTTACATAACGAATTGTGATATTAACTCTAGGCTCTTTACATTTTGTTAAGGACTATTAACATGTTATTAAATAAAGGCCCACAAATTGTTACTAAAATGTTTATATATAATGGGACTCAGCAATAACAATGATATACTGATATACACCCACTTCTTCAGGTATTTTTCGTGATAAGTGAATTAAGAAAAGTTGTTATAATATAGAGTAAAGTATGAATAATTTTGTATTTCAACGAAAAAAAAAGTATTTATTTTGTTTTATACCACCCTTCATATTTATTATTTTACGTTGCTTAAGAAAAGAGTTTTTTTTAACTAACTTTATTGATTTTGAGAGATATTTTAGTATTTTTAGATAATTAATTAAGTATAAATTATTAATGTTATGACTTATGAGTGTGAGTTGTAGGAAATTAATCCATGAAACCTTAACCCTATTATGATTAACGAGATTTAAACTGTAAAGTGGAAGCGTACCAGATCCAATGAGTCTTTAGGCGGAACACGAACTCAGGATCAGTGATTATATGACCTTCCTCAACTAAGCCCTCCTAATTCCTTTATGGGGACCGTAGTAATCCCTCACGATGGGGAGAAGGGAAGACCATGTGCTGCTTAGTATATTGGGGACCATAACCGGGTAACCTTTATATACTACTTGACTAGACCACCCATAATCACCTAATCACGTAGTATTGAGTATCTACTCATTTGACCCATATTAATTATTATTATAGCCCATGAACTTTTAATCTTAATTGGATCACTTTAATTAAGTCCATAAAATAATTGAATAGCTAATATAATTGTATAATAATATATTTCCCACAATTAGATTATAATGGAAATTAATAATTTCCAACAATCTCCCACTTGGGCTATATATTTTCCGTTAGCAATTATATCAAGAGTCCTTAGTTGCGCAACTTTATGCTATTCCTCTTCAGGCTATACTTAACAATCTGGTCCATCTCATATACTAATATGGAACTACCGCGGCATTCACCACATTACAAATCGTGGTTAAACCCCGACAATCACCATATCAATATACTCAATGACATAGATCAAATATGGTGAGTAGCATGAAAATTACATGCAACGTGATCAATATCATGTCTATTTCCATTTGGTCCAACTTTAAACTTTAGTGAGATCAATCCATAATGTAAAATATTACAAAATGAAATTACTTAAGTGAATTCACAATGAATTCAAAACCATGAACTTTATTCTGCAGAAAACTGAATTATCCAAATCAAAGTATCTTGAAACTTTAAAGAGCAATAAATATAGACTTCCACTAAACCAATGTATTCTAAAACCATATAACACCCATATGAGTAGCTAGCTCATAAAAATTACAGGGCGTTGAATACATAAATAGCGGATCCGAATTTAGAGTCTATCATAATATGCTTTACTAAAATTTTATCCACACAAAACATTTTCTTTAACAACCACGAATTCTATGTCAATATGCTTGACTTGTAAGTACTTTTGTTGTTAATACTTTAGTGCGAATTAACTGTCACAATAAACTTTATGTGACAAAGTTTCGCAACCTTTATTTCATGTTTGAATACCCTTTAGTATGCTACTATTTCTGTTGTCATGCTTAATGAGCTACAATTGTTTGTTTAACACTTTTACTTAAATAACTTTCAAAACCAACAGAAGATGTAGTCTGAAATGGATCTTATACTATATTGACATCCAACAAACTCAGAATCAGAATTCCTCATGATCTCTAATAAATCTGATCCCTGATGTACATGCATATTATTCTTAGTTCTCTATACATACTTTATAAAGATCCATACTAAAGTTACTTAAATGTCTACTTAATATACCAACAACATAAGCCAAATTAGGTCTTGTAGAGACCTCATCATACAACAACTTCCAACAACCAATGAATATGGAATGTTTCTACATTTCTTAAATCTTTAGTTTAACTTTAGGGCACCTGATTGAGACTGCACTTGTCTCCCTTAGTTTAACTTAAACATTCTCCCACTGAATCACATAATCATCTACATTTGTCTCAAAACCAAATGAGACACTTACTTCATGATGATACTTGTGATTCCTTTACCAAAAAAATTTGCTTGAATGCATAGATGAATTTCCTATTAGTTCTTAAATCATTTAGATCGTATCATCAGTGTTGCGATCAAG
Source organism: Pogostemon cablin (assembly GCA_023678885.1). NCBI lineage: Eukaryota > Viridiplantae > Streptophyta > Magnoliopsida > Lamiales > Lamiaceae > Pogostemon > Pogostemon cablin. Next base: position 310,263 of record CM042986.1, read on the forward strand.
GAACTTTATCTTTACATCCATTTAATATGATTCAAAATCAAAATGTGCTACTAATGTCACGATTATCTTATAATAATGTTTTCCTTCCCTTTTGAGTATAATCCTATATCAAGATGCAAACCTAATCATCTTGTATTGATTTATATTCATAACTTATAGCATTAACACACTTTGGAGTAATTGGACCTTTCATGGTTTGATGAACATTGTTTGAATGTTTTACCATTAATTCTATAATGTCCTCATTATTTAAGAGAAAAACTACATAATCATTCGAATTGTCTTTCACCCAACTCTAGTGGTTTTCTTAGTAACATTAATTCTTGAGGTTGTTGAATTTGTTATTCCTTAAATATTATTGACATTGTCATATAGTTATTCTGAATTTGCACCAATTCTTTAAAGCATAAGTGGGGATCGAATCGATTCCCCCTTAAGGACAATGTCTCTAATATTATTCTTCTCCCAAAATCAACATCCTCACATAATACCGTATTATCCGTTTCAAATATGATCCGATCAATTGGATCATAAACTTATTATCTTTATTTAATACCAATAAAGTAGCTTGTATCTATTTGAATCCAAATTTCTTTAGTAGATCCCAATGATCTAGCCTTAGTTGGACATCACCATATGTGAAACTAATAAAGAGTTCTCACTACTACTTTAGTTAAAACTTTATCAAGACCATAAGCTGCAATCTTAAGTGTTTCTCCCATTAATAACCATATGTTATGGAGTTCAATCATGCCTTTTAACTACACCATTCACACTTAGCAACTTTAATATGGTGTATTATAAGACAATTCCACAAGCCATTAAGAGAAACAAAATGTTATACTTTAATTTCGTCTTTAGCAGCTTTCTTCACGGGTATTCTTTTATTGCCCTTATACTTTATTGAGACAGAGTTTGTTAGAAACTTTTTAGTTCATCCTTATTGTTGAAGTTCTCATCATGTATAATTTTGTTGTTGACATAAGTTAAACTTAATTAACAGACTTCTTAATTGTACAGAGTTTTAATCCAAAATGATTATCATGCTTGCTATATTATACTATACATGATCGATGATATAAAATAAATACAAATTATATTAATTGTATGAGAAAAGCAGAAAAATTAATTGAAATTATGATATGGTGTCATATGATATGTATTGGCTGTGATGATAGAGCTAATTAAACGAAAGTATATTTACTGGTTATGAAGATATTTAAATTGAGAGAAAAACATGCATGACACGTGAGACAATACAATAGTTGTTATAAGGTGTAATTTGTTACTTTGAATTACATATATATTCAGATTGCGTAGAAGTCAGTAGTATATATATTAATTAAGCAAATAAAATGAATTCATATACTGAGGGGTATGAATGCTGTAAAATACGAATAGGCTGAGTGTAGCATTAAAAGTGATGAGTGTAAAAGAATAGTGTGGTTTCAAGGAGAAGCAGAAATTAATTGTATAGTTAATTGTTATACTCCATATTAGTATAAATTGTATTCCAAAATGTATTGATAAGGCATTATTTATGTACAGGTGATGGTGATAGTGAAAATATTGGAGAGAAAAGTGAGAGTGGAATAGTGCAGAAGAGGGCAGATTTTGAATTGGGATTTGGGCAACCAGCTCTGAAGGTAATATATATATATAATACAATTAAGTTGTATTGTAGGGTGTAGCAGATGAAGGTGATTAAATGAATTAATTTGCAGATTTATGGGAAATTAGGTTACCCTGCAGAGCAGTATTATGGGATATACTCAAGCTCAAGAAATTATGGAAGTCAGATAAATGCGGTTAGTGATGTGGTTAGAATGAGTGTGTGTGTGATGTGTGGAAATGATGGCGTAGGTAGTGGATATTGCAGGGAAGAGTGATGCTGCCTTTGAGCAATATTGGTAGCGAGGGAGGGGCAATCTTGGTGAATGCGAAGCAGTATAATGGAATCATGAGGCGTAGAAAGAAGCGAGCTGAGGCAGAGACGGAGAACAGATCATCCAAGAATATTAATCGCAAGCCCTATCTCCACCTCTCCCGCCACCTCCATGCTATGCGCCGCCCCAGAGGCAACGGTGGTCGCTTCCTCAACACCAAGACCACTAAGGACGTTGGATCCACCACTCCGGATGACTTAATTTCCACTGCTCTTCATAATCATAATCATAATCATAATCATCAACCCCAACCCATCTTTGAGTTGATGACTGCCGCTTCCTTTCATCATCATTTCTCCGAAATGGGGCTTGGAATCGCCATGCCCATGCACAATAATTTCCAGCTCAAAGTCTGATTATTGAGTGATTCCCCTTTGGCAAGTCATTCTTGGCTATTTCATCATCTCATCACTATCCATAATTATCACCAATGCTTTCATTTCTGTATCAATACATAACCCCCTCCCTGTCTACTACTAGTACTAGTCCGGTCCTAAACTTAATTGTGTGTTGCATTTGGTGTGTGCTTTTGTAATTAATTGGTTGAATAAATGTATAACTCTTGTGCTTAATTTTTCCTTTATTAATTCTAAACTCTTTATTTTAAATCTACTGCTAAACCATTTGCCAATTTCGGAAATTATAAATGTAATTCGTTTGTAAAATGACACAGGAAAATGTCTGTTATTCAATTGTTTAATAAGTACTCCATATACTAGTAGATTACTACTATAACAAAATTAATACTCCCAATTATACTAATCCCTCAACTCAACATCAATAATAACATGCATTTGATAAATATATACTACTTAAAATAAATGTAAAAACTATGTATGTGCAGATTTTATTTGACAAGTACTATGAGTCAAATCCGGAAAAGGGAGACGTAGAAGACCAAATTCTTCTTTTCTTTTCATGTTGAAATGAAGTAATTGTGAAAAAATCTGTAATACACCACATAAACTCAGGGGCTGTTTGTTTGAGGGTGTTCTAAGTAAGGAATGGGAAAGGGGTTGAACAATTTCGTTTGGTTAGGAGTTATCATAGTAGTGCAGTATTCCTCATTCCTAAAAACTGAGAAATCACCCATTCCTTCCACATTTCACGTCTATCACTTTCATACCTTACATGGAAAAGCTCAAAACCCCATTTTATTAATATAATTATTAAAATTAAAAATTAATAAATTAGTAATTTTCTTTTAATAATATAAATTATAATAAAATAAAAAATTTAATAGTAAAAAAAATCTGAATCAATTCCTAAAAAATTTAATTATATCAAACAATATCAATGATTATGATATTCATTCCCTATTATCAAACAAACAATGTAAATATAAAAGTCAAACCCATTATCTATTGCAACCAATAAACCAAACGCACATCAGCAGGCAAGAGCAAGGGCTTATTATAAATAAATCATTAAAAATTATATTAAAAATCCAACAAATTGAAGAATTGACGGTGGAACAACGATTAATCTCAACCAACCTTATCTTCCACGATCAATCCCAGGTCCCCTCCCCTCCTCAATCTCCGATTCCGATTAATTGCCGTAGAATATGGCAGCGTCTTCTCTCTCGATGGCGGCTGCTGCCGTTGCCGCTCCTTCACATTCCTTTCTTCTACTTCCACTTATCATCTCTCCCTTCATCTCTTCCCTTGCAAGCTCATCCCCATTAAACTCCATCCCAAACTCAACACTTGTCTCACCTCCCTTTCACGCTCTTCCATATACTGCGCTTCCACCGTATTCGATAATGTTGAGTTGAATCAAGAAGAAGAGGAACAAATTGTGGAAACTGGCTCTGATGCTGCTGAGACGGAAGCTGACGTGCCACAATCGGCGGAAGCTGGGAGGTTGTATGTTGGCAATTTGCCATTTTCAATGACCTCTGCTCAACTCTCTGAAATCTTTGCCGAAGCTGGCCCTGTAGTTTCGGTTGAGGTATGTGTTTTACCTTTTTCTGGATTCAATTTCGCGGACTTTATTTCGGATTGTTAATCTTTAATGGAATTGATCATTTAAATCCCCAAATTTGGTGCTGCAATTTAATTACTGCATCAATTCTGAATTCTATTGATGGCTAGCTCAGTTGGTTACTGCAATGAACGGATCTTTTTAATGTTGCAGCCCATAGTGAATACTAAATTGCTCTTCAATTATGAGTCAATTCTTTAATTTTAATGGAATAATCTCACATCAACGTTGATTTTGGATATTATATGGAGTACCTTTTAATAACATATGTGAGAGTAGAATTATTGGATGATTAAAAGAAATGGTGTATGTCAGCTGCTAAGCTTCTAGTTACTTAATTGAGTATTATGTGAGTTTAGTTTGTGTATTTGTGATTATTACCATGTGTCAATTGGGGATTGTTGCAGCATTAGTTTTTGTTTGTCTTTTGTTTCTATCAGTGTGTAAATAATGCTTTGCTATTGTTGTTGTTAAAGATTGTGTATGATAAGAGTAACGGATAGGAGTCGTGGGTTTGGATTTGTTACTGTGGGCAGTGTTGAAGAAGCTAGGGAGGCAATCCGGCTGTTCGATAATGCTGTAAGTTTCTGCTTCCTTTGTTGTTAATGGTTTAATGTTTCTCAATTCTGCTCATTCTGTGTACTTCACCAAACTAGCAACCAACTCTACTTGCCTTCCTTTTCAAATTTAATTGTAGACTAGAAAAAAGATTGGAGTATTTCTAACATATAGAGTCTAAATGGCCTACTTAAACTAGGATTGGTAGACTTTAACATGAGAGCTTTCTTGAAAACAACAGAGACAAACATCTTATAGGAATCTCAAACTATGCCCTTAATATCCCTTTTTTTTTTTTTTTAGCAAATTGGAGGTCGTACTGCAAAGGTGAACTTCCCAGAGGTACCAAGAGGCGGTGAAAGGGAAGTAATGACCCCGAAGATAAAGAGCAGCAATCAGGGCTTCATCGAGAGCCCTTACAAAATATATGCTGGTAACCTGAGCTGGAGCCTTACTTCTCAAGGCCTGAGAGAAGCTTTTGCTGAACAGCCTGGGTTTCTAAGCGCAAGGGTTATCTACGATAGGGACTCTGGAAGATCTCGAGGCTTTGGATTTGCTACTTTCTCATCTGCCGAACAAGTTGAATCTGCACTCAATGCCTTGAATGGAGTGGTAACAAACTTCACTTCTATTATTTCTTTCCAGACGCTTAACTATTATCCTTGTTAACTTGTTATTTCTCCACTTATTGCAAGTAGGAGGTGGATGGCCGGCCATTAAGGTTAAACATGGCTGAGCAAAGAGCTACGCCGCCACCCCCTCCACCGGAAGCTCATAACACATCAGAAGAGAACGTGGAGAAAAGTGAAGTGCTTTTAAGTGCCAGTGCCTGAGTTGGTAACCTTTGAAGTTAAGTAATAGCGGAAAAAATGTAATTAGGCTTCGAATTGGAATCTACAGAGTGAGGATAAAATAGGTGAGGCATAAATTCAGTATTCTTTATATATTTATATGCCACTTTAGAGTAACAGAGCTATAGTCTGAAACCTTGATTTATTTGTCAATTCTTGTATCCGTGTTTGTACTAATTATACTTTACAAATTACAAAATTAAAATATTATCTTATCTATTCCACTTGGCGAAACACATGTTGAATAGAGAGTAAAAATTTTAAAATATGTAGAAAAACAAGATTTTATGAAAAAATTTAGTATGTCAGCAGTTAGATATTGAGTCTTAATGGTGATATAGGGAGAAACGAAAAAGATTTTAGCGCAAGGGACAGCTGTCTTCTTAAAGCTGACAAATTATTTAATTGGAAAAAAAAAAAAGAAATAATAAAAACATGCAATGTCTTGAACAGGGAAAATGATGAAACTAAGAGGCTTAAGCCACAAAATAACAGTCACAGGATCATGAAGAGCTTGACTTAGCGGCCACAACGCACTAACAAATAAATTTCGTATCCAGGAAATCACAATTTATTTTAATTTCGCACAAAGAATACAAAATATAACATTAAATGCAAGAAACAATCCTTTCCTTCTGTCCTTGAAACTTCTCAGTACCTTCCATATTTGCATACAAGTATGAAGGAGATTCTTCAGAAAGCATTCTGACCAGAGTTAAGAAGCGCATCTGCTGCTGAATCCAAATCCTGTGGGAAAAAAATCCTGTACAAAAATCAATTTATTATTATTTCATTTTTTATTTTTATAAAATTCCCTAAAAAATATCAAAACATTAGTAAACATACGAGTTTAAACTACACAATGCAAAACGTCAGGCAAAACACTCCTAATCTCCTGACATGAAAAATATTGTGATTTATGGAGTTGATGAAGTAGTGAGTGAGTAAGAAAGAAAAATACCTGCAGGTGTTGTGGTACAAAGTTTTGCTGAGTTGATCAATATCTGCAATACCTTTACACCCAGCCACCACCTCAAGGACTTGTCTACATGTCATTGAGAATAAACTCAATTCATTAAGAAGGTTGGAGAGGAAAGCATTTTATTGTAATGTTCAGCATTACTTGTAAATTACAATGTCAGATAGGAGATATTGATAAGGACAACCCATAATAAATACTCCGTAATTGCATATAATCCATTTATTTCGACCTCCTAATACTCAACACTAACATACTTTAAAACTATCAGCTATAAGCACCGCAAAAGTTATTATTATTTTTTTTTGGCAAACATCCATTTAATTAGTGGTTTTCCCCTCACCGTACTAGGCATGGTTCATTGCGACCTTTGATGATGCACTCTGGATCATACTTCTCCTTCTTCTTTGAAGGCCATGAAGACTTCACATAACTTATCCCTGCATGCGTATTCTTGATCTCACAATAGGGGGAATCTGTTTCAATCATCAGTCTACCAAGTGGAATTCCCTTTACAACATCAAGGTTCTCAGCTGTCCTTAGAGAGCATCCATTTAGGCCTAAAAAGAATGAGCAGGAGATTGAAAATTTTATAATAAAAACAAAATTTTAAGTATGCATAAATTTAAGGCATTTGAATCACCTATGTTCAAATTGTTGAATGAGAGAAGACGATCACTATCTTGGGCACTACCAGTAAAAGAATGAGCAACCCCAGAGCAAAACCTACCAGATAAAAGAAGATGAAGGGGAGTGCAAAAATTGGTGATTCAAGCTGCAGATCTTGACACAGGAATAAAAAACACACTAGACAAACACTGAAAATATGAAAAGAAAGCTATCGATAAATATCTGACAAATAATTGCCGCGGCCTATAAAAGAATGGCACAATTTAAATACAATTAATCCAGAATTAGGTGCTAAAAAGAGATTTAGGGCACAGCATTTACGATAATCCGATCAACGCCGGCGCTCCAAGCCCTACTAAGCACAGTGGCAATATCAGCCACATGATATTGCTTCCCATTGTAAATTCCTCTGAACATACCATCTGCACATTTCTCACACACCCTTAATTCGAAACCAACAGAAACTAACTACCAAAAATTAATTTTTCGAGTACGCTAACCTGTGAAGTTGACGGCTATGTCTGCAACACAAATGAAAAACAGATGTAACTAAATTAAAGACGTAGCATTTTGATGAATATAAATCAATTTAAGGGAGAAATTACTTGCCTATCATCCGTACACTTCCGCTGCTCGCCATGCCCAATTTTCCGAAACAAACCGAAACTCTACGGTGGGTGGGCGGCTCAAAAGTCGCGATCGTATAACACTTTTGGTTAAAGTCGTATGTGTTTAAAAGTTTTTAGGGCAATAACTGCGGATATTAACAGAACTCGGTTAATCCACCTAAATTAATTTCATTTTCAGACCTAATGAATTTCATTTTCAGTTAATGGAAAAATATTGATTCTCATCACTCATGTTTGGTTACATATTTAATTATAGGTGTCGTGAATTCAAAATTTTCAATCATTACTTTCATCCCTTCAATTATTTCATTCGTATTACTATTACCCATTTTAATAATTTTCACGCCGAATTTGAACTAAGCTGCTCATAATAATAATAATATTAGATTAGGTTTTATTGGTATTACTTATCATAATCTATGAATACTATTCCAGAATTTAATTGGTCTCTTTGTCCTGTGTATGATTATTATAACATACATTCAAGATTCTCTTTTTAGTAATCACTTTGATTTCATTATTTAAATAATTCATTAGATCAAAATCAATGTTTCAAAGCAACTAAGTAGGTCCAAATCCCCTATTTCATTTTGTTATTCCACTCCCTATTAAACTCTTGGGGCATGTGGTGAAATTTTGGGTATTGATTACGATATGTGGCGAGAATCTAATATATGAAATAATAGATGAAACATAGAATGAAATAGGTGAGTAATTTGCAACGTGAAGTAAAAAATAGGTACATTAGGATTAATATGCAATGTATTAAAATCAAATTTAGAAGTAATTAAATTAAGAGCGTTAATTAAGAGAGGTAATTATGGGGATGAGGAAAGCAGAAAAAGGTGGAATTATGGGAACGCGTGATTGGTAAATAGATGGATGAAGATGAGAAGATTTGGAAGTTTGAACTAGCCTCTTCTTTTGCTATTTCCAGGATACTTCCTTCCTTATGGAGTATTTCTTTAACATCGTTGACTTCTCAGAAGAGCTTGTTGTTGTTGAAGGAAGACAGGGCAGGACGGGTGACTACTTTGACGAGTCTCCTTCTTACTCATTCAAAACCCCTTTCTCTATTATACACTATAACACCACCATCCAATCTCACCTTCTGTATTCCCAACCAATTGCTCTCTCCTTCAATATTTGATTTTGTTAATCAACAAAAATGAACGATTTATTCTCTGGATCCTTCTCTCGTTTCCGAGACCATGAACAATCGCCTCCCCCAAATTCTCACTCCATCGAAATGACCAGCGGCGTCAATCTCGATCGCTTCTTCGAAGATGTGGAAGCAGTGAAGGAGGAGCTCAACGACCTCGAATCCCTCTACTCCCAACTCCAATCCTCCCACGAGCAGTCCAAAACCCTCCACCAAGCCAAAGCCATCAAGGACCTTCGCTCCCGCATGGACGCCCAAGTCTCCGCCTCCCTCAAGAAGGCCAAGCTCATCAAGATACGTCTCGAGTCCCTCGATCGCTCCAACGCCGCCAATCGTAGCCTCCCCGGCTGCGGCCCCGGCAGCTCCTCCGATCGGACCCGCACCTCCGTCGTCAACGGCCTGCGCAAGAAGCTTCACGACACCATGACCAGATTCAACGATCTCAGGCAGAAGATGAGCTCCGAGTATAGGGAGACGGTGCAGCGGCGCTACTACACCGTCACCGGCGAGAATCCGGACGAGAAGGTGGTGGATCGGTTGATCGAGACGGGGGAGAGCGAGCTGTTCCTGCAGAAGGCGATCCAGCAGCAGGGGAGGGGGCAGGTGATGGACACCATCATGGAAATTCAGGAAAGGCACGACGCGGTGAAGGAGATGGAGAAGAATTTGATGGAACTGCATCAGGTGTTTCTGGACATGGCGGTTCTGGTGCAGGCTCAGGGGGAGCAGCTTGACGACATTGAGAGCCAAGTCAACAGAGCCAATTCCTTTGTCAGGGGAGGAACTCATCAGCTCGAGGTTGCCAGGAAACACCAGAAGAACACCAGAAAATGGACTTGTTTTGGGATCATTCTGCTATTGATTATTATCTTGATCATTGTTTTGTCCATACAGCCATGGAAGAAGTGATCATTCTCCTTTGCTAATACTCCATTATTTCATTATCCTCTTTCCTTTTTTGCTTGCCATTGGATTGTATCTATGCCATATGTATTTATGTTCTTGGTTATTTGTTTAGCTATTTCAGTTTGAGAAAAAGGGGATTGGAGTCAGTGTAGCTACTGTTTCTACATATCTCTATACATAACTTCATTCATTCATTAATTCAATTTTCCTCACTCTCAATAAATATAATTCAACTTAGGTGCTGTTTTCGTTGTGAAAAATTCTCTTGAGGTGATTTATATCTATTCATATTCCTATATTATATTAATATTATGGGGAAAAATATTAGTAAATACTACTACTAAAAGTTTCATTATTGTGTAGATTTGATAAAGGTTTCTGTTTATCATACTAACATATTTTTTGGAAAATCAAAGAAATATGCATATTGACTAAGTCATAATCATAATAAATACTCCATTTAGGTAGCATTGAAAAAATTGAAGACGAAGCAGCAAGTGGAATATACGTACGACTCTGATTAACGTGATGTCCATGTGACAATAATATTTAGACGTGGGGAGGAGATGGACATTTTAACTCGAAACTCTTTAAAAAAAAATTGCACTGTGTTTGTGTGCCTGTTTTTATGCTCGATTAAATTGTTTGAATCTCTTATTTCATAATGATATTACATATTGCGGTACTTTAATTATAATTATTGATTATAACAAATAAAAAGTATCTAATCTAATAAGTAGAATATGAAAATGAAACCAGAAAATGGAACAAGGAAAATTTTTATAAGACGAATAAAGAGTGATAATATTTGAATAAAATGTAATACCCGAGTTAATAAAAAAAAAGGTTAGTAGTGCACTGAAATATTTCGTAAATAATGGATAATATAAATAAATAAAAAATAATAATGACACATTGCAAGTGTTGCTATAGATTATTTTGAACACTAAAAATTAATCCATGTAATGATGGAATTGGGCCTCAGGGATTTGTTCTCTCACGGTGTTTGTTTTCATTATATTAGTATTATTATTTCAATGTTCATATATATATATATATATATTTTTTTTTTAAATTTTTATCGGTAAATGTTATTATAGTTAATAGTTAGTTCACCAAACACCATACATCCCCTTCTCCAAGCTTTACTTATATCTCCTTTCTAATTCGTTCCAAGTGGGAATCGAACATGAATTTCTCACTTAAGTGAAGAGCCCCGTTTCTCCAAGCCTTCCTTATATCTCCCTTCTAATTCGTTCCAAGTGGAAATCGAACCTGAATTTCTCACTTAAGTGAAGAGCCCCGTGACCAAGTGAGCTAAATCCACATGGTTTATTTCAATGTTTATAACACGAAGGTGTGATGCATGGTTAAAAATTGCATAGTGAACGAAAAAGATATAACAATTAGTTTATTTTTTACGATAATGTTTGAGAAAATTCTCAATTTCACTTTCAATGATACCAACTGTGCTCAAAGAACTGTATTCAAAAGTATATAGTATTACACCAAGATTCAGATGACTAAAACAGTAGATACCAAATCATTACTAATAATTTAGACAATTATAAATGGGTAATTCTCTAACCACAACACTTGTTAACAAATCCTTGCCTTGCAAAACCGATTGACATTTCCTCACCCTTTCAAATTCAACCTCAGTGATACTACTATTATTTAGTATTCTATAATCCCTAAAATAATGCACTGAATCTGCCATTTACAATGTAAATTGTAAAATTACTACAAACAATTTCCCATTTCTAATTTGAGGAATAATTCTCAACCGAAATTCATTCATTTTGCAGCACTGTAATATGGTATGGATGACCATAGCATGTAACAGATGGCGCTCTGGATCCACTCTCATCATCTCCTTTCTCACCAGATGATACGAAATTCCAATGCAACGAGTAGTTTGATAAATCATACGTACCTGGGGAGAACACAGAAATCTGGAGAGGGACTTGAGTAGAAGATAGTGGCTCAAGGTGGACTCGGGTTGAACTCAATCCCGACCACACAAATGGCGAAACACTCTCAAGTAATGGGGCTTTCAATCGAGTTCCCATGACATCGGTTGTCCCTTTGACATCACTAAGATGGGATGTGTCATGCCAGCCAACTTCATTTCCAGAAACTGACACTGCAAGGTTGGCCAAAGTTGATGTAGGAGAAGAATCCAGGGTGTTAATTAGAACTGATACAGCATCTTCCGAGGAGTTGTAAACAGTCATACAAAGATTTATTTCACAGAAAGAAGCAGAAAAGTCATGGCTCACCAACCGAGGACCATCTATTAACCACCATATTGGGTTGCTACAAGCAACTCTGCATGAATATAAAATTACGACATCAAGAAAAGAAAGACCACAATATGAAGCATTAGATAATAAAATGGAGAACCAATGACACGAGAGAATAAGTTGTTAAATGATAGGAATTTACCTGCAATGACACGCATAGTAAGAGAAGATCTCTGCAGCGCTATGTGGGCCAGCATCATTATCACTCTCTGAGGTAGCCACCAAGATGAAGTCAGCAGTACTTCCTTCACCCTGGATAAATATAATTTTTTTTTTTTAAAAGTGATAATGTTATCCAGCAAAAATCAACAAAATGCCGTGCACCTCAGTGCTATTCCTATATATCTTTCATTGAACTTCTAATAACACAGACATCAATCAGGAAACATAAGAATAAAAGAAATATTTCTATTTCAGAATCCAATTTTTGCCAGCAATTTGAACAGTAAATATTTGAGAAAATCTGTGTTCAAGCATTCTCATCTTAACTTCTTAAGGCGCTCAATTGGGTATGAATATGATGAATACTTTCAATAGCAGTTATTTTAACCACTTATTCATCTGAAGACTAAAAAATTATTGGAATATTGAACAATAAAGGACAGCCATAACCACACGATAATGTTAGTGTTTAGTTCAAGAAGGAAAGAAGTAAACCTGGTCCTGTCTTTCTTGGTGCAATCTCTCATGATGGTGGAAGAGATTGAAAGGTGAAATGGATGTATCAAACAGCCCACTGGCCTCACTACCAACAAGCCTCAATATGTTGCCTTCAGTACTTCTGCATGTTTTACAACTCTGAAGCCAAAACCAATTTAATTGTGTAACTACAGGAAATAACTAAATAAGTGAGGGTAGGAAAGCTTGAGAAGTTAGGCAAGAGGAAAGAGAAATTTTAAGAATGACAAAGTATCTCACGTACAACATTACTATTTGGAGAGGAAACAAACCATTCTAAATATGTAATTTTATTACGTGTGCTTATAGTTAAAAATAATGGCAGAGATTCACAGATTCAACATTTTATTTTCCCAAGCATGGAGGTATAAGCACAGTTATTTCCTTGCAGCTCGTGAATGATAATACAATATATTAACAGAAAGTAGTTAAACACGCAAAACTATCTCCACATTATATTTTGGAAAAGCGTCTCAAAATTAAGTTGAGCACAAACCTTCAGCTTGAAAAAGCATGACAGAGCCTGACCAGCCATTAAAAAACCCAAAGAAACTACAGATTCTATTGGTTGGAGAAATGCAACTTGCCACTGGTCCCCAACACATGATAATTGATGAATCTTAAAATTTTCTGAAGTTGTCCTGTTAGTCACATCCATACGGACAAGAAATTCATGCAATCTGGAAGGTGAAGGGCTGATTCGAAATGACACTTGTAGTGATGGAAGCACCTAGTTTATAAGATAAAAGATGTGAGCATAACGGACGCATACTTTTGAAGTGAATTTGCTAAAACATGAACGGAAAATTTGATTAATATCTATTTCCAGAAAAGTTAGGACTAGGAAATCCAACTGATTTTTTTTAAGAAGAATTATGTAGATGAATATCTAACTAAATGACTTTTTTTTTAAAATCTAAATTTGCATAATCAAATCTAACTGGGGACTTGCACTCAGATAATTTAGATCAATTCTCAAAACAAAATTAGCAAAGCTATCTACTTACCTCAACATTGTAATGCATGCGTAAAGTTCGATACTTGATAACTGATGATGCATCTTTCATCTCATAGTAAATTGTTATGCACAGAGATATGTTTCCATCAGTAGCAGCCCTAAACCAAAGGGGCCACTTAATGGGCATTTCCCAAGAACTCGACATAGTCTGAAATAGAATGGGAGAAAATAATTCAATTTATTTTGTGAAAATGCTGCTAAACTAGTGAGGTAGAACACTCTGACTAACCTCAGGGAAAACATATACAGTACTCCATGCTTCAGAAGCATCTGCACCTTTGCTACTTAGTGATGAACCTTCTTTCTTTATAAGACAAGTAGGAAATTCCAAGGACATAGCTTCTTGAGCTGCAATGTTAAAAAACCTTGGATGACTGATCCTCATCTTTAAATTCTGCAAGCATTAAACAAGACAGATAAATTGAATAATTTCATCTGTCAAATTACGATATTGACCACAAAACACTTGATGCAAGAACTTCAAATTGAGTCTATTCCATGTCTGAACTTCATAATTATTCTAGATTAAGTATGACATTTGTAACTTTCTGCTTGCCCTATCCCATTCACACTGCGCATAATATTAAGTGTGGTTGAAACCTGATATCATAGACATTCCAGAGAGATGCATCGACTTACAGTTAAGTTAGCAGTCTATCACCATCTCAGCAATAACCAAAAATAAAAAATAAAAAAATTAGACTAGACATACTGATATAAAAAATGATAGAGCCCAAGTCAACAAAATTAACCACTGATGTAACTTTTAAAACACAATGGAGCATTCAGTATTCTCCTTAAAAATAGTATTCTGATTTTACATATATACTGCAAGTTATTAGAAAACATTAAATAAAAATAAAAAAAGAAAAGAAATAAAATGAAGCAAAAAAAAGTATACCTTCACAGATATTTTTGACGGATTCTTCAATTCGAGAGTAAGACGGCGGAGATCTCCAGAATAAACCGTCCCAGGTAAGTTGTGGATGACACCCTCCAGCCTGGGCAGACTCTAAAAATGGAGCAGATTGTAGGAAAAACATAAAACTCTTATTAATAAAATAGTATTCAAGATTAAATATGACAAGCTGAATTTTACGCGACAGTTTCAAAGGTTATACCTTAATAACCAAGAACTGAAAGTTATCTTTCACCGACTGTTTTGGCTTTCTTTTCTCTTTGGTAACTTTCTTTCTGATGACATCAGAGTCAAAGTTGCAAATTCCGATAACAGAACCAGAAAGCTTCCACCTAACACCAACCAATTTTAGGGTGCCTTCAACCTTGGGAGTGACTGACAACTGAACCTGAATAGCAAGAAAGTGAGAGAATGCTTTAGAATCTGGCAATAATAAGAGCACAAAGAGAAAATCACAATCCTATCAGAAGAACATTTCTGGTTATGTTTTTGGAAGTGGAATTATAACTTGATAGATAAATAATGGGTAAAGTTTAAAAAAAAACAAAAGTATAATTAAAAAAGAATCAATTAAACAAGAGTACATCCAAGGAAACGACAAAGACTCAGTCTACAAATAAATTATCAGAGTTGCCAAATTGACATGATTTTGAATGTAATCTGCATGAAAAAATATCTAATATTGTTTTCTTTAAAAACAATGACCTGAATATCACCCTTATCCACTATTTAAAATACTTTCTTTAGGGAAAAAAACACCCTTCTTCCGACAGTAAAAGACAAATTTCCCTATTTTGGTTGATGAGAGTTCCTTAAATAAAGTAGAAGGAAAATGAAAATTGCGATACTGTATGATTAATCCATTTGCTGCAGTGCATACAACAGCCTTTTCAGCTCAGGCCAGCTTGTTAAGTACCAATACACAAACTGTCCCTTTCATGTCTTAAATATTGTTGCTGGGTTCTTGCAACACATGGAAATGGACTAGCAGCAAGGATGTAGAACTCACTAGAATAGTTTCAGCTTCAAGCATCGAAATATCAACTTCTGATAAATGAAATAGGGAAGTATCCAAAATAGAGTTCCTGCATTCAGATAGTAAATGCTATCAATGAAGGAATTATCTACACCAGAAAAGCAACATAAGAGAACTCCTCTAAAGTTCTTAGGTATACCCATTAATCGAGACATTCCTCAATTCTTTGTCGTTCTGATATTCAACCACAGACCTATTTGTATCTGCATTATACAGAACAGTTCTCTGAAGTTAATGCTGGATTAGTGACAAATTTAGTCAAGTAAAAACTTAAAATAAAAGCTATATTTACGGCATGCATGCTGCAAGTGAGTATCTAATCTAATGTTAGGAACAAAAGCATGCAAGCAAACAATGAACAGAAAACAAAAAAATATACCTGATCCCGTTTGATTAACTTCTGCTGAATGCTTGCAAATTAAGGTAACGTTTGAGATCGTTATAGGAATCTGAAGAGGGTTTTTGAAACTAACTTCCACCTTGATTGCCTCTGAAATATAAGAAAGATAATTTTAGGAAATCGCTGAGCACAGACATTGTTATCAATAGAAATACCAAATTTTCAAAGTGTTCATTAAAATGCTGGGAAAATTTCTTAATTTCAGACTGAAGAATCAATTCACAACAAAGCGGAAGTGCCTGTGATTCTGTTACATTTAGTCAAGGTTGTCATATGAACTTTGTCATAGTTACTTTTCTTCGAATATAAACCTAAAATGTTGTTTAAAGATCTATAAGATCATGAAATCGCCATGCATATGAACTTCATACCCACCCATTTATCCAATGATTTTTCAATCATAATGTAAAATCACCTTCCTACCTCCTGCAATGCAAACATTAGATTCGTTGTACTTCTTCGGTAAAATCTTTGGTTGCAACTCCAGCCAATTACTCTTCATTACTGACAGTGATGGGATCATGTCTTCCTCCAAAGACTGCCACAATCTTTCTCCAACACTGGCCTGTAACATAGTAAATATGAAAGGAAGCATAAACAGACATCCATCTGTGGAAACTGGAATGATAACAGATGCACAGAGCATTAACATATTGATTGTGAACAATCCATCATAGAATAGTCTTTCCCTAATCAACATTGGCAAGATTAGTAAATTATACAGTTTGCATAATGTCAGCATATACATAGCACAAATTACCACAGAAGGCTAGCGTAAGGAACCATGAACTAACTTACAGCAGAAGAAGATGCATATGTTCGATGATCCTCAAAAACAACTTTTATTGAAGAAAAATTGATCACAGGCAACTGAAGCCTCAATACCTCAAATGTTTTCCCTGTTTCCTACATATTCAAGCAAACTATGGTTATTAGACATATAGGTAAGTAATATTTGAGTGTAATATGAACATAAAGGTGAGCCAAATAAGTCTGAAATAATGAAGTGGGAAGGAAAGATCCAAATGGATAGAGCTACGACTCCCCATTTTGTGGGAATTGAATAGAACACCCAATATTGGGGAGACTGAAAAGTCATTACCCTCTACTATCAATATATGGGCAAGAAATAGTAGAAACCCAAATCAATAAATTGAATACCCAAGCAGTTGCCTACATCAAGATAGACTTAGGAATCATGAATTAATCTACCAACCCAAAATCAAGACCCAAGGCCACCCCTAGAGAAGATAACAAAGTAAGAAACGAAATACAGATGCGATTTTACAATTGGAAGGAAGTTAAATCAACCCTTCCTAACCCCAAGTGCAAGCTGAATGTAGTGTGTGAGGGATATCTTCAAACAGAAAGGAAGTTTAGGGTGTTTTTGCAATCAAAGAAAAAATAGTAAAAAGTGGTTCTTAAAATTAAAAGCTGAGAGAAGGGAGCTTATAGAAAATGTGATTCTACTACTCAAATAGGGTTTGCAAACACCACCTTATTTAAAAAAAAAAAAAGAATAAAATATCATGACTATCTCATAAATCCATTCATATTTGAATTTACGTGGCAGAAAAGAGTAAGCAAAGACAAGTTGTATTTGACCCCCTGGTATATCTTTGTAGTCGAGTTATTTTCCTTCATTTTTTTTTGTGAGTGTGTGTGTGGGGGAGCCGGGGAGGCGCTGATATAACAAAGTAAATGAAACCTAAGTTTAAGAAAAACAAAAAACCACTTAGCCTTAGCAACCTGAATAATTTGAAAAAAATCCCTCAAAAACAACTCTTGAGTGCCCTTAGATTGATGACCACAGGCCAGGACCTCTAACATATGTTTGATAGCCTCATCAAACACTCCAAGAATTGCACACCACCTGAAACATTCTTGAATTTAGTTTACAGTTTATACACCCAACTGAAGAACTTATAAAAGAGACGACAGAGTTTCCAAGGATTTACTTTCCAATATGGAAATGGACATGATCCCTGATGTGGCTCCAAGCCATGCCTTTAAAGACAGAAAGAGCACCTCTGTAGGTTCTGATTGCATGTTTTATCTGATGAAAAGCAATGTAAGAACTCCATCAATCACAGTATCATGACAAAGAACAAATTATTTAGTTGGACATAGTCATTACCTGATCATATTTCTTGTAGAGGTCGCCAGAAAGAACAAGGTGAAATCCATATTTCCTCAACATAGATGGTGTGGACAATAAGAAGCAGTATGCAGCTTGCTCAAGCATCACAGCAGAATGCAGAGGTTCCTAACAATTACAGGTTTCAGGCGATAAAAGAACAATATCTGATCAGCTTAATGTTCATAATTATGGGCATTACCTCACCAGAGATACGAAAATAGACACCTGCAGCGTCTTTGAACTGATCTCTAGCCTTTAGCATTTCAGCCCACCAAATACCACAACGTGTGACATTCCAGCCACAAGATGGACCAATTTTCTGAAATTAATGGTTTATGTGAATCAGTAACTTAACTATGGTGAAAAGATACAACTTAGAAGGTCAAACCTAGTATATAACATCATTTCACATCAAATAGTGGGAGTTCGGTTTATGCATAAAATATCTAAGGGACTTTATTGCAATAATTTCAAGACCAAAACTATAAGTAATTCAGATTTTACCTGTGATGCAGTTAAAACAACATAATTTTAAGAAGAAAAAGTCATATCCATGGAGTAATAGTCCACTTATATACACCATTGTCCAAATATTAAGAATATGTCGACTTTCTGGTGTGACTTATACACACCGTGGTGTAAAAGCCATATGATTCTAAGGGCTCTCATATCCTGGACACTATGAATTAAATAAAATCCTCCCAGGACACATACATGACGTGTTCCATATTAAAATGATGCCCCTTATAAAATTCATAATTTGTATTTCTGTGTAATTGAAAGAATTCAAGACTTGTTTACCAATAAAAGAAGGGGAAATATGAACAAAGAGGAAATAAACTCGTAAAGTAAGTTTAAATTTACCAAATAAGTACTAAATGCACTTTCCATGCAGTACTCAGCATCCTTCCTCGACTGATCCAACATGAAATAAGACAGTCCCATCATTTCCTGTGAAAGCAGTTGAAACAAGTCAACGAAGTCCATAAAGAAACAACTGTATACATGCAAGAATTTATAAACATTTACAATAGTAAGAAAAAAATTGGAAGATAAGAACAAAAAGAAGTACCTGAACTCCAGCATAATGTTTCCATGCTTTATCGAGTTTGTAATCTGTAGAAATAAGTCGATAATTTGATAATGCAAGTTCATAGTCCCGTAACATAAAAGCATAGTCACCAAAAACTCGTATCTGAGATTCCGTGGAGCTAAAAGTATACCTGCAATGCTTAAGCAAGCCAAGTTACACCATGAAATGGAAATAAAGGAGAAAAGCACTGTAGAAGCATGCAGCTATAGTACTATTATATTATAAAATTTAATCGAGCATACACAGGCCCAGTGAGATTCTCTGGTACATCTTCTTTCCCTTTTCTCCACCATAAGTTTTTTATCTGATTTCTAAAGCCCTTCCTTGTTGCTGAAACCTGGTTTAACAGACATTAGCTCAGAGCAGAACTAGGGGAACTAACATTCAGATTTAACCAGACATCTTCAAGTGCATAACAATACCTGCTGGTTGAGAACACGAATCTTCATCTCCATATGAGGAATGATATGTTTAGATGTTAGATCATGCATCGTATTTCTCAACTGTGGGGTATAAGATGAAGGAAGATCATAATTCTGTTGAAGATAACATCCAATATTAAAGCAATATTATGGCCTCAAATAAATACCTCTTCTATGTCATCCACACTAAGGAAGCAACCCAACTGCTTGTCACTTGAAGAATTTCGTTTCTGAAAGAAAGAGATGTAAGATAAGGACTAAGAGGAGTAGGATGTATAAGCCAATTACCAAAATCTGCCTTACGATAGAAGCCCATAGATTTTCTTGATGTTCTCCAGTGCCATCTACATATGTGTTTATACACAATATCCGGCAATCATTTACACCAAATGTACTCCTCATTTCAGCCATGATTCCAGTAGCTCTGGATGAAGAGAATGAACTCATAAACAAGTTGTTAGAATTGAGCCTTGTAAAATGCTGTTAAGATCAAAGAAACATCAACGACCAGAGCAATGTTTTCCTTGGTTTGCCTTGGATAAAACGGGACAGCAAAAACACTAACATTCACGAAAGACGTCAATAAGAGTTCATTTATCTACCCCAAAAATGTTAAAAGACAATAAGAGAAGCCTTCACATTTGAATAAGTGTTCAAGCATTTAAAGTTAAAAATATATTGACCTTCACAGTTACAATGTGTATTACACATTCATATTTACACACTTCATTGGATGAGTAAATGACAGAGTTCGACATAAACCACAGTCAAAACCAGAAAGGCAAACACTCATTTTATATAACTCAAGATATTTAAACAATCTGCACAGCCTCACTTTAAAGAAAGGAGATCACGACATACTTTTCCAACATGTCGTCTTGACTATCATGTACCAACAAGAAATACTTCAGAATCTTTGGATCCATAGCACCATCATTAAGAAGAGGAGGCAACTGATTTGTGTTGAAGAGGTCAACAAATTTGTCAATAGGATCAACATCCTTGGAAGAGACAGCAACAAGGCCTAATTTAAAAGCATAAAAATAAATAATCAATCAATTGCCAGCTCATTTTCAACATGGTAAAGTTTAAAAAGAAAAAGGATGAAAAAGGACCACTGGGGTCCAAACATTGTGTCTAACTGCAGCTACACAAACTTACATGCCACGGGGTGGTCAAAAGCTTCATGTTCTGAAAAAGCAACAGCATCGATCAATTCTTTGTTGAAATTTTGAAACCATGATGGCACCAACTCCTGCTCAGAGCCTGTACAAAGAAACATAATAGTTATTATTCAGAGCTAATATTCTCAATATGGTATAAGCTCTTCACTAAATAAAATCAATAATTATGTAACCCAAGGACATCAATATAGAGAAAGTTAAATTCACATCTGTATGTGTAAACAAGGCAACATAGGGAGTCTTTAGATCAAATGCCACCGAACAGCTAAACACATATCCTCAGGGATGAGCTCATCTATCTTTCTGAAGCAAGAGGACTTTCAGCATTAAGATAGGTATTGCAGCTTACATGCTATTAAAGACTCAATTTCTGCTGGATGTGAACATAACTCAGAGATATCTTGATCTCCAGCATGAGAAATAACTTGGTTTAACCTATCCTTTGTAGCCTGTGGGGAGAAGAATAAGTTAGAAGAAAAAGTAGCATACATTAAATGGATATCACTTCAGCAACCAAAATCTCAATTCATTAGAACGTAGATTATGAGAAAGAGTAGTGATAAAAAAAATAAAAAATTATAGGCTTGAATCTGGTGTTTGATTCCTGCAGTCATGGCATGACATTAAGTTGCCCACTGATATCGCTCACATCATTCATCTTGATTAGGTCAATACAATTGTGATGGTGCTTCAACTAAGTCAAAACTTTGGGCGAAGTCATGTTATGCTCACTCAAACATCAGATACTATAAATTACAATGCTAACTTATCTTTTGAACCCCAAATTATCATCAAGCAATGTAATTCTTAAAAAGACTCACCAGCAAGAGAAGTACTCTCACTAAGCTTTTAGTGCCAAATTTTGTTCATAATAACA
Organism: Pogostemon cablin; assembly: GCA_023678885.1. Taxonomy (NCBI): domain Eukaryota; kingdom Viridiplantae; phylum Streptophyta; class Magnoliopsida; order Lamiales; family Lamiaceae; genus Pogostemon; species Pogostemon cablin. The sequence goes on from CM042986.1 coordinate 331,983, forward strand.
CTTTCTCTATGATCCAAGGCTGAAAAAAAGTAGGCCTTGCCAACCAGGGTCATCTCCAGGAATAATTTTCATGATATAAGGGGTGAAAGGTAATATTGAAACTTAGCCATTAACGAATGTAACAACAGATTTCCAAGTGAAACACAGGCTGTTGGTAAAATATCCAACTTCAGAATCAACCAAAAAAAAAAAAAAAACTATATAGCAATTAAAAATAAATAGCTTAGAATACGGTTTTTCAGACAAAAGCAATACACATATTCCAACACCTATGTATATAAGGGTTTATTAGATGGCAGCTCACACATTCTTTGTCGTAAGCAATATCATAAGCCCACAGTTTCATAATCAATCTGACTGAGTATAACCCCAAATATCTACACAGTATTGACCTAAATGATGGTTATTATTATTAATAAATTAACAAAAATGTGTGAGCTTAGAAATCAGACATTCAGAGCTACGAAAGTGCTACCAAGCCTTCGTTATGGGCTATAAATAGCACAGCAATTACGTTTGTCCAAAGATTACACATTGCCAAGAGCCCTAGCTTGCCATGTAAACAAGTACTTTCCAATTTATCGATAAGATGCTCCTATATTTCAACATACTTTCCAAAAAATTAAGTACAATTAAACCTCAAATGTAAGCTTTATTTAGGTATCTTCCTTGGGTTAGGCGTATTCTCTTTTGTGATTCAAATAACCGGAGCCCTTATCATAGTTTTCAATCTTACAGCCTAATGCTCCCTTAGCTAAATTTAACTCTGATCTTAGTCTCGAGAAACCTTACAACACTTTTCTAGCTTCAATTACCGTCTGGCGTACTTTATTATGCTATTCCATAAACTGTTCAAGTATATGTGTACGTACAAATATAGAAAATACTCCATGCTTTATGCGTTTATTTAACAGTTACACTCATCCAATGCAAAAGGTGATCTCAGATACATACCTCACTACTCCGTTGCCGAATTTCTGAAGCGTAAAACAATCTTAATTTAAACCTCCTCAGTCTGTATGGCTGATCACTAGCTGTTCTTACTGGAACTGAAAAAAAGACGGATTCAATGAGTTTAGTGTATCTTTCTAATGGTCAGACCAAGCTCTACAAATTGTACCGTCGATATTGCTAAAATTGCAGTAGGGAGTGAGCATTTCAATGAGGGATAATCCGTTTTTCCGGCAAGACTCTTCGACAAGCGGGGTACGGAGTACCATCACCACCGGGCTGATCTCATCCAGCAGCATCCTGCCAAGTTTTGTGTTCGCCGGATCCGCCATCCCCCCCGGATTCAACCCGGATTGCTAACGAATACGTCTTTTGGATGAAGCCAACGACAATTACACTTCCAGATGCTCACTCGCCGAGTTGACTCGGTTTGCCTGTTCAAACAATGCACGCCGGGATCTTCAAGATGATGGAGAAATTACAGAGATCTATGCGCGACTGCTTCATCACTGCTCGCTGTGGAGTCTAACTAAGGCCCAAATCGATGTCCATTGGGCCTCTTTTAATGATGGGCCATAGCACTTGCCACCCAATAGTTTTCAAAAAGCACCCGAGAATTTGAATTTAATAAGAGAAAAAGTCAAAAATAACCTTAATTTAAGTATATTAAAAAATAGAATATTTTAATACTCTAATTCAAAAACCTTTATCTCCATCCGACGTGTTCATCCCCAACTTAGATATTTGATTAAGTTATTATTAAATTAGGGTTATTTAAGTCTTTTACATAGTTAAATTTAGATTTTCGGTGCCTTCAGAAAAATATCGCTGACAATAGCGTTGCACTTAAGCCAAATTAATAAATTTAATTTAATGAATATTGGATCTGGGCTTCATTATAATTATGGACGGGGGTTGATACAAATTCATCGAAAGCCCAAGTTACATTGGGCTGATCTTCTTGGAACAAGACTCTTAGTATTTCGGCGGCGGGTCGGGTCAAATTAGCACTTGCTCTCTCAATTCATCCCATCTCCGGGCCTTGCTGTCATCTCTGGTCTCTGCAACTTAACGACTAAAGCCCTAATCATCTTGCTCCCACCGGCACAACTTGACGCAGTTCAGGTCAGGGTGGAAGACACGATGGGTCGACCCGAGCCATGCGTGCTCTACGCCCACACATTCGTTCACACTCACTTGGATGAATACGTTGACGAGGTATTTCTGTCGTTTTTATTCCATTATAATTATAATCTTCATATTTTATCTGTTTCATACAATTCGCAACTTATTTTATGTAATTGTTTTTTGCTTCTTACAAAGTAACTTGGATTATGTTCTTGGAAACTATATTTTTCTAGTTTCTGTTTTTGTTTGCTATAGTAGAAAGGGTTTTGTGTAATGTGTTAGTTTATGTGCATAGCGAATAATTGGTTTGTTGTATAGGTTTTTTTTTTTTATGAATTTCGCATTAAGTTTTAAACAGCGCACAGCGCTTCAAGAATGGTAGCCTTGATGTAAAGAATTATAGTATAAGAGGCAATGGAGGAGATGAATTTATTAATTTCTTTTTGTTGCCTCGTTGACTGTTATGCTCGTTTTAAAGGTTCTCTGTGCCCAAGAAAGTTGTGACCATTGAACTTTAGAACAAACTGACTGGTACGGCACCCTTTTATCTTTTTTATCAATCTGCTGTCTGTTGGAATGGAAACTCTCTGAAATGTAGGATTACGTCTGTTGTCTTGAGAATATATGACCTAATTCTCTCCATTTAAAATTAAGCTGTATCCCTTATTAACCTTCGCTTCTATGATCAGTAACTTGCTGACCTTATTAGATTAGTATTTAAATATGAAAGAGGCTCAAAAGGGCTAACAGAATTCCTTTTGCTATGCTGCCATAAGTTCAAGTATCAAACCTTATTAGCATGTACTTATGCATTTATTTTCCATCTTATTACCCAATGGTAGGCATCCTAGATTGGTAGGTTATCATCTCTTTGAATATTGCTATCTGTTTATCTTCTGGTCAGTTTATTGAAATACTTAAACATGTTGAATGCACACACCTTATCTGGACAAAAATTAGATGATATTGCTTATGCTGTTTGTGTGTTGCATTCCTATGTGAAAGTTAAACTATGCAAAGATATTAAAATTTAAACTATGCAAAGATATTAAAATTTGATGCATTTGCTTTTTTCTTGGTTTCTGCGAGATATATACCCCTCTCCAATTCTTCCATCAGAATTATTTTGGATGAAAGATTAAGGTGTTCTTAAATATGCCTTTTTTTTACCAGGTGGTATTTTCAGAGCCCGTGGTCATCATTGCTTGTGAGTTCCTTGAGCAGAATGCTTCGTCAATTTGTCCTGCAGTGAAATTGATGGGGTATGGTGGATAGCTCATGTTCACATATCTTTGTGAAATATATACTATTTTAAATATAGGCTCTTAAAATTATGCTATGGAACATATACAAACCAGTGTAATATTTACTCAGATGTCAAGTTTTTGCTAATTATATTCTTCATCAATCATGTTATCTTTTGTTTACATCTAGTTTTAGATGCAAGCTTTAATTGTTCATTATGTATGCGTAGGGCCACTTCGCCTCCATCATTTGCTTTGGAGGTTTTTGTTCAGTGTGAAGGAGAGACGAGATTTAGGCGGTTATGCCCGCCTTGTTTGTATTCACATTCATCATCAAATGTGCTCGAGGTTGAGGTATTTACTATTATCTCAAATGTGCTTATTAACTTAAATATGTATTCCTCCAGTTGAATAGATAGAGTGGGGGAATGCTGGGGCATAAATCAACATGGATAGCATATTAAAGAAGAAATAATCTGGAGAACCAAACTAAGTTGGTGTATGTAAATGGTAGTGTGGAGCATTCAGCACATATTTTAATTTTTAACTAGCTCGCATGGATCTTTGATAAGATTTGAATATCCATGCTTCGTTTGCGACTATTTACTTAGTTTATACGATAAAACTTGTTAGGAAGAGAAATGCAGTGAGGATAACAACCTTCTAATTGGTGTTACTTACAGGTCCACTTTTCCTTTATTTATTAATATATCATACCACATATCGATTATTATATGAAATTATAGTTAAAATGATAAGAGTTGCACAACCAAGAGTCTGACATGCTTGCAGCACCTGTTGAGCTTGCAAAATGTTGCTATTATTTCTTAACTGAAAATACATCATTTCCTCTTTTTCTTTTCAGGATTTTCTCTTATATGTTTTTTTCCACTGGGAAAAACTTACTAATTCACTACCATTTTGTAGGCCCTGGTAACAAATCATTTGGTTGTTAGAGGGAGCTATCGCAACCTTAGCATGGTGATATATGGGAATACAGCAGAAGATCTTGGCCAGTTTAACATAGAAGTAGATTTAGATAGCTCTTTGACTGATACAGTTAGTGCTGTTGAAGGAAACCTTGAAGATTTGCCACCTGCTTTTCATTCCAATATGCTGACAATTAAGGAACTTGTATCTACCATGAAAATATTTTCTCAAGCACTATTCGAGTTAGATGTTCCACTTGAGTTGAGAAAATATATAAAACTGGTTTTAAAAATTTTGGATGCTCAGATTCCTGCAGCTGCTGATAAATCTATCAGTTCTCTAGTATCAGTGATTTCAAATTATGTTGCACCCTGCTTATCTCGTGGAATTAAGTCAAAGCTGTGGGAGATTAATGGACTGATAAATGGTGGAGGGGCCAATCAAGCCTTTACTGAAGCTGAAAAGGAACTTCTAGACCTTTATAAAAGGCATCAGAATCAATCATGGTATCCATCTGCTGAGTCTTCTGGGGAGTGCTCATTTGATGAGTTTGAGGAAGGCGTCCCTTCATCTAAAGAGCTGATGGATATTTTACACCAACATTTTGATTTCCACATAAGTGCTGATATAGTGGGATATCAACATCTTTCTCTGGTAGGTGGAATCTGTAGCCTCTGTGAAATTTTGGTGGCTGTTTGGATATTCTTTGAGATTTTATTGATATTACTTTTTCTGTTTCTTATCATCATTTCATGTAAACCGATGTAAAAGCTGATTCTGGTTTTTCTTTGGTGTCTTCAGTGTCAGAATACAATTCTGTGGTTGAGCATGGCTCATTTGTTGTGCTCTGCTAGAGAGGGCTGTTTTCACTTTGTTAATTATGGTGGCATGAAGCAGCTGGGATATGTTTTAACTTGCCGAATGCATAATTCCACCAGCCTTACATTATTGTTGCTTGGAGTTATTGAGCAGGCTACTATGCACTCTGTTGGTTGTGAAGCTTTCTTAGGGTGGTGGCCTCGGGAAGATGAAAACATACCAGCTGGTACTAGTGATGGCTATAATAAATTGCTGAACTTGTTGTTGGAGAATCAAAGGCACGATGTTGCTTCTCTTGCAACTTATATCCTTCATCGCTTGCGTTTTTATGAAGTTGCTTGTAGATATGAGGTATATCCTGCAGTTTTTCTCTTTGTTTGTGATAACTATGATGTTAACGTATTTGTTTTCATGGTTATTTATGTTAAATAGTTTCACACAGACAAATGTTATGGACTAACATTAATCATATTCAATTTATATTTATCAAAACAGCGTTACCAATTCAGTATTATGGCAATACATTATATGTTTTCTTGCTGTAATAATTTTAATGTGTGTAAAGTATGATTTTTCTTTCTTGCAGGTCTGAGGAAATGTTGGTTATAGAATTTCTCTGAACTAATTATGTATGATCATTTGGCTGCAGTTTGCTGTATTATCTGCGCTTGGGTGTATATCTACAGTTGGTCAAGTTACAAACAATACTTTGGATATGCTTGCAAGTGCTAAAGTGCAACTCAAGAAACTTTTGGTTAGATTATTTGTTGTGTCTGCCATTTGTTTTTCCCTACTTTATATTTGCTATTCTAATTTCTAATGCATGAATGCCTTATATTAACTTAATTTAAAATTTACTTGTGTCTAATTGCCTATTCTTTGTTTGTAGAATTTGATAAAGTTGAGTGGACCAATTGAGGATCCTTCTCCAATGGCTGCCGCTAGCAGATCTCTTATACTTGATGATGTTGGACTATTGGCATTTAAAACAACCAGTAGCTTGATTGATCAGTCAAATTGTGGCTTTTTTAATTGTGACATTGACTCACATTTACTTTCCCTTTTGAAGGTATGCAGTTTTTCCTATTGTCCATCTTTTCCATTTCCTATTCTCTTCCTGTAGCAACTTGCAATTGAAGAATTCTTTTATAGCATGATCCTTTCCTTGTGTTTTTAAATGATTCTTTCACTTTCATTTTTTCATTAATAAATAAATTAACATCAGATACCCTTTTACCTGGGTGGATGAGTACCCTATTTCATTAGCTTGTGTCTTGTATCCGTTGTAGTTTGCGTAAAGTAATGTCATAGAACTTGAGTTGGTGAGAAGATGTAAGTTTCTTTTCACTGCAGTATTTGGTATGGTGTTCTATCTTTCACGCTGCATGACTACATTGCATTTTGTTAAACAGGAGAGAGGCTTCCTCCCTTTGTCAGCTGCATTGCTGTCGTGTTCCGTTTTGCGCTCCAAAACAGGGGATGTTATGGATTTGTTTGTGGACATTGTATCACATATTGAAGAAATAATTCTCTCACTTCTCTTTTGTCGCTCAGGTTTTACTCTGCGTCCTTTCTCTCCAGTCTCCAAGTCTTCTTGTAAGATATTGTGATTTAATATTGCCTTTTTCTTCTTCTTCTTCTTCCATTGCAGGATTAGATTTCCTTCTCCGTGACACTGAAGTCTCCTTAACTGTAATCCATGCTTTGCGTGGTATTGAGGATGTCCAGAGCGAAAACTTGGTTCCAGTTCGCTATGCATGCGTTTTATTGTCCAAAGGGTTCTTTTGTCGGCCCAAGGATGTTGGCATGATCTTTGAGATGCATATGAGGGCAGTAAGTTCTGTTATACTATAGACTTCATGCTTCATATGTCATTTGAGATATTAGTCTCCCCCTTATTGTCGCATTCTAAATTATGCTTCTTTCCGTTTACTCTGTTTACTCTATTTGGATTTTTTCATGTATACTTCCAGGTTATTGCTGTAGATAGATTATGCAATTTGACTCCGAATACTGAAGAATTCTTATGGGTGTTATGGGATCTTTGTCGCCTCTCCAGGTCAGAGTGTGGACGCCAGGCTTTGTTGGTTTTGGTGAATTTTCCTGAGGTGTGTATTTATTTTTTCCCCTTGCCTGATATGGGTGGTCTAATATTGCCATGTCTCCCTTTTGCTATTTGTAAAAGTAAATATAAAATTGAGCTTTATATTAATTAGTATTTCATTCAATAAGCTTTCTTTTAGTTGCTATCTTTTTTGTTGAAGAGGTGTCTAGGAATTTTCTAATGAATAAGTTTCTTACTTTATATGTCTTGTGTAACTCTATCTACAATGTGTCTTGGTTATACTGCATGGAACTTATATTATTCATTTTAGGCTCTTAAAGTTTTGATGACTGCTTTGCATTCTGGAAGAGAACTTGACCCTGTTTCACCAAATACAGGTAGGTAGGTGACTCGAGTAATGTAGTTCTTATTGTGTTTCTATGTCTTATTATTGGTAATTTAGTGACAGGAGTGTCACCATTGAATCTCGCAACATTTCACTCAACGGCTGAGATTTTTGAAGTTATTGTCACGGATTCTACTGCAACTTCATTGACATCTTGGATAGACCATGCAAAGGAACTGTTTTCAGCATTACATTCCTCTTCCCCAGGTTCTAACAAAAAAGATGCTCCTGCGCGGCTATTAGAATGGATCGATGCTGGTGTAGTTTACCATAAAAACGGAGCAATTGGACTGTTAAGATATGCTGCTGTTTTGGCTTCTGGAGGAGATGTTCACATGGCTTCAAACAGTGTTTTAGCATCTGACATGATGGATGTTGATAATGTCGTTGGGGATTCTTCCACTAGCTCTGATGGTAATGTTGTTGATAATCTCATAGGAAAACGTATTACTGAGAAGGATTTTCCTGGCGTTATTCTTCGAGATTCCTCCATTGGGCAGCTCACCACAGCCTTCCGAATTTTGGCATTTATTTCAGATAATTCGGTCAGAAATTTTGTTAGTGCAGTTTGCAAGTACTTTGTAGTAACACAGTTGTGCTAACTAATTCTTGTGTGGGTTTTAAAGGTTGTGGCTGCTGCTCTGTATGACGAAGGTTCTGTAATGGTTATCCATGCAGTTTTAATCAATTGCAAACTCATGCTTGAGAGGTCATCAAATATATATGGTCAGTATTCTTTTTGGTGAGGCGAAAATATACTTAAAAAAGTTATTACATTTCAAATTTGATCTAAAATGATTCATCTTTGAGAACTCAACATAGTTTTACTGTTACCTTGTTATGGGTTCTTCTGTTCAGCTACAATAAGTATGGCTACCTGATAGTTCCTGATGCTGACACAAATTGTGCTTTGTTGCTACATCTACTCTCCATCTGGAGGATTTTTATTTTCTTTGACACTTCTTAAGATACGTGTTCAAATCAGATTACCTTGTTGATGAGGGTGCGGAGGGCAACTCGACTTCCGACTTACTTCTAGAACGTAACCGAGAGAAGGGCATGCTTGATCTGCTGATTCCTTCGCTGGTTCTTCTGATCAATTTATTGCAGAAGTTACAGGTTTGTAGTGGCACTTATTTGTGTTGCTAATTTTATCAGTGCAGACCTACTTTTTGGTTCATATCTATTTTTTCCTGTGATCTTTTATCCATTATCTTAAATTATTTCAGTAGATCTTGATATGCCTTTTATTTTCTATACATGTTTCCTAGTGATCATTATCAACTGCCAGAGATTGGCCAGCTTATGGTTTGTCTTATTTATATATATTGCCAACATTACCATTGAATTGTTTGATGCATTCTGAAAAGTGTCATTGAGAAGAAAAATAAAATATTGCAATTTGCAAGCCATGTAAGTCTTTTAACCATAGCAAATTGGATGATCAGCTCAAAAGCTGATGCTTACTCATGCTTTTGTCCAAGGACACTTTGGAAACAATGTTGGATATGTGCCACTGTTATAAAGGAGATTCCAGATTGTAAAGTTTCCCCATATCGGGAATTTTAGTAGAATTTAATATCAGTCCTACTTCCTAATAGCTGCCTAAAAGAAAATGCATAGTACACCCCTCACCATCATCACAGCATTGGCTCTGGTTCAATTTACTTGATCATTGTGAATAAGATCATATGATGTAATGAGGCATGCCTTTCCCTTGCTTAATACAGGAAGCAAAGGAGAAACACAGGAACACCAAACTATTGAATGCACTCCTGCAGTTACACCGAGAAGTGAGGTAGTTAAAATCATTTCTCCTTTTATTTTTTGCTGAAGATCTATTAGCCAATATTGTTAATAGAGAGATTCTATTTGCAGCCCAAAGTTGGCTGCCTGTGCATCGGAGTTGTCCCATTCTTGCCCGGATTTTGCTCTTGGTTTTGGAGCTGTTTGCCATCTTATAGCATCAGCCCTAGCTTGTTGGCCTGTGTACAGCTGGACTCCGGGTCTTTTTCACTTCCTCCTTGAGAGTCTTCATGCAACTTCATTATTAGCATTGGGTCCCAAGGAAACCTGCAGTTTGTTTTGTCTGCTAGTATGTAGACCTTCCAATCAGATCTTACTTAAGCTTTTTAATAAATATATTTAAAAAAAATTATAATTTTAAGACCTGATTATAGAAATGAGTTTGACTTGTTTGCCTTCATTTTGTGCCTTTCTAGAATGATTTATTTCCAAATGAAAGTAATTGGCAGTGGAAGAATGGAATGCCAATTCTGAACTCTATAAGAGCTATGGCAGTGGGGACAATACTAGGTCCACAGAAAGAGAAACAGATAAATTGGTATCTAATGCCTGGGAACCCTGAGAAGCTTGTAGCTCAATTGTCTCCTCAACTTGTGAAACTTGGAGAGATCATTCTACACTGTGCTGTTAGTGTAAGTTTTTACCCCTTATTTTGTACGACTACAGGCTTGACTTTTGTTATTTATCATTTTATCTGATGATAGTTTTTTAATATTCCAGATGTCAGTTGTCATACAAGACGTCCTACGTGTATTCATTATTAGGATTTCATGTTTGAATCTTGATCATGCTTCAACATTGGTGAATCCTATAATATCATGGATCTCCCATCGCCTTTTAGAGCCTACAGCTTTATCTGATGTGGATGCCGACAAGGTTATCTGTGATGATTGCTTATTTATTTATTTTTTATCCCTCCTAATTTGTTCTCTCATAATTACATATCCTTGTGTATTTGCTCTTTTATTTACAGATTCATCGACTCCTTAAATTTCTTGCATTGTTGTTGGAGCATCAAAATGCTAAGGTATTTTTAAAACTAACCCCTGCTGTTTTTTCAATTAATTGAGAGTTTTATCTTATTTACCTTTTCCATTTACAGCCACTATTGTTGAAAGAGGGTGGGTTTCAGATGCTCAATAAGGTGCTTGAAAAGTGTATTGGAGCTGCTAACTGCGATGTGAAGCAGTTATCTGAAAATACAAATTTTGCCAAATATGAAATTTCACTTCTTTGTTGGTGTGTACCTGTATTCAAGTCTATCTCCTTGATTTGTGATGGTCATGCATCTCTTCAGCATCCTGGAGCACATGACAGGTCTATAAAGTAATTTATTATAATATGTTTATGGTATCATATTATGATTTCTATGGACTTGCCCCAACATTGTATACCAAGATTTGCTTTATTTTGGTTCCAGGCCCACACCTGATTGTTTTTCAGCTGAAGAATGTTCAGCGTTATGGTTGTATATCCTGAGATTTCTCATGGTATGTTCCTTGTTTATGTATTTATCTGCATTCCTTCTAAAATTGAACTTGTACTGTTATAATGAAACAGGAAACTATCCTAGGTTGTTGATGAGCTAATTATTGCAATTTTCTGTCAGAGCATAATTCATATATTTGAGAACTAAATTGCACTTTTTATGGCATGTGTATCGGGTTATATGTTTGGTTGCATAGATAATTGAGTCTGTTAGGCTGTGAGAGGCATGGAGTTTGGTGTCCCTCCAGTCAAAGTTAAACAAGTTTATTGCTTGATGCTAGCCCAATGTTAGGCAAGAATATTTTTTTTTTATGAGTGGCAGTAAATTAATTTCCCCACTTGACTGTGAATGAAATTAAAAAAAAAAAAAAAGGAAAAAGGTCCTCCCCAGATGCTTGTAGTTGTTTGCATGCTCGTCTTGCTTTCATAGTTAAACTATGGGTTATTTGACACTTCCTTTTTTTCCCTGGCCATTGCTCTGTTCAAATTTTAGGTCTTGCCAATTGGAACAGAATTACTTGCTTGTTTGTTGGCCTTCAAAGAGATGGCTTCCTCTACTGGAGGTCAAAGTGCTTTACTCTCTATTGTACAGCATATCAAGACCTCTGCTCTTCATGATTCTGAGAGTCAAATTAAAAATGAAAGGGATTGTGCTGCAATATATGCATCAGAATGGAGGGACCAACCTCCATTGTTATGCTGTTGGACCACTTTGTTAAGGTCTATTGACTATAAGGATGTTCATATAGTACAGGTTGCTGCAGCAATTGACATGTTAGCCTCAGGTGCTGTAGGCTTTTGCATGGTTGGAAAAAGGTACACATTGTTCTCTTTTTTTTTCTTTTCTTTTTTTCTTCCCTTTCTATTTTCTTCTGATACTTGAACAAATAAGTATGCTAAGCCAACTTGAGTCAAATTTCAGTTCATTATGCTTGAGATTCTTTGTGTTAGTGCTTCAGTACGCCCTGGTCAGTCCTTAGGATCATATTATTCTGATATCTGAGCTCCATTTCAATCCTCACTGTGTGAGGTTTTTATCTGTGTGTTACTGCTAGTTACTTAACATCATAATCAAGTTTGGCCAGTCAAGTTTGGAATTCTAATTTTAATGGCAATTTGCATCTGAATGGAAAGAAGAATCCAGTCTAAATTTTTGGTGTTACGGATGATGGGAAGATTTATCATCTCCTGGCTGTTTTAGGACATTCGTTGCTTATTGTAATATAGCCATTTGGAGATTAATCTGAATGAGCTGGCTGATGAGAACTTACTTTGAGTTACTTATGATACAAATAGTCGAATGATCATTAAAGTTTGATATAAATGATAGTTCACTGCCTTCATAGTGGTTTCATGTCTCTTCATCTGCACACTTAATATTTCACTTGACCGTAGCAGAATTTTGTGAAGTTCTGGAGTAACTTGATTGTGGAAATTTTCAATTAGTTCTGGTTTCACCTTTTAGCGAGACCAAGTGACACAGAAAAGAGGGACGTATTGTTTCTGAACTTTTTGCAAAAATCCCCCCCGCAAAATTTATTTGGAGTGAACGAAAATATATCACAATATTTTTCTGATTTGTGGCCTTTTCAGACTTGACACAGAGCGGGTTGCTGCGATCAAGCTCTTGTTTGGAGTGAACGAAAATTCACTTGAAAGCTTCATTGAAGAAAACCTGAAGCTTATTGAGGAGCTCACAGCCTTTTTAGAATTGGAGACGGGCAATAAAACAGCATCTGGCCCACATCCTTCACCACATCAGGTTTACATTTTCCTTTTACCTTTTCTTTTCAGCGAGTTCTCTTTATTAATTCTTTCTTATGGATGTTTTAGATCAAGGAGACTGCAAAATTATTATTGCTTTTGTTGCAAAAATCCTCTGGCTCTGAGGACGTGGATGCTGAAATTGCTATTGGTTATACCTCACTACTTTCTCCTCCGGTTTCTTCAAGGGTACATAAATTTGCAGATAGAAGTATGGAGCTGATTGAAGATTACAGCATGGATGAATTTGGAACCATGTTTTCTTGGGAGTGTCCTGAGAATCTGCGAAACAGAATGACGCAGACAGGTCTTTCCACAAAAAGAAAGATCTCCTCTCTTGAGGGGCCGAATAGGCATGGGAGAGGAGACAATTCGGTAGTGGAAGCTGCTTCACAAAGTACATTCTCTAGGGGTTCGGTACCCGTCACCACACCCCCAGGCCCTACACGTCGGGACACATTCAGACAGCGCAAGCCAAACACTAGCAGGCCTCCTTCTATGCATGTCGATGACTATGTTGCAAGAGAACGGAATGCTGATGGTACTAACAGTTCTAATGTAATTGCTGTCCCACGGATAGGATCTGCCAGTGGGAGACCACCATCTGTTCATGTGGACGTTTTCATGGCCAGGCAAAGGGAGCGCCAAAATGCTGTGGATATGGTAGTTGATGAAGCGGCCACACTAGTTAAAACATCAGCTCCAGATGACAACTTAGACGAGGACAAGTCCAGCAAACCACAACAGTTAAAACCGGATCTGGAAGATGATCTTCAGGGAATCGATATTGTTTTTGATGCAGAAGAATCTGAACCTGATGATAAATTGCCCTTTCCACAACCAGATGATAATCTCCCACAACCTGCATCTGTTATTGAGCCATGTTCTCCTCAGTCCATTGTTGAGGAGACTGAGAGTGATGTGAATGAAAGCAGTCAGTTCTCTCGATTGGGTACTCCATTAGCATCAAACACGGATGAAAACACACTGAGTGAATATTCTTCAAGAATGTCTGCATCTCGTCCAGAGAAGCCTCTGACTCGAGAACCAAGTATTTCTTCTGACAAGAAGTTCTCTGACCAGTTGGATATTCCAAAGAGTTTACCTGTCGGAACTCTTGGTTCAACTGATTCCTCTGGAATGCCGAATATTTCAGGTGTTGCTGCTTCTGGTTATATGAAAACTCCCTCTTCTTCTCTACGATATCCTGGTGATTCCAGAACACAACCGAACGTATATCCCAAGGCATCGATCCAACAGACTGGACATATTCCTGTGACAGCAGGGTTTCAAGGCTTTTATGACCAGAAATTTCCTTCAAACCAGCCTCCTCTTCCTCCAATTCCACCACCACCAACAGTATCACCTGTACCGTCTCAAAATATGCATCCTGTTGTTAGTCATTCTTCATCATTTGTTAAGTCTGTGTCATCAGATCCTCAGGCTCAGATTCCTCAAGGCTTCCATGTACGAAAAGAACTAATTACTTTTAAACCTCTCTCTGCATTTGCTATACCTGAATGGAGTTTCTCACTTTCCCCCGTTTTTGCAGGTTCAGTCAGAATATATGACAGCAGCAAGCAATTCTACATCATTTGCCACCTCAGTCGCATTGCCAGATCTGAAATTTGGTCGGACATCTCTCTCTTCCCCGATAAGATCTACAAGACCTCCTCCACCACTTCCTCCAAACCCACCTCCGTATTCAGGCAATTCTTCACTTATGAATTCTACCTCTCAATCTCCACAGTATTTTCAAACTGGTAATTCTGAGCTTCAGCAAACCTCTGGTGCACCTTCGATTAATGGAGTTGTGAACCTTTCGGCATCACACTCAATGCTAACTTCTTATCCTGGACCACCCTTGATGCAATCATTACTTTTTAGACCAGGTTCCATGCCTGTCAATCTTTATGGAAATAGTTTAGTTTCACATCATGGAGACAGCTTGCCTAACGTCACCCAAAATCTTCCCATTTCTATGCCTTCAGTTCCACAACACATGCCAACTCTTTCAAAGTTGCAGCCATTGCAGCCACCTCAAATCCCTCGTCCTCCACCTCAGCATCTTAGACCAACTGTTCCATCTTCCCCACAGTCGGAGCAGAGTGTGTCTTTGATGCATGGTTCCTTACAGATTCCTGCCCACCCATCCCAGGTGCTACAGCAGCCCCAAGTGTCCCCTGGTCATTTGTACTATCAAGCCCAACATCAGGAGAGTTTGTTGCAACCATCGCAGCATCAACATGCTGATCACTTTCAACGAATTCCACCCATATCTGGGGATAGCACGTCCCAACAACAAGATCCTGGGATGTCTCTTCAAGAGTTCTTTAAATCTCCTGAAGCTATTCAGGTACCTTGAATTTCGGGTTCATATTAATATGCTAGTTTATTGTGAGTGGAGTTATAATTTGATTTGGTTTGCAATGCAGTCTCTCCTGAGTGACCGGGATAAACTCTGTCAGCTTCTAGAGCAACATCCAAAGTTAATGCAGATGCTTCAGGTTTGACGAGCTCTGCGTTTAATAATTTCACACAGTCAATTCATTAATGGCTTCTGCTTGCTAACTTGTATCTTCATCTTATTGGTCAAAAATATGTTTTTTTTAATTATTTTATTACACAAAAAGATACAAAAACTTGTGTTTGAATTTGGATTTAAAGATTTCAAATTCATTCAACTTATCAAGTGGATTTCAAATCCACCCAAATTATGAAAAATTTTGTTCTAATTGAGCGATGGATTTTAAAGTCATGTCAATGCAATCAGCTATTAATACATCTTTTACTTATGAAATCCACCCTCAAATACTTCAGAGTTATCCCTTTTTCTTTATGCTTATAGTCTTGTGTCAATTTGATTCACTGTTATAATGATATTTTGAAGATGCTATTCTGAATTATATGTTTGATAAACTGATCATCGTCACCAGGAGCGACTGGGTCACTTGTAGTGTTTGATAAGCTGATCATGGTTACCAGGAGCAACTGGGTCACTTGTAGTGGTACGTGGGTGCATAGCTTTGCTGTTGGTGAAGGCAAAGAAGAAGCTACTGTGTTCGTAGAGCCAGATTTGTACCCTCCAGATTTAGAATTTGTACATCTAATGTTCATTTTATTCATTAATCTTACTATTGTACTATTAGATTAGGTATTTGTTTTTCTTCTGTGAGGGCTTAAATGATCGGAATATGAGAGGGCCCCTTCAGCAAAGCTGGAAAGTTTCGTATATCCTTTTGAGAATGAGTATTATTATATAGCGACCCACCATATGATCATATTTAGCAATATCTGTAATCTGTTTACTGGTGAAATATTTTGGACATGTTATTATGTTGTAGAAAAGTACGTACAGGTGAATTAGCTTATGTAATTTAAAATCATCTACATTTAGCATTGAGTTCCATTTGTAGAAATAGGTGTTGTAGTACGTAGGTGGAATTTTGTTTTTATTTTTTTAATATATATATGGAAATATAAATTTATACACTAACTAATCTATAGATGAAATCCATCCTCCGATGGGTTTCAGTTTGCGATATCACGCAAGGTGTTGTCAGTTTCAAATGCCTTTCTTTTTTTCTTTATTTTTTTAATGAAGGTATTTATTAAGATATGGAGATATGAATATTTGGTTGGTTATAAACTTATACAGTAAAGTAAATATTTGGATATATGCATCGGAGACGGGGTTTGAGGATCCAAAAAGCCCATGATTCAAGATAATCCTAAAGTACTCCCTCCGTCCTGCCCATATTGCTACATTTACTGTAATTTTTGTGAGAGCTTTATGCAGTCAAACGATGCGGTTTGATCGGGACAGAGTGAGTAATTTTTTTTTTTTTTATCGGACAAAGTTAGTTGTTAGTAGTTAGTTCACCAAGTCTCCACATACCCTTATTCTCCCAAGCTCCTCTCCTATTCGTTTCCAATGGGAATTGAACTTGGGTCACTCACTTGTGTGAGGAGCTAAGTGGCCAAGAGGGAGTAATGATTTTTGGTAAGATAATTTATGGTATCTAAGTTACCTAGGTCGATGACCATCTGGATGACAAGCCTTATGACCATACTCCTCTCTCAGCAGGCAAACCGTACGCCTACAATGCTTATTAAGCTACAAAACTAGCCCTAAAGAAATGGAGTAGTTATTTATGCTCTCCACTCCATATAAATTTTTTTCAATAAGAAAAATAATATTATTAATTAAATATGAAAGGGGTAAGAGAATTACCCAACAAAATTAGTACAACAATAAAAGAAAATACAAATCAATAAAGATCTAGAGAAATAATCCATCTCCAAGAAGTCACTTGTTCAAAATCTGTTAGAGAATGAAAGTAGGCGAACGTCTCCAATCTTCATAGAATATTAGCAAACTTGCTTAATGTTTTCCGAATAGCCAACTCCATATACGTGATTTAAGTTCTCCACTCCATATAAATACAAGGGGCAAAACGTACTTTGTTGTCTTGGAAAAGAATTCATTGTGTGAGATGATCTCACAGAAGTTGTCTGTTGTTAATATAGAAACTTGTTGTCTTGTGAAAAAACTCATCATATGTAGAGTCTCACATAAAATGTCTTTTGTTAATATAAATATATAGTATTTTTTGTTAAACATAATTTAACTATTAATAAACATATATACCTTTATAGTGATGGTACTTTTTAATATATCTCACAATTTGTCTTACATAAGCAACATCTCACTAGAGATGACAGTCTTGGGTGGAACTGTCTCAGGATAAAACAATTTTATATTTTCGTAATTAGTTATCACTTCGTATTTATATTATAAATTGTTTATAAAATAGTTCACAACACCATTATCACTTTTCTTTAATTGGCCGGTATCACATCTTATTGAGAATGTTAACACATTTTATTCATCTCATGGAATGAGTTTGGTAAAACTTTCTCACACAAATCTGGGTATGTTGTCAATTTAGTTTTAGAAAAGATGAAACTAAATTACATAAGTATATGTTCATGGAGAGTCCGATTTTTTTACTCCACATCCCTATTTTATCATGTACTCTATAGTTTTCGACATTAGAATACAAGATGAAACAGAATCGCGGAATAGGAGATCCCAAATCTTTGGTGCATGTGTGTGTGTTTAGGTTTAGAAAAGGTGAGTTAGAGACATGAAAGAAGAAGAATAGTCGTAATTTGGGGGATTGAAAGTACAAGTAGTAAGAACGCAATCCAGAAAATAGATATTTAAACCGAAGGTGTTCCTCCCACAAAGCAAACTGATCATCAATTTCGAGGCCTTTGCCCCCTACCCGACCAATCATACCCCGACAGTTACCACACGTGCATGCGCATACTTATAACCTTCACATGCCAGTAATTCAAACCTCTCTCTCTCTCTCTCTCTCTCTCTCTTTCATTTTTGTACAAGTGATCATTAATCTTGATGTTTATGTTTAGTGGTGGATATGAGTATAATTTGGGATGGAAACTCATCGCCATGCCCACGTTGTGGCTCTTCCAACACCAAATTCTGTTACTACAACAACTACAGCTTAACTCAACCTAGGTACTTCTGCAAGGCCTGTCGGAGGTACTGGACCAAAGGGGGTTCCCTCCGCAAAGTCCCCATCGGCGGTGGCTGTCGGAAAACCAGAAGATCCAAATCCCTACGCGACCCCACCCCAGTATCAGCTCCTCCCACCCAACCTTCAACCAGTGCCAACAATATTGATCTTGCAGCAGTTTACGCAAACTTTCTCAATCCACACAATAAGAATATTGAAACACCTAATAACTCCCAATTGCATGAACCAGCTGGTATCATCAGTATTCCGCCTATCGAATTGATCTCGACTAATTTCCATATGAGTTCTAATTTGCCTCCAGCCTTGTTTGAGTCTCCGGCGCCGTTGTTCGGTGAGGGTTTGATTTTTCCAAATGAGTTCCCCACAGGTAATAGTTTGACTCCGATGGAGAATGATTCATTGCCGGGTGAAGAAGGAATACCGGGTTGGCCTGTGAATCAGATATTGCCTTCCGATGATCAACCATTTGAGCAGAGTTCACAAGTGGTGAATATTGGAAATACGAGCATGTTTAGTGGCCTCAATCTTGAAGCTATATTCAGGCCCTGATGCTCATCATTTTTATAATTATTTCTATACAATTATATATATAGAGTATATATCTATCTACACATTTGGTATATATATATATTAGCTTTTGTATACGTGAAAATATCGGTGTTCATGCTTACTTTATTTTGTTTAGATTTTTTACCGGGGTTATATATGCAATTTTATTAATAAAATAATTCGGGAATACATAAGTTTAATTAATTTGAGTCGATTGATGAGACTGATTTTCTCCAAGAATTTTAGTTTTTCATATACAAGAGTAATACTCTTATTCTTTGTTCTGAAGATTAATTAATGTCTGTTATGCAGAAAAATAGAACATGCAACTACTACAGAATGAATATATCAACAACTTTGTAGTAAATTGATAAGCTCATAGAATGTCTCCAAGAAAACCCTACTCCAAAGATTTGTTTTAAGTTTTTCCAACAATATTTGGCAGTCTAAAAATTTTCATAGTGTAAAGTAACAGAATTTCTGGTCTTCGCACAACGCATTCTTAAAGGCAAATCCCTTTAATTTATAGCTGAGGAAATCAAAGGTTAGAACCATATTCATGACATCAAGCCTTTTAATAATACACTAGATCTATCTAGAAGCCATAAGAACATATGCAATGATTTAATGTAATGTTTTATAAACCACTCACAAAATTACATAGAGTACGTTGATTAATTTCCTAAATCATTTCATATACAAATTAATTTCTTGTACCACACCATGAACTAAATTAGTATCGTTCACTCTATAAAAGAATGGTATAAATGGGAGTCATCCATAATATATATAGGTGTGCGTTAGTGTGAGTGTATATATTTGGAGTAACAGGATGGAAGACGTAAGTAACTTGTGAATAGCAGGTACTCCCTTAGTCTCAAATTTGTTTTCACCTTCTTAAAATAATAAAAATAAAAATAATTAATCTACCCTATATATACTTCATTTAAACAATTATTCTAAGTATATCTAACACATGTATCGTATAACTTTATCCTTTATATATTAACAAAAGAAAATTAGGAATTTTCTTAATCTACTAAAAAAAAAAGAAAAAAAAAAGGGTGCAAACAGATTTGGAATTGAATGAGTATTTGAAAATGGTGCATATGAATAAGAACATAGATTTGTGTGAAGTGCACATGATCCCAGAAGCACATGATCCGAGATAAATACTGCCGCAATCATCTTAATTTTTTATCTCTCTTCACCCCTAAATTAATCCACCTTCAAACTCTAACCATATTTTAATTATAACTAATACTTAATTTTTTAATAAATATTAATAGTCAATGTTCTGATATGGTGGCTACACAAGATCCAAATCCTGTCAAACCAAATTTGGGCCAGGTGATACTCTCACTAAAACTTTGCCCTATATTTTGTTGTGTTGTTATATACAATCTCATAATTATGATAAGTTAAGACATTTCAGATAGTTATGCTATATTATTTGAACTTTGAACAATTAACGTTGTTACTTTTTCTTAATAATTAGTCAGTAATTTTTTAATGAAGCTCATGAAGTAAAATGCTTTGATTATTTTCATTCTCCAAAGTAGAACCTGTAAGGACTAGATCAATCAATTAATGGTGTCGTTAAAATATTAATGCTTTTCGAGGCTAACAGATCTATGCACGAGTGATGGTTAGGATTAGACAGGAATTTGTGTAGCCAGTTGGACCAAAACTGGACTAACTCAACTTCATTAATGTATATTTGAATTTTCTGGTTACCCTTATTGAAAACCCTGTAATATTATTCCTACATTTGACCAAATACGAAAACCAAGACAGTTGAATCTTGCAAGTTGAAATAAATAATTGAAAAAATTGGTTCAATTTTGATGAATATAAATATGATATTCCATAAGAGCACTACCACTTGTAACATATGAAAATTTACTAATTTACACAAGCTGTAAACTTAATTATTAAACTATCTATACATTTCAATTGAATCGTCGTTGATAGACGTATTTTGCGAACTCCAATTTAATCCTCAAGTGTAAAGATGTCTATCGTAGCGACGAATACCCAAGTTAAATTATGAGACAGTTAATTATTTATTTATTCTATTTTACTAACTAATCAGAATTAAGTAACAAATATCAGAGTTTTGTGAATTAATTAACTAAAATACTGAAATAATAAATTACTGATTAATTAAGAGCAAGGAAAATAAAACAAGTTTTAATCCAGAGATAAACAACAATTCTAAGGTCTTAGGTATAGATCAATTAATTCGGGATACTAAACCTTCAATTGTTCATTCATGCAGTTTCAATGAAAATATACCACTTAATCCCGTTAACCCACCAGATATGATCCGATTTTAAGCTAACAGTATATATTCTTGTTTAAATCCTAAGGTGCATGAATATTACCAAACCTCATTCATAAATACTAATTAAAGCAAACAACAATACCTCCGGATGACAAGTTCAACTAACAAGATATTCTATGAAATTACTACAAGGTTCTATTCACTCCCTGCTAATTGCATTGTTCCACTAAACAATTCAAGTATCTGATTTACCAATTCATGGAATTAAAGTATTTATAGCGGAACTACTCCAATCCCTAACAAATAGACAATATCAATCATGAACGCACACAAGCTAACATAATAAATCAATCATTACAGCGGATATCATAAAAATATTATGAAGAGACGTTACGAAGCAGAAAAGCAAGTCTTAATAAAATAAGTAAAATCAGAATATCAACTGCATAAAATCCCAATTTTTGGTCTAGGTTCCCAAATCAAACCATCAAACCATAGAACTGTATAAGAAATTAGCCCATGATGTTACAATCAACAGTCATTGCTATGCAATTCATACCAAAATTCAAGATAAAAGGAAGGAAAAGATAGGAATCACGAAACTCTAGCGTAAGCGTAATCTCATGTTCTTTCTCCGTCTATTCGATCGTCGATCTCCCTCAATTAGCACTTGGAACCACTTGAAGATTGATGGATGATGAAAATCAGATCTGAATCTGATGTGTGTGGAATTGTGGAGTTGAAGTACCGATGGAATGGAGGGGTTCCCCTCAATTGTGTGTTGATCTCCCCTTTTATATCTTGGACAGTTTTTGGGGCTTTTTCGCGTCTGTTCTCCGCCAAAATCACGATTTGGACACACAAAATACACTGCTGTAATGAACAGGCCGCGACTGGGCTCAAGAATCCATCGCTCGGCACCAGCTCGACTCGAGCTGGGTCTTGGATGCTGTCGAGCGGCATCCCAGCTGCATTAGGATGACTTGCCACGTCATGTAGGACCCCTCCGGCACCCAACTCGGCCGAAATTGGCTGCCGAGCCACCCCAGCTCGCCCCGAGCGGCAGAGACTGCAAAGCGCGATCTCACCGTTTTGAGCATAATTTCCTCATACGGACTCCGATTCGAGTGATTTTTGCGTCAAACGATCCTCTCTTCCGTGGCTTCTAACCATATATCACATAATCAATTTGGATTTCTACACGAATACAGAAAAATTATGCAATGTGGACGTGTGTTTTTCAGCATTCCTTCACACTTTCACTCTTCATTCAAACTTTGAACTTTTGATCATGTTTTACCCTTCAAAACTCAACAAAACACCTTAGTAGCATCTTAATTATGCAAGATATGAAAATCACTCAATTCTACACAAAATCATGGCCACATTCTATCAAAAACAGTGTAATGTGAGACCTAAGATACGTGAAATTCCAATCTCAACAGCCATAAACATCAAATAATAATTTAGGAAGATATGATGATTAATGTAGTGACTATTAGTAAAATTAATTAAACTAAAATGCAATTCGAATATGTGAATGCACAAAAACATGTTAAAATTAATTTCCAAGAAAATTTGTGAATGAGGAAACTTGTAGTAATTCTTATTGCCCCCTTTACAAATTAATATATCCCTGTAACCATCTAACTACTAGCTATGTGTTACAAAATTTATGTAATTTCTTCGAATTATGGATATGAAGAAATCAAAGTATTGGGTATGCACAAAGAATTCTTCCATGATCTAGCATGAAATTTAAGCATTTCCTTAGCTCTCTCCTTGGTCTTGGATCCACAATCCACTTGAAGAACTAAGCACAATTTCGCCACTACTCCAATCTGCAGCATCTCCTTCAACAGCGCCGGAGTTGCCGAGAACCTCGAAATCGAATGCAGGATTCTCACTGCTCTTTCACTCGCCACATGAGAAACCCTAAGTATCTTCTTCGAAACAATGGCTAAACCGGCGCCGTGCTTCAACAGGTCGGCTCTTCCATCCGCGCACTGGCACAACAAGTCCAGCACCATCAATATCATTTCGCACCATCTCTTATCATGTGAATCCAGCAGAAGATCGATCAATATGGCCACTGTTCCAGCTTCCACCGCTTTGATCTTATTTCTCCCCCATGGACACACGCTGATTAGCACTTTGAGTGCTGCTTTTGAAGCCTTGTGAGAGATTTCATCCTTGAGGATTTGGGCCAGCCCGCACAACAATTCGGGCTTCAAATTGATGACGTCAGCTGCTTCTACAACCGACTTCAGCATCATAACTGCATAAGCCCTAGATTCGAAATCCCCAAATTGAATAAATTCACTCAAACACTCGATGAATTCGCCGCCGGCAGCGATGGATTTCAAGCCGGATTCCGATAGCTGGAGACTGTAAAGAATGCTGAGTGCCTCCTCGCGAGATTTGGATGTAAGTTTTTTCTTGATAATCAGCGACGCTAAGAAGTCGGCGACGCCTAAATTCTCCATGGATCTTCTGTTGGTTTGGTTGTGAGATGAAATGGATTTGAGTCGCTGTAGGGATTGGATCTGCATTTGTGGTGTCTTGGCGTCGTTTAGCAGCTTTGCGATCTGAGACCTGCTCACCGGAGGTTTGGGGGTGGGGAGGCGCTGGACGCCGTGGATGGTGCACCAGGATTGGATGAGTCGCCGGAGAGTGACGTTAGGGGTGAGCTCGGTATAGGAGAGGGGTTGTTTGGTGACGGGGCAGGTGTTGTTTTTCTGGCTGAAGATCCATTTCTCGATGCTGTCTCGGTCGTAGGTTATGCCGGTGGAAAACGTGACCGGGTCCTTCATGATTTCTAGAGAAATCGGGCAAAGAAAATATTGGGGAATTTCTACGTCCGCCATTGGAATTGGAGATGATTTGAATGTGTGTAAATGGAAGTTAGGTTTAGAGTCAGGTGGTTGATTGATTTTGAAGATTCGGATATTTGATATGAATGGTTATATATTCCATTGGAAACTCTAAAACACGGAATCAAAGTTGTAGAGGAGAGAGTTTAAATTTAATTAAATATTAGTATGTGCAAGACTTTTCTAGTTGAATAATACCAAGTCCAATGTGAGTATTCTGCCAACTTCTTTAAATTAATTAACCAACTCCCTCTTTTTATTAATTTCCTTTTTAAATAATCATACCTAAATTTTTTCTTTAACTTCCACTCTCGTGTTTTATTTAAATTTAATTAATCACCCACAATTTTTCATACCGATAAAATTAATTTTAATTGTCCAATCAAAGTTCATAAAATGGATTAATTTAATGAGCAAGTGTTAAATGTTCTTCCTCTCTGGATGCTATAAAATAATTAGATGGATATATAATGCGAAGAGTAAGTGCCCCTTAATTAATCTATTAACCAAGTTTAAAAGCTTGAGCTATATATCCCTAAAGAATTTAATAATCATGTATAATGAAAATATTAAGAATTTAATTGAGCTTTATTTGCTGAGAAAATTTTTCTCGTCTTACACGTGTTGTACACCCACTTTATTTTATATTTTTGGCTGCCGACAAAAAATGGTGGAATAACTATTCATGTTTAAAAAAAATACTAATAATAATTGATACTCCCTCCCGAAGAAGTTGGTATAATTTTTTTTGCACGAAAATTAAGAAGTATAATAACTTAATGTAAAGTGAAATGAGAGAAATAATATTTAATGTGTAGTGGGTAGTTGTATTAGAGGTGATATGTGGGGTTCATGAGAATAAATTAATTGTTTTTGTGTGGGTCTCATGTATTAAAAAGAAAATGTGTCAACTTTAGTGGGATAAATAAAAAAGGAAAGTGTGTCAACTTTTATGGGATTGAGGGAGTAATAAAAGTCATATATTTAATAGTTTACTGCTTTATGCCTTTATATTTAGGAGAATAATTTGCTCTCTTTTACCCCCAACCAAAAAAATAAGTGTCATCCCAGAATTAAAACATTATAAATATATAAAATATATTAAATCCCTTCAATTATTTTATTGATTGTATCTATTCAAATTTTATCATTGAACTGTACATTTTTAGATCAAACATTCTCAAATTCAGCTATAATTTTTTTTCTATTTTTTATTAAAGAGCTTTTGTTTTTATTGGGAAAAGTTAATTTGAAATTAGGAAGGAGTCAGGGGTAGTAGGATGGGGCGTTTATTTCTGGTCCCCGCGGTGCTGAGTGTTGACCAGTTAATAAATACTTCTCACCTCGAAAATTTGTTTTATTGCTGTTAATTAAAATAAAGGGAAAATAATAATAACTAAAATTAATAATAATAATAATAATTTCTTGTTGGATCTTTTGTGTCACTTTAGTATAGCATCTTTTGTGACACTCCCTTGTATGAGTGATACGTAAGAGAGATAAGAGAAACTATACTCTATGTCAATCAGTAAACACCGTTGGATGAGTAATACATAGGAGAGAGAAGGGAAATTATATCCTATGTCAACCCGTAAATTCTAGAAGCAAGGGATTAGATTTCTCCACCTGTTACGATGTCATCCAATAAAGAGATGTTATAGAAGATGTCACACCAAAGTATCACATAACATCACGGGCAATAAATTATAGTTGCAATTCGAGAAAATTACAAAACTAGTCCCACCCGTCACGGTCCCATTTGGATTTGGTCTCAATAGTCTTGACTTCAGTCCCGAACCTTTTTTTTAGCAAAAATGGTCCCACCGTTAAGTTTTTCGTTTTTCCCGTTAATCAATTTTGGTCCCACTGGACAATTCTTAAATACTGAGACAAAAAATGCAAGAATTTTCCATTTTGGTCCCAAAACACTTGTTTAATCTATTTTTGCAGGAGACCCTTGACATCTTACATTGTCCATAATCAAAAAGAAAGAATACTAACATACATCCAAGAAATCTCTAATGATAGTAAAGCTTCCCTTGATTTACAATCTCCAAGGTTTACATACGCAAATGCAGTGACAAAAGATGTCCATTTTCCCTTCCTCTACTACCTGAAAAGTGGCAAACATAAGAAACTTTAAGTGCAAGAATGACATAAGCTACCCCAACTACGAAGTTACACACAATAAACAGAGGACCAAGCCAGAAGACAAAGAGCCACATGTCTCAGGGAAAAAACATGGGAGGTGGAGAAGAGAGTATCTGGAATTGATAAACAGTACATACCAAAATCGAACATAATCGGTGATGAAAAGTGACAAAGAGCACATAATGAGTAATAGAGTTAGCTCACCTAATTCATACTTTTCCGATTCACCCACTCTCTGCAAGCAAGATGAAGAGCTCCTCATCAGTGATTGCTCCAATCTCCATGGCCCTTTCCAAGGCAGTTAAGCCACCAGCATCCTTTATAGATGCTTGTACACCTCTGGATAACATATATACAACATCATTAAAAGAGAAAAGCGTAAACAGACAAAAAGTTAAAATGATATTTGAAGAAATATAATAGAGCATACTCAACCAATGATTCATCTTGATAATAATTTATAACTCACAAGATAGTATATGAACACAATGTTGTTGACCATTGTTTTGTTATATCCTAAGTTTAATATTTCTTGTAATAAAATGTTCTGAGACTCAAGATTCATTTTATACTCGCTTCAATTTAAGGTGCAGGATTAGGGCCCATTTACTTCAAATGACTCGATCACGTGATGTAATAATTAATAGGCAAGAACTCCACCAACCAGGAAGAGGCTTCATTGAATACACAATACTATGTCAGGTACAGGAAGAAAACCAATGGTGAATGTAACGAAAATAAGAACATTAAACAATTTGGGTTGGCTGGATTTCTCTTGAGAAAATTTACCTCTAACTTATGTAAAATTATAAGGTCCAACAGGTTAGGAAAGTTGTTAATTTATATTTCATCGTCGTTCAATATCAAACGATGGCAAATATGATGGACACTAAAATAAATTTAAGAGGAAACTCATGAATGTAGACAATGACTAACCAAAAATAGCATCATAAATCACTAATTAAAATGACTCCAGCAATCTCATTAACTAGACATGACAAAGCTTCAAGCCGCATTAACAGACTAACCAACAGAATTTTAATATAGTAAGCCCTGAAGAATGCTAACTAAAAGCTAAGAACTCATGGAGATTACTTTCGAGAAGTCAATACTCAAGTCAAGAAAGTAGCTGATAGGAATGAACAAGCAAAGCAAGTGCTTCAAAATTGGGCCAAATTATTTTGTGCTGCAATCACACAAACACAGAAGTTCAAAAATGATTGCTTGATGTGAAGAAAATGGCGCTTAATATTCAAGTAAAAAAACGTGGGGACACACCTTAAAATGCGCTATAGGTATAAAAACGGAAGACCAAGTAGTATCTCGGAGACACCAAATGTGATTAAGAAAAATATCACCAGGAACATAATGATAAAATGGCCAAAATATGTCCTCAAATCACAACCCCAAATACTATCTGAAATTGATATCTCACTAAGAGTGAATACAGTTACCCTGTAGTGACTACTTATCGACCTGTCGAATATTTGTGATTTATGGCAACCCTATAGTGACTACTTATCGACCTGTCGAATATTTACTTATCATTACCCAACCAAGTAACAATTATTCATGTGAACCGCATAAAAAAATTAAAAAAGTCAGGCTATCTTACCTTGATACCTTCCCAATCTGGAGAGCTGAAGTTCTTGAAGCAGCAGCTCATGCAGTAGCCGTCGACGACGGCGTGGTTGGCGGCGCAGCTGATGAACACGCCGTCCACAAGCTTCGTAACTTGCACTCCCTGCAAGGGTTTTGAAGTTCAGGCCAAATTGCAAGCTTCATTTAATCGAAAATGGGGGAAACACAAGGTTTTAGGGACGCGCTTTAATTCCAAGAGGTCAGAAACGGAGATGGATGATGAGAGAACTCGCAAATCGCAAGACGAGCCTTGGCGTGATAGGAGGAAAGCGATTTGGGAAGGAGATTAAGGCAGAAACGATTTGGGGAACAAATTTAGGGTTCGAGTATTTGGGGGAATTAGTTCCAAATTTGGCAGAGAATCCCAATTTAACGGCCACGTGACTTGCACGTGATGGGCCTCCGTTACATTTAGACGGCTGTGGGATGGAAATTGCAAAAATAAAATTGTACGGGACCATTATTGCATAAAAAAATATTTGGGACTGAAGTCAAGATTATTGGGACCAAACCCAAATGGGACCGTGACGGGTGAGACTAATATTGCAATTTTCTCATTGCAATTCCTACGTTAAATATTGCAAGATAATTAAACTATAAATATATACTGAAACAATATTGAATTGATTATATATTTTACTAATTCATTCAAATTTTATAATGCGTTTAATGGGGACAACTTTATAATCATATAGATTTGAAATTGTTAATAGCCGATCCTTTCCCGGTGAATATAGTAGTAATTTTATTTTATGATAAGTAGTAGTAATATAAGTTTTTGGATAAGATTAAAATCAATAATTGAGGTTGGTCAAATGGAGCAATAAATGAAGTTGAATTAGTAAAAGGTCTATAAAGTTTTAAATGGGTCAGAGTGCAATGTGGACCAATTTGCCGCCGCACTTTCAATTTCTCAATGAAATAAATTACTAACATATGCTCATAAATAACATTTAAAATATTTTATTCTTTAAAAAAAATCATCATCTAACTCTCTGTGTTCATATTTCACATAAAAAGATTAAAAAGAACTGAAAATGGTGTACTCTATTTTTTTATGATAAGCAGCCAAATTTCGTGATAAAACCCTTTTCAAATGGCAAAAAGTAACCGCCCCAAACTCAATTTCTAAGTCCTAACTATATGTATATATGCCAATTTTACAAGAATCTGAATTCAATTTTTTGGGTTCCAATACCATCTAATTATTAATATTTTATATTTTATGTCCGATAACATAGTGTTAATTTATTTGATTTTGAAATATTAGTAAAAGTTTTTACTTATATTTAAACTTATTTGACCTATACATTGCTCCTCGCCCATTTATGCCTAGGTAAATGCCAAACTAAAAGTCACGTAGGTAAGTAAAATGTAAAGCCTATTTATTGACAAAAATTGCTTTAATGTTGGATGATCAAAATAGTGCAGCTAAGCTAAACACTAAAATTAATTAATTTATTTATTTTTAATGAACTAAGGGGGACCATACCAAATGATGAGAAATACTATTAATTATTATAACAAATAATTAGACAAGTTGATATTAAGCTATTGTACAAAGTTCTGTAAAAAAAAACTATTGTACAATGTCTTCTTACAATACAAATGATTTGTTTTATTTTTTATTTTATGAGGAGCTGATCTCTTGTGTATTGGGGTGTACAAGATATTTAAAGGTATTACCTTTTTTTTCTAAAAAGTGGAATGGTATTTATTAAAATTAATAAGGTATTATTTTTTTTATTGAAGGGTTTGTCGAAATATGAAAATTATTAATATTTAATTAAAAAAATTATCACCCTATTATTTTGAAAAATTAAGGGTATATATTTTTATATACAATGAGATTGGGATCGAATTTTGGATTTTATGGTGTAAAATTTACAAAATCACTAGTTAAATAAAATGTAAAGCCTATTTATTGACAACAAATTACTTTAATGTTATTATGTTAGATGATCAAAATAGTGCACGGTCGACGATCTAAACACTAAATGATAAGTTGGAGTGTGTTGAGAAAGAAATTGATTTGGGTGAAAATGTTAGCACATGCAAAATTTCTCAAGATCAGGTTTTATGCCAAGAGAATTCGTTATCGCAGCTCGAAGCATTTCATAGAAAAGCAAAAGATGGTAAGTTTAGTTTTTTAACTTGGTCCATATTATTGCAGATAGTAACATATATATTTTTTCAGACATCATTGTTTGAACTTGACGACCAGAAAGCAACGAATCTTCTTCTGCTAAAAGATAAAAGGAATCTAAACAACATACGATTTTTTTGAAATTTAGTTGCAGATTTCTTATGCTCCAAAAATAATAATTATTATTATTGTTTATAAAAAAATAATAAAAATTATTGTTTCAACTGGAATGGAGGGAAACATAAGGGTTTTTGTTAGATTAAGGCCGTCAATGAAAAATGAATATGCTATTACATCCCTGGAAGGGCAGAAGTTAATTTTACTATGCAAGATTTGTATCTTTGTTAGTCTGCATAAAATAAAATTTAAAAAACAGAAAAATCCTCAAAATTGCCTGCAAAATAAACCGAAAAAATCTTCCAAATCTACCAAAACTAAGTAATTCGAAAAAAGATGGGGATCGAATTTCGGATTTTATGACGTAAAATTTACAAAATCAAATTATGTAGTTAAATAAAATGTAAAGCCTATTTATTGACAACAAATTACTTTAATGTTATTACGTTAGATGATCAAAATAGTGCACCATCGATAATCTAAACACTAAAATTAATTTATTTTTAAATTTTTTTAAAAGAAATATAGTTATCGCTTATATTTATATATATTGTTATAGTAATACAATATTTATTATCACCTCCATCTCAAAATGTGAATTTTATTCTACATAGTTGAGAGTAGTGAACAAATAAATAAAAATGCAGTTCCATTAATTGAATTAATTAAATATGAAATATCCGTTTAAAATGGTTAGGGTGGTGACGAAAACATAAGAATTTCATATGTTGAAACTTTTTAGGAGGCCCATAATTAATGGAGGTCCAATTTTGATCCACATAGCCTTATTGGGCTCTCTTTAGCCCACAAAGAGAGCTTATGTGTTATTATCCAACCTTTCTTTTCATCACATAAAAAGTAGTCCTACTTAATTAGAACATCTTACATGCATTGCATGTGGGATGATGAATACCATGATGCATGTAGGATTTTTAAATTTCTACATTTATTTTGTAGAAAAATTAATATTAACTTTAAAATCCATAATTTTGTTCCTTAAAATTGAAATCCTACATTCTATTATAGAATAATATGAACCCACCCGCAAAATAATATTTAAAAAAAAAAAGAAATCCTAAATCTTAGTTATTACATGTGGATGGATTTGGGCAAAAGTGAGAATAATAGAAATTGAATTTATTGTTTGAAAATGAAGACTGAACTCTAATTATACTGTAATAATTCAAGTGGCAAGGACAATCTCTATCAATAGCATCATTCTAAGCCTTTAAAAACCCGAGTGATTACCCTACAACCGGTCTTACCAATTATTTGGTAGAACCGGATCCACTAATCAATAATCTTCTTTCTTAATATTTAGTCCGTTGTTAACGGATCCTGTAGGCTTAATGAAATATAGTGGGCCCACCGTTTTGCATAGGCCCTCTTCCATCAACACGTCGCTGAATTACAATGCCCTTTCCTTTCTCTCTCATCACCCGTCTTCTTCTCTATCAAGATTTCGCGAATCTGGTAGATTCAATTCTCATCGACAATTTATTCCATCAACACATCGTTGAATTCCAACGCCCTTTCCTTTCTCTCTCATCACATGTCTTCTTCTCTATCAAGATTTTGCGAATCTGGTAGATTTAATTCTCTTCTTCCAATTTATAAATCTGAATCTAACCAGATCTTTTCTTCTAATTTGATATTATACGTGAAAAAATTCAACAAATTGACTGTTTCTATATCGAGCAACGAGCGCTACTTCGTCGGATCGAGAGATTGTTTCCACAGCAGTTGAAGAAGTGACATAATGCGATTCTTTTTCCGAAGGAAAAGGCGTGGAAGGCGGAGAAGCAATGGGCACGGGTAGAGGTGGCGATGACAAGAGAGGCTGAACAGTGGATGGAGGAATGGGGCTCGCAGGAGGAAGAGTGACGATAGCTGGGGCGTGGTAATGACAGCATGCCGCAGTGCTGTGTTGTTGGATGGCGACGAGGAGGCCGACGGTGCGGACCCTGACACCGACGACGACATTCCGTGAAACTCTTCATGAAGAAATGACAAACAAAATTAATGAGGAATAACTTAAGTACATGGTGGAAATTATATTCTGTGAGTAGAGTTTATGTTTAATTAATTAACATTGACACACTGGTTTTTCTGACCTTCAGACAATTTTTAGAGAGAGATTTAGTTTTAACTAAGATTGAGGGGTTATTAAGGTTGGTGGAAGATTATGAAAGAATTTGTCTTTTTATTTTATTTTTTTATTGAAAAATGGTAGATATATGATGTAATATTGTTCAAAATTTTCTATATTGTTCCTTTGTGTGTATATCTTTTCTTCTTGGTCAACAATAGTATTGTCTCTCAGTTCTAGGATGTGTAGTGTAATGGTTAACTAATTAATTTGGTTAAAAATAATGTTCATTTTCAAATAATTCATAATATCTTTTTTCTATTGGGATTCTATAAAAATTCACTGAAAGCAAAAGACAAATAACTTGACAAAATTCATTTTGGGTTTCATCCATTCAGCTTTAATGTACTCTTCATTAAACAAATAAAGATAGAGACTAATTCAAATTTTTGTCATGTTAACCCAATTTATTATACAAAGCAACCCAATTAATAAGATAAAGTAACCTATAAAAAATAACTCAATTAATAAAAAAAATATTGTGAATCAACAATAAAATTTTCAGAAAGACCGAGTTTGATGAACCATTGCTAATTTGGTGGAGAAGAACTTGAGAAAAATAAATGTATAATTCTATGTAACATGAATGAATTCATTTTTTTTAAATTAAAATATCAAAACAAAGAGTAACCTAATTCGTTATAAAGAGTAACTTAATTATTTAGAAAGAGTAACTCAATTAATATGAAAGCATACAATTTAATTCTTCAAAATACATGACTTCATTTTAAAAAAATTAATTAGAGTATCAAAATCAAAGAGTAACATAATTATTTATAAAGAGTAATCTATTTTTTTATAAAGAGTAACCTAATTATTTATAAAGAGTAATAACTTAAGTAATATGAAAAAAACATACAATTTAATTCTTCATAGTGCATGACTTCATTTTTAAAAAGTTAGAGTATCAAATTAAAGAGTAACTTAATTCTTTATAAAGAGTATCCTAATTATTTATAAAGAGTAACCTAATTAATATGAAAACATACAATTTAATTCTTCACAATATAACTTTATTTTTAAAAAATTAGAATATCAAATCAAAGAGTAACCTAATTTATTATAAAGAGTAATCTAATTTTTCATAAAAAGTAACCTAATATAATTTAATTCTTCACCATGACTTCATTTTTTAAAAATTAGAATATCTCTATCTGCTCAACATTTATTAACTCCAACTCACAACTAAGAAATGTTATGCAATTGTGTGTATTTTATAACATACAAACTACTAGCTTCCAGCAAACCCATACCCAATATTTGTAAAAGGCAAACATCTGATATGATTATTACCAGAACAAAAACACCCATTGCAGATTTCAGGGCATACATGCAGCACCTTCCGCGGTTTTGTCACCATACGCTTCCTTAAGACTAGGTATTAGTCTTTGAAGTTCTAGAGTACATGAAACAGCACATGCATGTGCATGAATGAATCACTCAAAAGGGTATCGGAAGAATGTGAACCAAGCCAAATAACTGAAAGAAGCTTGAGACAAGGCCAAGTAATGCATCAAAAGAATCATCCGATTGATTATTTAAATAGTTGTATAACATAAAGATAAGGATTTTTGCATACTATAAATAATAGCAAACACAGTCAGCATGAACTAGTATTCATCTTCCAATAAAATTGTCAACGTCTTTTATGTGAAGTGTCAAAGATATCTTAATATTCAAGGGGCAATCGAGCTAAGTTTACTTATTCAGATAACAATTAAAAAATATTAGGAAAATGATAAAAGAAATTTAAGGCAATTAAAATTCTTGCTATACAAGAGTCAAATTCTTCTAAATCATGCATTTCCTAATCTTGATATATTTCGAATATAAAATTTGGAAATAATGTAATCAAACCAGATTTGTGTAAATTACCAATGAACTTGCTACTTTTTACAACTCGAATGAAGAAAGCATTGTTTAACAAGACATGTTCATATTCCAACTCAAAGCAAGGTATAAAACCCTGTCTACAGCATTATCAAAAAATGCAGGGCATCTACAGAAACTAGACAATAATAGAAGATCTAAGGGAAGAAATTTCTTAGATATAACTCTGTCGGTGAAGACGTTCCAACGGTGAATAGTGATGCCAACGTGGGCTCTTTGCGAAGCAATCTGTACCGGAGTAGGCGCAGACTTATGCGAATACGATGGCTGGACGTTTAGCTGGACGTTCACCATTGTATAGGCGAGATCCCAAGTAAAGGGATCCGCCATTGATAGACCAATCTCTTGGCCAGAAGCTCGCCGGCAGCGGAAGGATAGGGAATAGGGGACGGCGACGATCAAGGACCTTGGAAGGCAAAACTCCAATTCCGAGAGGAAGCCCAAATAGTGGGCTTGACGTGAGCGATGACCTAGGCCGCAACTAGTCGAAATTGCGACGGTTATCGAAAGGAGATGCTGCAGGAAAGAGGAAAGGGAAGGGAAAGAACAGAGAGAAAGCGCTTAAAAGGAAATTCAATTCAAATCTGACCAATTGTTTTAAAAGATCCGGTTGTACAATTTTAAAGAAAAAGACGATCCTAGGGAAGTCTTTGCCAAAACTCAAAGTCATGATTCTAGGATAAGGGTTATAAACTAAGGGGGACCATACCAAATGATGATAAATATTAATTATTATAACAAATAATTAGACAAGTTGATATGAAGCTAGTGTACAAAGTCTTCTTACCATACAAGTAAAGGTCTAAATTGAGATACATGTAACAATCATTCATCATTCCCTTTAGAATTCTTGTATAAATGGAAAACTTTCAATTCACCATATTATCGATTACACAGAAAAAAAAAAGAAAGAAAAGAAATTGTAGTATAATTGTGGACTACGTATCTTGGCAAATGGCAAGGCAGGATCGTGAGAGTGAAGATGTTAATCGTCCTTATCACGGAATTTCTCATGTTATACTAAAAAATGGAAGTTTATATTTAAGCCTTTAAATAATCCAAGACAAATGATTGTACGATAAGGTTTCTTGTAGAGACTGAATCACAAAGTGTTATACTCTTTTAAATGGCAAAATGTAATTACCCTTTAGATTACGAATTAACTACTACATTTCATATTAATAAAACAATATCGATTAATTTCTAATGTTATATCGTAAGTGGTAACAATACTTATGCAAGCTCATAATCCAAATCTAGGTAGTCCAACACGAAATTATGATACTGGTAATTACACAATCGAAAAAAATTGAATATTTAGTTTCAATGGAAATTCAATTTCCACAAGAAAATCTCAAACTCTATATATTAAAATCCAACTGATCTACACCTAACATGGATTAGCAAATACGTATGAGTGTAATCTACAATATTATTCTGATCAGGATGAATGCAAGAAACAAGAATTAATGATGGAATGGAAGTGATAGAAATGAATTTATCCAGATTGAAAACCACTCTTTTTATTCATGTATACCACCCAAAATATGTAACTAGTTTCTCCACATTACATTATCACATCATGATCTATAATCATCTGCAGAAACAAAATTAATATACAATCCCCAACCATAATCTAAACACCCTATGCTACCTGTAAGAACCCAAATAGGAGTAGTTGTCTTGAAATGTATGCATATACATATATATATATATATATATATATATTTATAGATATATACCTATACTATCTATTCATCTTTCCATCTCTTGTACACTACCATGGAATCCCCTTCTTCCTAGCAATAAAGGAATGGGAGAAAAATTAATAGTGAAAGAGAAGCCTACAATTTTACCTCTGGCAATAACTCTGTTTGCCTATCTAACCCCTCCCCTCCCTCATGCTACAAAATCCGGTAGCAACTGCGCCGCGAACCTCTTCCTGTTCTGTAGATTCATGTTTTCGTAGACGTTGGACGCGTGAGCATCGGCCTGCGTGTTCATCCCGCTGAAATCATCAGTTTCTGGGCCCAATTGCATGCCTTGATTCTGTAGGAAAGACTGGTGGTGTGCTCCCGACATGGAGATGTTTTCGCAATGCGGGAGGCCTAGTGTTAGAGAAACACCGTTACCTGAATACGGGGCGTGGAATTGCTCCGCCCCGTATCTCCCCAGCTCCCCCATGGGGTACGACCCGAACCCTCCTATGAAGTTTGTGGGCGCCCCCATGAGGGTGAACCCGCCCCCACTCTGCCTCTCGTTCCCGAATTTCATCGTCATGTTGTCGTTGTCGGCTTCTGCCGTCTTAGAGTCGATGTTGACGTAGGGAATGCTTGTGGGAGAGTGTAGCATGTCGGCCATTCGCAGTTTTTTGGGACTAGTTTGAGTAATGGTGTCGATTTCTGAGGATCGGATGAGATCGAAACCTGCAATGTTTCTGATGGTTCCGGTTGGAGGGGTGTCTTGTTTTAAGACAAAGGTGTCGGAGGTTGGACTCTTAGGTTGCGAATCCTCATTCTGGTGGTGTTCAGTACTCTTGCTGCTTTTATCCTCTGATCCATGACCACTGTTCTTCTCGTGTTCCTTCATCTCTTCGGTGTACATTTCCTCCACCATTGGCTTCCACAGCCGAACTCGAGCATTGATGAACCAATTGGACACCTGCAAATTAATGTAACAAATCAAATTTATATGCCTTCATCTCATAAGCTGCAGCTAGAGACGTACCTGACTCCTGGTAAGCCCTGTTTGCTTGGCAAGCATGACCTTATCTGAATCCTTAGGATACCTGCAAATTAGTATATATTCTAAATTAGCATGTGGATTGGATTGTCTGCAACACAACACAACTTACGGGTGGAGGAAGTGTTCGAAGAGCCAAGCGCGAAGAAAAGAGACGGATCGCTCCGGCAATCCTCTCTGGGGTCTCCAAGCATTGTGCTGGATCATTCCCAATTGTTGTAAGGCCCTCTGCTGTCTGATCTGATTGTCCACGTATTTTAGCCTCGATGATCCCTCGATTTTCCCTTCCATGCCGTCTTCTTCGCCTAAGCTTTTGCTTGCAGCTCGGATTTGGCCCAAGATGGCATCTTTAAGGCATCTGAACTGCTTGGAGATGGTTTGCAGAGCCAGAGCAGTGTATGTTTTTGCTGATCCGATTCCGGCCGCTTGTTCGAACCATGAGATTACAATCTGCATCTGGTGGTGGTATTGTCTGTACCTCTGTTCAACCTGAAAACCATCATACATTTTAGTACGAATCTCATGTTTTCTTCAAGAGACAGGTACACACAGAGAGAGAGAGAGAGAGAGAGAGAGAGAGAGAGAGAAGTAATTAGAAAAGGGACATTTCGAATTCTCTATGGAAGCTACTGTCTTAATTAAAATAAAATAAATTCTGACATGATGGTTACTCTTGAGAATTGAACAACACAACTTTACTGGGAAAAAACCAAGTGTTTTATCCTCGAGGTAAGGTTAAGTGTTGTGGGAGGAGGCTAGTTTGTGAGCAATATCATGAATACATCATCATTTGCATCAGATTAGGATTACCTCATCAAGCATGTTAACAAGTTTTGCTTTCTTCATCTGAATTTCTTGTCTCTCTGCGGTACTCAGCTCAGCCTCTCGCTTTCCACTCCCCTCTCCTCCACTCTGTCCCTCTCCACTAGTTCCCGCCGGCGTCGAATCTCCGGTGTTCTTCGACTGCCCATTACCCACCTTGGATGATTCCGCACCGCTCTTAACTCCCTTTCCGACATTAACAACCTCATCAAGAAGCTCCTGTGCGGCCTTCAGATACTTGGAACTCAACAGCACGCTTTGAACTCCATTCACCCCGTTCGACACCCCGGACGCCGACGACGGCGACCCCAGAGGCTGCGTCGGCACCTCCCTTTCGGGCCGGAAGGAGCCGTATCCCGGCGGTTGCTGGGAGGAGAGGCTCAAGGAGAGCCCCTGCTGCGCTCGCGTTATGTCACGCGCCGCTCCGAGGTCCATGGGGAGATTGTAGAGGCTGTAGGGGACGCGCGGGAGGACGGAAACATCCTGCTGCTGCTGGTCCTGTGCGGAGGTGGTGGTGGTGGTGGAAGTGGTACAGTGAAGGGGGACGCCGACGAAATGCTGGGTCTGAGACGGCGGCGCGTGGTGGATGGTGTTCCCGGAGGAGTTGGAGTTTAGGAACACAAAGTTGGCGGAGGAGGGCGGATGTGGATGTTGTGTTTCGGAGTATCCAACGTAGGATGGATTCATGAGAATTAATGTCTGCAGACCATCGCCACCGCCTTGGATTTCAGAATTCCCATGAAAGTAGGTCGCCATAGATCTTGAAAATAAATTATATTATTATTCAAACTGATTCACAAAAGAGACTACGTTAGCTTTCATTTCACATCCAATCCCACTCTTTTAATTTTGACCTATCTACAGCAGAGACAGATATACATACATGATACTTATGAGTTGTATCTATCTCTATATGTGATGCTAACAGGTAGAAGAAGGCTTGAAATGAATCATAGTTGACTCCCACAGTGTGTTAGCCGATGATAACCCTGCAGAAATTTAAGTTATGAAATAAATATATAGGAGTATAATTCAGCTGTGGCTGTAAAAGCCCTTACACCAAAAAGTCCAACAAACACTATATTAAAGATCAACATCAATTAATCAATGAAACAAATTAACCACATGATAAGCTTATGCAGGTGATGAAGAGAAGATATAGGAAAGTAAGTTTAGTGACCACTCTACCTACGTTTCCCAAATAGAGGTGATTCTAGAGAAAAAACAAACAGAAAGATAGATGGATATCTGGATATATTATTAAGGAAAGAGAGATTGAGTGGGGGAGAAAGGGATTGGTTAGGTTATTACAATTAGCTACCTTACCTCGTGTGAACAAAATTCAGTGTGCACGTGTTTTTGTAACCTCCCTCCCTCCCTCCATAATTAAAGGATTCAAGAAGAAGCTGTCGACTCGTGTTATAGCTAGTATATATGACATACTCACCACGTAGCTTGTGTGTTGTGTGAATTGATAGTAGTAATCTGATCTTAGCTTCACTTGAGTAGTACGAGTGATCAGACATGTACACAATCCATTGCTGTCTGCAACACTCTCCTAAGATAAGGAAATAAAAAAAAGTGAAGAGGAGAGGAGAGAGAGATAGGGGTGGGGTGGGTGCTAAAAAGGCTTGGAAAAAGATGCTCATCTTTATTCACTCAATTATCCACATAATTTCTCACTCCTTTTTTTTCACACACATACACATAATTAAAAAAAGAAAAGGAAATTAAAATTTAAATTTAAATTTAAATTTAAATAAAAGAGACGGGTTCTTCAAGAAAAGTATGTATAGTATGAGAATTTATTTCATGTATACTTGTTCTTCTTGATGATACTGTTGTACTCTCTCTCCTCGATCTTCTTTTGAATTGATCAAAGGAGGGAACTTCACTGATTTGACCCTCCTTTTCAAATCATTTGATGCATCAAAGACTTCTGAGCATCAAGAAATTTAACTTTTCAGACAGAGAAAAAGATGTGGATTTGGTGTGGGTGTGTGTGTTCGTTACATGTATGAAAATGCCATTATCAAGGTGTGTCAGAACTTGCATACATACAAACAGCTGAAAAACGAGGAAACGTCCCCTTCCAACTAAAGATTAGAGTATAATATACCCAATTAATTTAATATATATTACAAATTTAAATAGATTATAATTCAATTGCAATATCATATCAATATATATAATTAATTAATTCAATTTCATTTCATCAAATAATTCTTCATCTTTCATCAATGGAGTGTGGGATAGGGAAGAAGGGCCCCCCTCCTTCATTATTGATTTTTCTTTTGTCTTTTTTTGTTTTTATTTATTATTTATTTGGTGATTAATCTTGATATATTTGTGTGGTGGAAGGCAGACTTTGAAGATAAAGCCATTTAAATGCCCAAGGAACGCGGGACCAACTACCATAACACCTACTTATTGCCCTCCCTTTTTTTTTTAATTCCATTTTTAATTATGTTTCCAACCAACACACAAACAATTACTCCCTCCGTCCTTGACACACTTTTCTTTTTGGTTTGTTTCACTAAAGTTGATACATTTCTTTTTAATACATGGACCCACATAAAAACAATTAATCTATTCTCATGGACCCTACATATCACCTCTAATACAACTACCCAGTACACATTAAATATTATTTCTCTCACTTCACTTTACTTCACTTCACATTAAATTATTATATTCCTTAATCTACGTGCACAAAAAAAATTATATCAACTTTAATGGGACGTAGGGAGTATATAATTATATGTATTAATCTGAAATTTAGGACAAATTTTTCTAGCTGGCATATAGCTCTATAGGTCGAATTTTCGTAATTTGGAATATTTAATTTGGGATGTAACCTAACGCTCATAACAAGTGTTTATCAATGGTTTGTGTGCAAATTGCAAGAAAACATACCTATAATTAGGTGATTTAATTAATTATTATAGAATTTTATAAAAAAAAATATACAAATATTATCTCTTCAAAGGAAAAATAATTAAACAAAGCTTGGTGGCTGTTTTGGAGGACCCATATGCATGTTCATTGGTCAATGGCTTTAATTGCCAAAGGGAACTGTGGTCCTGTGGTAAAGCCTATAACTCATGGAAGACAATTATTTCTCTCGAATTTTTTTTTTTGCCCTTCTTTAATTATTTATATAAATATTATTTATTTTTCTATATTATATTTCCATTCTATATTCCTCATTTTAAAGAAGCTTTTTTTTAAATGATTTACTAATTAATTTTTGAAATAATTCCAAATTTACTGTTCATTTCCCACAATTAGTTGTATAATTATTTATTTAGGTGGATTATTATTGTTCCTATTGTAGTCGAACAATATATTGCAGTATTTATTTGCAAGATATATATGGATAAGGTGATTCATAATACTAAAACTCCTACTTGGAGTATTATATTTACAAGATTACTCAATCAGAAATACTTTCATACACTTAAATATAGGTGTGTGCCCATCTAAAGGGTACTCTCTTGATTAATGTAGGATGTTACTCTTTAAAATATTTGAATATATACTACTCTTCTCAAAAAATCTTATAATTTATCATCAACAAAAGTAATATTATTTGTTGTTAGTAATTGTATGAAACATAAAAAGTAACAATACTCCATTATACTGAAAATATAAATGGAGACAAAGACATACAAGTTTATATGATATTATTCAAATTAGGGAACAAAACATGAGAGATATTGACGTCTCTGCATCTAGCATTGGGTAGATTTCATAACAGTGCATTAATTCTCTGCTCTATATATATGATCATTATTTTAAAATAATTTAATTTCTTCTTGAACAATTAAATACACTTTTTATTGGTTGACTTACCATAGAACCTTTAGAAGTACTTCACTAAGGATAGATTATAGTCGGATTTCTTTTAGAGCTTAACCTAGTTTTGATAAGAAATCTCAAAGTGAATTGTCGCACAACTTACCCACGGAGTAAATTGGTACAACCATTCTAACCATTTAAACAATTAATGTAGTCTAAATTACCCATTTATAAGTTATTTAAACAATTAATGTAGTCTAAATTACCCATTTATAAGTTCATTTAATTTAGTTTGACGCAATGCATTATTATTACTAATCTGCCATATACATATGCCCAACAGATGTACATATATTTATTATTCAACATATGCCTGATGTTACGACTGAATTCTGACATGAGTAATTATTAAACAAATATCCATAATAAATACGTATACACAACATTTCATGTTCAAATTAGGATATAAAATGGTGCTACGGATCAAAAAGCTAATTAAGAGAGTGTATATACATACATACATAAAGTAAATTGTAAAACTAATTGTCAGTAAGAATTAAAATATTTTTTCTTTTATTGTTCCAATAGATTTTGATTAGCAATAAAAAATGGTTGACCAAATGATACGTCATCCATTTGCACTTTAAAAAGAAATAAAAAATAAAAAATTGAGAGTGAAAATCAGTTAATTTGGATCTGACGGTGATTCACTGTCGTGTAATTAAGAAGACTATTTGCATATCACCTTCTATGTATACATTAGGAGTTTAAAAAAATTTTCCATAACTATTTAAAGTTTTAGATTTTGTCAAAAAAAAATTTTGTATTGATTTTGTTTCATAATTATGAGTTTTATTTCAATTTTGTCTATTTTTCTCCGGAACCCTCGATTTTCACCGGAAATTGATCACGTGTGTTGCAATTGACTGATGAATTTGGGGGTTCCGGCAAAAATTGGATAAAATTGAAATAAAACTCATAGTTATGGGACAAAATCGATACAAATATTTTTTTTTTGAAACAAAATTTAAAATTTTGAAAAGTTATGGGACAAAAAAACCTTTTAACTCTGCATAATTATGAGTGATTTGTTTATTCTAATGTTAGCTTGTGATGTTTTTATTTCTCTATTTTAATTCTTTACTCCATTGCAAATCTTGTCCTCACAGATAATATTTTGCTTTAAAATTTATGAAGCTCTTAAAAATAGTTAAAAAAAAGATATTTCGATTTTGTACAGAAAATGAGGTTAAAAGTTTTTTTGTCCCATCACTTTTTAAACTTTAAATTTTATCCCAAAAAAATATTTGTATCGATTTGTCCATAACTATGAGTTTTATATTAATTTTGCCAAGTTTTTGCCGGAACCCCCCAAATTCATCCATCACGTGATTAATTTTCGGCGAAAATTGAGGGTTCCGGCTAAAATTGGGCAAAATTGAAATAAAACTCATAGTTATTAGACAAAATTGATACAAATATCTTTTTTTTGGACAAAATCTAAAATTTTAAATAGTTATGGGACAAAACAACTTTTAACTCATACATTAGAGATCCACATTTTACTTTTTGGTCCATATTAATATGACTTGCACACTTTAAAAGTGTAAAACAATTCAAAACATTAGCATTATTGTAATATTACAATATTACAAAAATTGTCATTTTCTTTTTATACATAATTTTATTAAAATTGATTATTATATTTTTTATTCAATTTATTTATCCAAAATACTACTTGTTTTCCTTGCATCATCGTACTAAAATTCATTTTTGATCAATTAAGTAGAATTAAAATGTAAAATGGCATGGAGGAAGTATTATTTTTTTCATATCTTTCAACAATATGAAATAGAAAATTGATGGAAAAAAATAGAATAAGACGTTGGTAAGAAATGAAAAGGTATGCTAACAAGTTAATTGCTAAATAAAATAGGGGTGATGGCGTGATCAACTGTCATTCTCCGATCATATCAATATCAAACTTTGTTTTTATTTTCTCAAGAAAACCTTCACTTCCTAAGATTCTCCCTTAAAGGTCTACAGTGTCTATCTTCCTACTTGTTTCTTTATCCTCTACCTTGTGGGCTACATTAATATATATTTTCAGTCCATTTTATTTTATTTTATTAATAAATAAATACTTATTTTATTACAACACAACATCAATCTGTATCTATCCATATAATGCAATCATCAACATGTTTTACAATATACTTCTCCAATCACACCATTTCTATATGTGCACCCTTCTGTCGCTTTTCCTATTAATTAATTAATTCCAACACTTCTCAATTGTCACACTTTTTTTATGAATTATTTTAGCTACAATAAAAATGTTAATTAACTAACATATATGTTTGTTCAATGAATTGTGATTAGACTATTCGATTTATACTTGTACTCACATTAATGTAGATAAAAGCCAAGAAACTATTTTTTGAATTTTGGATTAATTTATAAAGACATAGGGATTTTTAATTAATAAATACTTATGTGAGTAAGAAAATTTTGTTTTGTCCCTTTCTGGCATATATAATAATATAATTAA
This sequence comes from Pogostemon cablin, assembly GCA_023678885.1. NCBI lineage: Eukaryota > Viridiplantae > Streptophyta > Magnoliopsida > Lamiales > Lamiaceae > Pogostemon > Pogostemon cablin. Next base: position 375,849 of record CM042986.1, read on the forward strand.
TAAAAGAAAGCAATTATCTGGGATCAGGATGTTTTGCCATGTTGTTCTGGACATGGTGGGAGTGTTCTAATCATTTCAAAAAGTAAACGTGCATATAAATAGTTTTAAATTAGGGAACTATTAATCAAATGTGACCGTGGGCTAATGGTGTTGTAATAATGATAATGATGCCTCATTAGCATGCTCGAAATTCTGATTAAAACCCTAAATCCGGTTCTTAATCAAGAAAAGGCCACATGACATCACATTAATGTCCAGTGGTAATGAAATTGATAAATACGAATTAAATTAATTAGTTTAAGAAAAAGATGTGAGTACTAATGTAGCAATGATTGTCAACAGATGTAACCCACTGACAAGTAAATCAATAATATTAACAGCTGTGGGGGGTTCAGGGGAGGATTTATATGTAGTAAATATTATGTACAAGATCGTACAAATTATTATTGTTATTATTATTATTATTTAAATGTCACTTTAGTGCCCATTTATATGATTAAATTTCAAGAATATATAAGCAGCACCCATCACATCTTAAAATTTGCACGCACGTGCACATTGTAGTAAAGAGTAAAATTAGAAATATTTGCTGCTGTCAGAAAATTGAAATGAGGTTCTTTATTAAACAAAGAAAGGCTAATAAATAAGGAAATGTTACGAGAATGTAGATTCAAAATTCTGGAACAGTCACAATCATCTATACTTGCATCAACCGCACAAAATGTTGTACCAGAGATTTTTTTTTAATATAAATATTATTTTGGTATACATTATGTTTAAATTATAAAATTATTCTATTTACTTGAAATATATAAAAGCTGTCTTACCATATGTACATGACACTATATATAAATGGATTTAAAAAAAAACCGAAAAAATATTTCTTTAGTAAAAACTCGGAAACTCATTACTAAAATAATTTCCTGTTGTTTGGAGGTATATTTCGATCTAAATTAGGTAATTCTATTGACTTATTAGTTTGGATGTATGGTATTTAATTAATATGAAAAATGAGGAATGATGTTTTCTTTGGAGGAGGTAAAGGAAATGTTAAAAAAATTATTGGGGATATGAAGTATAGAATATGAGGTTGGATAAAGAGAACGAAAAATACTTCTTCTCTCAACATTAATTTTAGAGCTTGGTGGAAAGAAGAACAGGGGGAACGTAGCTTCGAGGAGATGTTGCTAACTTAAAATATTAATTCATTAGAGTGGCGTAAATGTATGTATTATTACTTGGTGTTTTGATAGGTGGTTTATAAGGTGTATGGAGTAGTACCAACAGGGCCTAGGTGATTGTTGAATTTTTTTCATTCCATGACTGTAATTCTTTGTATTAGGTATTTCTCATTACCCATTTTTATTAATAATATTTTTTTTGCTGTTAAAAAAAAATATTAGTAACCGTTAAAATAATGCTATTGGTAATTTATCCATTCTCTTGTAACAATTAGTCATTTTGCAATTGGTTGGCATTAATATTAATTTGCTCATCTAATAATTATTTTTTCCCTATGACTTATCAGAATTAGGGGTCTAGTTAAATAGGAGTATTTGACCAACAACTAAAGAAGCCTAATTAATACTCCATATATGATCAATTATCAAGTACCAATTTTGACCATAGAAAAAATGTATATATACTGATTTCAAACATATTAATTTTAAAAATAGTAGTAAATAATTTGATTGGTCAAAGACATTCCAACCACAACTAAAAAAAACTAATACTATATTTAATTAATATTTTCTAATCCTTAGAGAATAATATAGAGGAGTGCTCATAATTTGTCAACAATGGAGTATATAAAATTCAAATGTAAAATTTTGAATTTTTGTTTTTAAAATCATTGGGAAGAAAGAAGTAGTTAGGGCCCATATTCTTGATTAATTTACTGGAGTTGGTGAACAATTCTAGAATTCACTTGTAAATACAATACAATGAATGGCCTAGATAATCATCATTGAATTTTAACTTCTCTTTTCTCATTTATTAATTATGCGGGGTTGGTTATTAGATAAGCTGCGAGTTTCCACCCTTCGCAGAATTAAATCCCATATTCCCCTTCAATATCAATTTCATAATGTTGATTTTAATTCCACAAATTTCTTTGACAGAGCACCCCTTTATTCACATATCATAATTAACTACAATTTTACAATACAGATTATGGAATACTATTAATTAATATATATTGTTGAGATGAAGCTTATAATTATTGTGGAGCATATATGCCAGTTTTTGGTGATTAATAAAGTTTATGCTCTCCTTAAGCTGAGAGCTGAAGAAATGTGATTCATAGAATTTTAAAGTTATTCTTAAACTAAGATATTTATGCTAAGAGAAATTTTTTTCATACTTAGGATCACATATTTTCATCTTCTTTTCAAAAAAAAAAAAAATCTTCTCTTTTTCCTTTAATAAAACTTTATGAATTAATAACGTGTTTTACATTAGATTTTGAACTTAATTTTTTTTTTTTCAAATTACTATCAAATCTCAGTAGTAAGTAGATGTTGTGTTAGCTAGTTAGAGATTTTTTACAATTCATTTATATGATTTTTACAAGTTATGATAGATGTACGACATAAAAAATTATGTGAGATAGTTTTTGATTCAGCGAGAGCGTATTAGAGCGATAATAATACGTAGAACAAATTCTATAATCCGTTGATTCCTAAAGAATACTGAAAAATAGACTTTTTAAATACGTTGATTCATTCTTATGATTACCGTAAAGATGTCAAAGAGAACAACTCTTATTTCATTAATAAAATTCAACTTCGTATTATAATAATATAAACACTTATTTATAGATGATAATAAGATCTAATGTCATAATAATAATTACAAATAAAAAGGAATTAAATCAAAACCTAATTATATTAATTATTCTATATCTTCATCAAATCTCCATTATTAATCTCCATCAATTTTACTAAATTTGGTAAAAAAATATAGTCAATCCACTAATTTCATGAAATTTACTAACTTTTCACTCATCATTCACCACGTTCATTGCATTAAATCTGATCGTCCATTTTAGAAGTCGCATATATAATTGAAATAGAACATTTGATTCATGGATTCATGAAAGCACACATATACGATTCAAGAAAATAAAGAATAAATAGAGAAATTAAAGTTCATATTGTTGATGAATTAAAAGGAAGCTCAGGTATGCACATGTTTGCTTAGGAGTGGGGCAGTTGCAATTGGTTAGCTGTGATGGTCGCCTAAGCTAAAGAGTAATAGGCCCACAAAACCTTTGATATGCTTAATTTCCCTTACCAAAAAGCTGCATCAACCACATACATGCAACTTCAATTCACAACACCTACATTACCCCCATTTATAAATACTTCATCCATATCTAATCTTCACATTTTTCTTGTTTATTCGTCCAACAAAATCCTTCACTCTCAAAAAGAAAACAATATTTTATCTAATAATTTTAAAAGTTACTTTAATTTCAAATTCTTCGCACTAATAACATTGCTTAACACTTTATTTATTACTAAAAAATACTAAAATACCTTAAAAGTTAATAAAGTTAATAGAAAAAAAATTCTTAAATAACGCTAAACAATAAACGTGAAGGGTGGTGTGGGACGAAAGAAAGAAGTGCTTTATTTCCCCCCTCCTCTCTGTTTCCCCTATTTTCATTATTATGATGGGAGGCTGGTTAGTATAATATGTTGGTTTACATGTGCACCAACCAATACAATATTATGGGTAGAAATGTAGAAGGGAGAATGTACTAAATATAGTACTAACAAGATTATAAATGAAATTAAAGGAGAAGAAGCAGAGAATCTTCTTACGCATTTTTATAGAATCTTCAAAAGAACAGCGTGTAGAAGCCGAGTCAAGGTAGAACCTCTTCCCGCAAGAAAAAACACGCCCCGGTAGTGCTCCGATCTTGGCGGATCTTCCCCAAAGATAAAACTATCGCTGAAACTCCGATGAACGAAAGAAGATGGAGAACTGGATCGTAACTAAGATGCAAATGCTTTGTGATGCAAATGCTTGTTGATTGTGTTGTGTTTGAATGAATGGTGAATGACCCTATTTATAGGTGCACCATTCCACTCAGCCATAATGGTGATTATGACGTATTAATTGCTGATTGCGTGATTTCCTCTAATCAGCAATTATGACGATTTGATTTGATTGCGTAATTTTCTCTAATCAGCAATTATGGAGGGTTATAGCTACCAGATTCAACGAACCTACTCCAATCATCATTTATGAAAAGATTCGTAATTCGATTTTTGAGGATATCCCTCCTACATGGGACAATAATTTTGTATTAATTCTCATTACGCCTCACATAATCTCTCCAGTAGATGAGTCAAATTACACTCACTCACTACACTCATTTAATTGGTGATTAATTTAACAACTAACCCTTACTAACCAATTAAATCTAATTTAATTTAATTAATTCCTACAATCCCCCACATGAGTGGAATTTGGTGAACCCAAATGAAATACAGACACACAATCCAGTTTTTGTAAGACACTAATGTATCCGGACAGGTAGCATGGGACTTTGAACCTTCCGTAGTCCAACACTATCGAGTATACCGGTTGCTTAGTAGACACAAGGTCTTTGAACTACTCCTCCTTAACGTATACTTAGATAACAGTGTGAACGCATCAATGCCTCTCATCATCTTTGTTCTCACGTTTTGGTCCATTTCGGCCATGGACCCCCTTTGGATTCATAAGTATTTCACTTGAAGCGGCCACTCACTTCACACTTACATAGGTGATCTCCTATTTTGAGTACCCCGTTATGCTCAACCAGCCTTAACTAGGCCTTTTAGGAACCATTAAAAGTCAGAGACTTAACCTCACCATAATACGGGTTCCATACTTGGCAGTATTGCTCTACTAAGGAATGGTAGGTACCAAGTTTTACTTGAACCTCCACAGTTTCGTTTTCCCATTGAACCAAGTTCTTGGGATCTCCAGTCATCAAGGTTGGGTTTCCACTGTTTCAACTCTTTTCTTTGTAGATTTTAATCTCATTCTTTCTAGCAATTTATTCATTTGATCTCGATTAATTGCTTTCGTGAGCGGATTCGCTATATTATTTTTGACCTCACGTGGTCAATTGACATTACACCACTCGAGATCAATTGTCTCACTGTATTGTGTTGCCTACGGATATGTCTAGACTTTCTATTGTACATATCACTAAGAGCTCTTCCAATTGTGGCTTGACTGTCACAATGTACCATCACCGTAGGGACTGGTTTGTTCCAACATAGAATGTCCTCTTGGAAGTTTCTAAGTCATTCAGTTTCTTTCCCAACTTTGTCTAAAGCTATAAACTCAGATTCCATTGTGGAACGGGCTGTACAGGTCTGTTTTGTAGACCTCCAAGACACTGCTCCACCTCCAATAGTGAATACGTATCCACTTGTGGAGAAAGAGTCTTTTGTGTCAGATATCCAGTTTGCATCAATGTACCCTTCAAGTACTGCTGGATACTTAGAATAATGTAGCCCCACATCAAGAATGTATTTCAAGTATCTCAACACTCTTCTCAATGCTTTCCAGTGATCATTGTTTGGGTTACTTGTGTATCTACTCAGTTTGTTAACTGAACACGCTATGTCAGGACGTGTACAATTTGTTATGTACATTATACTTCCTATAACCCTTGCATACTCAAATTGAGCTACTGGTTCACTTTTATTTTTGCTAAGGTGCACATTTGGATCCATGGGTGTCTTAGCCGATAAATCGTCGAATGCATTGAACTTCTTCAACACTTTCTCAACGTAATGAGATTGTGACAATTTGGTCATAACTTGTAGTCGGGTTGACCAATTCAATAATTTATCGAACCACAGGAAGGTAGGTACTAGTGCTTAAGCGATCTCACGTTTGTTGTAATTTTATAGAGACGAATCATCAAAGGGATTGGTTGTAAATAAATAAATGACAAGTAATCAAAGCAAGCAATGATCACAAACAAGATAAACAAATAAAGAGTGTTTTCCAAATTAAGTAAAAGTGATATCAACAATAATTAAGAAGTGGAAATTTTAGGATACATGCATCAAATTCATATGAATCATGGATATAAGACTAAGGGTCAACACTAAGTTCACCTAAGCTCCCTCTCGAGATGGATAGGATATGAATCTCAATTAGCTCAACGGATTGGTTCTCACTCAAACAATTCCAACTAGGTACTAAGCTTGAAATGAGAGTCCCTTCACACAATTAATCAACCTCTCGATCAAACCAACCACATGTTCTATCAAAGGGTTCTAAATTCTAAAGGATTTCTCAATCTCTTTACAATTTATAATACACATGAAGTGTTTGATGAAATGATTCACTCAATTATCCTAAGCACATAATTGATTTCTCAATCTAATCACATATTTAGAACAACTAAACACACAAATCATCATAAACCTTAAGATCTCAAACATCAATGATAGAAAATCCATTTACCCAATCAACATATGAATTCAAATGCACAAATCCCAAAATTATCCAACAACTCTCATGTTGTTAATCTCACAAGGGAGATTAGCCTACCATATTCATAAAAATATTAACATAGACATTAAGATCCTTACAAAACATGATAAACAATAGGATTCAATACAAAGTATAGATGAAAACTTCCTTGAATGCCTCCAATGGTGATCTTCTTCTATCCTTTACAATTCTCCTCTCTTTCTTGCTTCTTTTCCTCAAATGGATGGTAGATTTGATGGTGGAATGATGGTAGAGGGTGTGGATGAAGAATGGATGAAGATGATGGTGTAAAATGAAGGAAAATGTGTGTGATGTGTGTGCAGGGGAGCAACCCTCGAAAAAACCTCATCTAATGTTGAAATATTGGGTATTTATACCCATTGGGCAGCTTCTAGAATATTGTGATTTTTTACAGATATTACACCTACACGGCCCGTGTACGGTACACGGCCACAGGGGTGGTCATGTTGTGATTTCTGATGACCGCGCACGGCTTTTCTGGACAGGCCCGTGCGCGGTACACGCCTCGAGTACCAAACACGGCTGGCCGTGTTTGTGCTGCTTTGCTTCCTTCTTTCTCCCGACTCTGTTTTCGCTCCGTTTCACCTGTTTTAACATGTATAAGTTCATTCTCACACATTTTCATAAAAACACAAAGCACAACCAAAATATACATAAACATGGGTAAAATAATACGAAAATACACATAAAATGATACTAAAATCTAGGTGAAAATATCACTCATCAACAATGCAATTCCATCAAATGTCTTTTGGATTTTAATTCTAAGTATCACATCCGCTATACCCATGTCCTTCATGTCAAAATTTTGACTAAACATCCTTTTAATGTCAACGATTATATCATGACTGTTTCTTATGATAAGCATATCATTTATAAAGAGGCAGACAATGACAAATCCATTTGGTGTAGTTTTCACATACACGCACTTGTCACACTCATTGATTCGAAAACCATTTGACATCATTATGTTGTCAAACTTTACATGCCATTGCTTTGGAGCTTGTTTAAGTCCATACAACGATCGCACGAGTTTGCACACCTTTTTCTCATTTCCAGGTGCTATAAAGCCTTCTGGTTGATCCATGTATATTTCTTCCTCCAACTCACCATTTAAGAAGGTTGTCTTCACATTCATTTGATGGATCTCTAGATTGTGCAATGCAGCAATCGATATAAGTACACGAATAGACGTAATTCGTGTCACAGGTGAGTATGTATCAAAGAAATCATGCCCTTCCTTTTGTCTGAAGCCTTTAGCCATCAACCTGACTTTATACTTATCTATTGACCCATCAGCTTTATACTTTCTTTTTAGGATCCACTTACATCCTAAGGTCTTACAACCTTTTGGTAAATCTACCAATTCCCACGTATGGTTTTGCATGATGGAGTCAATTTCATTGTTCATGGCTACTTTCCAGAATGGTGCATCTGGATGAGATAGAGCTTCAGTTACAGATTTGGGCTCATCTTCAACCACATAGGTGAAGAAATCTTGACCAAAGTCTTTTTCTACTCTAGCTCTTTTACTACGTCTTGGTTCTACACTTTCTTGGGTAGATTGAACCGTAGTACTATCTTCAAGTGATCTTTTGCTATAACTCACTTGTTCATTTGCTTTACTAGGAAATATATTTTCAAAGAATATTGCATTCCTTGACTCTATCATAGTGCCTTCAGTAATGCCAGGTATCTCTGATTTGTGAATCAGAAATCTGTAGACACTACTATTAAGTGCATACCCAACAAATATGCAATCAACCGTTTTAGGTCCAATTTTAACTTGTTTAGGTAGTGACATTTCAACCTTGGCCAAACACCCCCATACTTTTAGGTATTTGTATGACGGTTTGGGTCCCTTTCACATTTCATAAGGAGTTTGATCCTTATATTTGTGTGCAATCTTATTCAGAATGTGGTTAGCTGATAGGATAGCTTCCCCCCACAAGTTTTGAGGCAACCCTGAACTGATTAACATTGCGTTCATCATTTCTTTCAGAGTTCTATTCTTGCGTTCAGCAACGCCATTTGATTGAGGTGAATATGGAGCCGTTGTTTGATGTATGATACTGGATTTGGCACATATTTGTTCAAACGGTGCTACGTATTCACCAATTCTATACTTCGAATTGTTTTAATCTGAGTATTAAGTTGATTTTCAACTTCATTCTTGTAGAGTCTGAATATTTCTAAAGCTTCATCTTTACTTCTCAAGAGATATACATAGTGAAACCTTGTGCAGTCATCAATAAAAGTAATGAAATACTTTTCCCCCCTCTAGTTGTCACAAACTTTAATTCACACATATCAGTGTGGATTAACTCTAGAGGTTTAGTGCTCCTTTCCGATGTTGGAAATGGTTGTTTTGTCATTTTTGCTTCTACATATACTTCACATTTACTTGAAGTCTCAACATTTGCTACTTTAAGCAAATCAAGATTATTTAATCTTTTAATCGATTTAAGATTTACATGTCCCAATCTTAAATGTCATATTGAGGAGCACTCAATGATATAAGCAGAAGTAGAAGCATTTTTATTCATAACTTTCTTGCATTCACGGCTTACAACCATAGCATTGAGCTTAAAAGGCCCATTATCAAGATAACCACGGCCCAAGAATTGGCCAAACTTGCTAAGCACTAGTTTATCAGACTCAAATACAAGCTTGAACTGATGACTAACTAGCATGGAGCCTGAGATCAGGTTCTTACGGATGTCTGGGACATGCAACACATCCTTCAGCTTCAGTTCTTTCCCAGATGTGAGCTTCAGAGTCATGCTCCCAACACCGGCTACATCAGAAGAGGCTTGATTCCCCATGTGCAGCTTCCTCCCTTCATCGGGCGCATAAGTGGAGAAGGCACTTTTCTCCGAGCAGACGAGACAGGTGGCGCCAGTGTCCATAATCCATTCATTTGGATTTGCCACCAAATTGGCTTCAAAGACCACACCAGCCAAGTCATCATCAGTTAGAGCCCGTTCAACCACGTTGGCATTGTGGTTCTTGCCTTTGTTCTTCTTAGGATGATGACAATCTTTGGTCATGTGGTTAGGCTTGCCACAATTGTAGCAATCCCCACAGAACTTGGGCTTTTGCACTGGCTTTTTGCCCTTGTCGTCAGACATCTTCCTCTTTTTAGAGGGTCTCGCACGATGTTCAGTTAAGTTTGCCTTTGCCTCCATTGAGGATTGGCCAAACTTCCCATCCATCTTCCTATTGTCCTCTTCGATTCTCAGTTTGACAATTAAGTCATCTAGAGATATCTCATTTCGCTTGTGTTTGAGATAGCATTTGAAGTCCTTCTATAATGGAAGTAGCTTCCACAATCAGTTGGAACTGTTGCACTTGTTCAACCACAGATTTAGAGTCCAACATCATGAACTCCAAGTACTTGGCTATCACGTACTTCTTCGTACCGGCATCTTTCGCCTTGTACTTTTTTCCAAATATTCCCACAGCTCTTTGGATGTCTTCGTGTTTAGATACGCATGCAGTGCATCACTAAATCCACTGAGGATATAGTTCTTTCACAAGTAATCAGCGGAGGTCCACTGATCAAGAGCTATACGCTTTTGCATATCAGGCTCATTCTCATCCACCACTGGTGCAGTCTCTTCCAGGAAACTCACCAGATTCAGTGTGGTAAGGTAGAACAACATCTTTTGCTGCCACCTCTTGAAGTCAACACCCGTGAACTTTTCGGGCTTCTCCGCTGGAGCTGGAGCCACGAATGATCTCGACATCCCCATTGGAGGATACATCCTTTGGAATTCAGACCCAACAGGAGTCCCTATTAACATTAGAGGTTTCACCCACTTTTGGGATCGATGCTCCGTCAATATCTATATCAGTTGTCATGGTGATTGATGGGTGCAGAGGCTAGTTGTTTCTTCTTGAGATTGTTGGTTTATATGTGCACCAACCAATCACTTGACAATATTATGGATATAAATGTAGAAGGGAGAATGTACTAAATATAGTACTAACAAGATTACAAATGAAATTAAAGGAGCAGAAGCAGAGGATCTTCTTACACTTTTTTACAGAATCTTCAAGAGAACAGCGTGTAGAAGCCGAGTCAAGGTAGAACCTCTTCCCGCAAGAAGAAACACGCCTCGGTAGTGCTCCGGTCTTGGCGGATCTTCCCCAAAGGTAAAACGGCTTTTCCTTTCCAGCGAGGCAGCACTGCAATCGCTGGAACTCCGATGAACGAAAGAAGATGGAGAATTGGATCGTAACTAAGATGCAAATGTTTTGTGATGCAAATGCTTGTTGATTGTGTTATGTTTGAATGAATGGTGAATGACCCTATTTATAGGTGCACCATTCCACTCAGCCATAATGGTGATTGTGACGTATTAATTGCTGATTGCGTGATTTCCTCTAATCAGCAATTATGACGATTTGATTTGATTGCGTAATTTCCTCTAATCAGCAATTATGGAGGGTTATAGCGACTAGATTCAACGAACCTACTCTAATCATCATTTATGAAAAGATTCGTAATTCGTTTTTGAGGATATCCCTCCTATATGGGACAATAATTTCGTATTAATTCTCATTACGTCTCATATAACCTCCCCAGTAAATGAGTCAAATTACACTCACCCACTACACTAATTTAATTGTTAATTAATTTAACAATTAACTCTTACTAACCAATTAAATCCAATTTAATTTAATTAATTAATTCCTACATAATAGTCAAATGAAATCATTTTGGCTGATTTCGTTGCTTCTCTACTATATAGTTGTAACTTACTACTTTGTAACCTACCTCATTTACAAAATCCGCGAATATATCGCAACCTTTAAAATTTTCAGCACATCACATATTCAGTGCTCCCCCATCCCAATTATTTGTTCATAATTAATATGTTGTTTAAGGAATTTAGTATTATTAACTTACTTTTTTTTAAGGTAATGCAGCCTCTTTATTTAAAAAATGTTAATTCCTAAAAATTCAGGATCTTATTTGGATTTTCAAATTTATCGCGACTTTTTATTTTTGTCAATTTAATACACGATCTCTTTAATATTTTCAATTCTATCATAACCTTTTATTTATGTCAATTCAATACGTGATCTATTTAATATTTCAATTTTATCAAAACTTGTATTTTTACAATTTTGACACACCACTTATTTTATATTTTTAATTTAATTCATTATTATTATTATAATGAATAATAATTTTTTGATTTTGAATTAAATCTTTTCTGTAATAAATGGTAAACTGTATAATTATTCTGATCTTTCGACTTTTTTTTTTACATTTTTTTCTAAATAATAAAGGTATATATATATATTAATAAATAAATGGACGAAATAAAATTTGTGAAGTTAACGAGGGAGTAATAATTAAAAATCTATTACAATAGCTAGTGCTAAAGATCAACACACCACTTATTTTATATTTTTAAATTTATTATTATTATTTATTTATTTAGTTTTAAAAACCCACAATTAATTAATTATAATAATAATAATAAATTGAATTGAATTGATAATATAAAATAAGTGGTGTATCAAATTTAAAAATAAAAATTGTGATAAAATTAAAAATATGAAATAGATCACGTATTAAATTGACAAAAGTAAAATATCGTAATAGAATTGAAAATATTAAATAAATGATGTATTGAATTGACAAAAATAAAAGGTTGTGATAAATTTGAAGGGTATGTCTTGCGTGAGATCATTTTTCACATTTTAAAATAGTTATCACTTTTGCTATAAAATATTATCACTTTTTATTTATACTATAAATTGCTCATGAAATAGCATCATCACTTTTCATTAATTTATTACTCCTCACTTTTTTTATAAAAGTTGTCACTTTTTGGCCGTCTCACGTAAGCCCTTACGTGAGACGGTCTCACACAAGTCTTTTTACCTAATTTGAAAACCCTCTATAATCAAGATGGTGATTTTTTTAGGAATTAACCCTTTAAAAAATATAGAGAATTTTATTTATAATAGGTAGATGATTTTTTTTATTTTACAAATTACAATGTATTTAGAAAATTATTTAATTAAGTTTTTTTTTTCATTTTTTGAATGTAAACAATTTTGTGGGATGGACAAAAGATATGGTGAACAATGTCGTGATGAACCATTGATAGAAAATACTCCTCTCATCACACATCGGATCTTTTGCATCATTTTCGTGCATCATCTTCTATGTTACGCATTAAGTGATTGACACGTAAAAGAAGAAATAAATCCAATCATTACTCCTAAAATTTAAGGTTTAGGGTATAGTTTTCTCTCTCCTACGTATCGTTCATCTAACGATTTGACACAGGAGATGATGTACCAAAATAACATAAAGAATCCGAGCCGCTCTCATCATGGCAGGGCGTGAATAATTAGTTTTTTATAGTGCTTAAGAAAATATAACTTTCAATATTTTTTCGTAGTGTTTAAAGTTAGTTTAGTATTTTTAAATAATAAATAAAGTATAAATTAAACATGTTATGTGTTATAAAAATAAATAATAATTTTAAAATTAAAATGAACAGTGTTAGAATGTTTTCACCCAATTAGAATTGTCTATATATTAGACGAACTAAGATGAAAATTTTTCCGAATAGAGAGAATACTACTCTTGAAAATAGAGTGGGAAAAAGTAGATTATATATGGGTGGATAGTAGCTAGGGATGAGTTATAAATGGGCAATTTAAGCCTTACTATATAGATGGGCTAACCTGAAAATACAGTGGAGTTGATCATTGAGTTTTTTTAGGTCATCATGAATGATATATATATATATATATATATATATATATATATATATATATATATATATATATATATATATATATATATTAAACATAGTTAATTAATTAGTCTAGTTTTTAAAAGATCCTCTATATTTTATCAATTAAAACGAAAAAAAATCACAAAATTGTGGCTTTGATCCCAACCCTAAAAGTTAAATCCAGCCATTTCATTAAATATCTCTATTAAATTTTGATTAGAGAAGTACACATTCAAAAATGAATAAATCATAAAGCCAAAGAGAACTAGGATTTGTTTTACCATGATCATTTGATCAATTTACCATAATAAGGAATAAAATTGCTACTTGTAAATTCAAAGGTTTAGTATGGGGAGTCCCTATAGTCTATAGATGAAAGAATTATTAATTGCTGTTTTTTTTTAATAAAAATAAATAAATAGAGGATATGAAAGTTGGGGCCATCTCTCTTTAATAGGTACAACAAAAGGGTGTGGTCCTTTTGTGTGTGATGCGATTCTTTACTTTGATACAAACTCATCCAAATACGTAATTACAGTAATTAATTATGATTATTAGGTTTAGAGCAAAACCCCACCAAAACCCCATGTCTTCTTGATCTAATTTCACGACTTATGTATTCTTCAGGGGTCCACCTCCTTTTCACTATTTCCCTACTCATGCCACCTTATCCTTATGTTAATATCATAATTTCATGCCTTCCTCGTTATCATTTAATAAATTTCAATTTACATAAGTTTATTATTATTAACTAAAGAATTGGAACGACTTCACATGAGTAACATGAGAGATTTTTATTTAATTATTACTAAAGATATTATTTTAATTAAAAATATTATTATTTTTATTTGTATAAAAATTTGTTTATGATATAATTCATTATTTTCACAAATTAATATGACAAAGTAAATATCAATTTTGTTATATTATGATCAAATAAATTTAATTGATTATATATATGTTACATTTTGTAATCAGAATCATCTTTTTACTAATTAAGATAATTATATGAACACCAGTTAATGATTGAGCATGGTTGTCAAACAAAACGCCTCCTCTCCTCCTCACATGCAAGTGGACCGGAGCGACGCTAACAATTTAACTAATTAATTAATCTAATATTATATTAAATAATCACCCATCTAAAAATTTAAATTATTAATAAAAATGATATTAATATTTAATCACTTATTCTAAAAACCTTGTCACGTAAATGAGGCAAAGTCTTTTGTACTGTAAAAATTTCACCATAAAATTTAATTTGATCGTAAATTTTATATTTATTAAATTTGTTTACATTATATATGCATAAGTGAAATTTGAAGTAAAAAAAAAAAACCAACTGAACTTGGATAGGGACTCAATATTAGGCAATATTGAGCATACATATATATAATTAATTATTTAATCTGGATTCACCGGTTCAAAATTGGAAATTCAAGTACTGAAAGGACTCGAATAATTCATGAATTTTATATCTTTAAATCAATACACAAATTATTCTTTGATTAAATAATTTATTCATACTCAATCTTCTGATGTGATATTTGTAACAAATCATGCCCTACATAATTCCACAACTTTATAGGAGTATATATTTAACTTGTTATTAAAATTTTGAGAGATGAAACCATGCAATCGGATGTATATTTAACTTATTTAAGTATTGAAAATGAGATTAGAAAGAAGGGAATATAAAATTTTACACTAATAAAAAATTGTTAGGACTTTGTCAATTCCTTAACTATGAGAAAGATAATGTGGTACTAACTCTTCAGCGTTAAAGCATATATTTATTTTTTAGGTAGACTAAGAGATATAGTATTTTAAGAGTAGTGAATTAAGAAATATTAATATTAGTGAATAGTTATGTTAGTGTTGTGTGTGGGCCCCATGTAACATAGTTAATTATTTTGTGTGGATTTTATTTGAGATAAATTAAAATAAAAAATATAAACCTTCATGCAGGACAGAGAGAGTGACATTTTTATAATATAGCAATATGAGTGTTAATACTAAGAGTTGTTTTCATTTGGCATAAACACTTGTATAAATCGAGTTCACGATGTAAATTATATGATTCATCTTCTAATTTTATATACCTTATACTCCCTCCATCTCAGGTAATGAGGGCCGGAGACTTATGTTAACTATAAGGTCTCCGACCCTCATTACTTGGGACGGAGGGAGTATATTTCTAGAACTCTCCATTTAAATGGTTTGTAAGTAACTTATACTCCCTCCGTCCCTCGAAGTACTTCACGTATTGTTGTGCGCGGAGTTTAAGAAAAAATTGTTATTTTATGTATAAAGTAAGAAAGAGAATAAGTATTTTAATTAATTTAATGAAAATGGCGTGTAAAGTTATTGGAATGTGTGAAAAAGTATGTATTATTATAGTGTATTTTTTACCATTTTTAGTAAAAGTAAAGTGTGAAATATTTTGTGGAGGGATGAAAAAAGAAAGTGTGAAATATTTTGGGGATGGAGGGAGTATATTTCTAGAACTCTCCATTTAAATGGTTTGTAAGTAATTTAGAAAGAAATAAAAGAATAAATGGAAGTATTGTTGAGAGGAAGCAGTGCATGCATGTTATTAGTTAATGCATGAGGTAAGAGGAGCAATGCATGTGGGCTGCCTGAATTGACCAGTCTCCCAGTCCCAGGTGTAGCATGCAATTGCAATTTCACCACACTGCTCTGCTCTGCTCTACTAAAGTATGCTTTCCTAGGATTCTGATCCCTATCACCTTAACTTTATCACTCCAAACAGTCTAATTAAGAAAATTAACTTTGTCACCGTGTATTTATACGCATATGTGAATGTTAATTAAGAATTTTTTTTTTATTGAGATAAGTAGTAATTATTTTAAAAATATTATTTTTATCACTTTAAATAATAATATATTATATTTTAAATAAAAAATATGAGTGCATCGTACATAAAATTCAGACAAGACAAGTTCAAACATTAAATATAATTCATAAGATTATTTAAACAAACTAAAATTTCAATATTTAATAAATGATATTTTGCTAACTTTTAACATCTAAAATTTCTAATCCAGCTACTACTATAACAACAATCTACACATGTGAAATATCCTATTAGTGATCTCATTATATTTACTTTTTAAAAGTTTTTCAAATACTAGCTTTTTCTGGTTTTAATAATTTTTTCCCCAACATACCTATCACTAAATTAGATTTCTCAAAAGCATAATTCTTTTTTTTTTTACCAACAATATGCCGCTTAGCAAATTAGAACGATAACGGTAAGGAATTAGATTACGTCATGTAAATTTTAATCAATCAAAAAAATTAAAAAAACTATATATATACATATATTATCCACTAACGACAGTTCTTGGGACAAATCAAGATGTCCTTTTTTTTCCATTCGTCCACTTAACAAGAAAGAATACCCTTTTGAAAAATAAACCTTAACTATGAAATTTTGCTACTTCCACATCCAATATATTTATACACACTTTTTTTTACAAAATATCTCAAGTATTTATGCAAATATCATAATAGTAAAAATACACTGTACATCTTATCAATTTTTTATATTTTGTTCATCAATTTTAACAATTTTTTTATACTTTATTCATTATTTTTAATAATTTTATATACTTTTTCTTTTTAAATTATTAATTCATCCCCACTTTTTTTTATATTATAACATATTTAAAAATAATATTTTTTTAATCTTTGTGCCCATATAAACATATATAATTAAATAAGTGGGAGGCCGGAGGGGTATATGTTTCCCATCAGGAGCCAAGTATTCAGAAGATATTAATATGATCTTTTGAGATTATTTTAGCCATTCTGAATCGTTTTCATAATTAATTGAAAAAGTGACGTTATTTACGTATTAAAGTATGTCTATTATTTAGATAAAGTATGTTTAATGTTTGTTAAAGTATGTTAGATTATGTATTGTGTTATAATTTGATTTATTATTGACATACTTTAAATGCAAATAAGCATATTTTATCTATACAATAAGCATATTTTACTGATGGGTCAACTCGTCTCATACCCGACTCACAATAGGGTGTCTCTTAATGAATATATAAAATTGAATGAAATGTTTTTGGATATTTATTTAAAAATATAAGTTGTATATATTTCATTCGCATCCATTTGACAATTATTAATGGTGAAATGTAAACATGCTAAATTTTGTGTGTTTGCATGTGTGAAATGTTAAAATAAATTATGTACAGGTTTCATTTAATTACAAGTTTGCCCATTTAATATTACGTTTAGAGAAACTATAATATTTCCAAGAGTTAGATCACATGTAAATATGTTACTCCTCGTGTCATATTTGTGAAATTAACTTTCACACTTATCATTTTTTCCATTTTATACTCCCTCGTCGTATCCATTTTACTATTTTTGACGTCCGCTTCAAAGATATTCATTTCTCCTATTTAGTACACAATATGACTCACCACTTCCCTCTAATACAACTACTCACTTTACATATAATAATAATACTTCTTAATCCACGTGCAAAAAGCAAATGGATACCTTAGAACTGGATAGAGAGAGTATTAAATTGTACCATCAAAAAAAATACTCCCTCTAACCAATCCAAAGGTAATTATTTGTTTTTTACGCTTAGATTAAGTAGTATTATTATTATTATATGTGTAGTGGGTAGTTATAATAGTGGGAAATTGTGAGCCATGTGATGTACTTATTTACTAAAAAATGAATATGAATACATTTCGATTGAACGCCCAAAATGGTAAAATTGATACCTTTAGACTGGACGAAGGGAGTATATCATATCAACTTTTAATTTTATTAGTACATTTTAATTACAAATTTTTAATTTTTATTAAACATACATAACATACTTTATAATTTATTTATTACTCAAACTAAATTATCTTTAAAAAATTATAATAAAATTAATTAAAATGTGGGATGTAAATGAGAGAGTTGTTAAAGTGGTTGATCGTCCGGTCCAAACTCCAAAAAGCCATATGCTAAGGATCATTAATTGCGTTAGTTAGGCGCAGTGGGTCCCACCAAAACCAAAGAAATCTAGTTCAGATTGTGTTTAATTTAACTAAGCTTGATTTCTAATTATGCAACACATCTCCCTTCCATTCCACATAATATGTTTATAAATTCAGAATTCATTAAATGTTTACAATAATTGAGAGAGATTAATTTCATAAAATTGAAACACGAGCAGAGACTTTGGTCACTGACTCCCAAGTGCCAAGCCCAATTTGATGGCTTTCGCTGTTGCCTATGTTAAGCATTTGGCCAGAAGGGCCCACGAGGGACTGTACACGCGTCAACCATTCATCCCCTTAAGCACACAAAAGGGCAGAAGATTCGCCGGCCTGATGGGTGGGGCCCGGCTGTCCAATCACTGTATTTTAGATTTTTAGGAGAGCCGTGTAGTGTGGGTGCAATTCCAAGAAGAAGTGGGCCCGCCCACAGAGAAAAACGAAAATGGCCAAAAAAGTCAAGAAAGTAGCCAATGGGAGCGCAGACGTGTTGCCATCACCAACTGCTTTCCAATTTATTATCTCGACCCCCCGGTCACTGTCGGCAAGCCACGTGTCGACCATCCGACCCCTATCACCTGACGCTGGACTCCTCTCTTACGTCCTCGACACGTCACCTTTCTCCGTCATTTTCCGATCATGCCCCCTAATTTTTCTATTCTTTTGTTTTCTTCCCCTCAAATTTTTCTCTCTGTTTTTTCTCCATCACAATGTTTTTCTATTCGTATTAATAATCATATACTAATTAATTCACAATTTCAACTTTTTAGCTGCAATTTAGCATCTAAGAATTTTAATTTCATGTCTATATATAATTAGTTTTTTTTAAGAGTATAATAATTCCTTATACTTTAGTATCAAATATTTTGAAATGCTCATTGAATTTTAATGGGCAATAATTTTAAATGAGCTTCATAAGTCATAACTTTAGATTAAAAGAGTTTAATCACTCTCCAACACTAAACAATAATAACGTTCATAAAATTAATAATTAATCCTTTGAGACAATTACAAAAAAAAATTAAGGAAAAAATCTTGGCCATGTAAAAGAATTACTAACTAAATTTGTCTTCCTTATTCGTTGTTATAATATATTTCAACTAATAAATCTAATAATATAAATATAAGAAGAAAAAAAAAGGAACGAAAAAGAGTGAAGATTTCTTTCTTCCTTCGCTATATTCGTACCGCGAAATATGGAATCGATAGTTGTTATAAGCGAAAGAAAATGTTTAAAGCTTATAATTAACAACTAATGGTATTAATTCTTGCTAGACTGTCTAATTAAGACGTATTTAATAATTTGTAAGTAAAATTTTAAACTTCTTTTATTTAGTGAAAAAGAAGAAGAAAGTCGATCCTCAAAATCCAATTTTCACGCAAGAATATGTTATAATACACGAACCAAATAAACGTTATAATAATGATAAAAATTGAGGGAGATTTACGGGTAATCTTAATATTCTTTGGAAGTTAATATGATGTTATATAACATACCAGTTAGAAAAAATTAATATAATATAGTGCTCCCTACTTTAACTACTTAAACGACCTTTAGCATATGCTATATATCAAATTCAATATTATTAATGAGTACGCTTCTTTTAATATATTAATACATTACCACATGTAAATGGTGATTATATTATTAATCTTGTCACAAATTTTATTTTAATTACATACGTACATTTCAAATTAATGGTGACGTAGTAAAAAATGGAGTAATAATTAAAACTCTACACGTAAAAGTAATTCCATTGTACTGGTGACCGGCCATCTTTCTTAATTTTTCCAAATATGAATTTTCGGAGGGTAAAAATATTTATTTAATATTGTAAAATATAGTCAGCACATCGATGTGTTCAGTCCTTTTATTATTTACATTTTTTTTTATTTTGTTCCTTTTTATTTAATTCAATTTTAGCTCTTTTTATTCATTTTTTATTGCTTTAGTAAGAAATTTTAAAAAGTCCCTGAATATATATTTACATGTGTCGCTGAGCTTCGTGGAAATTTTATACTTGTCCTTAATAAAAGTAGAAGTATATATAATTTTTAAAAATATGAGGATGTTTTATAAGTTCATATATACAAATTAGAACCAAACAATTATGAAATATTAGCATTAAAAAATATCATCTTTAAAGTAATCAATTAGTCGTTTATTAATAGTATATACTTAGTAAAAAAATCATTCAGCTGTAAAAAAAAAAAACTATAGTGATCAGATCATCATAAACTTCAACCTAAAATGAAAAATATACACCCAACTACAATTTGACCCCTACTGACTTATAAATGCTAAGAATTCAAAGAGTTCAAACGCGATTCCATCCGTTTAAATTAAATTAATGCAACTGTAATATTACTATTTTCAACATTTAGCTAAGTTATATTTGTAATTAAGTTATCACGATTCACACGATAGTACATCACCTCCAAATAATATAATTTAGGATTAATTAATTACCAAAATACTACATATTATTTCAATCAATTATTTTAGTATCTTCTTTAGAATGCTAATACTTGTAAAATACGGTTTCAAAAACTGAATCTGCAGTAGATTTAGAATTTCTAATTAATAATTTGCATTATATATATTTCAACTTGAGATAGGATAACTACAATATTGATTGCAATGGACCCTACAATCTGCCTGCAATTTCAAATGTTTACACTTTTCAAAACTCTATAAGTTAATTAATGCATTCATAAAAATATGTTGAAATTGTTTCTTAGATTATTTCATTTTACATCTTTATTACTTAGTTGTAAAATTTATATATATAGAACGATGAATTAATATATTGAAATTCATGTGTGTGCATGTGTGTATACATGCACTAGCTAGATATTAAGTATCATGTAATATATTCATTATAGTATAATGTTAGGTCTCAATAAGTGCCACACTGAAGAATCATATTTAAAGGCATGCGTAGAACTATATAGTGAATGGAATTAATTAATCTACTCCCTTATGAATATATACAGTGAATGGAATTAATCTACTCCCTTATGAATATATACGTGAAAAGAAACATATTAACATGGGTTATAATAATAATATTTTTTTTAAAATAAATAAAGGAGTATATAAACGCCACATTTAATCATTTAATGAATGCACAGAATGTTGTTTTCAATGTATATATAGACATATTAATCATCAGAAATAATTTCCTTCACATAATTGATATGAAATTGTCTTTAATTACTAAATATTTTACGAATTAATAAAAAAAGTTCAAAGTTTTCAATATTTTCCTCGCATATATTTTTTAAGAATATACATTTATAACGTGTTTTAATTATCATACGAATTATTTTTTTTTAAAAAAATAAAATGTCCCTATGTATATTTTTATTTCCTTTTCATTTAATATTAATTCGAATTGAGCTACAAATCGTGGAGCATTTTCACGATTAATAACTAACCATCTCATATTCATTAAATGTTGTGCAACAAGTTAAGTTGCTGATTTATTTTTGTGTTTTTACTACTCCATTATTCTCTGTATCGTTCCAATTTTATCAGATGTCCCCGAGGGGACACTACTCCATTATTCTATTTTAGGGTAATTCAGGTGGGGAGTAACGATACATGTCTTGAGGCTAGGTTAAAGGTTTAAATTAGAATAATTCTATTTTAGGGTGATTCAGAGGATTTAACTATGCATGTCTTGAGGGTTGATATGTTTAGTTATTTTTTTTGTTTTTAGTTATTTTACTTAATTTAACTAATAGTGTAAATTAAATTAAAATTTAATCTAATAATTAAAACGTGGAGTTGCAACGGCCTATTTTAGTAGGCACTTTACATGTTCCACACAAATTTAAAAGTACAGCATACATGAGTAACCTAAAATTTCATTTATATTTAAGACAAAAACGTGAACGAGAGTCTCTCACGAAATAAGATGAATAAAAAAAATAATATTTTAATTAAAAATAATACTTAATTGATAAAAAATGACAAAGGTGCTATAAACTATTTCATGAATATTAATTTATAATATAAATAAAAAATTATAGTACTATTTTAAAAGAAAAGTGATAATATTTTTTAGAATATATAATAACTAATTAAAAAAATAAAAAATTATCTAATCGTGAGATGATCTCACACAAATATGCCCATACATTTATTTTTGAGTAATCAGTATTTTTCCATACAATTAATCATCTTTGTGAAAATGTGATTTTGAGAATGTCTTAATTTAATTTTCTAGATATTTTTAAACGCAATACATAAAAATCAATTTAAATGGAAGGAGGTGATCAGTGCAAGATATTTAAAGATGTTAATGATTACATGATTTAATTAACGTGTATGGATCATCCGATAACAACTATCTGTTAGTTTATTAATCACCAACAAAAGAAATTAATAAATAGTAATAAAGGTCATTAATCAGACAATCTAGCAAACATTGTTTAGTTACCTTGTTGTAGGCAATTGATTGATGGTGATTTCAGCAAAAGGAAATAAAAGATAAGGTGTATGTCCCACTAATTAATAAATAATTAGAAAGATGACCATAGGTTAAAAATTGTGCTTTAGTGGTCTCAAAATTCAACTAGACGTGGCACAGTGTTACTCGATTTTTCATGCAAAAAATCAAATGTGAGAAACAAGAAAATAGGCTTTACATTTAAAAGGGCAACTTGTGTTGTTAGATATTGAAATCTTGAAGACTTTTATAACAGTATTAACGTGGCATATCTTCATCCAAACAATGCCAAAAAAAATTGGTATGTTAGATAGGCCATATATACATACAACTCTTGATATGATCTTTTGACCCATATATGTAATATTATTATTACCGCCAATTGACATTTTCTAGAGACAACAATGTTTGAGGTGATTTAACTGTGCCCATCAACTGATCTAACACATCATTTTATTATTGCCCAACTCTTAGGAGGTTAGAATACTAACAGCTTATGTTAATTTCTTTCAGATTATTTCGGAATTAATTTGAAAAAAAATTCTACTTACATATATACTATAGTTATTGCTTGTTTACCTACCGTATAAAAACCTGCAGGACCAGGTTAAAACAAATTTACCAAATTAGTCTATTTATGGAGTATTACATTCGTATATCGTTATATACGGAAAAAAATAATTTCCAGAGTAGATGGACTTTTCATGATAAGGAATGAATTTCTTTGGAAGTTAAATAAATAAATAAATAAATAAATAAATAAATAGGTAAATATACAACTTAACTTTTAATCTCATGATATGAAGAAACTAAATTTAAAAAAAAATGCTTTTTTGATCTTATATCAAGAGACTAATACCATAATTTCAAATTGATTCCAAAAAATTAATTTTTTGTCTCATGATAGTTCATACACGACAAATATAAAGCAACTTTGTTCATTAAAATTTCTACCTGGTGGGATAAAAAATTAGAGACCTAATTTTAAACTATAAAATATATTTTACATAAATGGTTTTTACGGACCAAAAGTGGATTTTTCCTTGAGTTATATATTGATCAAATCTATTATTATTATTATTATTATTATTCATATTGGTGGAAGAGATAAAGTAGGATGTGTAAACTCCATTGTAATACTTTTGAGATGCAAGATCTGTAAACTTGTTGATCTTTCTTTATATTATTTAATAATGGGCTTTTAAGTTAAAAATATTAATATTTTCCAAAGAGGGAGGGTAGGAATGATGGGGCTAGCAAATTGGCATCTAATAAAGAAGAGGCACTATCAATTTTACCTCTAAAAGAAATGGATTGTGACATTTAAAGATTTTATCCTAACATCACACTTTGCCTAGCCATATTATTATTATCTCATGAAAAGATAGCAACCACTATCATTAATATTTTAGTCTAGCCAAGAAGACCCCAATTTACATTATTTCAAATAATTAATTATTTCCCATGCCTCCAATAAATATCATTCAAATATACTAAAAAATAATAATAATCATATGTACATGAATGTATTGACAATGTGTTGATCTCATTTAATGCACTTCTTAAAGTTTAAATCATGAATTTATGTAACTTCGCAAACCAAAATATTGAAACATGTGTGTGGATGAAAGATTTGAAATTGAGTGAGTTTCTTGTGCGTCCGAGCATACGGATTTAGATTCGTGCCCTTTTATAATTTCCGTATCTTTTTACAATTTAAACTCTCTAGCAATACATAAGTTTAAATAGAATATGGAGGGGAAGAGTTGTATTCACATGGGGACACGGAACGTGTCCCCGTGTCCGGATGCGCAGGATTTAGATATTACTCCATTTTTTATTGATTCAAAGTCAAACAAATTCTTTATGATAATAATAGTGAAATCCATGTCAACTATAATAAATTTCAAATCATTTTCAAATATTGTTATAAGGAGTAAATTTTATTTCTAATATCCAAGTAAATATTTAATAAATGATAAAACTCATACTGAGACCGTACATCTTTCAAGAAATGTTAATAGTATTACGTATTCTTGCTTTTCATGATTAATGCATAGATTAATTAAATCGTGTTGGTTGATAGGTGGGTTTTGTTTTTTGTGGGATTCATGGTTTGAGGGTGATTGGGGTTTCTTGCCCCTGAAAGTATGAACAGATTAGAGATACTATGTTAATCTTTCTTAAACTATGTATGATTAATATATATTTATATATCATGGTGTAGATCATGCATCATTAGCATCATTGCAATGCATGTATCTTTCAAATCACTAGCTAGCTTTCTTTTCTCCTATTATTAATCAACAAATTTAGTATTAAATCATTGTAGTTCCCACTAATTAACTTATAATTTAAAGCACTTTCTTGACCCAAAAGAATAAATAATTTATTTTCCCCAAAAAAAATTAAAAAATCTAAGCTATGTGATAACCATGGTAAGGTCAAAAGTGTATTGGGCAGAGGGAAGTCTATTTATATTGATATGGGCCAGATCATTGCGTTGGCCCAATTAGAGGCGCCGAATAAGAGGCCAATCTTAAGGATTGGGGTAGGCCCATAAAAATATAATAAAGAGCCCATAAATTTCAGTTCGTGTTCTTTTCTATAATGCAAGCAATTTGCGTTGATTTTGAGCTGACTAAATGCATACAATTTATTTAGAAGCGTCAGCGGAGCACTCTGTATCAATCTCTTTGAAAATTACACTGTACCGTGTCCACTTATTTAGTATTTCATTTTGCATGTAATAAAAGATAGGACACATTCTATACCTGAATGAAGGGTTCAATCCTCACGATAAATATAAAACCTCCTATTTTTATTATTAACTTATCAATTTACTGATTACGAAATTAATTTCATGTAAAACTGTCAAATAATATTTTTGAAAAAATGAGGTGAATCCCAGAGTTTGAAAGCTTTTTGACTAACTATATTTACAATAAGCTTTCAAGACGCAAGTGGCAGGATTGACCCACACAACTCCGCTTTCTTTCACAACTATAAATTGCAAACATAACTAAATTTGGCTCCTACAGATGTTGCACATCTATTTTACAATTTCACGTCTACCAGCCATATATTGGGTACTCTACCTGCGGAGGCAAGAGACGAAGATCTTTACTATGCTGTTTGTCATAGTCCCTCGTGCCAGGGATCGCCCCAGTACACAGCCTCAGGAACTCGCTTCCAGTCACACAGTAATGAGCGAAAGCAAGCCCTCCGTCCACCATTTCATTCAGATTTGGCAACGAGTTTGATTTCGTCATACCCATTTTCCTATTTCCACCCCAATATCCATCCACCGAATTATTCAACACCTTGTCCAGCTCAGAATATTCAATGAATCTCTGTGTTGCTGCTTCCCATGAAAGGCTGTATCTTTGCTCGGGTGTAAGAGCCTGGGGTTCACTGGCCATGGCTTCTTTCACTTTTGCAACGAAGTCTTCTGGAGTCTTGTAAGTTAAACAGTTGGGGAAAGCCCTAAAGAAATCATTCGAAGAGTGATCTGCACAAACAACAAATTTCCCCATTGCCAGGGCCTCCGCTGTAGCAGTACACAGCACATCACTCACACTGGGATTTATGAAAATTTTGTAACTGCATGGGATATATAAGATATTAGTCAAAAATCTCAATAACCGAATCGTTCACTTGTGACAATTCTTTCTTTTAATAATCCAATTACTTACCCTTGTAGGGAATTATCCGCATGGTCTCTGCCTTTCATGAAGTTCACGTTCAACTTCAGGCGTTTGGCAGTGCTCTGAACTTCATGAGCATCCTCTCCATTGCCATATACATCCAAGTTGAAGCCATCAAGGTCCTTTTTGTGCTTTGATAACAAATCAATCAACTCCTTATATCCTTTTGCCCACACCATCTTGCCTAGGAAATATGCTCCTTTGGAAAAAGTTTGCTCTCCACGCTCCTTTTCAGCAGCTACTTTTTCACCAATATGTATGAACTTGGGATTCACACCATGCACATTACAAATAACAGACCTTGGTAAATCCTGAGTGGCAGCAGAGAGCCGTAGGACCTGTATGGAATTATAAACACAGAATTAAGACAGCATCATTATTGTCACTCAGACCATTTAATTCAGGAGACTCACAGTGCATTATTAAAAACATTACAGTGGTGATCAAAAGAAAGATTTCAGATAAAAAACAGTAAAAAAAGAGAACCGCTACCTTATGACAGTATGCTCTCACAACCCAGTTATTTATGTGTTTAACAAAAAAAGCTTGCAAAGCACCATTCTTCTCCCTCTTGATGTATTCCAAGTAATTTGTGTGAACAACACCAACCACGTGGTTGAATTTATCAGTCCATCGTTTACCATGGTGGTACCAATTCAAATGTTCAGGTTCTTCCAGTATCGCAATGTCAGCATCATTTGATGGAATAAACCGAGAAGTATCTCCTGCAGGTATAATACTCCGCCTTGATTTTGAGAACTAAACAAAAATAGAAGAGAGAGTTAATATTCTATCTTAATTACAAGTCATATAAGTGTGTCTCATTGTAATCACAGATACTTGCATAGTGTTTAACTCTCAGTAGAATAGTTTTATAACTAAATAATTAGATAGGTATAGTTCCATTACACACAGCAACAAAATCAGGTACACTGTGTCTGTATTAGAGTATGATTCAAAGCCCAGTTCTAGCAAAAATGAAGCATTTTTAGTCACACAGCTCAGTAGGACAAATCAAGTGTCTGTGCAAGAGAAATGGTAAAAGATCAATTCACCAAAATACCTTTCCTGGGTAAAATGATATCTTGAAGTCAGGTTTAAATCCAACCCTTTCCTCAAGCCAACTG
The DNA here is from genome assembly GCA_023678885.1 of Pogostemon cablin. Lineage (NCBI taxonomy): Eukaryota > Viridiplantae > Streptophyta > Magnoliopsida > Lamiales > Lamiaceae > Pogostemon > Pogostemon cablin. The sequence continues at coordinate 403,486 of CM042986.1, forward strand.
CGTATATAACTTTCCTGCTCCTCAGGTGAGCTAAAAGTGAGATCATTGGGATAAACAAGCTCTTGATCAGATCGACAAAGCCATGGAACCAAAAGCGTAACATTCTGCTTAGCAGCTTTTGCTAAATATGCTGCTCGGAACAATGGATTTACTGCAGTTCCCGTCATCCAAGGAAGGCTGGCAGTGGTGACAATAGCTACATGTCTCTTCTTGTCTGAATTATCACATTTCCCAGAGTCATTCCAAAAGCCACCATCATAACTATGCCCTGTACTTTGGAGAACACTAGCTACCCTTAAATCTAGTTCATCATTGATATTCTCATTTTCAACAATAGGCAACTCTCTGTCAGGTAATGAGCGTAACAGAAGTTGGTTTTTACGTTTATTGCACAGACTTTCCACTATCTTATCTGATAGGCCTGCAATAAAGGAGAAATAGTATGAATCCAGGTAGCTACAGACATTGTAAGCAGGGAAAATTCTCATTGTTCATGCTTTGGGAAGCCTAGATGCAAAGAAATTTTAATTTCATTTTGTCTGAAAGACATAGAGGAAACTCAGAGCAAACAAAGGCTTAGAGGAACTACATGAGAACCCATCCCTTTATTACTGAAATAAAGACTCATTTTAAGAGCAATTTATTATAGTCTATTAATAAGGTCAGACATCAGTTAACTTTCCGAAGAAATCACCTTGGCTTCACAGCATCAATCATCAGACTAGTTTCATTTACCACAAAACTAAGGTGTTAAAATTATATAGATTTTCTGATGGCTAAACCCGAACATTGCTCTGATTAAACTATGTAAAATATTTAAGAGAAATTTTTAAGTACCGTGAAAGTAAAGTATGTTAAACTACCGGCTCAGTCTGGAAAAAGATTCATCGTAAGGATATTTCAACATTTAAGGTAACACTTGCATAAAGAAAATTGCAGCATTGAACAGCATACCTCTGTTAATGCCAAGTTGATCCAGTAAAGGGCTAGATTGCCTTACTAAACATGCCAACAGTTCAGGAACATCAAGCGGCGGAACTTCCTAAAATCAGAAACAACAAAGGAATACAGATTCTTCAATAAAGCAGTGTAAGTAATTTCTAGATCTATAACATATCTGAGATTGGATTATAGAAATTACAGCATATTTTTTTCCTATGAAATACAGCATATGTTGCTCGTGCATACAACAATAGTTGGCAAAATTAATGATTTCAGTGCTTTACAACAATAAATTCTCTTCCAGACAATCCAGCAAGTAAAAATAGAGAAAACAAGTCTAGAATTCATACTAGTGAGACGCATGTAGATCAATAGACTAACCTTTGACTCATTTGGATCCTTGCATATTGATTTCTGCAAATACAAAACAGTAGAGAAAAAAGAAAGATCAGCATATCACACATAACGCTAATAAGCCCAGTTATTAGTTAGTTCAAATAGCGAAGTCTACTATGGTATTACTATTTAACTTACATTTTAGATATGCAAAAGCAAAATCCCCACTACATTTTTAGAGAAACAACAGACAAAACTTTGGACACTAGTTTCTATTCATAAAATCCAGTTTCATCTTGCTATGTATTTTGTTGCTCTAACCAGACAGAAAACGAATTAATTACTGATAAGAACTGACAATTATTTTACATATGCTAAGAATCGGCCCAAAAATCTTTTATGCATCGTATGAGTTCATATTAAAACCAACTAACTAAGAACAACATCCATAAACAAATACTCGTCTCAAGGAAATCAGAAGTTGCATACCAGGCTCGATTTGAATTTCTCGACGAACTCACTATTCTTAATCCCCTCCAAAATCTCACTAGAGCTCTTGTGCTCTAGTTCCCTCAGCCTCGACTTTAATGTCTTTATCGGCTCCCAGAATTCCCCAAATTGTCCGTCCTCTCTCTCTCTCTCCCTCTCCTTAAACCTCATCCTTGAACTCCTCCATGTCCTAGACGTCTCTCTCACATCCTCTTCTTCTTCATCCTCGCCCACCTCCGAGACAATCGCGTTCTTAATTGCAGATAAATCAATTTTAATCTGCGGCCGCGGGTAAAACTTGAAATCTGGAGACGAATACGTCCTTCGGAATTCGGAAAACTTGGGGTGAAGCTTCTTGACGAAGTCAATTTCCGCAGGAGGCGCCGAATTAAAAGTTGCGGATGCCGTAATCGTGGGTACACTGAAAGGCGATCTCGAAGCAGAGTTGAGAAAATTCTCGAATTCTCTATCGGCTAGGTTTTTGAAGGAGTTGGCGCGGTTTTTAATCAGCTGGAGATCCGCATCTGCTGAAGAACGTACTTCGCGCCAGCCCTTGGATATGAAGGAGAAAGCTTTCTCCGCCGTCACGATGGAGCTGGGCGAGCCGAATGATGTCGTCGTCGCCGTAGAAGCCGACCGCGCCTCCGGCGGCTTGAAATTCATTGTCCTCTCTTTTTGTTCCAATTCCAACTGTTCCTGATCGGCTATTAGGGCAGCTTCAATTTTCGATAACGAAAGAGCTATGCCTGGTGATTTTAACGGCTAAGATTGTGGTATTATTATTTTATTTTTATTTTTATTCATATATATATATATATATAGTTTTATTTTATTTTAAGATGGTTAATTTCGAGGGAGTGAGATGACACGTGGCTTAACACGTAGGATAAATCTTGTAGATTGATTGAGAAAGTGGGCCTCTGTTTAGTGCGTTGGAGGCGTGAGATACAATGACGGGAATACGGCACGTGATGGGGTCGTTAGTGTCTACTGACAAGGACTTGTCTCATATACAATCAATTTCTTTTTCCGATTAAATACTGAAATTACAATTTACACCATATACTAGTTTTGCCCAGGGTACTCTTGAACGAACGCATACTTTCTGGGCACAAAACACCGACTGTGTATTTTATTTTTTTAGATTTAGTGCTCTCCTAAAAATATTGAGGTACACACATACATGGCGGGTGTTTGTTGGTCCGTCAGTGATAAAAATAGAATATTCTAGAGCAAGGGATATTCTTCTTTCCTTCTGCAATGGCTTCCACTTGGAATTTTGTACGTATAGTTGGTTGACAGATACTGATATTTCGCCCATTGGACGTATGCTCTTCACTGTTTTTTTTTTTTTTTGAAAAGTCAGAATATAATTATATAAATAATTACTCATGATAGTTACAACAATTGATCATCTAAAATTATTAGAAATACAAATAGTTGGAAAATTACACCAAATTAACGTGAATACACTTCTCATCGCTTTGCCATGACCTTTGTACACCAAAGTATAAAATTGTTCCTGTAACGTACCTTCCATACAGCTTTGCATTCCCAACCATCTTTGGATTTCCTTCCAAACCAGAGTGGCTTGCGTGCATTGTAACAGAATATGATTAGTACTTTCTGGAGCACTACCACAGAATGGACAATTCACCGCATTGTTATTCATGATAACTCCTCTGCAAGCAAGATTAACTCTAGTAGGAATTCTGTCTTGAACAGCTCTCCAACAGAAAAACGATATCTTCCGGGGTATGTGTTTGCACCATAATTCAGAGAAGATTGAATCTCCCACATCATCTGGATTACCAAGTTTTGCAAAGGACTCAATACATCTCTCTAAACAACCCAATTTTGGACCTTCTCCAAAAAATAGAATCAGTTACATTTTCCTTGACATAATACCTGCATAAAATTTGCCACAAATCCAAAAATTCACAAAAAGTAAGATAGTTAAAAGGTGTGTTCCATTTTAAAATCCACCTCCAACATCCTCCCTCAAAGACCTCCATATCAGACACCTTACAATTTTTTTGACTAGAACTAGAAAATAAATTTGGAAATTTCTCTCTCAATGTAACTCATCCTCCACCTAAGGATCATTCCAAAATAAAATTAAATTCCCTTTTCCCAACAAAAAAACAATGTTATCACAAAACACCCTTCCCACAACCCCTTTTAATATTTTACTAATATCTCTCCACCACAAAGACTCCCCCACAACTCCTTCTCTGAAGCTACCATACCTAGATTTGATTATTTTAACCCAAAGTGCATTCTCATCATTCAACCATCTCTAAGCCCATTTACACAAAAGTGCATGATTAAAAATCTTTAAATCCCTAACACCCAATCCACCATCTCTTTTATCTTTACAAATTTTATCCCACCATACCCAAGCAATTTTATGGACATTTTCTTTACCACTCCAAAGAAAATTTCTTTGAAATTTAATCAAGGTATGTATCACAAAGGAAGGAGCTTTGAAAAAAGATAGGAAATAGAGCGGTAGAGCGGAAAGAACCGAATTAAGGATCGTAAGTCTGCCTCCGAAAGAGAGTAACCTATTTTCCCAACCCGCAAGCCTCTTCCGGTATCTATCAATAACTGGTTTCCATACTTCTTTTTTTCTATGATTAGCACCAACTGGAATACCCAAATAATCGAAAGGAAACTGCCCCACCTTGCATCCAATCATATCGGCAAGAAAACTCAACTCATTCCTTTCAACATTATTCCCATGCAACGAACTTTTAGAGAAATTGACTTTGAGTCCAGAAGTGATCTCAAACAACCGAAGAATGCCTTTGATAGTCATTGCATTATTGATCGAAGCCTCACCCAAGATTGCAGTATCGTCAGCAAATTGCAAATGACTCACCATAACTTTATCTAATCCCACCTTTATACCAACAAACCTTTGTATGGATACAGCCTTATTCATTAAGACACTAAATCCTTCAGCAGTAATAAGAAATAAGAAAGGGGAAAGAGGGTCCCCTTGTCTTAATCATTTTTGAATCGCAAACTCACCGGAAGGACTCCCATTAACAAGAACCGACATAGTAGCAGATGAGATGCACCCATGAATCCACTGTCTCCATTTAACATAAAATTGCATCCCCTCAAGCATTTCATCAATGTACTCCCATAATACTGTATCATAAGCCTTTTCAAAATCAACTTTCAACACAAAACTTTCTTTGTCATTCCATTTTAAAAAATCTACACATTCATTGAGTACCAAAATACTAGCAAGAATATTCTTATCTCCCACGAAAGCACTCTGAGAATCAGACACAACCTTACCAATAACCTTAGCAAACCTCTTAGATAGCAATTTTGCAAGAATTTTATACACATAGCCAACAAGAGATATAGGACGGTAATCCTGAATAGATAAAACAGAAATTTTTTTTGGAATAAGAGTCACAAAGCATGGGTTACCTCCTTTGACAAATCCTTCCATGGCGATGAAATTCACCTAGAAATCGCATGACATCCGTCTTCAAAATTTCCCACATATCTTTTATAAAAGCTGAAAGTAAACCCATTAGGACCCGGACTATTGTTCCCTTCACAATCTCAAATAGCTTCTTTAACTTCTGATTCAGTGAAAGGTGCTGTGAGAATGTCATTATCTTGCTGATCAATCTTGTTATAAATCAACTCCTTAATAGAGAACCTGTCTGCTGAATTTTTGGAGAAATGGTTTTTAAAATGGAGAGAGATTTCTGACTTCACCTTCTGCACCTCATCCGTCCAGATGTTATTAATAAAAAGTCTCTTAATGCTGTTTGCCTTAATTCTCTTACTAATGCATCGATGAAAGAAAGCAGTATTTGAGTCCCCCTCTCTTATCTATTATGACATTGTAATTTAATTTGTGGTGTTTGACACGGTGCAGCTATTTTAATCATGCCAAAAATTTAAGTGAGATTATAAAACTTATTTAGTAAGATGAATTATTTAATAACTCAGCCATGTAATTTTTCTACATTTTTTCTTATTTAATCTATGTTTTTATTATTTAAAATGTAATAATATTTATTTAATTTATTTTTAATTTAAATATTATAAGTTTATAAAACGCAATAGTATTTTTAAAAAATATATATAATAATTTTTTTTAAAAAAAATTACGTTATAAATGATTTATAATGTCAAAAAATTAATCAGTATAAGATGTGATAATTTTTACACAGTTGTTTTCAAATTTATTTATGATCAAATAGACAAAATAACAAATTGAATAATATAAAGGGTAAATTATAATTTTATTAATAAAATACTCCTTCCATCCCAAAATTTTTTACACACTTCCTTATAAATACAAAGAAAATATGCAAAAAATTATGGGACATGTGTGCAAAAAATTCTGGGACAGATGGAGTAGTTTATAAATTACAATGTACAGTGTTGAATAAAATATCTAATTAAGAATAGCTATGGAATCTAGACTCTAGTATCAACTTTACACAGAGAGATAAAGTAATTAAGAATGCAATTAAAGTTTGGAAGACTATAGAGTTAATTTGGTATTATCCATACATTGACCTGAAGTTAGTCATTGGTGTGTTGTCTAAATATATGTCTATAAGACTTATATGAGACTTTTACATTATTAAGAATATTTTTTTCCAAGTATAACATGATATTATTAATTGATATTTTATGAGCATACGGTTATTATCATATGTTAATATATTATACCATACAAATGTATTAAAAATTTTCAAATAAGTAATCTAATAAGATTTGTTAAATGACCACTTTATCTAAAAGTTTAAGTTAATAGAGAGTTGAATCTTTTAATACTTAATCAGGTTACACTTTAACACGTCCCCTCATATGCAGGTGAAGAATTTTTGGCTCAAGCTTTACATGTGAAATTTTTTCATCTCAAGCTTTGCATGTGGAATTTTTTCATAAATGGGTGGCGGTGAAGTTTGAACTCTGGACCTTTGTTAAGGTGGGCTCTGATACCATTTAAATGACTACTTCATCTAAAAACTTAAGCTGATAGAGAGTTGAATCGTTTAATACTTAATCAGGTTACACTCTAACAAGATCCAATCAGAAACTCAAAAATAAAATTAAATTTGGTGATTTAAACAAATTCAATAATTTAATATGTTTTGTTTCATTAAATTACTCAACATATTCTTTTCTAACATTATCAAATAATGATTTTTTTAAAGTAGTGAAAAAAATGTGTATGTACAAAAAAAAAAAAAGAGGAAGTAGGAAGATAACAAGAATGAATATAGTATTATGAAAAAAGCGCGTTAATTAGAAGTTTGTAGGAAGATGGCATAAAGACTGTGGATTAATTTTTTGTAGATTCAAAGTGTTTTGTGGAGTGTAAAGAATGAACCCACTACCAGGGGTGGGGAAAAATATCGAAAACTCGGTATACCGCGTTCGCCGTATCGAAAAATACCGAAAAATGTCGAAGTTTCAACATACCGAAATTTTCGGTACGGTATGGTTGCCGTACCGATAATTTCGGTACGGTATCGGTATTGGATATTAAAATTTTCGGTATATCGGTATACCGAAATTATTTTCAGTATTTCGATATCGGTATACCGATAACGATATACCGAAAATTTTATATTTATTTTTTAAAAATTTAATTATACATAATACTATATTTAAGTATATATTATATTATTAATATATTTAAATTATTTTTATTTTATTATGTATCACATTTATTCATATATATTTTTTAAAATTTAAATAAGCTCTAATAAAAATAAATAAAAATATAATACACTTCTAAATTAAAATATAGGAGTATAAAATATAATAATAAAAAATTTATTATTTAATATATAATTATGAATAAATTAAAAGGAACATAAGTGTCAAAGTAGAATGTTTGAGATTAGAAAATTTAATTATTTTGAAATATTTTTATATTAATTTTATTATTTTGATTAAAATTAAATATTATTTTTCGGTATGGTTTCGGTAAATCGGTATTTTTCGATATGTTAAATTTTCGGTATGAAACGGTATGTCAATATTTCGGTATTAATTGGTATTTATCGAAAAATTGGTATGATGTAAATTTCGGTACGGTATCGGTATCCGATTTAATTTACCGAAATTTCGGTATACCGAAAAATCGGTATACCGAAATTTCGGTATCGTTATCGGTATGAATTTTTCCATACCGAAATTTTCGGTACGGTATCGATACGGTATCGGTATTTTCGGCATACCGATATTACCCACCCCTACCCACTACAATTTGTGTTTCACGCCATTCGCATCACACGATGCACATTTTCTTTTAATGAGATTTCTTGCATCAACTGTCTATTAAAATTTTAAATTTTGGAAAGTCCGGCAGTCACGCGAAATTTTTTTAAGACGTCCGATTGATAAATAAAAATACATTAAAATCACATACTTACACATAACACTGTAAACATACACTAACAAATTGAAGCACAACATAAACAAAAGTAAAGAAAAGAAAAAGTGAGAAGCTTTGGAGGTAAAATTCAAACATTAATTAAACTCAAAATATAAAACTCAATGAGACATTTAAATAAATTATAAAAAATAAGTGATTTAATACTAATATATTTTTTAAAATCTTATTTTAGCATATAATAGGTAGTTTTTGGGTGTTACACCGTAAAATTATTAATGAGTTAGTAAAATTACAAATAAATTCTAGATTTATGAAAAAGTGTAATCATGAATTCAAATTTATGTGTTTGGGTTTAGAACATACGATATCTCAATGAAACGTTTATCAAAATTATTGTTCCAGACTGCTCCGCTCATATGTATTTGGCTATAGAAGCCCATTAGTGGAATTATAACATGTACATATTGAATGCCCATTAAAAAAATTGGATATAAATTATTGTTCATCTTCTTCGTATTGCCGCCAATCTCCAGTGTCGCGGACAGCGACAGCGTTAGAGCAGAAGGGAAAGAAGTTCTGATAATCGGATTTTTTTTTTCAAAATCAAGGATGGCGATTGCTCAAGAGTTTTATCCAAGCGAAGAGGATTATTTGTACGAGGAGGAAGCCTTGAGGAACCCTAATAATTTGAAGTTGTGGTGGCGATACCTAACTGCCCGAAGTGATGCCACGTTCATGAAACGATCGATTATTTACGAGCGTGCTCTCAGTCTCAAAGCTCTGCCGGGAAGCTACAAGTTATGGCACGCTTACCTCCGCGAACGCCTCGAAATTGTGAGGAACTTGCCCATTACTCACCCCCAGTATCAAACCCTTAACAACACTTTCGAACGAGCTCTCGCTACGATGCACAAGATGCCGCGAATTTGAATCATGTATCTGCAGTCACTGACACAGCAGAATCTCGTTAGCAAGACAAGGCACACTTTTGATCGGGCATTGTGCGCTCTCTCAGTTACTCAGCATGATCGAATTTGGGAATATTATTTGGTCTTTGTGTCGCAGAAGGGGGTTCCGATTGAGACCTCGTTGAGAGTGTGTAGGAGGTATTTGAAGTATGACCCTAGTCACATTGAGGATTTTATTATTGACTTCTTGATTAATTCGGAGTTGTGGCAGGAGGCCGTGGAGAGCCTGGCTGGGGTTTTGAATGATGACCGGTTTTACTCTGTAAAGGGGAAGACGAAGCACAGATTGTGGTTGGAATTGTGTGATATTTTGACCCTATATGCCAGTGAGATATCAGGATTGAATGTTGATGCCATAATTAGAAGCGGAATTCGCAAGTTCACAGACGAGGTTAGGAGGCTGTGGACATCGTTGGCCGATTATTACATACGGACAGGTTTGCTTGAGAAAGCCAGGGATATTTTTGAGGAAGGGATGACAACAGTAATTACAGTGAGAGAATTCAGTGTCATATTTGATGCGTATTCTCAGTTTGAGGAGAGTATGCTGTCTATCAAAATGGAAAGCATGGATGATAGTGATGAAGAGGATGATGAGGAACTCGGAGAGGAGTCGGAAGAGGATGATCGGTTGGATATTGAGAAGTTGCGTAAGAGGATTGACAAGTTTTGGATGAAGGATGACAAGGATGTGGATTTGAGGTTGGCAAGGTTGGAATATCTGATGGATAGGAGGCCTGAAATGGCTAACAGTGTGCTTTTGAGACATAACCCTCACAATGTAGAGCAGTGGCACAGAAGAGTTGAGCTTTTCGAAGGGAACCCAACAAAACAAATTTTAACTTACACAGAAGCTGTGAGGACAATGGATCCTATGAAGGCTGTGGGGAAACCTCATACTTTGTGGGTTGCATTGGCTTATATGAGAGCCACAAAGATGTCTCTAATGCCCGGGTGATATTAGATAAAGCAGTGCAGGTGAACTATAAGACGTTGGACCATCTAGCCAGTGTCTGGTGTGAATGGGCTGAGATGGAGCTCAGGCACAAAAATGTCAAGGGTGCTCTGGAACTGATGCACCGCGCTACTGCAGAGCCGTCAGCTGAGGTTAAGAGGACAGGTATATTTTCATTACTTAGTGTTTGATTGTTTGATTGTGTAGATTAATACTGATGAAATTATGTTCTTGTCCTGCTTGAACTTGTAACTTGATTTCCTGCTTGAACGTGTAAATTGATTTCTTATCTTTTTTAGTGGCTGCTGATGGCAATGAACTGGTGCAAATGAAGCTTCATAAATCCCTCACGCTTTGGACATTTTATGTCGATTTGGAGGAAAGCCTGGGAAGCTTGGAATCTACTAGAACAGTTTATGAGAGAATACTGGACTTGAGAATAGCCACCCCCCAAATCATAATAAATTACGCAATGCTTTTGGAAGTAAGTAGGTTTCTATTCTCTCTCGTGTCCTTTATTATCCCTGTTTGGTTACACTAAATTAGTTTGCTTGTACCATTTATCCAGGATAACAAGTACTTTGAAGATTCTTTTAGTGTCTATGAGAGAGGAATCAAGATCTTCAAGTACCCGCATGTAAAGGATATATGGGTCACTTATCTCTCCAAGTTTGTTAAGAGATATGGGAAATCAAAGTTAGAACGAGCTCGGGAATTATTTTAAAATGCAGTTAAAGCGGTATGTTAGTTTTTTTATGCTACTTTCTTGAATTGTAATCGTATATTCTGAATTGGAGACCTATAGGTTATTTTCTCTGCTCTTAGAATTTTTATTTAATTTTTCTGTTCTTCTAACCATCTCTCTTGAATAAGGATCTAAATAGTAATCCCTTCGTCCCGTTTCAATGTTTAAGTTTGCTTTTTGCACGTTGATTAAGGAGTATAATATTTTAATAGATAGTGGGTGGAAAGATATACTCATATTTAATGTAAAGTGGGTAGGTGTATTAGTGTTGGATGGTATATTAATTGTTTTAGGTGGATCCCATATTCCAAAAAGAAAAACGTAAACGTAAACATTTAAATGGGACGGAGGGAGTATATGTAGGGGTGCTTGTGTTTAAGTTGGATTGACCACAGACTATAAGGAAATTCTCTATTATCTTACTGTTGAGGAAAGAAAAATCTTTTTGAAAAATGGTCCTCATTCAACCTTAAGTTGACACCTAGCATAGAAGCTTTGAAATGTCAGTTTCGTGCTTTGATGAAAACTCGACGACATTATTATTGTATGACACTACTATTCTGTTATGTACAGCATGTTGATTTAATATTTAAGATTTGACCGGATGTTAATTTGTGCTCTAGCATATGTTATCAAGAGCTGTACTTTGAATCATAAACACAGTGATGTTTTGTCCACTCATTTTCAATTTATATTATTCAAGATGATCACTAATATCGTCTCTCCCTTTGATTAGGCCCCTGCAGATGCTGCGAAACCTATTTTTCTTCAATATGCTAAGCTTGAGGAAGACTACGGTCTGGCTAAAAGAGCGATGGAGGTGTATGATCAGGCAACAAAGGCCGTCCCACCCAATGAGAAATTGGGCATGTATGAGATATACATTGCTCGGGCAGCTGAAATATTTGGTGTCCCAAAAACAAGACAGATTTTTGAGCAAGCAATTGAGTCGGGTCTTCCAGATAAGGATGTGAAAATCATGTGCTTGAAGTATGCTGAACTTGAGAGCCCGGTTGAACTTGATTGTAGTCGTGCTTTGTGTAAGCATGCTTCTCAGTTTGCTGACCCACGAACTAACCCTGAATTCTGGAACAAATGGCACGACTTCGAGGTGCAGCATGGAAACGAAGATACCTTCCGAGAGATGCTCCAAGTGAAGAGAAGCGTCTCTGCTAGTTATAGCCAGGTATTCATTTACTGTCTCTCTGCGTTTGTGAACATATTCCATATTTTTCTAATCTCTCCAGAGGCACTTTATTTTGCCGGAGTACTTGATGCAAAAGGATGTTGTCAAGAAGGCTGGTGTTGCTGATGCTGTCCTGGAAAGGCAATTAGCCAATGACACCACATGGAAAGAAACAGGTAGAAGGTTAGGATTTGTGAGCGCTGGAATGCAACAAAATGGAGTAGAGACAAGTGCAAATAGAGAGGACATCGAACTTCCAGAGGATAGTGAGTCAGACAAGGTTGAGATAGCCCAAAAAGAAGTCCCAGCATCTGTATTCGGAGGTTTGATACGGAAAAGGGACGAAGAAGACAAGGGAGGTAATGAATCGAATGCTAAACAAAGCAAAGAAGACCAAGGCAATTTAGAGCGATTTAAAAAGAGACGAGGCGCTTAGATTGCTCCAGCTTTCGCTCTGAATGTTTCATTATATTATTCCTTTTTTATTTTTTTTTACCATGATCAAATAGTGATTTTTTAAATTAGTGAAAAAAAAAGTGTGTGCGTGTAGAAAAAAAAAAAGGAAGTAGGATGATAACAAGAATGAATATCTATTACTCCGTGAAATTAGAAGTTTGTAGAAAGATGGCATAATGATTGTGGATTAATTTGTTGTAGATTCGGAGTGTTGTGTGGAGCACTACAATTTGTGTTTCACGCCATTCGCACCACATGAGACACCTTTTCTTTTAATTACTAGAGATTTCTTGCATTAACTATCCATCAAAATTTAAAATTAAGGACAGCTTATATTATTTGTGAGGAGGCCCATTTCTGGGCCCAAAATAATAAGAGCCCAAATTAGAGTTAGTGAGTAGTTTGGTCATTAGGTTAAGGAAGTAGAGAGAGATTAGAGAAGCATATTTTGGTTGGCGATAGATAAAATCCATCATTGTTAGTTAAATGATGAAAAAATATGGCTACTGCAGTCAAGTGTCATCGTTCTATCTGTTTGATTCCTTTTGTATGTTGTGAATGTATAGTTGAAGGATTTGGTGGAAAAATGTGTGTATTACGCACGTGGTAACGTACGTGGGTTATACAATTGATAATTGAAGAAAATAATAAATAAATAAATAAATAAATAAGAAAACATTTGAAATTATTTTCATCATCAAATAGCAAACGCGGCGCCCACTCGATAACTTAACTTTTAAGCCTTGAAATTTGAACCCAAAGCGAAGGGCATTCCCGTCATTCACCGGTTCCAATTCGATATCACAAATTCACCATTCAGGCATCTCCCTTCCCCCAACTTCACACTGAAAAATTCCTCCGATTTGATCTGCTGAGTTTCCCTATTTTTGTGCTTGAGCGATTGAGAAAGAACAACAAGAATAATGGGGCTTCTCTCAAATAGGTCGATAGCCCTAGTTCTCTGTCGAATGTATCTTTTGTTTTATTTCAGTTTCTGATTGTAGGTTGGGCTGATATTATCTCTTTTCTTTATCTGTGATGTGAATTTAAACGCGAAGAATCGAAAGGAGCAGCCTCAAACCAGGGGATCACATTTATTCATGGCGCACTGCTTATATCTATGCTCATCACGGTTAGCTATTCTCATCTAAATCTATTCAACTTTCTCTTAATTGAGTTACAGTAGAGTAGAGTAATTGTTGTGGGCTTCTTATGGTTGTTTGTTGTTCTGTAAGATTTTGAATGTTTACTTGTTTAATTTGCTTCTCAGGTAAATCTCGAAATCATTTCCAGCTGTTAGACATAGACAAAGATTTGGTGTTTAATTAGTAGGTTTGACTTTGGAGTTGGGGGAAAATCAATTTGCTTATTTTTCTCCGAGAAATGTTGTTTGTGTATCTTAAAAGGCTCCTTTTTGTTTTCCTCCCAACAAATTTTGCTGCAATTTTGTCTGACAAAATAGTTTTTAATTTTAAATTTGCATTGTCATTCTTCAAGAAAATGTTATGATAATCCTGAGATAAACAAGACAATGAATATTTTTGGGTTTGGGGGAAAATCAATTTGCTTATTTTTCTCCGAGAAATGTTGTTTGTGTATCTTAAAAGGCTCCTTTTTGTTTTCCTCCCAACAAATTTTGCTGCAATTTTGTCTGACAAAATAGTTTTTAATTTTAAATTTGCATTATCATTCTTCAAGAAAATGTTATGATAATCCTGAGATAAACAAGACAATGAATATTTGCGTCAATAATAGTGTTCTCATAATAAGAAAAGATAAAATAACCTCTTTATATTACTGTTGCTACAAAGCCATACTTAGAATTTTGTTTGGTTGAGTACAGGCATCTATGTAGGTGACGATAAAGTCATTCATTTCACCAGGCGTGGCCAAGAAGTGGGTACTGGTACTGTGCTAGATCTTCTCCTGGTAAGCTCAGGACCTACGCGTTCTCATATACCATGTTCCACCTGTGTCCCAACTCACGCCGCACACGGGGTGGTGTCTTCATGTCTGGACTGCTTCCTCGCTGGTGGTATTTTGTACCGATTTGAATATGCTGTCAGCCCTGCTCTTTTCCTTGCAAAAGCACGTGGAGGAACTTGTACACTAGCCGTCACGGACCATGATGAAGATGTGGTTCATCGAGCCAAGTACCTCCTCAACAATGGCTTTGGGTGCTATAATGTGTTTAAGAACAACTGTGAAGACTTTGCTATATACTGCAAAACAGGATTACTTGTGCTGAACCAGTATACGGCAGGACAAAGCGGACAAGCTGTGTCTATCATAGGTGGACCTTTTGCAGCTGTTTTATCTACACCACTGCGCCTCGTCACCACTAACGTTTATGGGATGGCTGCCACGGCTGTTGGGGTTTATTGTGCTGGACGCTATGCTGGGGATATTGGTGTGAGGCCTGATGCAGTGAAGGTTCCTGTTGAGGATCTTACGAGACGGCTAGCAACTGGTATGCTTCAAGTCCTTGAACCAGGTGTCTCTGCTTTACCAGCTCTTGCTAATTAGCCGCTGTGTTGTATTTTCATTAGATATGAGAATGTATGCATGGATAACATATGCAATATTATCTTGATCTCTGGTTATATTATGACTTTTGAATACTAAGTCACTTAATGTTGTGCCTTGGTTTATTCATTGAGCTTGATATGTATGTCTCCAGACACTAAGATGAATCAGTTGGATGGATGTAAAATAATTTATCATACAAAGTGAATTTCTTTTATGTAAAACAATGATAATTTATGCTCATCTGACATCACTGATAAAACAAACTTCTTCAAATTACATAATACTCCGCGTTATTATTTTGATCATATATTTTAGGCAGACCCGCGGGTACCCACCCGGCCCGCACGATATGGGCCGGCCAGACCCGCCCCGGACCCATTTTGAAATGGTCCGGGCCCGGACGGGCCCGGGTATTATCTTAGATAGGGGTACTAAT
Source organism: Pogostemon cablin (assembly GCA_023678885.1). Taxonomy (NCBI): domain Eukaryota; kingdom Viridiplantae; phylum Streptophyta; class Magnoliopsida; order Lamiales; family Lamiaceae; genus Pogostemon; species Pogostemon cablin. The sequence goes on from CM042986.1 coordinate 418,922, forward strand.
CCCGGCCCGTACAAAAAAATATTATATTTTTTATTTTAATAATCATTAAAAATTTTAATAATTTCTTTTATGATTATTATTGTTATTTATATTTTATTTTTATTTTTTTATATAATTATTATTTGAAATTATGGAAAATGATGAAGTAAGATAGTTAGTGATTTATGGTGACATAAAATTAAAAAATAAAAAAATAAATTAAAAAATATAAAAAAATAAAAAAGGAGAGCATGGTGAACCCGCCCCATTTGGGTTTGGATCTAGGACTATAAAATAAGGCCCGTGCGGATATGAGACGGGCACTTTTAAAACGGATCGGGTCCGGGTAGTTGGTTACCCACTCCAAACCCGATCTGTTGACATCCTAATATATTTATATGTGGATAAGTTTTTGATGCTTCATCAACAATAAAAGATGGAATTTTTTATGTATATGTCGGAGAATATGTGCCCACTCTGTGTAATAACATAATAATTATATAAATGAGTTACAGTTTATTTATTACTCCTATTTTTTAAAATAAACTTGAATCTCATAAATATTTTAGGGGTAATATTATTTTAAGATGAAAAGATGTCGGACTATAGTGGCCATGATGATTGGTGGCTTGCCTTTGTCTACCGTGATAAAGATACCGATTTATTTATTTTTTTTTAAATATTAGAATTTAGACTACATGCATTTCATTACTCTAAATAAGAATAATTTACATTGCATATTATGCATGTCATTATTAGAATTTAGACGCCAATTGAGCATATCACTATTCTAAGAAAAACACTTGTATGGAATGGATAAAAAATATAATATTATTATCACTTTCACCATAAAATGTTATTACTCTCGTTATAAAATATTACATTTTTTTATTTATACTATAAATTGTTCATTAAATAGTTTACTGCATCATTATCATTTTTCATCAATTGAGTATCACTTTTTTCCTAATAATGTTATCACTTTTTATCCGTCTCACATAAGGGCTCTCACACAAGACTTACCTCCATTCCAAACTCACATAAGGACTGTCACACAAGACTTACCCCTAATCCAAACATATATTGTCGAATAATAATATAATATTAAAAAAATAATATAATAATATTCACAATTTTTAAGTGACTAAATAATTGAAAATTCACGATAATTGAGTTTTTCGTACACGTCCATAAAGAAAGACTACACCATATTAAATATTTTACTTTTATTCTTTTTTTTTTTTTTTTGAATTATAAGACAAGATGTGCATGATATATTCTAATAGGAGATCATCTAGTCCAGTAAATATTAGCGTACAAACTCCTAGTCCAAAAAACAATTGACGATGGATGGTAGAAGGGGGTACGAGATTAGGTCAGATAATCCGTTGGGATTTGGGGGAAGAAGTCGCAGAAGAGGAGGATGCCCGTCGACCAGATCCGGCGAACGGTGTGGTGGTTTCGCTGGAGCAGCAGGAGGTATGAGAGAGCTATTAAAAAGGAAATGAGGAAGATTATTAAGTTCTTAATTATATTAATAAATATTAATGTCAATCTTGGAATAAATTTTTAATTCTTGATTGGAATCTGAAGATGCTAATTATACAATCGATGCAATTTATTTTGGTATCAAGTGGAGGCTTATTGACAATTCAATGCATCCGAATCTGTATGCCCAACAAAATTAATTATTTAATTTATTGATTAGGGTTTTATTTTTATTTAATCTGAAAACAGTTTGACTAAAATAAAGACTTTTATCATTGAAAATAGTAAATTTAATTTGTTGCACGTATGAAAAGTAACATGTCAGTTGTTGAATTATCTACTAATTATTCACGAATCGAGACAATTCGATCTACATGCTCGGTTATACTTAGGTGTTTTTTTTTTTCCTACCTGAAATAATTCGATTGTAAGAAAATTTTGCACGTGTCTTCAATATTTATGGATTCTTTCAAATTCTTTTGATTTAATTCAAATTTACAGCACAATGCATTTGATAGTATTAGTGAATTATGATTTAGTAAAGACTAACTTTTTGTTTTTAATCACTGATGAAAAATATTTATTAGCAATAATTATAGTTTTGGAGAATAAATTTTCTAGAGCAGAGTGTTTAGTATACAAGACACAAGATATATACTTATTAAAAACATATTTCCATTTGAATCATTTACGAAAAATATATATACTATCTTATTTTTGTCAAAAATAAACGAACAAGAACCATCCACGGACACATGGTGATGTCTTAATTTTAATTAGAAAAAAAATATACTCCATATATATATTTATTTTATGAAAATTAGAATTTAAAATATTTATTTTTTCGTTAAATAGAAGAAAAAGAACAATTGTAAAATTTAGGGAGATTACTACTAGGTAAAAAAAAAACTCTTAATTATTATAAGATACAAACATACAAAAACATTACTACTAACTATAAAAATATATAGTGATATTACAATATTACCCCTACAATGTGCTGCATATAAATGTTGTGTGCAGCAAAAGTGAGTGCAGTAAAAAAAGTGTGTGCAGCAAAAAAGTGGGGTGGTCCGGCGAAGTTCATGAGACGGCGGCAGAATTCCGACGATCGGCCGACAGCAGCGGCGGCTGTCCGGTGGAGCTCCGGCGACCGGCCGACGGTGGTCTGGCAGAATTCTGGCGGGGCGGTCGGTCCGACGGTGGTCCGATGGTGGGTGAGGGTTTAGGGTATGTGGTTTAAGTGTATGAGTTTGATGTTATATTTGGTATTTTACTTTAATATTTTGTATTATGTGAGAGTAATTATTTTAAATTAATGTATCTAGTAGTAATTAGAGATACAAAGTGTGTACCTATTAGTAATTATTTCTAAAATTTATTTAATTTGCATTTAATTATATATTTTATGGAGAAATTATTGTTTGTGATATATTAATATTTTATTTTTTATTAAAAACATTTGTTGTCATTATCCTCAACACGGCTCATCATATCAAGTGTCACACACACATGCATGGTCAATAATAACTTACCTTTCTATTTCTTTCTTCTAATTTTCTGGAGAATGCAATGAATTGATTTTATGTACGAGGATATAATTATGGATTAATTGAAAAAAAAATCACGAACTTTATTCCTATTGTAAATTAATCCTCACTTTTGAGAAATTGTAAAAAAAACCATAACTTTTAAATATTGTTGTAAAAAAAATTCAATTTGTAACTAAAAGTAGGATTTTTTTTTATTTTTTTACAACAATACTTAAATGTGGTGATTTTTTTTGTAATTTTTCAAAAGTAAAAATTAATTTGTAATAGGAGTAAAGTTCGTGATTTTTTTTTGCAATTAACCCTATAATTATTGTCACCCTCACATTTTTTTTCTAACGCACTTATTTGTTGACACTCTTTTTCACTTATTTTGATTTCATGCAGTTAATACACCAATAAATATATGGAGTATTTTGATTGGATTTATTTATGAAATAGAAAATAGAAAAATATTTTTTAATAACCTTATAAATTTATAGGGGATGGAAAGAGAATTTATTTATTTACAATAAAGGGTAATAAAAGGAATCATTGGGCTTTTGTAACAATTTAAGAAATGCGTATAGATGAAGTAATAAATAAGTGCTACCTTGGCCGAACGGCATAAAATATCGGAAGCTTTTATTTCGTGCAACTGGAATGACAGAAACACCCCTTCACTATCCCACTGTTGATTTAGGATTAGGAACACCCACTAAATTTAGGGGATTACTTGGGTGACCACCTGGTCACATATGACCCAAAACTTCATCCATTATTACAGGTAATTAATCTTATATTATTTTTTAAATAAATATTTTATTTGTCACATCATCATTTTTCTTTAAATTTTGAAAATGATGCGGTTGAAATTACGGATTTTGTTAAGATTTTTTTTATATTTTTAATTTATTTAATATTTCATTATTCTAAAAATATTTATGCTTATAAAATAAAAAACAAAAAGAAGTGGAAAATTTTTAATTTTTTTATTTAATACAACTTCTTACTAAAAAATTATTTTGTTATTTGTAATAATTTATCTACAATATAGTTTAATTAAATAAATATAATTTCTTTTAAAATAAATACCACTTTTTATTATTAAGATTATTAATATTTTTTATTTGTATCACAAAATTTATTTCATTAAATAATCTGATGCAATATTTATATAAAATTGAACTTTTTCATTAAAAATATAAAAAAAATTAAATAGATAATTAATTAAAATATTAATGTTTTTTCATTGAAATATTAATTAAAACTTTAAATAGATAATTAATTAAACGATAAAGATAATATAGGTAACCGTCTATTCAAGTATTCTGTAGATATTACATGTTTTTCATCCAACCATTCCTATATTTTAGTGGATATCTAACGATAGTTATGATTTTTGTTATACATGACCAGGGGAATCTGCCCTAAATTTATTGAAAATATTTACGTGGATTGAAAATTTCAATCCATTATGATAAACATTATGATAAAACTTTGTTACAATAGTTTAATAGTATCTGGTAACGAATGTGTTGAGAGTAACGATTTTGAAAACTTTACATAAAACTTGTCAGAAAATGAAATTTAATATTTTAATTTTTGATAAACAAATTCACACATACTATTTTTATATGTTTTATAAATAAATTCACACCACAAATAAGAAAATAGACATAATCTAACAACCCCACAATATACTATAATTTCAAAATTACCGCATTTTACCACTCACATAAATTATTTTACAATTTATACAGCAAATTACCTAAATTACCACATTTTGCCACTCACATAACTTATTTTACCATTCGTATACCAAATTACCTTTAAAAGTAAAAAAAAAAAAAAAAATTTCTCTATAAACTTAATATGGCAGGAAGGGAGTAAGTGGTATCATAATATAATTGCAAACCATCCTATGCTCACCCGCATTCAGAAAATGTCCAGTAATAAAAAAAAAAGTGTATATTAATGAAAAAAAATTATACATTTTATTAGCTAATTTTTGTTAATTTTTTTTATGAAAACAAAAGTTATATAATTATTAAAAAATAAATATATATTATTGAATAAAATTAATACACTTATAAATGTCTTTATCTTTTTTTATTTTCATTCATCCAAAAGAAAAAAACTTCACCATACTAAAATAATAAAAAGCTAAATAACCAACATTTTTCTTATATATATTTTTTATTTACAACAATATTACTCCTGTTAATTTCTATCACGTCTAACACAATTTATCATTTATTTATTATTATAAAAAATATCAAAATACCTTTAAAGTAATATTCTTTTAAATGAAAAAAAAGTAAAATTTTCTTTTTATATTTTTTATGGAAGATGTATAAAATAGACTACTTTATTGCAAGCATGGTTTTTAAAACCTTTTATAATTACATTTTGTTAATTAAATTAAAAAATTTAGAAGCGTTAATATCTATTACTATTATAATACGAATGCGACTTGAACTGGTTTGTGGCCAGTTTCAAGCCCGTAGCCGGTCACCCCGATCCCTTCCTCCTTACGTGGCATGATTTCGGTTTATACGTGGCGTCTTCTCTCCCATTTCACTCTATTCTCTCTCTCAGATCACTGTTGCTCTCACACAAATCACAGACTCTTCTCCTACTTTGCCGTTCTATTCTTCTTCACCGCTCGCTCGCCGTCGTCAAGTAAACCTTTTATTCTCTCTGATTTTCTTATCTTTGATGTGGGTTTTCAAATTAATTGTCGTCTGTTTGTACCCTTGATTGATTGCCAAAATTGCATCAGAATTGAATGTTGTTTGCATTGTGAATCTGATTTTCTAGGGTTCTTATCAGAGTTAATGCTTTGATTCAAAAGACACGCATATACATATCCACCGTTCGAGTCTTCCTTTCGCCGCGATATATTCTTTCAGTCTCACGTTATCCTGAATTGCCTGCTTTTATAAAAATTCCACAAAGGTACATCTTGAGCCCTAATTGCTAACCCAAATTTGGATTGTGAAGTTCTCACGGGTTTTTTTTTGCTTTGGTGATCAGTTATCCGTTCAATCACAGACGCACCACCACCACCACCGCCATAGTTTCAGCTTTGACACCGAGGTATGAAATTATGATTTCATTAGTGTTACTTTTTTTTCCGCTGCATGTGATTTCTTTCCTTTTGCTGGACTTTTCAATGCACATTTAAATTCATTGCTGAGTATTTTTGTTGCTTTCAAATGAATTCGTAATCATTTTATATTAAATGTATAGGGTGATGTAATTTTTATATTGTGTTCTACTTTGTTTTAGATTTTGTTAGGGATGAAGTCACAATTGGACTACTAACAGCAATGATTTCAAGGTATAGTTCTTGATGATTTTCAATTTTTGGTTGTATATAGATTCAGATGTGACATTGTTTTCATATTAGATGTGAAAATAGCAAACTTTAATCGAGTCTAATTAATGCATTTAGTTATGAAAGTTCAGCCTTAAACTTAATTTGTTGGAAGTATTTAATTTGATAACCTATTGGTTTTTTGTTGCTATTGTAAGATTCAATGAGATTCTTGACGAAAGCAACCTAGAAACGTGTGATTTAGTAACAGTCATGTATTTAGTAATGTATAGTAATAGTGCCTTTTTATATTTCTATGCAGCAACAATGGCATAAGAGTGGTGTCCTAACATCTGCAGCATCTATCGGGTAATGCTTATTTCCATGTTGAACTTAGGGTTCCACCAACACAAATTGTTCTCCCCCCACGGCTTACGAAAATGAACTTACTCTATCTAATTAGATGCTTGATAGAAAAAGTGAAATGTACTATTTTGGCTTTTAATTTAAGGTGCATTAAGCTCTTATGAAAAAGTTGGTGAGGTAACATCAGGTTTAATACCAAAGCAAAGATGCCTACTAATGTTGAATAAATACCAAACACGTTTAATTTAGATAAGAAAATGCAGATAATTTTTATTTATTTTAGTTGTTTGTCAAAAATTTTGTCTGGGCACTGGAGCTAGTATTCCAGTCATGCCTGGACGTAATTCTATTGTTTTTATATCTCAAGTAATTCTGACCCATTGTTCAAGTCAAAATGTCATAGATTTTCTGGCAATTAAATTTCCAGTTTCTTATTCACATTATATATTCGTTTTCTTTACAATTGAATTAAGTAGAATTCCTAGATCTCATGGGAGAACGAGAACTTTAAAAAGCATGCACTGATGCTTGGAAAATTAATATCTTTACTCCAAACTCATAAGTATGAGTAATGTATACGAAATGATCAAAAAGTTCGTACTTATCATTAGTTAATCTCACCTCTTAAGAAGATATCTGACTTGTTGAATGCCAATGTAAAGAAAGTGACTTCATGAGATGGTATGTATGCTGGATGTATTAATGGTCCCCAGGCAGAAGTACATCTTTTTTCCCTTTGAGTACAGTTTGAGACCTACTATCAGTATCTTACAATAGCTACATCTTCTGCTGTTGTAGATGTACAATTTTGAGTTTGTGTCTGTTTAGTAAAACAATTACTATACCAAGAATACTGAGTTAGTGCTTTATTACAGATCAACGGTATTGGCAAACATCTTCCAGGAGCTAGGGGTGGGATTGTTGCTAAACCTTCTCCCCTAATTTGTTGCTTAAGTGTTGCAGTCCCGGTCGCGCCCAGTTACCCTGAAGCAGAGCTACTCCACGTGGTAAATGCTTCTATTTGTTAAACAGCGTCCTGTATTCTCTATCAGGCCTACTATTTGGCGCACACTTTTCATTCTGATAAATTCACTTAAATTCCTGCAAAAAAAAAAAACTTATTTTTTGTGCTACCTACCAACTTCGACGAACTCTTTATTGGAAAATGGTTCTTAGGCATGCAATTGTGGGGACTGTGTTCTTTTATATGTACACTTTCCCCAAAGTACTTTTATTGAACTGTTTAATACAATATTTTCTTAGGTTTTTTTGGTCAGTGGTCTTTGATTGCGCTTGTCGTCAAATAGTAAACAGAGTACAATATATGTAATGTGCTTGCTTTAGTAATTTGGATCTCATGTTGATATAGGACACCACAATGATTCTAAGAACGGAAGATTATCAAGACCTAATGAAAGTTGTTGCGGCAGACACTTCAGCTCAATCACCATTCCTAACCTAAATTACTTTCTATTGGAGTCGATCACACAATTGATGTAGAATTTGATGAAAGGGGATGCTCTCATGAAACCAAAATTTCCCATGAGATATGTGGTGGGCTTCCATTGAGTATTTTCTTCTTACCTACTATATTTGTTGCTTAGTGATAATATTCGCTATTAATATCTTCATGTTTTTGTTTAGGAGATGAATCTGCAGTGATCATATATACCAGTGGAACTACTAGATAGCCTAAAGGAGTTGTGCATACTCATATATACAGGTGTCTTCACAAAGGTATTGCTTTCACAATATACTTCTTCAGCGCTTACTAAATTTTTTTTTCCCTACTTGTCCAGAAAAACTGTGCTCTCTAGAGTGCCATTTGTACAATAAGCACTGATATATATTTTTTTCCATATGGCAGTAACCACGAGGACTTGGTGGTGTCTCAATTACAGTAAGTATTGAAACCGAGTATTGTTGGTTTTATGACATTCGGCAAAGGTACGTTGAGCCCTAATTTCTGACACAATTTTCGAGTTAGAAATTCTCACAGGATTTTGGTGATTGATTTTCCTGTAGATAAGCTACGCCATCCCAGTACCCCCAATTTCACTACCGGTATACTAGCGCCATTCAATTTTTACCCTAATCTATTCTTTTCTTTTCAATTATCTTCCCTCTAATGTGGGTCTTATTTATGTTTTTTGTTGTTAAAACTGTCAGGTTGTGATTCTTCTTTCACTTTCAGAAAATTCTCTGTTACTGGTAAGAATTTTTTTATCTCTTTTGATAAGAAATTACAATTTGGGTTGTGTTTTCTTCATAAGAATTTTTGTATTCAAGCTCTGCATAAGTTTCTGGCATATTTGTTTGTTCTTGATGGTAATTATGCTTTCTTTAAACAGGATGATGATTGATTACAAAGGTGTAGATGATCAATGATAGCATGCACGAAATTTATGTGCATTTTCACGGACAAAGACAGTAAATTTTCCAAACTTTTTCTCAAATTTTCAATTTGTTTGTTCTTCTTTGACTATTCTTCAACATTTTTCTGGAGATGTTTGATTTGAGGGTCTCTCTTTCATCGATCTTAACCCAGAAGGTTTTAATTGCTAATAATTGAAGTGCTTTAATGATGCGTGATCGAGCTGTTTAGGACCAAATAGTTAAAGGTATTGAAAACTTCTTTTTTTACTGAATTCTAGAAAATCTTGTAGATCTTTAAACTGAAGTCTATTGCAGTACATGTTACATGCTCTGTATGTCACTCCATTATTTGAGCTTGTAAAGTAAAAAACACAGGCTGACTGGCCTATGAAACTACATAAATTTTTTTGCAAATTTTAGTGCAAAAATGCCTTGGTTCTTTTGACATATTTGAGTGTTGGGGATCGCATATTCTTCTCTCTTTATTTTGAATTTTGTTTTGTCATGACTATCAGATATTGATGTATGAGAGATGTCTTTGTATTAGATATTTGAGGCAAAATGTCTAAAAGTTTTTGTTGTATTATACTCTATTTTGTTTAAACATACACTTTTCTCTACTTCCTTATTACCTTAAGATGCCATTAATGCACTTAATAATATGTGACTCATTCTTCTTGAACTGATTTGGAAATTTACCTAGATCCAATGGCTAGAACCCAGGAATCCCTGCTCCAATATCACAATATTTTATAAGCTCCCACCTTCTGTGTCGATTTATACAGTCACAACTAAACTAGACCTGAATGGTCATACCATCGACGACTCTGAAGTTTGCTGTTTTTTATTGACTATTACTTTGATTTTATAGAGAAACAAGAATGGTTTATCTGCAGTTTCACAATAAATATTAGCAAAATTCTTGGTGAAGTTGTCTTTTATAGAAAACAAATCAACTGTTGCGGAGAGCTCAATCATTCCCAACGCATTCAAGGTAAATCACTTGATTCTATGACAATTCAATACATCACCTATTTCAATTTCTTTAGTGTCAAAATTTTCATAAAAATAGAGACTGATGGGTGTACTTAAATGGTTAGGGATTTGGTACATTGTCTTACAATCTACTCATCTGTTTTTTATTGAAGATTAGATTAGTTCCTTATGATTCCCTTTGGTAGATATCATTAATAGCCAAGCCAAATATCATCTGCTAGCTACTTAATTTTCAAAAAAGATAAACACTGATTATATCCCAGCATTCTATAACAAAAAAGGATTCTTATAGTTATAATTGGGATTCTTGTTAAGTTTCGATTTGCTGAGATTGTATTTTCAAATTTATTGCTTTCTAATGTGTACTTTGTCTTACTTCTGTAGTTAAGCATGTGCTAATTTATTAATATGATAGTTATGAGAATCTCTCACGATTGGCTGTTGTGTTTTTCTTAGGGGCCTAAGAGTTGGAACATGATTTAAGGCTTGGATATGCACTATGACAAAGGACTTCTGCTTGCTGCCTATTAGTATGGACTCCTACACACGTGCGTATATTCTTACCATGTAAATACCTTTGTCTTAAATAAGTGACGATACTTGTTAAACTTAGAATAAATAAGGCTTGTTTACAATATAAGCCTACCTGGTTTACTTGAAACTTATATGTTAACATCTGCACAAGATTGTATTGTGTCTGCAAATTAATGACATCAAAGCCAATTATAGACGAAAGATGAAGATCTTTCAGATTAATTAGGGGGTTAATTACATAATTAATTAATGGGATGCATGTTATTGAGATTCAGTAAAGAAGAGAGAAATATAGAAAATGAGATACGAATTTCCTGTTTATGATGAGATATAGTTGAATTTTCTTTTGCTATCTTAGGAAAATTTTCTTGGAGCTTTTTTAATTGCAGTAGAAGTTTTTCTAAGTTGAAAATAAGATTTTGGAATGCTCTTGGTTCTTAGGTTCATGATTTTGATTCTTATTCATTTTCAGTTTATCAGATTAGGACTTTAAAGCTTGTTTTTCTTTATACTCATGTGTGATCTTAGTTGAAGAATTAAATCCTAGACTAAATAAAGTGCCATTGATGTTTGGAGCTCTATTTTTGAGGTTTCATGGTTTGTAAAGTTTTAGAAATTGAGACTTGAGAGCCAATGCTCACACTTTTGTTAGGTTTTGTAAGTTCAAATGTATCTAATTTCCTTAAAAATCATAATGTGATATGAACTTCATGAAGGGTTGGACTCAAATATAGATCAATTAAGAAATTCACAGTTCACTGTTTGTCAATCAAATTTTTGGAGTGGCAGTCAATCAGTAAAGAAAGTACCTATATTAAAAAGAAAAAGGCAGCCTTTCTTTTTAAAAAAAAAATTATAAAAGTGTTCTTATGGTGGTACAACTATTCTTTCTCTTTGTGCCTTTATTTGCATGAATTATGAAAGAGGATTAGCTTCAGGACATATTATTGCTAATGTATTACATATTTGAGACTAAAGATGTGGTTTTGAGAAGTTTAGTATTGGGGTGAGGTACTTAATTTCTCTTTGGTGTTCTTCACTATAAAGTTTATGTGATTATCCCATATCTCGTATCCTTTCAACACTATCAGAAGTGACGAGAAACTCCTTTTTACTCAATTTTTGCAAATGATTGAAATCGGCTGCAATTTACATTATATAATTCATTACTTTCTAAATGCTCTAATCATATGATTAAAGCCAGTTTAAAAATGACACTTGAGTAATGATCGTTACTTCTTGTTTAATCTGGTAAATGTTTTCTGAAATGGTCAGCATTCGCCCTTTTGTGCTATCACGAACGAGTTGAAATAACTGAAAGGGACCAACCAACATGAGTATAAACTTGATGATGAGGATAGGAGGGTGCAAGATGTGATTCTCAAACATGAGTTTAAACACATCACCATTATTTTGAAGAAATTCCTTTCTTGTTCCTACGTACCCAAATGAACACGATAATCTGAGAAGCAAGTGCATTCCTCAATTAATTTGTGACCTGCTTCCATGCACTAGCTTTTTGGAGAATGAGATGGAAATTTATTAGAATTTATGCTTCAAGCCTTATCATGTCCTCTTTAATCAATCTTATCTTGAGACTGACAAATCTTTAGAGGTGTTTATTTTGTATTACATGAGTTAGTTCATTAATACTTCCCATTGAGCAGACCTCTGATATGTAGTTAACATGTGTGTTGAAACTTGTCTAAGCAATGAACTGCCTGTCAATGTTGTGGTCTTGTCTTATTTACTTTTTATCACTTGTAAATTATTCAAATGAATATATTCTTTCTGTGTAATTTTGTAACAGTTACATCGATGTCCTTTAGTAGAAAATTCCATGAGAAATTTTTATTTTAATTAATCCAGAGTTTCGCTTTAAATAAAATACTTTCATAAGCATCCTTTTATCTGACTGATGGTAGATGTCATATCCATACAGTCTTAATGCTTGTATAATGTTGGATGGACTGAATATGTTCGTAAAGTTATTAAATGCGTGCATCAAGGGTCCTTGCAGCTCCATTGTTTGTAGTGGGAATGAGAATTGGTGCAAACATTTTGGTACATTCACTCTATTGCTTTTCACTTTATAAGGGAATAAAATGTTGATTATAGTATGCTTATCTTAATGTTGCTTGTAGGTAAAATATCATGGAGAGGATGGGAAGAATGTGCCAATTGAGAATGCTACTGCAGTTTGCTCTCCTTGGGATCTCTTGGTCAGTTATGTCAATTTACTTTAGAAGTATGTCAATTGTTTATTTAATACTAGGCAACTGAGATTATAGGGTTTCTTTCATAAGATTAGGATGCTCAAGAAGGGTTGGCGCTGCATTACGTAAACATAGTTGTTAATTGAAGATTTATTTTATACAATGTTGAGTAGATTGTATACTATCGGAGTACTTCTTTATTGTGAGTCAGACACATTCTTTTACAAATGTAATCTCATATCTTGTTCTTTATTATGTCAAGGCTCATTCAAAAGTTAAATGACAAGAGCTTGATAATGGTCTGCAACACTGCACAAATTTTTATGTTGCATACTTGTGACCCTAATTTATCTTGATTTTTGTACACAAATCCGAATGGAGTCTCTTTACAATAATGGTGGCTTCTTTGTCTCTTAAATGAGATTGATGCCTGCTAGCAAGTTTGATGTTCAATTGCTGTATTCTACTCAGTCATATTTCTCATAACTTATGTCGATCTTGATTTGTGTCAAATAGAATTCATATAAAAAGTTGCTTCTTTGTGTTCAATTGTTGTATTCTACTCAAGTCATATTTATCATACTTTCGTTCGTGATTTGTGACTTCTTTGTCTCTGAAATGAGATTGTGGCTTCTTTGTCTCTCAAATGAGATTGATGCCTGCTAGAAGACAAGGGCCTACTCATACATTCATAATTGCTCCATTCCAGTACAATTAAAAATTACTCCACTAAGTATTAATTAAAAAAAAAAAAAAACTATTATCTCTAATGATGATACACTATTATTAGCAGAAAAGATCACACTAAAAAATCTGGGCCGAACACCTTACGAAGTAAGGTGTGATATTACCTAGTAATTTTATAATAATCAGTGTAAACATGAACAATTTTTTTTTTAATGTGAATTTATCACAAATTAATCAATATAAAATTGAACAATGTATGTATAAGTACTTAGGTGAGATTATATTATATTTTCTAATTAATCATTATTTTTTATTAAAAATATTACTCCCTCCGTCCCATAAAAATTGACACGCTTTCCTTTTTGGTTTGTCCCACTAAAGTTGACACATTTCCTTTTTGGTTTGTCCCACTAAAGTTGACACATTTCTTTTTTAATACATGGGATCCACACAAAAATAATTAATCTATTCTCATGGAATCCACATATCACATCTAATACGATTACCCACTACACATTAAATATTATTTCTCTCACTTCACTTTACATTAAATTATTATACTTATTAATCTTCGTGCTAAAAAAAATATATCAACTCCTCCGGGTCGAAGGGATACGGAGGGAGTATTATTTATTTCCACTAATAACGTATTCTCCATCCATCTCAATAAATGAATTATTTTGCATCCCATAAACATACATCTTAGATAACATATTTACTACTCACTTTTTATGTAATAACGTGAATCCCATCAATTTGATAACATATGGAGTACTCCTATGATGATATGTCCCAAAAGAAAGATTAAACATTGGATTTTACAAATGGTAATCAAGATTCGGATTATTCTTCCTTAATTTTCTCTTTTCTTTTGTTGATTGGGACATTTACATTTCCATTCAAGATCCACTTTTTATTTACTGTCTATCCCTAATCCAACAAACTTCTCTCTAAAGTCAAATCTTTTCTTAAATAATTCGGCCTTCGCTGCTCATTACTCTTGTTCATGCTACATCCCTGAGATCTGTTTAACCACATTTCTCACTCCAATAATCACTCCTCTCCTTGGATTCTTGCAATTGCCCATGTCCCATGTTTCTCTCTCTACCCCCTCTCTCTCTATAATTTTAGATGAGCTTCTGAGAAAGCTTTGAACAGGGTTCACCCAGAGCTTTTCTTGAGCTCTCAATGCTCTCACACTGCTTATCGCCTTCAAAATATCTTCCATGGAGGTTAATTCCCAGATAAGAATTGCTCTGCTTTTTCTTCTCTCTTCTGTTTCCTTTGTCCGAAGCGCCACGAACCCTGATGATTTAGCCATACTAATCCAGTTCAGAAAGGGGTTGGAAAATGGTGAGCTCTTAAAATGGCCCGACAATGGCGGCGACCCCTGTGGCCCTCCTTCTTGGCCTCACATCTACTGTTCCGGCGGCAGGGTTACACAGATTCAGGTACAAGGTTTGGGTTTGAAGGGCCCGTTGCCTGAGAATTTCAATCACTTGTCTATGTTGCAAAATTTGGGCCTTCAGAAGAACAGTTTTAGTGGGAATTTGCCTTCTTTCAGTGGATTATCTGAATTGAGATATGCTTATTTGGACAACAACGAATTTGATACAATCCCATCAGATTTCTTCAATGGGCTTTTGAATTTGGAGGTGTTAGCTTTGGACAACATCCCTCTCAACGCCACAACTGGGTGGTCGTTGCCCCCTGCGTTGCAGGACTCAGCTCAGCTGAAGAATCTTACATTGATGAACTGCAATTTGGGTGGTTCATTACCTTCATTTTTAGGAAACATGTCTTCTTTGGAGGTTCTGAAGTTGTCTACCAATCGGCTTACTGGGGAAATCCCGGAGAGTTTTAGGGGTTATTTCTTGGAAATTCTTTGGTTGAATGATCAAATTGGGGGTATGTCTGGTCCGATCGAGATCGTCGCCAGTATGGTTTCACTCACTAGTCTTTGGCTACATTGGAACCACTTTTTCAGGTAAAATTCCAGACAACATTGGTGATTTAGTTTCTTTACAGAATCTTAATCTCAATGGAAATGATCTTGTTGGTTTAATTCCTGCTAGCTTGGCAAGTATGGCATTACAACATCTGGATTTGAATAATAATAATTTTATGGGACCTGTGCCTAAATTTAAAGTTGTTGAAGTTGTGTGTGCATCAAATCCTTTCTGTGTTCCTGATCCTGGAGCTCTCTGTGCTCCTGATGTTATGGCACTGTTGGAGTTTCTTGATGGGGTGAATTATCCATCTAGGCTCGTTGGAGCGTGGTTGGGTAACAATCCATGTAACATGTCTTGGCTAGGTGTAGGTTGTGATCCCAGTGGAAGGATTATCACCTTAAACTTGCCAAAATTTAATCTTTCTGGTACTTTGAGCCCTTCAGTTGCAAATCTTGATTCTCTTACATCCATACGTTTCGAGTCTAACAATCTATCCGGCTCGATTCCAACAAACTGGACTAGTTTGAAATCTTTGACACTGTTGGATGTGAGTGAAAACAACATTTCCCCTCCTCTTCCAAGATTTAGTAACAATGTGAAGCTTGTTATAGGAGGGAATTCCTTGTTGGATTCCAATCCCTCATCTAAGAATAACAGCTCTTCGTCTCAGGGTTCACAAAACAATCCCGGCCCATCTTCATCGGCCTCTGGTTCTGCATCTGCTAATCCTACAACTGAATCTGTCGGAGGAAGAGGATCTAAAAAGTTTTATGTGATTGTAGCCCCAGTTGCAAGTTTTGCAGTTCTACTTTGCTTGGTTGTGCCGCTTTCTGTGTATTTCTGTAAGAAGAAAAAGGAAGGACGAGCTGCTCCTAGCTCCCTCGTGGTTCATCCAAGAGCCCCATCTGATTCGGATAACGCAGTCAAGATTGTGGTGGCGGATAGCACCAACAGAAGTTTTTCTTCCTTGACTAGTGGCTCTGCTAGTATGAACAGCAGTGAATCTCATGTGATTGAGGCCGGGAATCTGGTCATATCGGTTCAAGTTCTTCGTAATGTGACCAAGAATTTCTCTCCCGAGAATGAGCTTGGCCGCGGAGGTTTTGGGGTGGTTTATGAGGGCGAACTGGACGACGGTACTAAAATAGCAGTGAAAAGAATGGAAGCGGGAGTAATCAGCAACAAGGCATTGGATGAATTTCGATCAGAGATCGCGGTGCTCTAAAAAGTTCGTCACAGGCATTTGGTTTCTCTTTTGGGGTATTCTGTGGAAGGGAACGAAAGAATTCTGGTTTATGAGCACGTCACAGGGTGCTCTTAGCAAGCATCTTTTTAACTGGAAGAAATTCCAGTTAGAGCCTCTTTCTTGGAAAAGGAGGCTAAATATTGCCCTTGATGTTGCTCGAGGAATGGAGTACCTTCATACCTTAGCACATCAGAGCTTCATTCATCGAGACCTTAAGTCTTCGAATATCTTACTTGGTGATGATTTTCGAGCAAAAGTATCCGACTTTGGTCTTGTGAAACTTGCTCCCGATGGAGAGGTCTGTCGTCACACGCCTTGCCGGGACTTTTTGATACCTAGCACCAGAATATGCTGGTAAGCGAACTTAAACATTGATCTGTGTATATATATTTGCATTTCGTTTTTGCTTAATTAGGGAATGAAAGTGATATGCAAGTGTTAGTATAGCTTAAAATGGCAATTTTGTTGCTTGATCTGTGGAAACAGTACAGTTTATAGTTGATAAAGTGATGTGTGTAAACTTTGGTTGGTTCAGTTACGGGTAAAATCACAACGAAAGCGGATGTGTTCAGCTTCAGTGTTGTGCTGATGGAGCTAATAACCGGAAGGATGGCGTTGGACGAGAAGCTGCCCTAGGAGAGCCAGTACTTAGTTGCGTGGTTCTGGCACGTCAAGTCAAGCAAGGATAAGCTAAAGGCTGCAATGGACCCATCCCTCGACAAGAAAGATGAAACCTTCGACAGCATCTGCATCATTGCTGAGCTTGCTGGCCACTGCACAGCACGCGGGCCTGGCCAACGCCCCGATATGGGCCATGCTGTTAACGTCCTCGCCTCCCTCGTTCTCGATAATGACACCGAGGACTACTGTGGGATTGATTACAGCCTCCCATTGAACCAAATGGTGAAGGATTGGCAAGAAACTGAAGGGAAAGATGTGAGCTACATGGACCTTGAGGACAGTAAGGGCAGTATCCCGGCTCGACCGGCTGGATTCGCAGACTCCTTCACGTCGGCCGACGGTCGTTGAAACATGCATTCTGTGCTGTTGTTTGATCATGTGAAGATTTGTTTCAATTTCTTCAAGTTTGGTGTCGTGGAGATGGTAGTATTATGGGTTACACACTGTCTCTGTGTCCCCTATAATATCCATTTCATCAGATGTAGATAACTTTTGATTTCTTATTATATTGTAATGACATTCTCTCTATATCAATTGTTTGATTCTAATTTGCCTATGTTAAAATGTTGGATTCCCAGCAAGCCATCAAGGAAGGAATATTGAGCTCAAAATTCAGTCAATGTTTGAGAATTTTGTGATTTAAACTCATACAAGAATAGTAGAATCTGTCTGTTTTTGACCTCTCATTAATTGAATGATTTTTTTCTAACATATTTTCTCAAATCAATCATCACTAGATATTTTTTTTTTGTAAAAAATGATCATGTAGAACGTGGCAGAACCAAGGAGGGCAAAAATAAATTGAGAAATTAGAATTGTCAAAAGGTGGAAGGATCAACTTCGTTTGGTAGTTTTGTCAAAATAAATTGATGATGTGTCTTCTTGTGACATAAACCACTAATGCACGTGATTGCGTGGCCGACATGGAATTTTCTTACATCTATTCTGCTAATCATTATAGTTAGTTATTTGAATTTTATCCATTAACCTTTTGTTTCATAATTATTCTAAGATCTATCTTCTTTTTTTTTTGATAGGTATTATTCTAAGATCTATCAATTCAAATTAAATTTAAAATCTTATTTAAAAAGTGAGTATGGAATTGTTTCATGAAACTTTTTTTATGTTTTTCTTATGATCTTTTGCGAAGTTCATGTAGAAATCTAGAGAATCTATATTCAAAATAATAACAAAGTTATAATAAACTTTAAGATGGATAACAATTTTATTATTTCTCAAATAAAATATAAAATATTACATCTATTTATACTATAAAATTGGAACATTTAATAAACATAGTTTGCATGTGATTAGCAAATTATCATTGTTTTCTAACATATAATATGTAACTTTCATTTATAGAATGCATATTTCAACAGCATCCCCTCAAGTTGGAGCATGTGGAGCAAAACACATGTCCAACTTGAAAAACAAATTTGTAGAAATAACTTACTAATTCTATAAAGATAATATGAGACATCCTCTATACTATCAACAGATTCAGACCGGGTTCAGCAACTCAAATCTACAAGTTTAATGAAAGTAGTATGGATCATCCTCTTTATTATTACCAGATCTAGATCCAGGTACAATAACTCATTGATTCTATCTGGAATTCATCTTCAAGTAGTTTATGTAATCAAAATTCTTCGAGGATCATCGATTCACTCCAATGATAATCCTCACATTAAAAGCAGGATCAAATAGGCTCTAGATATCATGTTGAAACTATCAATTGATATGATCTTCCATAAGAAATGTATGTGCTTTCTTTCCACAACCCCGTTTTGTTGTGGAGTATGAACACATGACCTCTCATGTAGTATACCTTGAGAAGAAAGGAAAGTTTGAACTTTATTTCCCAAAAACTCAACTCTATTATCACTTATGAGTTTTTTAACCTTAGCAGCATATTGTCTATCAACCATTAATATAAAATTCTGCAATATAGTTCCCACATCTAACTTATACTTCATTAAGAATACCCAAGTACATCTACTGAAATCATTAACCACGATAAGAAAATATGGAGTGTTAGTGTAACAAGAATCCTTGCATGGCCCCCAAATATCCACATGAATGAGATCAAAGCAAGCTTTTGTGTGAATGGAACTATTTCCAAAGGATAAACGATGTTGTTTAGCTCTAGAACAAATTTCACAACACTTAACAACATCTGAATCAGAATTATTATACACCCCTTTCAAAAAATCCAAATGACTGAGCGTACTAATAGAAGCATGACCAAGTTTCCTATGCTAATTTTCTAAAGTAACATGACAAGCAATATCTTGAACTGATCGGCAGGTTTTAAGAAGTATAAATTGCCTCTAAGTTGCCCCTCTGCCACTGTGATGTCAGTTTTCAAGTCTTGAAAGTAACACATAGAAGCAAAAAATGTGCACTTTAGATCTGAATTTACACATAATTGTGTAACTGAAAGCAAGTTATACTTGAAGCTTGTAATAAATCACACATTTTTAAGAGTTTTTTTGTGAAAACAAATACACATCCCCAACTCCTTCACACTTCCATCAGGTAAACATACATTAGTTTTAGCTTTCACAGGAACAAGATTTCTCTTTAAACTAGCTATTGTACACATATGTCTGCTAGCCCCTGTATCAATAATCAAATCTCTAGTAGAGTTCTCATCTGTCAAAAACAAGGTATAATATGTAGATGAGATACCTGTAAAGCTATCAAACTCATCCTTTGAAAATTTGATGAGTGATATTTTCACTTAGATTTTAGTGTCTTTTTATATGTGTTTTCGTATATTTTTATCCGTATTTATGTGCTATTTGGTGGAGTTATGCGTTTTTATAGAATTGAGTGTGAATGAACTTAATCGTATGTAAAACAGATAAAATCGGAGCTAAAATGGAGAAGGGAGACAGAAGAAGGAAGAAGAAAACAGGGCAGCAAGAACATGACCAGCCGTTTCAAGTACACGAGCCGTATCGTGCTACACGAGTCGTGTACTGCAAACGGGCCTGTAAAAGATGGTCGTACGACGACATCAGAACGCACAACAAGACCATCCCTTGGCCATGTTGCGGCACACGACTCTGCCGTCGTAAGTTCGCGTTGACCCAGAAATCCTGACACGACTCGAGGTGTGTTGCAGCACATGAGTCGTGTAGGTGCCTGATCAGTAAAAAAAATCAGATTCCCATCTATTCAACCTTTGAAAGGGGATGCACGAAATTTCAGCTGCTCACACACCTCACACACCATTTCCTCAATTTTACACCATCATCTTCATTCATTCTTCATCCATACGATCTACCTTCATCCCACCATCCAATCCACCATCCAAGTAGTTAGAAAAGCAAGAGGGAGTGAAGATTGCAAGAAGAGGAAGAGAAGCGCCATTGAAGTTATTCAAGGGAGTTTTAATTCCAATTTTTGTAGACTTCTTCGTAGTTCAATCATGTGTTTTGGAGATACAATTGTCTATGTTGTTTTGCTTGAGACTATGAAAGGCTAATCTCCTTTGTGAGATTAGCAATGTGAATTGTGTTGGATAATTTTGGGTATTTTGTAATTGAATGATTATGTTGATTGAGTTCAGTGATTTTCTATTATTGATACTTAAGATCTTGAGGTTTATGATGATTTGTGTTTTTGTTATTCTAAATATGTGATTAGATTGAGAAATCAATTATGTGATTAGGATAATTGAGTGAATCATTTCATCAAACACCTCATGTGCATTATAAATTGTAAACAGATTGAGAAGTCCTTTAGGATTTAGAACTCTTTGATAGAACATTCGATTGGTTAGATCGAGAGGTCAATTGATCGTGTGAGGAGACTCTCCAATTGAACTTAATACCTAGTTGGAATTATTTGATTGATAACTAACTTTTAAGCTATTTTGAGACCTTTGTGAGAATCTACATCCTATCCATCTCGAGATGGAGTTTAGGTGGAATTTGTGTTGGCCCTTAGTTATTAACCCTGACACATATGAATTCGTTGCATGATACCTAGATTTTTCATACTTCAAGTATTGCTAATCTCATTCTCTATCTACTTGACTCATTCATCCATCTTCATTCATCTATATCATTGTTTATCTTGTCATTTAATTGTTTAATTGTCATTTCTTGATTAATCCTATCCCTTTATGATCATCTCTATAAAAATATGACAAACACAAGATCGCTTAAACCCTAGTACCTTCCTCCCTGTGGTTCGATAAATTCTTTAATTAGTCATCCCGACTACAAATGGCTAATCAAAATTCTGTAGCTTTTGCATTTAAAACTGTCAACGAACACATGGATCACCCCGTAAAAAAAATAAAATAAAATTAAGATCTATAAACCCGCTCTGATGCTATGTAGAAATCTAGAGAATCTATATTCAAAATAATAACAAAGCTATAATAAGCTTTAAGATGGAGAACAATTTTATTATTTCTCAAATAAAATATAAAATGTTACGTCTATTTAATTATACTATAATATAAAACTATAACGTCTAATAAATATAATTTGCATGTGATTAGCAAATTATCATTATTTTCTAACATATAATATGTAACTTTCATTTATAGAATGCATATTCCAACCGTTCATATATATATATATATATATATATTAATTCTAAAATTTAATATTCATTTTTGGAGTTTAATATAAATTTAAAATATAATTATATAATTTTAAAAAGGAAATGAAACCACTTCCATGAAAGTGATTGCGATCGTGTTCAATTTGATTTGCGAGTATATTTGTTGGCATTTATGGAAAATACAAGATAATAAGTAGGTTGTTTAAGATTGTTGAAAGCTCAAGATCCATTCATGTAAATGGTTAGAACTCATTATCATTTATTCTTCTGTACATCTTTAAAATGATTAATGTAATTTTCTGATAATATGTATTCAATAAATTCAGATAATTTTATTGGATGTAAATCAATTATATTTGCAAAATTATTTTATGATATCATCTCACATAAGATTACTTTACACCATTTAGATTAGTTATCATTTTAGTATAAAATGTTATTACTTTTTATTTATATTATAAATTATTAATGAAATAACATTATATTTTTATTAATTAAATATTATTTTTTATTATTAAAAAGCATGAGTCATTGTCATTATATTTGTATTATGATATATGTATATATAGATGAAAAAAATTAAATTTTGGTTCAATAAAAATAATACAATACCAAATAAGTCCCGTTTCTATCATAATTAGTTGTGTAGGAATTTTTGTCGCAGTAATCATGTGACGTGGGCCGTTAACTATGTTATGAACGGTTTAGGGGGAGAGAATATTTATTCTTATTCCTATTTTCATTCTTCAGAACATTGCAGAACACCCTAAATCTCACACCAAATCGCTGAATGCCTAATTCCCAAATCTCTATTTTGCGAAATTGACCAAACCAATCCTCCAAAATATTAACCCCGTGTGAGATCATGTTTATTATCCACAATTCCAGTCTCTTTTGAGTTCCTAACTGAAGATATATATACTGAAATCTTTGACAGATGTTGCGCGTGAAGGGCATCCTGTAAGTGATTTAAAAGTTGTGTAATTTTCTATCTCTTTGGGAATATTCTTTGTGGGTTTGTATTGTTGTGTAATAGAGATTATTTTAGGGATTTTTTGGTTGTGTGAGAAGTATTTCATGATTATTTTAGGGATTTTGTTGGAGGGATGGAGTCCGATGTTATTATTTTGTTTGCTGAGGTTTCAAGTATTTGTGTGTGGGGTTGGGTTTTAGAGTCGGTTCCCGTCTAGCAGAAATTAGTAAATTTTTTTTTTTTTTTTTTTTTTTAACTTTGGAGTGGGTTTCATTTTGTGACATTTTTTGTTGGATTTTTTCGAGTGGGTTTTAGATTGTGACATTTAAAGTGGGGTTCTCACGTAGTTAGTTGTCACACATCCACTAAATTTCACTCTTTAAAAATGAAAAATTTTGAGTGTTCCACAACAATTCTATTGTTACAGTAAATATTTGTGATTGTTTTTCAGCATGGCAAAGGCATTATAAGCCAACAAGAAAGTTCATTTGCTTCTATTTTTTCATGCTCATTTATTGACTGCAGTCAATGATATTAATGGTGGAAAGATTACTATCAAGCCTTAAATTTAGCTATGATATTAACAATAACAATGAAGATTTTTTTTTTTTTTAATTTTCTTACACAATGGTGGAAAGATTACTATCAAGCCTTAAATTGAGCTCAATTTTGATTATGTGAATGTGCGTAATATATCTTAGTCGATGGTTTAGTTGCACAACTAGGTTATCATGGACCCAAATTTTATTATAGGCTTAAACTGGTAAAAATTGTGAAAAGGGTTGATCATTACTTATGTTTTGATGCAAAGACTAGAGATGTATATTCGTATGTTGAAGCTGACAAGGATTTAGGAGGTAGTGGACAGGCTGAAAATGGAAGGGGTTGATCTTCTTCCATTCTCTCAAGAATCTAAGCTGGAACATAATTTTTCTTAACAAGTTTTTCAAGTTTCGGGTTTTTTAATTAAATTTTGACACTCGTGATAGGAAAATCCACCATCAAATGAGGTGGCGGGGTATCAAATCGTGTCGAATTCTTTTTTTTTTTTTAATAAGTATTCAATACCCTATACCATCAATAGTATTGAACTGACAAGTCTTTTTTTTTATTATTCACAATTTGAAGGAAAATATTTCACAAACAACAATGAACAACCACAGTTTAATGGATGAAACATGCTCAAAAACCATGAAGTGCGCTGCATAGCAGATTTTCCACACCTACACCTATGTTGGATGGAATGTGTTTAGAAGAAGATGTAGACATTTGATTATTTTTGATTTGGTGTATATGTTGAAGTTAATATATAGTGTTAATGAATGAAGCGTGGCTGCTGCTTTTATATAGTGAGGAGGGTTAGTTTCCCTCTTAAAGAATCTAATTAAAGAGGTCTTTTTTCCCACCAAAATCTTAGTTAACAGTTTACATTAACAAATTAATGGATGGGGCCAAATGTGGCCTTTTTAGGACTATATGGAACTATTATAGTAAGCGGAACCAAAATTGAAATTTTCCATATATATATATATATATATATATTTATTTATTTATTGTGATAGTCCCTTTCCACCACCCAATTGGTTATCTCCTTAGCCTAATATTAGTGTTTTTCTTTACTCAAATACCAACCATAATATTAATATCTGGGCCTTAGTCCAGAAACATAACTCTAGTAAATACACATTTATTCCATCTCCACCTATCATTTACCGCATTCTCATGTACAGTATATTTTGATGAATAATATCCATAAAAATGTTATTTCATTAATTGTTAAGGATACCCAAAATTACTGAAAAGGACAAAATTCATTTATTTACTTGATAGATAGGTTTTTGTCGTTTTCACAAGTGTATTTTTTTTTCTTTTTGTTTTTCACTTGATAATAATAATTTACTATTTAAAAAATAATGATTCAAAGACTATACTTGTTAATAAAGAACAATTGCATTATACACTTCAAAACCAACATTAATATAATCCCTTTGATTATCCTGAAACTGATGGGCTTGAGTCAAGAACATTAATTAATTTTGGGCTTGATTAGATTTATACTGATTGCATCGTAGTTGACAACGGATACATAATATCTTTCCAATATTGACTCAGTCTAACCGAAATTTTCTGTCAAAAAAAGTAAATTCTATTTGATTTTTTAGTAACTTGAATTAAAATAATTTATATTTAACAAAAAACTTCATTCTTAAAAAAATAAATAAAAAAGCCAATAGCTTGTAAGGATGATTAATGTAATATCTTAATATAAGTGGTTCTCAATAAATCAATTGGGCCTAATGGGCCTCTCAAGATCATCGGTAAACTGAAAGATCCATATGTACCCTGAAATGTTTGCAATTTTTTGCGGGAAATTGAAAATTTCAGCTCTTCCCTCCAAAGCTGCAAACATATAATGTAGAAACGGAAGCAGATCGAAATGGCAAGACCCTGTTGAACAACATGCAATCGAAGATCAGCGCATTCTTCAAGCCTTCTCCTCCTCCGAGTCTGGAATCTCCGGAGCTATCTCAGTTTTCCTGCAATTTGTTTGATACTGTTTATGAGGAACCAGAAATCACCGTCACCTACAGTCGCAGGAGATCTAAACCAGAAGGGTAAATAATTGGATTTTATATTTTTGAATTAATTGTTTAGAATACAGTTTCATGGGTTATTTCGATCTTCGATTGGGAAAATTTTGAACTGGATTATTCTTAGTGTACTTAATTTCTGGGTCCTTCGAGTTTCATTATCTTGAGGTTGTTAATTTCTTACTTATATTCTTTGCGCGAGGGGGGCTAGGGTTAGGGGTGTACATGATTTCTTGCCCCTGGGTGAGTTGGTTGGATTGTTTAGTTAGAATGCGGTTCGATCTTTGCTTTCAATTACATGTATGAATTCTTCAATTTGCACTTCTTTTGGCAACAATTGATTATTAACTCTAGACTTTCCTGATATATTCGGATTTAATTACTTATGATTGTGCTTTACTGTATATTAACTTTCTTCCTGTCTACTTTGTCGACATAAAAAATCATGCTGAAACATAGTTTTGATTTCTTGCAGTGAGAATGAAACTAAATCGAAGTTCAAATCATTAGATACGGATGATCTTGAGAACAAATTCACTAAATTGGAGGAAAACAAGTGTAGCAGGGTTCTTAACAAGAAGAGAAACTATTCTCAGTTATACTTGGAGGTTGGTCAGTCGGATTTTCTATTGCATACTTGTAAAATATGTGGATTAAAGTATGCCACTGGGGACAAATATGATGAAGAGGTCCACAAATCATTTCACAAGAATTACACCCATGGAATACCTTTTAAGGTATTAATCAAATAACATGCTATTGTGTTTGCATATGTGCTTTGTCAATTAAATTATCATTATATTCTGATTTGGATGTATTGGTTTACAAATGATAAGGGTTGGCGCAACGAAAAAGTTATTGATATAGTAGAGAGGGGACGCGTTATACTGGTGGAAAATGGTGATCCTCCTCGTCAAAAAAAGGTTTTAAATGATAGCCAGCTTTATGTTTACATAGACATATAATTCTGGGGATTTTTAATAGTTTACCTAGTGACAATGCAGGTTCAGGAAGTTGTGCAGATGATGGAAATGGAGCTTGGGGAGGGGTGGATACTCAATAATAACTGCAAGGTATTCAACTAATATGTATGATACTCTATCAAAAATCAAACAATTCACGGCCACTTATTGCTCATATCTAGAACAATAATGGTTGTTATCCTATGTTATCTGTTTCTATATGGTTAGAGTCGTTAAAGTCTCAGTCTGTACGATCTGAGTTTGCTTTACGATTGCAAGTAGCAAAAATCTTATGCATTTTACATGATAGCAGGTGTACCTCTTTATTGCATCACAAAGAATTTCTGGTTGTCTAGTTTCCGAACCAATCAAAAAGGCCTACAAGTTTCCCTCTTGCTCAGTGGATGATAAACATGACCTTTTTCCGAAAGAGAAAAAAAGGAACTCAATGACTATTCAATTTGGTGGTGTAAGTCTCCAGAGGGAAATCATAAGAAAGGATGCTGTCAAAAGGTGTGAAGAAGTAAGCCATGACAGAGTGGTTTTGCTCGAGGATGATGCTGTTCCAGCTGTATGTGGCATTAGAGCCATTTGGGTCACTCCTTCTAACAGGAGAAAGCACATTGCTAGTACCCTACTTGATGCAGCAAGGTATATTCATTTCTTATTCAGCTTTCTCATGTTGCAACCGTCTATCGATTAGTATCTGTTCATTAAATTACTGATGGAAAGAGAGATTAAATCCTACCAATTCAATCTTAATTCTAATAATGGTAGGCTTTTTAAAAGGTTTACTCTTGCCATATGCTACATGAGTTCAAACTTGGTTCTTAAGAACTACAACTGCATCTGATGCATCTTTCTTGGTGATAGGAGGAGTTTCTGTAATGGCTTGATTCTCGATTGTACACAATTAGCATTTTCTCAACCTACCTCATTTGGGAGGGCATTGATATCCAGCTATACAAGAACAAGCTCTTTCTTGGTCTACACAACAGCTAGTATGGATTAAAACTGTTTCCAAATTCTTCTCAGGTCAGAATTCTTGACCACCCAATATTTGCAATCTTTTATCACTTCTCCACTGAATTTGAATGAACTATTTAATAGTGAGATGAGTGATTATTTAATTGTTAGTATTATTTTAAAAAATATTTTTATCTTGCCATGAAATTTCTATACAAGGCGTGGGTGGGTAGTCTAACCATGGCTATGTATATTTCACTGTTCAAACCATTAAGTTTCAACTGAATACGACATAAAGTTTGGATGTTGAATTCAATGGTTATTTTATATTGCTTAAAAAGTTAACATTGAATATAAGTATTGACTTGAGAATATGCAAGTTTGCATAGAACAAATTCCTTGTACCTGACTTGTGTTGATTCTTTATATTCCTAAAATTGGTTAATAAATAAATAAACCATTTTAAGGGGTTTGTTGATATTCTGGCTTTTGTATACTCGTTATTCCAACTTTTGTTTCAGACAATAATTGTCACTCTCAGGAACCAGTCAACGTAGGTCCATAGATGGAGTATTAGTATTCCAAATTCTATGTTCTTTCATTCTGGAAAATTCTTTTAATTTACTGCAGGTATAATTATTTTAAATGATAATTACTCAGTAATATTTATTTAATCCATACTTACATTACGTTTCTTACAAAGGAAGAATATTATTGACACATCGTTGTAAACGACATAAAATAAATATAGAAAATGATACATCAGAATGCCATGCATCATCTATTTGTGTAGTATTTTAATTATCAGAGGTTGAATTAGTCAATTGAGTCTAACTAAACTTCATTTGAGAAATTGATCCACTTTTCTTTATATTAAAATATATGAAATAATAATTATTAGTATTATTATTATTATTTCCCAATACTTTCTTCATTCTTTTCATCTCTTGCTTTACAAATTACAATATTAAATTACAATTGATCTTAAGTTAATCTACTTAATACTAATATTTATACAATTGATTTGTTTAGGATTTTTGTCTCTCTAGTCAGGGTGTTGTCAGTAATTTCGGTAGTAGTTGGACGAAAAAAATAAAAGTAAAGAAAAACTAAATGATTTGGAATTATTATTATTGTTTTTTTTTCCTTTTCAAATACTTTTATTTTATCTTCTGTTTTATTTTTCTAAGCTATTGTTGTTCTACGGTCACAATAATTCAATGACTTCTTTTTCGTAAGTTATAACTTAGGTATTAGTTTTCAATAAAGATAATTTATTAAAATAATTTAATTAAGTTGTTATTACTCATTTTATCAATTTAATTTAATTTACATAATTTTTTTTGAAAATATCATCGCTCCCTGTATTTCATTAAGCAAAAGTTTTTGCATGTTATGTAACGGAGTATATCTCAAATAAGGCCTTATTTTCTTTCTTAAAATAGAGAAAGGATAGCAATAAATTTCAAAGAATTAAGTAGCATAAAGTTTTGTTAATTCTACGCGTCCTAGGTTCTTTAATGCGTGTGTCTATCCCATTCGTTACAGAAATTTATCATAGAGAATGTGTTTAATATGTTGAAACTCAATATTGGATTATGCTATCAAGTAAATAATATACCTAGTTTGAAGTAAACCCATTTTTAAAAAATATTAAAATTTTTATTAAATTAATTTTATATATACATTTATAAAATTGCAAAAATAATTAAATAGTGTGTGTTTTCCCCTTCTAAAATGCACTTATTATGATAATTTTTCATTTTCAAAATAAATATTCCATATTGACCTAGTTCTTCATTTTATTCCAAGAAACCTATGGTAATTACTTGCTATGCACGTTGAACGAAATCCAATAAAATTTCAAAATAAAGCTTCTTGCAACACAATATATTATTTTTGTAACTCTATCAAACTTGAAAAAGTTACCAATATAATAATAACTTTAAGAACTTCTAAACTTTATGAGACATGTCATATGGTATGACACTTATTAAAATATAATTGTAATATAAATAAAGCATATTTATTAGTAATAGTTAGAGTATTTTTATTAAAATATAAGGAATGATACCTTAAATTATAATTTTATAATATTATTTACTACAAATATATTTTAAATCTTGATAAAAATATTTTATCCATGTATAATAAATACTTCATATTTAAGAATGAATCGTTTCATGTATACCTGCCTAGTAAGGAGTTATACAATGTCCTAATTTAAAAGAGAAATTATACTAAATCCACTCAGTAATTTAGAACAGATTTTACGGTGAAAAAAAAAATTGGTGCAAAGAAATAAAACCAAATGAAACCTTTATTTGGGCAACCGTCCAGCCGATGAGGTCCGATTGTTGAAGTCGTTTGAAAAGAAGGTAGACTTTCTAGTCAAAACTTTAAACAGGAGGGGTAATTATGTCCTATCACTGAGGATAAGAAAATTTCCGAAAATAAAGAAGTAATAATAATAATGCGGGGGTAAAGCTGACAAATGACAGAGTAACCACATTAGAATTTGCTTGGATCTCAAGTAATTTCCACAATATTATTCTCTCGAAACTCCTCTCACAATCCCACACAATCTGCGTGTTTTATTTTTTTTTAATCTCCACACTACCCCCACCGCCTTACTTTATACCCATGATATCCTCTCCTAAACCCCCCCTTCCCCCTCTTAATATAAACCCCAACCTCTCTGTCTCCGTTACCCTATAGAACTCCTTTTCGCCCTATGTCCATATCATTTCTCTTCTCTCTGTTTTCTGAATTTCTCCTTCTTAAGATACGGTGATGGTGGAGGGCGGCGGAGGGCCCTCGTTTCCGGTGGTTTTCTTCGATGGCGAGAGGGAAATGAACATCGGAGATGTTAAGATTAATCCCACGCTTGAGTACAAGCCGTTTCAGCTCATGCTAAGCCAGAAGATCGGGATCTCTCCCAATCAAATCTCTATTTACCTCGTTGACCGGAAAAAGAATCATAAGTCGCCCTTCTCTGACGACCGCCGGAGAATTCCGATCACCGGGAAGGTCAACTTCGGGTTGCTTTGTCGCCAGAAGGATAGCAGCTTTCTTGTCGTGTTGAAAAGATCTCGGAAGTCGAGGAGCCGGAGGGAGAGGATGATTCACGGCCTTGAATTTTCCGATTTCTTGGTGGAGAATCGTCCGCCGGTGCCGGAGAATTGGATACTGCTCCGAAGGAATCAACAGGTTCCGTTCCATGATCAGATTACGCAGTCGGAGTTGGCCGATTTGAATGATCGGTTGCAGAGGTTGAGAGTTGAGAGAGAGAATCATCAGATGGCGATTGTGAAACCAAACGCGCGTGAATTTGTCTCTGCCCCTGTTTTTGACCCGATGGGCTTACCCCCTAACATCGATGATATATACTTCAGTCCACCGGCAATGATGAGAATGGAGAAGAAGGCATTCTGCGAGGAGTGTGCGAAGAATGGGAAAACCACGGCGTCGTTCCATCCCTGCGTAAACGACGCCGTAACGGCAATGTTCAGCAACCGATTGGGCCCAATTGGTAGGCCGAATAAATCGTTTCCGTGAAGTATTTTTTGGTTTACCATAAACAGTATAGTTTTTGTGGTTTTTAATTGAATACAGCTGTAGATGGTTCATCTAGAACCATTTCTTCTATAATTGTGAATGGGGTAGAATAGGAATTGAATTAGAAGAGAGAGAAGGATCGTTGTTTGTAGGATTTGATTGGTTTGGCGAGTGGGGGGAGAGAGATTGAGAAAACTACACATGGGGGTCCCTTCTGGTTTTTGGGACATTAATCTTCAAGAAGTGAAATGCCTTCTTGCGTTTTTCTTGATAAATCTGTTGTTTCTATCATATTGGAATGATAATTTAATTTTTAGTTGGATTTATCCATTTCTTCTACGAACTGTCATCTTCTCAACTATAGCTTCTTCAGGGTTATAATCCGTACGGATGGTTGAGTGGACCATAATGCTTCCTTAGGAGGGACTAAACAATCAAAATTCTTCTTTTGTATGATGTGAAAATAGAGGTTTGGTTTTATTTTATTTTATTTATTAATGTTATGTGGCCTAAGTCTCGTCTACTTATTTTTAAATTTAAGAATTAGGATGAAATATTGAAAACAAACAAATTATGGAGGTTTAATTTTTCTCTAATTGTCATTAATTGTGAAATTATTAATAGATTATCCTTCTAATCGCCCAATCCCACTTGAGTCTTGTCTTGTAAGTTTCTAGTAGGGTAATAATGATTAAATGCTCATATGCTCGTTAGTTTGAATTATGAAATCAAATTTATCTTCAAATATCATATTAAAATTAATTGAATATTTCCCCAGACACGATCTCACTTAAAGACAATCACTACATTTTTTAATGTCATTCAGTAAGGATTCTTCATTAATAATTTGCAACAGTCTCACCTAATTACCTTACCTTTTTATTTAATGTCACATAACTCTTAACTTTAATCAAGATTTTAAAGTTGATAGGTGTGTATTTGCACAATTATTTCCATTATTTTTTATACAAGTTTTTTTTTTTTAAATTTTATTTATTTATTCTAAGATAGATTAACATTGTGAATATAAATTCGATGGCTTAGGTTAACCTATTTACGATGGACTCATAAATTGGTATGGCACTGCCTTATATCA
Organism: Pogostemon cablin; assembly: GCA_023678885.1. Taxonomy (NCBI): domain Eukaryota; kingdom Viridiplantae; phylum Streptophyta; class Magnoliopsida; order Lamiales; family Lamiaceae; genus Pogostemon; species Pogostemon cablin. The sequence continues at coordinate 451,024 of CM042986.1, forward strand.
TTTAGGAGTGGGTCTTATTCGGCCCATGGGTACAGCCCAATACTTTCATGGCTGTGCTTTATAATTAAGAAAAGTAGATTGGGGGAAACAATATTGCCTTTCTTATGCTGAGGCCCACATTGTATTTCTTATAATCATTTAAATAATCATATGAGCACTTATCTTTCAGGTAGGTAATTTAACTAATACTTTGTGGAAGCATTTATAAAATTATGAGTGGCTACTCCTGCACATAGCAGTTTAGCCTCTGTTGATATAAATTGAATAATTATAATTTATTCATTCACCACTATGTTGAGTTGGAGTGTAGTGTCACTAGGGTTGAACAATTTCACCTCTTGCACCAATGTATAAATCTATCTATAATTTAATAATTATACTCAACAAAATTTAAGAGAGCAGCTATTTTATAAAATATGATATAAATCACAAGAGTGAATTATAGGCGCATTGCATGAGAGTGTTTTTATAGAATTAAAGCCCAAAAAATCTAATAATCCATTTTAATAAATAGGAATTGTAGCATGTTATTTTGTATTCTTAATACAACTGCATGCATATATTTATGTAGGCAACACTATAAGAAATGCTGATATTTAAATAAAAAGGAAAGCATAAATGATGAAGAGTGATTATTGTTATGTGAGCGATTTTATGAACTATTTATATAAAATAAATAAATAATAATAATGTCTTTAATGAAAAATGATAGCTAATTAGGAGAAGAGGAAATCTCTTATTAGTGGAGCTCATTTATGTAACTACATATAAAAGGAAAAAAAAAAATGTAGCCAGTAATTTGAGCGCTTGTGGTGTATTGGTAGGTTGTCATTTTCGATCCCTACGCATCCATCCTTTTCTCGGCTCCTCATCACAAGTTTCTAATTATACATATGTCTCCTTGTTTCTTTTTTCAACTTATTCTCCATCTCTATTTCAATCTTAATTCTTATCTTAAACAACCAAATTTTTGGTCCTAAACAAATTAATTAGTAACATAAAAAAACTGGTAAGCTTTTAAATACATAAACATATTACATGCTCACTTGACGTACCATAATAAATTGATTCTAGTAACTAAAATGATAGATTTTATATCAAAGTATCCATTAATGTTATGTAAAAATATTTTCTTAATTACATTGATTATCTAATACTTTTGTAACATGTAGGTAGAGTGGGAAAAGTATTTAGGGGTGTGCCAATTGCCATGTATCCTTGTCTCTTCTACGACCACAGAAGAAAGAGATGAGTTGAATCAGTGGGGATGATTCCCTTACCTACATTCTCTTCCTACTATCTACCTTATCTTCTACGTACTACTACCTTATTTCTCATCAATCCATCATTCGTCTATTTATTTTTTATTTTTTATTTATTTTGCATCATTTACAATTTTCTTGACTTTTATCCGGACAATTATTGAGTATTGAATTTTGAGCACTACTCCCTCCGTCCCATAACAACGTACGCGTTTCACTATTCCTGACATCCGCTTAAAATGCATCAATTTCCTCTATTTAATAAAGAAAGTACACAATATGACTCAATACTTCCCTCTAATACAATTACCCACCTTATCTATAATAATAATACTCCTTAATTTACGTTCAAAAAGTAAATAAAGACCCTAGAACCGTCCACGTGCAAACAGCAAACGTGTACCTTGTTATGGGACGGAGGGAGTATTTATTTTAGATTTTACTTATACTTCTAAACCAAGATCATGATTATGGATACAATAAAGATAAAGAGTTGATATATTCTTCAATTATGCAACCTAAAATAGAAAAATCCTACCCTTTTACTAATTAATGAATTTGAGTTATGAATTTGTTAGAATAATATATAATAGGTGTTATTAGGTCATTTATTTAATATAATTTACTGCCCACTAATTTATTTGGTCCCAGAAAAAACAGACCACATAATTGTATGGATTTTTATGAACGTGTGGAAACAGGAAAAGAGAGTTAGATATTACAATGCATCTCTAATTTCAATTTAATTGACTAAATTTGTTCATTATATGGAGTATTAAATATCATTTTCTCTACCGACATTTGTTGGAAATTATTAATTTTTATTATAATCTAATTGTGGGTAATATATTATTATACAATTATATTAGCTATTCAATTATTTTATGAACTTAATTAAAGTGATCCAATTAAGATTACAAGTTCATGGGCTATAATAATAATTAATATGGGCTTATTGAGTAGATACCCAATACTACATGATTAGGTGATTATGGGTGGTCTAGTCAAGTAGTATATAAAGGCTCCCAGGTTATGGTCCCCAATATACTAAGCCGCACATGGTCTTCCCTTCTCCCCATCGGGAGGGATTACTACGGTCCCCATAAGGAATAAGGAGGCTTAGTTGAGGAAGGCCATATAACCATTGATCATGAGTTCGTGTTCCGCCTAGAGACTCAATGGATCAAGTACGCTTCCGCTTTACGGTTTTGATCTTGGTTTATCATAATAGGGTTAATGTTTCATGGATTAATTTCCAACAAGTGGTATCAGAGCCACCCTATTTATGATTCTTTGAGATTTGTCCAAATTGTGTTTAGATCCAAATATTTGTGTTTGAATCTTTTTTGTGAAATCACAATTTTGAGTTTAAAAATTTAATTTCTCAATAACTCAAGGACTTTAGTTTGGTTTATTCAAGATATGTGGATTAAATTTATCTGCGATATATTAAATCAATTTTAAGATTCAGTAAATAGAGTACATATACCGTTCACAAAATTTGGGCTCATGTGGCATTCAGTATTAATTGAACGTGATTCTATGTATTTCGACATATGCAATTATAATTGTAATAACTTTAATTTATCCAATTAGGTTGTTTAGCTGATGATTTTGTCCTTAATTAAGAAATTCTAATTTTGTAATCATGCTTGTACATTATTCTGACTCAGAATATATGATTGGATGCCATATCATATATTTATATTATTAAATCAGCATATTTGTCTATAGTAATTTGTACTAAATTAGAATAAATATTGTGGCGTGAATAAATTGCGTGAATTACGATCAACAAATCAATGTTTGACATTAGAAAATCTGAACAGATTATATGGTCAAATAGGTTGCCATAAACCAATATTTGGGATTTTGGAATCCCTAATTAAGTAAAGGAGATCTTTCATCATTATAGGGTAATGAATCATCTAATATTCCTATTTGGTTAGAGGAATAAAATAAAATTAAATTGGGGAGACAGTTAAATGTCGTTTAATTAAATTAAATATTTTAATATTTATTTAATTAGTCTAGTAAACCTTCAATCTAGTCAATCGAAGCACCATGTTGCCACATCAATATCGTGTGTGGAGAAAAACTTTATTGAAATTACATAGATGGGTGTGGTATTATTTATGTGTTCTGTGTTCGGCCCACAGGTAGGCACAGTTTGACAGAATAATAACAAACATGTGATAATAAGTATGTGATAATTATTTGGATTATTCATGTGAACATGAGTCGGTTCACAGATAGACTCTTGTTTGACAGAACTTATTGTCAATACTTGATTGTTACATCAAGATTACCCCTGCAGTTAATTTTTGTCCACAGACGAGGTTAATGTTGCACAAGGTGTCTTGTGATGGGTCCTTAATTAATAATGTTGTGCAAGTGTATCTTCATGCGGGTATTGATCGGCCAATAGGTAGATTAATATTTGGCAGAAATACACAAGCACCTGTGGTGGTAAATATGTGACGATTATTTGTTTAATATGTGAGTAATAAGTCGGCCCAAAGGAAGGCTATTGCTTGACAGTTTTATTGTCAGTATTTGACTACTACGTAAAGAGTGTCACTTAAAAGTTGGTATTGATACTAATGATGTGATAGATTCCTTGAGATGATTCTAAACTATTTAAAATTTGAAAGATTATAAAGTTTAGTGCAAGCATGATAATCATTTTGGATTAATTCTCTGTACAATTAAGAAGTATGTTAATTAAGTTTAACCTATGTCAACAATAAAATTATACATGATGAGAACTTCAACAATAATGATGAACTAATAAGTTTCTAACAAACTCTGTCTCAATAAAGTATAAGGACAACAAAGAAAAACCCGTTTGGAAAGCTGCTAAAAAGAAACTAAAGTATAATCTTTTGTTTTCTCCTAAAGGCTTGTGAAATTATTTTATAATATATCACATTAAGATTACTTAGTATGAATGGTGTTGTGGTATAGTTAAAAGACAAAAAATAGTACTCCACAATATATGGTTACTAATTGGAGAAATACTAAAGATTGCAGCTTATGATCTCAATAAAGTTCCAACCAAAGTAGTTGTGAGAACTCTTTGAGTTTCACATATGGTGATATCCAACTAAGGCTAGATCATTGAGATCTATTAAAGAAAATTGGATTCAAATAGATACAAGCTACTTTATTGATATTAAATAAAGATAATAAGTTTATGATCCAATTGATCAAATCATATTTGAGACGGGTAATACGGTATTATGTGAGGATGTTGATTTTGGGGGAAGAATAATATTAGAGACATTGTCCTTAAGGGGAGTCGATTCGATTCTCACTTATGCTCTAAAGAATTAGTGCAAATTCAGAATAACGATATGACAATGTCAATAATATTTAAGGAATAACAAATTCAACAACCTCAAGAATTAATTTTACTAAGAAAACCACTAGAGTTGGGTGAAAGACAATTCGAATAATTATGTAGTTTTTCTCTTAAATAATGAGGACACTATAGAATTAATGGTAGAACATTCAAACAATGTTCATCAAACCATGAAAGGTCCAATTACTCCAAAGTGTGTTAATGTTATAAGTTATGAGTATAAATCAATACAAGATGATTAGGTTTGCATCTTGATATAGGATTATACTCAAAAGGGAAGGAAGTCATTATTATAAGATAATCGTGACATTAGTAGCACATTTTGATCTTGAATCATATTAGATGGATGTAAAGATAAAGTTCCTTGATCGCAACACTGATGATACGATCTAAATGGTTTAAGAACTAATAGGAAATCCATCTATGCATTCAAGCAAATTTTTTTCGTAAAGGAATCACAAGTATCATCATGAAGTAAGTGTCTCATTTGGTTTTGAGACAAATGTAGATGATTATGTGATTCAGTGAGAGAATGTTTAAGTTAAACTAAGGGAGACAAGAGCAGTCTCAATCAGGTGCCCTAAAGTTAAACTAAAGATTTAAGAAATGTAGAAACATTCCATATTCATTGGTTGTTGGAAGTTGTTGTATGATGAGGTCTCTACAAGACCTAATTTGGCTTATGTTGTTGGTATATTAAGAAGACATTTAAGTAACTCTAGTATGAATCTTTATAAAGTATGTATAGAGAACTAAGAATAATATGCCTGTACATCAGGGATCAGATTTGTTAGATATCATGAGGAATTCTGATTCTGAGTTTGTTGGATGTCAATACAGTATAAGATCCACTTCAGGCTATATTTTCTGTTGGTCGGAGAGCTATACAAGTAAAAGTATTAAGCAAACACTTTAGCTCATTAACCATGACAACAAAATTAGTAGCACACTAAGGGCATTCAAACATGAAATAAAAGTTGCGAAGATTTGTCACATAAAGTTCATTGTGACAGTTAGTTCGCAGTAAAGTATTAACAACAAAAGTACTTACAAGTCAAGCATATTGACATAGAATTCGTGGTTGTTAAAGAAAGTGTTTTGTGTGGATAAAATTTTAGTAAAACATATTATGATAGACTCTAAATTCGGATCCGCTATTTATGTATTCAACGCCCTGTAATTTTTATGAGCTAACTACTCATATGGGTGTTATATGGTTTTAGAATATTGCTCTTTAAAGTTTTCAAAACACTTTGATTTGGATAATTCAGTTTTCTGCAGAATAAAGTTCATGGCTTTGAATTCATTGTGAATTCACTTAAGTAATTTCATTTTGTAATATTTTACATTATGGATTGATCTCACTAAAGTTTAAAGTTGGACCAGTTGGAAATAGACATGATGTTGATCACATTTGACATGTAATTTCCATGCTACTCACCATATTTGATCTATGTCATTGAGTATATTGATATTGGTAATTGTCGGGGTTTAATTATGATTTATAATGTGATAAATGCCGCGATAGTTCCATATTAGTATATGAGATTGACCAAATTGTTAAGTATAGCTTAAAGAGGAATAGCATGAAGTTGCGCAACTAATGACTCTTGATATAATTGCTAACGGAAAATATATAGCCCAAGTGGGAGATTGTTGGAAATTATTAATTTCCATTATAATCTAATTGTGGGCAATATATTATTATACAATTATATTAGCTATTCAATTATTTTATGGACTTAATTAAAGTGATCCAATTAAGATTAAAAGTCCATGGACTATAATAATAATTAATATGGGCTTATTGAGTAGATACCCAATACTACATGATTAGGTGATTATGGGTGGTCTAGTCAAGTAGTATATAAAGGCTCCCAGGTTATGGTCCCCAATATACTAAGCCGCACATGATCTTCTCTTCTCCCCATCGGGAGGGATTACTACGGTCCTCATAAGGAATAAGGAGGCTTAGTTGAGGAAGGCCATATAACCATTTATCCTGAGTTCGTCTTCCGCCTAGAGACTCAATGGATCAGGTACGCTTCCGCTTTACGGTTTTGATCTTGGTTTATCATAATAGGGTTAAGATTTCATGGATTAATTTCCAACAACATTTGCTTATTTACATCACATGTGAGCAACCTCAGTTTCACATGTATATATGTAGGAGAATATATATATATATATATATATATATATATATATATATATATATATATATATATATACGAAAATATAATATAATTGTAGTAAACTAAAATTATTGATGTTTTGAAAAACATTTTTTGTGTATATATGTATTACAAATCCTGAGATTAATACTGTAATAAATAATCATGAAATTATAAAAAAAAAACAAGTGAATATGGCTTGATCAAATTGCATTTAACTGAAAAGGCCTTTAAATGTATACTGAAAGTCAATTAAAACGAACAAAATAATACAATTTGGAGATTGAGAATCTACAAATATTCATCAAATAATTATACATGCTCTTGATCAACGGTAACAAAAACATTTAAAAAAAAAAGGAAATAGCAAGATTTTATTTGACCTCTTATTTTTTTTCTCTAATTATTATGATAATCTCGATTCTCATAAATCGATTACTGAAATATAATTATTAATTATAATTAAGTGAGTTAATATTCGTGGATTGGCAAAATACGGGGTCGGTTGTGGCAGAAGCTGGAAGGTTCTGTTAATCCCTTATTATAAAGTGGGTCCCACTTTCTATTCAGCTCATGACGTGTCAGTTATCAAGTCCAATCCCCATCATATTACCTTATTTATCATCACAAGAAAATTTTCTTTTCTTTTTTCCTTTTCTTTTTACGTAATATATGGAGTAATTCATTTGTCTTTTTCCACAGTTGCACACTCATGACTCTTTCTCATTATTCTATTAATTATTAGAGTGTTATTGTTAGTCAAATAATTAGGCAATGAAGATTTTTCTTTATGTTGTCACGGAAAATGGGGGAATCTTTTTTTTTTTTTAGCATGTAGTAAAATTTCTTGGGATGGGAATAGAAAATGTTTGTAAGATACAGATAATAGAAAAAAAAATACTAAAAATAGTTATTTTTATACATATAAGAAGAAGAAAACCCAATTTTTATGTTGCAGATTGATCCTTGGGATTTAAAGGTGACATATATTTAGTGGTGACATAAATTTAGTATATCGCAACGATTGCCAAGTATATATAGCTAGAGGGAGATAGAAAAACTTTTCAACCGCACTAGTAACTATGGTGTTTTTGGTATAGATTTGACTCCTTACAAGTAAAATCAAATTTATAGTGAGCTATCTTTATAAGTTACTAACAAAGAGTAGTACATTATAAACAAGCACTCTCTACTAATGATATGATGCATCATTTGGTATTATATTGTGATTTTTTAAATATAGGAATTTAATTGTGCATTCAACAATTAATTAATAAAATTAATTTTATTATAAGAAGACTACATGGAAATACAAAGTTAAACTTACAATTAAACATTCCAACTTAGTAATATATTATGATTTTCTAAATATATGAATTTAATTGCACATTTAACAATTAATAAGTAAGATTGAATTTATTATAAGAAGAAAATACAAAGTTATACTTGCAATTAAATATTCAAACATACCATTTATGAAGAAAAAAAATGTATGATAAAAAAAAATGATACTAAGTGAGTGTTTCACACAAAAGGAATACCACAAAGTTGTAGCTTTTCTATCTATATCACTACACTGTTCAAAAGTTGTGACCCCTACCCCTGCATTTTCCTAGGTTCACTCTCACATACTTAACATTACCTACCACAAACTTTATTATATTCACACTGTTAATTAGTTGATTTGATTTTAAATTATTCCCAATTAAAAAACTTATTTACCTTTTCTTTCATGTAAATTTGTATTTGTAAGAAATTTATTTACAAGTCATGTTATCTTTATTGCACACAGACAAGGAAGAAAAAAAAGTGTTATATATATATATTTTTTTTTTTTGAGAAGGTGTCCATATGAGTTGGGTTTTGAGACAAGTTTATTCATTACTACTCTATTAAAGATTGTTATATAAGTAATGTATGTTTATGAATAGTTATAGTATGTTTTTTTAAAATATATTGAATGATTGATTAAAATATGATTCATTGTAAATATATTTTAATTATCAATAAATATAGTTTAATATACTTTAATAATTAGTCGATTCGAAGTCTCACAATCTATTTTACATATACTCATTTCATAAGAGAGCGCCGACTCTTAAAGACGAATGTTCAAAATAGAAAAAAAAGTACTCTTTAACACGGACGGGGAGTATAATATTTTCAATTTTCTTGATGGAAGAAAGGTATTAATTCTCAGGATTTAGGCATTTTCTTATAAGACTTTGAGGAAAACTAAGCACAAATCTATAACCAAATTAGCATTATCTAAAAAATACACAATATACAACATACATATGCATTATAAATGTTAATTACTTAATGGTGGGGTACACCATTTATAAATGTTAATTACTATGTGTGTGTTTCAATTTTACCCTCAAAAGTCCCCAAGTAGCTGAAATTAACTCAACAAACGTAATTTTATTTTCTTAATTATTGGGTATTGAATCGACTGATAAAGTAGCATTTGATTGGGACATGTATACGTTCGGATGGTGATTGTTATCTAGAAAAATAATTTACACACATTATTTGTAAAATTATTCGGTGACTTGCCTCATTAATTAATTAAGTTGAGTGATTTTAGAGATGCTGAGATCCCTAATGTGTACTGAATTTACTAATTAAAATATCTCAGCAATGATTATACGTTTTGGAAGTTGTTAATTTGGAGAGCTTATAATATGTAAAATTGTTTTCAAAATAAATTGAAATGATTTACTGTTAAATAGTAGATAAAATTAAGTTTTAAACAGTGTAGCTCATGTATTAATAAATCAGTGATATGATCAATAACTTTGTAATTAAAATAACAATTTAGAGAGGGAGCAGTTCAAAATCAAATCTAGTTAATAATTAGTTACAAGCTCTTAATATCTTGTTCCAAAGGAAAATCATTAAAAGGAAGAAGAGAATTTATTACAAACAATAGTGAATAGATGTGCTTATTTAAGGTTTTTCCATAATATGGAGAATTAGAAATAGTTACAAACTGCAAACACTTCACTTTGGTTCGCAACTCCTATTATATATGGCCAAAAGCTCATGTACTCGGACGCACGAATTTAGATCCGTGCGTTCAAGTCTGACCCTATCTATATTGAGCTTTTTATTTTTTTAACTTATAAATGACCCGCTTAATAAATGGAGCAGATTTGGCGCACGGGTCAAGTTCATCCCCCAAACACACAAGATACTAACTCATTATATATTGGCGTTCACTCTAGGTCACTATGTTATTTGGTGTGATATTTCTTATAATATTTTTTATATAAATGACGGGTGTAGTTTTTCTTCTCTTTCCTACGTGTCACTCATCTAATAGAATGATATAATAAATATCACATTAAAATGACATAGAAAATCCAGACCTAACTTTAATTGCAAATTATTGAATGAATAATACTTTGTAAAAAAAATAAAACTTAGCATATCATAACAGAAAAATATAAACCTAAAAAAGAATTATGAGAATTAAAGGCATATGCATAGTACATCACATAATAGTGGAGTGTTGTAGAAATGAAGTAGGTATTTACGGAGAGTAGTGGGGTGTATAAAGTATAGTATAGCAGCAGTACAGAATAAAGTTTTAATTTAACCCACACTACACAACGCCTCATCTCATCTCATCTCATCTCATCTCATCACTGTATCTCTATATTATAGCTCGCCCACCCCACAATTTCCCCCCACTAAATCCCCAATTCCCCCAATCCCATGGCCGAAAAAGTTTGCAGCCACCATAAAAACAAGAAGCGAAAGCTCTTCCGCCGCTGCTTCGCCGGATTCCTAATCTTAAGCTTCCTCGTCCTCCTCACCGTCCTAATCGTCTGGGCGGTCCTTCAGCCCAAAAAACCCCGCTTCATCCTCCAAGACGCCACCATCTTCTCCCTCAACATCACCGCCCCCAACGTCATCTCCACCACCCTCCAGATCACAATCAATTCCCGCAACCCCAATTCCAGAATCGGCGTCTACTACGACAAGATGGACGTCTACGCCACCTACCACAACCAGCAAATCACCTACTTCACCGTCATCCCTCCCGTCTACCAGGGCCACAAGGACGTCAACGTCTGGTCCCCCTTCATCTACGGCAACACCGTCCCCGTCGCCCCCTACAACGGCCTCGCCCTCTCCCAGGACCAGGCTAACGGCGCCGTTAGCATGACCATCAAAATTAACGGCCGCGTTAAGTGGAAGGTCGGCACCTTCGTTTCCGGCCGCTACCACCTCCACGTCACCTGCCCCGTCTATATTCCGCTTGGCAATAGCAAAAACACTGGGATTATCATCGGCACCGCCGTTAAGTACCAGCTGTCACAGAGTTGTAGTGTAAGTGTGTGAAGTTAAACTAATTATTGATATCAAAAATCAAATAAGAAAGAAAGAAAGAAAATGCTCATATTAATAAATAGGGTAATTAATGTATAATCGGGATTTAATTGTTCCGATAAGTTTTAATTTCAATTGTAATTTTTTCCAGCAATTTTCTTTTATTTTCTATGGAACAGAGTACTTGAGAATTGTACATTTTTCTCCTTAATAAATAAACTACAGTGTGACACTATAAGCTCCCGTTTTCCATATACTTCTCTAGCTCTAATAATTTCTCCTTATAACTATTGTGTATGAATTAGTAATATTCGTGCGATTATGCAGTAATTATTAATTTAAAATAATTAGTGGATGTTTAGTGGAGGTTAAGGTGTCACTTTCTTTCATTTTCTAATATTAAAAGCTGGTTTCTTTACTCTCCCTCCATACAACTTTGTGCATATATATTGTTACTTTGCATTTAAACTGATTCTATTATTTTATCATCAAGAAAATTAGAATAATGTGACATGAAATTAATGATTTGGAATGGAGAATCTTTTTGTTCAGTTTTGCTTCTCCTTCACTCTTAACACCTTTTGATTTTATTAATGACTAAAATAATCTAAGATTAATATAGTCCTTTAAGTAGTGGGTATAACTGACTTTAAATTTTGTATGTGGTAGATACAATATTGTGTTGTCCAATGAAAGTAGCATGAGCTGTTTATTCAAGGACAAACCATGTGGCTCGTTGAAATCTTGATATTAATTCGATTCACACTAAAGAATTAATATTACATCTTCTTTCTCTCTCTAAGTATTTCTTCATAATAGAAAGTTAGGTTTTGATGAGGATTAATTTTATTCATATATTTGATGAGGATAATTGTTATTTAGTCTTTGTCTCTCTATATATATATGTGTAATGAATATATTCTTAGTTATGGATATTGTTTTTAGATTAATCATTTTCTTTCAAATTGGATGATTATTTAATTAACAAAAGAATAAAATCGTGGATAAATTAAAGACTAAAACTGAAATTGAAGGCTGATAAAGAGTTGATCTGTAAGACTGTAGTAGCCTCATAAGACAAAATAAAATCAACTTTATGTAAATGTTGGTTTATGAAACCATAGGGATCGGTGCCTAATATTTATATAATATACTCCCTCCGTCCCGGGTATTTTTACTCGTTTGTACAGGCATGGAGATTAAGACGTTTTATTTTTTTAATATATAATGTAAGAGGAAGTAGAGATAAATTAGTAATTTAAAAAGGAAAGGTGAATAAAGTTATTGGGAACCATGAATAAAGTGTAAAAAAGTAATTAAAGTTGTCGGGATTATAAAAAGTAGGTAATAGAATATTATGTATTTTTGCCAAAAATGGAATGAGTAAAAATACGTGGGACACCCCAAAATGAAAAGTGGGTAAAAATACATTGGATGGAGGGAATAGTATATTTTAAAATAATATAATGTAAAAAAAACAAATTAAAGGTGATGTACAGTAGACGAACCCTTCTAAGGTAGGGTCCACTTACGGTAGGAACATCTGTATGATTCCAAGTGGCTATCTAGCAATAATTCAATATTCCTCATTTCATGCATTTGCATTTTAATTATACCTCAATTTAATATTTAAAAAATAAAATTTCGGTGATGTTGTGTAATTTTTTTTTATTATATTCTAAATCAACAGCTTAGTCAAATTCAATTTTATTTTTTCTGCTTTGTAAATTTTAAACCTCATAACAGTATGAATTTTCGAATATTAATACATGTTTGAAGCATTTTTCCAAATTGTATTTATGTGGTAGTTAATATAATTGTCACAACATGATATGAACTAGAAATTATAATTAAAAATGAAATAATTGTCCAACAATCAATAGATTTCATAGTTTAATTACGAATGTGTTTATAATATTAATTTGTGAAATATACTTTATAAAGAAATGTTCAAATTAGAGGGTCACAACTCACATGGGTTATAAAGAAATACTAATATCTTCAACTTCTGTGGAAGAATTTTCTTTTTGTACTCATTATTGCATATCTAGTAGGAGTATTAATTAATTAAAAAAAAACTAAAGTTATACGTACATAATTAGACTCTCTGATAAATTATAATCCAGATGTTGAATTTATCCACTAATTCTAAGAATAGAATTATTTTTTCCTCCAATCATATTTGACCAATATAGGATTATCAAACATATATACTCCAATAAAGTTTCGTAATGGCAATTGGGTAAATACAGGGTATTTGTATTGAAATAACTAATAAGTTGTTTTATGAGGTCATTTTCAATCGCCACCGTCCGTTGGCTACTAATAATTGAAACAAAGAAAAAGAGTGGAGAAAAGATTATGTATCTTTAATTGTACTTTATCATAATTTTTAGAGAAATAAAACATATTCCACTTTAATATTGCTTATCTCTGACTACTATACTATGAGATAGGAATATTGAATATTAAAGCTACTTTGAATTTTTAATCCAGACATTTTAATTTTTAAATAATTTGCTTAAATACTTTATGAGATGTGAAATAAACTTAATACATAATTTCAATATATTTCGGGACTTAGAATTGATTTAAAAAGAAAAAATCAGACCCTTAATAATAGCTAGTTAATCTTTATTTTAGATTTTTTATTGAAAAAACTCCAAATATAAATCACCCAAGAATTGTATTTTCACAGAAAAAAGGCAATCAAAATTTTAGGATGATTAAGGTGTGAATTCTTGAGGTTGCAAAAGTGATTAGAATTTGTGGATTCAGATAAGACATAAGTAATTGAGAAAATAATGGGTTCATGGATGGGCTGAGGAACTGGGCTTTGGGTTTTGATTCAAACAAATTAAATCTATTTTGTAATCCTTAAGATTTGGTTTAGCAAAACACATATCGGATTAATTTTTGTGGCCCAAAAGGAGTTAACATTAAAAATTATTAGGGCTTTCCATGCATTCCTTTCGATGTGGCCCATGAAGACATGCCCAAATAAAATCAGATTAATTTTGAAGATTTTATTAACATGATTATTTCAAGTTTTGACCGTGTGTTTTTATCAATGGAGCTCGTATTTTCTCAAATAAAATTTTAAAAATAACAAAAAAATAATATTATTAACTTTATTTTCTATTTAACGAGGAATATTAAATAAAATAATCGAGAGTACTCTTTGTGGGACCACTGTAGTATTAATTTTGATGATGTTTGTAATAGGAATGAAGAGACTCCATTATTGTCAAGTTGTGTTGCCCATTAAAAATTTGAATTAGTGTAAAGTAACATTATTAAAGTCCCTGCAATCCAACAGCAGACCACACTTTATTTTTGTAATCTTTTTACTAAATTTAATAAATACTGTATAAAATAGTATAATTAGTAAAAACTTATGTGAACGTTATACGGGCTGAGCTCCTCCTCTGCCCTCAACGGTCAAATTTCCTGACCATAAATTATCAAGTATAGAGTAATATATATATATATATATATATATATATATATATATATTAATAATTTGAATAGTTCATAATGGTGATAGACTGATAGACACTGTAAATATATTTTGTATTATATTATAACAAGAATTATGTAAACAAAGAAGTCAAAATAATAATCTCATTATTTATTCACAAAGAACAAACACTGAAATATAATCTGACAATGGAAAAATCAAAAACTCAAAACGAATATAATGTGTATCAAGCGTCTGATATAGCAAAAGAATAGAAGTTATATACCAAGGTAATAACAGAATAGCATAAAAATATGAGTGCAGATCATCCATGGATGATGCGTAAAAATCAACGCCAATCGAAATCACACCTCTGCCTCTCAAAAACGCCAGCCGCAACCGTGCCGTTGGTGCTCAAAGGAACTTTCAAATCACATTCAATCTTCGGCTTAATTCTCCCAGATTTCACAAACGCAAACTTCAATCTGCTGCGCAAATAGAGTTTCACTTCGATGTCGTACATCCTGGAAGTCCGATCGCCGTTGTAGTTCGACATCTCCTTCTCTCCGAGTGGTACTAAATTCTGCCCTCTGAATTCCGCCGTCAAATTGTTCGTAGTCTTATGGCCTTGATAGAAGGGCGGCAGTTGAACAGAGGTGAGTCTGTGTCCCTGGTAAAAAGCTCTAGCCTCGATCTGATCGTAGTAGATACCGATTCGCTTGTTAGGGTTACGAATCGTGAGATTCACCGCCAGGTTAAAGCGCAGCGTGTTGTTATTGAGGTCGAATTCGGTGAGCGAGGCGTTATCGGCGTAGAATTTGACAGTGTTAGGTCGGAAAATCAACCAGAGGATGAGAGCAAGGATTCCGACGATGACGAGAATGGTGACCAAGATCTGGCATACGCAGGTGCAGATACAATTGGCGATGCAACTACAGCAGCAGCTGAAGGGATTGCAGCAGCATCCACCACCGCCGCGACCAGGGCGGTGGTAGCTTTTGGGCGGCGGCGGGATATTAGGGCCGTAGTAAGCCCCATTCAGATGGGGTTGTTTGGTTTCTGCCATTGGCGGTGGTTGAAGACTTTGCAGATAACTTAATCCTCTTTAGACGTAATTGAAAGAGAGAGATAAAATATGAAGCAGTTACGATAACGCTGTATTTATAGGGTTTACGTTTCTCTGTGTTTTGGGTGAGAATTGGTAAAAGACGAGTACGTACGAGAGGCCCGCGTTTTGTTTATCAGTGACACGCGTCGTGAAATGATTGGCCTTTGGTTTTTGGTTGGTAATTTCATTAAAATCACGCAGTTTAATTTTTGATAAATTTCCCCTTAGATAAATATGGAATCTGCAGTATACATCCGATATTTTCTATATTTATCATTAAAGATCACTCTATAATTTTATTGATATATATTAGTATTATTTCTTAAATTATAATTATTTTAGAATATTCATTTTTTATTAATATTGCTATTGCTATTTTTATATTAAGTCATATATCACCCGGCATGGTTTATGTTTTTTTTTATCAATATTGCTATTAAAAATTAAAATAAAGTAGCATTCGCTCTTTAAATTAAGTATACTATATGATATGATAGTATAAAATATGATGGTTCTTCGTAATTTCCTTGACATTGACTTAATGAGGAAGAGATCGGCTTCCTTGTTTTAATCGTAATTTTATTTAATTTACTCAATTCTTCTCACACTTATCTTCATATTTTCCTATTTCATTCGTCTTATACTTAATTTTATCACTAAAAAAAGAAATTTCACATCTAACTATCAACTTTAGAAAGTTATCTTAATTTCAAAATTATTATCACCAACTAACACACATAACTTATTTAAAAAACAACTTTTAAACCCTCACAACCTAATACACATAACTTACTTAAAAAACTTTTAAACCATGAACGGAGAGAATATGATGTACCCAAAAAATTATATTTTATATGGATATATGTAAAGATCTTTTATATTGGATTGATTAAGAGTATATGATTTGTCTATAGTATATATTGGGGCAATCAAGTATTAATTTACTGATGTTTTTTTAACCAAATTAAATAAAATAAGTTCGAATAACATAGGACATAATTTAAAAACACAACCATATATTATGGGCAGAAGCACTTTATTTTTAATTATACAAGTGACTAGTATCTATAACTTATATAATTAATTAATTAATTAAGACCATTTTACTCACAAGATTAAACCATGAGTTTTAGTTCAACCAAATTGAAACTGGTTAGATTTTTTGTGGGCGATTGAATAAAATAACAAAATTTTCAGCTTCACGCGTTATTTTGAGTTCCTATCTTTTAATTTCGAGTAATTTAAATTGTATATTTGTCAATTTTGGACTAAATTAAAAAAAAAGTCTTATTTCTTATTAAATGTTGACTTGATACGAGTTATGATCAGTGAAGAAGTCATAACCTTGGCTTCTGAGTATCCCACTTGCTCAAGTTTTTTACAATTAAAATGCACATTGTATTCAAATTGTTTTTATATGTTCGAATAATTAAATGACACTTAAATTTAAATAATTTCTATGCATGACGTTGTTAATAATTTTTTTTACAAGAATGTATTGATCAGTACGCAGTAGTCCATAAGTTCGAACATAAGGCATTTTAATTTCACTCATATGCACATTTTTAGCCCAAAGAATAGTAGTCACGATTAAGAAAGAAGTCATTATCATCTGTGTTATATATTAGGATATAAATATTTAAAAACAATATATATAGCTGAATATAACGAAATTACAGAAATTTAGAGTATTAGTCGTAATAAATTATATTAAATAAAATATCTGTATAAATCACAATATTATATGTATGTGCAAATTAGGAACTAACTTTTTTATATTCTTTATGAAAATATATATCACAAGAATAAAATATATCACAAGAATATGAATAGGATAAGCTTTTCCCATGGTAAGTACGAACTACGAGATCCCTGACTTTTCTGCAACACGTTACGCGTTAGTGTTTGAATTACTTTTCTACCCATTCATTTTAGCCCAATCCACTATTTAACTAATTAAAATTGCCCACTTTATATTAAAACACCAAAAATGCCCACTTTTCAAACTCTAATAACCCTCATGTCACTTAAAGAAGCAATGTTAACTTAAAAAATTAAAAAACTCACTTCAAAGATTATAAAAGTTAATAGAATTGGCTGTTTAATAAATTATCCCAAATAAAATTAAATATTAAATTAACAAAAATAATTATTTGATGATAAGATTAATTTAATTTATTAATTACATCACATTTCGCAGTATTTGTTTTCATCCGTCACACACTTATCTTTTCTGCTAAAAAAACATGATAATTATATAAGACAAAAGGTATTTAATAATTAATAAATTATTCGAATATTTAATAAATTTATGTTACAATGCAACAAAAAAAAAAAGAAAACTATTAAAAAAGTATTTTTTTCTTTAGAAAATACAAAATCATATTCACAATTATTTAATAATATAATTAATTAATAAGCATAATTATTATTAATATTAAAAGTTATGTACAGGGCATCTCAGATTTTTTTTTCTTTTACTGAGGGTATTTTGGTAAAATTATCATAAAAGTGGGTACTTCTGAAGTAAATTTGTCAAAGTGGGCATTTTGGATTGTTGCAAATTCATATTGTGCAACAGCCCATAAAACCACTTCATTTTAGCCATAATAATAAACCATCTAAACAGCTTAATGGTATCTGGCCCACCAAAAAGCCCGATTGTGATATCATAACATATTTCGATCCAAAACCCAATAAAGCAATGAAGCCCAAATTGTGTGACATTATGAAACCATATTTATCACCTTTATACCTCGGCTCTCTTTGCTTGAAACTACTTGCGAACAGTTGATAAATTTCATTAGATATGTAAGAATTAAATAATATTTATAATAATCAAGTGATAATTTTTTAATTAAATTAATTTATGAATCATTTGCAAAATTAATAAGATGTAATAATCCCTCATTCCGTCATTGTGAACGGTTGCTCTTCCATGTGAATTAAAGAAAGTCACTTTTTGACAACCCTATTGACTATGTTAAGGGCATGTAGTGTTTTTTTTAACTTTTTTTACATAGTAATAATATTTGTAGGGTATTTTTACGGTTATTTAATGGTGCATTGTAGGTTTAGAAGGTAAAATAGGGGGATATAGTGGGTAATTATCAAAATCATTTTAATTATTTTATTTTATTAAGTGATGAGGATGAAATAAAAAATTGATTTAACGGTTGAGATTATTCAAATGCACTGCCGTTAGACTCATATTTTTATGTTATCCAGTAACTTTAGTTGGGCCTTTTTTTACCGTCAATTAAATCTAGCCGAATAGTAGTCCAATATATAATGTCCCAATTGTAATGGGATTCAGCGTTGCTGGTGTCAGTGTGGGCCGCTACGTTACTCCACCCTTCCCTTGCTCTTGATTATCTTTTTTATTTGTATTTTTAAATTTTGTTTCACGTTATTTAACAATTTGTTTTAATCAATTTTATTCATTTTTAAAAATATTTTAGTATATTTATATAATAAATAAATAAAGTATAAAATAAAGTTATGTGTATTAGGTGAGAGTCACAAAGTTATGTGTATTATCCTTCATAAAATGGTAATGATATACTCCATAATTTAATTGAACAATTAATTAATTTTTTCTTGACAGATAGAGTATCATTTTATATTATATATAAGCGCATAAATTTCCATGTCACATGATAAATGATGTAAGATTGTATCATGCATGAATTCTCGTTAGCTTAATTATGAAAAGACGTTCGAAATAGTTATCGAAATTTACCATTGATACGCCACTATATGGGCATAATCAAATCCAATTTAAAAAAATTGGTAATTGGGATCATAGTATACTCAATTATTTAATTAATTAAAAAATGGGGAATCATGAAATGGTGCCCATGTGTGTCACCTTTAATTCATTAAGCAAATATAGTACTTGTGTGTCACCTTTTCCAACCATGTAAATTCTTACAACGAGAGGATGACTACTTTAAACGTCGCATATTATATGTATTTAGAAATAGATAAATTATAGTAAGATAATTACCAATGTAAAAAGGCAAAGCCATTTTAAAGGTTCAAAAAGTTTAGTGGATTAAAGTAAACTTTTTATTATAATCCACGAGGTGTTCAAAAAAAGTGAGCAACTTTGTGTTAAAAGGGCTGTCCACTTTCTATCTACATCTCTACTAAATTTTTATTCATGGAGAGTATCTTCCTTCCTGCTTTTGAGGGAAAATTAGATTCCCATATGCCTTCAAGTATAATTACTTTACAAATTAATTTATATACGCCATGATTAAATACAAGATTATCTAATAATTAAGTTTAATCATGGATTTCTAACTTACTTTGATTTGCCGATTAGAAACAATGAATGATTAATTTCTTCTATACTCAAATACATGAATCAAGGATTCATGTTAACACTATCAAGATCATAATAATGAATGTGAACTTTTTGCATCGATGTCAAATGAGGCCAAGGTAATTTTTTTTGCATTTTGATAACCTTATGTCGAGTAAGAAGGAGAAAAATTACATGTGGAAGTTTGGATTTGTTTAGTGTGATTGGTCTGGAAAGAGAGAAACGAGATTGTATTTGAAAATGAAAAATGGAACTCAAAAGATATTATAGCCAAATTGAAAGCTCAAACATAGAGTTGGAATTTCGTCAAGAAAGGAGAAATTAAGAGCAACTCATGCTATGAAATGTGGAGCCAGACCCTTTTACTTGTCTATTGCAATGATTCTCTTTTCTATGTTAGATGGTGAAGTTTAATAGGTTAGAACTGTATCATCATGTTTTTTTATTACATATTGAGGTATTTTTGTTGAAATAGGATTGGTGCACCGTGCGAACGTTGCACCTTTTTGTTCACACTCTTACTTGTATTTTTGGGTATTTTTCATATTCGATATTTCAATAAAATTTTCTTTTGTAGATAAAAAAAACTATAATTCATAATGGTGAAATATTATCATGGCATTTTCATGCATAAAAAATGAATTGAAGATAAAATCATACTGTAGGGATTGCTTTATAACCAAAAGTATCTAATATTATAATACACAGATAATAGAAGATAATATCATGGCATTTGATCTATACTCTTAACTTTCAAAAAGGATTCTTTTAGTTCGACTTCCAGTTTCTTTAAATATATACCTAATATTTTAAGAAGAATATTTTATAAGTTTTTTCATTAATCAGTCCATCTTACTACTATATATTTAATAACCCGTAGTTTAGGTTTATACTTATCCTTTTAGGTTCAATTGAATTAAAGAACAGAAGTTGTTAAGCCTGAGTTTTATTTAGTACGTAAGAGAAACAATTTGTCAAGATCAAATTCAATAAGTCTGAAATTCAATTTAAATTAACTTAATATGTCTTAGATTATTTGATAATAATATTAAATTAACTTAATGAGTCTTATATTCAATTTAAATTTGATCAAAATCAATTTTCTATTTAATTATGAGCTCGACGAATAAAAAATAATTTCACTAATTGGAAAAAATTTATAGGATAAGAAACACACATATTAATCAACGTTTTCTTAGAAACTAATCCAAGTAGTACAATAGCTTAATTAAATAATAAAATAGTAGTAATAAATCTAAAAAGTGTACCCCACCACGTAAATCACACTATCCAAGGGATAAAAACCTTTTTAGTCCCATAACTTTCTCCATTGTCTTTTTTAGTTCCAAAAAAGATAAGTTTATCAAATTAGTCTCACCGGCGAAGAAATAGGGCCAAAAACGTCCTATTTTCCCCGGAAAAGCTGACATCACCTGGAAACAGTCACGTCACGACCGGAATTGTCAATTTTCGGCCGGTATGATGACGTGGCGTCCTGATGGCAGATGAATCAGCGGGATAAAAACCAATTCAATCCCATAACTTTCCTCATGTTCTATTTTAGTCTCAATAAAGATAAATTTGTCAATTCAGTCCCATCCATGTACAAATAGGGTCAAATACGTCCTATTTTCGCCGAAAAATGTCGACATCACCGAAAAATTGCATGTGATTGTCAAGTGACAATCGGAATCATTGATTTTCAGTGTTATTTTTATACCAACAAGACATTTTTATTTTCTAAAAATTTAAATAAATAGAAAACAAAAATTAACAAGGGTCATTGGCTCAATTCTCTTCTCGCACGGACATGCTGCCACCAAAGCCCATATCACAAACACCAGAACTTCGCAACCTGCTATGACAGCGGCCGGATTGTTTAAATAAAAATGCCTTATTGGCATTAAAATAACATTTAATTTGTAGACTCACCTGCCATCAGGGCCCCACGTCATCGTCCTGGTTGGAATTGTTTAAATAAAAATGCCTTATTAGCATTAAAATAACATTTAATTTGTTGACTCACCTGTCATCAGGGTGCCACGTCATCGTCCCGGTTGGAAATCGACGATTCCGATGATGTCGGCATTTTTCAGCGAAAATAGGACATGTTTAGCCCTATTTCTACATGGATGAGACTAAATTGACAAATTTATCTTTATTGGGACTAAAATAGAAAATGAAGAAAGTTATGGGACTGAATTGATTTTTATCCCGCTGACTCATCTGTCATCAGGGCACCACGTCATCATACCGGCCGGAAATTGACAATTCCGGTCTTGACGTGGCTGTTTCCAGATGAAGTCAGCTTTTTCCGGCAAAAATATGACGTTTTTTGCCCTATTTCTTCGCCGGTGGGACTAATTTGACAAACTTATCTTTTTTTGAACTAAAAAAGACCATGAAGAGAGTTATGGGACAAAAAAGGTTTTTATCCCCACTATCCACTAAATAATTTTTATAAATTTATAGTTTTAGATTTTAAATTAATAGTTCTCATTTTGAATTTCGAATTGATATAGAAAATCTTCCTATCAAATTGTTATACGTAACATATTTTTTAAAATTAAAAACTTCAATATTCTTTAATTCACAATTAGTAGTCAGAAAAGGCTCAAAGGTAATACATGTTTAGGGTGTAAATAGGAATAAGAAATATATGATTTAGAAAATGAGTATTGTTAAATGCACACCCTTTTTTATTGAATACACACCCTTTATTAAATACACACCCCTTTTATTTTTATATTTCTTAATTTTATTATATACACACCCCCTAAAATTTCAGAAATACCCTCTTAAAACTAAAATCATACACACCCATATTAAATCCCTATTTCACTCTATAACCATATCAAAATTTACCTAAATATTACTGCATTATTATGAATTCGAAAACGAAAATAAGAGTAGTTAGAAATGAAAATAATAAAGGCCAGATCAGACAAGCCAAGATAAAATGTAAATTCTTCAATTGTTGGAATAAATTATATTGTAAATTTGTAGTTTTTGCTTCAATTGATTCTATGTGAATGTAGTAAATAATGATAATACAGTAAGCTTTATATTTTAACACCGTAAAAAATATAGAGAGAAAGCTCTCTTTTTTCATAAATTAAATTCCTCAAGAACAAGATGCTAGAATAAGTAATGAATAGAAGATGGATGCAATGTTTTAGGGGAAGATGACCATGACAATACGGAGGTGAACAGATCTGTTTGCTAGAATAAATCAAAATCAACCGCTGGCGAACTCCGTTGAAAAATCCTCCGAGATAGTCTGCAACACCAATAGACGGCGCCGCCGCCCAATCACGATCTAATTATTGAGAAGCGATTCATTGCTTCTAAATTATCCTCAAATGTGTGTGTGAATATGGGTTTTCAAACTTAAATTAAATTTAAGGGAAACATTACAAAATCATCATTGATTTTAGATTCTGAATTTTAAGAATTTTAAATAAAATTAATAGAAGAAGTCACGCATAAAGGAATACATGAAATTACACCAAGCATTGAAAAGTTCTGAAACCTTCATAAGGCAAATATACTCAGGATTTTAAGCTGAACAGTCTGAAGATCTTTCTACCCTGTTATATTAGGGTTTGTATAATTATATCTAAAATATATTTTAATTCTAAAAGATGTATATTTAATTAAAAAAGGAGTTTATATTGAGCGATCCCATTATTCTTATATATAGGGGGTGTGTATTTAATGAATAAAGGATAATTTAGACATTTTAAACATATATATTTTAATTTTATAATAATAGGGGTGTGTATTCAATAAGGAGGGGTGTGTATTTAGTATATCCATGCATGTTTTTTTTTTTTAAATAATAAGTAGGTAGATTTAACCAACTAAACAACCTTATTTAATTCTAGTGAAATATTCTTAACCAAGTCTTTCCCTTTTAACTTTTAAGAATTGTTGAAAAATAATGAACCTTTATATTATTACCATATTTCAAACTAATACTTGATAACATGAACATAAGATTAAGCCGTTTTATTAGGATTGAAAAAATCAATTTGGTTTAAAAAAAAAAGGATTCATAGACAAGGCTATGGTTTGTTTGTGAATAATTAATATTTATTGATATATGAAAATAGTTGTACATGCAAAAACCTAAATGCCACCTTTTTCCATCTTTACACTGCATTAATTCCCTAATTAATTTCTGATCTTTAATAAAGCTAATGTCAAATGCCTAATTATATGCTTAGACGCTCAATTTAATATTAGTTAATAATTTAATAATCATCTTTTGGTGATTCGCAAACAATACCATCTCTTTTTAAGGTTTAAAGCTAGATTCTTATATATATTTCTTCTCAATCTCTTTTTATTATTCACTTTCTTAATACTGATTGATATAGCTGGCCGATGAATAAATGTTTATCTTATTAGGAAGTGAAGAATTTCTTTTATTAAATATTAACAGATATATAAAATGCATTATAAAATTCACTCACACATATAAATTGTTGTGCTGTAGATGAGAATGTCGAAAAAATCAAAGAAGGAAAAAAAAATGATTCTTTTGCAAAACAAATCAGGAAGCATTAAAAGTAGTGCTCTCTTTCGCTATGCAATATTTAAATTTAAAAAAAAAAAAATTGATATAATTTGGTATTGGGTAAAAAAGAAAATTAAGCTTGATCTAAAGTATGAAAAAGTTGGGCCTCCTTTGCGCAACCGTTAAGTTATGGATCATTCACACGTTAATCTTTTTTTTTGTGGTTTCCCACTAACGCTTGATTAATTGCTCAAATTTTGCTTTGAAAAGCTTAATTACATCTAATTATACCTAAATCAAATTTTAGTCTCTCCATCACACATTAAAACTTAACACTTCATTTTTATCCTTACAACTTTAAATTTCATCACCTAAAAAAGTAGGTCTTAATACAAAATTACCATAACATTAATACAAATTAATCAATAAACATAACATAATTTATAATTTATTTATTTAATTAAAAAGATTAAATTATTCTCCAAAAATCAATAAAATTAGTTAAAAATATTTTTTAAACTTCATATCTACACTAACGGTGCAAACAAACATGAGAGGGAAGGAGTATTTTGATAGGCATTCAATCGATGTGATGAAATAAGATTTTTAAGTTTCATCTTTAATTAAAAAACTAATCTCTATTATATGATAGAAATTCAAATTAGTAGTATTTGCGTATTAATTTAGAGAGAAAAAAGCAAGCAACTTTAACTTTTTCTGAAGTTAAAAACAAAGTTTTTATTGAAACTTCAAATTTTGGCATTAATGGGAAGCCAAAGCCACTTCTCGAAGACTTATTTTCTTTCTTTCTGACCTCGTAGAAACTAAAAGAGAAAGCTACCAAACTTATTTTATCTTTAATTTGCTTTTCTTCTTTCGTTTATTTGTTTTTCTTCCTCTCTCTTTAACTATTCTACCTCTTTTTTTCTTTTCTTTTCTTTTATTTCTTGTTTATTGGGATACGAATAGCATAGCTTTTGGAAGAAGAAGAAAAAAAAAAAAAAAGGAAAAAAACTCCATATATATATATAATTAGGTTTGAATATCTAGAAATTCAAATTCGAAAACTAACCTTATTTTAAACGTAATTTAGGAAGTTTTAATGAAGTTTT
Organism: Pogostemon cablin; assembly: GCA_023678885.1. Lineage (NCBI taxonomy): Eukaryota > Viridiplantae > Streptophyta > Magnoliopsida > Lamiales > Lamiaceae > Pogostemon > Pogostemon cablin. The sequence goes on from CM042986.1 coordinate 476,697, forward strand.
AGATCAAATTTAATCACTTAACTAAGTACTTAATTGCTTAGTGCTAAATTATGTGAGATTTGGAGGTTGAATATATAGCACTGTTGAATTTCATTCATATAATCTACGTATCTGCAATTACATAATCACGATGCCACACACACATATAAACAAGTATGTTTATGAATTTTGATGCTTTTAAACAGACACGTAGAATACTCCGATATATTCAAATGTGGAAAGGCGGCATAAGGATTTTCATTTTTTTTTTTCAAGTTGATTAGAGTTAAAGTCACTCTATTCCACAACAAAATGAGATTTCAATTACTTCGGTCCCAATATATTATTTATTATTTATTTATTTATATTTAGTCTCGATTTTTGTCAAGTTTTGCTCGAAAAATTAAAATTTTGTTGTATATTGTCACGTGAATGGCAAATGACATGTTAATTCAATTTCCAACAAAGTAATTAATACTAGCTTGATTGGGATTTTTTCTTTCTTTCAATTTAAGTCCATAACCCTACCCCTACAAATTGATCGCTCAATATCTTAAACATAATAATAATAAAAATAAATAAATAAATAAGATATGACGTTACTGGCATGGGATTGCATGAACAAACTTAGAAGTTTAAAGAAGGTAATTATTATTCTAAAAATTCATAATTTTGAAGAGTACAAGCCTATCAACAAACTCCACAATTCCTAAATCATCAACAAACTGATTTTGATCAACATTATCATCATTAAAAGAAGTATTCAAATCCAAGAGAATACGATCATCTTCTCCGACAACATTCCGTCTGGACGAAGAAGAAGAAGCAGGCGAACCCTCCGGCGGCGACCTGCAACTGAATCTGTCACAGCTCAGCACAACAATTGCGTCACACAAACCAACTTCTTCCCCAACTCCATTGCTTATCCTCCCACTTTCAATCGCCCTTTTAATCCTAATCTGCGACCAGTAATCCACTCTCTCCAAATCTTCCACCATGAACACGCGATGAGGATTTGCAGAAACTGCTTCTGCAAATCTCTCGATGTAGCTGCTGCACCTCTGCCCGTTGCCATCTCTCCTCTCCCTCTTGTTTGGATAATCTTCGGAATCACTGTTGATTCCGATGGATACGAAGTTTGAGTAAGATCCAAACACAATCTTTGCCAGATATTTGGACATTCTCTCTTTTGCATGTGAATCTGGTCCCAGAAAGAACAGCCATGTTTCTTCCTTAACTTCATTCTCTTTGTCTTTTCTCTTCAACATTCCCGACCGGCATTGGAGTATGGTTCCAGCTATTTCTGGGATGATCTCTCTCTGCCATGGAACCTTCTTTTCCAGTGCATTACACAGCATGTTCAAGTTCACAGCGTTGAATTCCTTAAACCTTTGTCCGAAACCCGAATCATCCGTCGAGGAAGGAGACTCGTGTGTGGGTATTTTGGACAGTGAGAAATGTTGATCAAACGAAAAACATGAAATGGATGAAGAAGGTGACGGAGATGGAGATGACAATGTTAAGGTTCTTTCGAGTGAGGAAGGTTTTTTGTTGGAGAGTTCCGTGATTGAGTCACCCTTCTGGAATATAATAAAACTTTTGGCGATTAAAGGGATATATGTAACAATATTGAATAAAAAAAGGTAACACACATAAAAAGTGAGGTAGAGGTAGATGGATGAAATTAATAATGACCTGATTATTAATACAAAGTCTTCTACTTTCATCCTTAAGCCACGGAGGTAGACTTGATAATGTGGCCAAGTTTTGTGCTTCTGCTTCTGCTTCCAAATCACCTCCACTATGTAACTCGTTGCTATAATCATGATTAAGAATATGAAATTTTTATTATTAATTAATTAAGAAGATATAGTAGGTAAATACCTTTGAGATATGAGGCTTAATCCTAAACTGTTAGCAGGAAGTGTGAGAGGATTCAATCGCCAAATGGCTTCGAGTGAATTCATGTACCCATTTCTGCATCTCATGTATGTCTGAAAAGTAGCAATTCCCATCACCCAAAACCTTCCACTCTCTCCATTAATCCCAGAAATCAAGTTGCCAATCTCCATGATCATGTGCTCCACAGAACAGTAGTAGCTTCTCTCTCTCTCCCTCTCTAAGTTAACCCTGTATTCACTAATCCAGTTAAGATCTCCCAAGTACAAAACCACCCCTTTTCCAATCAGACTGTTGACGAGGTAACTCACTTCTCCCATCTTCTGCTCAACAAGATCCTTATTCAAATTGCTAAAAGAATAGAATGGTGGTATTGTAATAAACTTCACTTGTCTCAAATCCTCCGGAACTCCTCCTTTATCAACCCTATACATCACCTCTTTCACTCTACTCTCTATGTCGGAAATGCACTCACCCACCACCACAAAGCTCCGCTTCCTCCAACTGCTTGTAACCATAGTTTGGACTATGATGTCCACGTCATCATTCTGATCAACGGTACAACTCATGTTGGTGTTCTTATTATTATTATTATCATTATCTCCCTTGGGGTTGCTTTTCAACTCTAAAGAAACCACTTTCTCCACATTGCTTTTCACTTGAGTGCTCGAGAAACCAGCTTCCCTCATCACTCTACTCACACTCGGATCATCCAATATCGATATTATCAGCTGCTCCAGCTCGATCTTCACGGCTAGGATCGGAGCCTCAGCCGAGCCGCGCCTCTGGTGAGCCTGCGCGCGCTTGAAGGCGGCTACAAGCGCGTTGGATATCGAAGGGTACTGCGAATGGTGGGTGAGAATGGGGCTGGACGAGGAAGCTGGGAGGCGATTGAGGGCGACGTTGAAGCAAAGCTCTAGGGCTTTGCATTGGAGGGGGTGGGAGTGGGACTGCATGCAGGCTACTCGGAGTAAGCCGCCCGAAACCGCCAGCATGGTGTTGGCCACGTGGAGCGGCGTCACCTGAGCGTGGCCGCGACGCTTGGCCAGCGCCACCGCTTGTTTTACTACGGAAGCTGCTTCGGTGTTGAGACCTTGATTCAATGCACAACCACCTGATCTCATTTTTTTTGTTTCTTGATATTGATTAATTCTGCAGCCTGAAAAAGGGTGGGGTTTTTAATTATTTTTTTAAAAAAAGTTAATGATATCCGGAGGAAATCTTGGTTCCATTACATGACACTATGCAAGAAAAGAATGAGTATGATGAATTGACAAGGAGATGAAGTGAAAGAGATGTTGATGTTGTAATAATATTTGGAAGATATCTAAGTGAAGATGGTGTGAAAGAAATATATGGGGGGGGAACTAATAGAGTAGTTCTTTTCTTGTAGATGAGGTAAAATATTTGGGGTCCAAAGAGGAGTAGAAAGTGGAATGCATGTGCTGACAAGGAGGACGATATGCAGCAGCACCAAAGGCAAATCAGCTTTACTCTCATCACCATCTTTTTTTTCTTCATATATACTATATAGTTTAATTTAATTTAATTGAAAGTTGTTTATGCAGAATGGAATGTGGTGGTAGTGGGACTCTTCCTTTGATGCAACTTGAATTAATTTAATTCAGTAATATGCAAAGGTATAAACCTAGAAATGATCAACCACATCTACCTCTAACTATGTACAAAGGGATATGCTCCAATTAATTGTATTTAAGGTTAATTGCAAAATAAACCACGAACTTTACTACTATTGTAAATTAATCCTCACTTTTGAGAAATTGCAAAAGAAAATCACAACATTTAAGTATTGTTGCAAAACGCACCCAATTTCTAATTAAAAGTATGGTTTTTTGGATTTTTTTTGCAACAATACTTAAAGGTGGTGATTTTTTTTTTTTTGCAATTTCTCAAAAATGAGAATTAATTTGCAATAGGAGTAAAGTTCGTAGTTTTTTTGCAATTAATCCTTGTATTTAATTTATAATTTTTAGTCTTTTGCAGTCACCCAAGTGGTCAGTGTTTTGCTAATCAACCACAAATTCACTTCAGTTAAGCAAAAAGTTGTCAAGACCTAAATTCTACTCTACATCACTACAATTCCATGTCTGAAACAAATACTAATATTATTATTATATTTACTTAGTATTACAATAGACATTCTCCTAAGGAATCGTTTCATAAATCTTTTGATCAGCTTGAGAAATAATTGATATATGTATGGGTAAAATGCACTTTTGGTCTCATAGTTCATTTTCATTTTTGGTCCTTTTGATCACATTTTTGTCTCATAACTTATTTGTTGTGATTCAGTCAGTTAATGAAACGGAGAATACTCACGATTGCTCACGTGGCCGTATAGGATTAATTTTTATTTTTTAAAATGTATTTTCTTAATGGATTCCTCTTCTTCTTCTCAACAGATTCATCAATTCCCTAATTTCCTTTCATTCAAACCTTAATTACCCATGTTTCCAATCAAATTCTACCTCAAAATTTCAGACCATCGTTTCATGGCCGCCATCCTCTCCTCCTCTAACACCACCGAACCACGACTTGCTCCAGCCGTCAGCCAAAATCCACCTCGCCATCGCACCCTTAAAACCAGCCATCAGTATAGCAACCACAGCAATCCTCCCCACCTTCCCTAGCCGACTCACCCACTCTTACAAACTGTACAAGGGCACTGGCGCCAGAGCCGCCAACTACGAAGGCTACGGTGGGAACTCCGACAAGAAAGCATTGAAGGAGTACATTTACGACGTGCTGGAGTGATGGAGAGAGAGGCTAGTATCCAAGATTCAGAAGGGAACAAACGGAATGACAACGAATTGTTCAACCCCAAAAGGAAATCAGAGAAAAAGTAAACTTTTCTTGATAGGTTTCCAAGATTAACTCCGAAAGAATTTATCTTGAACAATCTAGTGTTGTCGGACATTGATTTGCAGGATTTGACCGCCACAGCTGAAAATGTGAGATCGAAAGAGAGGGAGGACGAGGAGGGACAACTGAGCCAACCACATGGAATGGACGAACAATCCGATTGAGGCCATTGCATTTCTCTCCCAAGTACACAATTCAACGAGAAATCAAACCCTCCCATCTATCTGGCGCATTCTTGAGTGAACCCAGAAAAGAAATTGGCTGCCACCGTAAGATTCACCAAAGTCTTCAATGAACAAATTAAATCCGGCAGCTCACTGGAGAGCCGATTGTATGCTAATTTGAGAACTTGGATGCCAGTGAGGCAGACTCATTAATGAATTGGACTTGCAAATCTGTCCACAACCCTCCCCCCTCTGGTATGCACCCAGTGAGCTGGTTGTTGAGCAGCAAGATTGAAGAAAGTGGAGTAGGGCAGAAAAGTAAGAAAGGTGGATAGAGGGATTGAGCCTCTGGATCTGTTGGGGTTGATGCGGAGGACATAGAGATTTGAGAGAGATGAGGGTTCCTTCACAAGATTATTAGTATTATTAATAATTTTAATTTTAATTTGACCGATTATTATTTTATTTTTTTAATTAATGTTTTCCGTCAAAAAAAAATTAACGGAATGATCAAAATTGTAACTTTTGGGACCGAATAAAAGGTTAGGGACCAAAAATAAAAATGAACTTCTTGTATGGGACCAAAAGTGCATTTTACCATTATGTATACTAGGTTGGATAAAAAAAATAAATTTATAAATCATTTTAGGGTGCATATATCATACATCTTAGAATTTATAAGATTTATAATTTTTTTTTTAAAAAAAGTGGTTAATTATTATTTTTATATACTATTTTATGTATTCCCAAGATCGAGTATATGTTTATAAAATCTTAATTTAATAATTTAGATACCGACTCTTTCTCGCTATATATATTACACATGTAATGATAATGTTATTGAGTTCCATTTTATATATATATTAAAAATAATAGTTTAGCCATGTATAAAGTAACACGTGTCACATGCAAATTATGGAACGACGTTGTGTGAAATAAGGTTTCAACCTATGAGTCGGTCCATCCTCTAGTTTGAATAAATTAGGACTATAGTTGATCATAAAACCCCTGTCATACGATTAAGTATATACCTTGTGATTTTAATTGAAGGTTAAAAAAATGAACAACTTTTCAATATTAAGCGAAAATACGAAATAAATAAATTTAGTTATGGACGAATGGAAAAAGGTAACACTAGAAACGAGGAGGTGAAAAAGTGAAGCAAATAGGAGTGGGGGATGTGTGTTTGAAGGAATGGGGAAGTGTGTAGGATTTTCTTCCAAAACTATAAGCCTGGAATAATATAAAGACCCTCTATTTCCATCTTAATCTAACTTCCACTTTTATACATTTTTTTCCATCTTAATCTAACTTCCACTTTTATACATTTTTGCCTTCATAGGGATCAATTCTCTCTCCCTCTCTAAACTTCTTTTCATTTTTGTTTTTATAAGAAAAAAAGAATGGATATATAGAAAGAATAACAACTTACAAAAGAGTTGTATCTTAATTCAAAAGATAGTGGCATTCTGAAACTCAGTCAAAAAAGCTTATGTGATCTTTCTTGGCTAAAAGACATATAAAGGAACAACACCAAATTATTTGAATGCAAATTTTTCTGCTTAAGAATTTTTAAAATAAATGCAACGTTTGAACAAAAAGAAATTAGGAATGCAAATGCAACCTCTTTATCATACCAAAACCTATTTAGTTCAACCTACGTTTTGAATTCATCTTCCTATTTTCCTCGCGTTTATACATAAGTCAAAAATCCAAAACAAATGCGATAGGAGGGAGATTTACTCCTCAACTCGGATTTTATTAAAAATAATTAAAATGTTTCATTTTAAGTGAGTCTTCAAAGAATTTGTAATATGGGGGGATAAAGGATTTAGTAGGCAATTAGTTTAATTTAACTTAAAGTAAAGCAGTCTATGATAAAGCACCAATAAAAAGTAATTTGTGTCGTTATCTACTCAAAAGGGCGACTCTTTTAATTTTTTTAATTTAATCTTCTAAATACGCATCTTTCTTCTCATATATCCCACCTCTAGCTAATTCCTTTTTCAATATAACATTTTTTCTTTAAAAATAAAGTTTTATATTCAATCCATACAAAATATTTAATAAATAAAGGATAAAATAATAATACATTCAGAAATTTTGTATTTTACTACCACATAGGCAGATGCTAGCGAATTTACTCACAAGTGTAGTGTGTACAATAACAATATATATATGCTCTCAAATTAAAGTAACCTGAAATTCTGTGTCCATCATACATGTATAAAATATGTGGCTAGATTGGTGGGTGGCCATCAAATAACTTTAACACATTAAAGGTAACAAGAAAAAAGTTTACTCTAATTTAGACATATATATGTCACCCTTCTTACTGCAAATTAATAATGGAATATTTACGTAACACATTCTTTTTTCAATTTGCTTTTAATTCATCTGTAATTTTAATGGTGCATTATTTATCTTTAATTATCCAATTAAACTAATTATAACACTAGGCAAATTGAATTTTCAATCTCTCTCTTCAACGATTATAAATTTCATGTAGGACAATCTCATAGAAAAAGTATCTCTAACGCTTAAAAAAGATAAAAGTTAATATCATAATACTTAACTTTGGTTTAAAATCATCTTCATGGAATGTTCTCTCTGTCCCCCTCTTTCCACTTTTTTAATTCTTTAATTTCTTTTTGGAACTAAGGATATTAATTCTAAAGATTCCTGCTTTCTTACAAATACTATTTCACGAGTTCAATTAAAGATATATATACGAGCTCAATACTAATCTTTAATGTGTATGTATACATGATAAATACATTTAATATTAGCGATTATTATATGTTTAACAAAAAAATACTTACCATTTATTCACCAAAAGATTAAAATAAAACATAAAAATTTATATTATTGGTCCTTTCAATTTGTTTGGATCCGAATTCAACGGCCTGATCTATTCTAGTAAAAGCCCAATTACTTCCAACTAATACAGAGTAGTCAGGCTGGCTGATTTCAGAATTGTTTGTATTGGGCCCGAATTAGCTTAAACTCTCATTTTTTTTTAAAAAAAAGAGTCCATTTAATGTTGGCCTGTTGCAGCTAGATCTAAATAAGTTGGGCCCAGTTTCAGCATCACTCAAGGCCCAAGTCAAGTCCCCAGCGTTGATCTTCATTCTTCAATATACATAGCTAAAATCAAACAAAATTTAGGTAATATTGAATATAAAAAATGAGGTGAAGATAATGTGCCACGTAATACGCCAACCAAAAGCATCGAAAATAATCATAATAATTTTTATTTTTATCTTTATTTTTATTTTAAAAAAGAGCAGATAAAGCAATGCACGTAAAATTGTAGAAATAATACAGCTAAATTATGATAACGATAGTGATATAGTATTATTATTAGATGGAAACAAAAAGTGGGCAACCAAGGCACATGGAAAGAACAATTCATGTATTAGTAATTTTGCTATTATCGATCATTTCCAACATAAAATCAAACAACTTCAATAAATAAACAATTCACAACCACCGACCAATATTCATTCTCGGACAATGCATAACAGTGCATGCACTACTAAACTCCACCACTCTTAGGGATGTCAATGGGCCGGGGCGGGGCAGGTAGTTAGTACCCGGATCCAGACCCATTCTTTTGTTGCGGGTCTGGGTCGCCCCGTGACCCGTACGGTAGACATGCACCCCGGTTCGGAACCGCCGGTTTCGGTTCCAACGGAGGTGGAACCGGAACCGAACCGGGGAATAAGGTGGCCGGTTCGTGAACCGGCGGTTCCGGTTCCGGTTATGAACCGCCGATTTTTCGGTTTTTTTTTTTTTTTTTTTGTTATATTTATACATCATATATGTGTTATCAGTTATTACGTGTAATTTATTTATTAAATAAGTGAAACATGTGTAATTGAAAATTGAAATATTGAATTTGAATTAATATAATAATAATAATATCATTAAAATTGAAAACATGATATTGATGTTGATGTATGCATTATGCAATATTCAATAATGCAAGTAAAAATTTCAAAGTTGATATTAAATTCACAATAATCATACAATATTAATTAATGTGATCACATAAAAATTTAATTATTAAAGTCTAAACCATTACAATTTACAAATGTAGAAGTGTAGAGAACACTACAAGTTTACTTTCATGTCAAGTGTCAACTACTCTATTGTTACACTTCAAAATTTTAAAAAATACAAACTTTATAAGATAAAATACAACAACATAATAGAAGGGGAGGGGGAAAGGACTTGAGCTTAAATTTAGGGTTAAACTTGAAAATTCAAGTTCAACTTAAATTTAAGTTGCCTACGTATCCTCGAAAGGAATCAAAGCCCACGTAGTTCTCTTAACTTACCTCAACCTACCTCTTTGGCTCGGTGGAGGTGAATGGTGATGGTCTTTTTTATTTACTCTACCAATCTAACTCGCTTCCATATTCCGTAATTTCATCATCCGATCGGTCTTCTTCATTTAGATGTTGAATCCTTCTTTCCGCCTTTGACCAATCATCAAGCAAACACAAATTTTGTAAATTTGTCACACTTAAATTGGATCGTGTCGGATCCAAAGTGAGATTACCAAGACTAAATGCTTGTTCGACGGCAACCGTAGAGGCGGGAGATGCAAAAACCTCTTTTGCAATCAATGATAAAATAGGGAATGACTTTGTTCTCCTTGACCACCACTTCAAAATATCAAAACTAGTTCCGCTTGTTTCAAACTCAAAAGTGTTAGTAAAATAAGAATCAAGTTCTTGAAAAGGATTAGATATAACCCGTGCACGTTTTTGAGATCTAGCATCATAAAAATTATAAAATTTTTGAAGAGCATCATATTTCCTAGAATTATCAACACTATCACTACTATCATCACCACTAGATTGATCATCGTTCGTATCATTTTGTTCTTTATACTCCTTAAAAAGATCCTTTAGTAGATTATAAGTACTTGCAACTATGTCTTTAGGATTAGGAGCTTGTTGTCTAGTAGAAGAATCACAATTAGCATACAATGAATCATAGTAAAGCATTAACAATTCTTCTAAACCATCTGTTCTAATACGTGGGTCCAACAATTTAGCAACTAAACACAAGTCCGGGATTTGAAAAAAATATTTTAACCACTTAGATTTCATGGAAAGAATAGTATTTGACAACAACGGGTGTGCTTCATTAGCACTAAAAACCATAGCAATTTTAACACAATTATCAACAACTAAATTTGAAGTAGGATAATAAACACCGGATAGTTCTTCCGTAGCATCATTAAAAATTTGCAAAACATCACATAGAGTGTAACACGTGTCCCATTGATTAGCAAACAAAATTTGACCACCCGCATCTTGTGAGTAAAAAGCACAAATATGATCTTTATAATCAAAAGAGTCATGCAACATTTTATAAGTCGAATTCCAACGAGTTGAAACATCTAAAGGAAATTTTTTTGGGTGAATGTTCACAGATTGACAATATCTTTTCCACCTTTTAGTAACGGAATGGTTTCTCATTATATACCATATAGCACTTTTAATAGGTTGAATGTGTGTTTTCAAAGCACTTATACCATCTTGAACACATAAATTCAATATATGACAAATACATCTAACATGAAAAAATCTACCATCAATTGAGGGTTTGCAAATATCAATAAGACTTTCTAAACTAGCCGTATTAGCACTAGCATTATCAAATGAGATTGTAAAAATCTTTGTAACTAAACCATATTCTTGCAAAATAGTACTAATTTTGTGAGCAATATTAACGGCGGTATGAGGAACATCAAATGATCTATAAGCAATTAATCTTTTTTGCAAATTCCATGAACTATCAATCCAATGACAAGTAATACCCATATAATCTGCTTTTTGCCAAAAATTGCTCCAAATATCCGAACATATAGACACTTTATGAGGTAATTGTTGCAAAATTTGTTTTAAAACCAAACCATACTCTTTAACAACTTTAGCAACACCAAGTTTACATTTATTACGATGCAAAGGTGGGGCTTGAGGATTTAAAGTGAGATTTACCCAATCTTGAAAAAAAACATTATCGGCAAAGTTAAATGGCAAATGTTTGGTGCACATAAGTCTAAGGTATAATCTCAAATAATTAGATTCATTAAATTTAAAAATAGTGTTACCCGACGCCGATGAATCTTCTCCTCCGGAAGAGGCCGTGAACCCTCGTCCTATTTGTGTTTGACCGGTTGAGATGCCAATCTTGTCCGGATGCTTCGAGTTGATGTGCTTGATGAACGTTCCATATCCTCCGCCATGCTTGAATTTATACTTCGTGCCACAATAGTTGCATATAACTTTGAATTCATTCGAATTCTCAATCGTCTCCTTCTTGAAATGAATGGAAAATATATCGAAACGTAACACTTGTGGAGAACTTCGAGTCGATCCTCCGCCTCCGGCTCCGCTAGAGTCTCCGGTACCCGCACCACCCGAGGTTGGTTGACTTCCACTCGCCCTTTGTTGTGATTGACCTTGAATATTATCGTTGTCGTCGTCGGAAGGGAAATCATCTCCAAGTATCTCCCTAACATTCAAGTTGAACAAATGAGGGGAGATTTCTTCATCCGAAGGAATATTTTCAAGATCAATATCTTCTAGAGTTGGTGGAAGTTGGCGTGGAGGTGGTGGAGGACAATTTAAGGTGTTGGGCATGGATCTTCCTCTAGAAGAAGAAGGTGAGGCACCGGATGAAGAAGAACCTCTTCTAGACATTTTTTTTAGATTGAAAAAACTAAAGGATGAATATATAAGAATATAAGATTGATGAACTAAAACTAAGAGACTAGAAGTAGAAGTATACTAATTAGTAATTTAGTAGTATATGTGTGGGAAAGAATAGAAAATGATAATGAGAAAATAAAAATGAAAGTGATAATAAGAGAATTGAAATAAAAGACTACAACTTTTTTTTTAGCTTGATATATATGAACTAAAAAAGGAAACTTGAGACTTGAGACTTGAGAGTTGAGATGAGATTGAGAACTTGAGTAGTTGAGTAGAATTGTAGAAATGTAGAATATGGAATAGAAGAAGAAGTAGTAGTGTAGAGAAGAGAGTGTAGTAGTAGATTGAATGTGAATGTTGGTGTGCCCAAGTTGATCACACTTGGGGGGTATTTATAGAGGATTGGAAGTGATCTCAACCATCCATTTCAAATTTTAAACACAAAAAAATCTCAACCCTTAAATTAAAAAAAAAAAAAAAAAACCGGGCAGAACCGCCGGTTCGTCGGAACCGCCGGTTCGAACCGGAACCGCCGGTTCCGCCATCCATCTCAGCCGTTGATCTTCAACGGTCACACGATCTCGGCCGCACGTTTGAATTTTCAAAATTCAAAATTTCCCCCTCAAAAAAAAAAAAAACCGAGGAACCGCCGGTTCACCGAAACCGGCGGTTCGAACCGGCGGTTCCAGCGAACCAATAAACCGAGAAACCGCCGATTTAACCGTGAACCGGAGAACCTGCGGTTTGAACCGCCGGTTCGTCGGAACCGGCGGTTCGAACAGCCGGTTCCGGTTCGTGCGCTGCTGGAACCGAAACCGAACCGTGTTCTACCGGTTTCGGTTCCTTTTTTTCCGGTTCCGGAACCGCCGGTTCCGGTTCCGGTTAAAATCGGCGGTTTTCCGGTTGGAACCGCCGGTTCCGGTTAATCGGTGCATCTCTACCGTACGGGGTGGGTTCGTTTTGTTTTTTGTCCATTTTGATTTTTTATTTTATTTAAAATATTTATATCTATTATAAATAATGTGTAATATATATTATTTCATTTAATTAGTAATTATATAAATAGAAATATCATGTATTTTCTATTTAATTAATCAATTAAATAAATATATCTTATAAATAATGAATATAATAAAAAATATAAATAAAATATATATGTTATACACATAATATGTTATATAATATAAATATTAAATGGATCTAAACGGGTTTAAACGGGTCAAAACGGGGCATCACTACTACCCAGACCCGCCCCATTCTTGGTACGGGTCACGTCGGGTCCACCCCAAATTCACGGATCAGGGCTGGTCCGAGTGGGTCGGCCATTTTTGACATCCCTAACCACTCTTCCTCGTTAGTGCACATCCACGCCATAAATAATTTTTTCTTTTCTTTTTTATTGTTTTAAATTAAATAGAAGAAATATAAATATATTTGTATCATTCCCACATTATGAGTTTGACGTACCAATAATGTTAATGATTACTTTTCGATTGATTCAGCGAATACTCGTATGTATTCAGTAACTTATTCCCTATGAGCTATTTGCATCATATGTATATATATACATGGAGTACTATTTACTCCATAAAATTATATGTGTACGTCTCCATATATACCTAAATACATGGAATTAATTAATACCGATATGTAAAAAAAAACAGAATAGAATAGAATATAATAAAATGGCACTTGACAAGTTACACCATGTGCATGTTCGTTTGTATTCCAAAAATTCCCACCTCACTTCCACGTTCATACCGCATCGCTGTTCACATCAATCCCAACTTTTCCAGAACCAATAAATTCCCTTTTTCCCATTTTTAACTCATCTTTCTTTTTCACAGATGTAGTGTGGGATTTTGATATAATATCTCTTATATTATTTTATTGGTTTAATAATATGTGAGTGGGAGGAGTAAAATTATACTCCAAGTCAAAGTATGAACCTTAAAACATGTGTCAATTTATAAAAAAATATCATACCAAAAGTATAACTTTATATTATGATATTCTCCATGTATAATACTAGTACTTATGATAAGTAAAAATTAAAATTAAAACTATTGAACAGAAAATTAAAGATAAATATGAAAATGTTGAGCGTTACATCTTTAAATTTGATTCTTGACTTTAAATAAAACATTTTAGTCAAATGTTTAACCTATGATTTACTCCTCTTAATCATTTATTTTCTACTACCAAAAAGGGAAAAATAAAATAAAATTAGTCAACCAGCACAATTATTTACGGAAACCAAGCCTCTGTTTCTCCAAATCATACTCTATGTAGAAATTCTGCTGCTGATAGTTACCCAGAATTATAGCAGGGCCCGGCCCGACACCCACCCTCGTCGAATTGTTGCTAATTATGGTCATGCAAATCACTGATTCATCCAAGAACGAGAAGTAATCTCCCTATGGGAGCTCCATTTCCGCACCTCCTTTGAAATGGAAGATTAAATCCAGTAATGTGATTGTATCTTCGCCGGAAACGTTGAAACAGGGCCTCAAGCCCGATTCGTTTCTATTCTCGGGCCCTGCTGTAATTCTTCCCCACTTGCTTCTTGAATTCTTCTGCAATCAATTCGTATACCTGTTTCTCGACGAAGGTGAAGGTTGTGCCGGAATCCACTATTGTGCCGCTGTTTCCGTCGGAATCCGGCACCAGGAATTTGTACGGCGCCTTGATTTTCACCCCTCCGACGGTGATCTTCTTCAGCGTCACGTAGTAATAATCTTGATACGACGTATTGGATGAATTCGGGTTTTCGCGGAATGGGGTGTAACTGGTGGCGACGCCTTTGGTAGTGGCGTCGCCGCCGCCGTCCAAGATCAAACGTTACTTACTGGAGTGTCGTCGAATTGGTGAGGGATTAGACAGTAGGAGAATCTTTTCAGCCCTAATTGAACCGGTAGTGACTCCGGTCCACAACCGAAACCGGCAATGCCGGATGGTTGCTTGGAAGAAAAAACCGAACAACCGACTACGAAATTATTCACGGTTTTTTCTGGGAAAACTAAAGATTCGGATAGCAAAAGACCGGTTGTGGAGCCTGACCCGTATTCAATTACGTAGGGCGGGCAAAATTCGGTACAGGTGGTTGAATTCGTAACGCAATTCCTGCAATGGACATTGGGGAATATCCATTTACATTTCGGGTTTCTGCACCCGACCACCATGGCTGAGGAAGAGGATTTGGGTATAAACAAAGGCGGACATGAGGAAGGCCCGGGGGCACAGGGTCCCTGAAATTTTTAAAAAAAATAGGGGTATAATAGTAATTTCACTAATAAAATTTAATTAAATTAAAAAATATATTTAATTTATAATAATAAGTCAACAATCCCCCTCTTTCCCTCACTTCTTTTTCTTCCTCCCACAGTCCCACTAATACTCACCCCACTCCTCTATCATTAATTTCTCAATTTATTTTCCTCATCTCTCTTCTCTTTTCTAAGTTATTATTTTAAATTGTTAATCTAAATTTATTATGCATTTTTATATGAAATGTGATATTATTATATTAGAAATTAGGGTTTTTATTTCTAATGTATTATTATAAACTTGGAAATTGTTAAATTAAATTTGTTATGCTATTCTTCTATAAAATGTAATGCTATTATATTTAGAAATTATGACTTTTATTTAGTATAAGGATTTGGATTAATTTATATTTTTAGAAAAGTTTTATTTAAAGTCATTGTTGTAAATTTTGTTAGATTAAATTTTTTGTACTCTTCTTACATGGAATATATTATTGTTATATTTAAAAATTAGGACTTTTATTTAGTGGGGATTAGAATAATTTATTTTTGTTAAGGGAAATTTATTTAAATTTGAATAGGCTGAGGAATAATTAGGACTTTAAATTTAAAGGGTAAATTAAATGAGAAAATTTAAAGGGAGACTTAAGGCTCATTTTTATGCAATTTTTTTCTATTATTTAATTTTTATTGTAATTTTGTTTAATAGATAATGAAGCGATATTATAAAAAGACTACAACTATCGCTGAAACATCATCTTCCACGATGAATGCTTCAGCTACTAATGTGCAACCTCAATAACCATCAAGCCAAGATGTCAATAGCGTGGTTGATTTGGAAAATCTTCCTAGTGACCCTGGATTACGACCTAAAATAAAGAGTTATCCACCTAATTTGATTGAACAAGTTCGTAGATTTTATCTTTAAAAGGTCCATGTCAACCACGTCAACATAATTTTCCTCAAGTAATGGATGGAGATAGAAAACGTAAATTTGTTGCCACTTGGTTTGTTGAATATGGTGATTGGTTGGAGTATAGTATTGCAAAAGATGCAGTATTTTGCTTGTATTGTTATCTTTTCTCTACGGGTCGTACTGAAAAAGGGCATGATGCTTTTGTAACTGAAGGTTTTAATGCAATCGAATGAGCGATGAATTATTGAATGATTGTTTAATAGCATACATAGAAAAAGAGATATTTCAAAGTATTAGTATTGAAGCAATTATGCTGAGGTTTCAAAATATGAAGAATAGAAAAGAGATGTGATTGTGTTATGTTTTCTATTTCTTATGTTGGGATGTACTGAAATTATTTATTTTGAATATTTTCTTGTTATAATATAATATATTGATTTTGTCAAATTTACTATAATTTATAATATTTTATATTTTTTTGTATAATATTTTATTTACTGATTGGGCCCCCTGAGTCGAATTTCTGCGCCCGCCACTAGCTAAAACCCAATTATCCGTTGGGTATATTCAAAAGTGTACGTTGCAAATTGCAGTTGGAAAACTCATAGTCAACCTTCAAATGATTTATATATACTTTTCGATTATTTTAGAAAACAATAGGTGTTATCCTAGAATTAAACTATATTAAAAAATTGATCGACTTTTTATTATCATTTCTAAAAGAAAAAAGCAATTTGAGTAGGATTAGAAGAGGTTGGATTTCTGGTGAACTCCAAGTACTTCCTCCAAATTCCACGATCTACAACCCCACGTAAACCTGTAAAAATACGCCAGAAGGAATTTTCGGCGTAAACCCTCCAACGCCCAAGTCAATAATCTTATTTTTTATAAAGTATCAGTTATATGGGAAGAAATGTACTAATCGTCCTGTCTGTATCTTTCTTCCATCGAGCATATATAATTTCGTTTCTCCTCCTGCGTCTCTCTCAACTACGCACTTCTCACTACATGAAGACCTCAATTCCTTGAGAATAGGACCGGTTGGATTGTGGACTTAAATAATAAGAAAATATAATATTAAATTAAATATCCAATTAAACTTAAATATAAGGTTGATATTAATCCACATCAAAAGGCCTACTTCAAAACATTCGGGTGGGCCTATTTCTATTTATTTAAGATTAAAATGGAGCATTTCGATTATAATTAAGTTGACATTATTATTTTAGTATGACAACTATACGCCTATAATATTCATTTCAGTATTAGAAGCTTGTATTTTTATACTACCTTAAATCCACCAAATTTTTTAAAAAAATGTTACCAAGTAGAGTAAACCTAAAAGCTCAAGCAAAGAATTAAGCTAATGTAATGTTAAGAATGAATATAATAGTATAAAATCACTGCCTCATCATTTTCTTTTTTTATGTAGTTTCGAATATTTTTCTTTACTTATAGATAAATACTGAGAATGAAAAGTGATAATGAAAGTAATGTTATCTATCATCATTAAACATTTCTAAATAAAAATTTAAAATAAATTAAAAAGACTATTACTACAAAGCCCACAACAGTCAATAACTCAATATCATAGAAATTGGGCCTTAAGATTTTATACCAAGAAACCTCATGGGCTGCTGGTGTTTTACTGGGCCTGAATAAAAAGGCCCAAGTAGCAAATAAAACTAAAAAAAATAAAGTAACAGGAATAACCTGTGTCTCCCAGGGTATTTTTGCGTTGGCTGGATCCCCTTTGCAGCCAGGAATCGATATCTCTACGGCGGAGTAAATCAACGACGCGGCGGCACAACCGGCGCATCTAGGTTCTTTTTCCGTCTCGATTAAAATATCTTCTCAAACTTTGTAGAAAAACCCTAATTGTAAATGACCGAAACTCTTCTCTCATCAAACTTCTAATCTTCTGGTTTTCTATTAGCTTTAATTTTTAGTAGTTTATCTTGTTTTGTTTTTAAAATTCATTCTATCTATTGATTGATAGGGTGGTGGTTACGGGATTCGATTTGGTCTGGGTGCGGGCGCTTCATGAAATTGGAGGATGGCTAACTATTCCGGGATTGGAGCTCCGACGAACGGGTCTGTTTATGTATGTAACTTGCCTTTTGGTACCGATGAGAATATGTTGGCCGAACACTTCGGTACTATTGGCTTGCTAAAGGTACGGCTTCTTGTTGTATTGCTTGTAATTTGTTGAAATGTGTTCATTTAGGGTTTTCCCTTAGATGATATCCATGTTGTTTTTCATAATCTTCTGTGCTGTCAATTATATCTACGAATGCTCATATTGTGTAAGAATTTGAGTGCGCGGGTGTAATGACTCCATACCAAATTATTCTGGTTCGAGGTTTCTGAAGCATCGACCAATTAATAGGAAGTATTTGCATTGGTTTATGTGTGTGTGTTTGTGCATTATGCGGGTTATTATAGACTGAAGTGAACTTGTGCTCCGTAGAAAGACAAACGAACTGGGCGTCCAAAGATATGGATATATCATGATAAAGTAACAAACGAGCCCAAAGGAGATGCCACAGTCACTTACGAGGATCCACATGCTGCATTAGCTGCTGTAGAGTGGTTCAACAACAAAGACTTCCATGGTGCCACAATTGGAGTTTTTATGGCAGAATCGAAGAGTAAAGATGATGCTGGTAATCATGTTGGAGAACAAGTTATTACTGAAGTTAGTGGACTTGAGGAAGGAGTGAATGGTGGAGCTGGGAGAGGTAGAGGTCGGGGAGATGTTGGTGGAAAAGCATGGCAACAAGATGGAGATTGGTTGTGTACGAATACAAGGTCTGTGATGCGATTATTGGTGAGCGGCTCATTCTTGCTTTTCTATTATTATTTCTTTGAGTTAACTCATCACTGGGCGCAAACAGTTTCTTATGGTTGTTGGTTGAAGCAGTTGTGGCAATGTAAACTTTGCATTTCGAGGTGTGTGCAACCGATGTGGAACTGCACGCCCTGCTGGAGCCTCTGGTGGCGGAGCTGCTGGTGGAGGTCGAGGAAGGGGGCGTGGTGGTCATGACTCAGGAGGGCATACCCGAGCAGTTGGTGCTACTACTGGAGGAGGGCTTTTTGGTCCAAATGATTGGTCTTGTCCGATGTAAGAATGCACACCTTCTGTTTTTATACTTCTCTTTAAATCTTATATCCGAGTTTTCCTTGTCAAATATAGTTTCATCCAACCATTTCTTGAGGCAACAGATGGAGGTAAACTCCATTCACCTCCACGTCCTTTTTGCTTTTAACTTTGACCTTATATTAAGGATGACCATAGATGGGAGAAAAAGAGTTTTTGTTGGTGTCTTCAGTCTTCTGTTATTATTGGATATAATGTGGGTTATACAAATATGCAATATGGATCAGTTATGCTGCAATGATTTGTTAAAGTGCACTGGAATTGTGTGGGAAACTATCAGCTTGATTGCATTGAACTTGATATTGGGTTAGCCTAACTGCAAAAAAGGGTATCATGTGGAAATTAAAACGGAGTAGGTTTAAGTTTCCCCAGTTGAATTCATTAGGGACTAAAATAATTGAACATGAATTTTTAAATGGCTGCTGTTCATGTTCTGCTGCCCAAGTACCCGAGTATAAACTTCTTGGGCAGGTTTCATTTTTGGCAGTTAACATGTTTCTCTAAGGTGTTGCATCATGATGCAAGAGTACATTCTTTTAATTTTAATTTTAATTTTACTTGGTTTGTATTCTTTTGACAGGTGTGGGAATATTAATTGGGCAAAGCGGACAAAATGTAACATCTGCAATACCAATAAGCCTGGAATTAGTGAGGGAGGTGTGAGGTGCGTAAATGATTTCATTTTCATCTTTTAAAGCTTCTTGTCCAGTCAAGAATTAATTATTCTATAAATTGGTGAAACTTATTAGACCATGGTTTCAATTTTCTATATGGTGAAACAATTGGTGAAATACTGTTCTTGTTTGAAATTGGTTTCTGATTTAGAGGAGGACGTGGTGGAGGTTACAAAGAACTGGACGAGGAAGAAATTGAAGAAACAAAACGGCGTCGGAGAGAGGCAGAAGAAGTAATCTTTATTTCTCATACAGAGTTATTGTTCTTTAAACGAGTTATTGTTCTTTAAACGTTATCTGATGCAATAATTATGAGTGCTGATGATGGCAGGATGATGGTGAAATGTATGATGAGTTTGGCAATCTGAAGAAAAAGTTCCGCGCGAAAACGCATCAGGCTGAAACGACTCAGGCTGCTGCTCCTGGTGTCGGACGTGCAGGATGGGAGGTTGAAGAACTAGGTATAAATTTGAATATATATAGCATTATCATTTCATAAAGCCCAGCACCCCACTAAAATCTAAATCATTACTCATTCTGGTTGTATCCACATCTCATTTTGTGCCCACAATCACTCGATGCACCCACCCATCCACCCTCGTACCTATGTTAGCTTGCAGAATGAGTGTTGGATATACACCAAGTGGGAATGCAATATAGTTGATTCGTTTTAAAGATCAACTCACCCTCCACCCCAAAAATTGTTGATTTGATTCTTGTATGCTATGTTGGCAGGTGGAGGAGACAGGGATAAACGAGAGAGAAGTAAAGACAGAGGGAGAGAGCGTGATGATAGGGAGAGGGAGAGGCATCGAAGTAGAGATTACGATAGGCACAAAGAGAGGGATCATCGAGGTTACGAGCATGATCGAGACAGAGATTATGGGCGGGAGCGAGAACGCGATAGGGATCGCGGCAGGTATCGCAGTTGAGAAGGGAAGGGAGTGCTTGATCGATCTTATTATGATTGAAAGTGTGCTCCATTTGTTTAGTGATGTGATGCTTGTAATTTAAATCTTATGATTTTGATCACATTATCATTATGCTTGGTAATCTCGATTGACACTAATTTGTGGGTTTTGTAATGCTGAGTTTGATTACGGAATTTTGAACAACCATTGGTTTTTTAAGCTGGTCTTATGTTGCTGCTATCTCATTATTATTCCCTTTTAAAAAGAAAATAATAAATTTATTTGAAATAAAAATTATATACGAAAGATTAATGAATTTGAAATCATTTTTTTTTTTTATAAATAAAATCCTTTATTTAAAGTGTAGCGACTTTTAAACATCAACATACTTATGAGATCTTTTACTCAGTAAATCAAATATCAATTGTTTGTGCTTAGCAATTTAAGTGGAAATTCTTCAGAGATGTAACTCTTTAAAAATGACTCGTTCATATACTAAACATTTTTCAGTTATCTTGAGTATGCACGATGGTCAGAATATTTATTATTTTTTTGGTATTATCAAGTAAGACACATATTTAATCCTTTCCCTTAATTAGAATTAGAATTCTGACTGCTTCTAAAATCTTGTGGATACAAAAGGATTCTGTATATCTTAGAAAATAGTAAATAATAATGAATCTTTTTTTTCTATAAGAGAAAGATTCTGGTTCAATGTATTTAGTTATGAGTGAACTAAACTGAATACTCCTGCATATATATACACATAATAACACGCTCATCTATCTATTATATATCTAATTGCACGATTGATATCTGACTTGATATGATCTAATTGTAATTAATTAAAATAAAATTATGGAAGCTAAGACCTGTAAACTTATAATTTATTTATCTTATGAAAGTCTTAAGTATATATCACAATTTATTGCAGATTTGTAGCAATCGTTTATTTAAATAATTAATTTGTTTATTTATGCAATAATTACTAAATATATGTAGTTATCATTCTTTAATAATGCACGCCCAAATATTCATAGGTATAAAATCTGTGATTAATATGATTAATAATTAGATTGTGAACAAATTAAATCTCTACATTTCAAACTTGATAAGATATCCATTATCAAAGACTGAATTGGTTCCCGAGATTTTTCAAATCCGTGATTAATATTAAATGCTAAATATTTTAATACTAGCTCAAATTAAATAGGTAGATGAATAATTAAAAATTACAGTTATAATAATAATAAAATAAAATAAAATAAAAATAGTAGAGAGAGTGAGAGAGAGATTAATAAGTAGTCCGACAAGGAGAGGGGATTGAAGTGACGAGATTGGAAAATGGAGAGACGAACTTAACTTGAATGTCTACACCTGACATTTTAATCATTGCACTTTTGCTTGATTTATGCTCTTTGACTGATTGATTTCTTATCAATTTCTTCACTCTTACCCTTTTTTTTTTTTTTTTTTCTTTTTTCTTTCTTTATTACCCTTTCTAATATACGTACACCGCATTCTCGCGTAACATCACTCTTAAACCAAACAAATTAGTACATTACTTATAATATGCATTTCTTAAACATCAAATCAATTTTTTTGTTTCAATTAATAATTTCATACAGCATTTTGCACGCTCATAATTTCAAACCCACGACAACCAAAAAATAAAATAAAATATTATTATAAAATTTTGTAACGAGACGAATTAAAGTGAAAAAGGGAGTTAATCAAATGTGAATTTTAAAATTTACACATATTTACCCTCTCCCACCCTATAATTTTAGCTTTGACATAAAATTGAAATGTACCAAAAATAATAATTTATAAAATCTATATAAATCTAAGATAAATACTCTTTTTTTATTAGTATTTTCCTTTTAATACTTGTACACGTCAATCTTTACTCTGAAAAAACTTACCATAACAATTTTCGCGAATCTATATATGAATTATTTTTTTCAATACTGTATATTTATGTATTTTTAATAAATATATAATTTTTTTATATTCAGGTTTTAATTCAATAAAATAAAAAGAAAATATTTACTGATAAATTATACTCCATAAGTTTATATTTATTAGTGTATATATTTTTATTTATTATTAGTAAATAGTAAATTCTAAATGTGATTGCAGGAAATTAAAGGCAAAAAACTTGTGTGCGCCCGGGTGCACTGGAACACATTTTGTGCGCCTTTAGAATTTTGTCTCGTGCGCTTTTAGAATTTTATGTAAAATTGTGTACCATTTAGTATAAAGATGTGTACCATGACACGGGCGCACGAGTATTCCATGTGCCTTTGAAATTTTTTGTTAAATTATATACCCCTAAAGAAAAATAAAAAATATTAATAAAGTGTATACCCTTTAGAACAAAATGATATATCTTTATTAATTAAAGTGCATACCCTTTACACCAAAGCAATGTACCATTACCCATAATACTAAATTCTAAAGGTGCACGGAATGTGTTCCCGTGAGCCCGACACACACAAGCCTCACTCGAAATTAAATTAATGGATCATATACAAAGGAATTTGTCTATATAATTATATAATAACATCTTCGAACACTAACGAGTAAATTTATTTTAAGAGACAAAATGAACGTTTACAAAGAAAACGAAAAGTCAATTCCAGTCACATGAAATTCTCGTTAAATCATACTTATTGAATTCTTTTTTTCAACAAAATTAAACTTTGGAAATTTAAAAGGAAAACACAATACATATTCATTGTATTATGGGAGAGAAGAGATACAAAACAAATTATTTATTTGAATTGGGGAAAGAAAAACACACCTTAGAGAAGAATACAAAACTGACCACACGAAAAACATAACAAGCTTCATCCACCCCCATTTATATCTCTCGCCTTCAGTTTAAGTCGCATATTCCATCCTAGTTTTCATCGTTGCTAAATTATTTTTTAATTTTGTAATTAATTATTGTATTTTGTTAAAAATACATTTTTTATTTTAAATATAATTATTTATTTATTTATAAATTATTCGTGAGATAGTTTCTTACATTAATATATTCTTCATTAAGTGAGATAGTTTCTTACATTAATATATTCTTCATTAAGTCATCCCATGAAACAACTCATCTTTGTTGTCATATAAACACTATATTCTCTCCGTCTCATTTGTAAGTTTTTATTTGTTTTTGGGATAATATATTTATTTGTCCATTAACTTTGCCTAATTTAAATTTTAGTCCCTAGGTTTCCCTTTTTTGAAAATCGTCAATTATGTTTAGAGAATTTTGAAATCCATCCGTTATGTTTATTTAGTTCGACAAAACTGTCCTATTACAGGTCACAGCAGGTCACTTCCAGGTAATTCCAAAAAAAAAATTTGGAAATTACTTAATATTTCTTAAAACAGCCTCGAGTCGAAACTTATAAATCAAAAACTTGTATCATACTCATCTTATAGTCATAGTGATATCGAATTTTTCTTCTACTTTCTACACGCTTCAAAATGGTATCAGAGATTTATTTTCACCGTTATATTTTCACGACACCGGAGCGGATATTCTGTTAGGGAACAATTTCCTACAGACATTCAAGCGTTTTACCCAGGAAAACGCAACTAGGAGGCTTATTTTCACAACCCTTTGTGAACATAAGATCATCGCACCAAGAATGCGTAATGCATTTCAACGAAAAATGCCAATCATATTTCGCAGCAAGCGTGGTGATGAAGGAAAACTGAGTCATCCGAAGATGAATGATTGAAGGAAATATGGCGAAGCAGTCCTTCAGATGAGAACCGAGACTAGAGGAGGATGAAAGATGGAGAAACTAAAGGAGAACACAATCCACCTTCTCAAAGCAAGCTTGGGAGAAAACCTACAGAGAGACGTCACAATCGAAGAATAAACATCTTTGGAGGACGTCAAGAAGAAGATACAGAGGAATTTCAATGAGGATCCTTTAGCCTGGTGAGATAAGAACGAGCTCAAAGCTTCACTCAAAGTAAAAGAAGGAAAGGAGCATGAGTTCGTGAGATATAATCCTATCCTAATGAACCAAGAGGATCGAAAAGATATACAGCTAATACTTAAGGAACATCTGGACCTTAAGTTAATATCACCAGGAGTATCTCCATACAGCAGTCCAGGATTTCTAGTTCGAAATCATGGAGAAGTCAAGCGGGGAAAGCCGACACTTGTGATCAACTATAAAGGGATCAACAACATCTTGGAATTCGATGGATACTATATACCAAGTAGGGAATATTTGGTCAACTGTATCAAGAATGTCAAGGTATTCCCAAAGTTTGATTGCAAATCTGGATTCTACCAGATTATAATGGAAGAAGGGAGCAAGAAGTTCACAGCCTTCTCCACACCCAAGGCCATTATATTTGGAATGTCATGCCTATGGGCTTGACAAACGCACCCTAGATATACCAAATGAAGATGGATAATCTTTTCAAAAATTATTTCTCATTCATGTTTGTCTATGTGGATGACATCATCATAGCCTCAAAGAACATGAAGGAACATTTAGCACATCTGGAAATATTTTCAGAAGTATGCCACAAGGAAGAATTGGTGCTTTCTGAAAAGAAAGCAGTAATAGCAACAAGGCAGATCGAGTTTCTTGGAGTAGATATCGACGAATCCGGAATTATTCTACAACCACATATTGTAGAAAAAGTCCAAGAATTTCCCGAAGATTTCAAAGACAATAAACAACTCCAAAGTTTCTTAGGAGTGGTCAACTTTGCTGGAATGTTCATCAACAATCTGGCGCAATATAGGAAGATGTTCAGTCCTTTGTTGAAAAAGGATGCTGAATTCAAATGGGATGATTCACACCGAGCAATGGTTAAACAACTAAAGGAGGTTTGCAAAAAGCTCCCCAAATTAGTCATTCCTAATGACGAGGATGATCTGGTACTCTATACAGATGACAGTGATCATTGGTGAGCATCGTTCTTACAAAGTCCACAATAGAAGGAGAAATGTCATGCAGATACTGTAGTGGGCTATTTACGGAGAACGAAGCAAATAGATGGTACATCGATGAAAAGGAGTTCTTTGCAGTTCGGAAGACGTTCAAAAAATGGCCGTTGTTTCTTCTCGCAAAGAAATTCATTCTTAAAATTGATAACACAAGCATCAAAGCCTTTTTGAAAAAAAAATGAATCTAAACCTGAAAAGGATAGACTATTAAGATGGCAAGCAGAATGCCAATATTATGATTTTAATATTGTCATTATTAAATCTGTTGATAATGTTTTGGCAGATTTCCTGACGAGAGATGGAAGGAGCTGAGATAGACTCCATCCTAACTGTTTCAAGGCACCTAATGGACAACCTTGACTTGCTCTAAAGGGAATTCGAGAATCTGGCACTCAATGCAAGGCGTGCCGGAAGAATACAAGATAGTGATCAAACCAAAGTGTGTAATCGCATACGAAATTGCATTCAAAATGGCGCAAGTCTCTTCGAAGCAACACGAGAGCCACTCCTCCGGGCTGTTCATAGCAATTGCAATCGACAAAAGGAGAGTAGTCGAGAATGAGGCTCTAAACCCGGAGCAAGGAATTCAAGTACCCTTAGCACAAGTCCTAGTCTAGAACCTCCAAAAGAGGAATCGGTCCAAGGAAAAATCGAAGACCTGGAGTCACATCTAGAGTCGACGAATCAACTCAGCACTTCTGGGGTCAAAGAGGGAGATATCAACCTTAGGCCTATGACGGGCACTGCTAAGGTTGGTATTAACTTAGCTGATTTCTCTTATTGGCAGGAATACCAGGCCAGCTGGGAGAAATTGAACTCCAGACAAAGAAACCGACCGGAGAAATGCCGGTGGATATATCGGGGGAACATCCCCGAGTTTGGATGCGAGAAGACTCAAATCCAATGGATGTAAAGCAGTGGTATGACTTTGGGGCACTAGCCTCGATCTATACTGTTGCACCAGGTTTCCCAGAACTTGCAAAACTTCCAGATTGGCTGTGAGAAAAGGTTTTCAAGGTATGGAAAAACAACTCGACTCTATCCAGAGGCGATGTATTGGAATTGTACTTCACCTGTGCAGCTCCAGAACCAGTTGGGAAAGGCAACCACGAGGCCTTTCATTTCATTAAGCTAAGAAGACCCGACGTGTCAGCATCAAATAAGATCAAGGAGTCTTCTAGAAATGAACCAGTATTGGTTTCTACATATTCTGAAGAACAGATCTCTACTCGAAGAGCGAAGGGTTTGTATGTCTGCATCAAAGCCATGGTGGAAGTGAAGTTCCCATTCAAGTTCGAGCATAAGTCTTTGAATGGGTCTTTTCTGTTGAATACTTTAACAGGGAAGAAGACAGGGTTTGCAGAGAAAGCTTTCCAAGAAAAATAAGAACTTCTCTGGAGAAATAAGATTTCGGTAAGTAAACAAACTCATCGGAGATATTGCAACATGGCCCATTTCGAGTAATGGAAAACAAGGTATGTTCGAGCTGTTCCATCCAAACCGAACCAGAGTTTGGAAAAGGAATAAGATTGGGCATAGGGATGATTAGAACTGCTGATCCACCCCCAACAAAAGAGACACATGGAAAGAAGAGGGTAAAACCTCTTCGGAATACCCAGGAGCCGGGAGAATCATCAAGAACCAAAAAGGACAAATGACTCCTCAAAAAGCAAGAGCCAGGTGACCTTTCCGAAAGGGCAAGAGACATGTGACCGACAGGGAAGATGACCCACAATGGGGAATCCAATAAAGAAACCAGCCAGATGCTGAAAAGTTGGCATCCAATGTAAAGTGATGCAAGTGGTGACGTCACAAAAAAGAATCCAATAAAAATAAATGGATCAGCCAGCTGCTAAAGTTGGAATCCGAGGCAAATGACGTAAGCAGTGACGTCAAAAGAAGTTAGGAGGCTTTGAAATCCGGATTTCAAATCCGAAAGCCTCTATAAATAGGTGAGTTGAGGAAGCAGAAAGCATCAACCATTCCCCCCTGTTTTCTCTTTCTAAAAATAAACATTGTATTTCTTCCTCCTTGTATGAGTGTTCTGAGTGCAGCTACAATATATAGCTAAAGGAGTTATCTCCTCTTGTTCTGTGAGGATGAGTGTGTAATAAATTCTCCATTCAATAAATAAATAATCTTGGGCTTCTGTCCGAATGTAGCCTTCCATTTTACAAATTTGATCTCCATATTTTCCGGCGAGAAACAGTAACAACATCATGTACACCCGGTGTAGGAAACGAATTAGGGTTGCGCTGAGGTGCGCTGAAAGAACGAGATTGAACCATCGTACTGCGGGACGCGTAGTTGGCTATGAGGAGCAGTCGTAAAACCTTCCGGATACCCGGTGGATCGACGATAAAAAAGGTACTGTTACTGTTACAAGCTGGTTAATTACGAGATTAAAGTATTATACGGAAGCATGTTGGGCCTGATGTGGTCGTAATGGACTATGTCTATTTTGAAAAATAGAAAGTGATAAAAATTTGGCAAAAAATAATATGATACAAGTAATTTAAGGCTGAAATACCTGTTGTAGGACTAAAAAGTTGAATTCTGTAAAATTGGTGGATTGATTTCAAAATTTAGAAGATATTATTGTCAAAATATGTTTGTCACCTGCTATAGCAAGTCAAATGACCAAAAGGTTGAGATTGGTAAAGATAATGGACTGTTTTCAAAATTGAGGAAAATGATGGACCAATTTCAAAATAAGGGAAAGTTAACGGACAAAAAAAAATCAATTTTTCCTTTGTTTTTTGCAAGTGTGGTAAGAGTACTATTATTTTATTTATAAGCCGTGAGTGATGAGTCTAATATTGGTAAAACTATTATATCAATTTTAAATATTCTTACAACCTTCAAGACTATATTTATTTTCAACTTAAAAATTAGATTTATGTTAATTTATTTTTATATATCTACCAATTATATTAATTCTTATTTCACTAATTAGTATCTTACTGCACATTATCACCGCTCATATTAATCTAGCATAAAATTTAAATTTATTTGATCAAAATCCGATTAATATGAGTATTTATTAAATTAAATTAAAAACAAGCGAAAAAAATGGAAGACGCCTTTAATTACTAAAGTTTCGTTTGCTTTGAAATAAAATTGAAAATTACGCGTGTGTGTGCTTTTTATATTAAAAAAAGTCTAATTAAATAAGGAGCAATGACTAATTAGATGCACCCTAAGATAGGGTGGATTCACTTTAAAAAAACTTATATAAATATAAACAAAAAACATATACAATTAAGAACAAAAATATATAAAATTTATTTGTTAGTTTTTAATGAAAAATTGAGTGTAAAAAAATATATAATTGTTAAAAAATATGTATATACTATTTAATAAAAAATTATACATATAGATGTAAGTTTTTTTAATAAAAATTTTAATATAAAAAAATATATAATTATTAAGAAATACGTATACAAAATAAAATAAAAATTATACAAATACAAGTATGTCATTGCACTTATCCACCTAATATCAACTCTTAAATAATTAAACAGGAGTTCTTGCGAGAGAGGTGACATAAACGATTATTTCAAAAGAAAAGAAGAGACTAACCTGTATATTAAAACTAGAGATAATAACAATAATAATAATAATAATAATAATAATAATAATAATAATCAAGGGTCTAAAGATAAAATATTTAAGCAAGGGTTATCCCTTGTAAATACGTACTCTTGACTAGAATTTCAACCATGTATAGTCTCATTCAATAACTTTTTGACATAAATAAGTTGGAGTAATTATAGACAATATTGAGCAATTAAAGATAAAATTTAGAAATTAATAGAAAAAGAGGAGATAGAATAGTAGTACTAAACTAGGAAATTATAACATGTGGTGAGATATAGAAGGGGTGGGAGTAGGGGTAGGGGGGTGGGGTTCCTCGAAAATTTGTGTATATAAAATAGAGGAGAGGTATTTAGGATATTCAGACACTTCTCTCCCTTATTCCAGAGTTGAAGGACATCATTGACAAATATAGAGATTATAGAGAGAGAAGAAGGTGTAATGGAGGAAGAGAATTCATCCAGATTTAAAAGAATTTGTGTTTTTTGTGGCAGCAGTTCTGGCAAGAAATCTAGCTATCAAGAAGCTGCTGTTGAGTTAGGGAAAGAACTGGTAATAAATTATAATGCCCTATTTACACATTCTCTCCCCCCAAAACAAAAGTCTGCTTTTATTTATTTTTTTTTTATCTCTACCTTTCATCTCATATATTTTCAACAAGTTTTTTCTTTTTATCATGCATTCTTATTTAAGAAAAATTCCATTGATATTGATATTCTAGATTCTGACATTGGTGTACTGTTTCATTCTGCTAAAATCTGGTTGCAAGTTTAGGGTTTAAGTTGTGTTTGGCATGAGAGAGAGATTGGGCAGTGCTAGCTGTAAACTTTCTGTAGTTGAGAGCAGCCTTCTTGCGTGATCTTTGTTTATGAGACCTATTTATTTGTATATTATATTTCAATTTTAAAATAAAAAAAAGATTTGAAAATTGGGGAACCAAACGTGCACTCTTGTTAATCATGATTTTCTGAAGTGTGTTCCATTACCATTACCATTACCATAACCATACCTTAGATGATATTTTTTCATGGGGATTCTCCGAATTATTATTTTAATGTATTTTCATGCACGTATAAACATATACATACACACCCACATGTATGTATCATTATCATCAACCCGCCTAATATTGGTTTGTCGACACGTGTCCTTTCTCGATGTTTTTATTAGAAATTAATGAAGTTGTTGGATGTATAATTATTTTGAAGGTGGAGAGAAGGATTGATTTGGTTTATGGAGGTGGAAGCGTGGGTCTGATGGGTCTTGTTTCTCAGGCAGTTCATGATGGTGGGCGCCATGTTCTAGGGTAATCCCTCTCTCTCTCTTCTTTCTCTCTCATCAAATGGTTGGATGTCAAGTGTGACAAATAAAGACAAGTACATCAGTATGTGTATCATTCCCATTTTTTTTTGTTGATGGAATTTAAATATTTATGTGATCTTCCTCTTCCATAGGAATAGGCTTACAACTCAAAGGCAGACATCATGGGATCATATGCTGCTTTCTCATTATCAATGTGTTTCTATGGTTTCCACTTTTATTGCACTAATTATGAAAAGCTACTTCACTTTCTCACTACCACAAATCTACTTGCATTGCATGTCTTTCTCACTCACAATTTTAATGTGGAGAGATAGAGAGAGATTGTATATATGTAGCCATTTATTCTTACAAGTACTAATTCATGCCAAGAATACTTGATCTAGTAAAAATCTAGAATTTATATTTTTAATTTGTTATTGATCAGTTTTCCAAATTGTGATTTGTTTAATTAATCTGGATCCAACATACTCTAAAATCTAGTTAACTAAAGAAATCTTCAAAATAATCAGTATGTTCTTACAATGTGATCATTCTTAACATATGTAGTTGAATTTAGCATTTCAAGCATTTGCCAATTTTTGTGATTATGCTGCAGGGTTATTCCAAGAACTCTCATGCCTCGTGAGGTAAGAAAATTCTATATTTAATTAATTCCTAACTAGAATGAGCATCCATGATCATCTTGATTTATCTTATAAATTTGATATTAATTGGAATAATTAATGTGTGATGGTTGGTACATATAAGATTACGGGCCAAACCATCGGAGAAGTAAGAGCTGTGTCCGATATGCACCAAAGGAAGGCGGAGATGGCTCGACAAGCTGATGCTTTCATCGCCCTTCCCGGTATGCATACATCGTCTCAATCGAACATCTCTGATCATACTATATTAATAACTAATTAAGATGTGTCTGATTTCAGGTGGATATGGCACCCTTGAAGAGTTGCTAGAAGTTATTACATGGGCTCAGTTAGGAATCCACCGTAAACCAGTAATTTCAGTTCATACACCTTTTTATTCTCTGTCTATTTCTTAACATGCACAAGTTGACTATCTAATTAAAAGAAGGTTCCAATGGAGTTTTGAA
The DNA here is from genome assembly GCA_023678885.1 of Pogostemon cablin. Taxonomy (NCBI): domain Eukaryota; kingdom Viridiplantae; phylum Streptophyta; class Magnoliopsida; order Lamiales; family Lamiaceae; genus Pogostemon; species Pogostemon cablin. Next base: position 508,274 of record CM042986.1, read on the forward strand.
TTTTGACATTCTTGTTATGTCCCTACAAAACGTTATCCTTTGTTTGAATGTTACATATTTACACCTTTCCTTCTAAAAGCATGTTTTAGTCAAAAGTAATCATCAACAACACAAGTTTATCACTACATATCCATGTGAAACATGTCTTGATCACATGGAATTATAATCATGAATCTTGATCTCATGAATTTGCATGGAAAAAGTCATTAAGAAAATCTCTTAATCAATGGGACGACTATGAACGCTTGCAGGTGGGGCTGTTGAACGTCGAAGGCTTCTACAACTCGTTGTTGTCGTTTCTGGACAAGGCCGTCGATGAAGGCTTTATTTCTCCGACTTCACGTCGTATCATCGTGTCCGCTCCCACGGCCAAACAGTTGGTCAGAGAGCTTGAGGTATATATACATCCATATGTTCTATTGTATAGATTATTACTTATTACATTACATTACATACACTTGAATGTATGGTTATTGAGTTGGATTCAAGATGTTAATTAATTAACATGGTAATCATGTGTAGGAACATATTCCAGAATACGATGAAATAACATCCAAGCTGATCTGGGAAGAGGTCGAAAGGCTGAATTATGACATGGTTGATTCAGATGTGCCAACGTGACGTGGATAATATATATACTCCCTCCGTCCCTCATTATTTTGGTGCAAAATAATGAGGGACGGAGGGAGTATATGGATTCTGGAAGTTTCTAATGTATATGACTTCATGATATTATAATCACTAGTTAAGCCCTCCTGTTCCTATACTCTCCTCAGGAAGACTGAAATATTGTTTTGTGCATTATGGCCTTAATATAAATCTAACATATTATCACTGTGGTTCGAAGTTTTTTTTTTTTTCTAGATTATTATCCATAATTATTATTTTGTTTTGATTAGGAGAAATAAGCGTTTTAATACTTTGTTTTTGTAAGTATTAGTTTCAGATGCTTTCTGAAAACTTCAAATGTTTCTCTATACATTAAAATCATGGTTTTATTGCTTTAATTTGTCTATATTATTGAATGAATTATGGTATTTAAGCTAAATACTCTTTTATTTATCTATTGAAATTTGCTTATAGTTATACTAACCAATAATCCTTAAATAATTTGAAGAAATAATAAAATAATGGTTACTATTGATTCTTGACTGATTAAATAGTCAACAGTTAATAACTCATTCCGTATCACCCTCCTTCTAGCTATATACTATACAGTACTATAAAAAATATATTAGTCGTGTTTTGATGTTTGGAGAATAATGTGAGGTATCTACCCCTTTTAAGGAATTATGTTCTTTCCATTTAAATTCATTTGCACTACTTTTTTCATTACATTTGCATGGTCTAAAAGCGAAAATATTTCAAATATATACATTTCTGATCTTTTTTTTATTTTAAGGATTGCATAAGTTCAACTTGATGGCTTCACTGTACTTTTTCCATTTAATTAAAAGAATATGACACAATATACAATCTACGTTTTTCGTACACATTTATATATTTCATGTCATTTAATTATTTGGGAAAAGTACAACGACCCAATCATATTGTTGAGGGGGCCCTTATCCTTTTCCCAGTTGAACTGAAAAAAATTAGAATCAAATTCAATTAGATCCTTCTAATTTGGGCCGGATTATTGGATACATATATTATAGCCCAATGAGATTTCAAGTACAGGCCCACAGTAATTCCATGTATACCCGGCCCACTGCTGTCAGTAGTAGTAGCCACTGGGAAATGTTCCTGTGTGGCACTTAGGGGTGAGCAACGGTCGGTTCGGTTAACCGAACCGAATAACGAAAATCGACTAAAATCGGATTGAGGGTATTATTAACCGAAACCGAACCGGATATGACTGAAACCAATCTTTCACCGAACCGATTTACCGGTTCGGTTACGGTCGGTGACCGAAAAAACCGAACTACTTATTGATGAAGGAGAAAAATAGAAAGTGTAAAGAAAATTGAGGGTGTAAAGAAAATAGATCTCAGTTGGTGAGAGGGAGAAGGGAATCCGAAAGATCCGACGGTGGGGAATGTCAGGCTGCCACTACCTTATGCGGCGGCAGCATCACTGGCACTTTTACCGGCGTCGATTGATGCCACAGGCCCACAACAACATTTTATCGGAAGGCGACGGCGATGGAGGCCTCTTCGAATCATTATCTGCAATGAGGTCGACGTGGCGGGTGAGGTCAAGATGGAGGAGGAAAGGGAAGATGAGGCGGAGACCTTGTGGTTGAACACTATTTTGAATGAGTGAGTACATAGGTGAGAAGTGTGAGAAGAAATGGAGAGTGAGAATGTGGGTGCGGTGGAAAAAGGTTTGAAATGAAGGCTGAACAGAATGGAGTGGGACTAGGGTTTCTTACATATGTATTAGGAAATTTCGGTTCGGTTCTTGGTTAACCGATTTTAGAAATTTTAAAACCATAACTGAACCATAATTACCGATTTTTTAATTTTTGAAAACCGATAACTGAACCGTATGTGTGGTCACCGAACTGATTTGAACGATTCGGTTCGGTTTCGGTCGGTTTTTCAGTTTTTACCGAATAGTGCTCACCCCTAGTGGCACTGGCACAGTTTAACGCATATGAACCAATGGGAATTCATCGTTAAAAATAGGGACCCATGCCACAGTGCCCTCTGTCAAAAGTCCAAGAGCAAAAATGTCTGGTCCATTTCAAAAAAATGCAAAAATGCCAAGTTTTGAGGCAAAAAGACGAAACTACCCTTTGAAAGGTGATTTAATATTCGTTGACTGACATTGAGTTAGTTTGACCCGATTTTTACTCGGTCCTTATCAAATGAATATTTGTAATTTTTTGAAATCATATTTACTCTCTCCCTTCTACATCTTTATCTCTTTCTCCCCAATTTTCAAACTGCATTCAGTTCGTTCCTGTGCGAATTTTTTTTTCAATTTCGTTCGTTCCTGTGCGAATTTTTTTTCAATTTCGTTCGTTCCCATAAGATTACTTAAGATGACACAACGGGTTAGTGTAAATTGTGTTTATATTTCATGTAATTTAATTTATTGCGTAAAAAAAAGTTGTAATGTTGTGTATTTGTGTAGATTCGTTGGTTATGAGATTAGGGTTAGATTTAGTGTTGTAATGTTATGTATTTCTGTATTAATCGTTAGTTTGAATGATATTTTGGTATAAATTTGATGGAATTTGTAGAAGACCGAGTGGATTAGTTGAGAAATTAGGTTTTCTGGAGTGGGGTTATGCAAAAATTTGTAAAACCGAGTGATTTCATGAGTGACAGAGTGATGTAATTGAGGGAGTGACCGAGTCCTCTAATTGTGAGATTTGAAATTGAAAGACCGAGTGCGCTTTAATATAAGGCTGAGTGATGTAATAATTCAAAGACCGAGCACACTTTATATTAAATATTGGAGACATGCAAATGAAACACCGAGTACGATTTAATATAATTTAAAATAAATAAATTAATATTATAAAGGTTAAAGACCGAGTTGTTAAATGGAAGTAAAATTCAAAGATCGAGTACTCATTAAAATTATTTTAATGATGTTAATTATTGGCGTTTAATTAATTAGTTAATGATTTTAATTAAAGAATACTTATTACAGTGAACGCGCAATTATATGTTTATTGAATTTGATTAATGATTAATATGTGATAAAAATAATAATAACTAATAATATTAGTGTTAAATGTTTATTAGCACGTTCAACTTAAAAATGTAAATGTTAACATAAATATTTTAATTACATTTAATTATACTATTATTTAAAAACAAAAATTAGATTTTCAATGAATAAATTTATCTTAAATTTATTTGTTTTTGTATTGAGTAAATTCAAATGGTTATAAAGTAAAAGTAATTTTTTTTATGTTGAAAAATATTATGTCATATTTTTTTTGTGATATTATGATTTTAACAATATTAAAATTTTATTTTATATCTCATTAAAAGTATTATTCTTATTTGTTTGGTGTTATAAAATTCATAACATTTTAGTTATCTGATAAAATTATGTGCTTTGATGATTAAAACAGTGGGAGTGGAAACGACCAAGCATGCAAGAAAAAAATTTTGGTATTAGAAATTGCTGCAAATCGGCGCTCATATTGAATATGATCTCGACTGTACTGGATAATAGTGGGTCGGGGACAATACAGTCCTTTAGAGATTCATGCTTTGGACATTTCTTGGATTTAGATCGAGGATACGGGACACATATGGGACTGCATAGCTTGACATCTTTATTTGGGTCAGGCAAATTTGAAGGAGAGGATTCAGTGAAAGTAGCAAAAATTCTTCTGGTTTACTACTTTCTCCTCGGACAGTATACAGGTAAGGTGAACGTAGATGATTGAATGTGGAGCTTAGTAGAGGATACAGATGCTTGGGATGGATTCCCTTGGGCCGGTATACATATCTTCATCTGATTCACTACATGGATAAAGTACCGGTTTCTGTACCTGCTCGCGTCAATCCTGATACCTATAGATATTATTTTTATGGTTGTACGTACGCCCTAATGGTAAATCTCTTATACACTCACCGAATTGCCGTTAAATTTTCTACACAAATCATGCAATACTTAATATTTAATTTTTTGTATGTCTGTATTTGATATAGATTTGGGCTTACGAACGGATCCCCTCATTTGCCGAACCATTTATAATGGAGCCGGCTGTTGAAAACAGGAGGCCCCTCTACCAACGTTGGACGTTTAAGGCGAAGCCAGTCCGAGTTGATACCAGTGCTTTTTTCCAATCTGTAAGTGTGGTTTTTTTATATGTTTTATCAGAATTTAACGGAATATAATAAGTTATCGTCTTTAATTTGTTGTTCGATTTGCAGAATCCGCCGATTCAAGATATGCCTGTTTTACTGCCCACTGAGTACTCTGCACGGTACTGGAGAGGACATGAGTTGGACCCGGATGCTGGTTTCAGGGTGTTATTTGCGAAGGTCGAGGACCGCACATTACGGAAAACGGGCTGGAAAAATGGAGCAACCATTCCTATCGCAGTTCAGTCAGAGAAAGAAACTGCACCAGAGAAAACTGCTGAGGTACGTACAATGCTGATGTTGTATGATGCGAGCTCCCAGCCATCGGGATATGTTCCGAGAGCACTAGACGACACAGCTATGCAAGGCCACCCGATAGTTCCAGGTGTTGTTGATTCTGATTTCGTGGATGAGCCATTTTGGTCCACCGGTGGGCTATTTGTCCCTGGCACATCGGTTAATATAGTGCAAGTGGAGACTATAGGATTGGATGCTGGCAATCCCATAGTTCCTGTGCCCCGACCGTCTCCAAATCTATCAAGCAGCTCATCACAGAATGCCCCTATGGAGGTAGAGTACAGTCATCATTCCCACCACTCACAGTGCTCTCGTGGCTCCCACCCCTCGCAGCGCTCTCGTGTCTCCCAACACTCGCAGCAATCTCGTATGTTCCACCATCCAGATGCTCCTGGCGGCTCCCATCATTCTCAGCACTCCGTCAGATCCCACCACTCACATGGCCCGCACGAGTCATACCACTCACAGCAGGCAGGTCCCGATGCACCGTTCCCTGAAATACCTGTTAGAGGTGCGGGACCCAATGTTATATTCACACAGGAGTCTGCACATCAGGGCCATATAGCACATGAAGTTGAAGCTGGTGCCGAAGATGACAGGTGGCATAGGCTTCATACGAGGTTGGACCAGCACGATGAAAAGTTTTACGACTTGGAGACGTACATGGCCTTTCAAAAGGAATGAGATGAACTGTGTTCCCTACTGCATAACGCGATTTATGTTACGTTCATCTTAAGAAGAAAATGATGGGTTTCAGACAGATTTGGCAAGGCGATGTACACATATAGTTTGAACGAATTTGATGAGTACGTATAACATCCACACACCTTTTCACCCACAAGTTTTTTTACCTACTCCCTAATACATTTATACGCTACTATGCAACAGTTGTATGAAAAAGCTGCGCAATCACAACTCAGGGAGGTTGATGGAGGTTATTGATAAACTTGGTCTTCATAGGTGGACGAGAGTGCACTGTCCGGTGAACAGGTTCGAGTTCATGACATCAAATGCAGCTGAATTCTATAACTCAACACTCTAATGGGCACGAAAATTGCCACTATGCGTGATGCTTGAGGTGGCGCGCACAACAACCGAGAAATGATTTTACAGCACAAGACAGAGGCTCGTAGGGTTACCTCGGTTTTATGTAGCAGACTGCATAAGGATCTAGTTGACAAAATGCGTGAAGCCAAAATATTGGACATGGAAGGCTTAACAGAAACCTTGTTTAAGGTTTACAAAGGTAAAAATAATTGGGTTGTCGACTTTCAAGCAAGGGAATGCTCCTGTGGGGAGTTTCAGATTGCGAAAATCCCATGTTTGCATGCTTTAAAGGTCATCGAGTGAGGACTCCGCCTTTTCTTATTAGATTACATTACACTTTCATTTCCTCTATTAAATTTTTTTCCCTTTATTATACTCCCTCCGTCCCATAGAAATTGATAAACTTTCCTTTTTGATTTGTCCCACTAAAGTTGACACATTTCCTTTTTAATACATGGACCCACACAAAAAATAATTAATCTATTCTCATGGGCCCCACATATCACCTCTAATACAACTAACCACTACACATTAAATATTATTTCTCTCACTTCACTTTACTCCACTTTACATTAAATTATTATACTCCTTAATCTCCGTGCCAAAAAAAAATTATATCAATTTCTACGGGACGGAGGGAGTAGTAAATTGGGTTTGCCTACCAGTTCTTTTGTTTCGTGTTATTATCATCATGAGAGCATCGTCGGTATGTGGTCTAGGGTTGTCATGCCCGTTCCCCATCCAGAAAAGTAGGTTACGCCAGACGAGGTTGCTGCTTTGCGTGTCATTAAACCCTTCCACATTCACAGGCAGGGTGTCCAAGTATGTCGCGAATGCGTTCAGGAATTGAGCGACAGAGGCGACGGCCTAAGAAATGTCTTATTTGTGACGAAGTAGGCCACTCCCGTCGTATGTGCCCCATCTTCGTAATGGTAATCAACCGGGAATAAATTGACAAAGGTTATCTTCAAATTCATGGCACTGTTTAATATAAATTATTATTGTATGCTTGATATTTTGTGATAATAGGCATTTTAGTTCGACTTTTCCCGGTATTAATACTTCGACATATAATATCAAAGATACACTCGGTCTGAAGATACACTCGGTCTGCAATAAATCACTCAACAATTAAACACCCACTAGATCAGTTTTGAGGTATGCATTAAATTAAATAATAACTTAATTGAATATATTATCATTATAATTCAAATTAGACACAACTCGGCCACTAATACTTTGATTTTTAATTCAAATTAGACACAACTCGGTTACAAATTAGACACAACTCGGTCACTCGGTCTCTCCTTTATACTTAAAAATACTCGGTCACTCGGTGTCTAATACTTTTATTAAACACCACTCGGTCACTCGGTCACTAATATTTTGATGATTATATTCTCATATATGTGCATGCACTCGGCCTCTACTTATAAATTGTGCATGTACTCGGCCTTATAAAATTATTGTATAGCATTAAAATTAAAATTAAAATTAAACAAGCACTCCACTCGATCACTCGGTCACTAATATTTAAATGATTATATTCCTATATATGTGGTCTGTTGTATATGTGCATGCACTCGACCTCTATTCAAATTAAACAAGCACTCCACTCGATCACTAATATTTAAATGATTATATTTCCATATATTTTAATTACAAATAAATATCATTCGATCAGTAATACTCACTTTTTTCTTGTTTCATAGTCTGACATTAACTGACACTAACCGAGTAGGGGTAACATGGTAAAGTTAGCTTAAAAGTGGGCATTTTTGTTAAATTTTAGTCGAAGTATGCATTTTTGCATATCCCGTGATCAAAGTGGGAAACAGACCACAATTCTCTTAAAAATAACATCTGGTTCAACCCATCAGTGATGAGAACAGTGAAGTGAAGGCAACCCAGTTCCATACAAGTACAACATTAGTCTTGTTCCAAATGAAGGACACTCGATCAACTCGACTTAAATAGAAATGATACATGGGATAATAACAAAACTTTTTCCTACCGTCTCTCATTAACAAACAAGAAACATCACCAATGGATTGTTCGGTTAAATCGCGGCGAAGTATTCCTTGCTGAGTTTCGGATCTGGTTTCATGGATTTCTCCCCAGGCTTCCATCCAGCAGGGCATACCTCATCTGGGTTCTCTTGTACATATTGCAATGCCTGCACAAGCAAACATCTTACACATGTCAATACGGGGTGTAGAGAGAGAGAGAGAGCGAGAGGAGAGAAGAGACGAGCTGTGTTCTGATCTTATGCATACATGAATTGGTCATTTTATATGTTACAGTACCTGGAGTGTTCTCAACGTTTCATCGACACTTCGGCCTATTGCAAGGTTGTTAATGGTGGAGTGCTGAATGACTCCTTCCTTGTCAATGATGAAAAGTCCTCTTAAAGCAATTCCCTGGAGCAGTAACACAGAGATTGAAATGATTTAGGATCATTAATTTCCTGCGTCTACGGATCTCATGATAGATTTATTGATCAATAATAGCGAAATCAACAAGTGTAAAGCTATTTGGCATAAAGAATGGAATGACAATTGCTGGGTTTCGGGAATGATTTCTCACTTCTTGTGAATCAACGGGTGTAAATCAATATCTAGTATCCTACCAAATAATATTCGAAGACGAACAGGATGAGTAGCATGGTTGCAGTTCTAAGTTTATATGAGAAATGAGCTAACACAGGTAGTCTAATGGGTTACTGAAATGGATTTTCTTGCAAGTTGTCAGTTTTAGCTAATATAATATTCATTGTTTAAAGGGAAGGGTGCCAAGAAATATCATTATTCCAAAAAGGTATATAAACATGTTAATTATTAGTATTTCTAACTATTGCAGTTTAACTCTCATTTTCAATGAAGAAAGAAAGCAAGAGAAAAGATTATAGTAATACGTACCTGAGCAGGAATCAGCACATCATATGATTTTGAGATTGATTTAGTCACATCAGAAACAAGAGGATACCTCAAGTCACCCAAACCCCCAGACTTTCTGTCTGTTTGGACCCACGCAAGGTGAGAAAACTACACGAAAATTAAGCAATCAGTTAATTCGTAGTTAAACAATTTTTTGTTTGCTTATCAAGAGAATGCAACATGAAACACCACTAACAGAACCACATAATGGAAGAAAATGCAAGGGGGGCGTGGGGATAAAAGAAAGAAAAAGGAAACCTCAGAGGAGTCTATTGTAGGTACAGGCACGAGTGAGGAAACAAGACACAGGGTTGACTGGTGAATATGAAAATTTAACATGATTTTATAAGTAAAAAAGTAGGGCTTACCACACTGTCTATGGAAACGCCCAAGACTTCTGTGTTCACCTTCTCAAATTCTTCATAACGGTCGCTGAAAGCAGTGATCTCTGCAACATAAATAATGGAATTATTTCCAAATGCAGTTGAATCAACTTTGTAATGAAGTAGCCAGTGTGGCAGAAGGTCTAGTTTCAGACTCACCAGTGGGGCAACAAAGGTGAAGTCCAGAGGGTAAAAAAAGAGAATGACATATTTCTTCCCAATATAGTCAGAGAGTTTAACCTGCAGAAAGAGTAATTCTAACCAGTTAAAATATTAACACCACATATGAAAGTTACTTGGTGCTGAATAATGAAACCTAGAGAGCAAGAAAGAATGGAAGAAAAGTCAGGAATAACTGTGAACTTTCTCTTTGATTAGATACTTTATTGACAATGCTATAATAGAATGATCCAACTCTAAAACTGAAACTTCAATAGATACACTTCTCTAGCAAAAAGCATGTGCATATCTTAAACAGAGATATCTCTTAGAGAACAAGCCGTTGCATAGGATAGAAGGATTTAGAAATTCAGGATTTCAAATACATAATTACCAATTCAATGAAATAGTCTGAGAAGTGACAACTTATACAGCATTCTGGAGCAGTTTACCTTGATAAACTCCTGATCAAAAACAGCCTCCGCCTCAAAATCTGGAGCTACGTTACCAACCAGTGGAAGTTCACCCTGTCAACAAATATAGTGATAACATCAAGTACCATGACCCCAAAAACCAGAATGCACAATGGGTTCTAGATTGATTCATAATGAAACAGTCGGTTTCAGAATAATTACATTGAACTATGCTCAATCAGAGAAAAGAGAAGTTGAGGACCTCCTTGATGAAACAACTAATGGACTTAATCTACAAAATGCACTCTGAAATTCAAAAAATTGTGCTGAAACTACACAAGAGCAGGATTATTTTATATAAAAAAAAAGTGACCTCATTGTACATATGCATTAGAGGAAACAAATACGACTAAACCTGGGGTTTAAAAATAAGAATTAAGAAGTACTAACATCTAGTCCAACCCATCCAAAATCTCAAAACATATGAATTCAAAAGTTATTCATAGAGTTGAACTCTTGCAAAACTAATGATTTTCACATACAACGATCGAAATTAACAGGCGAAATTAAAAAACGCAATCAATTAAAAACTTACAGCACGGACGACTAAACTCCGCCTTCTGGAAGAAGAAGTGGAAGCTAGAGAGCGGGGAATACGAGAAACGAGTGGACTGTTGGAGAGTGATGAAGCGAAAGAAATAGGTTTTGACGAAACGGATCTTTTGGAAAAAATGTAAGCTTTAGGATTGGGATTAGATGATAGAAGAGCAGCAGCCATTGAAGTTGGAGCAGAGCACGCCATTGTTGGTGAATCTAAGAACTGCACTCAGTCTATCTATCTGAATATTAATGATTGATTGTTGCTGCAGATTGTGAATTGGTGGGATATCCGATCTTTTAAGGTGGAGACTGGTCGATGGGAGTAGGAGAAGATAATTGTACCTGTTGTTGTTGTTGTTGAGTATCGAAACTGTGTCGTTTTATGGCAGTTGGGCTGGGCCTTTTGGAGATTGGGTTTTCAGTTGTTTTCTTTTGGAAAACAGTCAACGCTTTATCTTTTATTTATTCATAATTAATTTAATTAGGCTACGTATTTTTGCTTAATTTTTACGATATTACTCATCCGTGCGTTGCACGAAAAGAATTAAAGTATATTACAATTATATACTTTTAGAATGTATTTGAATTGAGTCATTTTAAATCCAATAGATTTGAAAATGAGTGGAATTTAAATTCCTTAATTTTTTAATCAATTTATTTGAATTCCACTATTTGAATAAATTATGAATTTTTGAAAGGATTTCAAATTCAAAAATTATTTTTAAAATAGAATTTTATATATCATAAATAAAAGTAATAAAAATTTATTATATTAAATATTAAAATCTAAAATTATTTTAAAAATAATTTTTTGTGGAGGAAACTCTACCACCCAACCTACCCCTACCCACCACCACTCCCCAAAAAAAAATTAAATAAAATTTTAGATTTTAATATTTAAATAATAAAAGTATTACCACCCAACTCCACCCCTTACCCACCCCAAACACCCCCCGCCACCCCATTCCACCCACGCTCATAATAAAAGAAGAATGATTGAACATGAAAATAATATCAAATAAAAGTATAAAAGATCAAATAAATTAAAGTATATAAATAAGGTTTATAAAATTAAAAAAATATAAAAATCATAGAGAAACGAAAATATAATAACAAAAACTAAAAAATAAGAATGATACTTCAAATGAGAATGATTAAACATGTACATAAGATCAAATATAAGAATAATTGAATATAAAAATAAGATCAAATAAAAATATAAAAGATAAAATAAAGATAACAAAAAATAAAAAATAAAAAAAAAGAATGATACTTCAAAATGATTGAACCTGTACATTAGATCAAATCAAAGTAAAATATAAAAGATACAAATTAAAGTAGATTAGAAATAATATGAAAGTGAAATAGAAAAGAAAAAAAAAAAGAGAGTCAGGATTTGATTATGTAATGAAAAGGTTTATATAGAATTATTTGAAATAATAAACGATGTGATTGAAAGCAATCAACGACATAGGAAAAAGGTGAAAATTTACCAAAGATAGTGTTGAAAGATTTAATATTATGAAAATTAGTATATTGATTGACAATTAGTAGAATATATGTCAATAGTATTTTTTTTTTATATTTATCAAATTTATATTGTTGATTAAAAAATAAATAAATTATTTATTATTAACATAAATAAAATCTATGATTGAGATCAAAAGTAATAGACAGTCAAAATTAAAATTAAAGATAAAAATATAAATTAAGTTTGTTATATATATATATAAGAAGCATTGAGGGAAAAAAGATTAAAAAGAATAACAAAAGATAGAATATTAAAATATAAAATATGATTCATAAAGGAAACACAAAAACTGAAGAAAAAAAAAAGATAGACAAAAAAATGAATGATACTTGATTGGACTTACCAATAAGATCAAATATGAGAATGATTGAACCTAAAAATAATATCAAATAAAAGTATAGAAGAAGATAAAATAAATTAAATTATAAAAATAATGTCTATAGAATTATTAAAAAAAATACAAAAATCAAAGAGAACAAAAATAAGATAACAAAAAATTAAAAAGTATAATGATATCTTTAAGGAGAATGATTGAACCTGCATATAAGATCAAATAAAAATATAAAAGACAAAACAAATTAGAATATATTATAAATAACATGAAAGTAAAATTTATAAAAAAGAAGAAAAATAATAAGCATTAGAGAAAAAAAAGAAAACGATTGGACCTACAAATAAGATCAAATATGAAAATGATTGGATCTAAAAATAATATCAAAGTATAAAAGAAGATCAAGTAAATTAAATTATGAAAATAGGGTTTATAGAATTATTAAAAAAAAATACAAAAATCGAAAGGGAAAAAATAAGATAAAAAAATTAAAGAGTATAATGATACCTTTAGGAGAATGATTGAACATGTATATAAGATCAAACAAAAATATAAAAGACAAAACAAATTAGAGTAGATTATAAATAATATGAAAGTAGAATCTGTAAAAGAGAAGAAAAAGAAGAAGCATTAGAGAAAAAATAACAAAAAGAATAAGATCAAATATGATAATGATTGAAGCTAAAAATAATATCAAATAAAAGTACGTATAAAAAAGATAAAATAAATTAAATTATAAAAATAGGGGTTATAGAATTATTAAAAAAAACACAAAAATCGAAGAGAAAAAATAAGGTAACAAAAAATTAAAAAGTATAATGATACTTTTAGGAGAATAATTGAACTTGCATATAAGATCAAATAAAAATATACTCCATCTGTCACATACTTATCTTCACACTTCCTTTGTAAATTACAAAGGAAGTAAGTATGAGACGAAGAGAGTAAAAAACAAAACAAATTAAAGTTGATTATAAGAAAAAGCATTAGGGAGAGAGAGAGAGAGAAAAAAAAAAAAGGAGAAAGTAAGAATTTGATTAGGCTGAAAAGATTTATGTAGAATGATTTTAATGAATGAACGATCATGATTGAAAGCAAATATTTATAAAAACGATTATAATAAAAATAAAATTGATACTATATTAATTTTAAATTAAGCATATATTGGTTAAAAATTAATTATTGAAAAGATTTATATAGAATGATTTTAATGAATGAACGACCATGATTGAAAGCAAAAATTTATAGAGACGATTCTTATAAAAATAAAATTGATACTATATTAATTGAAATTAAGCATATATTGATTAAAAATTAATTAAATTTATATTGTTAAATTAAATCAATAAAAAGTAATTTTTAAATAATAAAAAATCCTATAATTAAATTTTATGATTGATTGAAATTAAGGAAAATTACATGTCATACGTACATTAAATTAAATTATAATATACGAATATTAATTGATATATTAATTTAAATTAAGAATATATGGATTAAAAAATTAGTTAAACATGCAAAAATATCTCTTATATTTAACAAATTTATATTGTTAAATAAAAAAGTAAGAATTAAATAACAAAATCCATCATTATTAGTATAATTAGATTATATTTTATTATTGAAATAAAAAACATTAATTGGACGGTCATGATTAAAATTGAATTATTTTTAAATAGAAATTGAAAAAAATTAAAAATAAAAATAAAAGTTTAGATTTGCTTTTATATATGTATAGCTATAGATAGATAAATTTGAATATGATGCTCTTCCCCCCTCCATTTCACCATCATATATTCATACATCTCAAGTGAAATAAAAAAATATCACACATAATTTAACATTAATTTTCTCAAAATTAATGACAAAATTATAAATAATTAAATATTTTATGGTAAAAGTTCCTGTGTTCTCAGGGACACCGTGTCCCCAACTCTCCCCTCTATATTTTATTTAGCTCTATATATTGCTAAGGATTTAAATTGTAAAGTGAAATGAAAATTGCAGAGGGATACAGTGTCTCGAAGACACAAGAGCCTCACTCATTTTTTATATGACATCTAAGGAAATTACTTAAAAAAAACAAAGACAAATAATTTAAATGATCTTAGTCTTTTGAAGTGGTTCTGATGCACTGGTTCACTCTCTATCTCTATGGTTGATATGTTTAAATTAGGGTACATTGTGTAGTCACTTTTCATTTTTTTAATTATTTGACTTCATTTAATAATAGAGATAAAATTAAAATTTAATTCGTAAGATGCACCGATGCCCAAAATGTGGGCAAATTGTATAATTAATTTAAACTAATCTTAACTTTCTAATGACACATATGCATCAAACCTCTAGATACAGCTAGTTATGTGACATTAATATTGTATGTGTACCATGTTCTTGAAGTTGTTGGACTCTTTCATTGAACTCAAAATAATAAATATTTATATGATGGAGAAATTAACTGGTGAGTGGTGACATCTAATGAGAAGAGAATCTCATTGGAATTATAAGGCGTGAAGAAGATTAAGTAATGAATTATAATTTTTTGTCGGATTAAAATACTTATCAGCTACAATTAAAAATATCAAAATACATCAAATTACAGTAAATATACTGAAATGAAAGGGAAAAAAAACCCCCTTAAATCATTCTGAAACCAACACGTTATAAGAAGAAAATAATACTCCTATATTAAGAGATTGCTCATTCCTGAATCTGTGTTGGGAGTTTAGGCCGGCTTTCAAGAGAAATTGAATTTTTTGACGCTTAAAGTTTTATTTAATCTAGTTTAATTTCATTAATGGCTTATTCGTATGTATTACAATTATTAATACTCCCTCCGTCCTGGGTATTTTCATCCATTTATACGGGCACAGAGATTAAGACGTTTTATTTTTTAATATATAATGTTAGAAAAAGTAGAGATAAATTAGTAATTAAAAAATAAAAAGTAAATAAAGTTGTTGGGAATGATGAATAAAGTGTAAAAAAGTAATTAAAATTGTTGGGATTGTAAAAAGTAAATAATAAAATATTATGTATTCTTACCGGAAATAGAATGGATAAAAATACGTGAGACAGCCCAAAATAGAAAGTGGGTAAAAATAGGTGGGACGGAAGGAATATTATGGATTATATTTTTTATAACTCTCCTCTTCTATTTTACCTGGCTATAGATTCATGGCAATTAAAGAAGCATCAATTTAATTTACTAATTTAATATCTTATTTAAAAAAAAAAACCCATGGTAAGAAATGGCAGTTTCAAGATATATAAAAACATATTTTATCTGCACATGAGTTTTCACATTACTAATGTAAAAAATAAAAAATAATACTGTATTTACCAAAAATATCATACCCACTTAATACTTTATCCTTAATATATTAAAAAAAATATACAAAAACACCATAAAAACTAAAAAGTAACAATTTTTTAAATTCACACATAAAAAAAATTGAAAACAAAACTTGGATGAAGAGAGTAACTCAAAAAATTATGAAATGTAAATATTAATGCTCAATATTTATTTGCAAGGTGCACCGTACTGTGTAAGAAATTGGGGGAAGCTGACTGTGAAGCATTAATATAGTAGGGTTGATCTCGAATACAAAGAGCGCGTGTTCACTTGTCATAAGAGAGAGAGGCGCGCATTTTGCTCATTTCCACTTTTTACAATTCCACCCTTCACTTTTCACATTCTCTCTCTTACACCCATACTTTCTCACATTTTCATTTTATACCATAAACTAAACTGCAATGATGATTATTATTTTTATTTGTTCTTTTAATGTGAAAATTATATTACTATCATTTATTAATTATTATATTATATTGTCTAAACATAACATACGCTTGTAATGACGTTGTTTAAATTGAACAAGGCTTTCCTATATCGTCTTATTTCACATTTTCCGTCCACCCCAAAATTATTTGTTTCTCCACAGAAATTAATGAGTATCTATTTATTTCTTAATGTAATAGTAAAATACTAGATACAAACAACTAAAATAATAGTGTAAATATTTTTTAAGTCAACACAAAAAGTTTCATAATTTAGAATCTTATTTAAAATGCACGGATACTCAATACATACATCCGATTAAAAGACAACTAATAAATTCTAAATGCACTTGAATTATATATATGCTTAAGATATGCATTAATCTATTGATATGATATCTTTCTCTCTTAAGTTGCAAATTTTATTACTTATAATTAATTTTGAAAAACGTAATTCAATATAATTTTCCCTATTCTTTCGAAAAAAAAAACACAACCTTTTAACTATTTTGTCACTCTTCATCATGTAATTAATATATAATTGCATGTAAAAATGTGCGTAACATTATAGATATAAATCAAATTTACGAAGTATTACATTTTTATGCTACATCTTTATTACGCGTGTTATATAAATTACACGTATGTGGAGAGGATAATATCAATTTTTCTCGTTAATGATGATATTTTCTTTTTAGAATATATAAATTTTATTATATGTCATACATGTCAATTATTTAACGATTTATAATAGAAAATGTAACAACAGATTCGAATTGACCTATTATATCCGTCTCACAAAATGACTTTTGTCTCATACAAGTCTTAGCTTTATTTAACATATTATTACTGTTTTTTGAAACAAAAGGTTAGTATAAGTATTTTTATACTCCTGATATAAGTTATAACCCTGCGAAGGGTAATATCTGAAGGGTTAGATGAGTAAAAAGAGAGCAAGAGTAAAAATTTGGTAAATCATTTTAGGAAACAAACTCCGGAATAAAAGTGAGGATTAGATATACAATATAAGGAAAGCGGGAGGAGTGGAGTGCAAAAAGGAGAAGAGTGTGTGTGTGGCATTTTTCTTTCTCGGCTTCCCTCCACATCTATCCGAACCAAAATTCCCTCCCTTCCCTCCTCCTTTTCTACTCCCCCACCCCCATCTCACCCCTACCCAACACGCACCACTCTACTCACACCAAACCTTCTTCCATCTAAACCCTCTTTTTCCGTCGACCTCTAAAACCCTCCCCTCCCATTTTATTCCTCAATCCGATTTAATTTATTTAATTTAATGGCTGGCCGTGGAGCGCCCAGCCGTGGCGCTGCGACTCCTCCGCCTGCGCCCGCGCCCTCCAATGGCAAGATCCTCAACCTCAACCACACACCGCCGCCGACAACGATCAGACGCCATCTTGCATTCGCATCTATGAAGCCGCCGTTTCTTGCTCCTGATGACTATCACCGTTTCCCCACCCCTTCACGCGCCGCCGCCGCACCCGATCGCCCACCCGAAGCTATCGTTGTCAAGTCTCCTGTGCGTTCCCTTTCCCTTCTATATTTGGTTGCCTTTTGTTTAGCATTTTCTCATTTTTGCTCATTTACTGTGCTATTCATTAGATGCAAGTTTTTATCGAACGCTCGGTTGTTCACATTAATTGGTTCAAACCTCTGGGCACTATTGATAGATTATCTTTAATTAGGATCTGTATGTTTAATTATTGGAAAAGGGGAACTGCGTAGATTTTTCATTGTGTGAAAGATGAGTTCTTTCTCCAGTATTTTCTATAATTGACGCTTTAAAAGTGATCAAAGAATTTGAGTTTCTCTGGATGTGCATTTTAATGCTCTAGATGGTATAAGCAGATTCCACTGATTTTGTCTTGTTATTTTTAGCAATTTTCACTTTCAGCACTCCCTAAATGGTATTGATCCACTGCTATCAACGTGTCTGATGTGCGATCTCTACTAAACCAGAATGTTTTTGATCTACAAGTTGACATCAGTAACATGTACAAATAAACAAAAAACGTCTGACATCTTGGTGATAAATTATTGTCGTCATTGAATTTACATGTAAAGCAATCTTTGTGTATTATAGCTATTGCATCTGCTGATGTTTGTGTTTATAATGGTGTTGCTCAGCTTTTGAAGAGGAAGAATGTTTATCAAACCAATGAAGTTGAGTTTAGTGAGCAGATATCAAGTCCAGCTTACAGTGAAATCACTAACAGCCCATTTCGTACACCTGTTTCTGCTAAAGGAGGAAGGTCGAACGGACGTTCAAAGGTCACCAGAAACAATAAATCTTTACCTTCAACTCCCTTATCCAATGTTGGTGAGACATATTCTCCTAAATTTGCCATTGTTTGAGTTCCAACTTTGTGGTATAACACGAGAATTTGCTCTTGAATCAAAATTTTTAAGAGTTCTTTTCCTGGGGTCTTCAAGGTTTCATTGATGTGTAAACTAACAAAGGTACTACGACATCAATTTTGCAGATGTTCCATCCCCACTCACTCATGCTGGGAGCTGCCGATATGATAGCTCCCTGAGTAATAACACTGCTCTGTATTTGCATGAATATTTTAAGTTCTGGTTAAACGATAAGATGCTAATTGTACGCACAATGTTACTTAGGTCTTTTGACCAAAAAATTCATCAATTTAATAAAGCATGCAGAAGATGGCGAACTTGATCTAAACAAAGCTGCTGAAACTTTACAGGTAATCAAACCGGGTGTGTATTTTGAGTAAGTATCAGAAGTTGAATTGGATTTAATGTACGCAGGTGCAGAAGAGACGTATATATGACATAACTAATGTCCTTGAAGGGATTGGTCTTATTGAAAAGAAGCTCAAGAATAAAATTCGTTGGAAGTAAGCATGTTTTGTATTTGAGAAATAATTTGGTGTTATATTATTAGGTTGCTCCATTTTATTATATAGGGAACTCCAGTAAACCTATCAACTTAATAAAAATCCATTTGGTTTCTTACAGAGGACTGGATCCTTCAAGACCTGAAGTGGACCAAGATGGTACTCTTTTGCATGTATGTGAGAGTAGGCAAACTTGCTCCCAATAATTTTTTGTTTGGTATAGTTTATTCTTCCTTGGACTTGCCTCAGGTTTTTAAGCATTGTTATTCATGGCAGTCTGTTTGTTAGATGTCTAGTCTGTCATTTGGTTGTATTTGAAATGATAACAATCTGATCTCTCTTGTTTGCAGGCAGAAATTGAGAACCTTTCCATGGAAGAAAGAAGTTTGGACGGGCGAATAAGGTTTACTGTGTAGTACTATTTATGTTCAACTAAATATAATGCTGTTATCACCTCATTCTCTCATATCCTGATATTTTAAAATTACAGCCAAATGCAGGAAAAGTTGAGAGACTTGAGTGAAGATGAAAATAATCAAAAGTAATCATCATTGTTCCCTAATTACATATCTTGAACAGACTTGAAGGGTTTTATGTTTTTTATCAATGCCTTTGTTTATGCTGCTGTAGATGGCTTTTTGTAACTGAAGAAGATATTAAAAACTTACCTTGCTTCCAGGTTAATATCTTTTCCTCTTTTATTTGGTACTGGTTGGAAACTTTTTTAAGATGTAGTATTAAGTTTTTAAGTTTAACCACGACAGAATGAAACCCTGATAGCAATCAAAGCACCCCATGGAACCACCCTTGAAGTCCCAGACCCTGATGAGGTATATGCCACTTAATTTTAGATGACTCAACTTTCATGACTATACTAGAGTAGTTCTAAGTAGTTTGGAATTCTGAATTCTGTATATAGGCTGTTGATTATCCACAAAGGAGATACAGAATTATACTTAGAAGTACAATGGGTCCTATTGATGTTTACCTTGTCAGGTATAACCCGGTTTAGCCTACTTCAGTTTTCACTAACTGTCATTACTCCATTTCTTATTGGATTTTTTCTATTTTGATTCAGCCAATTTGAGGAAAAGTTTGAAGAGATGAATGGAGCTGAAGAAACGGCAAATTTTCCCATTGCTTCTAGCTCTGGATCAAATGAGAACTTCGCATCACAAAGTTCGTCCATTGCACATGGTTCACCACAGATTGAACCTCAGACGCAAGGGATCCATGACCTCGGCACTACGTATGGAGGTTCACATGAAAATTCTGGAGGGATGACAAAGATTATCCCCTCAAATATTGATGTAAGTGTGGTCTTTGATTCGCTTGACTTTTGTAACATTGAAAAAAAAAGAGTATCTGCATTTTATTTTATTTTTTATTCAAGGGTGACATTTTCTACCTTTATCTGGTGTGGCATTGGTTTCTTATCGTTTGGTACTCACTATGGTTATTTATCATTAGGAATGCTAGTATATATAATGCAACATCTAGGAGCTATGATAGTGTGGTAGATAAGCTTATCTAGATCTTTTCCGGGTCATCCATAAATCTCCATTCCTTTTAACGCTCTTCCTATACTATATCGAAATGTTTTCACAGTATGGCTAGAGATCTGTTTGACAAACTTGGATATTCATCTTTGCCAATCTTATTGATTAGTTGTGTCAATTTTCTATAGCTTATTGTTACCACAACTGTGCATTCAATCTAAATTTTTTTTCTGCCATTACAGAATGACTCAGACTATTGGCTTCTATCGGATGCAGATGTCAGCATCACAGACATGTGGAAGACAGATTGTATTCTTCCGTCATGCTTATTCTAGTTTCTGTATTTTATGTTCTCTAAGCTTGTCCGGCAGCTAAATTCTATGATTTCTTCTTCTGCAGCTGGTTTAGAGTGGAACGACATAGATATCCTTCATGAGGAGTTGGAAATGACCACCATTAGTACTCCAAGACCACAGATTCCACAATCCAGTGTTAATGACTTGCATACTGTCGACAATGTACAACCTAGGTAATACATATTTGCCGACATTTCAACTTGGAGACATCGGTTGGGTTGACGATCCATAGTACTTGGGTGGATTGTGGAAGAGGGCATTTAAGGCCAAACGAACACTGTGAGCTTATTTATTGGCTCTTGTGTTACTACTGCTGGAAAATGGCTTGGCCTAGTTCATGCTTGCTAAACTTTCAATTTCGCCTTTTTCCATGAAACGTAGGCAATGTAACATGGACTGAAATTTTACTTGCATATGATCTTCATCTGATGCATTGATTTCTGAAAATGCATCAAGGAATTAAACATGTGATTCAAAAAATTTGCACTTGGTCCTATAATGGAGGACTTAGAGTTTCAAACCCATATTCTTATTTGGATCAAATTTATGTTTTTCTTTCTTTTTCAAGTTAATATTTAGATTCCATATGTAAAAATTAAATTTTCACATATTTAATACACAATTAATCATTGTGACATGGGAATCATATTATTCATGTCATGCAGTACAATTATTGATATTCCCAAGAGCAGCTAGTTACGACAAATTCAAACCCTGATGAAATGAATAAATCGAGTACAAGGGAATAAAGTGAAATCAACCCCAAAATAATAAAAACAAATAACTAGTTTTATAATTGGCTGTTGGGCAGAAATAAAATAAAAATCTTGCAAGAAGCCAGAAGCATTGGATAATATTGCATCTTTTCTTCGATTCTATCACTCACCAGAAACGGCTTTCCATTGTGGCTGTCTCTCTAGTTTCACAGCCTCACATATTATAATAATGAAACAAAAAACATACAACCTTGTATCCCAGGTTTAATTTCTTCGCCAACCAACATCAATCACTAACATATTGTTTGTTTGAATGGAAATCCTACCTGCTTAATTTAACGAGCACATAGTTTAGCCATCTCAATTCACATACGATGACATCTTGGTAATTTAATTATACGTACAAGCTGTCATGTTGTCAAAACTAGATCGATAAGAAGCTTGAAGATGGAATGATGGAGGAAGCATTTCACTTGAAATTATTGATTGTGATTTAGATCAAATCAAAATTTCAAGTTGTAGTTCACGACTTTGACCTCCACGTACGTGAACAATAAAAACAATTTTGAATATCCTCTCCAAGCATTATAAAGCACATGCTTAAGTAGATTTATCTATTCATTCCAAATGTGTGGTTGCCCTTATTTCATCCTGCAATTAGAAGAGAGAGTTGAATTAGATAGACTCCATGTCTTTTTGTGCATCAAAGATATTATGGCAATTTTCTTGAAATGTCTTGAAAATTATGTCGTTTAGGGATAAATTCACTAATTAATACTATTTAAAAAAAAAATTCAACAAGTTCCAATTCGAGAATGAATGAATCCATCAGGGTTCTAACTTCTAAACCTTTACAAAAATTGCTTATATAGTTGGAAATCAAGATATGAACAACATAACGACAAAATGCCGTACGCATATTAATCCCAATCTTCACATTTAAAAATTAAGACATAAAGCTACATAGTAACAAAAAAATCTTGTACGAAAATGCAAACACGAGAGCATACCTGGAAAAAAGTTTCGATTCAAAAAATGCAAAAGAATGTTTTACCGATGCCGCCCATACCGAAAACAGAAATCTTTCACAGATCCCTCGTTTTGCACATCCATCTCCATTCCTGAGTTTCAGCAGTTGACTTGAAAATGGAAGAATTGTAAATCATTGTTCAGAAGAAATATAACATAATCTGAGATGCATAGAATTCAGCCTTAGCGAAACAACTTTATATACACAATGATTGTCTTGTAACTACCAATCATTTGTTTTAACTACACAACTTGCAAGAATAAACGTGTTTTATTTGTCTTCCATTAATAGGGGCTGCTAGTCTTGACTAGATTATGACCTTAAAATTAAAAGGAAAAAAACCCAGATGGAGTTGACTTACGTAGACTTTGCTTTTCTTTTAAGAAAAAAATATAAAAATATAAATTGTGATAATAATGTTAATTCTAAGTTAGTTGATGTGATCGTAATACTTAAAAGACATTTTTTGGTTTTTATTTATATATACTATCTATGCATGATAAATTGACAATTGCCCTTGATGCGTTGGCAATTTTTTGAAAGCTTAATTATTACTTGCTAATTAAAATAAAATAAATATGTAAGTAGTCTAAATATTTACAGCATAAATAAATCTACACAATCATGTGTGGAATTCAATGATCAAGGTAGAAATTCAACTTATTCTTTCTTCTATAAGTATTGATATTTGAAGAAAGTTGAATTATTGACTTTGCTTTCATTTAGGTATTATGAATGAATTGAAACATTCAATGTTTGAAAACGATAGAAGCGTAAATTTTGTAATTATTATTATTATTATTATTATTATTATTATTATTATTATTATTATTATGTACTCCCTCCATCACGCGTTAATGTTGACATTTGTTTTTTGCACGAAGATTAAGAGATAGTATAATATTTTAATGTGTAGTGAATTGAGAGAAATAATATTTAATATAAAATGGATAGTTGTATCAGTGTTGTGTATGGATCCTATATGAAATTTGTTTTGTGTGGGCTCAACTTGATAAAAAAGAAAATAAAAATCTTAACTTGCGAAAATCCAAAATGAAGCGGGACGGGGGAGTATACTCCAATTTTCTTAAAAAATTCAAGACGCTTTGGAATAAATTGAATATTTTTTCACATGTACTTTCTACTTTGGCAAATACCATAAACGAAGTTGTTTACAACATTCTAAATTCCAGCAATTAATGGTTACAATTTATAGAAAATTAAATTTGGGGAAAAGAGGTAAAAATCAACACTGTATAACACAGCATAAAAAAACAAAAGAGAACATAAATTATAGTCATAAATCACCACAACATATTTTGATACACACATTCATTTTTACATGTCAATCTCTTTAGTCATATGCATCCATACACCACCATGCCACACTTTTATATAATTTCTCGAAATAAAATCTCTGCAAGACCTAATTAAGCTTTTATGCTAGCTCACAATAATAAAATTAAGCTACAAATTACATAATTTCACGAACACGAAAAAGAAAGAAAAAAAAAAAGAAAAGAGAACCTTGAAAATAGGTGTGTAATTCTAATGAGAGTATTTGTGGATAAAATGAGAAATATTATCCAAAACTTTGTTTGCCAATTGTGAGAAAGGCTGGTTTAAGAAGAAACCATGTTGTTGTCCTTCAAACTCCACATAATCAATTTCTTTTTTCATATCTTTCATTTTGTTGTAGTAATGCTGGATTCTGTCTTTCATCACTTCAGACCCTCCAACAATCACAAGTATTGGATCAAGCCCAATACTCTCCAAATTTGGGCTTGAAGGCCCAAATGGGTTTGCTAATGGGTGGTCCGACGTTTCTCCACTTGGCACCGATAACCTCCAAAATCTTTTCCAAACAAAATACACTATTCAATTTTCTTTATTAAATTTAAACACACTGCCACATATATATTATTACAATATAATAATACTATAATTATTATGTTTTTATTTAAAACTAAAAAAATACTCAAAGCAACGTTTGTCTTTAATATATTTTTTCGAGTTGATGAGGGTGAGGTTATGGGTCTTCATGAAGCTTTATCTTGGATTAAGGGGTTAGAACTTCAATGAGTTATTTTTTAGACTGACTCTAAAATCGTCTTCGATGCAATCTCATCGGCTCAAACAGAGGTTTCAGTGTTTGGAGACTTTATTTCTAGTTGCAAATAATTGTTTTTTCAAAATAATTTTTACTCTGTCCGTCATGTTCGTCGTACTGCCAATAAATTGACACATCATATTGCTCGGGCGTCACGATCTGTCGTTAGCCCCTATTGTTGGGTCGAGCCTCCAATTTTTGTGGATAACCTTCTCAATATATTCTGTTCATGTCATCTCAATCAATAAATCAGCCCTTTTTTGTGCTTAAAAAAAATGTAGAACCTTGGTCCCACCAATTTTTTTAAAATTGGCCAATAGTGTGCAGATGATATAATATATGGAGTAATTGCTTAGAAAAAGATTTAGAAGGGTTCAAATATCTCCACAAATTATAAGTGTGTGTGATTTGGTCACTTGTGAAATTGAAGATCTTCAAGATCTTCTGACAATTAATTATTTTGAAGAAATTTTCAAACTCATTATTGGTGGACCTTCCATTTTCTTTTTCTGTGTAAATTATATATATTTATTTAAAACAGAAAATAAGGAAAAGATGGGGGAAAGATAATTAATAAAATCCCACAAAATGGGTATCCAATCAAAGAGAAGAAAATTGAGATAAGATTGGGAAAGGTAATCATAAGAATGTGGCTATTAAGTGGATTCCTACATATTTATTCTTAAAGGCCAACATTCGCTCTCTTATTACAACCACATGGACCATTTCTGCAACTTGTAAGTTGTACCATGTAACATTGTAAATTGTACGCATATTTTGATTTGCATAAATATTCATATAAGTAAAATTAACTAATATTTAATCATTAAAATTTAGTAATATCTATTTACAGCTAGCCTTCTTTCACTTTGTGTTCAAGTAGTGAACAAATTGTAAGTCTTCATTATTTAAATATAATTTACGCTTAACGTAATTATAATTATAAGTGGAGTATTATCAGTATATATTATTACAGATATGAATTAATTCAAATTTGGATCCACTTATGAATGTCTCTTTCATCATAAAGTCATGTTGATCATTATATATATTTTCCAAAATGTATTGAGAAATGAGGCACCACAAAAGTAACTGTCATCATAATATGAAGGGGGTATAAATCTTGTAGGTTGAATTGACTTAAATTGCCATTTGCTTTCAATGTTTTACAAATAAAGTGGATTATTGGAGCACTACATTTTTTTCCTATTAATTATTGCTATATATATATATATACCCACCCCCCTTTCTAATCAATTATTCAATTAATTCATATGTCACCCCACCACAATTTATCAAATCATACCAAGAGTGACAAAAAATATGTAGTATAGAATTCATTTATTTTGAATTTTACGTATTTTAGCATATGATATTAAGAATTCTATATTATGATATATACAACTATCCTTATAGATACAGACTACAAGAGAAAGATCTTTCGAGTCCACAAAAAAATCTTTTAATACATTTTTAAAATAAAATAAAATTTGTGCTCTCTAATATATTATTATCTCAATTATTTGCTAAAGCACAATTTCAAATCTTTATGACCATAATTAATAGTCTTAATACAAGTAATTTATGCATGAGAGCATCGTTTAATTCAATTTGATTCGATTTTGGTCAAGTAAATTAATGATTTGGTTAACTCATGAGTATTCACCCATTATAGTCGCAAATTCAAGTATATTTTTGGTGATTATTTTCATAGTTGGTAAAAAAAAAAGTTGGGTACAATTTATTCAACCAAATAGCATGAAAACTAGAAATTTATTCAACCAAATAGCATGAAAACTAGAAAGACTCATAAGTTTTAGTTTGAAACTTATTAAAGAATATTGAAATTAAGTGAATCTATACGGAATATTCTACCCAAAAAAATATAAAAAATAGAATGCATGTTTGTTATTAGAGATCAATATGTTGGGTGGGTCCAAATTCTTCTCAACCCTGGAATCTAGTTTCAAAATTCTATAAACTAATTTTTAAATATAATTAGTGACCTATTTATCTATTTTTTTTAAAACAAATAGCCCTAATTGCCATGCAAAGGTCATATTGGGACGTAGAAAATTAAGTTACCTATCAAGAATGTCTAGATTCAAAAACTGTTCCGGCGGCCCTTCTGCTTCAGATTTCGTCCTCTCACTCCCACCAAAGAACGGCGCCATTAAAACATAACCACGCACCCGAACCGGGCCCAACTCCGGGGACCCACGGCGGAGCTCCACCGCAAGATGGTGGGCCAAGTTCCCACCGGATGAATCGCCCACAATGAAAACCCTACTAAAGTCTATCCCTCCTCCAACCAACCATTCATCAGCGCCGCCACAGCCGGACATCAAAGCCTGGCTTTGGAGCCACTTAACGGAGCTCATAGCATCCTCCACGGCGGCCGGGAGGCGGTGCTCCGGCGCGAGGCGGTAGTCCGGCGCCACCACCTGAACTTGCAGCGCGGAAGCAAGGCGGAGGCAGCAGTTGTGGCAGTTGGGCCATGTCCTTGAGCCGACGCAGAAGCCACCGCCGTGGAAGAAGTAGAGAATGGGGAGGCTGGCGGCGGAGGAGAGGCGGGGTTTGTAAAGGCGGAGGTGGAGGTTGTGTTTAGGGTCGTATAGACAGTCTTTCCAGACGGCGGTGCCGTCGTCGTGCACTGTCATCGGAAACTTAATGTCGTCGGACCGGGAAATGGAGCCATCGCTAAATACTTGAACGATTCCGAGACAGTCTTCCACTACATGAGCAAGAGAACCCATCTCTCTCTCTCTCTCTCTTACAGAATGGATTGGATTGGTGTGAAAGAAGGAACAAATGAAGCCGTTTAAATAGATCACCAATCATTATTCATTGAACGTAGACGTAAATAATAACAATCATTATTTTGATGTTATATCTTCTATTACACTTATTTAATTTGATATTATATATGATGTCCTATAACACTCATTCAATGAATGTCATGTATGAGGCCAAAAAATATCGGCCTAGGGTATAGATTAAGCCCTTTCCTTTTGTTATTTAGAGAAAATGCTAAAATGCTTAGACGAAAGGAAGAAATTGATAGTCTAAAGGCTTCCTGAAATTATCGATGGTGATGGAAGTATTCAAGTTAGTAAAAAAGGATATGCTCGGTGGAAGTATTGTTGCTGATTAATTCAAGGCATAGACTCCCCATTTCTTTATCTTATTAGCGCAAGGTGTTCATGTCAACGATTTTGAAAAATCTCATCTAACATAAATTTTTTGAAAAAATGCCTTTTTCTTTTTTTTTCCCCTCCTCATTACTCCCCCTTCCCTCTGTTTTAAATAGTCTCATTTGTTTTTCACGTGGATTAAGGAGTATTATTATCTAATGTGTAATGGATAATTATATTATTAGTGTGTGTCTCATATTTTAATTATATTAGTGAGTGAGTATGAATTTTTCATATGTTTAAAAATTAAAATAAAATCCTTTGGGGTGGATGCCCAAAATAAATAAAAAAAAAGACTCTTTAATCCGGACGGAGGGAATGTTAACGGAGTAATACATAGTCGCATGTATAGTCACGTGCAATGGTCGCACATATTTAATAGGAGTAAATTAAACATGAATATGGTCGCAATAGTCGCGGGCAGAGTCACATATATAATCGCGTGTAGGGATGTAGGCATAGTCGTAGATGAGATCACATACTATGATTAATTATGTCTATTTTTTTAAAAAAAAAAAGCTTTTTTTGGAAAAAAATTATAGTAGTAGTATTTTTCTAAAATAAAATTGACATTTTTGCTCATACCCATATTATTTAAAACTAATCTAACTAATCTAACTTTAACTAATGATTTAACATCAAAATACATAAATATATATATATATATATATATATATATATATATATATATATATATATATATATATATATATATATATATAATTTACACAGAATAAGAAAATGGAAGGTCCACCAATCAAATGTTCTTATAAGATTTAAAAAAACAAATTATTACTATTTTAATTATTTGTGAGACGTTTGCTATATATAAACACAAGCTAATTTTTTTTCTATAATGTTTGAAATACAGTGGATATTAATGAGTGGAAACGTTCAATAGACGTAAAATCGTATTGCATCAGATAGAATATCCGTACTAATGGTTTTTATCACAAAATTCCATCTTACCCAATTAAATAAAATAAAAATAAATTCGAAATGTAGTTTTGATTAATTATATATATTTATAAATAAAGATAATTAATAAAATCGTCATGGGATAAAATAACACGTGGAAGTTGATGGTGGACCCCATATTGGGAAAGTCCATGCTTGATTCATGCTAATTTCGTCTTTTTCCTCCTTCAAAGTTCGAACGACTCTTGGAATTTGAAATACCTAAAATTGGATTCTTATCCATAAATAACATTTTTCTATTTCATTATAATACATTAATTATATAATTATATCCTTACGTTGATAAAATAATATAATACATATATAATTATTAACTCATCATTAAAGCTTACCCATTTAACATAAGGTAAATGTTTCAAATTTTATGGGTCAAAGGACTAAATTTTCTATCTAAAGATCATTTTCATATAACTTAAAATAAAATGTATTCAAGTAATTTTGGATAATTCTTGGGTGACTCGTGGTCATCCATGACCCTCTCATATGATTTGGTGGGGATCATCCCTAACATGTGGGCCCTCACCTCCTCATGTGAGAGGGTCATGGGTGACCAAGTGGTACTCATAATTCTATGTTAGAAATTATGGTTTGAATGAATTTTATAATTTTTATAGATTATTATTATTAATTGGAATATCCATTCAACTTATACAAAATCTATAACTTATACATGATGATTTGTTTGGTTTGGAAAATTTGAAAAATATCACAATGATTGTGATTCACTCAAACCAAGGAGTTTAATTACTCCAAAATCTCACAAACTAGTTTTATTAAAATTTAACTCATAGTAGAACTTATTTTCTATAATATTTCGGACAAAATATCCCCTACATTCTATTGTATGATGATTTATATCTATTTTATTTATATGACTAATGAGTATCTTTAATTTTTACACTAATATTTGTATATGTGAGATTGTCTCATGAGATGAGTTATGTGAAATAAATAAAAAATTATAAATTCTATAATGAAAAATGGTAATGTTACTATAGGAGTATATTATGTATGAATTAATTACAAATACTTTTACTCCATTACTTTAAAATTGGTGAAAATCAACATAAAATTGGTTGATTTCAACAGAGAATTGAGTTTGGTTAACCACTAATTTGTCTGAGGTAGTGGTTGAGCGGGAACATATCTTAATGCAGATTAAATCAAATAAGATTAAATGAACTATAAAAGATAATTTACATACATGTTCCTTTAACATCATTTGTAATTGAAGCACATGGCAAACATTACCACCACCAATGAATTCAATTCTTCCATATAATTAATTAAACACAATATGATCCAGTCAAAATTAATTTGGACTTTCAATCACTCATGTATTCTTGTCTTGTTTTTCAAATTTAATTCAAAATAAAAACATTTCTGGTTTAGAATATGTCAAAATCAGATTGTTCGGTAGGCATCTTGGTAAATTAAATTTAAAAAAAAAAAACCTTAAATAAATCATTTAAAATTAAATTAATCAAACCATATGTAAGAATATGTACATCCCAAATACACATATATCCATCAACTCATATTTAAATAGATAAATATTGACAACAGTAGTAATAAATCAATGCTCCATATAGTAATCGTGGGTGCGGTATCTTATTCAAAATACATAATTAGTTGACATTTCTTTATCAAGATTGAGATTTGTGTACACAAATTTTCAATTATTTTTTTGACTTATTCAAACGGACCGAACTAATCACATACGACAATTAAATTGTCCTAATTTATTTAATTTTTCGCGTTATAACTTTTTCTAAACCACTATATTGACACAACTTAAACACAAACATATATGCACACAGAAATGTAGAATTCTGTGGAATTTTCTTATCTAATTACATATTTTGACAAATTAATTTATTCTTGACTAATTAAATTACAATTGAAATTTCGTGCCAGGGTCTCATTCGTTAGTTTATCTTAATTATGAATATATTTTAATATAATTAATGTATCTCTCTCTTGCATGAGTTGTAATTTTTATATGATTAAACTTTACCCTAAATATTTTCATGCATATAAACCCTAGTTTCGATTTAACGAAAGGAAGAAAAAGAAAGGATGCAAAATCTAAAAATGGGATTTAAAGTTGTTTTAATTGTTGTAATTAACCACTAAAATAATGTATATTATGACATTATTATATGATATCTGAGCAACATCAAAAGATTTTGATGTAAACGGATGTTATTTCTGTAAACTTTTCATTTATTTAAAATATTATATAGTGGCTGCTTTCTGATGATGGTGCCTCTTTTATACATTATTTTATAGTATTTAAGCAAGATCAAGTGTTTTGATGTAGTTGGATGTCATTTACGTTTTCTTTTTAAACTTTCTCCTATGTATATTATTTTTATGTGGTGGCTGCTTTTACTAAATTCTTACGTACCCAATTTAGGTAAATCAATTATAAAAAAACAATTTTTGGGGAGGGAGGGGGAGAACCATTTGAAGCAACTTTTTTTTAATTTCATAGAAAATTATTATATTATGATAAAATAAGAAAAGTATAGCTAAGTTAAAAATTAAAGATTAAGGAACATTGATGTGATGTAACTCCATATTTACTTAGCTCTAAAATTAAGAGTATGCTTATATAGAAAGAGAATATAAATGATACTCCATGTTAATAATATTCATTTATTTTGACAACCAAAATTTGCCAAATGAGCTGGAGTAGCTCAGTTGGTTAGAGCGTGTGGCTGTTAACCACAAGGTCGAAGGTTCAAGCCCTTCCTCTAGCGCATATGTATGTTATATATATATATATATATATATATATATATATATTTTTTTTTTTTTTTTTTTTTTTTTTTAAAAATTTATTGTCACTTTCAGTTTGCTTTGAAAAAATATGTAAAATAATTGGAATTATTCTTCAAATCACTCTTTAACATTTGTTCAAATAATATGTAATGTTATTTTTAATTTTCATTTCTGTGAGAAGCAAATAGTAGTTTTGGTGTTTATTCAAAAATACTAGTTTTTGTTCTAAGAAAAAAAATTGCCTAAGTACAATTCTTTTATTGGAAAAGAGAAGACATTGGCGATTGATGCAATCTTTCAACACGAAAACTAGCAAAGCTAGAGACAAACATGGATAGGGATGAGTTTTCCCGGGTTCATGATGTCGTTCGGATCCAACGCCGCCTTGATCCTCTTCATCGTCTGCAACGCCTCCATTCCCAGTTCTTTCTCCAAATACTGGAACAACATTACCAAACTACTGTCAATGATGTAAACAAAAGTTATCCCCAATTTCACGTATGATGATATGTGACCCATACCTTCATTTTCCCCGTGCCAACACCGTGTTCTCCCGTGCATGTTCCTAGTCGACAAGGATTGATTAATTTACTTTGAAGCAGAAGATATAATATAATTACTGAATGAATGAAATGATCCGAGTTTGATTGCAATACCATCCATATCTAAGGCTGCATGCACCATGAAATGGTTCAGTCTCTCAGCTTCTTTTTGTTGATCCTCGTCGTTGGGATCAAACAAAACCACTGTGTGGAAGTTCCCGTCTCCAGCATGAGCAATCACTGTGCTATTATGATGTATATGATATTACTAATAGCAAAAACGAAGTCTTGAATTATTGCTTAAATTCGTGGTTTGCTAGGAAAGTGTGATACCAAACTAAAGGCGAAGAATCTAGCTCTTCCTTGGATCTTGAAATTAGTTCTGCAAGGTGAGATAGCGGAACACAAACATCCTGCAATACTTCATATTATAATTAGGTAGGATGTCTATGGAAAAAGACACAGCTATGCCATATACAGAATCCCCGATAAACACAAGTACGTGCGTGTGTATGAACACATAAGTGCACCATGCATATATAGTGGTCGGGGAAAGAACATATACTTCCGGAGTTAAAGTAGAAGCAAACACATACTTATCTCATGCATCTGCTTAAAATATCAATTACCATAAATAATGTTTTAAAATACTGCACCATGTCTATTAAAGCACCAATCACAAGTAACACAGATCAAAAAGGATATAAACTGATGCAAATTATTGTCCCAAACAGAAGAAAATAATACGTACCGTTATCATAGCTTCAAAATTTGGTTCCATGGCAAAGCAAGCCCAAAGCGCCTCCTTTCTTATCTATTCACAAGCAGATTTTAGAACATTAGGTATTTTGTTCCATCAATATTAGTGTTTTGGTATGCAAGAAGCAGAGAGAGGGAGAACAATTTTTATTTTCTTTGGAAAGAACTGTAATGTAATTTCTTAGATTTTTTTTAAGTTAAATTGGTACTTCTAACAATTGGATGAAATTGGCAAAGAGTTAACACGGTTAAATAGAAGGGAACTTTGTATAATTAGCTGTGTCTATGAGAGTCGGGTCAATTCCCATAAGTCATACCTTCCAGAGTTCCTTTTTTGCTTCAGGTTCCTCTGCAAACACAAAGTCTGAGCCATTGTGCTCGGAAGCTATCTTCTGCACTATAAGTGTTTGTTCACGAGAGTATGCTTCTGTTGATGTTCAAACCAATATAATATAAGAAATAAAGATACATGGTCGGGTTATAATGGAGAGATAGAAATGTTATTCACCTGTTCCAATTAACTCAAACATCAAAGTTGGGGCTTCGGGCAAACTTTTTCCATTAGCTATATTAATTGCCCTCACTTGAACTTCATCCAGAAGCTCCACCCTTGATACCTAAATTAAACAAGTTTTAAAAAATATAAAAATTAACAGAGAAATGATTATCTGTATATAAGTATCGCATTATTTAAAATTCACATCAACTGTACAGAGCATTGGCAGGGTGAGGTAATTGAAGAGCTGGGCCAACATAAATATCGGAAAGGGAAGTGGCATATTATTTTTTACCATACTTAAAATAAATAGATGGCGTAGGCCTTGAATAAAAGGAATTTCAGTGAAAAAATATCACCTGTATTCCGGAAAGCATAGTTGCAATAGCAACATCTGCAGCATCTTTAACTGTAGGGAATTTACACATTGCTACCTATCAAACAATATCAACAAAAAATCATTAAATTAAAAAAGGCTACAAATGAAGAAGATATTACAGGATGTCAAACAAACCAATTCAGAGGCAAAATTATACATGAGAATTTAAAACTTCATCTTTAAGGTTTTCTTAGATTTATAATTAAATTTTCTTCCCCATTTGGAAGACAGACTTAAAGACCCCTGAGGTGCCTGTCAGTTCTCAAGAGCTTTTTATATGTAATTTGAAACACAAATTCAGAATGCTGCCATGAAAATATAGTGCAATTCATGCAGAGAGCTTCCTAGTACTACCATTTTGAACTTTCAGATAACCTCCTAGTACTATAAATGAAAATCTTGAAGTTTTTATTTAAAAAAATAAATATATATATATATATATATATATATATATATATATATATATATATATATATATATATATATATATATATATATGACTAGGTCAAACGAGAGAAGCATCAGAGTGGAGTACTATGGAATAATGGAAGTACCACTGAGTACTGTGGGATCTTCTGGAGACGTAATGTAACCTCTGTTATAACACCCAACGTCCCTTCACTTCCAATCATGAGACGCGTTAGATCATACCTAAGAAATATTAGCTCTCAAAATTAGTAATCATGACTGTATGAAAAAATGACGAGATCAGGTTGATAAAAAATTTAATGTGATGCATGTAAGCAAATTGAGCATGCGCTCAAACATAAATTGTAGAAGCTCAACACTAATAAGTGATGAAAACAAAGTGTGTGGAAATGTATCGCATTAAACATACCCTGCAGCACTTTTCCTGGCACGAGATCCAGTCTTAACAACATCTCCATTGGCTAGAACAACCTGAAGAAGATAATCTTCATTGGCGTGATCTCACTAACTAAAGGGATTAAAAAGAAAAAAACAAACCTTAAGGTTGATGACATTTTCACGCATAGTTCCATACCTGCATGCTAGAAACGGAAATAATTAAAATTTAGAATGAAGTGGAGTAATTTCTGAAATTTAGACTTCTCTCATTACAAAATCTAATAAAGACATCCTATACAATGTCATGTGTAGTAGAAAAATCAACTAGCAGGGAAACAATAAGTTGTTTTGGTCACATGATGTAGCAACTAATGTTCTGATGTCATAAGAGTTGGACAAAAAAGTTACATGTTTGTACACGAATCA
Source organism: Pogostemon cablin (assembly GCA_023678885.1). NCBI lineage: Eukaryota > Viridiplantae > Streptophyta > Magnoliopsida > Lamiales > Lamiaceae > Pogostemon > Pogostemon cablin. The sequence continues at coordinate 543,487 of CM042986.1, forward strand.
TCTACTTTGCAACTATCATTTGTGCTCATTTAAAATAGATCACTTTGAATGTATGGAAATAGATAAGTAACCATGCGTCAGGAAAATTGATGTTTATCCAGTGAAATTGAAGACAAAGCAGTACCTTACAGCCAAAGAACCAGAGCAACGAGTAGCACACATTCCACCAATGGTTGCTCCAGGGCCTGTGGATCAAATTTAGTTACTTGTTAAAATATATTTAAAAAAAAAATTGCCTGGTCAAATGTAGGAAACATGGAAAGATAATGAATGCACGTGCATACCTTCCTCTCAGTTAAAGAATATGTAAACCTTAATAAAATTTTAAGATGTACAACACTTTAACCATTCAGGATAATACAATCCTTAATTCTTGATACATAATCTTCCCAATTTGGTTATGCAGAGCTTAATTACCTAATCAACAACCTCTGTACTAGCAATAGTCCTCTGGATTACAATTCAAAGAGTTGTATCCCATTCATCATATTTTATTCATGGCATATTTATTGTTACAATTAAACTCATGAACTTTCCAACACATTAATGAGGAAAAGAAAAGGGGGTGGGGGTGTTCAGCAAATAAGCATCAAATAAGAAAGATAAATGGAACTCGCCAGGATCCAGAGGGAAGAATAAACCATATGGTTCAAGGTATTCATTAAGCTCCATCCATCCAATCCCAGGCTCAACCACCACATCCATGTCTTTAACATTCAATGATTTGACATGCTGTAAAATTTGAAGATAAAAGATAAGCTACAAGGAGGGTTTCCAATTACTTTCGATAAATAACAGACCAAACTACAGGGCAATAATTGGAAGGTAAGTATTCACACATTAAGAATGGAATATGAGAAGTACGTCAAGATAGGATCATATGTTCCAGAAAAAGCAAATGAGTCCACAAAATAGACATGAAAACCAAACAAATTCCAATTAATCATGAATTGAACTTATACATCTGTGGATTATCTTACATTCATGTATGTCATGTCAATGCAAACTCCTCCACTGGGTGATAAAGTGTGGCCCTCAATTGAGGTAGCTCCACCATATGGCACAATAGGAACCTTATAACAACAATTTTAAATGTAAGAGTGGATTAAAAGCTTTTATATGAAATGTAACTTTCTAGTCTTTACTGAGGCCTGAGAGGGATCTTTTAAACCAGTTATGGCAGAAAGCAAATCCAATATATCTAACAAGACATAAATTTAGCACAACTGTGACAGAAGCTCAAACCTTGTGCTTGTTACAGGATGCAACTATCTTAGACACGTCATCTTCAGACCTGCATATCAGAAAGACAGATTTAAAATGGGAGCATATGGCATCAAAATAGAAGAATGCTGCTAGATCATAAGTGATTTTTCTTCCTTTTTTTCTTGGAGATTCCTTTGATTTATGAGTTTAACATCATTAGATACTAGTAGTCAGTTATTTATCACCACTCCGTTTGCTAATTGGCTTTATTTTTACTTTAGACAGCCACTTAAAGAGCTTTGATGAATTTGTTGCGTTTCTGGTTACTGAGAGATGGAGTTAAATTATGCAAAGGGAACAAGCAATTTATTATTCACTTGATATATTTCAAAGAGTCGAAACCATTCTCACCTGGGAAAAACAATTGCATCGGGGATGTTCACTGCTTTGTGAAAGCTGTTCTGTGGCTTCCCATGGAAGTATCTGTCATCGTAATCCATTGTCATATTCTCCTACATAAGATAAGTCCATTTCCAGATTACTTCCAGCAAAGCATTTTTCAATGAAACGACTAATCACTTTCAAATAAAATGTAGATTTTCATGCACATCACATGACAAAATAAAACAGCACAAAAATTGGAAACTATAATTGAAGATTGTATACATTTAAGATGATTCCCAATACCTTGCAGATGACCTTTAATTCTTCAATTAGTTCATTCGGGACTTTCTTATGTGTACCTTTCACCAAGTACTCTGTGCTGTCTTTGCCGCCAATCCTCTTACCTCTAAAATAAAATTCAACAAAATTATCAATCTCTGTTACATTTCAGAAACATAACTTCCAACTTCAAATCATCCAAACAACAGAGATACGACACTCACGTCTGGTTAAGATTTGGGGCTTCGCAGTATGAAGGGGCAGTATTGCACGAATGCAGAGCAAGAGAACCAGCTGAGAGAGCAACTGCCAGTGGAAGTAGAGAGCCGTCCCAATGCGATAAAAATGGTTTCCGAATGCGTTCGGTGCCCAAAGTTGAGGATAGAGCGTCGCGGCGGCTGTGAGAGAAAGAGTTTCGGAATTTGGTGTACAAGGGTTTAGATGAAGAACGCAGCCGTGAAATCCAGGAGGAGAACGCCATCATTCGGTGGCGCAGTGAGTGATACACCAATCGCTCTTGAACACAGTTACAGTCGCTCAAGCTACAGTGTCATCTGTTTTTCTGTGATCCTTTTTTCATTTATCTGGTAACGGATTAATTCATAGATAAATGGAGGTAATTTCTTCCCCTTTTTTTCAAAAAAAATAAATATTATAATTTAAGACTTGAGGAGTGGATAATTAAACTATTAATTCAAACCTAAATTATTTTTTTTAATAAATATAGTTTAAGAGCTTGCGAAATATAAAAATTATGATAATTAAGGCTTGAAAATTATAAAATAATTATGAAAATAAAATTACATTTACATTTACATTTACATTAAGTTTATGTTTTTAAAAAAATTAGTATTTATTACTATCTAATACAAATTATATATCTTTGTTACTGTTAGATACAAAAGGATAAAAATATTACTAACGGATACAATATATTAGGATGAGATACTCAATATATCCCTATAAAAATATAATCTCAATTAATTATTTTATTAATAATTTCAATTATCTTTTTTTTTTCTCTCTTTTCTTCGCTCTTTCTTAATCTCTCCAGAATCCCTTGAGTTTTCTTCCAGAAAAATCTAGTATACTGATGAAACTAAATCTAATATCACTCATAAAAGTATCAGTCCCATAAGTGCGTTTGACAAGGGATGGATCGTGATCCAATGGAATAGGTGGAAGCACTTTACAAGTGTTATCAATGAAGTCGTATAGCTCAAAAGCCCCAACCTCCCGAGGACAGACTAAACTAAAGTTTCTCCTTTGCATTCAAATTTCCGACGTCTTTTCCCGTTGACTTATTGCCACCGAAATTACACGCAGTTCCCTATTTTCCATTGGGACCAAAACCTAAAAATGCTTTTATTTAATATATGTATTCAATCTATTTTAGATTCAAAAATGCTTTTGTATTCAAAATCAGTATGTATTTAGAATATTTGATGCTCAATAAGAATGTATTCCGAAATGTTTTTCTCAATATTCTACGAAATATGTAACAATATTTCCTCCGTCCCATAACAAGGTACGCGTTTCACTATTCTTTCTTGACATCCGCTTAAAATGCATCAATTTCCTCTATTTAATAAAGAAAGTACACAATATGACTCACCACTTCCCTCTAATACAATTACTCAGCTTATCTATAATAATAATACTCCTTAATTTACGTTCAAAAAGCAAATAAAGACCCTAGAACCGTCCACGTGCAAACAGCAAACGCGTACCTTGTTATGGGACGGAGGGAGTATATTTTAGGTTCATTCATTAAAATATTTTTATATGCTTTTGTATTCAAAGTTAGCAGGTATTTAGAATATTTAATGTTCAGTAATAATGTATTCAATTTAAATGCTTTTGTATTCAAAATTAGTAGGTATTCAAAATATTTAATGTCCAGTAACGATGTATTCGCTTCTATCAACGTGGAATGAGTTGAATTATCCCAACGAATTTTTAAGAAAAAAGGTGGAACGAAATCTATTTTTAATTTTAACATAAAATATCTTTACATTTCAATATATTATTGAACACCATTTAGAATATTTAGAAAATTTCAATAAAATCAGTAAGTATTTGGAAAATTTAATGTTCAATAACATGTATTATATATTTCAAATTCATTCATTAAAATATTTTTGTATTCAAAATTAATAGGTTGTTCAGAATATTTAATGTTTAGTAACGATGTATTCAAAAATTGAATATACGGACTTAACTCACGCTTCGCAATCCCAATATATCTTTAGGAGAAAAAATGTGGAATGAAAATTGTTTTTAATTTTAATATAAAATATATTTACATTTTAAAATGTTATTGATTACAATCTCATTAAGGATAAGAAGGGAATTTCACTCATTTGAAATATACTAATGTACCTGTAAGTAATAATAATATATACTTCCTCCGTCTCACTTCAGATTACACGCTTTCCATTTTGGATTGTTCCACAAAAGTTTGCACATTCCAAAAAAAACGAAAAGTAAAAAACAATCACCCTTCACCATACATTTTAATTACAAAAAAATCATCTCTACCTACCATACTTTATCATTTATATATTACATAAAAATATCATTATACCCCTAAAAGTTATCACTTTCTTAATCTCCGTGCCGGAAAGAGGGGTGCAAGCTTTTTAGAGATGGAGGGAGTATATTGTACCTGGTAGTAATGGACCCAAAAAAATTATTAGCATTAAAATAACATTTTGTAAATGGCAAAAACTTATGTGCACCCGGGCGCATGGACCACATTCCGTGTGCCTTTAGAATTTTGTGTTAAATTGTATACCCTTTAATATAAAGATGTGTACCCTTTATTTTCTAAAGAAAATTATTGTGTGTGTCAGGACGCATGGACAACACTCCGTGAGCCTTTAGAATTTTGTATTCCCTCCGTCCCACAGAAGTTGTGACATTTTTCTTTTTGGGTTGTCCCATAAAAGTTGTTACACTCCTTTTAAAGCATATGGGACCCACACAAAAATATTAACATATTCACATTGGCCCCCACACACACTACTAATACACCTACCGACTACACATTAAATATTATTTCTCTCACTTCACTTTATATTAAAATATTATACTCTTTAATCTACGTTTTCAAAAAATGTCACGACTTTAATGGGACGGATGGAGTATTAAATTGTATACCCTTTAGTATAAAAATGTGTACCCTTTATTTTCTAAAGAAAAAAAATATTAATGAAAAGTGTATACCCTTTATAACAAAATTGTGTACCTTTTATTAATTAAAGTGTATACTCTTTAGACCAAAACAATGTACCCTTACCCATAATACTAAATTTCTAAATGCGCACGGAATGTGTTCCCGTGCACCCGGGCGCACGCAAGCCTCACTCATTGTAAATTTATATGATAATTAAAATATTATTTTAAATAATTTCATAATTTAAATTTAGATAATTATTTTTATTTCTTGTTCTTATGTGATAAAAAATTATTTAGACCTAATTAATCCTAAAAACATTTTGAATTGAAAATAATTACTCTATTTAAATAAATCTACTTTATATTGCTGCGTCGCAAAATTCTAAAAACTCAAATAAAATATTAAAAATAAATATAGAAAAAATCAAACGTCAAATCTTATGTAATGTATGAATATACGGTGCCGCCCGATCTTCTTCACATTTTGACTTTGTGTTGTACGTTTTTATTACTCTCTATTTCGTGTACTATAATGTACATACTTTACAAGCGTATTCTAAAATTATAAAAGTGGAATAATTTTTTAGTGGATTATGTAAAATAATTGTGTTTTGAATAATTTAACGAAAAAAAACTTACTAGGTCATGGTTGTATCCCAATTAAGTATATGTCACTCTCTCTCATGGAATAAGAAAATAATTATTTTGGAATAATCTGTTATTTTTAAATAGTATAGTAAATAAATGGAGTAACAAATAATGGAGATAGTATTTCTATAAGGTACATTTAGGTATCAGTTGTGTTAGCTTTATGGAGTATCATTTTCAAAAAGTAAATATTTTGTAACGAATTAAAAAGATTACCATGTACTTTTGTTTAAAGAAAAGAGTAATACTTTTGTAATATTAGTAAGACTGTGTTTGATATACTATATACTCCATATTACACATTTTCTTATTAAAACAAAAATGAAACTTTTATAGAAAAACAATAAAACTAGAGTTCAACGTGTATGAACCTAGTCACAGTTGCACCTAAACGATTATAATCTTTATATTAAATTTTAATTTAATCTCAATCATAAAATAAAATATAAAATAATAAAATAAATAACCACCCGCTAATTCATAATTTATATCCATAAACATTATCTTGAATGTGATCATGTGATGTAAATTATTAAAAAATTCTTATATACGAATTTCAAATCATGTACTAGTAACTAATGTGAAGTCGATTAATTTTTTTTTTTAGACCCACGAAGTCGATTACTTATTTAATGTACTAAATTATTTTTTCTAGTCTTTCGGCAGTTTATAAGAAATTATTTTCTGTTGGTTATACTCCATATGAAACAAGTATACGTATATTTAGAACATTACTATATGCACACGCAATTATCCTCTTGTTGCTTGTAAATATATTTTTTTTTCCTTTTTTGTTTTTAAGAGTTATGTTGATTATACCGCAGGGAAATTAACTCGAATAAGATTTCTCAATATTAAGTTGAAAACTTTAAATGTCATCATATGATTGAACATGTAAATCTTACTTTCTTATTGAAATTATTGATCAATTATCAATATTAATCATCTTGATTCTTGCAAAACAACGGATCAAAATTGATGATCAAGAATAATATATATATATATATATATATATATATATATATATATATATATATATATATATATATATATATATATATATATATATATATATATCACGAATAAAAAGAATATTCCGGTTGAAGAAGGATTACTTTCAATTGTATTTCTTGTAAAAAAGAGAGAGTAAAAAGGGAGATATATAAAATCTAAGATCTACAATTATACAAGGAAAAATTAATATATAAGAAATTGTATATTAATTAATTAATTAATTTCCTAATTAGCTAGCATTACCCAATCGTAGCGGAACCAACTCCGCCAACGGCGTGGATAGCGGCGTCGGCATTGGCGAAGTCCGGCAAACCGGACACGTCGGATGTAGTCGCAGCCAAGGATCGACGCACTTAAGGTGGAAGAGGTGGCCGCACTCCGGCAGCAGCCTCAGCATGTCGCTGCTCTTATAATCCGCCAGGCATATGGAGCAGCACGTGGCCGTCGAGTCCTTATGATTCACCTTCGCTTCCGAATACAACATCTTCGGATAGCTCGTTAGCGTCGCCTCATCCAGCCCTATCTCCACCGCGTGATCCACCGGCTCCGCCGCCGTCGGATTCCCCTGAGGTAGTACCAGATTGGAGGTGTTGCTTCTAGTGCAGTAGTTGGAGGCCAGGGTGATGGTGGTGATAAGGAGGAGGATTCCGAAAGAGACGCCGATGCCGTAGCCGAAGCCGCCGATGTTTTCAGAGCCGAGGAAGCCGCCGGTGCTACTGTTCATGATTGAGAGGTGCAGTGGCCATGGATGCAGGCATGGAGAATGGGGGGTTATTACTTATTAGGGAAAGTCAACGTTTGATTATAAATTCAAATTGGGGAGATTTTTATTGGGGAAGATACTTTTGATTTTACACTTATAATTGCTAGGTTGACTTTCAGTTCATTTTCATAATTTAATTTCCTAGATATTTTAGTTTATTCTAAATAAACTTACGATAAAAAGTCATAATTGGACGATTATATTATTATTGGGGCTATTGTGCCCTCGAGATACTGGGGTCCCTTTATAATTTAGCTTTTGTCATTATCATTACAAAATAAATCTTAAATTAAGGGTAAACAATCAACATTTTTCGTGAAATCAACAATATTCTACCCGAATTCATTTTAAAAAATTAAAATACTAAATATCTTTTAAAATATTACTCATTTCCAAAAATTTATCAACTATTATACACAAAAATAATATTACCCCAATTATTATTGTTGAACAACACACCGTCGCAACATACAAATATTTCCACAATGAGAAATCTTAACTAAATAATTATTCAATATGAATTGAATGAATTCTATAGAAACAAATTAAATATCTCTTAAATATGGAGTATATATATAAATATTTATTGTCAACGGTGTTTAGGTGTTCCATTTTGTCGTATTACTTTACGCTACATATGTAAGCTGCATGATCATGTGAGTAACGTCTTAATTTCTTGCAACCAAATTCTTTGTTCCTTTTTTCAATAAAATAAATAATTACACATTAATTAATTAATATATAGTAGTAATTGAATCAACCCTCTCTCGGCGCAGCCTGTCATCTCTGCACTGCACGATCTCAGCCTAGCTAACATAACGTTTCTTTTTTTAATAAAATTGGATGGCATTATTTAATACATGTAATTGGATGGCATTATTTAATACATGTAGATGAAATTATTATAATAAGTGACACTAATTACAATGAGTCTCATTTATTACAAAATCCAAATGGCATGTTACCTGTCATTAGCTTTGGCTGTCTTTTACACAAATTCAAAATAATTAAGGATTTGTTGAGCAGGATTTATATTTATTAATGTAATTTAGGGATAGTAAAAAAGATTTATCGACAATAATTAGGATAGAATGATTAATTTGATTAATTAATTAATATAAGAGATTAAGTGGAATTTGCTGGATAATCCTCATCTCTAATCATTACAATCAGAAATGTTACAAATGTATGCTTCCTATAAAGATTCTATGCTTCAATCGAAATTTTATTTTACTATAACAAAAAAATGTACTCCATATACTCTATAAATTAACCATAATGTAAATGATAAACCCATAAGGTGGTGTTTGTTTTGGGTTTAAAGTGATTTAATAAATCGGTGAATAGTGTTATTCTATGTTTGTTTTTAGTTTAAATATGGTATATTTAAACTTTATGTCAAATCAAGTATTAATTGAGGTAAGAGAAGAGGTAAAAGTAAGCGAGAGAAAGAAAGAAAAAATATTAATTGAAGAGGGATAATGTATAGTAAGGGGTAGATAAGTGTTAGTAGAGGTTTGTAGGTGTATATAGGGAAAATTTAAGGAGATTTATTAAATCTAAAATCGGGTTATTAAACCCAAATCAAACATTGCCTAAATGAGTACTCCCTCCGTCCACTTGAAAAGTATCTGTTGGTTTTTTGCACGTGGATTAAGGAGTATAATAATTTAATGTATAGTAAGGTAAGAGAAATAATATTTTAATGTGTATTGGGTAGTTGTATTAGTGTTGAGTGTGGGGTCATGTATAGTGGTTGTAGGTCACATCAATCTAACAAGGAAAATGAATACTTTGTAATGAGAATGACCAAAATGGAAAAATGGATATGTATCAAGGGGACAGAGGGAGTATAATATAGTAAAATACTCTCTCCGTCCGCCTTTAAAGGTGTCATTTGCTTTTTATTTAATGTGTAGTGGGTAGTTATATTACTGGAGGTGTGAGTTCCATTTTTTAATTGTATGAGTATGTGTGTGGGTCTCATATGTATAATAAAGAAAATGAGATCCTTGGGGGCAGATACCCAAAATAAAAAAATGATACCTTGAAAGCGGATGGAGGAAGTAAATTATAAACCCAAATCAATGATAATAGTAGTATCACATTTCCACACATACTAGTTAATCATTTAATTATAAATAATTGATTATAAATTAATGAGTTGATATTAATTGCACCCGTGTGCAAGGGTGTATATATATATGTATAACTTTTATTCTATTTTGTATACATGTTATTCTATTTTGTATACGTGTTTTTTAATAATTGTATAATTTTTTCACACTAAGTTTTTCATTAAAAAAACTAGTATCCATAAAAAAATTAGCATCCATATGTGTATAAATTTTTATTCAATAGTGTATACATGTTTTTTAATAATTGTATATTTTTTTACACTCAATTTTTCATTAAAAATTAACAATTAAATTGTATATATTTTTGTTTATAATTATATTGTTTATATTTGTATATTTTTTTTAAAGTATGTGCACCTGTGTGCACAATATAATTAGTCTAAATTAATTCTAAATAAAAATAAGTATAATATTTGATAAATTCAAAAGATAAGCCTTAAATAACAAAATTAAAATGATATATAATATAAATCTGATCAGTGTATAATGAATAAATTAGGGTGCATCAAAATGTTTTGCGTAGTATATTAATTATAAGTGGATTATAAGATGTAACATGCATTAATGTTACACGATTCACACCATTTATAATTTTTTTAATTAATAATCACTTTTTATTAGAGATGTTATAAATTTTCAATAAAAATATTATCACTTTTTATGATACTATGAATTATTTCATATCATTATACTATTATCACTTTTCATCAATAAATAGTATCATTTTTATTGAAATGTTATCACTTCTTATTTATCTCACATAAAACATACCGTGAGACGGTCTCACAAGTTTCGCTTTATAAGATTTTTAAAACCAGTTGATAGTGTTATTTTATGTTTGTTATTTTTGTTTTGATATGTTTAAACTTTATGTCAAATCAAACATTAATTAAATTCACATAAAAGATAAAAGGAGGAGAGAGAAATGAATTAAGAAAAAATACTCCCTCTGTCCGCCACAAAGGGTAACATTTGCTTTTTGGCACGTGGATTAAGGAGTATTATTATTTATTGTATAGTGGGTAGTTGTATTAGTGGAGGTGTGAGTCCCATTTTTAGTTGTATTAGTGGGTGTGTGTGGGTCCCGGTGTGGTGCCATGTGTGTAAAAAAAGAAATTAGACCCTTAGGGGCGGACGCCCAAAATGGAAAAATGAGACTATTTGGAGCGGACGGAGGGAGTATTACTTCTATAATGAGTTTTATTTTCTTTTTGCATGTAGATTAAATAGTATTATTATTTATTGTGTAGTTGGTTGTTATTTTAGTGGAGGTGTGATTCCCATATTTTAATTGTATTAGTGAGTGTGTGTGGGTTCCATGTGTGTAAAAACGAAAATGAGATCATTAGGGGCGGACGCCTAAAATGGAAAAATGAGATTCTTAGAAACGGACAAAGAATAATTGAATAGAGATAATGTATGATATGGGGTAAGTGTTAATAAAGTTTGTAATTGTATATAGGGGATATTTATTCAATCTAAAATTGGAAAATTAAAGAGTATTATTATTATTTTATGTAAAGTAGATAGATGTATTAGAGAGATGTGATTGGTAGTAGTGGACCATTGTAAACCCTTTTTGCTAAAAGAAAAAAATGGTGTAATTTGAATTGAACGCTCAATATAGAGTTAAATTCATTTTTTGCCCTATAACTAAGTAAAACTTCGATTTTTGCCCTAAAAAGATAAGTGGTTCAATTTTGCCCTATAACTAACAAATTGTTTCAATTTTTGCCCATTTTCGCCGGAAAATGCAAATTTCGCCGGAATCCGCCACGTCACTCTTCAATTCCGGTTGATCAATCCCACATGACAATTTTGACTTTTTTAGCCAATGAATCTGCCACGTCATATCTCTCCTATTTATTTTTTTATTTTTCATTTCCAACATAATATTTAATTAAATTAAAAATATAAAAAAAAATCAATTAAATAAAATTAAAACCTGTAAAATATAAATTTAGAAAAAGAAAAGAAAAAGAAAAAAAAGAATTAAATATGATAAAACACTTGAAATCCCCAAATCTGTTACAACACTCTCCAACACCGAATTCCACCCGCAGTGAGTCAAGAATCCCCCAACCGCTGGATTCATCAGCACCTGAATCTGATTACACCACGAAACGATTAAACCCCTCTCCCTCGTACTATCCTCAAATCCCTCCGACAAAAGCCCGTCACCGGCGACCGATCCCACAATCCGGGCCGTAGAGCCCAGATAAAATCGACTCCGCTCTTCAAAAGCCCGCCCGCAATTTTACCAATCACGTTCTTATCCATCGTCGCGAGACTGCTAAACGAAACAACAGAACCGACCCATTTGGCCTCGAATTCAACCATCCAGAGGTGTCGGATTCTTGCAGCAGGCTCCTTGGAACAGGGGCCGTCGAGAAATCGACAGGAAACAGGGCCCGATCGAGTAAAACGGGCCCTGATCTGCCTGTAGAGCTGATATGGCTTCCGATTCGAGTTCTTCCACTGTGTTGCAGAGGATTATGTCTGCTGATTTCACTTTCTCGAAAGCACCGAAATCCAACTCCGAATCGTGTAAGTAGGACATGAAATCTCTGGTGTTTATCGACGAGATTCCGGGTAGGTAATTAACGGTCTCCTCACGGCCGTTAACAGGGATGTGACCGTTTTCTCTCAGAAGCTGCAAATGATAGTATAACGAGAAGACTAACGCCGGCTCCGTCCAAAACGAAACGTTAATTAAACCATACTTGCCGGCGATTCTTGAATGTCAAACGCTGAAGATGTCAGCAATCAAGAAATGGCGACAAACTACAGAGGAAATGGGATTGTATTATACTGCCGACGAGTTCGTCAACTCTGTCAGCATCATCATCCATATCAACCACTTATTTGGGGAAGGAATGTTCGCGGCGGCGTTATTGTGTTATTAGGGTTTTAGCAGATTTGGGGATTTCAAATGTTTTATCATCTTTAATTTAATTCTCTTTTTTTTCTTTTTCTAAATTTATATTTTACAGGTTTTAATTTATTTAATTGATTTTTCTTTTTTTTATTTTTAATTTAATTAAATATTATGCTGATTTAGAAATGAAAAATAAAAAAATAAATAGGTGAGATATGATATGGCGGATTCATTGACTAAAAAAAAGTTAAAATTGTCACGTGGGATTGACCAACCAGAATTGAAGCGTGACATGACGGTGGGCGAATTTGCATTTTCCGGCAAAAATGGGCAAAAATTGAAATAATTCGTTAGTTATAGGGTAAAATTAAACCACTTATTTTTTAGGGTAAAAATCGAAGTTTTGCTTAGTTATAGTGCAAAAAATGAATTTAACTACTCAATATAGTAAAATGGTGTTATTGGGGCGAAATAGAAGGAATAATACTCTTTAACACTTTGTCTACTCGACTTTGACACATATTCTCGTTACGTTGTAATGTGTATTTATTTATTTTTCTCCCTTAAAATGGTGGTTGAAGTATATATAAATTTTATTTTAAAAAATCTAAAAAATAAAATTCAGGGGGCAAAAAAGCAATAATTTGAAAGTTGGTGGTTAAAATAGTACGATTTTATATTTTTTCGGGACAAAATATAGTTTAGATATAATTGAGGACTGAACTGAGAGTGCACCATTAATTTTGAAAAGCACAATAGGAACTCTCACCAGCAATAGTCAATCAGTCCAAAAAGAAAATGAAAACATACCCAGGATTATCAATCAAACCCAGCTAAATCACAGCTAATCTTCCATTCCAACCATTCTCCGAGCCAAAAATGGCGATCCAGAGCCCATTACCAGGTCTACTCATTGTTCTCTTCAGCCTAATTTGGTTGGGTGAATCGAGCAGCGACACAAACCGCATGTTCTCGCCGTGCGGAGACGCCACGGTGCAAAAGTCCGATGGATTTACCTTCGGAATCGCGTTCGCGGCGAGGACGGCGTTCTTCTTGAACAGTAACGTTGAGCTGTCTCCATGCGATCGCCGCCTCTCTCTCTCCGGCAACTCGCAGGTCGCTGTTTTCCGCCCTAAAGTCGACGAGATCTCGCTACTGACAATCAACACCTCCAACTTCTTCCCGGTACTCTTGCGTTTCTGTACTATTATTAATTGGTGAAGGTGTTACTTTCCCCAATTATTGAGCTATTAATGTTCTATTATTAGAATTTATTTATGTTTTTCTTTTTCTTTTACTTGTAGATCGATTAGTTTAATTCTTGAATACATTAATTATCGTATAAACCCTTGTTGTGATCTTTTACAACAGAAATGTTACTTGCAATGTCTGTTTGACTATCTTTTGGGGAAACGCAGTTTGTTAGATATATGATGGTGTGCAAATAATGTAGATTATTTAATTAACTAGTATTTGTTGTCTTGGTCATCATCCTTGGGAAAAAGGGCTGATTGAGAAACAAATTTTCCACCATTTTGTTGAAAGTTTTTCCATATGGAAGCAGAAATTCTTAAAGTGTAACTTGGGACTTTGCAAGTATCTGGACTTGTGTTTTGCTGCAATGAGATAGGGTTTCTCCAAATACAGATTAGATATGGAGAGACGTGGACACTGAGAGGGAGCTTCATTCAGTACCGAAGTTAGGTTTCTGTTTAGAACTTCCCTCATTAATGGCTACCCATATCCTCCAACCAAAACTTTTTATTTATTTATATTCTTTTCCACATTCATTGGTAGTGTATAAAACATGAACTCTCAATCTCATGGTGACTATGACGAATTGCTGTTGCCTATGATATGGTTTTTATCCTGAAACTTTGGTTCTATGTGGTGATATACTTTTAGAAGCTTAACATATTGTTTCTCATATAAGGGTTCTGACTTCTGAGAAGATAATGACATTGGATTTTGTATATCTCACTAGACATACCTTTATTCATATTCCCGAAACCTGAATTTTTCTTCTGGTGTGACTTTATGTAATGTTGTGATAGAGAATCAAATTTACTTGGTTATTTCATAGTGATAAGTGGGATATTTCGTAGTGATGGTGCCAGGTCTAACTCTACTTGTGACCTGCATTTGTCTGCATAATATAGGGAGGAAAAGGTTTCACAAAGTGTGCTCTGAAAGTTGCTTTCTTGCCCTTAGTTTTGATTACTGTCTTCTGATTTTCAACCTGTCTTTATTGGTGTTGGGTGACAGAAACTTCTAGAAATCAAAGTAAATTTTAGCAGTCAGATAGCTTATGTCTTTTGTATCTGCATATTGAGATTGTGTATGTATGGAAGATTTTCCCTTGAACACCACAACGTCTAATAGTACATATATGCCGAAAAACTATTTGTGTCTAAGGTTCAAATCTGAAAGCATTTAGAGGCCTTATGTTCTTCAACTACATATTATTCTTGTCTCTGTAAAGAAGATTTTACTTCAACCTCCTAGCTGTACACGTTCACCCGAAAACTATTTGTCCACCTTTTAGGCAATTCCGTATTTGTGCATTTTTATTTATTATATAATAATTCTATTGACGTAAAAATGGGTTATTAAAATTGGTGACAAATTGCACCATTATTTTTTCAAGACTGATGTTTTTGGTCCTCATTCATTACATTTGTGAACAAGCTATAGATGATAACGTATCTAGTACACTTACCACTGTCTTTTGTCAGGATACTTAGAATTTTATTTAAAAATTTACTCTGCAAACCATATTCTTAACCATAGTTTTTCAAATTTAAGTGACCTTGCCTTTAATTGAAGCCACAGTCCAAGATAATGTTTTCATTGTCAAAATCCTTGGGTAAATTTGGCTTTTGTGGAGAACTTTATCATTGAGATTTTGTTTGGGAGTTGAGACTCGGCTTGGGTTTTTAGGAGTGAGAAGTTAAAAGTTACAGGAAGGAAATTAAGTTTGCATGTGGCAAATGCTAGTAAATGAAACTTATGTTGCTATATAGATGTTCAGCTACACTGTAGAAAATTAATATTAGCCTGCATTCTAAAATGAATGTTGTGGGAAAACTGCGAATGTTAAAGACCAGCCCTCAATTATGGGACAGTCTTGCCTAAATTTGAAAGTGAGGCCAAATGCGTCTTATTTAAATTTGTATGTATTAGTATTATTTAATGTAATTCAGTAAAATACCCCGGATATTTTGAACTCCATAGCTTATTTTCCTTTGCTCTAGTTCTTTTAGGCAACTTTTAATCTCTTGCATTGTTGGCTTTATCATGACCAGGATTCTGTAGGAGGTTATATGGTGGCATTTGCTGGAAGAAAATATGCTGCAAGGTCTATTCCTGCTTTTGTTGCTAACAATACATTCATCGTCACCAGTTTTACTCTCGTAAGAAGCTACCTACTCTTCTCATGTTCCCTTCGGATTGCATATCCATCTCCATCTTCATAGCTTGATGGTTGTTATCATGATTCAGGTTCAGGAATTTAAAAAGGGGAGACTTCAAAACTTGTACTGGAAAAGAGACGGCTGTGCTTCATGCTCGCAGAAATCGAACTTTGTGTGCCTTAACAATCAGGACTGTGCCATCAGAACCAATGACTGCAAAAACAGAGGGGGATCTGTAGATTGTAGCATCGGGATACAACTAGCATTTTCGGGCACAGATAAGCACGAATCAGTTTTCAACTCGTGGTATGAAGTTAAGAATCTCCGACAATACTCCCTCTTTGGTCTCTATTCCAACCTCAGGGACTCTCTCACTAGTCAATACAACAGATTCTTTTAATTTTATGCTTCTCTTAGCAGTAGATTTTGTTGTGATGTGAATCTGTTTTTAAGCGTGTTGATCATTAAACTCAACAATTCTGGATTTTAATCTGCGTGTAAATTAAATTTCGTTTAGTGAGTTCTTAATTTCGATTTGGTGAACAATATATTTTCTTTTCTTAACAAATTCTTTTTTCTTTCATCTCTTCTATTGTAACAATTAATATTCTACCATAAACATAGCAGTACTCATGCAACTAGATTCAATAAGACTCATTATCATATATGATATATCCACTCAGTGAGACTTGCCAAATTAAGTTAACTAACACATGGAAATATGATTGATTCATAACTGTTAAGATTTTTATTACAAACAGAACACATGGAAATATGATTGATTGACAACTTTAAGATTTATTACAAACAGGTAGAGATAATTGCATTGGTTTTATGTAATCATTATGTGCGTTGTACTATTATTGTTTTGGTTTGGAAAACCCCAATGCATATAAAAGTAAAAACACAAAGACAAGGAATCTGAAAAGTCGTGGTCCCCTTAACACACGATTTCATGTCGTGTCAAGACTTTTCCTTCTTTTTGCTATTACCAGGGAAAACACTTTCAGGCCACTCTCGCTGGCGGACCCTCCAATTTAAAATTACTATTACCTTCTTTTTTGCTATTACCAGGAAAACACTTTAAGTTCACACGCGCCGGAGGACCCTCCAATTAAAAATTAACTGTAATCGGGAGCGAAATTCCTTAATTTACATATATGCCCTTGTACCTGCCCCTGTTTTCGTAATCAGAAAGGAACCAGGTTTGGTGAGATGGACTAATGGAACCAACAAAAATATGATTATAGAACAAGGAGGGCTAAAAGGTCATTCTGCATGATCAAGTTGATTATTTTGGCTTCTGCCCGCCATTCCAAACATACCTTGCTCTCTCTCCTCTCTCTCTCTAAAAGCAACAAACATTCGTCACTTTCTCTCTCTACCGATTTCACGATTATCGAAGCGAATGTGAAGCTAAATTATCGATTTCGAGAAAACAGAAAAAACAAACGCCCAGGGTTTCGAAATCCTTCCTCCACTGCTGTTGATTTATTATTTTCTCCGAGGTTCTCACCTAAATCAGCGAATTTCCCAGGAAATTGTTGACCCATTCAGAATTAGCAGCCACTTCAAAAATCTTCGACATAATTGTTTCAGGAAAACAGATTCCGCGATGGAAGACACTTTCTCGGGAGAATCTCATCCATGTTGTGTACCCTTGCTTATATATCAACCGAGCTGCTAGGTAACTGCACAAACGTAATAATTCAAATATTTATTTAGTTGTACGTTTAATATGTGAAAGTTATTGTGAAAATTTGAAGTTTATGTCAATATCTGGTACTTTTTTTCCCCTTGCAGGGAATTCGAGTTAATATTTTGATCGAAAACCATAAATATTATTATTCCAGATTGAGGAAATAACGGGAAATTTATGTATAACTTGAAAGAAATCTTTCTCTAGTGTTATCCGTGGGAGGAATTGGCGTCTTGATTTGTTTGAGTTTGCACGCACAGATGATTATTGAATCTAGTTTTGATGTGGCGTGATTGAGGGTTTGTTAGACCCATATTGGTCGATGGAGTGTGAAAATTCCCTCCCATCTACCAGTCTGATAAAACGCTGCGACTGCAGTTGCACCTCAACGGTGATGAAAAAGTCTCTTTCAGCAGCATGTCTTAGGTCAGTGAAACGTAAATACGATGAATTTGAGGAGGAAAACGGTTTTAGTATCCCAGGATTCATCATCCCACAAAATGCTCGCGTAGAGATTGAAAATGAATGTATGGTTCTTCATGAAATGGTCAGCAATCAGCAGCAGACTATTCAAGACCTCATTTCTGAACTGGAGGAGGAGAGGAATGCAGCCTCTTCAGCTGCCAATGAAGCAATGTCTATGATTCTGCGATTGCAAAGAGATAAGGCAGAGATTCAGATGGAGGCGAGGCAATTTAAGAGGTTCGCAGAGGAGAAAATGGCACATGATCAGCAGGAGGCTTTGATCTTGGAGGATTTACTGTATAAGAGGGAAGAAGCCATAGAGTCACTTACATGTGAGGTGCAAATGTATAGACATAGGATGATGAGTTATGGACTTACGGAAGCTGAAGCAGATGGAGATGTGGATATGAGCCAGAACAATAACTTGATAGAGAACCTTGACGGGCGATTTGAGTGTCCTCCTAATGAAATTTACCCTTCTCTTAAGTGCAATTCGAATGGATCACGACCTTATCTGAATGTTGAAGATGAAACCCCTGATATTGAGAAATATGCATTTGGGGAAACCCCACGCCCTTGTGGCCAATTGAAGGATTTGGAGTATCGAATCAATCAATTGGAAAAAAGTCCGAAGGCTATTCAGCCTGATGCTGAATTTATTAGTGCGAAAAATACCCTTAAAAGGGTAATAGTTGGTCAATCTCCGAAAGCGAAATTGCATAATAGGAAGTTTTATGCTGACCCCACGAATTCACCTTTGTCAGCAACGAAAGAAATCGGCCCAGTCAGATACTCTCCAAAATTTGGCAGCAGTTTTAAAAAGACCGAATTTTCCTATATTGAGGAGAAATCTGATTTTGGGAAGGTGGATGATGTATCAGAAGTTGGAGATGACTCGAGTGACAGAGTTTACACAATTGATTCTGTTCATCAGGGAGCTTCAATTAATGGTCTCATGAGTTCCAAGGCTTCTGTTGGTATTGGTGCTGATGAAAATGTTGGAACTCCTAGGGGATTGCTTAATCATTCCAATGTTAGAGATCTAGAGGTCCAGAAGCTATATGCCAGACTTCATGCTCTTGAAGCTGATAGAGAATATATGAGACAAGCAATTATTTCTATTGGGACTGAGAAAGCACAAGTGGTATTGTTGAAGGAGATAGCACAGAACTTGTGTAAGGAATTGCCTCCAATAAGGAGAATGCCTGTGAGGAAGCAATCAATATTTGGGAGTTTTTCATTCGTATCAATTTTCAAGGTAATTGTGATACTGAGAACTGATATCTTTAATTCTTGTGTCTATACTTTTGCACAACAAAAAGTATGTTTTTCATTCATATCAATTTTCAAGGTGATTGTGATAATGAGAACTGAAATCTTTTAATTCATTAGCATATTTTCTGCTTTTATTATTTTTATCAATATTCTGGATGTGTACATCCTTTTTACACCAAAGGATATGGCGGAGCTTCGTGCTCTTAATATGCCCTATTCCACTGGACTTTAACTATTACAATGATCTAATCTTGCTGATTTCATGGCATCCTTTTCTGGATTTTCCTTACCCTTGTTTGTCCAAATAATGTGCTCTCATCAGTGCTAACAATACGTTCCCTGTTCTTTTGCAGTGGATTATTCCTATTATATTCTGGAGAAAAAAAGTGCGAAAATGCAGGTGAGTGCATGCATTTATGATGTTATTGCTTATAATGTAATGAGATCTTTAACTTACTGCTTAATGGTTATAGTTTTCTTAGAAAACCCATTGAATTGTTATTGTCTTAACCTTCAGCTAAATCTGGAGCCTCGCATGTTTCCCAAGTAGCTTGGAAAAGTAGGACACAGTTAAAAAAATCATAATGATGCTTCAAGAAAAAATTATTCCACATGCTTACATAATAATTTCTTATCTTCTTAGGTACATGTTTGGTTTATCAGCCAACAATGCAGGCTTGTTAATGCTTTTAGACCGAAGTCCTCGTGTGGGACAGTGGAGATCTATACAGGGTACGAACATGTAAAACCAGTATGGAGTGCTTTGTTCTTATTTGGTTGCCTTTGATCATTGCTAGGAACACGAAACACCAAACCTTTTCAATTTGGATTATGCTTGAGAGGATCTTTGATCAATTTCCTTATTGCAGTTGGATTGGACATATGTATTTCCTGTGTATCTATTATTAGTTGCTCGTTTTCTCATATTAGTCGATTTAGAAGAGTGGCTCGTTTACTTAGACGATTTAGAAGTGAGATTTGAGTGCCCATTATGTGTATATGTCGTCTCTTCATCGTTTGAGCCCACTTGGGTTTAGGGTGAAATATAGTGAATGCTTTTGTATATATCACATTTATTGATGATATCTTGATTGTTTTGTGGTGCTTGTAGTTTCCAAGTGAACTACTTTCACGTTCTTCTTGAGATGTGCTTTAAGAACGTGATGTATGTTTGGTTCTAAAGAAAGGATGAGTTGAATCTGACCACTTCTGTAAAGCTGAACTTTAATATCATTTGAGCTTTTCTTTTCTCAAGTACTCCTCCATCCCATAAAAATTGATACACTTTCCTTTTTAGTTTGTCTAACTAAAATTAACACATTTCATTTTTAATACATGGGGCCCACACAAAAATAATTAATCTATTCTTATGGGCCCCACATATCACCTCTAATACAACTATCCACTACACATTAAATATTATTTCTCTCACTTCACTTTACATTAAATTATTATACTCTTTAATCTCCGTGCCAAAAAAAATTATACCAACTTCTCCGGAGCGGAGGGAGTATATTACAAACCTCACAAAAACCCTCAACATCAATTTGTGAAAAACACAGCAAAATAATTCAAATTATTAATGTCTTCCTTACGCGTATGAATTTCCTGTCCAAGTAAATAAACTTGCATTCAGATGCCTCAGAGCAAATGAAAGACTACATAAATAAGAGTGGAACAATTTTTTTGTCAAAAAAAAGAGTACAATAATTACAACTGAGGGAAGGAGAGGAGAATTAACCTGAAATCTAGTTTTAAGTAGACTGAATGGTTAAATTAAAATTTCTTTCATCAAAAACAAACTTCAACTTCTGACTGAAAAGACTCGACTCAAAACAAAAAACCTTCGCTTCGTAATGTAGGTGAATCAAATCAGAACAGAATTTGAACAGCATGAAAGGTTTAAATAAATGCAGTTCAATACAGAACGCATGGAAGTTAATATCCTTATCCTAGTCAGCAGGGGATAGAAAAGCTGTATAAGAACTATTAACATAGTCCAATCCTTTTAGATAAGCATTGCATTTCTTAAGAGAACGAGTGGTGTTTGGAATGCCAAAGGAATGACCACTTTCTTGCATTGGTTTCTCTGCCTTTGCGAGTTGAGATGTTTGGTCTACAGCTGTTTGTAGACCAAAGTTCAAGCCGACTGATGAGGGCTGTGTCACAAAGCTACACCATATATCAAATGAAAAGTCACAGCTATCAGTCTAGTGTTAGAATATACACAACTGTTTACTTGAATAAGGATTTGATAAAAAAACAGGCTTAAGTAGGGAGAGAGGTGGAAAGACAAATTAGAGCAACCAAAACGGACATGAAAATTCTTCGACAGATGAGGATATGAGGATTAAGTGTCTGCTTCTCTTTTTTTAATATACTATTATTACAAGTATTTGGACATCATATGATGTTTGAAAGCTCAGAACACTCAAGTTAAAGCAAAAATGAGAAACTGGGATACCTTGCTTGAAACTCGACACCCTTGGAGCGCATAACATCACAAATACCAGAAATCACCCATGGTGGAAGAAATGTATCCATAATTTCAACAATATTGCAAAGGCCACCCAATGAACAATTAGGGTCAATGTCCATATTTGAATCCTTCCACTGGGAAACGCACTCAAATTTCCTTACCCGTTTGCATTTAATCTGCACAATGAGTACATGCAAATTCAATTGATGAGGATGGGAGATGCAGGACAAGATTGATTGAAAAGTGAGCGCAAAAATGCCCAAGGGATATTGAATAATGGAATCAGAATGCATATCCAGTCTACAGTTCCCTTTTTAATCTTCTTTTTACAGGTAAAATTTCAACACAAAATAGATCAAAATGGACAATCAGCGATCCGAAATCACATCATGTTATAACAGTCCGTAATTCTCTAGAATTAATAATAACGGTAAATCCAAACAATTTCTTCGAATAAATGTATTTATCACATACTTCTGTCAAACAAAGTCAGTTCAGATTGTTTCCTTCATGATGCAGAATTGATATTAAGTTTTAAAAATATATAGTGATGAACCCACCTCAGGAGCAGAAAGTGCAGCATTTTCAAAGGGAACTGGTGAATACAATACTGGAACATCATTACCAGTCAGGGGGGTGTAAAAGGATCTGGAAGCAAACCAACAAATAAATTTGAGATTACAATATCATTTATCATCTTGTACCAAACAAAATAAGTAGATAAACAAACAAGTTTTGGATGCCAACCTATAATTTAATAGAAAATCGTATAAAGCATGAACATTGTTCCCAGAAAACATTAATAAAGATTGAGGGGTGTTATCAACGCCAGCAATAGACTCCATAGCTCGAGTCTGTGTCATTCAGCAGAAGTGACAATTTTGAGTTAGATAATCAGGGATCCAAGTTCTACTATATGCTTGACAAGGATTTAAATAGATCAAGGAGGTGGCTATTCTCATAATGTATTGCTCTGGATTTGACAGGACACAATGAGAAATATATTGCCTCTGATTAGATAGACGCTGAAATGTGAAACATACAATTCAACTTATTCAAACAGTAAGGGCTACATGTAATCTCTTTCAAGATCCAAAAAAGAGAGGTGGTGGATTTAGTGTGGATGGATATATCGTATGACTGATTGACTCAGAAGGTAACAAAATTATCATAAAGCTCAATTTTCTATAAGATGCTACTGAGATCTCAAACCTTTCCGAGATTGTGTTTTTGAATTTCAGAGAGTTCAACAAGGTCTTCTGCAGTGACCTCCTCCACTTTAGAGTGACAAAGAGGCATAGAGAAAGAAACATCCTGCAGTCAGATGTAATTCTATAAGAAAAAAAAAACATAGATATGGACAAACTTAAATGCACAAAATATCAAATAGGGGTCCTTATGCATATATCGTTCATAAAACAAGAGATGAAGACTTACATTTTCCTTCAGAACAGACCTTAAATTTCTCGTTGACTGAGACACATAGGCATAGCAAGAGCCTTTGGTTTTGTTTGGATCATCTGACACAGTGAACATAACTACAAACTGTACAGTACATACTGCAAAACAGCAAGACAATAAGCTAACAATTTTCAGTGGCATCTGAAAAATTCAGCTCATAGAAGTTTTATTTAAAAAAAAAAAAATAGAGCCAGTTCAAGAAAATCATGGATGAATGGGTATATAATGGCTTGAGTCATGTAGTATTGAGAAGCTGACATGGTTTAGACATATAATATTCGAAAACTGGAATACAAATTGGAAATGTGAAATGAGCTGTGAAATTAGAACAAAGGAATGACATGATTTTGGATTTCCTTGTAAAAGAGGCCAGGTGAAGTTATAGTTTGGTAACCAGTAAGATCAACATGCTCAAGCAAAATCTGTGGCCTAAAAGACATGATAAACAACGATGGATGGTTTAAATACAAACTCAAGTTATAGATAGCATTCCTTTTATAAATAGAAGCTCAGTATTATAACCTGCAAAAGTCATAATGATCTATTCACAGATGTGTTGATGATTATATGAGAATAAATCATTACCATAAAAAATTTTACAAAGCTTCTTCCGCAGCTTGAAGTAAAGACTTTGAAAAGAGTCCTGCCATGTCTGCTGCCGTTTACTTAAGAAGTTCAGTCGCCCTGATAAACAGTAAGATTATCTTTAAAGGGGACCAGTTGAAGAAAAAGTGCAACAGCTAAGGTTACTAGAGAAATACCTTCTGGTACAGAAGCCAATGCTGATATAGCTGCTTGGGGTAGAGTAGATTGAGGGTGCACCCAAGAATGGAAAGTTCCATTATGTGTTGATTCACAAGAAGTGGAGGTAGGCTTTGATGATCTCATAATTTGATTTTGACAATCATCATACATAAATAGACCCATATCATTTGAGGTAAAACCATGTATTAACCTGTGGAACCTGGAAACCATAAAGTATATCAGTTGAGTTATGTTATTTATGTAACCCAGGTTGATATGCATGTGCTTCATGTTTACAGAGCAGAATCAAAACTACAGCTTGTAGCGAAGCCACTACCAATGATGCCTTCAAGTATCATGACCACAACTTATAACATACAGGACATGAATCCACCCATAGCCTCAACTTCTATCTCTATTTTCCAAATACCAATTTAATATCCATTTGCTCTTCTCTACTGTACTCACAAGTCACTACAAATTCTCACTCCCTCAGCCTTGTAGCAATTTACTCCGCACATCTGTACCAATATACATAACTCAAATGCAATATGGAAACCTCTCTAAATATTGACCCATATTATACTACAATGGCATAACATATTAGAAAGGAAAAAGGAAACAACATCTTTCTGACCATAGAGTAAAACTTGCAACACACTCAATGTCGTGAGTAGAATTTCTTAAAACTTACAGAAAAGATAATTTGAACACATGAATAATAAAATTCATCAATTATGTCATTTCTTCGAGCTATATTCAATTATCATGAGCAGGATAACATAGATACAGTTACAACAATAACTGAACTATAGAAGTAATTTTATCCCACAAGGTCCACAGAGAACAGATACATATAAACAACATAATTTTTAGGGGGAAAAATTACAATTAATCAGAAAAAAAAAAGCTTCCACCTACAAATACACCACATCGACATTGTCCTTTGATATGTACTATGCAACTAATAAATGAGCATATATCACTTGTACATTTTTAATATGTCATCTCCAGGACTTGACATCTAGATGATGCTAACTCTTCCAAAATCAAGAAATATATCATTGACTCACCAATACACAGGAGATGGTGATAGCAACCGCATAGTTGTTTTAAGGGTCAGGTCTAATGGAATCTTGTGGCCAGGTATGTGGATTTCTGAACAGAAACTTTTTGGCCCTATATTTCCTAATGTTCTATCAGTAGACACATCAATAGGTGCTGCAGCTGCAAGAGTTTCACATGAAACCAATCCTCTCAAGGCTTTACCCTGAAGATAAGAAGATTCAACAATTTAGAACTCGGAATACTCCTTTCAATGTCGGGACAAAGTTTATAGCGCAATAATACCATGTCAACAGATGAGGAGTCATTTAACCTCCCACCACCAAGGGATAACTCCCTAACACTCTTAAAAGTACTGGAAGTGAACGCTCCAGTTGAGTTGTCAGTTTGATGAGAGCTATTGCCAACTTTGGAAGCAACAGCATCACCAAGACTTCAATGGGATGCAGAAACAAATAGACAAAGTTAGAATAGCAAACATGCAAGTATACCAATACTCACTCTGCATCACACATACCATGAGTTTTGCACTCTATTTTTAGCAAGTAAGCCCGAACAAATATTGGAATTCTTCAATTTGTCAACAGAATTGCTAGAAATATTTTCCTGAAATTGTTCACAACACATAATATCTTATAAAGGTCACTAGCTGATTTTAGAAGTATGTCCGTGTGAGAATATATAAGTAAATAAAATGGTGGGTTGTGATAAGCAAAGAGCATGCAAATTAGACCTAATTCTTGTAACCTTAGGATTTTCCTTTCTGCAAAGCAGCCGACTGGTTTTAGTGACCGAGTAATGTTCATCCATCCTTGTGAACCGCGGTGCTTTTAATGAATCAGCAATCTTGGGCCCAGAAACCATTCCATCTGCTGTCCTGAAGAAACAACTAATTTATTAGAATGTAGTTTTAAACAGAAGAAGAACAAATGTATGGGATGAATTCTACCTCGTCAAAGTATGAACAGATGCAGACTCATCTGAAAGCTCCAATATATTCTTGTGCTTCAGTAGTTCTCCCTGTCAAGTAAAGAAAAAGACACATATTCTGTCACAGAACATATATAGCTTACTGCTCTGCATACGCTTAAGATCCATACGCTCGTTGCATAATTAAATAGTGGGATGAACAACGTATAAGCCTCAAACATTACCCTCAACTCCGATGGTGTTTTCCGCTTCAAATTGGCGGAAACAGTCTTTGAACCTCCTCCACCTCCTCGAGCAGCCACGCCACCAAAATTAAGAGTGTTAGACATCGGCATTTGATCCGTTGCAGCAGCACTAGTCATCCTCTCCGCGCGTAACTGCTGCGAAATGCGAACAACACATAAATATTAACCGCACGCGTAAGATTGCTCAATAGATTAAAGGAACAACTGAAAATCTTCAATCCTGGAAAAAAAAACTGAAAAAAATGAAAAACTCCACCTAGAATATTCAATGTATTAAATAAAGAACGAACTAGGGCATTTGATTTGAGTTACTTCTCCATTCTGATTCTCAGGATTCTTCGATTCGGAAGTGAAGTAAATGCGTTTGGAGTTTTGGGAAGAAGCGGTAAAACTTAATTCTGAGAGACCGAGGTTGAATTAAATCAAAATGGAGAGAGAGAGAGAGCGCGACGGAAGAGAGTGAGAGGGGGAGAATTTGGGATTTGGATTTCATTTGAATTATTTTTGTTCCCTCCGTTGACACCGTTAATCTAATCGACGGCGTTTGATGCTAGTACCCTAGTAGCATTCGATTGCATCTTACGCCGTCAATAAATTGGATTTGAGCGACGTCATCATATCTCAAAACTGCTTTGTAATTTAGTACTCCCTCATCATATCTCAAAACTGCTTTGTAATTTAGTATAGTACTCCCTCCGTCCGCCCGAAAGAGGATATTTTGCTTTTGTGTATGTTGATTAAGGAGTATTATTATTTAATATGTAGTGGGTAGTTGTATTAGTGGGAGTGTGAACCTCATATTTTAGTTGATAAGTGAGTGTGTGTGGATCCCGTGTGTGTAAAAAATAAAATGACCCTCTTTGGAACGGACGACCAAAAAGAAAAAAGTCCCTCTTTCGAGCGAACGAAGGGAGTACTACATCTTTGTTTATGAAAGTCAGGGGTGGACGAAAATACCGAAAAATTGATATACCACATATATCGTATCGTAAAATAATGAATTTATCGAATTTTTTGGCATACCAAGAAATTCAGTACGTTATGATACCGTACCGATTTTTTTGGTTTGGTACCGATATGTTATTTTTAAAAATTCGAAATTTCGGTATACCGAAGTATTAATTAAACTAATACTAATCATTATATTATTATTTCTATATATTTATTAACCCAACACCAAACATGGAAGATAAAAAGAAATTTCGAATAAATAAAATTTACTCATTACTAAAATTGTGATTTAGGAATTAAAAAGGGTAAAGAATGAGCCCTAGAATCCTAGCCCACGCCCATTCTCCATCACCAACTCATTATTTACTTCGATCTCCTTCTCTCTAACGTCGCAGCCGCTCGGATCTCTAATTAACGGTCGGATTCTTCAAAGCAGCTCCCCCAACTCCCACCTCTCATCTCCATTCCATTCTCCACTGCTAATCTCTGCCTCCACCGCTACCCCAAAATTCCACTTCGACTTCGCCACCAACTCTATCTCATTCTCCTATGTACATGATGTCGTACGACTCCGCACCTCATAATCCAGTCACTTGTATCTCCAATCAACGACATAGATTCTCCACTTCTAGCCCCAGCCCCGCCGATTAGGTTTCTGTCTTCTCCATTATGAAGTCTTCACTTTTTTTATTTAATATTCTGTAAAAATCTAGTATTTTCGCTGTTGGGTTGTGCTTTCTCTGAGCAAAACATTTGGAGAAAGCTGGAACTGATGTGTAATGGTGGCTGTTTTTTTGTTTCCTTCGATATGAACTATAGTAATGTATAATGTAACATTTCGGTATTACGCATAATGATTAGTGCAGCGAATGGTATACCAAAAATTTTGGTACGGTATCAGTATATATTTTTTAATATTGAAAATTTCGATACGATAGTATGCATAAAAATTTTCGATATACCGTACCGTCCAGTCCTAATAGGAGTGACTATTTGCATGATTAAATCATTAAAATGGTAAATACTTGTCAAGAAATAAGCATATGGTAATCAAAGATCAAGATTAAATAATAAAAAGTACTGAGTTTTAAAAATATAATTAACTTTAAGATTTATGATTTGAAGGGTTTAGGGTTTATAAATTTTAGTGTTGGCTTTTATTAGGGTGTACTTCCTCTGTTCCATAAATGTTTGCACCACTCATCTGGTACAAATATTAAGAAAAGTAAAAACTTTTAGAGGTATTATGATTTTTTTTATAATAAAATTTGACAAAATATATTAGGTGTGCTAGTTTTTTTTTAAATAAAGTGTACTTCCCCCGTCCCGTCCAAAGAGATGCATTTACTTTTTGCACGTAGATTAATGAGTATTATTATTTTATGTGAAGTGGGTAGGTGTATTACAAAGATGTGATGGGTAGTGGTGGGTGATAGGTGGGCCATTTTTACTAAAAGAGGAAAATGTTGCAATTTGGATGTGATGCCCAATAGTAGAGGTGGACATTTATCCTCGGGTTTCGGGGTACCCGATCTGACCCGAAAAATTACCCGAAAAAACCCTATTTTTTTGGATAATTTTGGGTTTTGAGTTTACCTGAACCCGAAGCTATAACTTTGGTTCGGGTTTCGGGTATTGAAAATGTACCCGAATTACCCGATCGGTTATCCGAAGTTTTTTTTTACACTTTTATTAATTATAAAAAATAATTTGATTCATGAAATATTAAATTTTTTTGATGCATTCTTAATTTTTTAATCATAAAATATATTTATTATCCTTTAAACATTACTTAATTAAATTTATTTATTTTTTAAATTATCAATTATTTTTACATAATAAAAACACAATTTTTTATTATTACATCCTTATCTTATCAAATTTAAATTTGAATTCTCCTTATATTATTAATTTTAATATGATTTAAGTTATCATATACTTTAGTGTATAAATATTTTAATTATTTAGATAAAAATAGCATATAAAAATATACTTATAAATTTAAATATCTCACAACATAATTAAAATATACTATCTAAATCCTAACATTAGTGTAAAAATTAATATTATTATGATGTGATATGAATTTATTATATTCTTTTATAATAATTATTTAAGAACGAAGAAAAAATGATAAAAGAGATCAAATAAAATATTGCCTCAAAGATTAAACATTAAAAAAATTTATTTAAATCACACATAATTAATTTATTATAACAATACTTAAAAAAAAAGGTATTTTCGGGTACCCGAATTTTCGGATCCAATAAATTTTGGATCGGGTTCGGATAATGAAATTTCTAACCCAAAATTTCGGGCACCTGATCCGGAAACCCGAAATTCTCGAAACCCGATCCGATGCCAACCCCTACCCAATATAATAAAATGATACTATTTGGTTGGGATGGAGAGAGTATTAGGGAATAGTGATTGTGTTTTACTTTTTATTTTTTTAAGAATGTGTAAATTTTTATGGGACAATCCAAAATAGAAAGTCTGACATCTAAAATTAGACGGAGGGAGTATATTCGTAAATGTACCGTATTATTTATATATAATTATAATATATGTGTGTATGTTAATATTTTGAATGTTTAACATCGTCCTATTTATGTATCTTATTAGAATATGTATGTTAATAACATTATATTTTAAAAATTGATAAAAAAAAAATATATTAGTAGTGAATCATATTGTAATACTAACACTATAAAACCATCAATGCATTATTTATTATACTTTTATAAAAGAATATTTTAATTATTAATAAATATAAATTTTTTATATAATAATATTCTACAATGTCTCACATAAACATTATCTCATGTGATTTTTTTATTTTTTGTTTGAAAAAATAGTTACCTTGCATTTATATTAAATTTTTCAATTTTTTAAAATAGGTGGAAGTATTTATGTAAATTGAGTTCATCATGCGCTCCAATTTTATTGAATTTACTCTATATTATATGAAAATTTACTATTTACAAAAATAAATTATTACTCTTTTAAATGAAAAATATCATTCATTTTAAATGTAGTATGAGACACGTCGATCCATTATTAAATATGCTTGTTGTATGGATAAAGTATGTTAAATGGTTGTTAAAATATATTTTATAAAGTATGATTGTTGTATGTATAAAGTATATTAAATGGTTGTTAAAGTATATTTTATAAAGTATGTTGAATTATAAATTAAAATATGATTTTAATGTGTTATAATATGATTTATCATTAACATACTTTAACTACTAATAAACACACTTTAACTATACAATAAACATACTTTAGTGATGGATCGACCCGTCTCACATCCGTGTCATAAGAGAATCTATATGTATATACAATACAACCGAATTTGAGGAGGTTTATTTATTAATTTAAACATAAGTAGTTAATCTATCTAAAACGTGAATTTAAATGTAATCATTTTGTAAAATGAGAGTGCATTGGGAATTGGTATCACCAAATATTAACTCCATATAGACAAGAATTTGTATAAATCGAAATCAAATACTCCCTCCATCCAATGAGTATATTTTACCATTTTCGTCGGTCTCAATACAACAGGTGCATTTCCCTTTTTAGTAAATGGGACACAAAACAATTATATCTTTATGGGACCCACACACTATACTAATACACCTACCCACTATATATTAAAATATTATTTCTCTCATCTCAACTATCCCCAACTACCCATTAAATATTATACTCCCTCCGTCCCAGGTTAAGAGGACAATTTTTCCATTTTGGTGTCAAACTCAAAGAGTCTCATTTCATTTTTTATACACATGGGACCCACACACTCCATCTAATACAATTAAAATATGGGACCCACACTTCCATTAATATAACTACCCACTACATATTAAATAATAATACTCTTTAATCTACGTGCAAAAAAAAAAATGACCATCTTACGCCGGGATGGAGGAAGTATTCCTTAATCTACGTGTAAAAAGTTTCGTCACTCTTGTTGTGAGACCGAGAGAGTACTAAATAATTATGTAAAGTATAGTGATTTAAGTCCTATGTTTAATGTTCATTTGATTTAGAAAATTTACTTATATAATTGTCTTTATATTTTATTAGTACAAAACTCGAGTGAAACTGTATTTTATGTTTTCAAAAAAATTATTAAAAATTCATATTGAAGATACAACTCAATCACTTTTCATTAAAAGACAATAACTTATGAGTTATGTGAGACCGTGACATAAAATAACTTTCCTGAAATTAATAAGATGCGGTAATTTTTATAGTGAAACATGATTGATAAAATAATAATAATAATAATAATAACTCTTAAAAAATAAAAGTTAGGTCCCACATAATTTTGCCATTAATTAACACGTTTTACTACTTTATTTATGATTATACTATATAAATTATTTTGCACAAATGTTTTCCATTAATACTCCTAAATTAGATTCACATGAAACGTGGGTGTTTCTCTCATCATAAATTTAAGAAATTGATAAAACCTATTGCATGTACAATCGGTTACATGATAATCATTCCCATTAAAATAAAATTAGACTCAGGTGAAAATGTAAGAAACCCAAACTTTAGTGTGGTGCTTAGCTCTCATGCAGCCAGCCATGCATGAATTGATTTCGTTATTACGCTAATAGTACATCATAAATGAATGCTTAGTTAAATTGGAGTAATAATTTTAAAATTTAGCGGTTGGTATGGATCATACTCGCACCTCGGCGTTATGGCCATCGCTTAACCATCTGCGTTTCTGCACCATGCACAACGCCACCCGATTCAATTTACCAATCCAATTGCGATTTCCTCCGAGTTGACTCATCCAATCGTATCAAACTGCATCTTTTTTCTCTCACCATCTCATCGTCTGTTTCGTAGATCTTTCTTCCGTCAATGTGTTTGAGATGACAATTCTGAAAGATTTGATGCTCGAGTTTATGCTAATTGTTTGATATCCTCCTCTTCATTTTGTTTGGCGCAGTTGCATCCACTTATCGTACTTCTGGGGGTTTCTCGCAATTCACATTGTTGCTGGTCAGAGAATAGAGGAATTTGCTTCAAAAGATTTTAACCATCTTTTGGGGCTGATTTTAAGCATCAATTTGTTGAAATGATTTTCGAATTGTTGGTAATTGGGATGAAATTCAAGGGATTTAGGATTTTTTACAGATCTGATAGCGTTTGATGGGGAATACATGCGCAGGCCCCAAATTGGGGAAGAATGGGTTCTTCCAATCAGTGACCGCCGCCGTTTGGAAACCCCGGGCGCAGGGGACCCTACCCGCTCCAGATCAAGAGCAAAAAATTAAGGATACCGATCAAAACAACGACAGCTCTGTGCAATCAGAAAGTAAAGCATCTGAAGTTCAAAGCACCCCACCTGCAGCCGTTAAAATTTCCAGTGATGAGGCCAAACCCACAGATTCACAGAAGCCCGCCAATCAGGATGTGAAATCAGAAAACCACATTAACACTAATAACAAGCCAACAGAAGGGGCAAAACAGAACAAGCCCAATCATATAAAGAGAGTATCAAGTGCAGGACTTCAAGTCGAGTCGGTTTTGCAGAGAAAAACAGAAAATATGAAGGATAAGTATACTTTAGGGAGGAAGCTAGGACAAGGGCAATTTGGGACTACATTTCTGTGCGTGGAGAAGGCAACTAACAAGGAGTTTGCTTGCAAAACTATTGCTAAGAGGAAGCTAACAACTGAGGAGGATGTAGAGGATGTTAGGAGAGAGATTCAGATAATGCATCATCTTGCAGGGCATCCCAATGTGATATCCATTGTGGGGGCTTATGAGGATGCTGTTGCAGTGCATGTCGTGATGGAGCTTTGTGCGGGTGGGGAACTTTTCGATAGGATTATACAGAGGGGTCATTACACAGAAAGAAAGGCTGCTGAGCTAGCTAGGATAATAGTAGGGGTTGTTGAAGCTTGTCATTCACTGGGAGTCATGCATAGGGATTTGAAACCAGAGAATTTCCTCTTTGCAAATCAGAAAGAGGAAGCGCCTCTTAAGACCATCGATTTTGGGCTGTCAATTTTTTTTAGACCAGGTAAATTTTTTAAATTTAGTTTTTAGACCATCCATTATTAGTTTCCAAAGTTGATGAGTATATACAGCGGAGTGAAGAAGTCTTCTGCGTGTCTTAAATGAGTTTCCATAATTGTCTTTTGACAGTTGTAAACTGTATTTGCTCACCTATTTATATAAAATTTGTGCATCTCATGAATATGAAATTTTGTTTAGCTGCTTTCTGGTTCTGATGTTCTAACCTTCTCAGGTGGAATATTCACTGATGTCGTAGGAAGTCCTTACTATGTGGCACCGGAGGTACTAAGAAAGAATTATGGCCAAGAATGTGATGTTTGGAGTGCAGGAGTTATTATTTACATCTTGCTATGTGGAGTTCCTCCATTTTGGGATGGTAAAGCTTTACTTTTCTTGCTGTTGCTCATTTGTGTTCACTAGTTGTAATCTGTTTTCTGACATGCCAATGTATGCTCTATATAAGAAACGGAACAGGGAATTTTCGAACATGTTTTAAAGGGGGAACTTGACTTTGTCTCGGAACCTTGGCCTAGTATATCTGAGAGCGCAAAAGATCTTGTTAGAAGAATGCTCGTACGAGATCCCAGAAAGCGGCTTACAGCTCATCAAGTTCTTTGTGAGTATATTGTTTATGAATAGCTGAAATATTTGGAGTATTAATAAGGAAACGATGTTGAATAAATGAAAGTTGAAGGAAAAGAAAATAGCTGACCTGTTTCCAGTTCAAGCACTCAAAAGAACATATGTGTGTATTTGCATGATTGTATATACATGTACTGATTGTGACTGTCTCACATTAAACCTTGAATGACATGTAAAATCAGCATATGTTTTGTTCAGGCCATCCATGGGTACAAGTTGGTGGTGTAGCTCCTGATAAGCCCCTTGACTCCGCGGTTATAACTCGATTGAAACAATTTTTTGCTATGAACAAACTCAAGAAGATTGCAATCAGAGTAAGTTCATTTGGTCTCTCTCTTATTTGTAAATTTTGTACCAATACCAACTCTAAACATGCTCGAATGTGGGGTGGGGGTTGGTGGTTTATTAGTTCAACATAGCAATTATTTTACTGAGCAGAGTATCAGGCTCAGCTAACTGTTCATTGGGTTAAGAAGTTCCATAAATCATTGAAGATTTTTTCTTTCAGCCATTACAGAAGTTCTTTGAAGTCGTCAGAAAAACTTTTATCATTTTTTTCTTAAATGAAACACACAGACCATTCAATTAGATTAATCTCATTACAAGTATAACAAGATTTAAATTGCAGAACATTTTTTTCGTGTCACCAGTAACACCGGGACATCCTACAGCTGACATAAGACATAAGTATGGTTTTTTTTATGTATAGGTTATTGCTGAAAGTCTATCAGAGGAGGAAATTGCAGGACTAAAGGAAATGTTCAAAATGATAGATGTGGATGGTAGTGGACACATCACCTTGGAAGAAATGAAGAAAGGCTTGGAAAGAGCCGGCGCCAATCTGAAAGAATCAGAAATAGAGAATCTGATGCAAGCAGTAAGTGCCCAATAACTCAAGACGTGTAAAAAAGAGACAGAAGATGTCCTGACCATGTAAAGCTCAGACATCCACTGTCTCAAAGTTCATTCTTACTCTCTCATGCACCATTCATCTGTATATTGAACTTTTCATACGACTCTGCTTTCTCGTCTCAAAACTTGCTTCTTTCTCATTTGCAGGCGGATTTTGACAACAGTGGAACCATAGACTACCAAGAATTTGTAACTGCAATGCTGCACCTAAACAAAGTTCAGAAAGAAGATCACATGTATGCAGCATTTTCGTATTTTGATAAGGACGGAAGTGGCTACATCACAAAGGATGAGCTTCAACAAGCTTGTGATCAGTTTGGTCTAGGAGACGTTCACCTGGATGAAATCATAAGTGAAGTCGATAAAGACAATGTAGGTTCTCATCGATCCATCCTTATGGGATTCACCCATAAACAACTTCCTTGAACAACTTATTACAACCTTACCAAAATCAAAATCTAACAAGTCTTTTGTTTATATTTTCAGGATGGCCGGATTGATTATAGCGAGTTCGTTGCAATGATGCAAGACACTAGCTTTGCAAGCAAGGCATTGCAGAATAGTATAAGCATTGAATTAAAAGATAGCTCTTAGGTGCAATCCTTATAAACAATGTTGAAGATAAATCATGCTTTATTTTCCTTATTTGTGTATATATTATTTATGTATCAATGCAATAACAAAGTTAAAGTAAATCACGATCTATTAATATACAATGCAAGAACATCTTGTTTCATTTTTTTATCTCTCACATGTTTTGAAGTAATTAAATAATGAAATTATATAAATAAATTAATTAAATGGTAAAATATGGAGAAAGAAAAGTTTAGCTAACATGTGATGCCTTATAGGAATATTCGCATCTCTTTTGCCAAACAATACCGAACCAACAAAATTTGATAGACTTGTCAAAAAGAAAAAAAAAAAAATTTGACACCAAAATATATAGTTTTATTCAGGGAAATATAAGTTGCCTGAAGTATATTAATATATATATATTTTTAAATAATAATAATAATAATAAAGATTACATGTATTGAAATAGATGACATAATTTCATAGCCACAGCCCAAAAGATTACACCAATAAGGCTTTATCCAATTCTGG
Organism: Pogostemon cablin; assembly: GCA_023678885.1. Lineage (NCBI taxonomy): Eukaryota > Viridiplantae > Streptophyta > Magnoliopsida > Lamiales > Lamiaceae > Pogostemon > Pogostemon cablin. The sequence goes on from CM042986.1 coordinate 579,419, forward strand.
TTTCTTTATTTTCGTCCCCCACATAAAAAGAAAATTATCGAACTGCCCCAAAAAAATTGAAAGGCCCATTATCAAAGATTCCGAATTCACGTTTCCATGCTACTGCCATCTCTCACACTGCAATTACAACGCAATCATATTCATATCAACTCACCTTTCCTAATCACACGCTGTTGTTCATCATCCACCACCGTCGCCGCCGCTATCTCTCAGGTATATTAGTCACTATTATGTGAATTTGGGTTGGCATTACTCTCTGTCTCGGAGAAGTGTATGTGTCCTTCTGGCATCGGAGTTTTGGATCGTGGGAGGCGATTTCAATGTTTTCTATTGTAATAAAGTGGATTTATAGATGTGGATTTGCTTTATTAATCGAGAATTGGATGCGTCGATTAATATGAAGCTCGTTTTTGCAAAAGAAATTTGGGGGGCCAGTATGGTTTTCATTTTATGAAATTTTGAGCTAATATGTTCTGAGGTTTGAGAATTTGTGAATTAATGACGAAGATTTGTAGTTTTGAATTGTATGTTTCTTTCTTTACTCTTGTGATGACAATATCAATTGATGTTTCCTATGTCCTGCAGTATACTGAGATGATTCTGTGGTGCCAGCCGATGTGGTATTTGGATTTGTCTGTGAGATGCGACTTACTAATTTCCACTTTTTATTTCAAAAGCCAAAACAAAAAAAAGTAAAAAAATTTAGAACCTTATGGTGATATTAAATCTTGTATCCAAGATAACAATTGATCTTATGATCTATCGTAGTGATTAAGATTGAATATGGAGGATTGCCCCTGTACTTGGCATCAATTATTTGATAATTGATTGGTCTTTGTGCGTGTTTTTATCCGATGACTGTTTAACTGCTCTTACTTTACCATGAGAAAACTTTCTTAGGGTAATTGCTAGCTCTTTTAGCTACGAATTAAGAATTTTGATAATTTTCACTGTAGTCGTTAATTTACACGATTTCTCGTTTGTCTTTAGGGTGAATCTAGCCTAAGAAATACCATGGATCGTCTAGTAGAGAAAGCTCGCCTCATGATTGTCTCAGATCTTGATCATACTATGGTGAGTTGCAACTATACCTATTATTCTGTTTATAGGAACTGTACTGATGAGACACAACACGTTTCAGGTTGATCACCATGATCCTGAGAATCTCTCTCTGCTTAGATTCAATGCCTTGTGGGAAGCAAATTACCGAAGTAATTCTTTGCTAGTTTTCTCAACTGGGAGGTCACCAACACTGTATAAGGAATTAAGGAAAGAGAAGCCCATGTTAACCCCTGACATCACAATATTGTCTGTGGGAACTGAGATTACATACGGTAATTCTATGATACCAGATGATGGTTGGGTTGAGATTTTAAATCAGAAATGGGACAGGAACATAGTGTCTGAAGAGACAAGCAAATTTCCTGAACTTACTCTTCAGGTATGGCTTAAAATAGCACAAGGCTCGGATAAACTTTAGTTAGGCAACCGCTCACCATTCCTGGCACATATGGGGAAAGTAAAATTTATGCAATAAAATATGATTTTTTCATGAGGATACTTATTGTATGACAACCTTATGGGGTTGTGCAGTCTGAGACAGAGCAACGGCAACACAAAGTAAGCTTTAAAGTTCCGAAAGACAAGGCCCAAGATATTACGCATTCTCTTTCGACTCGCTTAAAGGAGCGTGGGGTATGTTAAGCATTTCATTTGCTGTATAATTGTACGAAGCTCGCATCTCTGAACAATCTATTCTCTTTCTGCTAGTGGGTGTAATATTGTGTCTTGCATGGTCTTTCTTTCTGTTCATAAGACAACGTGTTTCGATTTTTGATGTTTCAGTTGGATGTCAAAATAATATACAGTGGAGGAATGGACTTGGACATTCTGCCACAAGGTGCTGGAAAAGGGCAAGCACTCGCTTATCTACACCAAAAATTCAAGGCTGCGGATAAATTACCAAATAACACACTTGTTTGTGGTGACTCTGGAAACGATGCTGAACTGTTTACTATCCCAGATGTACATGGTGTCATGGTTAGTGTTCTACCTAATTTGAAGGATCAATTTTGTGTCATCCTAATGATGGGATGCTATCATGTAAATTTTACTTTCTGATATATATATTGTTTTTTGAGTTTATAGGTCAGTAATGCCCAGGAAGAGTTATTACAGTGGCATGCTGCTAATGCAAAAGATAATCCTAAAATCATTCATGTGACAGAGAGGTGTGCAGCGGGTATTATACAGGCAATTGGTCACTTTAATCTAGGTCCAAGCATATCCCCAAGAGATGTTATGGACTTATCTGACTCAAAGATGGAGAAATTCGATCCTGCTTATGAAGTTGTGAAACTTTATATGTTTTATGAGAAGTGGAGACGCGGTGAAGTTGATAATTCTGAGTTTTCTTTGGCAAGCCTGAAATCAGTTTGTGTATGTCTGACTTCGCTTCTCAGTGTTCAGCTTTTACTTAAAGTGCGGCTCATGAAAGCAATGATACATGCTTTAATTCCTTGCTGCATTCATACCCAAGTTCATATGAAGTATAAACTAAATATTTAAAGAATGTCTTTATTTTTGCTCTTGCAGGATACATCAGGAACATATATTCATCCTTCTGGAACGGACAAACATCTTCATGAATGTGTGAACTCTTTGAGAACATGTTACGGGGACAAAAAGGGTGAGCAATTTCGTGTTTGGGTAGATCAGGTTTTACCTGCACAGGTTGGTTCAGACTCATGGCTGGTGAAGTTCAAGAAGTGGGAGCAGTCAGGTGAGCCTCTATATTTCTGTTTTGATTGGTACTACATACATCCTCGCTAAATCCCAATCTTGCTTCATATTAGTTCAAATATTGTAGTTTTCTATCAAACTCTTTTCATTTTCCAAGTGCGTGTGACATCAGTTAGTTCATCTTGATGTAGTTTGACTTGTGACCTTATTCGATGCCCTCTCCATCATACTGCAGACTGATGTATGAGAAAAAAAGGTGGCATCAAACTTTTAGGATGTCTATGTTTTTGTTGCGTAGATTTATTAAACTGCTTTTGTAAAAGATTCCTCAAACAAGAGGTTCTATATCAGTCATCCTGCTGATACCTGAAGCCACTATTATAAAACCAAATGACTAAATAAAATAAGCATCTAATGGAAAATGGTACTAAAGCATTAACCTAAGTATACATTTCTGTAAGTTGAGATACAAAAATACCACTATAAAGAATAAACTAAATTAAAAAGCTACAGTCTGGTAATACTTCTCCTTCCCTTCTTGTGAATCTAGCTAGTGTTCATCAATCATCATAACTGTAAGTAGACGAAGACTATAGCAGTATTAGTGAACATCAATCGGATGTTGTCCAAGCCCCTGAGAATTTGAGGTATATTTGAGAACTATATATCTTTTGCTGCATCTTTTCACAAGCTTTTCACATTTTGCAGGTGAAGAGAGGTATTGTTGTATGACCACTGCACTACTGAGTTCTGAAGTAAGTTTGTAATTTCTCATTTCAATCTTTCCACCCCTCGATGTGCATTCGTGTTAGTAACATCTTTCGAAATTCGGTCTCAGGGTGTGACTGTTGCAGAAGGGCTGACTTGGGTGCATGTTCATCAGACATGGTTGAATGAAGCAAGGCCAAAAAATGACACAACCTGGTTTTTCTAGATTGTCCCCTTTACTTCTCATCTAATCTCTTTCATCATAATAAATGCAAAAACCACTTAAATATATTACTATTATAAATTTCTCTGTTACTGATAACATTCATATAATTCCATCCATCGTGAAGATGGATCCTCTATATTACCTTTCTTTTTTTTTTTTTTTTAATTTGATAAAATGCTGGAAGTCCTTCTGCACACTCTGCGTAGTCAACCTCATTCACCTTATTCTATTTTATATTTCATATGTTTATATTTCATGTAAAATAAGTAACAACTGAGAATTTTATAAAATAAATAAAAAACTAGTACTTTATAAATTCTGCACACTTATTAAATCTTGAATTGATAAGGATATGGTAAGAGCTGATTTGTTCTCTCCAATTTTTTCAAAGGCCCCTTTCTACGGTTTGAGTGAAAAAAAAGTTAAATGTATTTTCATTTGAATCTTGCGAGTAAATGTGGCAGTTAAATGTATTTTCACATAAATTTGAATGGTCGTCTCATATTTATTACTCCAAATACTAAAATAGAAGTCCACAAATTAAATCTTACTATGAAGGAAGCCTACCATGTCCATGTCCCAATATTAAATTAATATTTTTTGTTTTACTAAAAAATTTGAAAAGAAAAGAACATCTGCGGCTGCGCCTTTACTTGAAGATGCGGCAACATGCCTTCCCTTCAAATTTACGACTTGCTTTATCATGTTTAAAATAGATTGTCATTGATTTTTTTATTTTTTGTTTTTTAAAGCAAAGGATATTAAAAGTATCAACTCACATAAACATTGATGTGATCAATATTAACGATATTATCGGGCAAAATCGATGAAATAAAAAATGTCTCAATAAAGAAAACATAAGAAACTAGATTATGAGCTAAAATATTATTCTTCTGTCCACCCCAAAGTTCCTCGCATTATCATATTAGGTGTTCATTTTAAATGTATCAATTTTTTCTTTTGAGTAATGTATACATTTTATCTTTTCATGAGGAGAAAAAGAAAATTAAAATAAAAAAACCTAGGTATTGTCCATGTTTGTACAGCCAGTGGAATTGATTTGAACCGCGTAATCAATAACTCGACGGCCGGCTCGCTTTTAATGTTGGATATACAATTTCATCAATGTACAGAATTAATTTCGAAATTCAAACAATTTTAAAATATTAACACAAGATGAGATTTCTAGAAAATACAAAAAATTAACACTTTTTTAATTTGCTTTCCCCACTATCTATGCTTTTTCTTTATTCTTTCCATAAATTCTCACCCCATATTAAGAAGGGGGTGGTACTATTTAGATCTGAAAACTTGGATCTCACTCCACATTCTGCACTCTCTAACTAATTACTCAAGCAAATTCCCCATTTCCATTCAAAGATGCCTGTCAGATTGCTCTACGGGTTGGTGTTCCTCACCTTCTCCACCGCCTGTTTCCTCGGTCTCCACCTCATTCTCCAGCCGGTTTTCTACTACACCTCCTGAATCGCTGCCGGCCACGGCGGAGGATGCTCACTCTAATCTGGAACGGGTAGTTTTTCCATGAATTAGAACGTGTACAAATTATGTAAGAGTGTTGGAGTTCATCCTTGAAATTAACGACGGAAAATTTCCGATGCTCAGTTTCCGCCATGGAATTGTCGTTGTTTTTTCGGTAATGGATTAAACCATGGATCTCTATCTGGTTTTTTTTTGTTCTATTAGTGATGAATTTAGGATTAGATCAAGAACATCTGATCTCCTGTTAATTAATCTTCGAGTAATTCAGATTATTTGTACTGATTTGCTTGAGGAATTAAATATGTATCGCCGCTTTCCCTTGTTTGTTCTTTTTTTCTTTATTGGTGAAAGAAAGACGTTGATAGTTAATTCTTCTGCCACGTCATCGGCTTATTTCCAACGGCTCGGTTCAGCTCTTCTACTATTTAGTTGACTACTGCAAAATGCTATATTAAAAAAAACAAATAATATGGAAAAAATAAACTTACCATTATACCAAGATTTCAATCGACAATGGAGCCTCGTAAAATGCAATTGCAATTTTCTCGATGAATTAAGGGCCCATATCTATTTGTAATCGATATATTCGAAATTACCCCTCCGTATTTCACACTTTTTTTTATTTTTATTAAATTTGATAAAAATAAATTATAATAATACACACTTTTTACACATATCCCAATATAATACTTACTTTTTCATATCTCCCAACAATTTTACACATCTTTTTCATAATTTTACACACTTTTTCATTAAATCAACTAAAATACATATTCTCTTTCTTACGTTATACATAAAAATACAAAATTTTCTTAAACTCCGCGCACACCAATACGTGAAATACTTATTGGGACTGAGGGAGTACATTTTATAATTGGATTAAAACTTAGGGGTGATCACGGTGCGGTTTAGACGGTTTTTCGACAAAATTTAAATTTCCTTGCTATAGGCGGTTCAGTTTTATGTTTAATTTTAAACCACGGTTTTTTCACTTTAATTTATCATGCGATTTTTTGCGGTTTGACAGTCGGTATTGGCGGTTTAGCGATTTTTGTAGTAATATAGTGTATAACAATACAAATAACATAAAACCTATAGATAAATGTTATTTTAGTAGCACATAATGATAATTACATGATATATTATTCTACAATAGTCTAAAAAAATAATTTTCTAATAGTAATAACTTGTTTGCTATTTTATACTTATAGTATCTCATTCTAATTACAAGTTGAAATGTCATTATATATTCTAATAAAAACATCACTATTTGTTAAAAAATTTGACAATTATAAAATTTACAAAGAATATATATTTAAAGAGTATAACAATTTGAGATTTTAAAATTTAAATAAGTTTAAATCATATACTACATATTTGTACATATACATATAAATATATGAATTATATATAAGGCGATGCGGTGCAATTTTAAGAAAAAATCGAAATTGCAGCGTTATGGCGGTTCAGTTTTGTCTAATATAAATAAACCGCTGTTTACACAAAGATATCATTAGTGGCGGTACAATACGGTGCGGCTCGGGCGGTTAGAGTGATTTTAAAAATTTTATGCTCACCCCTATTAAAACTTCGTTTAACCACTATAAATATATTCTATTATTAGATCTTAAAAGTTTGTAATATGAAATGTGTTGGAAAACTCACGTTCATAAACACACGAACCCTACACATGCATAGAGAAAAATCTTTTACCTCTCATCGTAGGATTGTGTTGCAGCAGAAGTAAGAACGAACTAACCGGTTGGTACTCACGTGTAAATCGTGACCTCTGGATCAAATCTCACAACACGGGATTGTGAATCAATTTCCACGATGTTGTATTAACGTGGAATATGATGAATTGGGTTTGTGTTGTGTTTCAGGAGAAAGAAAAACGAGAGAGAAAGGACGCTCCACTGCGTTCTGCTTTCTGCGTGTTATGCATAAGCAGTTCTGAATGCGCTTATCAAAACGTATTCTCTCACCCGCGTATGATAACTGCTTAACGCAGTATTATGATTTCCCGAGAGACAGGAGTTAATTAACTGATTCAATAACTCTCTCTCTCTCTTATCCACTCTCATATGTGGAGAATAATTATATAAATGTAATTATTATTTATATCTCTCATTCACATATGAAGTCAAAAAGTCGCTTGACTCAATTTCTTCATGAATCATATTCTCACACAGATTAATACATCGTGTGACCCACGAGATATGAGTTTTAATCGCTATACACTTGTTAGAGATATATAGCAACTCAACCAGTTTATCAATGAAACTCAACAAGCTCGCTATACCCCAGAACTCTTGAACATTTAATATAAGTAGACATATCTCTTTTTCAATTCCTGAATTTGTCAGAGTATATTCAACCCTTTTACAAAATAACTATGTATTTATAATCAAGACCTTGCTTGATTGACTAGTCAATGAATCACAATAGTATATATTAAATTAAGATGTTATTCCCATCTTACTAAGTATCTACAGTCTCCCACTATAGCTGCTTTCCTAGACATGTACCGCATCGCCGTTATTAACCATAGCTCTTTTGGTAGCATGCTAAAGTAGCAACACCAAAGTGAAGACTTAGAATATAGTAGAAAGTAATAAGGGTAACCAATATATAAGGACTCATACTTTTGAGAAAATAAAGATTATTTTCTCAATCCTGTTGGGGTCAACTTTGCACATGTCGTTTTCCTAAAACACATGTCACAATGTCTTTAACTTCCTTCCAAGAAAGCGTATGTCGTATTTCATTTAATTTAGACATCGTGTAAATCAAAGTTCAAGTGTGTCTCATACACTTAACCCGGATATCCTCCCTCCAACGTATAAGATCTCCGTCGATTTAGTTTTATAACAAGTTGGATTAGATCCGTGGCGAAATCTATCCCGATTACATTAATTATCGTAATCTCATCTCTGCGCTCCCACTGAGCCAGAGACGATTGCTCGTATGAGGGAGTCAATCATAACTTGCCGACATACTATTATATATGAACCATCACATATAATATATAAAACATGTATATAGTTAAACCATTAACTATTCCATTAACATACATAAACATATTCAATTCATCGTTTTAAATCCTTTGCAAACCCAATCCCTTACATGTACTATGTATACATCTCTAGGAATTGGTTTAGTAAAAGGATCTGCTAACATCAAACGAGTAGAAAAGTAAGTAAGAATCACTTTCTTTTTATCTATAATATCTCTAACAAAATTGAACTTCATGTCAATGTGTTTGGTCTCTTCATGATATTTGGGGTCTTTTGTGTAAGCAATAATCACCTGATTATCACAATTAATTAAAACAGCTCCCACTGGAGTGTTTGAGACCTTCAAATATTTCATGAATCTTCTCAACCAAATAGTCTTTTGAACGGCAGATGAAGTCTGTTTCTTGTTACACCATGAGATTGCTCCATCATTGAGAAAGAAGACATAACCGAGAGTTGATTTACGTTTATCTAAATCACCACTCCAGTCAACATCTGTATGCCAATTCAGTGATAGCAGAAAGAATAATCTGCAGTCAATCACATTGGCATATAGTACTCTGGCCATTTTATTCTTCTCATCTTGAGCCTTGAGACACATTTGCTGACTCAATGATTCGTCTTTCACAATAGAAGTATTTATAGGTTTGCAGGTGTCCATCTTGAATCGTTATAAAAGTCTCTTGATGTAAGTCTCTTGAGACAAACCCAATAACTTCTTTGAACGATCCCTATAGATCTTCACACCAAGTATGTACTCTGCATCACCCATATCTTTCATTTCGAATTTTGAAGACAACCATCCTTTTATGGTTTCAAGATACTCTTTGTTATTTCCAGCTAGTAGTATGTCATCCACATACAAGGATAGAATCACAAAACAACCATTGGATCGTTTAACGTAAACACAGTGGTCTTATGAGATGACCGTAGTGTGAAATCTCAAATACCACTGTCTGGAGGATTGTTTGAGTCTATAGAACGACTTCTATAATCTACAAATTTTATCCTCTCGATCTCAAAGAATAAATCCTATAGGCTGTTGCATGTAGATCTCTTATTCTAATTCTCCATTGAGAAATGCGGTCTTAACATCCATGTTGGTGTAATTCTAATTCCATACTAGCCACTATAGCCAACAGTAGATGAATCAAAGTAAACCTCACTATAGGTGAAAATTTTCTACATAGTCTATACCCTTGTTAAGTATAACCTTTTTGCCACCAAGCGAGCTTTCTACCTCTCTATTGAGCCATCAACATTTCTTTTGATTTTGAAAATCTATTTATTCTCAATTTCATTTCATCCCTTTCGAAGATCTACAAGTCCCCAGACTTGATTTGACTTCATAGACTCCATCTCCTCTTTCATCAATTTCTTCTTTTTCAGACAAGTTAAAGCTTCTTTAACGTCTCTGGGCTCTTCCTCATCAGCAGGAAAAACATCTCAACTTTCTGGTGAAACCAAGAAGGCATGTCCTTCAATGTCATAATGCATTTTGTGCACATGTTTCCTAGAACTTTTCGAGATGAGATAACTTATGATGGTCTTCTATAGACAAAATGCTCTCATTGAGAATCACCTGATTCTCAATCGACAAATATCTATCAAGATTCACACCATATGATGGTCTTCTGTAGACAAAATGCTCTCATTGAGAATTACTTGATTCTCAATCGGTAAATATCTATCAAGATCCACACCATCAACTTATTACTTCCACTTGGATCTTGTAGGTATTGGTTTTCTACCATCTCGAAAACAGGTTCGGCATCCCTGATACCCCTTCTACTAGGAAATTCAGTTTCCAGAAAATGAGCATTACGCGATTCTGTCTCAGTTAAGCTCTCATCCTCATCTCCTATGAACACGTAACCCTTAGAATGTTTGCTTCTAGGACCCAACTTTTCATACTGACTCGATAAATTTCAGTTTCCAGAAAATGAGCATTACGCGATTCTGTCTCAGTTAAGCTCTCATCCTCATCTCATATGAACACGTAACCCTTAGAATGTTTGCTTCTAGGACCCAAATTTTCATACTGACTCGATAAATCATGTACTAAGCTGCTGAACCCCAAGCTCTAAGGTTACTCAAGTCAGGTTTCTACCCGTCCAAAATTCATATAGAGTCGAAGCAACTGACTTTGAAGGCACGCGATTTAGCACATAAGTTGCCGTAAGCAACGCATCTCGTTAGATTAGCTTGTGCCATCATGGATCTAACCATCTCCAACAAAATCCAATTCCTTCTTCCAGTAACACCATTTTGTTGAGGTGTATAAGGAACAATTGATTGTCGGATTATACCTTTTTCATTATAAAATTCCTTGAATTGTTCTGATAGATATTCATGTCTTCTACTTCACTCAAGTATCGTCTAAAATAATCCAATGCTTCAGACATATGAGATATTGTATAGACTAAATAATCATCAATGAACGTAATGAAATAGTAAGCTCCATGTCGTGCTCTCATATTTACAGAACCACATATATCAGAATGGATTACTACTAATGGAGATTAAGACACAATGGCTTTACTAAAAGATTTTCTAGTCATTTTGCCAGCAAGATAATGTTCGCATTTGGATAATTCGACCTTAGAAGAAATATTCAACAATCCTTCCACAAGTCTATCATCCATCTTACTCAACATGACTTAATCTAGCATGCCAAACATCATTCACATTTGCATTGCTAGAAGAACAAATGTTTAGCGAATATGAATGATCATCGTAACTACTAAACGTCATTCTTTACAATTTAAAACCATAAAGCTATCAGTTATATATTCAGATGCATAACAAGTATCATTGATGCTCATTACCATAGTGTCTTTAGAGACATATAACCCAAATTAAGTATAACTGAAACAGAAATTAAATTTCGCGTGATTCTCTGGAGCTATAGAACATCATGTAGGATAAAGTTCGGACTATCGTCAAGATCCAATATGCAAGTCCCAAGTCCTTTTGACTTCGACTCGTGCATTGTTTTCCACATATTTCTACCTAGTTCCTTTCGGAACATGGCGAAAATCTACAAAAACTCTTGTCTCTCGTCACATGATCCGTTGCTCCTGAGTCTATAATCCTCAAAAAATAAGAATCAGATAGCCAGACAGTACTCAAGACATTAATTTCACAAAAACAGAATAAGATGAATCCTCCTTTACTCACCTGGGATCAGGGCATTCACGAGCATAATGACCAAACTTACTACAATTGTAACATGACATCTTGCTTTTATTTTTCTTATTCTTTTTGTAACGCTTATTTTTCCTTTTCCGTTCATCATTTTTTTTGTAGTTGGATTATTGTCAGGCTTATCACCACTACCATCAAATCGTCTTATCTTCTTTTCCTTCTTCCAATTCCTTTTCCTTTTGAAGCCCAAAGCTCCCTTGGAAGTAGAACCAGTATAGAAGGCCCCAGAAGAAGGCTTTGAGGCTCTGAGCCTCTCATCTTCCATCTCAATATGACAAGTAACATCATTTAAAGTTTTAATGCTTTCATTATACGTCAAGTTGACTTTAAGATGTACCTAACGATCAGGTAAAGAGCGTATTAAGGCTTGGACTTACTGATCCTCAGAGAGCATATGACTGGTAGTATTAAGTTCGATTATCATATTAGACATCTTCCTGAGATATTGTCATGTTATGATCAGGTTTTTTTTCATAAGTGTCGAACTTAATAGTCAACTGCATAAGCCTTGTAATCGATGTACCTCCATACTTCTCACGTAGATACACCCAAATATCATGTGCAGTTGGATTTATGAATCATCGCATCGATTACTGAGCTTACAAGAATACCTTGTGCAATGGAATTTTCCTTTTCCATGCCTGGTACGCTCCTTGGTCACACCTCATTTGGTTTCCAATACCCATGTCTGGATCAGCCATCACTTGGTTTATAGCATCTAATGTATCTTGTTTATACAATATGTACCAAATTTTATGACGCCTTGTGTCATAATTGTCACCATTGAGTTTCTCACCTTTGTTCAACTCAGCGACAATAGATTTCGAAGCTCATTTCTTGGATAGAGATTAAAATGATTCAGTATGTTAATAATGTTTTATCAAATTTCACGTTAAGACTAACAGAGACATCTCAATAAATAACACAAGACTTGATCTCGAAAAATAGCTCGGAGACTACTAATCATCAATCTCATCAAGTGTCATAATACTAGATTCTTATTTCAAAACGTAAAACACATTGTTCAAGTAATTAATCAAATAACATTGAACAGCCACTTATAAATTTAACTTTAAACAACCATCCACAATAACGAAAACACCAAGTCTGACAAGTCATGAATATAAAATTCTAATGAACTCCCTGAGTTTTCAATTAGAAATACAATGGAAATGAATTAAGGAAATCTATGGATTAATCTCCCTAATTTATCATTACTAGATTTCCATCGATGCTCATAATCAAATTTCTTAGTCCCCACACTATAGATAGCTTGCCTCAAAGGATCTATATGAGGATTCTTTATCCGACGTTTCTCTCAACCACTTAGTTTTAAAGAATCAGATCGTCGAATCCTTCCCATCCTTAAGCAGGCCGATCTTAGTGCCTGTGTCCTATCTCTTGCTATAGAAACATCAACCAAATCTTTCATAATTTGTCGACCATTAGGCTTTACTTCATAAGTCTCCCACTGAACCCAAAAATTCTTTTGTAGGTAATGAGGCAAAGTGTTCGCCCAGGTCTCAGGACATGAAACTTCAAAATACTTATCACGTGGAATCGTATTGCTATAATTAAAGGCAACAATCGGTTGTATAGTTCGATCAGATCAATTGCGTGGTCCCTTGTGTTGTGTGTAGGCTTCATTTTATAATTTAAGAATTCATGGAAGATTTCATTTTTAGTGCTAATGTCTTCCTCTGAAATTATTTCCGGTCCTGACATGTTTCTGAGAAAACGAGCAACCAAAAACAAACATACCAGTGTTAGTCAAACTATATCACATGAATTTCCTCTCCATTTAATGCATATGGAAATAACTTTCCAAGATGCAATAGGTATATTCACAAGTGAATCAGTCCAACTCACTTTGGCTCCCACTTTCATAGGCTACAGGAGTTTGAACAATTCAAACATCACCAAAACACCATGAATATAGTATTAAATGACATATAAAGGTGCATATTCTTCAAAAATTGCAACCAAATAGCCACCATGTAGGTTCGTATTCAATAAATATATCATTAAATGAAGCAAAAACACACATACACACTAAAGATGACGTCAAACACTCTCGAAAACATCACCATCGTACTCAACGCGTCGAAACATGTTGGAAAACATCTTCCTGTCGCCGGAAAATGCCTCCACGCGCCGTCACGCATCGTCAGGAGACTTCCACGCGCCGTCACGCACACGCACGCGCCACCCATGCGCCGTAACGCCCTCACACGCGCTCGCACGCGCCGACAGCTGGTGTGCTGTCGTCCGACGCGTGTAACTCACGCGCAACCATCGATGCCTCCGTCCATCGGCGCGTGGTGTTCACGCGCCACAATCAGAGTTTCCTATTTCTGCGCGTAGGATGCACGCGCTACAGCCGGAACCGTCGCTTGCCGGCGCGTGTTCGTCATGCTCCACCACCGACTGGCAGTCCTCCAGCTGCTCCTGACCCGGTCCGATTCGATTCTGGTCCGGTCTGATCCTCGTTAGTTTAGTCCGGTTCAGGGTGGTCTGACTCGGTTTGACCCTGGTCCGACCCGGTCAACTCACAGCTTTTAGTAATTGCGAAAAAACCCCTGGCCTTTATCGAATTTTCCAAAACAGACCCCCAATCTTTCTGAAACTTTGCAAATATGGCCCAAGTTCAAAAATAACTTCAAAAATACATAACTTGAGTTTTACAAGGCCAAAAATTGCACAAAAAATACTGACGAACTCCTCTCGACGAGACCTATCCAGTGATATAACCAAAACATGCTTTCGTTGCACGAAAAATTTAACGAAAATTAACACCTCAAGCATACATGGTGAATAACAACGTCATATACTCATAGCCACTGGATAAAACATAATCTGCCTCATACTCACATAAATAACTCATCAATGTCACACAATACACTAATCATATAACATCAAACAAAATTAATGTGAGAATGTTTAAATTATAAAAGCAGAATACTAAACCATGAAATTCCAGAGAATAAAAAAAATGGAGTACCAACCATTGACTCTGATACCAATGTTGGAAAACTCACGTTCATAAACACACGAACCCTACACATGCATAGAGAGGAATATCTTACATCTCACCGTAGGATTGTGTTGCAGCGGAAGTAAGACGGAACGAACCGGTTGGTACTCACGTGTAAACCGTGATGTCTGGATCAAATCTCACAACACGGGATTGTGAATCAATTTCCACGATATTGTATTAACGTGGAATATAATGAACTGGGTTTGTGTTGTGTTTCAGGAGAAAGAAAAACGAGAGAGAAAGGACGCTCCACTGCGTTATGCTTTCTGCGTGTTATGTATAAGCAGTTCTGAATGCGCTTATCAAAACGTATTCTCTCACTCGCGCATGATAACTGCTTAACGCAGTAATATGATTTCCCGAGAGACAGGAGTTAATTAACTGATTCAATAACTCTCTCTCTCTCTTATTCACTCTCATATGTGGAAAATAATTATATAAATGTAATTATTATTTACAAAATGACATATACAAAACATCTACAATGGTATACCTTTCATCCATTTCATGGACACATCTCCGCATCAAAAGTTTAAAACTTTCTATTTTTATTTATATTTCGTATTTAACAAAAAAAGTGCAAAAAAAAAAAAAAATTCATTCTCCATAAATTTTCTTCATCTACAAACTTTTACACCCAATTTTTTGTACACGTACCTCCACAATGATATTATACCACAACTCTATAAACAAAATTTTCCACCTAGAATATGTACCCTTATTGAAGGTGCCCTTAAATTATATGAGATTTATTCATTCAACGAAATTTGGGCTGCTAATTTAGAAATCTTCAATCATTATCATTTAATACAAACATAATCAAGAGAAATTTTATTTTATTTAGGAATCTTCAATTATAAATCTTATTTATAGTAATTAATTGTATAATTCCTATGTATATATTTAGTCATGAAACATCACTTTTTTTCTTTTCAAATTATATTGGGGTGGTTGGGAAGACGTTTCTTGGACTTCGCCATATTATTGGAAATTTGTAAACTGAAAAATGATTGGAAATTTGTAAACTGAAAAATGAGAGTAACGTTAGCAGATTGAACTGTGTGTTCTAAAAAAAATACTCCTCATTTTATAATGTAATTCCTTCGGCCATGTATTTCTTGATCATGAATTCAAATGCACAGATATTTAAAAAAAAAAGTATATATTATATGAGTGAGTACTGTAAAATATAAAAGTGTAATTTGATGTGAAAAAAAATGGAAAAAGCTATTGAGTTTTTATATTGAGCTTTGATACGATAGAAGAATGAGTTGCCATATGAATGAGTGACTCACATACTCATTATATATATATAGTGATTTTACAACCGCTGTACATGGAAAAAATCAAATAAATATACATGAATATCAATCATAAGATTGATAATAGATTGTTTAATTGACATTGACAATAGATGTTGCTTATTTGACGGAATTGGCTATATTTAACATTGTTCAACTAACTATTATAAAATAGATATTAGGATGAATACAAATGAAAATTGTTAAGAAATAGGATATATGTAGTAGTACATGTATAATTATTTAAAAGATTAGGTAATTTATACATTAATATAAATACGCATGCAAGAGTTTAGATGATGATGATAATAAAATAAAAGGCGAAAGTGGACCAAATGTATTAATTCTAGAAAACACAGTGTACGTATTTGACACGATTTTGTGTCGAAATAAATGTGGAACTTATTCTTCATGCACGAACTTAATTAATGTCACTACCAATCAATGTAATAAAACCCCCCTACGCTACCCCAATCCCTTACCTCATATATACCTAATCTTTATTAGGCGTATTAATTAGTGTTATAATTAATGGAAATCATACTACTTCATGTAACATTTTCGCCCGCCTATGTCAAACTTAGCTACCCACTTATGGTATTTTTTATTCCACTCAATGTGCATATATGAATGTGACATAATTGGTTTTAATATACGTCGTTAATTAAAATTGTGGATCAAATATAATATTGATTGTACTTTAACATTAACATTCGGTAATTTCATTCAAAGAACTTTTCCTTTTACCCACGTTGTGTAGTTTTGATATAAAATCTAGTATTAATGAATTTCTTATATAATGTTCTAGAATATTATATAAGGATATTAATTAATGTAAAAATTAAATTAATTGCGTGTGTGATGATTGACGTTGATATCAAGCTCCATCCACTCATCGTCAAAGATAGTGAAAGATGGTCCAAATTTTTGTGATGGTCCAAATTTTTATTTACCTATTCAACATATATATAAAAATCTTTTAACAAAATAGGAACTCTAATATTAAATTGGGAGATCATGTCTTCAAATCTATATTATACACATACATACAATACTACTCCCTCTCTTTCCCAAATATTTCACTTTTTTTAATATGTATCATAAATTATTTCACACTTTACTATTACAAATAAAAGTAGTAAAAGATATACTATAATAATATATAATTTTCACATACATCAAAATATTATTCTCCATAATACTCATTTTTCACACATTTAGCAATTTTACACACATTTTAAATTAACTAAAATATTTCTTCTCTTTCTTACCTTATACTCCATAAAATTTCTTAATTGCAACAAATTTAATAAAGTTTAATATATTTATCAAATATTATTATTTAAAAAATAAATAAATTATGGGCTTCTTTCTAGAGCCTCAAAAGAAAATTGAACACGTGAAGAAGTTGTTAGGTTAGTGCTAAATTAATCTAGGAAGTCAATTCTCACAGTCACAGTCATATTTTATCACGAAGAGAAAATGAGTCATAAATTAAAGTAAGACGTGAATTCGTGGAAGCAAAAAATTCATTAAAAAAAAATATATATATTCCAACGACCAAATAAATTAAAATTAAATACATTTGTTTTCCCATTACAATCAAACATTGGTCAAATGAAACTTCCCCTTGTCCTCACGATAGTATCACTATAAAATCCATAAAGAATGCTTCTTCTCAACAGTACTGCCTTTCACGGAATTTCATTAAACTATACATGCACACATAATTACATACTATATACTATTACAAGAGAGAGAAAGAGGGAGAGAGAGAGGG
Source organism: Pogostemon cablin (assembly GCA_023678885.1). Lineage (NCBI taxonomy): Eukaryota > Viridiplantae > Streptophyta > Magnoliopsida > Lamiales > Lamiaceae > Pogostemon > Pogostemon cablin. Next base: position 596,937 of record CM042986.1, read on the forward strand.
AATGGAAGATTCTGTAAAAATGGGTTTCGTTGCAGTTTTTGCAGTTTCTGGAAGTGTAGTTTTTCTTGCCATGCAAGCCCACACTCGTCTTCTCTCCGATTTCATCAAGAAAATTGAATTCGAAATGAATAAGGGTATTTCTTGCTTCATTATACCATTTCTTTATTTATTTTTTATTTTTTCATTATAGTTTTGATTATTTGGTGTTTTTTTATGCATTATGTGCTTGCATGAATTCAGGGGCTGTGAAGCGTGAGCCAAAGAAAAAGGTGAGGTTCTCAGACGACGTGGCGGAATCGACGGTGAAGAAGAGTAGGGATCCGCCGAGAGCAGCCGCCGGAGCTAGCCGGAATACTGATGAAAAGTTTAAGGGTATGCCCCAAAATTGGCAAGCTTTGTACAAAGGGATTTTACAACATAGGAGGGGTACTAATAGGAGTAATTAAAGGAATCTTTAATTTGTTCATATCTTTTATTTATTTTGCCGTGTATTTATATTCCATATATAAGTCCCATAAATTGTGGAGTTTGTTATAATCACTCTTCTATATGTATTGATATTCTCCATCACTTGATACATTTTATTAGAATAAGTCTTCAATTATATATTTATGTATTTCGTCTTAGCCAAATTCAATCGATCAAGACTTGGAAATGAAATTCTTTTGTTATTCATACTATATGAGAAATTTGAGGGCTTGCATGTAAATGTATTTGTACTTACATTTATATTTTCAATTAATTAAGCAATAATTTTTTCTATTGATTTTTTTTTAAATCGGGATTCGTTTCCAAAAAGAATTTAACTTGAGTCACTCACCTTGGTGAGGAGCCTAGTAACTAAACGAGCTAGCACACCTGATTTCTATTGATGATCTATTTTAATCGATGAACTAATGTTAAAGAATATATTCAAGGCATTTACTATATAATTTAGAAATTTAAAAATTAATTAAGCTTGTGGACATACAAGTGAGATTTTATGCAACACTTCTGTGTATGATATTTTATTTTTTGCGACATTTATTGTATTACTGATACGTGGAAGAGATGACGAATTAACTCAGATACTCAGGGTTTATACTTTTTTAATGACTTAGTTCTTACATCTCTCTGTTATTCATTGACATATTGAAATTTGAACAAGCTGAAATATTTATGTAATTCTCATAAAGGAGTAAGTCTTTTATAATAAATATAATGTAAGGTATGTTATATATTATGTGTGATGTCAAGTGCGTGTCAACACTGAAATTACAGTGTAGTTTGAGATTATTTGGTCTAAGTTTTTTTTTTTTTTTAGTATGAATATTGTGACAATTAAACTAGGAAATTAAGAATTTGTTTATGAAATTGATGGAGTAAATTGAGTCATCGACTACCATTATTAAAAAAAAAATAATAATAATAAATAAATAAAGTTACGCTTAATGACTAAAGCGTAGATCAAGTTGCACGACTACACTAAACGACTTCGTTTTCTCCATCGGAGGAGGAATGGTGATTGGGCTCAAGGATTTGAACATTCATAGGCCTTTATATGATATGGCCCAAATGATATGGATTTTGTGCCCACAGAAACGACTTCATCACAAATACCGCATAGTAGTATTATTTTTCTAAATCAAACACAGGCTTATTTTATTTTCATTTATTAAATTAACTTTTCAAGTCCAACAAGTTTAGTAATAAGCTAATCAATATTGTAAGAAAATAATTTTTGAGCAAATAAGCTGACATAAGGTCACAACCCAAACCATTTCTTATTCATTAGATCAAAACTATTTTAATTCTAGTTGTTAGATTATATTAATTTGACCCATCTTGCATATAACCGTTTCACATTAGTTAATATTTTTTATACATATTAATATTATGTGTAGATATCCCTTTTAATTTAGGAGTCACGTCCTCCAGGGGAAAATAAAATAAATATTAAAAAATTGTAATATTTGAAACCTACTGGATTTTAAACACGCGTTTGGCTGTAGTTGTAATTACGTGATGATAACCATTAAATATCCCATTTCATTGTCACACTTGCAACAAACCAAACACCCGTGCCCGTTATTGCCAAACAAATCTCAAGGTAGAATACACCATGACGGTTTTTGTTTTTTATTTTTATTATTTATTATTTATTTTAAATTGAAAGTATACGTGAAGCATTATTTATTATTGCTTGGCTTGTTATAAAACTTATATATGACTTGACAGACTTGTTAATCTTTCTTCAATCAATCGTCTAATTATTTTAAAAAATAATAAAAAATCAATCGTCTAATTAATCATGTTATCGTAAGCATGCTTTGTCGAACAATAATTATAATATGCATTCATAGATATTGAGGAAGACATGAAATATGTCAAAGGAAATAAAGATTAACATAATTATAATATTATGAAACAAATTAATTTTATAATATAAAACGCTGCGTTTACGCAGTAAATATTGGGGCTGCATTTTTTGTTCACACCTTCTAAGAATTTGTTTAAATTGAAAAAACTTCGAATAATATTAATACTAATATAAGGACATAGCTCATGTGGTAGAGGAGAGGGTGTAAAGGCCTTCCAATTGAGCTTTGTTGCTGCACAATCCGCGGGCAGATGTGTAATTGATTTCACGTGTACATGTAACGTGGTATAAAATAGCTGAAAATAATTTAGCGTTGCATTACATTACACTACCATCTTTAAATCCGCATTCATTCACCCACACAACATTCTCCAACCTCCCTCTCTACATCCCTCATCTTTATTTTTAGAGCTGAAAACCAGGGAAACCGTTGAGCTCATCACTTGAATTTGTCAAAACTACTTCAAATTTCAATAAATCTCCCCGATAATCGGACTATTCCTCAATTTATCCAACAAAATACACTCCACCACAATTGTAAAGCTAATTTCTGGCTAACCCGCCGCCGTGTTTACGCTGTAGCACGGCCGACGACTACCGCTTTCTCCCTTCTCCGACAATGGCACATCTTCCTCGCGCCTGCTCCTCATTTATCCACTCTCTTTGACCATTTCCAGGTTCGTAATTCATACAATTTTGTTTCATTTGAAACGGATCGAGGGTTTCGGTTTCAAATTGCATTCTCTAATTGGTTGTTACAGAGGTGCGATTGATTGTTGGTGAAGGAAAAGATACAGGGGGAGAAAGGGGAATTTTGATTTGTTCCAAAATTAAAAAAAATGACGAAACAATTCGTGCTGCGTTCGACGCCGTCGGGGGTTGTACGAAGGCAGCCGCTGCTGGAGAGCCAGGGGTACTCGTCGCGGGGCAGCATGAGGAGGGTGAGCATGGCGGAGGTGGCAGGGGGAACGGCGGCGGATTGCGCTGCGATTTGCTGCTGCTGCCCGTGCGGGCTGGTCAACCTCCTCGTGCTGGCGGTGTACAAAGTTCCGGCGGGGCTTTGCCGGAAGGCGCTGCGGAAGAAGCGGCACGGGCGGTTGGTAAAGAAGGGGGGGCTTCCGCCGCGGAGGTGCGGCTGCGACGAGGAGTTCTTCGAATTGCACCCTATAGATAGCCACGTCAGCATGGTGTCTGCTCTGGAATCGTTGCCGGAGAACAGGGAAGTGATTGAGCTTGATAAGGAGATGTGGGAGAAGTTCTATGGCGCTGGATTTTGGAGGAGTCCATCTCAAAGAAGTGATCTCTCTGCCTTCTCAACCCACTAAATTACTCCATTTAATTACTGGGAAGGGAAGAAGAAAGAATTATTATAGTTTTATTATTATTATTATTGCATATAATTATGAATATTTAAATACACTCTTCACTGCTACATTAATGGTAGAGAATTGGCTTCATTTGTGGTAGCAATTTTTTCCAATCTGGAAAAAGAACAAACAAGCTGATTTTGGAAATATATAATGGTGTAGAGAGGATGATGAAATATCACAGTTTTGATGCTTTCGGAATAGTTTGTTTGGTATTTCGATTAGACAGTATGTTTATTGTTTACACTTTACAGTGAAATCCAGGGATATACTTCTTTAATTAGTTATATTACAAGTGACGATTTCTTGATCGCTACCTTTTCATTTATTAATTATTGTTTCAAACTTGTGTTCAACCGTTCTTCTTTGGATCTTATTGATGCAACAAATAGACTTTTATAATTAGTATTATTTTTCGTATGACACTAATTAATTAAATTGAAAGGATAGTAGCAATAGAGGAACAAATTCACGAACACTTTGTCTGAAAATTTGAATATGCAAAACATTTTTTTTTTAAGTCCTACTCGTAAATTTTATGAGCTGGACTCTTGTAAAGCCTTGTAAACTACATAAGTGTTTATGAAATTTTATACTTATATTCTACTGATAGCAAACCACATTTGTTGTTTAGTTCCATAATGAATTCCATCACAAAAAATAAAAGAACTTATTATTCTATAATTTTAAAATAAATATTTTTCTAAAATGTCTATCAAGTCACTTGATAGATGATACATATAACAAATTTATAATTTATTTATTAGGCAAAAAAAAACTGCAATATCTTATAAAATAAAAGTTAATCACAAAAGTTTCATAACCTCCATATCTATTGCATGCAATTTAAAGGGGTCAAAGGGGAGTATAAATTTTATTTTAATACGGAAATATATTTTGTGAAATGTCCTTTCTCATGTATATTTTGAGTGAAACATCAAAATCTTGTAAATTCAATTCATGCATAGTAATGCAACAATATTAAGAGGTTAATTTGAGCAAGGTTTGACTAGATTTGAGTCACGCCAATAATAATAATTATTGTTGGAAGAATTAATGGAATGTTTGTACTTTAGGAACCGAATGGTAGTCTTGGTTAATTTCCAAGGGTTGGAGCTCAGGTGATTACAAAGGAAGAAGAAAGAAGAGTGACACCACATTCATTATTAACTAATGGTCCCTCTTCTTTCCATACTTGTACTTGCTTGTTTCCACAATAAAGTACATCTAACTTTTTACTTCCACAGCTTCTTCTGTCACCACATTCATTATTAACTAATCTCTCCCTCCAAGTTGACACACTTTCTTTTTTGGTTTGTCCATTAAAGTTGACACATTTTCTTTTTATTATATGAGACCCACACCAAAACAATTAATTTATTCTCATGCCCACATACCACCTCTAATACAACTACCCACTATACATTAAATGTTATTTATCTCACCTCACTTTACTTCACTTTACATTAAATTATTATACTCTTTAATTTCCGTGAAAAAAAAAAGTGCTAACTTCTCCGGGACGAAGGGAGTAATTAATTTAATTTGAAGCATATACATTAGTTTTTTTTTAACCAAGTGCATACATTAAGTTAAATCGAATTACATTACAATAGATCATGACATGTTAAAGACATTTTTTAAGTTTATTAACACAATCTCTATTTCTTCGTGGTTATACCAATACATTTTGTGCATTAAATCTCCACAAATGAGGGTGTTTCCAGCTCTAATAGAAACGGTTGTTCTTGCAATCTTCCTTAATTTTTTTGAATTCTCAATTATCGGTGTCGATGTTGGTGTCATGCATTCTTGCAAGAAACAAGTTTATCCATTATCCTGCAGTTTATGCCCCTATTTTATATGATGTCTTTCTTTTGTCACAAACTTATAGGTTTAAAGGGTGTTTTCAGTAGTCTGGTTACCAAAAATTTTGTTGCCTACAATTTTACTAATTTCGCTAAGTATAGTAATGTTGTTAGTAATGTCACTTGGAATGTCATGCCAATTTCATTTTTCAATAAGTGATATTAATATAAGTTTTTTTTAAAGGAAAAAAACAAAACGATCTTTGTAATTTGTTAAACAAAAATTGTTTTAGTATTTAACGCTTTTTTTTTTGAGTTACCTAGCAATCATTTTTATATAAAAATAAAACTTAAACTTAAGATTAGAGTAAGAAATTACCATTTGTTTTTAAACAAAGTCTAGAAGGTAATTATGTGAGACGAGTTGTGAAACGGATTGATCTATTGTTAAAGGAAGCTTATTTTATAAGTAAAGTATGTTAATTTGTAGTTAAAATATATTTTATTAAAGTATAGATAATCATAAATTAGAATATATTTTTAAAGTATTATGATATGATTCACTACAGTTATATTTTAATTACTAATAATATATTTTATTTATATAATAACTATACCTTAACGAAATCCGTTTCGCAATCAGTCATACATCAACCTATCTCACAGTATCAATTGTTTTTATTAACTGGGTATGGGTCATTAATTGAGTATAAAATAAATAAAAAATGAGAAAAAAAGAAGAAGCTGTTATTAAAATTTTTGTGGAGGGAAAAAATAAAATCCACGCCATCCCTATAAAAACATCCGAATTCTCTCCAAATTCCCCCCTCCTACAAAATCGTGAGGCTAATTCATGTCCTCAAATGGAGGTATATACTATATTCTGCTTGAATCTTGGAAACTGATGGGTGTCTTTTGCAATTCGTGACTCATTTTCGTTTCTGGAACTCTTCTCTTTTTCTATGGAGGTAAGCTATCACTTTGAAGATTTTTGTAATCGTAAACATAGCGTACGATTTTTGGTATTCGCAATTTAATTATCGAAAGCTTGATCGACTCTATATATCTGGACGGATTTCTTATTTCGCTTGTACAATAATGCAATTTGTGAAGGAGATGACTGTTGCGTATTGCCGAAGCTAATTATAATAGTTTCATGATTTAGGTTTTTTTTTTTTTTTTTTATTTTGTTTATGGTGGGTTAATTTTTTCCCTCTTTTAAATTCTATCCTTGATTTTTAGGTTCCAGGAATGAATGAGGTCAAGAAGCCTGGGAAAAATATTCCATTAGCTTCCTCTTTTATGGATGGGGGGTTTCAGGATGCATGCGATGATTCTTGTAGCATATGCCTTGATGACTTCTGTGATAGCGATCCTCCCACGGTGAAGTGTTTGATAGAATGATTGAATTGCATTGTTATATTTTCTACAACTTCTAAATCAATATTAATCATGTCTTATTTACATGTAGGTGACAACTTGCAAGCATGAGTTCCATCTCCATTGCATTCTTGAATGGTATGTGTGTCTAGTGATTTTGGAATTTCAGAACTTAGTTATGCTGCAACTTTCTTTGGCCACAGGCTGATTATAATTCTCAACGACTTGGTATTTAAATGAGGTAGTTTGCTGCACTAACTATGAGGACCTTGATATTGTGTCATTACTTGAACACATAGGAAATGATTCAATAAATTGGAGGACCTCCCCTTCCCCACAAATGGAAAATAAAAAAGTGAACAAAAATCTACTTTTCCAGTGACATTAATAACCTGATCTTTTAAGTTTAATTTCCTTTGAGACCCTTACTAGTACTTGACAATCTTCTCATCAATATGTTCTTCCATTTATATTTGAAAAGGATGGGGGGGACCGGTGATGATGTCTGACTTATTACTGCAGTCTGCAGCTAATAATTCAGAAGAACACATGTAGAATTGATTTTCCCACCATATATCTCTGCTTTTATAACAGTACCATGATTTTGAGCTTAAATTTTTCTGTTGTTACGGAACTTGTGGATGATCAATTATCTGTATCGCATTCTAAGGAGTATTGTTGTGAGATTTTGATCCATGTGCCTCAGAGAGTTGTCATAACAATTGTATTAGCATGATGAGTGCGAAGACTTAGTTAGGGAAGCTTAAAACTATTATCTTTGGAGAGTACTGTTTTAAGGAAGAAGAATTGAAATTACTGTTTTCGTTTATGATTAGGTGCCAGAGAAGCTCTAATTGTCCAATGTGTTGGCAAAATATCAGTCTGAAAGATCCTTCCAGGTTGACCGTCTCTGTATTGTATTTTTGAAATATTTCTCATTATTCTATGACTATCAGTGGTAACAGACTTTATGATATTATGCCAGTCAAGAGTTGCTTTTGACTATAGAACAGGAGAGAAGATATAGGTCCATTCCACCAAGAAATGAAGCAATGTTTCAAAATCCCTCCTTTGGGGATTTTGAATTACAACATGTCAGTCTTAAACCTTTACTTTTTTACAATTTACCTGGTATTTCTGTTTTGAGCTATCTTCTGCTGCAGTTTTCTGCAGGCATGAATGATTCTGGACTTGAGGACCGGATTATACAACATTTGGCAGCTGCTGCTGCAATGCAGAGGCCTCGCCACATTATAAGGAGGGATGGCTCAGGAAGTCGTACGTCTGCTCATGCTCGTTCACAGATTACAGTGTTCTCAGCAAATTCTAATGCACCTCTTCTACTGTTTCAGTTTTGGCTTCCCTAGCTTCTCGTGGAGCAGAACATGAGTCAGCTGCAGCAACAGTAATCAGTCCATCACCTCCATTAACATCACCTTCTAATCAAACCGATCAAATTCCAGTTTCATCTGGTGGATCACCAGTCATGTCAGCAGCTTTCCAAGGAACAACTAACGATAATAGGTGTTTGCTCCTTTCTGAGCTCTCTATTCATTATTAAAAAATAAAGTCAAATGATATTATTGTTTAATTGTCCACTGATTTTACTTTTAATTATCTATATCTCAAAGCTTCGCTAGTGAGTCTTCCTCATCAAATAATGACAGAGCCGGACCTTCAGATTTCCAGTCATTCTCAGACATGTGGAGATCTAGACTCAGTTCAATTTCAATGAGGTATGAGTCCTGTATTGGGAAATTCAAGTTAATATTCTTGTCTTATTATAATAGGGCTATTTTATGTTGCTTTTGAATTCTAAACTATACATGTATTGTGATCATGCTTAGGTACAAAGAGTCGATTTCAAGAAATGCAATCGGATGGAAGGAGAAGCTGTTTTCTCGAAGCCCTTCCATGGCAGATATTGGTTCTGAAGTCAGAAGGGAGATCAGTGCTGGAATTGCTACTGTATCCAACATGATGGAACGGCTTGAAATAAGGGATAACAACAGAGCTGGTCGTGTTCCAGAACCAAATAATGTAGTGGAATCTTCGGTTCTCGGACAGAGCAACCATAATAACAGGGAAACACAATACGAAACACCATCAAATGTTAGTAATACTACTACATCCACCAGTTAAGTCAATTGATGCTATTTATAACAAGATGCAAAATCCTCAGCATTTCATAAGGTTAGTTGTCCTACTTCTTTTAACTACCCTTATTACTCTTTATGGTGCTGGTATGATCTGACAATCAATTTTTTTCTCTTCCCAAAGGTGGACACATTCACAGCTTCACTTTGAGCACAAGGTATTTGTTCTTCACAGCAGATGCTAACATTCTGAAATTGGACTTTTAATACGTGTACAGGTCGTTGATTGTTTTGTAGTTACACGTGTCATCTATCTAAGCCTTTGAAATGCGAAGTGGAACCTAAAACTGCAACATGTGAATTTTTACCAATGTTGAGAGCTACCAAACTTCAATGCTTTTTCACTAATGCAATTTGCTAAGTAGTTGGCTGTGATCTTATTTCAATGATCATTGCCACGAGTAAGGTTGAAGGGTTTGTGTTCTTGAATCACCCTTCACGACATTGTAACCTTTCTTTGAGTGATTTTTAAATCTACCACTGTCGGAATGAATAAGATTCCTTAGTTGATTTTTCTGGTCTTACCTAAAATATGGGTGGATCTCAATCGCCCTACAACTTGAAATTAATCCTACAAATTACAAAATATACATGTCAAAAGATAAATTTATTTTAAAAACTTTGATACTTACATTTTTTTTTTTAGATTGCTAATAAGATGCAAATATTTAAAGTTAAAAAATAAATAAATTTTTTTAAAGCATATCTAAGAGTTGAAAATATAAATTGGGCCATGGTCCATAGGCCTCTTGCTATTTCAGGTCCATTAACTTTAGTTTAAAGTATACGTTTTATATTTTCATCGTATTACACTGGGCCCTGTTTCAACGTTCTCTCTCAACTACATTTTATGTGAGCCAGAGACCAAGTGAATACATTTTACAGGACTATTTAACACATAATTTATTTATTTTTATTGAATATGAGTGCGTAATTATTTTAGTTTTTTTATCAGAAATAATTTCATTAAAAAAATTTGAATACAAGGATAAACTGAGTACATGAACAAGAGAAAACAAAAATAGGTACATTGGAGACATAAACAACATCCAAAACTAGCAAACTGAACCCAACTTCAACATATAATATGAGTGTAGTATATTATGTAAACTTCTTCAATAATAAGTATAAATGCTACTCTGTAAAAAATTGGACAGTAAATAAAAAAGAAAATTTAAAAAAGGAAAACGAATAATTATATATGCCAAAGGAGGAGATATTAATACAAAATTGTTAGGCATCTTTAGGATTAACCTAGATTAATTGTGTTTTACCTACTTTTCTTGTATCAATCAACTAGGTCTTATATATGTAAACCAACAAAATGGATGTTAAATACTCTCTCCGTCCCGAACTTATGTTCACCGACATTATAGATACGTAGTTTAAGAAAAGTTACTTTTTGACCAACTTTATTGACTTTTAAGGGGTATTGTTGTATTTTTAGATAATAAATAAATTATAAGGTATGTTATGTGTGTTAGGTGAAAGTGATATTTTTGAAATTAAGATAACTTTTGAGGTTATTGGTTAATGTGAAGTTTCTTTTTTTGGATTGTGAACATAAGTTTATGATGGACGAAAACGGAAAGTGTGAACATAAGTGTGGGACGGATTGAGTATATCAGTGAGGAATATTAAATCAAACATTTCTTCATATTAAATGTGAATAGTTTAATCATTTAAATAAAATCTCATTTATGATTTTAGAAAAAATTAGGATGAGGAGAATATGAGTATTTAATTTATTAATTAATCAATATGCTTATATTTAATACTAAAAAAAATAGTTTGTTTATCACAATTTCCATAGAAAAATGCATCATTTTAAGGATTGAAGAGAGTATTATAAATAATTACTACTCCATATCTCAATGATAAATACTCACGCGAACTAGGTGAATTCTAATTTTACAGAATTACTTTTAATATATATAAAAATTATAATTTTTATATTTTGTTAAAATTAATAATATTTTTCATCTCTTTAAAAAATAATTTTTTATTATTTATTAAAAATAAATTTACAAAAATAAAAGTGAATGTAAGTCGGATTAAAAAAAACACTCTCATTTGTAAGATTATTATGGCCTAGTGCCATTAATAATTAAATATAGTATTTATTATGATCAAATATCTTAAATAAAAATATGATTTAAATAAATGATATTTATGAGATAAATAAGGTCATATATTGATATATATTTATGGACAAAATCACATTGACAGCATGTGATTTGATAAAGATCCACTGCTATTCAGATTTGGTCCTCTCTCCACCTATAAAATTTGATAAAGATCCACTGCTATTCAGATCTGGTTCTCTCTCCACCTATAAAAGAAGAGACACAGTTTTATGAATTATCTATCACATTAAGTTGTACGTATCATCCATAAAGAAAAGGGATGATGAGAGATAAATCAGTTTCAAATGATGAGAGATAAATCAGTTTCAAGATGAGGAGATAGAAACAGTTCCCATTGTAGGAATGTATCAAAGGAGGACCACCAACGACGTCTCAAGGTATGTCTTCTAATTTTTATTACGTCTCAAGGTATGTCTTCTAATTTTTATGTCTTCTAATTTTTATTATAAGGCGTCGAAATTTTTACGAACATTTAAGATCCATGTCAATTCATAAATTAATTGTTTATGAATTTATGCTTATATAATTATTATCATTATCCCCTGTGCAATTTGAATAATTTAATTTTTTCTTGTTTAAAATATATTGTGGCCAACCTTTAAATAATAAAAACACCCTTCACAATAAATTTAAATTTTAAAATTACTTAAAAAAATAATTTTGATAAAAAGAATTTATATTTTCATTCTAATCGACATAAAAATGCGAACACCTTATGGGAAGGAAAAGCTGCGTATCCGTCTAAAGACAAAAATGGCCCTAATCGGTCACTTGACTACCGACAGTGGCCAATTGGCGAATCGAAGTATGCCAGGTCATCTTTGGGGGTTGGTAAGCATATCACTAGCGCGTGAGAACACGCACATCAAATCGCACTACCACACCACCAAATATGTACTCAAGTCAGCGTTAAAATTAGTAAAAAAATTAGTGGAAATGCAGCGTAAGGCTATTTGTATTTGGTATCAATCAGACTCAACAAGGAGAAATTGATATACCCTACCCACCTACACCCACCCACCCAACCAACTCCAGGGGTCTATGATTTATTTTCTCTATAAATAAGCCCATTCACTCATCTCCTAAACTCGCGTCTTGCCCTTCTCTACACCTCTACTTCCAACTCTCGCGTTGTTCGCCTCTCCATTCCTAAGAGTGCGCTTCCTACTCTCTTTTAGTGTCAATGCAGTTGCTTAATTATGATTAATATTGATAAATTCTCAATTTGTTGTGATTTTTAAATTGTTTTTTTTTCATTTTTTATAGTTCCGAAAATTTGTGTAAATATCGAACTGCACCGTTGAAGTTTCTTCATTAAATCGGTTAGATCTGTTCGTAATATCTTGTTCCTCATTGCGTGATCTGATGAAGTTTAATGCTGTTTAATTATTCCTTGTTTTGATCTGATTCTGTATTGAATTGTGACTTTTCTCTTAAAAATGAATGTGTTGCTAACATGGCATTCGAAACGACACATCATTGGGTGGTGATTTAGCTTGATTGTTGTGAGGATAAGCTTCGAATGGTAGATTTCGAAGTGGAGCTTTTAGATCTGGATTTGGAATTAGATCTGAGATGAAGGGGCTATTCACTGTCTTGAAGTCATTTAAAACTATCTGCATTGTGTCGAACTTTCGTTTTATCAACATGTATTGAATTCTGTCCTTGGATCTGAATTTTTTTTATTCTTGAAGTTGTGGATCTGAGTGGTTCATGCTTAGTATTGAATTTTTGAAAATTTCTTTGTCACCTTATCTCATCTTGCCTGCCACGGTTAGTGAGCTAATATAGGAACCATTTAATGTGAATTTGATTTGATTTGCGTTTATTGATATCGTATAGGATTATTATAAGATAATGATAGTCAAACCAACTGTAAGTAAGAAATGTTTCAGATTATTGAGATTCACGTAGGTTAAGAACTTGCTGGATTACTGACATCTAAATGCTGTTTGAGATTAGAGATTAGTATATGAAGAGTGTATTATGTTAGATTTTCAAACTGATTGCATGCTATTCCTGGATATTTATATGGATGTGATGTAAAAAGTGTTTTTCTGTCTTATAAACATGTTTATCTGATTGATTGATATTTATATCAGAAGAATGGCGTCACATATTGTTGGATATCCCCGTATGGGCCCCAAGAGAGAGCTAAAGTTTGCTCTGGAATCTTTCTGGGATGGCAAGAGCGGTGCTGAGGATTTGGAGAAGGTTGCAGCTGACCTTAGAGCATCCATCTGGAAACAGATGTCTGATGCTGGGATCAAGTACATTCCCAGCAACACATTCTCATACTACGATCAGGTGCTTGATACAACAGCGATGCTCGGTGCTGTTCCCACAAGATACAATTGGACTGGTGGTGAGATTGGCTTCTCCACTTACTTCTCCATGGCCAGAGGAAATGCCTCTGTTCCTGCTATGGAAATGACGAAGTGGTTTGATACCAACTAGTAAGTGATGGATCAGTCTACTCAAAAGTTTGTCTTTCTTCATTTGTTTAGCTATCTAATTATGCTGTTCTTTTATTTTTTTCTTCTTCTTTGAAGCCACTTCATTGTACCTGAACTGGGACCTGATGTGCAATTTTCATATGCTTCCCATAAGGCTGTTAATGAGTACAAAGAGGCTAAAGCGGTAATTTATTTTTTTGAAAATCTTACAGTATTATGAACTGTAATATAATAGCATTAATTGTCTTTAAACACACATTGGAAATCAAATTTCTAAGTTGTACTTGCTTGTAAATGTTTGTATGGGATTTGTTTACCTACTCATTATGAGTTTCTTGTTCTTTCATGCAGCTTGGTGTGGATACCGTTCCAGTACTTGTTGGCCCTGTTTCATACTTGCTTCTCTCTAAACCTGCCAAGGGTGTGGACAAGACTTTCCCTCTCCTTTCTCTTCTTGAAAAAATTCTACCAATCTACAAGTAAGGATATGAATTTCTGTGCTAAGTAACATGATCTCATCAATCAGATCACCTTCATATTTTAATGTATAATAATATCCTTGCAGGGAAGTTATTGGGGAACTGAAAGCAGCGGGTGCTTCTTGGATCCAGTTGGATGAACCCACCTTAGTGTTGGATCTTACATCTCACCAGTTGGAAGCATTCACCAAGGCATATGCTGAATTGGAATCAACTTTATCTGGCCTTAATGTTATAATTGAGACCTATTTTGCTGATGTCCCTGCGGCTGCATTCAAAACACTTACCTCACTGGTTGGAATCTCTGGTTTTGGCTTTGATTTGGTTCGTGGAACCCAGACCCTTGACTTGATCAAGGGTGGTTTTCCTTCTGGAAAATACCTCTTTGCTGGAGTTGTTGATGGGAGGAACATCTGGGCTAATGATCTTAGTGCATCTCTAACTACCCTGCAGACCCTTGAAGGCATAGTGGGCAAGGGTATATTAGACAACACTTTTCTTCTATGTTTTGAGATGTTTTCTATGGTTGGTTAGTTAATCTTTAACGTTATTTTTCTGCAGACAAGCTTGTTGTGTCCACCTCCTGCTCACTTCTCCACACTGCTGTTGATTTGATAAATGAGAATAAGCTCGACCAAGAAATCAAGTCATGGCTTGCATTTGCAGCACAGAAGGTTGTTGAAGTGAATGCACTGGCCAAGGCATTGAGTGGTCAAAAGGATGAGGTATATGTTGTACATAACTGTTAGAACTTAATTTCTTGCTGAAAGTCCTCTTTTTGTGTTAAATTTGATGTAATTAACTGTTAAGCAGCCCATTTTTTTGTTATTAAATTTTGGGTTCATTATGATAGTCTCTATATTACATCTGATGGATATTCTTTATTTTTCAGGCGATCTTCTCTGCCAATGCTTCTGCTCAGGCTTCTAGAAAATCTTCTCCTAGGGTGACTAATGAAGCTGTTCAAAAAGCTGTAAGTAGATTATTTCTTTGTAATTGTGTTTATTTTGTTTTTCCACTTGTCTTTTCTGCTGGACTGCCTTGCTTATGAGAATTTTTCTCTTTTGTTCAACTAGGCTGCTGCTTTGAAGGGTTCTGATCATCGTCGTGCTACAAATGTTAGTGCTAGACTTGATGCTCAACAAAAGAAACTCAACCTTCCAATCCTCCCAACCACCACCATCGGTTCATTCCCTCAGACCGTTGAACTCAGAAGAGTGCGCCGTGAATACAAGGCGAAAAAGTGAGTGGTTTTGCCTATTCTTGTCTTTTTAATCTGAAACTGTTGATAGTGGAAATATTCTTTCGTAGGATCTCTGAAGAGGAGTACATCAAGTCTATCAAGGAGGAGATTAACAAGGTTGTCAAGCTTCAGGAAGAGCTTGATATTGATGTTCTTGTTCATGGAGAGCCAGAGGTGAGCTGCCAATTAGATTTCTAGCCTGTTTATCGTGTTGGTAATTTCGGTAACGATAAGCTAATAAGCTTGCGAATGTTTTATAAATCAATACAGAGAAATGATATGGTTGAGTACTTTGGTGAACAATTGTCTGGTTTTGCCTTCACCGCAAATGGGTGGGTGCAATCCTACGGATCTCGTTGCGTGAAGCCCCCTATCATCTATGGTGATGTGAGCCGACCCAACCCAATGACCGTTTTCTGGTCCACCACTGCTCAGAGCATGACCAAGCGCCCAATGAAAGGAATGCTTACTGGCCCCGTCACCATTCTCAACTGGTCTTTTGTACGAAACGACCAACCAAGGTACCGTATCTTATGCCTTGTTCACAGAAGGTGGATGTTTTTGTTGTCAGTTATTACAGCTAAAACTTGTTTGATTATTCCTTGCAGGTTCGAGACCTGTTACCAGATTGCACTGGCCATCAAGGATGAAGTTGAGGATCTTGAGAAGGCAGGCATCACCGTCATCCAAATTGATGAAGCTGCGTTGAGAGAAGGGCTGCCTCTGCGTAAATCGGAGCATGCTTTCTACTTGGACTGGGCAGTCCATTCGTTCAGAATCACCAACACGGGGATCCAGGACACCACCCAGATCCACACCCACATGTGCTACTCCAACTTCAATGACATCATCCACTCCATCATCGACATGGATGCTGATGTGATCACAATTGAGAACTCACGTTCGGATGAGAAACTGCTGTCGGTGTTCCGTGAGGGAGTGAAGTACGGAGCAGGAATTGGGCCGGGTGTGTACGACATCCACTCCCCCAGGATCCCATCGACAGAGGAGATAGCAGACAGGATCAACAAGATGCTTGCGGTGCTGGAAACCAACATCCTGTGGGTGAACCCCGACTGCGGTCTCAAGACTCGCAAGTACGGAGAGGTGAAGCCTGCCCTGGAAAACATGGTTGCTGCTGCCAAGCTTCTCCGAACCAACCTTGGCAGTGCTAAGTGAGCACCCCCCTATCAATGCACTTCTTTTATCTCCTATTCCGTTTCTACACTTAAAAGAGAAAGTATTGCCTTATCATGGATGAAATAACTTTGGTCCCGGAGATCATTTTCTACTTGTAGAATCGGGTTTTTTTTTATTTTTTTTATTTTCTCAAGTTTCTGTTTTTATATTTTTGTTGTATTTTTGTATTTCAAGGAATTTCGGTTAAGTTTAGCATATTATTGTTTACATTTATTTTTAAAAATGGTATTTTGATCCTTGCTGAAAAAATTTATGGAATGGTTGTATGAAAAATTATCGTATTCTGTTATAATATATGAGAATGTGCAATAATCTATACTTGAGTTTTAATTTAAAGTCACAACACCAAATTTACTAAGCTCCAATCTGACAAAGAGAGTTATTTACGTACTCGTGAAAAACAGAATCACTTCTAAATTTAATGCATGACAATTTGAACCGATATCTAAAACTTTAATAAATGATTTTGTTGTGGTAAGTGAAGAGCTTAATTGAAATGTGGGTATATTAAAAGCTTGTTGCAAACTTCACTGGTAGAGCTGTTAAGTGAAACAAACTACTCGAAAGTTCGGCTCGGCTCGTGACTACTCGAGCTCGAGTTCGAGCTCTCCTTATGCTCGTTTTCTTAACGAGTCGAGCTCGGCTCGTTAAGACTCGATTATTTTAATAATAATTATAATAAATAATAATAATATAATAAATATTAAATAAAATAATAAATATAAGATATATTTATTATATTTATTAAAACTCGGCTAGATAAGCTCGATAAGACTTGATAAACTCGACTCGATTTGCTTAACGAGTCAAATCGAGCTCGAACTCGACTTGGCTCGAAAAATACTCGAGCCGAGCTCGAGTATGCAGTACTCGAGCTCGCTCGGTTCGAATAACAGCTCTATTCACTGGTGCAAAAACAAATACTCCAGGAACTTAACACCATTTTTCCTAATACGATAAATGTCGCAATTTTCTTTTTTATCAGTAAAAGTTTACTTTAAAATTCAATAAGCAAAGAGATAAGAGGATTACCTACATGGCTACATCCATGAATAATATAATTAAGTTGGGATACAATTATAATATAGCCTAATAAATACTTAAAACCAATGTACTTATTCTCAATCCAACTCATAGGATCATATAATCAATCATGTGTTGCATGTTTTACTCAAAATCTCCAAGTCAAAATATATAAATAAATACTCCTCTTCATCACTGTGTCGGGGCGGGGTTTTCGAGGTGAGCAATGTTGGGTTAAGTTTCTAAATATATGGAGGAGTCCAATATCCAACAAGGTTGTAAAGTCCAAGTAGGCCCTTGATGTTATCTTACCCTAGAAGATATTGAAGGAAGAAGAGGAAAAAGTGGGCAAAAAACATAATTCACGTTTTGAGAGAATTCAAGAGCGCAATAATATTGCAGAGGTTAGATTCGGAGTTTCAATCGTCGAATTTAGTTGAAATTTTATTAGCACGTTCGGAACTTGTGAAACCATATTCTGAACGGTAAAAATTGTGATTGAAGCTTTGAATTGACGAGAATATGCCGATAAACCCAATAGGCAATTCCACCTTTATCGTACCTATCTCCAACTCAAACTATAGAAATGAGTAAATTAGAGAGAGCGAGCGCTATTACCAATTTACCGTTTGTATAATTAATAATTAAATTAATTATAGCATCTTGTTATAAGCCTGTGAAAAGTACCCTCAACTTCTTTTACCCCTGAGGGAAATTATTAGTAAATTCCATTCCTTATTCATTTTCGGATTTTAAATTTAGGTTTTGATTTTCTAAAACTCACATCCAAATTTTAAAAACCTCCCCTATATATACCTACTACATTCTCTCTCTTCAATTAATACACTTTCTCTCTTTATCTTTCCTCTCTCATTTAACTTTTTAAATAAATTAATACATTGATTTGACATAAAATTAAAATTTACCATACTCAAAATTCAAAACAAATATAAAACCCACTATTCATAATTTTCAAATCTCACGTAATCCTAAATCAAACATTACCCAAAACTTCCCCAAATCCAGTTATTTAGTATTCATAATTTGAAGTGGAAGATTGTATTGGGCTGGGCTTTGTTAAGGTAGGTGTAGATAAATGTGTTGGGTAGTGACGAGCCCAATGGATAAATATATCTCCGCCACACTCGACTCTGGTTTTTCCGGCAGCCGAACCCTTCCAACCGGCACGCATTTTATGGTTGCTACTTAACTCTCTAAATACTTCCTTTCTTTTCTTGCAAAGATTCAACTTTCAATGCTACCGTTTTTACCCTGTGAAACACCTGATGATTTTATTTTCGCTTTCTTCCATATATTTTCAGGATTTTGTTTTTATCTCACTGGTAAGAATTTTGTTTTTAATTATTCTCTCTCGTCAATTGCTCCAACTACTTACGATCACCAGTTTATCCATTAACGCTTAATTAAACCTGATTCAGGACTAGATTTTAGCTGTTCTAATAAATTTCGATTTGATTATCGTTTTTTGTCAGGATAAATAAGAATGCTATCAAAATCGCAGCATCTCCACCGTTTGTCTCAACTGTATGCTCGATTGTGCTCGAAGAGTATTTGTAGACAAGATTATGCTAATGCTAATACTATAAATGGAGTTGGTTCTCTTTTGCACAATGCATTCTGCTCAGTTGCTAATAATGTAGATGAGTCGCCTCAGCTTCCCGATTGGGTTAAATCTTCGGGTAATGACACGGGGACTAAGAAGTCCCAAGATGATGATTTTGTGCCACCATCAGTGTCTTATTGGATTTATGATCACAAGATTCATGATCAGGCTGTTGATATGAAAAGCATAGTAAATGATATTGTTGAGAGAGATATTGATAAGATAAGTAGGATTCTAAAGAATCAGTTTAATTCCCCTGAATTGGTTGTGAAAGTACTGACTGATGGTTGTGATGTGAATGATGTTTCTAAGAGTTTGGTTGAGCAAGTGTTGCGGAGATTCAGTTGTGACTGGATACCAGCTTATGGATTCTTCAAGTGGGCTGAAATGCATAAGGAGATTACACTTTCAGCTGATCTTTATAGTTTAATGGTGGATATTTTAGGGAAAACAAAGAAATTTGAAATCATGTGGGGAATGATGGAAAACATGAAAAGGATGGAAGGATTCGTTACATCAGATACAATGTTTAGAATTATGAGGCGTCTTGCGAAAGCTGGTAAGTATGAGGATGCTATAGAGGCATATGAAAAAATGGAACATTTTGGATTAAACAAAGGTGTAGAAGCCATGAATTTACTGATGGATGCACTGGTGAAAGAAGGGAGCGTTGAAAATGCAGAACAAGTGTATTTAAAGTACAAGAAGCATATTCCTCCTACCTCTAAGACGTTCAATGTGTTGGTGCACGGTTGTTGCAAAACTAGGCAGATGGACAAAGCTTTG
Organism: Pogostemon cablin; assembly: GCA_023678885.1. Lineage (NCBI taxonomy): Eukaryota > Viridiplantae > Streptophyta > Magnoliopsida > Lamiales > Lamiaceae > Pogostemon > Pogostemon cablin. The sequence continues at coordinate 616,965 of CM042986.1, forward strand.
AAGACTATAGATGAGATGAAGAAACATGGATATTACCCAGATTCGATCACATACACAACTTTCATCGAAGCCTACTGTCGTGAAAAAGATTTTCGTAAAGTTGATGCTACATTAGAGGAAATGAAGGAGAAAGGGTTTCACCCTAGTGTAGTTACATATACCATTATAATGTCTGCTTTGTCTAGAGCAAAGGAAACGGATAAAGCACTAGAGATTTATGAGCAGATGAAGCAGAACAACTGCTCTCCTGATACAACATTCTATAATAATTTCATTAGTGCTCTAAGCCGTGGAGGGAGGCTAAAGGATTCTGATGCTGTATTTGAGGACATGTCGAAGCAGGGGGTTTCTCCGAATGTGGCGACCTACAACACACTAATTCTCATCGCTGCAAATAACTCGGATGAAGAGAAGGCTTTAAATTTACTGAAGAAAATGGAAGAGAATGAGTGTAAGCCTGATCTTAATACTTACGCACCACTGTTGAAAATGTGCTGCAGATTGAAAAGAATGAAGGTGCTTTCCTTTCTGCTACACCACATGTTCAAGAATGATGTTAGCATCGATCATGGAACGTATTCTCTTCTGGTGAATCGCCTCAGCAGGAACGGAAGACTTGATCGTGCTTATTCCTTTTTCGAGGAGATGGTGCTCAAGGGATTTGTTCCAATGGATTGTTCGTATGAGATTCTTATGAATGAATTCGACAAGAAGGGTATGGATGATTCCAAGCAACGAGTCCAAGAGTTGATGTCGCGAGCTAAAGAATCCATAGGTTAAATAGATCCTAGGTCGATCTGTATCTGAAATCGGATCACCAGTTATTAATACTCCATTTTTTTTATCACTCTTTTTTTTAAAGTCGTGTAACGTGTAATTTTACCATGTAATAGTATCTTCAATGTTGCTCCTTAAAACACAAAATATCATACAAACAAGTAGCGATATTGTAAAAAGAAAAGATCAAATAGTAAGCCAGGAAATCTCACTTTTGAGTTATAGTCTTTGTTCTCTCCATCTCCTTTGGTCTGGTTCTTCTCTTGACAACAACACGATTCATTAATAAAGAAAAACGAGTAATAATAAAAAAAAAGTCTTATATTGTTTGAAATCTTATATAATGGTCTTGTTCTTCTCCTCCTAACATGAAAAAACACGTGAATATGTTCACTTATGTTGATTCAATCCAAATATATTGTTTGATTAAATTCTAATGTAGATTGAAATTGTTTGTTCCAAGAGTTTTTACTTTCTTCCTTGGAGTTCTTTTTTGACGTGTGAGTGCAACAATTGTAAGAATATTTACTTTGATTTTTCTTATGAATTAAATAGGATATTTAAAGTGAAAAAAATAGAAATGTAATAAATGAGGTAGGTTTAATAATATGTATATATTTAATTAAATTATTTGAAAGTACATTTATGATTTAACATTTGGTAAAAATTGGATACGCTTCAACAATATTTTCATATTTTCAAACCAAACACGGTCTTGGTTAATATACGGAAAAGTTAAAAGGAAAAATATTTTCAGAAGCTAAATCATGTGGCGGGAATTCCATAATCCCTCAGAGGTCAGCCGTCGCTCGCGATCTTCTGACGCCACGTTCATCTTCAATATCACGAACAGAGCTTCTGAATCCGTTGACAGCCAATACTTCGAGAAATGTACGGGAATACCCAATTCGATGGCAACGCTGCCTTCTCCGGCGGTGGTTTCATGCCTTCGCAGGCAACCCAGACGGCGGATGCCGGCTTCTCTCCTGCCAGGGTGAGCAATTATTACGCTTCGTTTTCTCTTGCGGTCTTATTTAATTTTATATTCTCTCTGTTTCTAGAGCTTCTCTAAAACCCTAAAGTGCGATTTTAGTAATAGGGTTTTGGATGGGTTTGAATTTTGATATTTTTGGGCTCCCGTGTCATTGAGATGGTGTTTGAGAATTGGTTTTTATTCTCCATTAACCGTTTTCCCGTGGTTGCATTTAGTGAACATTTTGAGGAATAATGATCTGCTTTTGCCCTGCAGAATCGTGATGCCCAAGCTTTGCTTCCATTGACGGTGAAGCAAATAAATGATGCTTTTCAAGCGAGTGGCGATAAGGCAAATATTCAAATTGACGGTGTTGATGTGAACAACGTGTGTTGTTGTGTTGAAACATATATTTCTATTGGTATCAAAAGAATTTTAAATATAATTACTATTTGATTTGGTTTTGAATTTTGTTGCGTTTAGGTGAAAATGGTGGGTATGTTGTCTGGGATAACGGGAAGAATAACTGACATAACATTTATCCTTGATGATGGAACTGGTCGCATTGAGTGCCACAGATGGTATGTTTAAGTGTCAATTTTTCTTTTCTTTTTCTTTCTGTTGTGGATTGGACATTGGTGTGGTTGTTTTATTGTTCTTGGTGAGACTTCGAGATATTGTAAGAGTCATATGGGTTCCTATGACTTATTCGTGCATTCATGCCCATTGCAGGGTAAATGAATCCGTTGATTCAAAGGAAATGGAGCAACTTAGGTAATTCTTTTCTCAAGACATACATGACTTTCTTTAATGGTCTAAATTGCTCATTATTGTTCTAACTTGTTTCATAATACTTAACTAGAGATGGCATGTATGTAAATGTTCATGGGCACTTGAAGGGCTTTCAAGGAAAGCTCGAGTTAGTGGTGTTTTCTGTCAGGTATAAATTCTCTTATTACACATACTACCGATATATGTAGAAAACACAATATCTCATTCTATGTTATAGTGTAACTATGTTATAAGATCCATTTTCCACAGCACAAGCAGATACATAATTTTTCACAAATTAGTTGCTGGTGGAACGGTTTCTGTAACTGTGTAATAATAATTAGGTCCAATCTTAAACCTAGAAAATTGCATATCTTGAGTTATTAACTTTGGTCTTCAAGATAACGATGAAGGAATCATATTGGAAATACTAATGGTTATCGGTTATCCTTTAAGTAGTACTTTTCGTAATTCTGTTTCTGCATAAAAACATTTTTATTACAGGCCTGTCAAAGACCATAATGAGATTGCACACCACTTTGTTGAATGTATGTATGTGCATTGCTACAACACCAAAGTACGGGTATGCTAAAATAATTAAATATCATGTTATCGTTTTTTTTTTTTTGATCGGGCAATATCATGTTATCGTTTGACTTTAATGTAACAGCCAGACTATTGATTTGGTCATTTTAAGTTTTTCTCCCCCTTTCTCTTCTCTGCAGAAGATGCAGGATGCTCTCCAAGTTCCTAATCATATACCCAATTCAGCTTTGAACACTCCTTCGAGAGGTTATCAATCTACACCATCCAATAATGTAAGTATAAACTGATATTTCTTAAATGAACTAGGAAGTTCTCATTCTTCCCAACAACCTTAATGTTGGGGGTGTTACCCATTTTCAGTTTTCTGTACAACATCACTTGGATGGAGTCGTGGGTGTTGCTAAACTTGTCTCGGATTATCTCCAACAGAAGACATGCATGTGAGTTACAAACCGGAATAATATGTGTAGATTTTTCCTTCTCTCTTTAATCTTATGCAGAATATCTCTCTCACATGCTGGAGCTTAAGATATTTGTAAAGCCACAGAACTCTATGGATGATATTTATGAGCCACAATATACTTCACAAAATTAGTTTCAATCTTTTTAAATCAATGGAAAACCACAAGTTTCTTCTTGAACAGAAACTCTGCAACATAAGTGTATGGAATAATCTCTCTCCAGTGAAGTACTGATTTAGATACTATAAGTTCAGTTAATTAAAAGGTTTTTTTTTTTTTTTTTATAAAATAAAAATAAAATTAAATGAGGTGTAATAAGCAATGATTTTGTAACAGCATGGGCTACTTTGCTATTGCTCAGTTGTGAGAACTTGAAACTGTATTTGAATCATTTTATTTGTACCTGATTTACTGGATTGCGTTGAAGAATGTATAGTATATACTTGACAGGTATGTTTTTTGGTCAGGAACTTCTAATTATAAAATCTTAAACTTGCCTGCAGACAATGTGGTTGACTTTCTTGTTAAAACCTCACTGTTGAGTCTTTTACCAAAGAAGGCATGTCTTTTATTTTGACTCTTTCACCAAGTCCTGATTGTGAAAATTCTTTTGAAAAAATTAAATCCTTCCTGTATAAAAACAGCTGCAACCATTAAAGACTATTGTTTTAAAACAACGGAATTTGAGTTTTAAGACACAAAAGTTGTGGATTAACTAATGTTTGGTAGTGTTGTACATGTATAAACTGAATACATGTCCGGCTTCCACCATAATGAGGGTCTATACCTTAGTATATTCATGTCAAGGATACAGTTTTATGGTTGTGCTACGTTGCTCCTATAGTCATTCTATTGCATAAATGATGAAATATTGGCTGCATTGATCCCCAGTGACTATTGTTTAGAGAGCATTTTAGTTTCTATTTAAGAATCTATCGAACCTTAGATCTTAGTAAAGTTACTCAAATGTGGCAGCGCACGAGAAAAAGGAGTCCATCGTTCTGAACTTGTTCAGCAACTCAAAGTTCCTGAGCCGAAGATTTTGTATGTCACTCTCTCTCCCTCCCTCCCCCTACATGCTTGCTTAGTATCTCCCTTGAGCTTATACTCATTCTTTTGTTTATGTGGTGCCTTGACAGAGAAGCTATTGAGACTCTGGAAAGCGAAGGACTAATTTATTCAACTATCGATGAGTTCCACTACAAGTCCACTGCTAATGGTTGAGTATTGAAATTGGTAAGTCATATGTATAGCAAGTGAAAATGAGATTTTGTTTATTTTCGTATCCACAAGTATGTTTATATCACTGGTCGGTATTCAACTATAGTTTAGTATGGAATGAACTAAACCTTTTGAACTCTTATAACTCATTCTGGATTAGTATTACACAAGATTCTCTTATTACTTTCCTTGTTACTAAGTTCATAATCTCTATAGCTACAAATTGGTATCAAACTTGTGAATGGAATAATAACACATTAATCAATATGTTTGTTTACACTTTACACAACAAATTCCACCTAGCTACACTCAGAACTACCTCGTAGTATTTTCAATTCAACCCCTTTAATAAATACTAATTGGGGCTATAGCTGTATAAAATACATCCAAGCGCACAAGGTTTGTAAAAATATTTCACAATAAACCCTAAACTACAATCATGCATTATATGTACATAAAATTGTATTTTCATGTATTTTTCCAAGAAAAATATTACATAAATACTTTATAGTATTATTTTGCAACATTACTATTTTTCTTCACTAGAGTAATTTTCGTGACAGGATCCTGCACAAAATTTGATATTTAAGATAATATTCATATTCTATTTGGTGAAACGTATTAATTTATGGAGTACTAATTAGGATCTACTTTGAAGATCTCATTTGCTATAATTGCTTTAAATTCACTTTTAATACAGGTGATGTGTGACGAGAGATCTCAATCCAAATATAAAAAATATAAAAAATAATTCTATATATTCAATTTTGGGTTAAAGAAAAGGAAAATGACAGCCGACAACATATTTTACGAATCTCTCAGCACTATTACTAGTTTTTGCTTCAAATTGTATTTATAAACAGGTCAATATGGGCAAAATACCCCACAATAAGTATTATTTATAAACAAAAATAAGAATTAAAACTAGAATAAGACAGATGAATAAGAATTAAGAGGCCAACATCTCACCATATTTCTATTCTCACCGACAATTAAAAAGAGCATTTCTCTCATTAATTATAAATTAATCATTGTCATATATAGCTTAATTCATGACCCAACACCCACTGATTTTATTGTTTGTTTGACTCTGAAATAATTTAATTCCCCTCCCATAAAATAAAACGTTTTATATAAGTCCAAAATTATACATTTAGATTCTCACTTCATAATATATACTTTTATTTTTATAATGTAGTATTCTTTTTAATGCACATAACATAATTGATAATTATATTGTTCAGCACAAATGAATAAAAGCCCTTAGCCTTGACGTTTGTTGAATATAATCTACTACCTTTTGCCTATGCAAGCATCTTAGCAATAGACAAATGCAATTAATGTATATGTATATATTTGGGAAATATATTTATCTTTGGATCTCATAAGCAAATTTGGATGTATTTGTTAACACTATCTTTGTAAAAATGTAAACATTTTTTTTTTTTTGAAAAAAGGAAAGGATAAAGAAAAACAATTAGAATGAAAGAAAGAGAGGGATATTCTGATGAATTAATAATAATGATACGAAGAGATATTGTCTTTTTGGCTGGAGTTTATAAGTAGTAGTAGGAGAGTGCGCAATGTCGGTTGACAAAAAGATCTGTGAATGTGTGTTACCAAACGCGAGATTCACGCGCTGCACGCGACTGGAACGGGAGCGTGGGTTTTGGTAACTTGGCTTATAAACATGGAACTTAATTCATTTTCGGACAGTGACACCTGGCCTTCCCGCTGTACTCTCACCACCTCATAAATACTCGGCACGGCACGGCTCGGCTCGGCTAACTTCTCCACCCCACCAAAGCAGAACACCACCCTAAATTATTACTACTCCCCCGTCCCGGGTATTCTTATCCATTTGTACGGACACGGAAATTAAGACGTTTTATTTTTTAATATATAATGTAAGAGAAAGTAGGGATAAATTAGTAATTTATAAAGAAAAAATAAATAAAATTATTGGAAATGATGAATAAAGTGTAAAAAAGTAATTAAAGTTGTTTGGATTGTAAAAAGTAGGTAATAAAATATTATGTATTTTTGCCAAAAATGAAATGAGTAAAAATACGTGGGACACCCCAAAATAGAAAGTGGATAAAAATACGTGGGACGGAGGGAGTATTATTTTTATTTATGTATTTTATGGCGTACGTTTGCATGGGATATATTTATTTTATTTCTGACCTATTTCAAACCAATGAAGTAAAAATATATACTCTTTGATTATTTAGCCCTGACCAATTAGATTTGCTAATTATATATGGAAAAGTTATAGCCTGACCAATTAGATTGCTAATAATATATGGAAGGTTCTTCATATTTACCTTAATTATATCCCTACACATTCAAACACCTCAAAATATCAAATTACCTGGACCAATCAAACCAAGAATTATATATGGAAGAGTTATATATGGAAGATTTATCATCTTCACCTATATAAGTAGCATTTCATTCCACACACATTAAACACCTGAAGACACTCTGAAGAAATTGAAAACACAAGCAACGCTAAGCTCTTATTCGTCTCTCTCTTTCCCTTCAAATATTCCATGGATCAAATCACAAAAACAACCAAGACAACATGTTTTCTCTTCTTCTTGATTTCTTTCCATCTTTTTTTCTCATTACTTGACCAGATGACGTACTCATCTGGCTACTACATGCACATCTTGTTGTTTCTCGCGGCGTTCCTTGCCTTATTCTTGATAGTTCTATCAGTTCGGACTACCATCCTCACTTGGATAACAGTGTTGGTGCTCCTTGCACTTACGGGGAAGCACCGCCGGGTGTCACATTTTTAGTGCGAGTTGTGATCAAAGAAAGAAGCCTTGTAGCTTTTGGATGTGCCACTTTCATAAGCATAATAGGAATGACTTGGTTAAAAATGACTTATCATCAAGGTTCTATATAATGCAGTCTTTCCTATTCTTTTAGTTCTCAACTTCTCATCTCTCTTGATAGACTAGAATGAACACAAGTACCTTAATGATCAAATGTATGATCTTATAAATTTGTATATTTGTTTATCTTTTTGTGGGAATTAACATTTTGAAGCTCTTCTCTTTCCCTCTTCTTACGAATTATCATAGAATCTCACTAATTGTCTATTAATATATTTTCAAAAATTAAATGAAAATTATAATAATGATAATTAGTATTGTAATATGCCTAGAAAGTTGAAGCTCTAGTAAAGCATGGCACCTTATTTTAAAAAATAGTCCAATATCTATGCAACGTTAGAGATAGTATACATTGATCGAACCAAAGTTCGATAAATAATTTAAATGTTGATCTTTTTTAAATCTACTAACTTTTACCCCACGGAATGAAATATATTATGATTATTTAATTAATATTTTTTTCAATATAAAAGTAAATATTACATTAAAAAAAAAAAAATATATATATATATATATCAAAATCAAGATATATTAAATAAAAGACTTGTATACTAATATAAATTAGAATTAAATAGTTTAAATAGATTAGTTAAAAATAAAAAAAAATATAATATAAATTTTATGTAAATTAATTAATTTATATTAATTAAAGGGTATGTATTGTGTGAGAGTGTCTCGTTCATTTTATTATTATGTGAGACGGAACTCACTTTGAGGTTCAGTTTGATTGGCACTAATCTCTAGCTACTTTTCCTTTTCTTTATTTTTTCGTCTGCTCCTTTTGTTTATCTTTTACGTTTTTTTTTTTTGAATTACGTTGATTGCATTATCAATTATTTTATTTAAGATTTTTAATTGAAATATAAGAATATTCAGTTAAAATTGAAAAGTATAACTTTCTATTAAAAGTCTTATCACTTTTATTCATCATACAAATTCTTCTTGAAATAATTCAATTTGAATAAATGTTATTTTTTCTTTAGTAGATATATCACTTTTATTAAAAATATTATCACTTTTTATTTATCTTATTAACTGTGTAAATAATCAATTGGATGCATGTCACTTCTCCTTAATTAAGTAGTATAATTTTTAATTAAAAATATTATCACTTTTAATTATTCATCTTGCGAATTTATCTAATAAATATAAATGAAATTTATTACATTTTCATGATTAAATATTACTTTATATTAATAATGTTATCACTTTGTATTTGTCGTATTGTTTATCCATGAAATAGTATAAATAAATAGTTATTACTTTTTCATTATTATGTATTACATTTTACAAAAAAAATGTTATCACTTATTTTATATTCTACTAATTATTCATTAAATTAAATAATTTAATTGTATAATTACATTTTCTTTTATAATGTATCACATATTTTTTATTCGTCTTATTAAAAGATTAAGAAGTTAATAAATAATAACAAATGATGTAACCTTATTATTATTATTAATTAAATTAAAATGTAAAACACATGATTAATTAAAAAACAAGATAATTTAGGAAAAAGCTAACAACTGTTTTTAAATTTACTTAAAATAATTAAAAGGAAAGCACATGTCATACTAACTAACAAGCTGGAATATGCGGTAATAAATTAACAGCGGCGCGATATTTTTTTATTTTTATTTTTTTAAATTTAATATATTAATTGACAATTAATGAAATATACTAAAAATATTTCTTATATTTACCAAATTTAGAATTAGGTCAAATTAGCCATGAACCAATTACACTACGAGTTATAGATGAAATTAGGTTATTCATCTTTCACCCTAAGTAGCCCTCCTTCATTCATTCCACATATTCAATCATCTGACATTGAAAACACGGGCAATGCTCTTTCATGTATCTTCAAGTTAAGAACGAAAAACGTTCTTCATAAACTAAGTTCTTCAGCGTTCTTCGCGAAGTAAAACTCACCTCTCTCTCATCTCTCTCTTTTAGTCTTTCCCTTCAAACATTCCATGGAACAAATTACAAAAACAACCAAGACAACATGTTTCCTCTTCTTCTTGATTTCTTTCCATCTTTTCTTCTCGTTACTTGATCGGACGATGTACTTATCTTGCTACTACACGCCATCTTGTGGTTTCTCATGGCGTTCCTCGCCTTATTCTTGATAGTTCTAGCAGTTCGGACTATCATCCTCACGTGGATAACGGTGCTGGTGCTCTTTACATTCGCGGGGAAGCACCGCCAGATTTTGGCTAAGGAGGGGAGGAAGATCATATCTGAGGTGGCAATGTTTTTAGTGCAAGTTGTGATTAAAGAAACAAACCTTGTGGCTTTTGGATGTGCCACTTTCATAAGCATCATAGGAATGACTTGACTAAAAATGGCTGATCATCAAGGTTCTATGTGAAACAGTCTTTCTTTTCTTTTAGTTCTCAACTTCTCATCTCTCTTGATAGATTAGAATGAACACACCCTGACGGCCAAATGTATGATCTTGTAAATTTGTATATTTGTTTATCTTTTTTTTGGAATTAACATTTTTGAGTTAAAAATCTCTCTCAAATACATACACTTTCTTTTTCTAAACTACAATATGTACATACTTAAATTTTTTTATTTTTGGTTTAAATTAGCAAGGTACATCAATTGCAAATTAAAAAAAAGGCTTGAAGTTTGTATAATACGTCTTTGTGATTTGAAGCTCCTCTCTTTGCCTCTTCTTACGAAATTATCAAAGAATATCACTAATTGTCTATCAATATATTTTTATGAAAATTATAATAATGATAATTAGTGATATGCCTAGATAGTTGAAGCTCTAGTAAAGCATGGCACCTTTGCTTAAAAAATAGTCCTAGTATACATCGAACTTCGACAAATAATTTAAATTCCGATCTTTTTTACTCATCCGATTGCACAGAATAAATTATATTATGATTATTTAAATTTTATATTTAAATTATTTGTTTTATATTAATGTATATATATATATATATATATATTTATTTAAATTTATTAAACTAGGCAAAATATTATTAAAGATAAAAAGATTTATTTATTTAAATTTATGTATTTTATAAATAAATGGCTAATTATTTATAAACTTATAATATATTAAAGTAATTTTTTTTAACATGACGTAGTTTTATATTTATTTATTAAATTGTATGATATGTACACTTATCTTTACAACACATGAATTTCACTTGTACTTGGAGATGATAACATATAAGAAACACGTTTTTATTAAAAATTTTATAAATTAATACACGTGGATACTCTACTTTACCCGTTATTTTTTTAAACTACATGTACTTGTCCCAATTAATTCGGGTAGAATGGTACCGGAAAATATTTGTCTCATTGCCTTCTCTACTTGTACCCAACACTATTACTTATCCTATATAACTGTATCTTAAGTCTTCTAATGATGGAGTACCCGAAACATATATTCGTACTCGTCCCAAATTCTAATATGCGTTTCTTTAACTATATGCACCTATCACAATATGATTCGAGTAGAACAGTATCCAAAATTACATGTCTTGTTGTTATCTTTACTTGTACCCAACATATTCTCCAACATTATTTTTATCTTGTAGAACTCTGTCTCAAGTATTATTGACATAAATATGATTCATACTGGAGATTAAATTAAAAGTATTAACTATTAAATAGAAAGTCAAGATTTAAATAGAATTGTTGCTAATTATGGTAAAATTGAAAAGATTAAGAAAATTGCAGATAAAAATAGAATTTATATATATAGATGTATAGATTTATTAAAAAATAAAATATAAACCATCTAAAAATACTCCAAGAAATTAAATGAGTAATTCTTAAAAAAGGAAATAGACAAAGAGAGCAGCTTGGCAGCTCTGGCGCCGCATGTTTGCTCGACTCCGCGTGGACCCTCTTCCAGTCTGTTTTTATTCAATTTCCAATTTTACCCTCATATCTCTTTACACTGGAACATGTTTTATATTCCACTTAATTTTGTCAATGCTATAAACTAGTGGTATTGTTTATTTAATTATTTTCAATTTTCTCAAAAACATTGTGTAGAAATATACTCAAATTTTTATGATTGTACCCCAAATATAAAATCAACTAAATTAATTTAAGAGTATACATACATAATAAAATGTGAGAAGAGCATGATCTAGTGATGAATGTATAATTAGAGTTGGAGGATTGGGAATTTGAAGTTTTGCAAACTAAAAAAAGGCAAGTGCGGGAAATTAAAAAATTTAAATCATCCGAAAAAATATTATACTAGTAGAAAATTTGGTAAAAGGATAAAAGTAATTTAAAAAAAAAATTGGAAAAAAAAAAAAGTAAAGAAAAAACCATAGTACAAATATTTACATACATTTATTTCCAAGTTTCGAAGTCTACCCTCTCTCTCACCGTAAACACACACTGCAACTACTAACACATTTGTCAAAAAAAAAAAAAAAAAAAACTCTAAAAACACACAAAAAAAAAAATTTACTTACGATTGCCTACTTTAATATTCCACCAAACAAACAACGCTTCCCCAAAGCAAAGCAAGTCCACATTTTCTCTCAGTGGTTTGCTATTCCTTTGAGGAGAGAGAAAGCCTCTTAATAAACAACCGCTTTTTAGAAAGAGAGAGAAAGTAAGAGAAGAGACTTCCTCACTCATCCAACGCCATGGATTCTCAGATCTATGGCGTCCCCATTTTCCTCTTTCTTGCCGTCTTCATATTTCTATCATTGGCCGCAAATGCATTGCCGGAAAGGCCGTCTTTGAACTCCAGTGGTCAGATCAATTCCAACTCTGTTTTGGTGGCTCTTTTGGATTCTCATTATACTGAGCTCTCTGAGCTGGTGGAGAAGGCCCTTTTGTTGCAGACTCTCGAAGAAGCTGTTTCCGAGCATAATATCACCATTTTTGCTCCCAGGAATGAGGCTTTGGAGAGAGATTTAGACCCTGAATTTAAGCGATTTCTGCTTGAGCCTGGGAATCTCAAATCCCTCCAAAATCTGTTGCTATTTCACATGATTCCCACGCGCATTGAGTCCAAACACTGGCCGTTGGGGCTGAAGAAGAAGAAGCCGGTTCATCACAGCAGCCTCTTCCGTGATGAGGATGAGAAAATCGTGCTTACAGAGAGAAATGGCGAAAAGCATGTGAGCATAGCCAAGGTTGTTAAATCCGATGATATCATACGTCCCGACGGTGTTATTCACGGCATTGAGAGGCTGTTGATTCCTAAATCCGTTCAGCAGGATTTCAACGCTCGACGGAGCTTGAGAGCCACCGCCGCTGTTCTGCCGGAGGGCGCGCCGGAAGTTGACCCCAGAACTCACAGGCTGAAGAAACCAGCGCCGCCAGTCCCTGTCGGTGCGCCACCGGTTCTCCCCATTTTCGATGCCATGGCCCCCGGACCATCACTAGCTCCGGCGCCGGCGCCAGGTCCCGGTGGGCCCCACCACCACTTCGACGGTGAGGCGCAGGTGAAGGACTTCATCCAAACTCTACTGCATTACGGTGGGTACAACGAATTGGCTGATATTCTGGTGAATCTCACCTCCTTAGCGACTGAAATGGGGAGATTGGTTTCCGAGGGTTATGTGCTGACTGTATTAGCTCCGAATGATGAAGCCATGGCGAAGTTAACGACGGATCAACTGAGCGAGCCTGGTGCGCCGGAGCAAATCATGTATTACCATCTAATTCCGGAGTACCAGACGGAGGAGAGTATGTACAATGCTGTGCGGAGATTCGGGAAAGTGAACTACGATTCATTGAGACTGCCGCACAAAGTGGTGGCGGAGGAGGCGGATGGGTCGGTCAAATTCGGGCAGGGTGAAGGATCCGCTTATCTATTCGACCCGGATATCTACACCGATGGAAGAATCTCCGTTCAGGGAATCGATGGTGTTCTGTTCCCGCCGGAGGAAAGTAAGGCTGCTCCGAAAGCTTCTCCGGCGGCTAAAATTGTCTCCAAACCAAGAAGAGGTATCTCCTTTTAGCTGATTATTATTTAATTATTTCTTATTATACTTTATTTTTCTGCTGGTTTTTTTAATTCTGATTAATATGATTAATTATTCATCAAATGTGTCAGTTTTAATTATTTGATTAGTGTAAATCTATGATGGCAATCTCTGAGTTGCCGGAATTAGTTGTTGAGTCGGCCGGAATAGGTGGTTGCCGGAATTTGAGTTAGTTTCCGGCAGATGTACGATAGGGATAGTTATTAGAGTCAATTGGAATAATTGCTTTTAGGCATTACATTTACAGCTGCCACCCTTTGGCTGTTTGCTTAAAAAACCTCTCATTAGCTATTGGATAACCAATTAGCAGACCTAACCTACATTAGTTTCTAGTTTTCTTAATAATCATTTCCTCAATTTTAACTATTAATTAATTAACTTCCAAGCTTCTTAATTACCATTTCTTGATTTTTCAACAAATTATTTATAAGATCATCATTAATCAATATTAGTAATAGATTACAAGATCAATACAAGACAAGAGAATATGTGAATATGTCATGTTGTTTGGTTAATTGATTTTAGGTATGGAAGTAATGAGGGTGTTACGACATCACTTTCATTAATCTCTTAATTAAAAATAAAAATTAGCATAATTTTGGAAAAACATTTTAGGTGTCGGTGGAGGGATATTATAGCGTGGTGTGGAGAACACCGAATGATGGGGTGGAATTTATTAGGGTGTATGATATTTGTTGTGTGGTGGAGTATCATCAGATTGAGGCCCAATCCCAATTAATTCCAGCTGTGGACCGGCTTATCATAATACCTTAATTTGATCTTTAATTTTCAGACCAGCATGGATCGGTTGACCTTGCATGTTAGATGCCCACTCATTTGTTGATTTTTGGCATTTAGGGTTTACATGAATGATGGATCAATTTTTTTATGGATTAATTAGTGTAAAATGTTATAATTAACTCTAATTATGTTTCAGGTAAGCTGATGGAAATGGCGTGCAGAATGCTTGGGGGTGTTGGACACGACTCTCATTTCTCTAGTTGTCATTAAATTTCAATCCTCTCAAAAAAAGAAAATCAAAAAAAGAATAAAGAAAAAGGAAAAATGATGGTGCAGAAAAAGGTGAGATTTGGGTGTAATTATTTTATATAAATAATACCCTAGTATTGTATAATTGAGATTATTATTTCTAACATGTATTTTCGAAAAATGACAGATTTTTAGGAAGAAAACATAAAGGGGTGGAGGACAGAACAGGGATGAAGTTGCTTGTCCATCACAACCCCACAGGAGAGTTTTTATTTTTATTTTTTTTAATCTGTTATTTTGGTATAAATACTGTAATTAGATATATCCAATTTCTTCATTTGTATGTAAGTTTGTTCCACCGACAGTGTATTTGCACAAAAAATACAGCCTTTTCAAGAATCTGCCTTTGTTATTTTCTTTTCCTCCTTTAATTTAATCTTTATTAGATAATAGTTTTTGGAATTATTATACAAGTAACAACTTATGTGTGATGACGTAATGTAATAAGAAAATTAAATTAATAATGTTCCTATTGATTTAATCATTAATTTAGTCACGGGCGAATATTTCTTTTGTCCAAACTATTGAACTCTTGTGACTAAGTCGCAACTTTTTTTTGGAGTTCATATTTTTATTTTTATTTTAATTTTAAGTAAAAATCATTTTCTTTGGAAATTTAACTTCATTTCATTTTCACTCCCCACTTTATTACACTCACAAACACAATTTTTAGTCTAATATCGATTTATATAGGAAAATGAATTTGTCTCGTGTAGGGCCATTGTAGTGGAGGTGAAAGGGAGATTTGGATTGGAACCATTAGTATTTATTTTGCCTTTCTATTCATTTAATGATAAAAGACAACGTTTCTTGACAAAGTTTTTTTGAGACAGTATTTACGTTTCTTAACGGTATTGCGATGAATAAAATAATGGGTAGAACCATTTCATAATCCAATTAATACATATTGCTCTAAGTAATATTAGCAAACATCAATTTATGAGATAGTCATGATACAATGATTTTATGTGATATATATAAAAAAAATAAAAAAAAATCAATCAATTTAATTACTCCAGCATATTAGTAAATTAGTTACACCAAATTTATGAGCCATGTGCGATGAATTATGATGACTTCTTATTTTTAATTTATGTTCTTCTGTGTCTTTCTTAAGCACTTGTTCATATACAAGTAGTCAATTATTCTGTATTAGATAGGGATTGAATATCTTAATATGCTTTGTTGTGAAGTTATTATTACTCGGGGTGACTCTTTAATAATTATTAAAACAAATCATTGGATAAATTATTGTTTCATTACTATAAAATTTTCATTGCATGAAAACGACATCGAGTGGTTAGTTAGAATATAGTTTTTGCTTTTCCTTTCCGATTCTGCTTTCATCAACTAATAAAATACTCGTTTCCAATTAAAATATTTCACACTTAATTTTTTTATTCTTACCATAAATGATAAGAATATATTTTAATAATATTCATTTTTTCATCTATCCCAACAACTTTACACATATTTTCTGTTAAATTACTAAAAATTTTCTTACATTTTTACTTTTATACATTTAAAAATAAAATTTCGTAAACTACACCCATTTCGAGTAAAGATATATTTTACGCTTAGTTTTAATTTTTAAAATATTATTTTCACAATTTCAATAAATTATTCACATTTGCTCGTTAATCAGTCTTATTAAACTCTGTTGCATATTAAAAATAGTAAAAGCTTCTACACAGTACATAATCGCCCATTACAAGTTAGGAGTATTAAATAATTGTTGCTTTCACCAAACTATAATTATGAGTTACTTTATTATTTATTTTCTACTCATGAAAAAGATAAAACCACCTTTATAAGTTAATCTTTACTTAATATTTTTCTCTTGTGGAATAATAATTACAAAAATTAAAATGAAATTGAGAGATTATTTGATTTTTATTTTAAATCATACTCCACTACACTTATTTTGTTAGATGGAGTACTTTATAACTAAAGACTTCTTAATATATCACATTTATATCCAAAATATTTATTTTATCTTCTTCTATATCTCCCATTGCTATCAATCAATTAATAAAGTTAGTATTTATTTATTAATTAAAAGTTTTCTGATAAATCACATCAGCCCAAAAAAATAGTAATAATAATAAAAAAGAGTGAGCTGTTTCAAATGAAATCATTAGTTGGTAGGGACTAAATAAAATTCATTGACTATACTCATCGTTGGCATTTGGAAACCTCCAAAATTTACAACTCTAACTTATTTCATTGCCGCCAATTGGATATTATATATAGTACTAAATTACCATAATTTAAAGAAAAATAAAATTCTCCAAATTAAATATTATAGTTTTTAAAAATAATTCAGCATGTTTTATTTTAGAAAGATGAATGTATGGTAATTACGCAAAAATATACAATCATTTAATAAAAGCTCGTTAAATTAATCTCAATTAAAAAATTTCAAACAAAATTATACATTTTTTAATTATTTTTTTTTGTATATTTATAAACCCTAATTAACTTAACAAAAAGAAAAGGTAATATCAATGATCAAATTATTAACATTCGACTCAATTAATATAAAGTACATAAGTTTTTTCAAATTGATGACACGATCAAAAAGAAAAAAGTTACAGATATTATAGTCGGCTTAATTTATACTCCCTTCATCCCACAAAAGATTGCACCCCCAATTCGGGCACAGAGATTAAGAATGTGATAACTTTTAGGGGTATAATGATATTTTTTTTGTAATAAATAAATGATAAAGTATGTTAGGTAGAGACAACGACGGTGCCACGTTGGTGCCAAAGGGGGCATTGTCCCCCCCCCCCCTCTCAACATTTTCTACTATATATGTTATTTCTAATAAGTTTAGTGGCCTACTGGTATCAGCACTCATTCCTCAAATTTAGGTTATGAGTTCGGCCGTCAGCAGCAACATATTCATTTTGTGATTCTATTTTATTTCTTTTTCTTACTTATTATATTTATATTTTCTCATTTTATATGTTATAATTTTCTTTTACCTAATTATATTTATATGTTTTAATTAATTTTGGTTCTATTTTATTTCATTTGCAGCTTTCGTTTTATTTTGCTTCCCAAATCTCCTTTTTTATTTTGTTTTCTACATTTTTTTAATCTCCTTATTTGTTTCTTATATTATTATTATTTATTTTAATAAACAAATGAGAAAGGAATAGAAGGAGGGTGTCTTTTCTATTCATGTTAAGTTTATTTGTTACTCCATATTATTAGTATTATTTTTATCTCGAGAAACAAAGGAGAAAATATAAAATATGTAATGGAACGGAAGGAGGATGTCATTTCTAAGCTAAATAATTAGCCCATTGGATAAAAATCCTGGCACCGTCACTGGATAGAGATGATCTTTTTTGTAAATAAAGTGTATGGGGAATGGTGATTGTTTTTTACTTTTTTGTTTTTTATGAGAATGTACAAATTTTTACGAAACAACCCAAATGAAAAGTGTGCCATTTGAAATTAGACGGATTATTTATTTTTACCACTAGCAAAATATGTTATTCTTCCAGCCTATTTTATATTTGACTGTTTAAAGTAGATAAAAAATTTATTAGATCCATAAATGAAGATCGTAATTCTTTCACAGTTAAGCAAACCACAAACGTGCAATATATTTGTCATTTAATATTAGTTTTTCTACTCGTAGTCATCTCATTATTTTAGGGTTGGGAGTGGTTGAATGCATGATGAGAACTTACGTATTAAAAAACAAATGGAGCTATTAAATTGTTCTAATAAGGATTAGGAAAACTAAATAATTAAATAAAATTTATAATTATTTAAAAAAATTTGCTAGATCCGATAAAAAAAAATGTTCATGCCTATTTCGAATAAATTCAATTTAGCGATCTAATATTATAAGTATGATATTAAGTTTAAATTGTTGGGTTAATGTAACAAGAGATCATTTTACATTTTCATAATTAATTATCAATTTTTATTAAAAATATTATTATTATTTTTTATTTATATTATAAAATGATCATTCATATATTTAAAATTGATAAGCATCTGGTTTATAAGTTCAATAATAATGTTGCAAACAAGAGTTAGCATTTTTCCATCAAGAACAATATTATTTGAGAATCATCCTGAAAATCCCTTTCAAATTATGTATTATGATTCAGTGCTACAGATTCCATTTTTTTTATAATATAATTGTATTTTTTTCGTTAAAAAGATTCATAACATTACAATTTACAATTATGATTAAAGATATTGCGAGGAAAAAAGGGGCCTGATAATGGAAAATTGGGTCATGGATTTTATTACCTAGAATGGCCCAATTACATATAATTTTGAGCCCACAAATTATTAAAAGTAATTAGCGGGCTTTACAAACATGAAATCAATAGAATAAAATGGACACAATTTATTATTATTATTATTATTATTTTAATGTAAATACTAGTATGATGGGTATTTGATCTTTTGTTATAAGACTACAATTCCTTGAAACAAAAAATAATATTAAATTTCTTATGACAGATTATACTTTCGAAAAAAGAAATGTTCGATTTTATGAAGAATAATACCCTCAAGAAGAATATACATAGTTTTATCGTACGATGATATCTCTTCATTTTTATTCTAAAGAAAAAAATTTAAAATATTCCACGGCCAATAATTTAATTAAATCCTATAACTAAAGCCCACAAAAATCCATTAAGTCGCAGCAATTAGTTTTTATCTCGAGATATAAAGTCACTCACCAAGTGAATCAACAAACATTATTCATACATGTAATAAACTTAAAAATATTTATACTTATATTGATTTTATTATGAGTCCATCATTAATCTTTGCATCAAGATTGTGCACACCATCATCCCTATTTCATATTTTACAAATAATACAGAGTTATTAATAATAATAACAACCATGAGAATGCAAGAAAAAAAAAAATCCAGAGTAACTTTTATGTGATTATGAATCGAATTCTTCCTCTTGACATTAATGGCCCACATCATCTTGTCTTGAAAATATGTAGATGATTGGTTATTTTCATTTTTTGACAGTGTATTATAGAGTTTATGATAATAGTATTACTTATTAATTACACTTATATGAGACAGAGCAGAATATTCAGGGAAGAATATGAACATTTATAAAATATACAGAGAAAAGTTAAGTTACATATGAACTAAATAAAATACACATATTGGAAAAACAATCATAGCCATATAATAGTGTAATAAATACAGGAACTATGATTTTGACAAGCACATGGACAACATGTTTACAACTCAAACTTTAACATACAACAACTGTCTGTATTCACAACACAATGCAGGTTTGAACATTCTGTGATAAACATCATTTCAAAGTGCCAACTTCGTTCAAGCTTCGACAGTGATATCAGATGGCATTGCCTCCAAATTCGGCGGAGCAACGTGGGAACTCTTTACAGGATCTTCCTCCGTGTGTTCTTCAGGTTCAGGAGCACAACGAGGAGGCTGATTCTCGACTTTCTCTTCGTTGTCTGCATTCTTTTGGTGGTCCTGAGCCTCCACAAGTTTCACTTTTGTAACAGTCGAAGATTCTTGAGGCTTAGGCTTAGAAAGTGAGCTTTTTGCTGGCTTCTTTTTAGCAGCATTGTTGCCCTTGTCACCATTAGCCATTGATGGAGTGTGATTACCTTTGGTTAATGGAGTGCGAACACCATTTTCCGAGTTAGTGGCTTTCTTCCTTCCTAGCTTCGGAGATATCGCTCGTGTAGTTGGTATCTAAACGAGGATGTGGAAACAAACTCAATATCACATTCAACAATCATACAATATTGGTGTTATGTTGTTTTGTAAACCTATAACTTCTGATCCATTGAGTACTTCTGGTTCTCCTAATAATATTTATGTTTTCCTTCCAAAAAAAAAAAAAAAAAGTAACTAACTACCTTCTTCAGCTCGATTTTTTGAGGAGGTTCTTTGTAGAAACTTGGCATAGGTGTAGCTTTAAACGTCAGGCTCTTTCTCAGTTGCTTGATTTCCGCCTCGTGGTTTTCCTAATATCAAGTTTAAACATAATAAAATGAGTGATCAGACCAACACTAGGTGTTAGGTTAAAGAACGTCCCATAGAAGCTGACACATTCACCTTATATAAGGTAAATGTGTCAATTTCAATGGATGGAGGGAGTATGAATTAGGACACTAGATTCTTTAGCACCTTTGATTTTGCTTGCATATTGCTCTTTTCCTCCTCTTTGGCTTGTATCTTCTCTTCAATCTTAGAAAAGAACTGAGAAACCAGCATAGACATAGCATAACAAATTAATGCAAACACAAAGATTAATTCAAAACATGCTATGAATGTAGGTATACCTGTTTTCGCTTTTCAGCTCGTTCTTCCAACCTGAACGAGAAGGCCGAAACATTAAACCTATGCTGCGACCGAGGAGTAAGACTTCTGTTTTCAAAACACAGTGGTATATAATCTTGGACAAAACAAAATCCACTAAACAGAAGGAAAAAGACATGAATAAGGATTCGAAGATGAACAGTACGATGATGTAGTGGAACGGGTATCCTCCTCCTCCTTTGCAGGCAATGCACCATTGCCAGAAGCAGAGCTATTTACAACTCTGCATTAACAACTAAGCATTCAACAACAATGCAATATAGACAGGACATTCTTGAATATGAACAGAATCAGTGTCTTAAAATTATTGATAACAAGAATAGGCCACGCTTACTTACGCCTCATTTACAGGTTTCGTTGCGACTCCATTGGCAGATACAAGCTTCCCAGACTGAATTTGAGCAATGCAATTCATACAGAGAGAGCATAAACACATTAACTAAAGAGCAAGTACTGTAAGAAGAAAAGAATCGAAATTAAGATAAATTCTACCATAGATTTATGCAGAGCAGGCATTGTTGCTCGTCTATTGGGCAACTTAGGTGCATTTATCACAGTACCCTTAGAAGAAACCTTGGAATCATCTTTCACACCATTTTTCCTGATCGGATTGACCTCGATGCTTCGTCTCATTACATCAGAACTACGGCCTTTTGCCGGAAAAGAGAGGCTTTGTGTTAAACTAGGTTTCTTGCTGCGGCCTAATGCAACTGATCCCTTCAACTCAGACTGATTCTTGACCAATTTACAGTTTTTAGAGGCATTTCCATTAGATTTTTTAGTCTGATCATTGGAGGTTTTAGTGTTGGACACTTGTGGTTCGGATGAATTAAGGCTTCCCTTGTCATCCTTACACACTTCATCACTGTTGCCGACATTCTCCTTGTTAATATCCACACTTGAACCCTCACTATTAGAGTTCTCTAACACAATTCTCTTTTCATCTTCAACTGATACCCCACTTTCAGACTCCATAAAACCTAATAATTTGAAGAAAAATTATGGGAATTTGAAAAAAGAACCCCAGAAAGAAATTTCAACAACCTAAGTAAGAAACTGACAAGAAAACCAGAAAATCAGGCAGAAATAGGACTGATTTGAAATCCCAGTAAGCAATTTTCAAAAATTAGAGACATGGTCCAGAATTCGATATCTGGCAGACCAAATAAGAGCGCACAATCAAGAAACATATGAGTAGATTCGAGATTCAAACAAAAAAGATCAGACAAAAAACAGAGATCCTAAAGATGATAGAATTAAAGATTACAGATCAAAGTGAAGCATATGATCTGATGTGTAGAGAAATAGTGTGGATTATATTACCTTAGAAGAAGAAAATGAGAGTGGAAATTGGAGTGGTGGAATTGTTGGAAGAAAGGTGGTGGTGTAGTGTGGCGTGTATGTTTGGACAAATAGTAAGAAGGTGGGTTGTCTGCGTTTTTTGTAGGAGAATTTATGAAACTACATTAATGGATAAGTTTTTCTTTTCTGACTAAACTGCCACTCCCATAACCTCTCTTAACTACCCTCCTCCTCTAAACTAATTCATACCCCTTTTTTTTAATTAAAAAAAACCCATAAATATACATTCATGTTAATTGTTTTTAAGATCATATATTAATTTTTTTTAAAATGTATTTCGATGGGCAAAAAAAAAATGATAATAACAAGTTTTGATACCCTGAATTTGAAAGAATGATGCCTCTTATCATCTTATCAAATATAGTGTAGTGGACATAAATGATATTCTTTTATTACAGATCAATGCCTTCAAATTTTAAAATGAATTATTACTGCTTAAGATATTAAGTAAAACACACGCATACATCACTTCTTTAAATTTTCAATATTATTATTGGGTTTGGGTATCTTTTAGATATGCATTAAGAAAAATATTTATGTGTAAGCACATAAATATTGACATTGGTTTATTTAATGGAGAAAGTAAGTCATTGCGTGAAATTAGATGTAATATGTATTTTAATAGAAAAATAATACTCATTCAAAATAAAATATACTCCCTTCGTCCCATAAAAGTTGACACACTTTCTTTTTTGCTTTGTCCCATTAAAGTTGACACATTTCCTTTTTAATACATGAGACCCACACCAAAACAATTAATTTATTCTCATGGAGCCCACATATCACCTCTAATATAACTACCCACTATATATTAAATATTATTTCTCTCACCTCACTTTACCTCACTTCACTTTACATTAAATTATTATAATCATTAATTTCCGTGCCAAAAAAAGATGTACTAACTTCTCCGGGACGGTGGGAGTACTTGTTTAATCAAAACATTTCATACAGTACTATGAATAGATAAAAACAGTTATATTTTTAATGGAAATATAAATAGTAGTATATATTATTTTACAGAGTAGTAAGACTATATCAAACAAGTTTTTTGACAATTTAAAATACTATCAAACTAAAATCTATATATATTTATATTGATTAAATTTGAAATTTCTTCTCATCCATTTAAAATTAATATTTTAAATGTGCTTCATTTAGATTATTTATTAATAATAGTAACTTTATGTGACGTTGCATGTCAGCCTGATAATTTGCATGGGGATGGATAGCTAGGTTTGTTGAGTATCAAAGGTCTAAAATTAATGAGGTGAGAAATTAAGAGTTCAGGGGCAAAAGCGTCAAATTAACATTTTCAGTTGAAGCTAATCAAGGGCAATATGGTCTTAAAAAGTTCCAAATGATGGAACCAAAACTGGGAATAGTAGAAGAACGTGGGGTGCAGATGATTTGGAGGGGGTTGTCGCCGGTGCAGCCGACGTGGCACGATGGAGCAACGTGATTGGTCCCACAATTGACCTGGTACCACCAACCGTTGATCATGAGTTGTCAGAGCATGCTGGTTGATCCGGCGGTTGAGGAGGCTGTCACGTAGAAATCTCAGCCGTCGATTCAGAGTCAAAGGGAATTCCACGTTGGAAATGACCCGAGACTATAATTGAGGTTGGAGGCCGCGGGGTACGGGATTTTGCGGGTGGTACGTTGTATTCAACGCTGCCTTCGCTTGTACTGTACAACTCCATACTGCGTCCATCATTATTCCTTTCTAATTTATATCATCCTCACAATTCTCACTCTATTTTATTTATTTATTTTATTAACTCTACTACTCTAGTATTGTCGATTTAATATTTCTATTGAAATTTGAAACATTGAATTTTCCCATTTTATTTTGTGGTGAGCATATTTAC
This sequence comes from Pogostemon cablin, assembly GCA_023678885.1. NCBI lineage: Eukaryota > Viridiplantae > Streptophyta > Magnoliopsida > Lamiales > Lamiaceae > Pogostemon > Pogostemon cablin. The sequence continues at coordinate 641,264 of CM042986.1, forward strand.
AAGTCGATTTACAGTTTAAATTCTTGTTACTAATTTAATTGCAGTGAAATTCAAATAATTAATTGAGCGATTCGAGTAATTATTGAATATATACATATAAATATTATTAATGAAGATTTTGCATATTAATCCACGGTGCGTTCAGATTAATAGTACATCAGAGACAGTAATTAATAATTAATAAATAAAAAAATTAATTAAAACAGCGAGATTCAAGTTGTCCTAATTAATAATTGTTAGGTCTAAAGTAAGATTAATTGTTTGATACCCCACAACTCGTTTTAATAATAATTGAAGTAACAGTTAACCTAATACTAATTCGGTTCTAATTAGTGGTAATCAATGTTGAACATGTGGGATTAACAACTTAATTTGACAAACTTCTGTTGATTTTGTCTCCTGATTATAATCTGGACCAAAATCATCATATTAAATCTTACTACTATAGTATTAATTTGGAAATGCAGAGGTTAAAACAAAAGGAGTTACAGGAGCTGAGTAATAGATAAAAAAAAAATTATTACTCTATTACTAATAATTTCTTAATCATGCCAACCGAGTTCAATTTGTGTAAAATAATTTTTGTCAATTTTTTTGTGATTTGTAAAGTATATTTAATTCCAATGATTAAAAATTGAATTTAATCTGTGTGAATAGTTAGTATGAGTTCTTATTTTTTATTATAAACATAAAATAAAATTTTGGGATCATAGTATTAAGTCCTAAATGATTTGATGCAAAATAAAAGTTATTGCTTGTTCACCTTTTTGCGTGTACCCAAAGAAATCAATTGCAGTTCAGCGTGTGACCAAGTCTATTATCAAACCCAAAGGATAATTTTAGACTTACTATTTAATCTATTTATGATAATTCTAACCTAAGACAAATCTGGGATTTGAAAAGGGTATTTGTCAAACTAAAGGGTAATTTATCTAAAAGGAAAATTAAATAAATATAATAAAGAAAGACAAAAAAATAAATAAATATGGAAGTGTTCTTTAAACCGGCGCAGAATCTTAAGACAAGATAGATAGCACTAGGTAATCCAGTTAAATTAGTCAAATCAAATCACTAGACAATCGGTTAGAATCCCTGCATTTCTTATGAAAGCAATCACTTAATTATGTTAAATCCCTTTTTTATAGTAAACTTAACACGTAAGCCTGATTTAAACCCTCAGATGCAGAAGAATAATTCCTACTCCCTTTCTAGGTACTTCCTGCTAAATTCCAAATTCCTAATAGGCTAGAGCATTAGACTTCTCTTTATAGGTACTTAAAAAAAAAAATTCTCAACTCCCATCTAATAATCTAAGAAACCAAATCCTTTAGAATGGTAATTAATAAATATATTAGGTGTCCAATATTAATTATTCTAATGAATAAAAGTTATATGGTTAGACTCCTTTACCCATAACAGATAGACCAATATAATACATTCTATGACACAAACAATAATCATAAACATGCATAGGATAATGACATACTCATCAATAAAGACAGATCATATAACACAAAGAATATAAGTATCAAATCAAAACATTAATAAAAGAATAAATATACTGCAGGTATCCAACTTAAAATCTAGATCATCAATTCAAATCAATTCAACCTTCAAAACCTAGCACTATCCAAAAAGTACTAGTCCATATTGTTACAAGCAACAACCATGTCTATGGAATGAAACTTACCCATGAGTTTATAAATCAACAATAAGAAATTAAAGAAGGAAGAAAAACCTATTTCTGGAATAAATCTCCGTCTTCTCTTTCCGTTTTGATGATCCTAGAGATGGATGATGGAAGATGATGGTTTAAGATAGTGTAGCCCAAAGGGTTTGGTAGAGAGTTATAGTTTTTTTCTTTTTTTTCCTTTTATGTGATGATGAGAATGTATATATATAAGTGTGAGGATAGAATAAAAGATAGGGATTAAAAGGATGTGAGAACTTGAAAAATCAGGAAAAATATAATTATGGAAAATATGAAGGGATGTTAAATTAAGAAATAACTTGGCCACCAAGAAAATAGGAAATAGAGAGTAATTTTCGTGAATTTTCAGAATTCTCGCTGGCAGCTGCGCGGCCTCACGGTTTTGAGCATAACTTCTTCATCTGAATTCTGATTGAAGCAATTCTTACGCTCACGCGACCTTCTCTTCCTTGACTTTCTATCCATATAAAGAAATCACAAAAATTCCAATATTTGAAGGGCTCGATTCATGCAGAATTGGCACGAGTCGCGCTGGGTCGGAACAGCTTGCGCGTCTTCACCGTTTTGATCATATCTCCCTCATCTAACCTCCAATTGAGGTGTTTCTTGAGTCAAAAATGACCTTCTCTTCTGTGGCTTTCCAACCATATATCACATGGTCAGTTTGGACATCCACAAAGATACAGAAAAATAATGCAAATTAAACATGCGTTTTTTAGCATTCTTTCACGATTTCACGCTTCATTCCAACTTTGCACTTTTAATCCATTTTCCACCTAAAAACACGAAATAACACCTCAAATTCACCAATATCTTAAATATATGAAAATTAACCATTTAGTGCAAAAATAAGAATATAAATTTCACAAAACGGTGCTAAATCAGACCCTAAAACATGCAGATTTTCACACTAATCAGTTATCACTAATTATAAATATTGAGAAATAACCTCAGGCGACGAACTTGAATAGCAAAGTGCAATTGCTGTCTCATTCTGAATAAATTTAAATAATGATGAAGTGGACCATTATTTATTTTATAAAAGACATATTCAACATTTGAATAGATATATGTAGTTTAATACAATTATACACGCATTTAAATTTGAGCACAAAACATTATTTTTATACAAGGTACTGCACATGTGCCCGTTTTATTATACTTCTCAGATTAATTTTATAAAATCGGAAACTAAAAAATATCACTTTTAATATTTCACATTCGTCACATATGATTCACTTATTATTATTACTTTTAAATGACATCGTTTATAAATTTTGGAAATTATTATTCGTCGTTGTGATTTTATAATTTACTTTTATAATCCTGCTCGTGATCATGTATATTGATTAATTATGTATGGTTTTTTTTTTTCACAATATATATAAAATCATGCACGTATTTTATATGTGATTCTATATTCGATCATGTATTGATGGTATATCGAAGAGTGAAATTCTTTTTTGAATAAAAACAAAAATAATTGAATAGCTTTTTTTTCTTCAAAGGATTTTTTTTTTCACAATTTCTGTTTCTAAATTCATTTCTCAATCTGATTGGATCAGTTTATTTTTTTTCTTCTCATTGTCATAAGTTTAAAAAGAAAAATATATATATAGAAAAAGGTTAAATAGGGACATTTGATTTGATAATTTGATTTAACAAAAAGTTTAAAGATAATTAAAGAGATTATTAGCGCTTTACCTACTTTTGAAATTGATGATTAAGAATAATCGGCAATCACATAACATAATTGGAAAATTTAAAGATAATTATTAGTACCAAAAATGAAAGAACTTTTGCTTTTCTTGAAATGGACAGATCACAGAAGATATCAATAATTTATCATTAATCGAATACTAATAATTATCATAATCAACCTAAATTAGTAACTCAAAATAATTAGCCTACAGTGATGCCAAACTTATATATTGTGTGGTCATTAACTCTTTACATAAAGATAAAATTTGTCATAATAAATACTCCATGATTCTATTGATCAGTGTTGAGGTATATAATTTTTTTTTTCACAAAAATTAAAAAATATAATATTTTAATTATTAATAGATACTCATATTTTAGTTATACTTTTTGTTTCCTTTAATTTTAATTTAAATTGATGAGAAGATATCTACTGATAATAAAAAAAATACTTTTAGAGATATAGTTCTTTTGTGGGTAGGACTCAAGTGGCAAATGTAAATGTATATTTTATGGTGAAAAAATCAAAATGAATAAAATTTATACCAACATGAGCATAAGAAACAGTAGGAGAAGCATAGGATTCATTTTGTCCTAGTTAAATTCCTGATCAATAATTTTGGTATATTTACAAATAAAATAAGAATCAAATTTTAAAATGGGCAAATATTTTTAAATTTTTTCTTTTGTGTCCACTTTTTAAGTAAATATTTAAAAATACTCAAAATGACAAAAAAGATCTTGACTCGATAATGACACGATTGTAATTTTTGAAAAAAAGTCATTATCGAGTCAACTTTTTATTTTTAAAAAAGTTGACTCGATAATGTTTTTTAAAAAAAATTACAATCGTGTCATTATCGAGTCAAAGTTTTTTTTTTGTCATTTTGAGCATTTTTACACATTCACGTAAAAAAAGTGGACACAAACAATTTTTTTAAAATCTGAATGCCCCCTGCCATGTAATCCGACATAAAACAATGTCCAAAAGATAATGGACATGGGCCCACACTCTATCATAAAATTCTGTGTATTAACTTATGATTGATTATGAAAGGATGTAGTCAATAAATACCACAAATCGGGTTGAAAAAACGGGCTAAACACGATTAGGCAAACCCCACATAGATTATATATGTATTAATTCCACATATGATGCGTTGCTTTTATCCATATGTGAATCAACCATCTTTTTTCATTTTAGTGGCTCTCATTAACATCCACTCTCATCACCATTATAAGTACCACAAAGTACCTTCCAATAATGTGAACAATTATTTTCTTTTTTCTTCAAATATATCGATTTTTATATGTCATTAATTCTTTTGTGATGCCTACTCATTCAATTTCTGAGGTATTGAAAGAAATGGGGTTCAGGGTATTAATTAGATCATGAAAGGATTTCTCTCTATAATGTGTTACTATTTTTTAGAGATTGTGGACTCGCATAAAATCAACTTAAATTTAATAATTAGCTAAAATAAAACAAAAACTTGCTTAAAAGGGGTTTAAAGATTTCACGCACAAACAAAAGAAAGAATGGACCATTCTCAATTCAGCCCACTCAACTGATCTAAAGACAATTTGGGCCTTACGTAATTGGGCCCAACATTACACCTGTTTTTATCAAAGGTATCATTTTCTTACTAGTTACATCTTATCCGCATTTCAATACCATCAAATAAGTGTAATGTTCGGTATTAGAAAAAATATACTCAGTCATTCCCATAAATACATGCACGTGCTGGAGATAATTTTGCCTTGGGGCTTACATGTGGAATTCTATTATAAATGGGTTGGTGAGATTAGAACTCGTCTCACGGTTTGCATGTATAATTTGTAGCGGTAAAATTCGAATCATGTACCTTTGTTAACTATGGACTCTGATACCATGTTAAACGACAAGCTCATAAAAGTTTAAGCTGGTAGAAATATTTACCATTTAATTTTTAATTAATACACTCCAACATTGATTAAAATTAGAGTGTGTGTATAAAGAATGTACCACTCTTGTATTATTGTAATATTTTATTATTATTAATATTGTGTGTTTATTTCAATTTTTAAAGTGTTTAATGATTATTGGAACAGATCAAAATAAAAAGTATACAAATATTCTAATGAATAATAGGGTATGGTCTAACACCCAAAATTAGATATGAAAAAAAATTAGTAAAAAAATTAGATTTTTTTTTATCTTGTTGAATTTTATTTTCTAATTACTTATCAAACCGATGATTAAGATTGTCATAATTAATTATGGTAATATATATACTGAAAGTCTAAAACTACAACTATTTTAGATTAATGTCTATTTCTATCATTCTATATATGCATGTGTTAAAGGAAAAAAAAATTGAGCTTCTATTTTTATTTTTATCTTTAATTTTACTTGCATTGAGAAACAATTTAATTTTAATTTTAGCAGTCTATTTAATATTTTTAATCTCTTGTATTATATCTCTTCAAAAAATAATATATATTTTTATTTTTTTAATTAAGAATTCACGGTAGAAATGGAGATATCCAAATCCATTACTCCCCTGATCGAAATTAATCCCCTATAAATAGATGCCATATCAGTTTTGATTTAACAAAACAAAACCTAGACGACTCTGCTCTCTCAACTGTCAACATTATTCAATACTTTTTCCAGGTTAGTATAATTTTTTTTATGTTTTCCATGTTAGTATAATTTATGAGTTTAAGTAGAGTGCATTGGTGTTTGCAAGTATTAAGAAATTATTGCTGGGTAATTAATTTATTCTCTGGTATGTGATTTTCATGTATTCTAAGTGTTATGCATATAGGGTATGTAGTTGTTTGTTGGAATTTGATTTACAAAATCATAAAATTTCATATCCCCGAATTTTGGAAATCGGTTGTTCAATTTGAGATGAACGACAAAAAATTCTAAATAAATTCAGTATGTATGTGAGTGAGTTAAAATTAAGCTTGAATTCTCTCTTAAAGAAGATATTCTTACTGACCTCTCTGTAATTTGCAAACGTTGTTTTTTATTTTTTTATATTTGATCTTGCTAGGTACACATTCACACAAAATCTATGAAGAATATGCTTGATATTCATCTTCTGATGTCGAATGCAGGTGAATTCGTTAAAACAACTATAACTAAGCTGCTGAAACTGGTGAAATTCATTGAGTTGTCAACAAAATGGTAAGATTGAATTTGGAACTTCTAGTTTTTGTTTTGGACATTGTTTTGAGACTAGATAGTTACATTAATTGTTTTTTAACTGTTTACAGGTGAAGTTCACAGCAGAAGAACTCCGCAGAATTATGGACATGAAACATAACATTCGTAATATGTCTGTAATTGCTCATGTTGATCATGGTAAATCCACACTTACAGATTCTCTTGTTGCTGCCCTAGATGTTGCTGGTGATGTTAGAATGACTGACACAAGGGCTGATGAAGCTGAACGTAGTATTTCCATTAAATCCACGGGCATATCCCTGTATTACGAAATGACCGATGAATCCCTGAAGGGTTACAAAGGAGAGAGAACTGGTAATGAGTACCTCATCAATCTTATTGATTCGCCCGGCCACGTCGATTTCTCTTCTGAAGTGACGGCTGCTCTTCGAATCACGGATGGTGCTCTTGTTGTGGTGGACTGTGTTGAAGGTGTTTGTGTCCAAACTGAGACTGTCCTCCGACAGGCTCTCGGTGAAAGAATTCGACCTGTCTTGGTTGTCAACAAGATGGACAGATGCTTCCTAGAACTCAAGGTGGATGGAGAGGAAGCTTACCAAACATTCCAAAGGGTTATTGAAAACACAAATGTGATCACGGCCACGTATGAGGATCCGTTGCTTGGTGATGTTCAGGTGTACCCTGAAAAAGGTACCGTCGCCTTTGCAGCTGGGCTTCACGGATGGGCGTTCACTTTAACTAATTTTGCAAAGATGTACGCCTCAAAGTTTGGTGTTGATGAGGCCAAGATGATGGAAAGGCTCTGGGGAGAAAATTTCTTCAACTCAGCCACCAAAAAGTGGACTAGCAAAAATACTGGCTCTCGTACGTGCAAACGTGGTTTTGTTCAGTTCTGTTATGAACCAATCAAGCAGATCATCGAAATCTGTTTGAATGACCAGAAAAGTTGTGGTCAATGTTACAGAAGCTTGGCATCACTATGAAGTCTGATGAGAAGGAGTTGGTGGGGAAGCCTTTGATGAAGCGTGTTATGCAGACTTGGCTCCCTGCAAGCACTGCTCTCCTGGAAATGATGATATTTCATCTCCCTTCGCCTTCGACTGCTCAAAGGTATCGCGTGGAGAACCTGTACGAGGGACCCCTTGATGATGCTTATGCCACTGCTATTAGGAACTGTGATCCTGAGGGACCCCTCATGCTGTACGTGTCTAAGATGATCCCAGCCTCTGATAAGGGAAGGTTCTTGGCATTTGGTCGTGTGTTCTCTGGGAAGGTATCGACTGGTTTGAAGGTCAGAATTATGGGGTCAAACTATGTTCCGGGTGAGAAAAAGGACTTGTATGTTAAAAGTGTCCAGAGAAGTGTTATTTGGATGGGTAAGAAGCAAGAATCTGTGGATGATGTGCCTTGCGGTAACACGGTTGCTCTGGTTGGGCTCGATCAGTTCATCACCAAAAATGCTACGTTGACTAATGAGAAGGAAGTGGATTCTCATCCAATCAAAGCTATGAAGTTCGCTGTGTCGCCTGTTGTCAGAGTTGCTGTGCGGTGCAAGGTTGCATCCGACCTTCCTAAGCTCGTGGAAGGTTTGAAGCGTTTGGAAAAATCTGATCTTATGGTTGTCTGTAGCATTGAGGAATCTGGAGAGCATATTGTTGCTGGTGCTGGAGAATTGCACCTCGAGATCTGTTTGGAGAATCTACAAAATGACTTCATGGGTGGTGCTGAAATTATAATATCTGATCCGGCTGTGTCCTTCCATGAGACAGTCATTGAGAGATCTTCTCGCATAGTGATGAGCAAATCACCAAACAAGCACAATCGTCTGTACATGGAAGCCAGGCCAATGGAAAAGGGACTTGCTGAAGCCATTGATGACGGGCGCCTTCGTCCAAGGGATGATTACTCAAAGATCCTATCGGAGGAGTTTGGTTGGGACAAGGAGCTTGCTAAGAAAATCTGGTCCTGAAACGACTGATCCGAACATGGTGGTAGATATGTGTAAGGGAGTTAACTACTTGAATGAAATAAAGGATTCAGTTGTTGCTGGTTTCCAATGGGCTTCAAAGGAAGGACCGCTGGCGGAGGAGAAGATGAGAGGAATATGTTTTGAGGTGTGTGATGTGGTTCTCCATGCTGATGCCATCCACAGAGGCGGCGGTCAAGTTATTTCGACTGCAAGGAGGGTTATTTATGCTGCCCAGCTGACGGCTAAGCCTCGTCTCTTGGAACCAGTATACCTGGTGGACATTCAAGCTCCGAAGCAGGAATCAGATGGAATTCACAGTCTGTTGAACCAGAAGCGTGGGCATGTGTTTGAGGAAATGCAGAGACCTGGTACCCCTATGTACAACTTCAAGGCTTACCTTCCTGTGGTGGAGTCATTTGATTTCTCGAATAGGTTGAGAGTTGAGACGTCGGGTCAGGCATTCCATCAATGCGTGTTTGATCACTGGGACTTAGTGGCTTCGGATCCTCTGGAAGCAGGATCTCTTGCTGCCAATCTAGTGGGTCAGATCCGTAGGAGGAAGGGTTTGAAGGAGCAGACTCCTCTGTCGGAGTACTACGAGGACAACGTTTTGAAAATGTGATTTCCTTGACAGTTTGGTTTTGAAAATGTGATTTCCTAGTTCGTTTGTTTGTTTCCTTCAACACTTAGGAGATGGTCCATCAAAAGCAATGGATCAATCTTCTTAGAAACTCTTTTGCCTCCCTAAATCCTTTGCCTTTTTTTTTTTCTTCTCTTCTGTGCAACACAATAACGATAACCCCTGTTTAAACCAGAAAAAATAACACATATAAATAGTTGAAGATTTAATCAACTAAAATTATTTTAAACAAACGTTACCAACCCAAATTCCCATTTATTAATTAGTAATGTAGGCACAGCAGATTCAACTCTTGACTACTAGATCATACTCTCAATTCTAGTAAGTAATAATCATACTTACTGCTTCAAACTTCATACTATTTTATAATTTTATTATAACTAACTGAAACCCTAAATCTGACTCTTCAGAAGAGAGTCATGCATGATACCCATAATGCGATTATATCATATTAAAGTTATCCACTAATTATAAACTTGATACCCATAATGTTAAGTGCAATTGGTCTAAGAATGTCATATTCTAAAATTTAAATACATTAGGAAATTGGTATTTTTAATAAGTTTTAAAACAAATTAGATGCGACTGAATCAAAGAGTAGTATAAATAAATCATTAAACTATAATGAAACTGGAAACGTAATAATAGATTAGAAAGACTCAAAAACTTGTACAAGACTGTAGTAGATTTGAAGGCCCTAAGAAGATGTAAACCAAATTTTAAACATGAAATGCAAATTAAAATCATAAAGTGACAAAAAAATTCGAGATCTATATTGGCCCTGCGTGTGACATTCTGAGGAAAATATATCAGAAAGATTTTGCATTCTTCTCCATGCTGAGTGAGAGAAAGGTCGGGGTGAATCTGAATCGTGAACTGCTATGATCCAGTTCATAAATAGTATATTCTTGTATGGCTGGTACAAAATGGTCTGATACAAGTATTCCATAAGAATATCACCATTCTTGAAAGCTTTGACAACTCTCAGCGGAGCCATGAAAACATAATCGAGAAAAAGATCACTAGAGTTGGAATCGAGAAAAAGATCACTAGAGTTGGAATCAGACCACAACCTCGTTGTTTGGGGGATAACAAATTCCTTGATCCAAGACTTCACTCCTCCACGTTCTTCCGCCAACCAAATGATTATTCCTTCGCCGGACGCACAGGCATAGGGAATTCCCTAGACCAGAAAGGGCAGCATTTGGATATTTGTAAGCCTCGAATGATAGGGGAAGATCATATTATGCTGAAAAGCTCCGTTTCAAGATCAAAGCACAATATGTGGGGTTTCCAACTGAGATCAGCCGATGAAACCTTCCATCCAAACATGGCTCATCCTTGTACTCAGTTTCTAACTCCAAAGGATGCATCACAACACAAGGAGAGATCAGGTGGAGCTACACTTCTCCATAACAACTTCCAAGAGTGTAAATAAGTCTTTTTGGTTATTCATTCCAAACACACATTCGATTTGTATAGGAAAATAAAGTTAGAGAAGTTTTTTTAAGACAGTGCCATCAGCTATTTTTTAAGTTGGCAAACAAACCATCACTCCACTCACTATTGCAGAGTCTCAAGAAAGAATAATTTTCTATAATTGCAATCTCTTACATAAGTTTCGACTAACTTCACCAGAGTTTGAATCTTCTTCCAAACCGACTACATTCTTGGATTCCCTGTTATGAAATCTTGAATCTAGCACTAACTTCACCTAAAACCATGGCTGAAGGTGAAGGTTGCGTGTGGAACCAATGTGGGACATTATAGAATACCATTGTGTGATTAAACATGAAATTGAAATTAGTGTTTTACAAATGAGAAAGCAAAATAAAGGTAAAAGTAGAAATCACATATCGCGCGTTAACTACATAAGTAATTGTGTCAAAGCAAAAGCAGATTTTCTACATGTTTGAAGACGGTCCTCTCAATCCCATATGAGAGCTGGTTATCATTAATCTCTACAAGTGTATTCTTACTCTTGTCATACACTGTATAAAACTTCTCACCCCTCCTCGTATCAATAAGTAGGATCTCATTTTCGCTAAGTTGACAGATTTCAGGGAACTTAAGGCGTTGTGGTGATCTGTACTCGCATAAGCATTCCTCCTTAGACTCCATCCATTCATCACCGCTACCAACTCTTTTCATAATCTGAGTCCGGCCAGAATGGATATGGCTGATGAGGATACAAAGTTGGCCTCCCAACAAAATCAACTGGAAGATTTTGCTATCATGATTTGTAATATTTGGCAAAGCCACAGTCTTGAAACTTTCATCCTTGCAATCAAAACAAAGTATTGTGCTGTATTTCAAATAATCCATGATCATCCAATAAATTGATCCATTAGCAAAGACAGGACGTTTAAGGCAAAAGTCCCTAAAGAATATTTTCGTCTCTTTCACATCATCCCATTTGTTGTCTCTGCAAGAATACACAGCATAATGCTCCTTACCAACAGTTACTATCTTATAATCCTTCATCAATGGATCGTAATACATTCCTTGAAATGGATTAGTGTTCTTGATACTATAATCAACTAGTACTGGAGCATACAACTCCCGGTACATTCTATTGGATGGATTCCACAGCACATATTTATCAGCCATCCTTTTTAACCACCCATCCCCGAGATATAATCCGTCACAACTGCACAAAGTACGAGTAATCGGGACAAATTCAATTGGCGACACATTTTTAAAACAGTTGTTTCGGAGCTCACCAACAAAAAATTTACTGGAAAAAACGTGGTCAGCCCATGCAATTAGACTTAGACACTTGTACTGCTGCTGGAGATGAATTTCAGCCAATCTTGGATCGGAGATAATGGCATTCCACTGTTTGCAAACCGCCCTGAATCTAAGTAAATCCTTCACAGGTAATCGGGACAAGATCATGTTCACTGTTATGTCATCTGGAAGACGACTCTGCTCTTCTGCTTTCCACCTTCCAACATCACACACTTCTTTCATATTTCTGATTCAATCTTTTTTTTTTTTTTTTCAAATTAATTATCCCACAATAATTAATTAATAATTTTACTGTAAAAAGGGGAAATTGGAAAACAATACAAAAGCAACGGCTTTTGGAAGAGTCGTACGGTGTAAAAATTATATCAACCTGAAAAAATATTCAATATATTCAATGTACAGCCCTTTTAAGAGAGACAATTATACAATACTCAATTATGTTTAATCACCATAAACAAGAGTATAAATTATACTAACCTGGAAAAGTATTGGAAAAAAGTATTGCAAGCAGAGACAAGGTGAGAGCAGAGGCGCTTTAGATTTTTGTTAATTTAACCTAATGTGGCCTTTAATTTATAGGTATTAAAAAGATACTATGGCAAGCATATTATTAGTTAAGATACTATGGCAAGCAAATCTACTGAATATTTGATATATTAATTAATTAAAATAATTATATTAAGGAGCCTCGCGGTGACGTGTCAAATTACTTTTTATTTGAATTAATTTAATTAATTAATATTTATTTAATTTGATTTAATTATTTTAAAATACAATATCTTTAAATTATTTTGAATTTTTTATATTTTTTTCTTCGACTCTTAAATTCATGAGGTATATTTTTAATTTTTCTTAATTTATTTATATTTAATTAGTTCAGTATGATTGTATATTTTTTATTATAATATTTATTCCAAATTTTAAATATAATTCTGATCAAGTCTAATGATATAAAAGAGATATTTCATAATTATTGCATTTAATAATTTATATATATATATATATATATATATATATATATATATATATATATATATATATTTATGTTTTCAAACCTTTAAATATAATAACACAATTACAAATCAATTTATTTTTGTAATATATATATACATATATATTTTTTTATAAAATTTATCCCACATATTACGCGAGATTCTATATAGTAAAGGAAAGTTTAATTTTTATGAGGTATCACCTCCAAATTAATAAATTTGGGACGGATATGTGTATTATAATGAATTTCTTCAATGAGTTTTTTAATCTAAAATAAAGGCTTTAATAGATGGACGGGTACGAGATGCACCCTATTTTAAGTAATTATTTTAATTCATATGTTAAATATTAAATTAAATAAAGGGAAATACCACAATTTGCCCTATATGGGGAAGTCAACATCTTTTTTATTCTACCTTTTCTAATACGTCCTAAAAATACATGCAATGTCATGAATACTCTCAAGGATGATCCACATTTTTGTATTGGGAATGAGTTGACAAGTACAGTTGCATGCAAAATAGATGTTTCAAGGAATATGTTGATTATTTAGGGGTGACACATTAATTAAAGAAGAAATTAATAAATCTACTAAAATATAACTCCTAATTCGGCGGACAAGCTGAATGAAGTGAAAAAGCCAAATTTTAAGCGCACACCTACAATTTAAAATTCACGAAATTTAATTTTTAAATTCCTTAAATTGTTAGATTATAATAGACTTTTTATTAATTAACACATGCAGTAATTAGGTGATTAAACACATGCAAAATTAACTACCTACCACTCCACTGAAACACACTTCATTAAATGGGGTGAAAATTAAGGCACTGTGTTCACAATCAGTTCATTTATGTAAATTCTTGTCACATTAAATTCTCAACTATCCCCACCAACCAAATAACTTCACCACCAACAAACAAAAAATTGGGCACAGTGGATTCAAACTTCATTCATCTGTATCCACAAATTATTGGAGCATAAAAAGGTGATCGGCTCCCGTATTTACCCACCATTTTTGTCGACGGATCCATAGTTAGAGCCAAAGGTAAGATACGAACACTGTTTGCATTGTATTTTATTTATTGCTTTCTTTCAATGTTGCTGTTAATTTATTTAAATGTCGCATGGTTTTTAATGTTTTAGGGTTTTTAGGGCTTTAGGGTTTTAAAAATGCATGTCCGTTGAGTGAAATGGTTATATATATCCATGTCCGCCAAAGAAAATGGTGAAGTATGCATGTAATATGCTTGTTCGCCGAGGAAAATGGTGAAGTATGCATGTAATATGCATGAATACCACTACATACACCTATCGTAGACTTGTCCGCTAATATGCATGGCTAATTGTGCTTGTCCGCCCATTATTTGAGACTTATCGCCCATGTTCGCCGATTTTTGTGGCCTAATTGAGTGTGTCCGCCTATTATTTGACAGTAATTCAATTTGTCCGCCGAATTAGTAGCCCAATTTAGCGTGTCCGCCAAAAATAGTTGCCCAGTAGAGTATGTCTGCCGAAAATTGAGCATGTACGTCGATAATTTCACCATATTTGCGCATGTTTAGGCCTTAATTTAAGCCTTAATTTACCAACTGCCATGCTATTTAAAGCTTGAAGTATCAGCAGTGATGCAAATTAAAACTTATTCATCGTCGGACTTAAGCCACAAAATCAGCGGACAAGCTATTTTATGAAGAAATAATGGGAAATTTAGCTAAAAAATGCTAAGAAATTCCTTGGACAGCCTCAATTAAATACTTATTCATCGGCGGACAGACTCAATTAAGGCAAAACATATGCGGGCAAGCTTTTTTATGAAGAAATAATGGCAGATTAAGCTAAAAAATGCTAGGAACTTCGGCGGACAGGCTATTTAAGACTTGAATATTCAGCGGTGATGCAAATTGAACACTTATTCATCTGCGGACATGCTAAATTAAGGCACAACATCGGCGGACAAGCTTTTTTATGATGAAATAATGGCAAATTAAGCTGAATAATGCTAGGAACTTCGGCGGACAGACTATTTTAGGCTTGAATATTCAGCGGTGATGCAAATTGAACACTTATTCATCTTCGGACATGCTAAATTAAGGCACAACATCGGCGGACAAGCTTTTTTATGATGAAATAATGACAAATTAAGCTGAATAATGCTAGGAACTTCGGCGGACATGCTATTTAAGGCTTGAATATTTAGCGGTGATGCAAATTGAACACTTATTTATCGGCGGACAGGCTAAATTAGGGCATAACATCGGTGGACAAGCTTTTTTTATGATGAAATAATGGCAAATTATGCTAAATAATGCTAAGAAATTCGGTAGACATGCTATTTAAAGCTTGAGGAATAAGCGGTGATGCAAATTAAACACTTATTCATCGGCGGACAAGCTCATTTAAGACATAACATCGGCGAGAAGGCTATTTATACAGAAATAATGCTAAAATAAGCTAAATAATGCTAAGAAACACGACGGACATGCTATTTATTGCTTCGGGTATCACCAGTGACACAAATTATGGACTTATTCCTCAGCGGACAAGCTATTTTATGCAGAAATAATGACAAAATTATGCTAAATAATGCTCAGAAATTCGGCAGACATGCTCAAAAAATGCATAAAATCGGCGGACAAGCTCAATCAGGGCCAAAAAATTGGCGGACATGCTCAATTGTACTACAAATATTGACGGACAAGGTCAAGTTACATACAATTATTGGCGGACATGTTCAACTAAGCTAGAAACATCTGCGGACAAGCTCAAAAAGATTAGAAAAATATGCCGACAAGTTCAATTATACTACAAATTACATTGAAATTTCCAATTATACTCAAATAATTATCGTCGAACATGTAAACTTAAAATTCGTCGGACACGGCA
The DNA here is from genome assembly GCA_023678885.1 of Pogostemon cablin. NCBI lineage: Eukaryota > Viridiplantae > Streptophyta > Magnoliopsida > Lamiales > Lamiaceae > Pogostemon > Pogostemon cablin. The sequence continues at coordinate 657,093 of CM042986.1, forward strand.
AATTCATGCAGTAACAACTCCAAATTCAGACTCTACTTCCTCGGGGGACAAGAACAACTCCAAATTCAGACTCTACAGTAACAACTCCAAATTCACTATACTTTAATTAAATCGCAATTCTGCAAAACCCTAAAATCCTAAAAACGGAATACCTAGTTATCCATATTTGCTGCTGCTAATTTTCGACGTGGAGATGACGATGGATTGAACGACACGCCGGAGGCCCGGACGGAGCGCTGTGTCCGCCAGAAAAATCGAGAGTTTGAGAGAGAGAGGAAGAGTATAGGTGGGATGAAGACCGATGAAAAGAGAGAGAGACAGAAAGTAAAAAACAAAAATTTTGAGAAAAAGGGGTCAAAGATTCTCTCCTCAATTTCAACGCCTCTAAAAGCGGTACTTTTAACTGCTGGGCTACTACTCCGAGATTCCAAAAAGAAGAGAAAAATATGACATGTGTCAGGGATGTAAATTAGGAATATACACCAAAAACAGGGCAAATTAGATATTTTAAAAAGAGTAGGGCAAAAAAGATGTTGCATGGGTGATATAGGGCATAAAAAGTGTTGTCCCTTAAATAAACATAAAGAGCCTCTGCTCTCTCTACCTTGTCTCTGCTTGCAATACTTTTTTCCAATTATTATTATTATTATAATTTCTAATTATTATAAAATTGAATAATAATATACAATATATTATTTTTAATAATCTTATTTTAATTTTATATGTTCCATGTAATATTTTAATTTATATTGTTATGATTAAATACTTATTTGATTTAAATAAGTTTCAAAATAATAGTATAATATTTAAAAAAAAAATTTGATTTTTATTTTTATTTATAAATAAATAAACAAAATGTGTTAATTTTAAAAGGGGAATGCAAAATATAAAAATAGGAAGTAATATATATGATGAAAATCATTAAAATTATATTAAAAAAGGAAGAAATATAAAAATATGTTAAATTGATATAGTAATCACTCCTATTATTTACCAAAAATCATTCAAATAAATAAAAAGCACTTTGTTTGTTAATAAATATAAAAATATCGAAACGCAAACATTTACGGTGAAAATACATGCATACATTAATAAATGAACCAAAACTTTTCAATTTGTTTTTCTGTTGAAAATAAGAAAGCTAAAAATAAAAAAATATTCATTCATGTTCCCAAATAATGACAAGAAATTATCTTTCCCATCAAGTTTTTTTTATTTATTTCTCATCCTATATAAATAATCATAAAAACAAAACTCTATTACCTCTTTAAAAATATTATTAGACACTCAAAAAATTTGAAGTCAATATTTAATTCATTTGAAATACATGAATTAGGTAATTGCAAAATACTACTTTATTCTTTTATGAATTATCCATACAAATATTTTATATAATTTTTTTTCTAATAATAATAATAGTAACAATAATAATAATTTTGGACGCCCTGAATGAAATTACGAACACATTGTATTTATTTAAAAAAAATAAAAGTATTCTATATTCAAATATATTAAGACGGTTGACATTTTACATTAATTTTTACAATTATTTAATATTATTTTATTTTATATATATTTTAATTTCATAACTTGATCTGTCAATTAAAACTTCAATTAAAGAGAACTTCATGACTCTTATTAAGGGAGTAAACAAATAAAGTTTTGGTTTTTTAAGTAAGTTTGTTGACAAAAATAAAGTAATATATCTCAAAAGTGTAGAGAATTATTTTTCCCTTAAAGTAAATTAAGAGATTTTTTTTCATTTATTTATTTATTTATTTTATTATTAGTTTTGATATAATAATGTACATAATATTTGTGTACGATTATTCCGCGCATCGCGGGACATTACTAGTTGAGTTAACAAAACAAAACCTAAGGGCACGACTCTTCTCTCTCTACTTTCAATATTATTCAATACTTTTCCAGGTTAGTATAAGTCTCTCTGCCTTCTCTCTCTGCATTCAATACTTTTTCCAAGTTAGTAGTATATTTATGAGTTTAAGTAGAGTGAACCGGTAATTGCAAGTCTTAAACAAATTATTGCTGAACTATGTTGTCTTTGGAATGTGATTTGCATGTGGTTGTTTGTTGAAATTTGATTTACAAATTCATAAAATTTCACATCCAAGAAATTTGGATATTCGGTTGTTCAATTTGTAATTTGTAAAAGTTGTTTTTTGTTTTTTGTTTTTTTTATATTGTCCCTTACTTGGGCCTTTTGATCATGCTATGTACACAAATTCAAACAAAGAATAAGCTTGGTATTCATCTCCTGATGTCGATTGCAGGTGATTTCGTTAGAAACAACTTTAACTAACCTGCTCAACTGGTGAAATACATTCAGTTGTCAAAATGGTAAGATTGAATATAGAACTTCTAGTTTGGACATATTGTTTTGAGCTAGAAAGTTACATTAATTGAATTTTTTTTTTTAATGTTTGCAGGTGAAGTTCACAGCAGAAGAACTTCGTAGAATTATGGACATGAAACATAACATTCGTAATATTTCTGTTGTTGCTCATGTCAGACATGGTACGAAAACTAAAGAATTTTGTTTTGTAAACTTATCTGAATGCTGTATTCATCTTTGTTTGCTTGACTTGCAGTTCTTTTTTTCTTATTGCAGGAAAATTAACACTTACAGATTCTCTTGTTGCAGCTGCTGGCCCAAGATGTTGCTGATGATGTTAGAATGACTGACAACAGAGGTGATGAAGTTGAACATGAACATGGTATTACCATTAAATCCATGGGTATATCCCTGTATTACGAAATGACCGATGAGTCCCTGAATGTTTCAAAGGAGAGAGAACGGGTAATGAGTACCTCATAAATCTTATTGATTCGCCCGGCCACGTTGATTTCTCTTCTGAAGTGACGGCTGCTCACGGATGGTGCTCTTGTTGTGGTGGACTGTGTTGAAGGTGTTTGTGTCCAAACTGAGACTGGCCTCCGACAGGCTCTCGGTGAAAGAATTCGACCTGTCTTGGCTGTCAACAAGATGGACAGATGCTTCCTAAAAATCCAAGTGGATGGAGAGGAAGCTTACCAAACTTTCCGAAGGGTTATTGAAAACACAAATGTGATCACGGCCACGTATGAGGATCCGTTTCTTGGTGATGTTCAGGTGTACCCTGAAAAGCCTTTGATGATGCGTGTTATGCAGACTTGGCTCCCTGCAAGCACTGCTCTCCTGGAAATGATGATATTCCATCTCCTTTCACCTTCGACTGCTCAAAGGTATCGCTTGAATAACCTGTACGAGGGACCCCTTGATGATGCTTATGCCAGTGGTATTAGGAACTGTGATTCCGAGGGACCCCTCATGATGTACGTGTCTAAGATGATTCCTTCAGCCTCAGACAAGTGTAGGTTCTTGGCACTTGGTCGTGTATTCTCCGGGAAGGTATCGACTGTGAAGAATTAATAAAGTTAATGAGATGGAAACCTCATATTAATGACTGATCAACATTAGTAATTGGTTGGATTGTGAATTAGCAAAGTTATTGATCGTGTGAAGTGCATGGAATTAACTAGCTAATAACAAGTTCATCAAAATTTTGCCATGTGAATGAGTGGTGACTGGTTCAGTGTGCAGCAGTTGTACAGAAGTTATGGTAGTTCGTTGGAAGCAGTTCTATGCATGGATTGAAAGCTCATAATGCTAGCTATGAGCTGAAAGTAGTTGCAACAGAAATAGATTCCGTTTAACCACCCATATGACAGCTGGAAGATGCTGCACCCGATTGGTCTCATAAGTTTGGTTATCACATGTGATGTATATATATAGCTGTAATCCCAGCGTGTATGTATCTGTAACCTCCAAAAATCCTCTGAAAGCAATACAAAACGATCATCATCATCAAGTGGACGTAGTCTTGGTTAATAAGCCGAACCACTATACATCTTGTTCTTCAAAGTTCTTCAAACACACACTAGCACACACTTGAGTTTGTTTTTATTTTTGAGAATTTGAATCAATCTTTGATTCAGTGAGATAAGTTTACAAAACGATTAATCAGATTCACCAGATTAGTTCATTAGATTCATCAGATTAGTTCATCTTTCGACTCTAAATCTGAGAATTGGCGCCGTCTGTGGGAAACAACATAGGCAAGCAGATCAAAGAAGTAGTTATCTGAAGAAGAAAGAGGGATTCAACATGGTTACCAAATTTGATATTGAGCGGTTCACTGAGAAGTCAGACTATGGGTTGTGGAAGATCAAAATGAGATCCATCTTGGTACAACAAGGCCTCGGAGGAGCAATCAAAGAAGCTCCAGTTAATGAAGCAGCAGCAGTGGATGTACAAGTTGCAGCAGCTGAAGTAGATCTTCAAGAAAGAGCTCTAAGTGCCATTTTCTTGTGTCTTGGTGATAAGGCACTCAGAGAAGTTCATAGGGAAACGACTGCAAGAGCAGTATGGAAGAAGTTTGATGATCTCTATATGGTAAAAACTCTTGCAAATCGATTATATCTGAAACAGAAACTATACTCATTCAAAATGACAGAAGAAAAATCAGTTTTAGTTCAACTTGATGAGTTTAATAAGGTACTTGATGATCTGGAAAATGTTGACGTTAAATTAGAGAATGAGGATAAGGCTCTGATTTTGTTATCTGCACTTCCAAAATCGTTTGAAAATTTTAAACACACATTGTTATTTGGTAGCAAAGAATCAATAAGTCTTGATGAAGTTGAATTAGCTTTGAAAACTAAGGAGTTACAAAAGTGTTGTGAGGAACAAAGAGCATCAGGTGAAGGATTGATGATCCGGAAGGGTAGTTCTGATGGTAAGAAACAAGATACCAAAGGTGATCAGTCTGCTAGTGACAAGGAAGGAAGAAAATATTTCCACTGTCATGAACCAGGTCACATTAAGAAGAATTGTTACAAGTGGAAAGCAGCCAAAAGAAAGAAGACAGAGGCTGGGAAGGATGGACAACAAAGGGTGCAAGCAAATCAGGTGGCAATTAATCAAAACCAGGTGGAAATTGATTATCCTGAGGCACTGTTAATCTGTTCATCAAAAGGATCCATGGATTGGATCCTTGATTCAGGATGTTCATTTCATATGTCTCCAATGAAGCATTGGTTTACTGATCTTAAGTATCAAAATGCTGGATCAGTATTATTAGGGAATGATCATACATGTCAGATAAAGAGAATAGGCTCTATCAAGTTAAGAATGCATGATGGAGTGATTAGAACCTTGACAGGTGTGAGGTATATTCCAGAACTCAAGAGAAATCTAATTTTATTAGGTATATTAGATGCTTCAGGATATGAATTTAGAACAAAAGAAGGAGTACTCATTGTTGAAAAGGATGAGTATGAAGTAATGAAAGGAATCAGGAAAAGAGAGCTGTACATTCTTGATGGTCATACTGTAACTGGACAGAATAATGCTACAATTGGAAGTGATAATATACACTTATGGCATGGGAGGTTAGCTCACATAAGTGAGAAAGGGCTGCAAGAACTATCAAGGCAGAAAGCTATCTGCTTCACTCCATCAGAGCAGTTGAAACAATGTGAACATTGCATTTTTGGAAAGGCTAAGAGACTTAAGTTTGGAACTGGTGATCACACAAGTACATCCAGGCTGGATTACATTCATTTAGACTTATGGGAACCTGCAAGAACTCAAACCAAAGGTGGTGGCAGATACTTCATGTCTTTCATAGATGATTATAGTAGGAAAGTGTGGATATATATTCTTAAAACTAAGGATGCAGCCTTTAACACTTTCAAGAATTGGCTAGTTGAGGTGGAGAACATCTGTAATGCTAAGATTAAAGTGTTAAGAACTGATAATGGTCTTGAATATTGTTCTGAAGAGATCAACAAGTTATGTAGAGATAAAGGTATCATAAGACACAAGACAGTTCCAGGCACACCACAACAAAATGGTGTTGTAGAAAGATTAAATCAAACCTTACTAGAGAGAGTAAGGTGTATATTGAGTAATTTTGGTTTGACAAAGGACTTTTGGGGTGAGCTGGTTACTACAGTGACATTCCTCATAAATAGAAGCCCATCAGCAACTCTAAAGTTTAAAACACCTCAAGAGATATGGTCAGGAAAATTAGCAGATTACTCAATACTTAAAGTCATTGGTTGTTTAGCTTATGCTCATGTTAAGCAAGATAAGTTAGCACCAAGAGCAGTGAAGTGTGTTATGATAGGATATCCTAAGGGTGTGAAAGCATACAAACTATGGAGTATTGAAAGCAAGAAGTTCTTAGTAAGCAGGGATGTCACTTTTAATGAGGCTGTAATGCCACTATGTCCACAACAAGTTCAGACTGTTCAAAGAAGTGATAAAACTGAGCTTAAGGTGGAGCATGCCAAGAGAGTTGTACATGACCAGAGGGCAGGTGATGAAGAAATATTACAAGATGATACTATTGAAACCACTGATAATGATCAAGGAAGACCAGAAACTGATGAGTTGCTAAATAGCTACCAGTTAGCTAGGGATAGACAGAGAAGGTCTATTAAACCACCAGCTAGGTATGCAAATGCTGACATAGCCTCTAATGCACTATATACAGTAGAGGAGATTGATTCCTATGAACCTAAGAATTATCTAGAGGCTATGAATTGCAAGGAAAGTGACAGGTGGAGTGTTGCTATGCAAGAAGAGTTGATGTCTTTAGAAAAGAATCAAACATGGAAGATAGTTCAGAGGTCAAAGGATCAGAGGTTGGTTAGTTGCAAGTGGATTTACAAGAAAAAGGTAGCTCCAGAGAATGCAGGTGAAATAAGGTACAAGGCTAGATTAGTTGCAAGAGGTTTTTCACAGAAAGAGGGGATTGATTACACTGAAATTTTCTCTCCAGTTGTCAAACATTGTTCAATTAGAGTAATGTTAGCTCTAGTTGCTCGGTTTGATCTTGAGTTACATCAAATGGATGTAACAACAGCTTTTCTTCATGAAAATTTGGAAGAGAAAATATATATGAGCATTCCAGAAGGTGTAGCAGTTCAAGATACCACCAATAAGGCTTGTTTACTTCTGAAATCCTTATATGGATTGAAGCAAAGTCCAAAGAGATGGTACTTGACGTTTGATGAATATGTTGTCAGCTGTGGTTTCAAAAGAAGTCTGTATAACAGTTGTGTGTATATTAGAAGTGATGTTGATTGGCAGGTATTCTTACTATTGTATGTTGATGACATACTGATAGCTTGCAAATCTATGGATGGAATTTTAGTTGTCAAAGAGATGTTGAAATCAGAGTTTAGCATGAAAGACTTAGGGGAAGCTACTGTAATTCTAGGGATGCAGATTGAAAGGGATAGATCAGTTGGATCAGTTGTGCTTCATCAGAGTATTTATTTAGAAAAAATACTCAAAAGATATAATATGGATATGTGTAAATTAGTTTCCACACCAGTTAAGCAAGAGATCAGTTTATCAGGTCAACAATCAGCAAAGACAGAAGCAGAAATTTCAGAAATGGATAGAATTCCATATGCTAATGCTGTAGGGAGTCTTATGTATGCAATGATTTATTGTAGACCAAATTTAGCTCATGCAATGAGCTTAGTGAGCAGGTTCATGGGAAATCCAGGGAGAGAGCATTGGGAAGCTGTCAAATGGATTCAAAGATATCTGAAAGGAAGCTTAACAACAGGTTTGGATTTCAATAAGATTTAATCTAACATTGATTTTCTTGCAGGTTATGTAGATACTGACTATGCTGCAAATTTGGACACAAGGAAGTCACTATCAGGATATGTATTCAGTTTATTTGGAACTGCCATCAGTTGGAAGTCAACACATCAATCAGTGGTGGCACTATCTACAACAGAGGCTGAATTTATTTCACTTACAGAAGGGATTAAGGGAGGTCTGTGGTTGAAGGGAATTTTGTCTGAATTTGGTATTGTGTAAGAGTCTGTAGTGCTGTATTGTGATAATTCTAGTGCCATACATCTCTCAAGGCACCAAGGATATCATGAACGAACAAAGCATATTGATATCAGGCTGTATTTCATTAGAGATTTGATAGATGATGGAAGAGTGGTTGTGAAGAAAATTGGAACAGAAAGGAATCCATCAGATTTTCTTACAAAGGCTTTGCCTACTTCGAAGTTCGAATTGTGCAAGAGCCTTATCAACATTTGTTAAATATGACAGTGAAGAGTTCTGCTACTCTCTCAAAGTAGTGATGTGAGTTTTGCTGCTCTCCAACAAGACAGTGGAAGTGAAGTTTGCTGACTTAAAACAGTGTGGTGAAGGCGAAGTAATGAATGCTTAAGTATGAGGTTTAGGTGGAGATTTGAGATGGAAACCTCATATTAATGACTGATCAACATTAGTAATTGGTTGGATTGTGAATTAGCAAAGTTATTGATCGTGTGAAGTGCATGGAATTAACTAGCTAATAACAAGTTCATCAAAATTTTGCCATGTGAATGAGTGGTGACTGGTTCAGTGTGCAGCAGTTGTACAGAAGTTATGGTAGTTCGTTGGAAGCAGTTCTATGCATGGATTGAAAGCTCATAATGCTAGCTATGAGCTGAAAGTAGTTGCAACAGAAATAGATTCCGTTTAACCACCCATATGACAGCTGGAAGATGCTGCACCCGATTGGTCTCATAAGTTTGGTTATCACATGTGATGTATATATATAGCTGTAATCCCAGCGTGTATGTATCTGTAACCTCCAAAAATCCTCTGAAAGCAATACAAAACGATCATCATCATCAAGTGGACGTAGTCTTGGTTAATAAGCCGAACCACTATACATCTTGTTCTTCAAAGTTCTTCAAACACACACTAGCACACACTTGAGTTTGTTTTTATTTTTGAGAGTTTGAATCAATCTTTGATTCAGTGAGATAAGTTTACAAAGCGATTCATCAGATTCATCAAATTAGTTCATCTTTCGACTCTAAATCTGAGAGTTAAGTTTTGGAGAAGCAGTAGAACTATCTAGAGGCTAGTATCCTTTGTTTAATTTGTTGTAATAGAATTATCTAGAGTGCATTAATTATTCTCATGTATCTATGTTGTTGTCGGGTGTCTCTTGAACTTTTTAGTAGGCTCTAGATTGTCCTTAATTGTAGTATATTAATGCTTTCTAAGTACAGTTGTTGAGTAGTAGAAAACCCACTTCTTCCAAATACTTCTCACTACTTTGTATTATGTTATTTGAGGTGTTCTTTTCTCTTGTCAAATCTTCCATTCTTAGTGTAGATCTTGGGCCAACAGAAATCACCTTCTGTTGTTGTTTTCCTTGAGTTTTTACATGGTATCAGAGCCATAAGGGCTCTTGAAGATATCGTGTGTCAAGATCTCTTGGTGGAGGAGTTGATCGGTGCCTCAAATGGATGTGAGCGGTCGTGTTGGTGGACTTGGCATGGAGTTACTGAACCAGTCCAACTATAGGATTTGGAAGACATGTATGGAGTCTTACCTTATTGGTGAAGAGTTGTGGGATGTGGTGGATGGAGAAATCAAAACAGCTCCAGAGGATACTCCCGAAAATGTTGATGCACGCAAGAAATGGAAGCAGCTCAATGCGAAGGCTGAATTCACATTGAAGAGATCGATTTCGCCCAACTTGTTTGACCATATTATGCAATGTAAATCTGCCCATGAAATCTGGAAAACCCTTGACAGATTGTTCAACAAGAAGGATGAGGCTCGACTGCAAGTTTTGGATAATGAACTCGCAAACATAACACAAGGTAACCTGTCTATTGCAGAGTACTTTATGAAAATTAAAAATCTTTGCTCGGAAATTTCTCTTCTCAATCCGGATGAAGAAATCTCTGAAGCTCGTATAAGGAGAACTATTATTCGAGGATTAAAGACAGAATACACTCCGTACATTATGTCAATTCAAGGATGGGCTCAACAACCATCGTTGGAGGAATTTGAGAATCTGCTGTCTTCACAAAAATCTCTAGCAAAGCAAATGGCTGAAGTCTCAATCAATTGGTTTGAAGGTCAGAATTATAGGCCCGAACTATGTTCCGGGTGAGAAAAAAGACTTGTATGTTAAGAGTGTCCAGAGAAGTTTTATTTGGATGGGGAAGAAACAAGAAAAATTCTCTGGTTGGGCTCGATCAGTTCATCACCAAAAATGCTACACTGACTAATGAGAAGGAGGTGGATGCTCATCCAATCAAATCAATGAAGTTCTATGTGTCGCCTGTTTTCAGTTTTGGTGTACATTGCGAGCTGGCATCTGACCTTCCTAAGCTTCTGGAAGGTTTGAAGCGTTTGGAAAAGTCTGATCCTATGGTTGTCTGTAGCATTGAGGAATCCAGAGAGCATATCGTTTCTTGTGCTGGAGTATCGCACCTGGAGAACTGCTTGTTAAATCTACGAGATAACTTCATGGGTGGTGATGAAATTTTTACAACTTATACGAGTGTGTCTTTCCGCGAGACGGTGATTGAGAGACCTTCCCGCAGAGTGATGAGCAAATCGCCGAACAAGAAGAATTTTTTATACATTGAAGCCAGGCCAATGGAAAAGAGAGTTGCTGAAGCCATTGATGACGGGCGCCTTCGTCCAAGGGATGACCCCATGGTCCAATCAAAGATCCTATCAGAGGAGTTTGGTTGGGACAAGGAGCTTGCTAAAAAAATCTAGTGTTTTGGTCCTGAAACAAATGGTCCCAACATGGTGGTAGATATGTGTAAGGGAGTTCGCTACTTGAATGAAATAAAGGATTCAGTTGTTGCTGGTTTCCAATGGGCTTCAATGGAAGGAGCACTGGCGGAGGAGAAGATGAGAGGAATATGCTTTGAGGTGTGCAATGCGGTTGTCCATCCTAATTCCAATCACAGAGGAGTTTGTGAGGTTATTCCAACGGTAAGAAGAGCTATTTATTGTGCCCAGCTGACGGCCAAGCCTCGTCTGTTGGAGCCTGTATACCTGGTGGAGATTCAAGCTCCGCTGCAGGCATTAGGTGGAGTTTACAGTGTGCTGAGCCGGAGGCGTGGGCGTGTGGTTGAGGAAATTTGGAGGCCTGGTGATCGTCGTGAAATTCACCTAGAATTTTTGGCTTAATTGCATGAATTTAATTGAATTTATTTGACTTTAATTCAATAATTAAGCATAATTTTAATGGAAATTCTATTTATTGCTTAATTAGTTTGAAAAAGGTATTTTTGTTTATTTTTGTAGAAAAAGGGTGATTTTGAGGCAAAAATGGATTCTAAAAGTGAAGAGGAAGATGTGTGAGAAAACGGAGCTTGATTTGGAGTTGAAACGAGCAAGAACGGGCCAAAGGAAAATTTGCTATAAATCTCATTTTTGTCTCATTAGCTAAATTATCCCACATTGATTACTTACCACAAATTCCTCTCACTACCACTACATGAACCCACTTGTCCCGCATTGGAAACTCAATCAAATTTCTCTTACTCTTACTACTATAAATACCCTCTTCCATGAAAGCCAGCACACAACAATTCTGCAAATTCCATTAAATTGAATCATTAGATTCAAAGAGAGCTAGATCTCCATAGTTGAGATCCCTCCCTTTTTCGGGGTGAGGGATCCGTCTGTGGTTTAAATATTTTTCTAGTTTAGGAATTTATTATTTTCGAAGAAGGTGGGAACACCAAGAAAAGGATGATCTTCATGGATGTAAAACTTCATTAGGTGAAATTTAATCCTACTTATTATCTTAATTTGCTTTGGTGGGTGATTGATGTACGATTATGTTTCTTGATTGAATTTCCGACTATAATTAGGTTTCGTTTATGGAATATGTATGCATGCTTTAATTTGGGATTAATGCCTTCGATATTAGTGCAAATGTGATTAGGTTGTGTATTGTGTATCAACATGTCTTGTTGTTGTTTTTACCTTAGTCGCTTTACATGATTATCATATGTAAATTTTTTTCATTTATTGCATGAGGATTAATATGGGGGAGTTTGACCAAAACCTTCCTATGTTTAGAACTACATAAATGAACATTAGTAAGATTACTTGTAATTAAGTTAGTGAAATGGACCAAACCTTAGTGAATTCATAGTACCTAGAAAGGGAATATTACTTATGATTTAGTACCTTTTAGGGAACTCGTACGTGTAATTAGTACCGATTGGGAGGTGTTCACTTTGGTCTCGATCCTATGTGCTATTTTGGGATCTTTGCAAGGGTCTACATCCTCTTCATCTCGAGAGAGAGTTTAGGTAGAATTTGTGATCGCCCTTACCATGATTAATTTAAAAATGGAATCAATTAATGATTGTTTGAGTGCATCGAGAAACTACCATTGCATACAAAAATATTGTAATTAGATTTATTCCTTTGCATTTTATTTCCTTTTATTTTTCTTATCTCTTCTTCCGATCGTCCCTAACTAATCACGATACTATACCTATAGCCATGAATCCTAAATTCTCCCGGTTCGATAATTCAACTTGGTTGTCCGTGCCTACACGACAAGAGTAGGCTTGCTCTTTTACATTGAAAATTGCGATCAAGTTCACCTGGTACTCCTCTGTACAACATCAAGGCTTACCTTCCTGTGGATGATTCATTTTTTTTCTTGAGTTCGCTGAGAGCTGAGACGTCGGGTCAGGCACTCGCACAATGCGTGTTCGATCACTGGGATTTAGTGGCTTCGGATCCTCTGGAAGCAGGATCTCTTGCTGCCTATCAAGTGGGTCATATCAGTAGGAGGAAGGGTTTGAAGGAGGTGATGTCTCCTCTGTCCTACTACGATGATAATTTCCTTTACTAACTCGCTACAACACTGGACATCACCTAGTTTTTTTTGAGTACTAGATCTCTTGTTTAGTTACACATTAGAATATGATATTTAAGTAAATATTCTTGCTTTATTTACTTTGAGGTTGATGGTGGTAGTGTTGTGTTTATGTAGGGATGTTTTTAAAATGTACAGTTTCTTTCTCCTAGTTGAGGAGTTTTTGACAAAGTATCATATGGTACTACATTTTTTATAAGTGTTGAGGGAAATCCTTAACGCTTAGCAGATGGTCCATCAGAAGCAATGGATCAATCTTTTCAGCAGCTCTTTTGCCTGCCTAAATCATTTGCTCCTTCAAAGTTCATATTATTTCTATTAATATTGTTAACACTAACTGAAGCCATAAACTCAACCTCTTCAGAAGAGGGTAATACATGATACCCATTATTTAATTATATAATATTAAAGATCCACTAATTATAAACTTTGAGAAATGATCTCATACGACGAACTTGAATTTTAAATGCAATTGCTGTTTCATTCCGAATAGTATATCAAAGTAATTATGAAGTGGACTATTATTTTATTTTATTTTTTAAAAACATTCTTGAATAGAACTAATATTATATACAGGCATTATTTGAAAGTAAGCATTATTTAAATTGTGTATTAAGGCCGATTAAATTATTGTCTACGTCTCTTGTTTCGTATGATTAGATGTTTGATATGTGTAATAGGAGATGTAATACTCCCTCTAACATTACAATTTGAATTACTGCCCCCACCCCGATATTATTCTTTTTCTTGCAATGTGGTGCATATGTAATGTTTTACTATTACATATGTGAATCTACCATTTTTTTTTCATTTTAAAGGTTCTCAATAATGTCCACTCTCATCACCCTTAATAAGTACCACAAAGTACCTTCCAATTATTATAAATAATATCCTTTTTTCTTTAAATATGTAAAATTTTTATATGCCATTGATTCTTTTGTGATGCCTATTTATTCATTTTATGAGGTATTAAAAGAAATGGGGGCGCAAATAATTAGCTAAAATAAACAAAAAATAACTTGAACAAAAGTAAATTAAATAAAAGGGTTGTAAGAAGACTTCACGCAGGAATTAAAAAAAAAAAGAAGAATGGGCCGTCCTCGATTCAGCCCACTCAACTGATCTAAAGACCATTTGAGCCTTACTTAATTAGGACCAACATTATTTTCAATTGACCAATTACTTTCAATTAGGCCTAATACAAATCAAAACAACAGTTTTTTTCATAAGGGTTCATCTTTGTACTAGTAACAATACACATTACAAAATTGCTGAAAGGGAGTAACCATATTAACAAACTTGAATTGACTCCCTAAATTCAACACCAAAATCTTTCTTGAATTTCTTCTTACTCAAATCTCTGTCTCCCTTGTGCATCATCGCCACAAACTCGTTATAATCTATCCGACCATCCTGCCATAAGATAGAACAACGAATGCATATAAAAGTTTGTCCTAAAATACGAAACAAACAAAAAAGAAAAAGGTGTGTATGGGACTTACATTGTTCTGATCAGCTTCTTGAATCATTTCTTCCAGGTGGAAATCTTGAATGCCAAACTCTAGACAAGCTGTTTGAAGCTCATCTTTTGTTATGTAGCCACTCCCATCTCTATCAAAGTAAGAAAATGCTTTAACCAGATGATCATCTTTATCTATCTTGTTCACATTTAATGTGGCTGCAATGAACTCCCCATAATCAATGGCACCATTATCGTTAACATCTGCCTGCATTATATAACACACATTTCTCTCAGTCAAATATTTATTTTCTTGAAATTAAAGCTGGGATAGGCAAGAACAGCACTAACAGCTCTCATCAGATCATGGATTTGAGACTCATCAAGATTAGCTCCATATTTTGTAAGGCCATTCTTGAGTTCTTCGAAAGTGATGTAGCCACTGTTATCTGTGTCCATCGTCTTGAACATTTCTCTTAACCCCGCGAGCTCCTCTTCAGACAAGCTCTCAGCAATCACCTGCAGGTAAGACAAGTACTAGTGATGACAAGTGTGTCGTTATCTTTATTTGGTTTAGATGAATATTTTTACTTAACATACCCTTATAGCCATTTTCTTAAGCTTGTGCATAGCTGAGAACTGTGTCATTCTACTCAAAACTGCAGAATCAAGAGGCTTATCAGGGGCTACGCCTTGGACCTGCACCCACGGATGACCTGCAGACGCGAAAAGAAGTTGGTTTTAAGTATTTGATAGAAGATACATATGTCTTAGAATGCTGTCAACTTACAGAGAACTTGATGAGCTGTAATTCGCTTTTTTGGATCCCTTACAAGCATTTTCTTCACTAAATCTTTTGCACTTTCGGAGATATTAGGCCAAGGATCCGATGTGAAGTGAATGTCACCGCGCAGAACCTCTTCAAATATTTCTTGTTCCGTCTCTGCATCAATGTCAGTTGAAGCATCAGAGAAAGTTTTGTAATAACAAAAGCAAGGGAAGAAATTTTTGGACATCTTACCAGCCCAAAATGGAGGTGTTCCACAGAGAAGAATATATATTATCACACCTACGCTCCACACGTCCGCCTCTGGTCCATAACGCTTACGAAGCACTTCTGGAGCTACATAGTAAGGGCTCCCAACCACATCACAGAAAGTCTCCCCTACACCATTTGCAAAAATGTTGTCACCTTATAAATGAATGCAATAAAACATCATGTGGTGTATATCTTACTCAATAATCACAGTTATTACAAGTTTGTAAACAACATCAAACATGATCACTGTCTTAAGAATTCTGATAATGAATCAACACAACATACCTGGTTTAAAAAACACTGACAAACCGAAATCTATAATCTTCATGGGAGAATCCTCGTCGTTGTTGACAAAGAGAAAGTTCTCTGGCTTGATGTCACGGTGCATTACACCTAATGAATGGCAAGTTTCAATCACACCAGCTATTGTCCTTGTAAGCTCAGCTGCTTTTTTCTCAGAGTAGTGTCCCCGTTTAAGGATTCTATCGAAGAGCTCTCCTCCCCCACAAAGCTCCATCACAACATGTACGGCCACAGCATCCTCGAAAGCTCCTTGGATCGAGACAACATTAGGATGGCCAGACAAGTGATGCATGATCTCAATCTCCCTCCTCACATCCTCCAAATCATCCTCCTCCAACAACTTCCTCTTTGCAATGGACTTACAAGCGTACTTCTTTCCTGTTTTCCTCTCGATGCAGAGAAATGTCGTCCCAAACTGACCGCGACCAATCTTTTCACCCAAATTGAAGTGCTCCTTCAAGTGTCCTGTTCTGGTTCTAAGCACGGATTCCACCTCTAGACCAACACTCATCTTTCTCTTAACGTTTCGAGGAGGTTTCTTGGCAACCGGTTTAGGATTTTCCTTCACTGTCATGATCACATGCTCCACTTCATCCACTACTTTGAACTCTTCATCCTCCATCTTCACCAATTTAGGGGGGTTTACATGGGACTCATCTTTCGAAACTTTGGACTCTTCCTTTACAACCACCACCGGATTGAATTTCAACGGTGGTGATCGGTTTAACTCTTCATCCTCCAACTTCACCACTTTAGGGGGGTCTACATGGGACTGATCTTTTGAACAATCGACGGATTTATCATTTCCACTGATGGCAGTCATATCCGGCGATCTTGATGGCCAGAAAGAACGCGAAACAGCGTACAAAATCCCATCCTCGGATGTCTTACCATGAACACAACTGTTCCCCATCTGTTGTAATTGAAATATTAAACACGTACTGTAAGAACACCAATTTCCCTTCAATAAACGGGAAGAATCCCTCTCCCCTAGGGTTTATTAGAATCACCCCCTTACACTCTCTCTTGTCTAACAAGCCCTTATCCTTCCATGAGAATCCCTCTCATGTCTATACATCAGAACGACTTGTCTTTGTTGCCACCTAAAATAAAAACAATGAAACTCAAAAAGTGTTGCTCACAAAGTAAAAGAATTGTAAAGAAAAGAACTTCTCACTTTCTTTCTCTTGCATTCGCTCTGTATATTTCGCAGACCATAAGATCTCGTCTTCTCTCTTTTTATTTCCACAAGGGCAACAATCTTTTTAAAGATAGATAGATGGTGTAAGAATCTTATACTAAACTGCTTGCTCTTCAATTTGCCTTTTATCATAAAATCAGATCTTGTTTATTTTCTCTTGATTCTTCGTATCTTTTGGGAGATCACCACCAAGAATTCAAAATCTTACCAAAGTGCTTCAACCTGCCATAAATAGTTATGAAAAAACATGTGACAACTTTATTGTCTTAAAGTAATGAATCGGGAGGGAAGAGCACATGTATTATAAGAACAAGAACACTAGTATTTAATCATACTCACGATCATAAACAAATAATTGCAGGCTAATACTAAGCATATATTTGAACAATTCAATGTCGGGATATAAAACTGAGTCAATCTGAGGAATGCAAAAACTGAAAAAGACAAGAAAATGGGAAGAGTGTGGTTTCGTATAGTAGGAAGAAAAGTTGCCGTTATGAGGCTAAAATCTATCCATTCTTATTAGATGCTAAAACGTATATTTTGTGTGAAAACCGTGGATTGGAAAAAGGTTTTCGAATGTGCTTCCACTTGTCTTGAAATATGGGGGAGAGAAGCCGGTCGGTTTTTCAGTTGGAAACTTTCCAAACTATGTGAACGCGTTTTAATTTCATGTGTATTAATTAACCATAATTAAATTAAATGTTTAAGATGTCAATCAATATGCTAATTTTTTCAAAAACGTATATTATATTAATTGGAGTATATATAGGTACGATATCTATGGGTTTGTGGTTTGGTAATTATGCACTAAAATTCCTCGCGCGATAAATTACTTAATGACTTTTGACACCTCTGACTCTTTCTATATAAACCAAGACTGGAGAATGGTAAAATGCGATTGCTTCAGATAGAGTATAGTTATTATAGCTATATATATATATAAAGTTGCATGAATTAATTATGACCTGAGTAATATACTAATTTGTGTGATCACAAATCCCTCAACTACAAATTAAATTAATTCAATTTGAACTTTTCATTGAAACTAAAAGTTAGAAAACATTTGGTTATTAAATACTCCGAAGTAATGTAATTCTCATTTCTTACTTGTGTATACGTTTATGAAGTGGTCGGGACAGTTGCATTAACAATTTAAATTGCTTATTAAGGAGTAGATTTTCCAACACACACGTATACCGTATATGTATGTGTGCGTTTGTGCTGACGGGGATAATTAGCTATAATTGGTAAATAAACCCAATTTAATAATAATTATAAGGAGATTATCCATGTCACCAACTTCTTTGTGGGTTAGCTTAGCATATCTTTTTTTTTTTTTTTGGGTCCTATAACATAGTGTAAAAATTAGTCAAAAGAGAGTACAACTTCCATCATATGAAATATCCGACTAGCCTATTAAAAGCCTCCAGCGACTTTGTATAATTTTAAAAATTAAGCTTTACCCTTCAAATTTCAAAAGTCTTACAAATATTTTAATTTCTTCTTACGTTTTCATTTGTAAGGGAAATGTTAAGAATTATAAAAAGAGGTGCGTGTAAAATAGAATGAAAATATTTAATAAATAAATATTTGAAAAAAAGAATAAAAGTGTTGAGAAAATAAAAGATAAAAATTTAAAATTACAAATGCTCTATAAATTGTGTTGGAAATACACTAGCAATTGCAGATAAGTTATATATGGTTTAAACCATCAATTGTTAATGGTCAAGAAACTTAGAAAGTAGAGACCTACAAGAATAGAAACCATCTTTAACCATCAAAATCACTAACCTTTCATAGTTTTGCCAAATCTTTGGGATTGGCATGCAAAACGAGCTTTCTTCTTGTATCCCCTCTGTAGGTGTTTCCTATTACCTACTATGGAACAAAAGCAAAGACAGAATAATTTCAACGTGCTTAATATCGTCGTCTAATTCTTGGAAACACCAAATTATACAAGCACATTTCTTTAGGGTCAATAACCACCAACATAAAGCACCAACTTTCTGGTCTTAACAAAAAGAAACACTACTTGTACTGTAAACCTGGCACACAGGATTTTAGTTGCTGAATTAACAAAGACAAATTCGTAAGATGGTTTATAGTTTATTCAATATCTACCAAAGTGCATCAACTATTTATAGTCACTCAAACATCTCTAGCTAAACCAGATAGATCAACATCTCCATCAGAATTCTTCTTAGTAAAAGTTTCTTTTGGATAGTCAGTTTCAATGTGAATTCCAGGCTTCCTGTAAGATGGATCTTCATCACTATAGATGTGTGGGGACCCAACTGACTTAAAGAACTCATTCTTCATGGCTTCAGCTGCCTGAAAAAATTTGTCCATTCCACCAAAGAATTCACGTTCTATGGCTTCAATATCACTACGCAAACCAGGAAAGAATGGGGGTTCTTGCTCTCCTGACTTGAAAGAAAAAGAACCTTTAACCATTTGGTCTGTAACATCTTCCTCGGTATATTCTTTGTTAGATTGTACCATCTCAGTCGGCCTGCGTTAAAAAAATACGATCGACTTCAAATAAAATAAAAAATGGAGCTTCAAGAACATAAGAAAA
This sequence comes from Pogostemon cablin, assembly GCA_023678885.1. Lineage (NCBI taxonomy): Eukaryota > Viridiplantae > Streptophyta > Magnoliopsida > Lamiales > Lamiaceae > Pogostemon > Pogostemon cablin. The sequence continues at coordinate 676,431 of CM042986.1, forward strand.
TAAAATTAACATCAATTTTATCAAAGATCACAGATTAGCAAAGCCCACATAAAATATTTATAATCTCTATCAGAGGTGAAATTAATTTCTTTCTATTGAAACCATCTAAGTTGCTCATAGTCCAAGCAATCTAAATTACAGGGATCATATCAAAATTTTAAAACGAATCATTACTAAGTTGCAATTCGATTAAAAAGAATCAATAACGAGATATGTGTACATAAGGTAATTATATTAACAAAATTTTACTTGATACGACAGTAATGCAACCATCAAGCAGCAGCACGGTAAAATGTATATTATGCAGTTACTCTGGGTACGCAGACAACCATATTGGCAGAACAAGATTTAAATTTCACCAACTGTAACCAAGAGGTAGTATAACAATTCTCTGTTTTCTTAAAGAGTATGCTTCTCTTATCTAGTGTTTTCCATATATTATCACTGTATTCATGCCAGTTGGACATGTCATCAAACTTTGATGACTTCTACTCAGCTGCTCACAATTGTACCAGGTTTAGAGCACAACTCTTATTTTATGGACAGGAAAAACCTTCACCGTTTTCAAACTAAATTATAGGTTAAGCATTTCTCAATCTTTGGCAAGAGCTAATGTTCATCCAAACCCACAAAAAATATCTCGTTACATGTAAACAACAGAGAGAACTATGAATCTGCAGTTTGCGACATAATTCCTATCCATAGAGATACGAGATACATTCAATTTATAATCAGATCAAACAAATATCGGATTTCAGCTCCTCAATTGGTGGAGGTGGGTAAATAGGAGAGGGGTAAGCGTGATTTCACGAGCTAAAATTGATGAAATGTGCTATGCAGCATTCACCCGTTGATATTCGTCAATAAATTGAGCCCTAGGAATTATAATTAACAATAATTCGTAGTATAATAGCAATTGTATTGAGAATACCTTCCAACACAGTCTCTGAACACCTGCTCAGTTTTCTCGCACTTGCGGATGAATTTACCAGGCTCCACTTCCTCCGTTCGGCACTGAGATTTGACGACCCTACGAGTGCCGACGCTACCGCCTTCGCCGTTAGGGTTAGAGGAGCCGCGAAACTCACCGATGTCAGTACCGGAGGAGGAATAATTGTTTGAATCATCGTCATTATTCCACACCCACCCCATTGATGTTGCTGCTGTTGTGATTTCTGTTGCAGGCAATCTAACGCAGCGTTGTAGAAGGTTCTCGCATATATACAGCGGATGGCAGTTTCGAAAATTAGCAGCCCCTTGCTTTCTTGGGGAAGAATAAAAACATATTACACCTTGATTAATTTTTTGCAAAGTCGGTGACACGGGATAATTTCTGCGCTCAAATTTGGTCCTAAATATGGAGTAATACTCTTTACTTTTTAAATTAGATTTTTTTTTTTTTTTTTTACAGTAATGAATTTCCTCTTATTCTTAATAGTTCAATTATTATTTCAATAAAAAAAATGCTTTTATTGATTAAAATGGACTATATTTTAGAATAAATTAGGAATAATACTCTTTACACAAGTTACAACTTACAAGTGCAAGAGACAGACTCTTATCTTGCTACGGGTAGAATTACTAGTTTTAGTAATCAATAAGTTTAAAAATATAATTATAACATAATAAAATAATATCATAAATCTAAATGTATAATAATTCAAAAATTACAGTTATAAAATTATAATTATACTCCCTCAGTCCCACATGGTCTTTTTTTTCATTTTGGTCGTCCCACCCAAATGGTCATTTTTCCTTTTTTGCATACATAGGATCTATTCATCCCCTCTAATACAATTAAAATATGGGGCTCATACTCCCACTAATGCAACTACCTACTACACATTAAATAATAATACTCCTTAATCCATGTCCCAAAAAGCAAATACTACCCTTATCGTGGGACGAGGGGTACTTTTTGAAATTAAATTTTTAGCATAACAAATACTGATCATAGATATGAGTAAAATAATGCATGAAATACATGCTTTTGTAGAACTTTACCAGTGTTAAAGCTGTAAACATTGGCATGGTAAAATTGGAGATGATGAATCAACGAATATTAATTCGTCTGAAAATCCAAATTCAAATGAATACAGAGAAAATGCAATCACTGCAGCAGCAACAAGTAATTTCTGCAATACAAGGAAATTCCTAGTATTATGAACATAGAAATAGAATGAAAGGGGCTCCCCCTCAGGGTGCTGGAATCATATTTTCAGCTGTTGTACCAACATGTTGAATGACAAAGCCATAGATCTTTCGCTTAAGACGCTCCGTCTTCTCCATCAGCACCTCGTCCCGTTTAGAGACTACACGATCCAGCCAGTCGTTTACTCGCTTCAGTTGTGATAAAATTGCAGCTATAGGGCCACAGCTAAGACTGCCATTTTTCCGCGTTCCAAATACTCGGAAACCAGCATCTAGGGACTCCTCAACGAACCTCACGAACCACATTTGCATCTCATGCTGCAGATACTTTCCGAGTTCTACTGTTTCATTCATTCCCATGCCCTTAGTCCATGTTCCGACAACTGATGCGTTGTTCTTGGTGAGAATATTGGCTGAGGATGATTTTCTTTTGGTAGTTTGGTCCACTTTTGATGAACCTTCAAAGCCTTCGTTTGTTAGAAGGGAGACAACCTCAAGATTTGTTGCTAAAGCAGCTTCCACCCAAAGGGTGCTAGATTTTGATTGCTCCATTGAGGTATTTTCATTGATTCTTGATGGACTGCGGGTACTAGAAATCGATTCAACATCTGCTGTTGATTTCAAGACGTCTTCGTAGATGGACATGAATCGATCAATAGTAGGCAGTGGATTTTCAGGCTTTGACATTGATACGAGATCTGAGAACATGCTGCCATAGATTGATAGCATACTAAATATGTTATAGATCATTATTTTAGAACTCAACACATATTTGAGTATTGTCATGTAAAAATGCAATACTTTTAAATAGAAGAAAGGAAATGAGTTCAGTGCAAATCAACCATCAATGGAGTCTGCAAGATGAACTTTTCACATGATTGTACAAAAAACATGCCATGATACTTGAAACAGACCACAGAGAAAGGGGCAAGTGTTTTTCTTGTCTGACTATCTACTAAATTGCAAAAGACAAACGCACCCACAAGGACAATAACTAAACAACAATAGCACTTCAAATCTCTCAAGGACAATAACTAAACAACAATAGCTTGATGACTTCAAATTCAACAGTTTTTAAACTAGTAACAGCAAGGGATTGTCACTGCTACAAACAAAACTCTCATGTAGCAACTGATGCAAATTCAAATATGATAATTTTTGGAACCCAGCCAGGCAATAGATAATGAAATCACTACAGTAAAAAAAAAAAGGCCTAAGAGCAGTACCTCAAGTTTCTCACAATAGATTCAGTGACAATGGCTTCCTCTAAAGCCTCAGCAGCAGCTATTGAAGCTATTTTTCTCCTGTGCATGGCATCCTAATCAAAGGCCACAAAATTAACTGATTATAATTCCTGTCTGAATCACCAAACACTTATGGAATTCATTGTGATACTAAAAAATCTAGCATGTCTGTTACCTTCCCAAGTTTTGCAAGACCTGAAGATATCTTATCGAGTGAAACACTGCCATCAGTCCACTTCTTTTCATGGATTGTGATCACTGGCGCCACCCCATTTGATTTATCCACAGAACCTTCAGATTTATCATCATTTGGAGGATTATCATGTACATCACTTAATCTCCTGGATATAGCAGCCTAAAAGAAATACATCATAAGAAAAAACAATACAAAATATATAATTGGTAATACAGCTAGTTCTTGATTATTTAGATTATTTCAAAGTGAAGTTATACAGCAAAGAGAAAAGTGTTTGACCTGAGTCCTCAAAATTGCCTGCAAATCAAGTCTGTTCTTAGACCCTGTCTTCTCTTTATGCTCAGAAGAGCCTCCTCCACCCCCTGAAGCTGATCCATCATCCCAGCTCTTCCTACTTGGGGGCTTTCCACTCCCAGACCCAACCAGAGCCTCCGACACCTTAGAAATCCCAGCAGCAATGGTAGCCATCTTTTTCTTCCCGGATGAATCTATTGCAGGTGATACCTTAAGCCCACCCGACAACCTTCGAGCTGGGGATAAGGACATCCTCCGCGCCACCACCGGACTGGCTTGCCGTCTTGCAGCGGTAGGTGATGGCTGTCGGTACCTAGATGGGACAATTATCGCAGGCTCCCTCGATGTTCTCCTGTTTTCTTCCTTGGCAGCTGCAAGGCTAGGCACCACACATTTCGATGGCGCAGGGGATGAGGATCTCTTCCCTGACTTTCCAGCGGGTGATGGATCCCTCTCCGCCGTCACAGCTTTCCTCCCTGCTGACACTGATCTCTGCTTCGGTGCACCTGGCGATGTAAACCTCTGTGACATCTTATCTGAACGATCGTCTCCAGAATTCAAAGCTACATTCACATTGACGTTCTCTTTTGGAGCATTCACTTGCCTGCTAACCTTATTCTCAGATTGTTTCTCCTTCGGTTCGATCTCCCTTTTCCCTGCTCTAGATAAATAGGCGGTAATGGCATCTGTGGAGTTATCTGAGTCAGAAACTGGCTGAATGACAAACCCGTTCTTAGAAGTGGACAATCGAGCGATGAGAGGTTCGGGGGATCCGATGGAGGGGTGGCGGCCGGCTACCGGGCGGAGGTTGATGGGTGTCGGAACAGGAGGCGAGTCGAAAGTGAGACGATCAAGGTGCACGAATTGCCCTAATTGGAGACGATTGGAAAGGATGAGTTCAGTGTCGCGGTCGGAGAGAGAGACGTAGGTGGAATTGAGAGAATCGGAGAGTTGCACGTAGAATCCATTGTGGGGCCAGAGGGAATCGCCAGTGGAGAGAGCTGGTACGATTCCGATGACTTGGAGGAGCGGGCTGCGGTGGTCGCCGGTGACTTTCGTGGTGGAATTCATCGATTGGAGAAGTTTGAGAAGGATCCCAGGGGTTAGAGTGGCCATTTGTGGGGTGAAAAATACAGAGAGAAATGGGATTTCTTCACTAAAAATAAACTGTGGAGAGAATTAGGGTTGAATGAATTTGGGCATTACTTTGTTTGTAGATAGAGGTGGTGGTGATGGAGAAATGAGGGGATTAAGGGAATTCAATTGTGACCGTTACAATATTTGAATTTCAAAAATCCTCTAACCGGATATCGCTCAGTTTTGTTTTCTGCACAGGAGTGAGGGTCCCCCAAATTCAAAGTGATTAATTATATTGAAAATTTTATAAAAATGTTGGAGCAATTGTTCACAAATTAGATCCGTTAGTTAATAATAACTTCATCTTACATTCAATTGTTATATATATTATTAATAAAAATTACATCAAATTATTATTTTTTCAAAAATCTTTAATTTAATATGCAGGGCTTACATAACACGGTTTGAAATATAAAAAATGATAATAAATTAATGAAAAATGATAATGTTATTTCATGAATAATTTATTATAATATAAATGAAAAGTGATAACATTTTATATGAAAAGTGATAACTATATTAAAAAATAAGTAATAACATTTTATAGTGAGAGTGATAATTATTTTAAAAAGTATAAAATGATCTCAAGTGAGACGGTCTCACATATGACCTACCAATTTTTAATACCAATTTTTAATTTAATTTAATAATTAATTTTTATCTTACTTGTAAAATATAAAAATAAATTATTAAATATAGTGATGATTCATATGCACCTCATCGTAAAATTAAATAGATTATCAAATTAATTTAATTATTATTAAATTAATATTATTAAATTATTTTTAATTATTAAAATGATCCATGATTTTGTGAAAATTTATAACTTAATGACGCATCCTCATCGTAGCATCCTCGCCAACACCTGAAGGACGTGTTATAATCTCTGAACCCAGTTCATATATAGTTAGTAATTTTGGGATGATTGTGACTAAAAATAGAGTAAAAATCATTGCCTCTTTTTATAGAAAATAGAGTATTGTAAATACACTAGTGATTTCTTAAATTATACTATTTATATATTAAATTAAATTTATTAAAAATATTCACAAAATTTCATATAAATTATTCTTATATAAACTATTAATTTTATTGACCTTTTAATTTATTACTAGACTATTTAATGCTAGGACAAAATACAATAAATATCAATAATAACAATAAAATTATTAGCTAGCTATATTCAAAAAAATTTAATAAGTTTCCTGTACAATTATTTATAAACACATGAGTTTATTCGGATTAATTTAATTTATAAATTTTTTTTAAAAAATTTAAATTTTGATGTAAGTTAACAAACTATTAGTATTTTTTTTGTTTTGAAGGATGTTTTTAAGGTAGTTTAATTATTTGTTTATAGTTTAAAAGAAAATTTGTTCTTATTCAATTAAATTTATTTATATTTTAGAAGTAATTTAATATTTTTAAAAATGAGATATATATAGATATATTAGGAAGGGATAATGATTTTAGAATTAAAATATAATTTTGAAATATTGATAAAAAATATTATTTTGTAAAAAAAACTATATAAATAAGAAAAATATTATGTACTCTTAATGTTAGTATACTTGCTTAAAATATTCAGATCATGAAATTATTCATATAATTGTTAGCACTTCATTTTAATTTCCTTTCCCAGCATCGACAGCGCAACAATGGCTAAAATAGTATAATTCGATGGCCTTTGCCAAGCTGACATGTTTTTACGTAAATATAATGTCGAGTTATATTTTTACATAAAACGAGATGATAAGTGGGAAGAGTCCACGGTAAATTCAAAACAAATCGACATAACTTGACACCCGAAGAGGAGAAAGAGATTCAACAAATAGACATCAACTTGACATCCGAGTAGGAGAATGCGTGGACAACCGAAATAGTCTCATAGTTTTTAAATTTTCACTAAAATTATCATTTTTATTTAAAAATATTTAAATTTTCTAATTACATGATACTAAATTGTGTAATTTTTTATAAAAATAATAATGACATTAAATTGGTGAAAAATATTATTTTAAAATAAAATTAAAGCAAAATTAAAAGGTATAGAAAGAAAATGAACATCCTAATTATTTGGAGTCTTTTAAAGTATATAAGACAATAGATTAAATAATAAGGATACTTTATATCATTAATTAATGATCATCCACGTTAAATATTATAAATCATCAAGTAATTTAAAACATAGAGAATTAGAAAATCCACAAATTACATTATATATTATGTAAAAAATGTTCACAAATTAGATCCATTTCAGTTAATAATAATTACATTTATAATTATATATTATTAATAAGAATTACATCAAATTATTCATTTTTCTGAAAATCTTTACTCTAATATCTATATCAACCATATGGGTTTTCACTAATCAATTCACCGATTGGTCCAATTCCATTTCAAAATAGTATTAAATTTATTTTGAAAATTATTAACTAATGTTCTGAATCAGTTATGAACTTGGTTTAAAACTAGGGAGGAAAATGAATTGGTTAAAAACAATAAAAATAAAAATCTTGTAACAAAATATGTTGATAAAAGTCAAAATCAATAATTCCATTCAAATTCTACTCGAGTTCCTCAATCAACAAAGAGCTCCTCAATCAACAAAAATAGAGGTCCTTGAATGAGAATGAACAAGATTGTAAGGCCTTGAATTCAAATTTTTTGGGCAACTGAAATACAATAATATTTTCAATAAATAAATATTCTAATAAAAAATCAAATTAGTGAACTAACCTCTTAACTACTAACAGAGTAACATTTACGGTTAAAAAAAAATCAAATTAAAATATTTATTCTATTGTTTCAAATCAAAACATAATTAACTTATTCAAGTAGCTTTCACATTTGGCAAGTGCATAACATTGAGAGAGAGTTAGTCCTCTGGTATACACACAAGCTAGAGAACAGGATGAGTACAGTTATCAGTTCATCTACATCTAGCTTGATAAATTGCAAGTTAGCAACTAGTAGCTGTAATTCCTGATTATCATGAGCTCCATAAATAACTCAAAGCATCCTTCACCAAAAGAATCTCTAAACTGCTCTCTGCACCAGCTGTTAACCAAGATGTGCCAATTCGTCATTATCATGAGCTTGACTTGTTGGACCTCGAGACGAGGATGAACAATTTTCAGCGAGATTATTAGCATTTAGCGATCCTCTAAAACAAATAACATAAAAGAAACATTAGAAGAGCAATCAAGTTTATGACAAGGCTGTAGATACATAGTAAAAGAAACATTTAAAACTATTCTGTATGACCTTACTAATTGATGAATAAAACTGGAAACAAATAAAATGAAAAGTGGAGAATATGATTTAAGTGTTGAACAAACTAAAACCATCATAAGATGCTGTATAACTCTCAATTAGCATACCGGAGTTAAAGCTTCTTCACAATTTCTTCATTGGCACGTTTGTAGTAAGTCATTCTGCGGATTGAAACCAGAGCATTTTCATAGTTTCTTCTTAGACATGCATCTTCAAATGTCTTTGACCAAAATAGTAATTTATCCTGCAACTGCAGAGCATAAGAGTGAAATGCCGGATATATTACAACCACAAATTCACATGAAAATTAATGAGAGATTCGTTCCACGAACACTTCTATCGCATGCACACTCCTACCTTATTCTGTATCTGTTTTAATGCTTCGGAGTCTTCCGCTTCATCAACAGCCTCCCTAAGTTCCAAGACCTGTATTTCAGTAACATTTGAAATTTATTTTATATCAAGTGCCTTTTAAATGTAATCCCATTAAACATTCATGCCAAAGGTACAGCTCATATCAGACAACATGCTATACACTAGTTTCTTACGAAAAAATATATGCACTGGAACAAAATTATGATGGATACAAGCAAACAAACATGGCATGTACATCTCAAGTGGTTAGCCTTACAGGAATAAAGATGATAAACAGACAACAAAAAGGAAGGTCAATTCACAGTAACAGACACTTCACATTACCTCAGAAAGCAGCTCCGGATCTGTAATCCTTTCTTCCTCATCAACAGCTACACCTTCTAACTTCACCTGCATAGATTATACGAAAAAAAAATGAGTGGGGAAATAAGGGATGAAAACATGTGAATTTCATGGGAGTTTTTTCAAATCCCAGTTGTCATTTGAACCTCAATTTGAAAGTTTCCTCTTCTTCATGAAACATCTTTTGATGCCATTGACTGTCCAAACTCAATTTTTTTTTTTATTTGGTAAAGCAAGTAGAAAGAAAAATTGTTATGCTAAAAAATGAAAAATGGTAAAGAATTTATTAAATGAACAATATCCCTAGCCGCGGGACAACTTAAGAACTAGCATAGGCTAGGCATTCCAACTGAGATTTTTTTATGAAGATACTGTTGTTCTTCATCAAGTGGAGTATTAATCTTAGATTATGCCACTAGCACTCAGCTGGGAGACAACAAAGACATGATCATATGTAGTCATAAAAGAATTGAAATGAAACATACAAGGTAGATTGCCCTCAATAACGGGTCAGTGAGCGTTCGATATGCATCTATAACCCGAGCAGACTGCTCAGCTGCGTACTCCCTCTCCCTCTGGAACACAGAGAAAAGTTTCAAAAGTGTGATTTCATGAGAACTCATTTTATAACAAAGGAAATGCAAGAATGGCATAAGGATGAGACTAACGGGAGTTTTTGAATGAACTAGATCAGGATGCAACTTTTTTTGCCAGTCTTTGTACTTCTTCTCCAATTCGTCTACCTCAACTTTATAATTCCTTCCCCTGTGAAGAAACAAAAGCTTTTACCATACTAACAATCACAAACACCAATTGGATCTCCCAATATGTAATATTGTCCGGCTGAACAGTTGATAGTGATCTTCTTGGTGATTAAATATTTTCACGTAGTAATATTAGGGCCCTAATTTCAACTTCGAGATAATTTTCATCATCACCTTTTCTCATGTTTCTATGAACAACAAACGCAACTATGTAGAATAATATAACTTCGATATGCTACAATAGTAAATAAGCTTTCAAAGCTCAACGAAGTAATATGTCCAATACAATACCTAATACTATCACCAAAATCTAAACTCACAACATTAAAAAGACAACTTCAATTAGATTGATTAGTTAACTACTTACAGTCCAAATATCTGGAAATAATCAATGGAGCTATTAACGGGTTGGACGCTGCGACAGGCCTGGCAGAAGAGAAACGGCGTCGTGCTCTCAGCATCGGCGCCGCAATTCCAGCAGTGGCATTTCTCCGATGACTTCGAGAGCGAGCAGAAGAAGTTCTCATTTTTCAAAAAGTACCTTGTATTATCAATCGTATGAATCCCACCCAATAAACCTCGTAAAGAAGAATATGGCGCTCCCACGAGCTCGCCAAGAAAGCAAGAGGAAGGAGGAGAAGAGGAGGAGAAGGGGGAAGAAAATAGGGGCCGGAAATTGAATATAGAAGAATTATAACGAGTGCAAACGGTAATCGAAGAACAGGAATCTGTCGAAGTAATTGAGCGAGAAATAAATTTCGAGGAATTATGAAGCTTCTTCTTCCACATTCTGAGCAGCGACTAGAAAAGGAGGAGAGATAGAGAGAGAGATGAACCAACTGCTGAATATATACGCTGTGCTCTGGTGTGTGTGATGGGGCCTGATTGAGAAGGTACTATCGCAGAAGCGCAGCGTACAGGTCAAGAACTTATATTTTAATAAAATATACTTTTTAACCCACGAAATTTCAGAAGGTCACAAAAAAGCCCAATTTAGTTTTTCCTTTTTCCCATCCAAATACATACTCCATATAAAATAGTTTTAAAACAGGAGATGAAATTCATTACAATCATACAAGATGCCCCTTTATTTTGTGGCGTGAAGACAATAATAACATATTACAAGTATCTTCTTCCCCTGGACTGAGGTTGGCATATAAATAAAAACATATCTATAGTCTACAAATTACATCATAGTTACATATGTTGAACAAAAACCCAATTCTTATGCATCTTAGGAAGTTTGTTAAGACCGATACCAATCATGTCTAGCACAAATAACTTCATTTCAGCTTTCCAGAGCTGAAACTTAAGCAAGAAAACCTCAGTTTTTTATTTTTCCTCGTAGTCGCCTTGCCTCCGTTAACTTTTGCATCCGAAGTTGGCAAAAAACTGTCTGTCTTGTTCTCGGGAGCTGTTGATCCGTTTATCTGAATCACGGAGGAAAGTAAATCCATATGTTTAATGTCGGAAGGGCTTGAGAAAGCTTCATCAGGTGAGCCAGCTGGTGAAATTTTGCTTTGGTTTGTTTCCTTCATGGATTCTCCATGCCTGAAATAAGATTTTTCATCAACATAATAAAATTATCAGGACATGCAGACTGACTGAAATAGAGGTTGTTGTATGACTTACCTAGATTCATAATTGTCAGAGCTGTTTCTAATTACATGAGTCAGTTCTGCTGATCTTATTTTCGAAGATTCGATGTCCTTCTTTCTCAACTCATCGGCTTCCCAGGAAATGGATTCTTCCCCAGCATCATCCTCAAAATTAATCAAATGATCATTCGTCACCTCGTACTGACCTTTTCTGGGGCTATTATGATACTCCCGAACTATGGAAATGGCCTTCTCCAGTGTTCCAAGAGCTTGTCGAACATCTGGACTGATGCAAAACTTAGTTTCGATATCATATCCAAAATGTTCCCTGAATTCATGACCCCGTTTAACCTCATTTCGATTTTCAACGCCTATCTTGTCAATCCTAACCTCTTCTGTGATCTCATTAAGATTAACAACATCTGCCTTGTCAGAGCTAACCTCTTCTGTGATCTCATTGCTATAAACATCATCTATCTTGTCAATTCTAACCTCTTCTGTGATCTCATTGGTTAAATTAACAGGTGTTTTCTCGGTACCTTTGACTAATGATTCAAATCTGTTTGACTCTCTTTCCTCAAAATTCTCAATTTTTTCAATGACAACTCTCTCTTGAGCCCCTACATTTTTCACTTCAGAAATGATGTTAGAATCATCACTCTCATTAATTTCCTCATCACTGCTTTGTCCTTCGAGTGTGATGGATGTAGTGTTCGTTTCATCTAAAGACGGACGGGCCACTGATCCTTTTTGCAAGTAAAGAGCTTTGTGTATACGAGTGTATAGTGGGTCCTTTAAAGCCATCCGAAATGTGCCATCACCTTTAGAAACTGAAGCAACTTCCTGCAGTTGTTCAATTACTAAGAAACACGAGATTGTAAAATAAAAGGAAAAAAAAACAATTCTGATGATCCATGTTAATAGATGAAAGATCAGATATCATCAGAAATAAACTCAAGAAACTTGTTTGAAACATTAGAAAGTAACCTTTTTATAGAGCTTGAAGCCACTCCCTACGAGCTGCCTCGCGACAAAATTAATGAAGGCTGGAGGAACAAAGTCCAATTTGATGTCCATATTCGCTATCGTCCTAAGAAAAATGGAAATGACTCGAGTTACAAACAAACAAAGTCCAAAAGCATACATCTATGGATCTCTCATAGATAAGTAATGCTTGTTCAGCAATAAAACGCTCACACTGATTCATAATTGAACTGACAATGGATTACAAGCAGTCGAGTAAATATCATAGAGGGAGTTCGAAGATATAAGATTCAATCACCTGAAGTAGCTCCTATTTTCAGTCACTTTTTGTATAGCAAAACCCCCAAGCAGATCTATCCTTACAACATCCTGTGCATTGGGTATTCCGTCTCGACTGAATCCATGGGTACTTATATCAACGTTTTCTGCATCAGGGATCTGAAAATAGATTGGTACTTTTTAACTTTTAAACTGACAGAACCACATTACATCCAAGAAGAAGCAGCTCTAACTAACCGATTTAAGAAGCACCACGATAAGACCATCTTGGAAGTACTCAAATGTAAAGTAATGTACGAGTGCCTCTCTGCTTGACATTGGCCATGATAGCTTCATCCTTTCTTATAAATAGTTACGCATACATCAGCATCTTTAAAAAGGGTATACATTCAAGAAATCAGTTCACTGAAATAATGCACACCTTACTAAAGATATTTGTTCACCCATTCTAACTTTCTGCGCACGATAGGATGTGAGTACTCGGAAAGTTGGAATTGTAGCTTGAGGCCACCTGGTAGACAAGTGTTATATACTCATACCACGAATCATTTTCTAATCAAAATTTTCAGTTTAATATACTTTTTAGGAGGGGATTAATGAGGTTTATTTAGGGGGTCATTCATACTCATATTGATCGTTATTCGACTCTCACCAATGTTTATACATGTCAGACTCGGATGAAATGCATAGACCTGCAAGAGGTGAATAAATATGTTAAAAATGTATGCTAATTAGATTCACCCCCCTCTTTAACATGCACCGTATGAAATGATCAGACACTAGTTTTTCCGAGAATAAATATATAGCTTACAAACATCAACAGGTCCATCCACGAAGCCTTCAGCTAGTAGTGTATGAAAGGGGGTTCCTTCTGGTCCTTCTCGATACATCACTCGGAGTTCATCACTGTCCTGTTTAACCTACAATTGATCAAAATCACCATTACAACTCATCAAACCACACATAAAATAAAGCAGAAGTATTTTCAAAAAAATATGACTGTCATACTTTCCAAGCCCTGTGTGAGTCATCTCCCGATTTCGACCTCTCATCATTCACAGAGGCACTCCTCAGCTCAGTGAGGAAATGAGAGACTTCTTTGCTTCTATTCTTCACCACATAGTCGCTGCACTCTGAAGCAAATCAAACAAACTTTACAGAGGCTTAATCACACTCTTACATAAGATATCATGTGTTAGAAAACTATGAAAGATGTCAAGATAAACAACCTCTTAGCTGGGAATCTGGTGATTGTAAAAGCTGATTCTTCACTAGAGTGTAAACCGTTTCATCATTCGTTAAATCAGGTGAAGCCAGTGTCTTGTCCAACTTTTTTCTGTAATCAGAGATGTTTCCTTTTCCCTCCATATTTGCATATCCAAGAAATAATGTGTTCTTAAGATACAGAATACATGTATTGCTTTCTTGACTTCTCCTGCATAGCATTACAAGTTCAATAAGAACTTAATTACAACTTCCATGAGTAATAGAATTACTAAAAATAGATTATTATGTTGACATATAGGAAAAATATGAATTATAATTGTCTTTCACCATCTCAAATTGAATTCTATCCTTCTCAATAAGCATTGATGAACAGTGCTTCCACAGTTTCTTAATCTCAAAATATCCAGACAAACTCAAATATTGCCCACCCCAAAAAAGAAAAAAGAAAGAAATTAAATCTATGATATTTAATTTCTTCTGCAGAAGATTACTTGACACTACATGTTTCACAATCAAGTATACAATCATCCATCAAAAAGGTTCTGCTAAAGATCACACCTTTCTTACCCTCTGCAGTCTGCAGAAAGTCCAACTATTAAAAAAAAAAAAAACAATTACTTGCTAATCAAATACTTGAATGATCTTCTGATGTCTTCTACATAATAACAAGAATGGTACTAGAAACTCCCTGTTTCACAATCAAGAACACAATCATCCACAAAAACTTCATGCTAAAAATCACACCTTCACTTCATACAAAAAGGAATTCCCTTAATCAAAATTCATCAAAGTTATCCACACACACACTATATAAAGCAATAAAGCCATTTTTTTTAATCTGCAGAAGCACTCAAACCCACCCACCTCTCCAACTACCCAAACTCATTATGTGATCATAGAGAGAGAGAGAGAGAGAGAGAGAGAGAGAGAGAGAGAGAGACTGTTTAAAACAGAAACAGAAGAATCTTGCATAAAGAAATTGCCAGAAAAGTCACTTGCAACAAAGTTCAAGAATCCCAGAGTTAGCTTTTTGGGGAATTTAAGGAGAGTTTGCAGATCTCAATTTCTCGAACAAGAGCTTTAATGGAAAGGGGAGAGCAGTAGAGGTGACAAGAGATCACCTATACGGAGGATGCTTCAATCTTCACACGACTGTTTCTTGAACTTAACGAATCCAACACAAACGTCAAGAATGTTGCCTCCCTCTGCTTTCACAGAATCTCCAACATTGAATCCTCTTATTTTTTATTACTTGTTGGAGTTAATATTATGTCGTCTGTATATTTTTCTTTTCTTTTTTGTTTTAGTGTTTTCATTTTCTATTTTTCCTTTTCTATCGACGACTAATTCTATCAGTATAATTGAAATTCTAATCCAAAAATAATATAGAAACATACAATGTTCACTAATAATGATCACTGTCTAATTAAGAGTGAAATAAATTCTTGAAAATTACTCGGCAAAAATAAATAAAATCTTGAAGGTTGTTCTTTCTTTCAATTGACAAATTCATGCATTTTAGACACTTCAGAATTCTGTCAAATTTGATGGGCTATGATTGAATTAATTTAAATAATAATTGTATATATCTATGAATTGTAAATTTATATATATTGCTATTTTTCTAAATTTATTTAACCTCATAGTGAATGATGATCAAATATGCATATCTTAGAGCGTCACCAACGACCAAATAACACGTAACATTTAATAGTGATATGATAATTTTCTTAATGGACCATGATTTTATACAACATTAATGATAATGGACCCCCAATCAACTGCAAAAGTGACTGTTACAATTCATTTGTTTAAAACCTAGATTTCGGTCAAACGTGTTAAGTGTATAATTAATAATTAATTAATAATGGAGTTATGGTTGGCAGGCCTAAAACTATATTATCCTTAAATAATTTAAATTTTATTGTGAAGGAAAAAAAATTAAATGAATCAATGTGTGGATAACAATAATATAGATCCTACCAAGTTTACTGTCACCTCAATTAAGTATTAGATTAATTATATGTACAACAGACATAAATCGACTTTATAGTAAGTTGAAAATATTAGAAGGAGCTAAATCATAATATAATTTCTATGCAATAATTGAGAATCTAGTCTAGTATGAGGAAAATAGTGTAAAATTAATGGCACGAAATAGAGTTTAACAATTATTATCTCTCTTTAAAATACTCCAATAAATATTACTGTACACCGATACACGTGTAACAAATTAAAAGTCCAACCTTTTATATAGTTTGTGAAGTACAATACTGACCATGGAAAAGAAAGGGCCAAAGGGGTAGATGAAAAATAAAGAAAATATTAATTATTAGAGGGGCATTTATGGGCATTAATATACGAAGCTGGCAATTGTGGGGTTAACTGAAAAAACGTGTTTTAATTCCCACCACTTGCCATGTATTTTTATCCATCACAACATAGCACAAGCTTCCTAAAATGAAAAAATTTAATCTCAATAATACTCTTCTTTAACGTACATCCCAATAATTTTATTTTTTTTTATTAAATTATTTAAAATACTCTTTTTTTTATACACATTCAATAACTTTATACATCTTTTACCATAAATTTTAAAAAAAAATCTTAATCTTCTTATAAAAAATAAGTGCATTATTTACCGGCCTGTGTGTTTATATAACCGAAAACAATTCGAACCATGCAATTGATTAACATGAAGTTGTGCGGTCAAAACAGTCGTTCAAGTGAAAAGTCAAATAAGAATGGATTCAATGCTGTCAAATGTTCATTGCAACGGTCACATATTTAATTATGTGGGTTTCTTATAATTAATTAAGATCATAATTGTATTTTTAGTCTATAAAGAAGTAAATAAAGACCTCCTATTCACTAAAGATTAGCCCATGCAAATATGAAAAAATAGCGATCAAGATTCAACGCTGTATTATCTGTTATAGCAAAAACGATTTTAGAGGGGGAGGTAATAACTACCCATCTCCTTGTCCCATATAATAATGGTCGAAAGAAAAAGCATTGGTTTATAAGAGTTTCAGATATTCACACTAACTAAAATGTAGCTCTTCATCAACCTTGAAAAAAATGTAAGGCAGTTTCAGTCTTCATCAGCTCCACCTCCTGCATGCATGCTACTATAACCCACAAAAAGAGGTTTCACAAGCATATCCAAATAATAATATAATATTATATTAAAGAAAAATGGAAAGAAATAAAGAAAGTGTACCCTGAAGAATATCAAAGATATTAGATTCTCTTGTAGAAGAGCACATATGCAGCTGGACTCTTTATCTGCTTGTCAGAAATAGGGAGGACACTTCTATCATCAAATTCATACCACCCACCAAGTCTATCATGCTGCATTAGTAACAAGAATATATATTCATCAAAGTAGATTAACACAGCCAAGGGGAACAAGGATTGTAAATTCAACCAGAAATAAATGATGAAATGTCAAGATTTGCATCACTCAGCAGTAACACTTACGTTAGCAAATGCAGTATAATGACCATTCCCCATGCCACCGTAATGATTGATTACAGCATACAACTAGTAGCGGTGGGAGGCCTCTTTGCTATTCTGACTTGCGTATTTAGAGAGATCCAAGTCATCGACAGGGAAGTCGACATCGGTATCCAACTTGTTGATCCAAGATTCGGTGTATGAAAATCTTTTTAAATGAAGGACCAGGACCTCTGGTAATCTCCAAAGATCTAACTTTTTGCTGGCCTGCCTATGCACCTTGCAATTTGGACAGAACCTAAAGAGGAATTTATAAGACGAGTTCAGATGAACAGCATTACCAAGATAGAATTAGTTTATATAGTAACTGAAGGGAGCAAGCAGATTACATCTAGCTTTTTATCTATAGTTACAATGTAATTAAAAAATGAGAAGATGAAGTGAGTCATTGATGTCTGATCAAATATAATATGGGTAGTTACCACATGTTATCTGGTCCAAGAGGCTCCTCTCTCAAGAAGGTATCAACACATTCATAGAGTGAAAGAGAGTTGAGTTCACTCCGACTTGGATGAAGTGTCGCAAGCAACTGGTAACGTGCTTAGGGTTTAAGTATCATACTCTTGCATCATTTTCTCTGACCAAAAAGCATGCACCTTATGTGCATTACCAGGCTCTAGGATAGGCAATGGTTCATTCATCTGCATCTTGCTGCTCAAGTATGGGCTACTTTTTAAGTGAAATTCAAAGTCAGGTTGAGCTTCTGAATCACTTTTTGATTCATTTTCTGAATTTGAAGCCCCCCCATCTAGAACTGTACCCTCTACTATATCATCATCATCATTTAAGAACTCATCACTGGGCAGTAAGAAAGGTTTGACAATCTTAAGAAACACTTCATAAATTCTTGATCCATTAGAAGAACCAGGTATTGATGCCACAAGAGGAGCCGCAAATTTCTTGTAAGGCGTTAAAGGATAGCGATAGGACCTGCCAGTATCATAATCATAACAGGGGAAAAAAAAAGAATAACAAACAAACTTTGGAAGGGCAAGGACAAATGATGAATTGCTCAACGACAAATTAAAAGGAAGCTTCATTTATTGTAAGATCAAGTTATCCATGCATCATAGTATTAAGTTTTGAAGGATAGTAGCCAGAAACAAGTAGGTTTCCTAATAATTTAAGTTTAAGAATGGTATATTTGAAGCCACAATCAGGACAGTAAGATTATGTGCCAAATAAAAGATCCGTTCAGTCATGAATTGATGCAAATTGCCCTCAGACATCACAAATGTTCACTGTCTACTGGAAGTATCAAGGTGAAACCAGTCTCCATTGCAACCTATTTCTATTCTCTGAGCTACAGACTTATGAGTACGAGTTTTAATCTTATGCTTGCACTCTGATAGGACATTTTCAACTTAAATCTATGACAAATCATATTATAAAATGAAGTCATCAATTCTTTGGGAAAACCTGGTCCTTGCATTTCGTAGTTGGCTTTTCTTTTTTACATAAGTTTCTGAAGTGCACAAATGCTTAGTTCCCTACAAGTATTTGCCTTGAAAAATAAAAAATAAAAACTGGCAATGAGTTCCCTTTTTTTTTTTTTTTGAGAACTATAAATATAAAGTCAGCTCATGGTCAGGTGTTGCAGAGTTACATGTAGATAACCAAAGTATAATCCCACGCTAGGTAATTTTTTTCAAGAATTCAAGTGATATTTTTTCTATGAACATTAGCTCAGACAATTTACAAGAGACCAGTTAAACTTACTTCCCCAGCTCATGCTGTGTAAATACAACAAAAGAACCTCCTTTTACGTCTTTTGGTATCCTATAGGCCACCACTTGGTCGTTGTCTTTGATTATCTCCAAGGAATCATCAGGATGGTCCAACATTT
Organism: Pogostemon cablin; assembly: GCA_023678885.1. Classification (NCBI taxonomy): domain Eukaryota; kingdom Viridiplantae; phylum Streptophyta; class Magnoliopsida; order Lamiales; family Lamiaceae; genus Pogostemon; species Pogostemon cablin. The sequence continues at coordinate 695,666 of CM042986.1, forward strand.
GACATATAGAATTATTGAATATCTGCAGACAGTTTCACCAGTCAAGAGCTGGTATTACATATACTGCACTTTGTAACTAATTGCATTCTTCAAAAGAAAGGAAAAACAAAAACATGATAAGACATGCAGTAAGGATTTATCAAAGTGCTTTGGGGCATATCCCTGCCAAAACATCAAGAAAGTGGAATGAAACCCAAGAATGCACCAAAAACCTCAGAAGGAGCCTTACTCAAAACTTTTAGGAAACTTCAGAATTGTAAATTTTGTGGCAGTCAATAGTTTTCTAAGAGTATACCTCAGCAACAAGCAGTCTTTCATCATCCCTTAATGAACAAGCTAAGCCTAAGACCTCAAAAAGATCTTTTAAGGTACCACATTTAGGGACTGTTAGTTGCAACTAAGTTCCATCAGTGCTCAACATGGTTAAAGTTATCTCACGACGTGCTCAAGAAGAAAGCGGTAATGACAAGTTCATAAATGGTTCAAATGTAAAAGACGACTTTTGGCAAACTGAGCAAACCAACGATGACCGATATTGACCCTACAATAAAAATAGATCAGTTAAGCGTAAGGCGTATCAGCATCTAGTTCTATTATAAATTAATATTATATATAGGCTTCCAATTTTACAACATCGGAGGCAAGGAGAAAGAAGAGTACTTGACATAAATCTGCAATGATTGAATCATTATGAGATAAATGGTTTTTCCAGTTTTTATCGGCCACCTCTTCATCCGGATGATCATCTTCTTCTTCATTTGCAGGTATACAGGGTTTTTTCTTCACACGGTTGAGATCTTCATGGAGGCCATCCAACATAAAAGAGAGAAGTTCCTACAGAGAAACTTTAAACGCATAAAAAAATATATAAAATATATATTAAAAAAAAAGTTATTAAGGGTATAAGAAATACACGTACTTGGGAATCATGCTGCTGGTATCCACTAAATTGGGAAGCATAACTAGAGACAATCGACTTGATCATACTTGGGGCTACTGATTCTGCCCCTGGAGCCCACAACTTTCTTAGCAAGTCCCCAAATGCTATTGCAAGCTTTCCCTGACACAATATGTACAAATTTAGAACATAGAAGAAAATATTCATTAGAAAAATGAAAGATCAGAAGGGAAGCCATCTCATCTATAAGATATATAGAAAATAAAAAATTGATGAAATAGAAACTAGAACAACAAGCCAATCTCCGAAAATAAAAATAAGAATGAAGAAAAAAAGCAAGGATATACATTCATGCCAAGAGTGTTTCCACAATTCAGATCTTTAATGAAATTTCCAAGAAAATATTCAACTAGCTTGGGAGTATGCATCAAGCACTGAATAGCACTGTTCATATAACAAGTATTTCCAAGATTCTGCAATCCAGTCAAGCCCAAGGAAAAGGAACCGCAGCCAAGAAAGCCATTACAGGCCTCAGAGGATAGAGACACTCTAGATACTCCATCAACCTTGTCTACAGTAAATGAAGAACTGGATAAGGGACCATTGGTTTCAGGCAGCTTCATCATCATGTCCTCATTCCTGGCTTCTTTGTCGTTGAAGGTATAAGGCAGGCCATAGATTTGCAACTTTAGGTTGATCTGCACAGGCATGTATCAGCATATGGGAAGAAAATAATAATAATCCAATAAAATGACTGATAAAGGCCTAACTTAAAGCACACCGAGACGGCTAGACCACACGTCATAAGGGTATCTGCAACAATACCCAAAGGCACTTTATTGGGCAATATCAATGCCTAATCAAATTCAAATGCAAAGGGGTACCCCACAATTTCACACATCATTCTTCTTTCTTTTTTCAATTGAATATCTTTACTTAATTAAAATATATTTGATTAAGAAAAATATGCATAGTCAAATTCCTAACTTCTACACTTGAGAAGAAAAATATAATTACCTCCTCAATCGATTTCATACATGATTGACTGTCATAAACACAAAGTTTATCCATATGCCCCGAGTAATCCCAGATTTGAAACTGTAAGTTCAAAGCAAAGTTTAGAAAGAAGCAATCATAATGAAAATACTGATAGCAAATATATAGCTCACCGTGCTAGACTTGGAAAAAAGTATACTATTTGCTTTGCCGATAGCTGCATCCCCATTAACCTGAAACCAAAACACAGATTGTCAGACTAAAGAATAGAGAAACTTTGCTAATGCATTTTGATCAGAAGGGCTTGTCCATTAACTCAATGACAATCTGCATGGAAACTAGGGAGGCAGGAAACTGTATTTCTACCCACATGATTTTGCTCAATGATTTTCAAAAATATAGAACAAGAAACAACATAAATTTTACTGATAAAATGAAATAAACGGAACCCATATGTAATTCTAACTTTTGGACTAATCATTATGACCAATCGTTTTGTTTTCCTCGTGTACAAAATGCTGATCTGCAAACTGAGGAAGATGTCTGCAATATCTTCTACATGTAAAGAACTCTCTGTACACTTGTTATCAAAATGCCTACAACAAAATGAAATATCAAATATAAAATTATAAAAACTTATCCTTCTGATAAATGGCTCAAACAGAACCCACAACTTTGAAGGAGACTATGTCAGATGCCAACTTAATATCCTTCATAGATAACCACAGAAAAATCCACGGACTGTCATTGATAAGCTTTTGATCACAACATTATATGGCCACTAAGATGATATATTTACAGCAGATCACTCAACAAATTAAAGCAATTCTCTAAAATTTTAGTAACAATAAAATAGAGGTTTCAAGCCTTCAAGCATTTAGCATGCTAAGGAAACACAGAAACAGAAGAACTATATCTTTCACAGATTTTGACATCCAAACACAAATTCATCAAAAAAAGTCCCAACAAGCATAGCTACACTATTCTTGCTGAAGTGTTAGAAGGAACAATCACACTCTCCTTCCAGGATTCAGTGCAAGATATTCTGTATGATTTTTTTAACATAAATATGTCCTCAAAATTACGAGCACACAAGAATTACAAGTCCTATTATCTTAAAAATATACGAAGACAAAAATCACAACAAACGGGACAAACTTCTTATTTTAGATATCAAGGCAAATTGGTGCGATAGATTCTCAACTTCTCACAGCATATGAGCCTTATAAAGAGAGATACGTGTTAAATGTTATCACATATCAACAAGAACACTAAAACTCACCACAACTACTGTCGGACAAAAACGAACCAAATAATTTAACTAAATAATCAGCCTCACCATTTAAGAGAAGTAAAGAACATCCACTCCGACAACAATACGAAACCCTCCAACCCACCAGATACCCCTTCTTCTCCAGACTCTCTTTCTCTCCTCAAATCCACCAATATATTCGATCCAACGCCATCGTTATCCACAGAATCATGCAATTGCAGAGTTGCATTATACAACACGCCGGGAAGTGCACTCGCTCCGTCAACCCCGCCGCTGCTTCCGCAACAGCCGCCACGTACTGCCTCCTTCCACCAACTGCGCCAAAATCAATAATCCAACTCTTTAAGCCCAACCCCACGCATAAATAATTGAAAGAAACTACAAACGGGCTTCATTAATTGTAACTAACCTGATGGAAACTAGGTATGCTGATTCAACATTGTAGTCGGTGGGAGCAGAGGGAAAGAAAGATGGTACAAAGGGTCTATGGAGTACGTCACCGCCTTCGGGTGACAAGATAGCGGAGTCCATGAAAGAAGCCAGAGAGGGAAGCGTGAAGATGGGATCTCCAACGCAATTCGTTGTGAAGATTGAAAGATGGTGGAAACTGAAAGGGCTTTGTTAATGGCGGTTTCAACTGTGAGTGTGAGCAGTGGCTCATCAGGTGATTGAAGTCATCATGTATTCCTGCTTAGGTAGAATCAAAATTTTGAATATAAATAAATAAATAAATAAATAGGGAATCTAATTTTAGTTGACATATCTGAAGGTAAATATTCTCCATCAAATATCAATGATAATTGCGATGAACGGAAAACACCAATTTTTATGGAGTATATTCTCATTTAATCCTTAGCTGTAATACGGATAAGTTGATTAAAGTATTTGCTGTTCAACGGATAAGATGATTAAAAAATAAAAAAATCATAGATTTTCTTTCTTAATTATATATTTTTACAAAAGATGTTATCAATTTATTCCATAATAAATAATTCATCCTACGTTATTTTTCCTCAAGTATTTATTAGTATTTTTTATTAAAAATATTATAATTTCATATTACTCTCACCAAATCCATTCGATAATACACACAATATTACCAAATTAAAATTTACAGTAAATAAATATTAAAAATAAGGATAATATTTGTGTGAAATCTTGTAAAAAGTTATTTATGAAATAAAAAATAATGTTATTTTTATATTTAAATATTTTGGAAAATAGATGAGTGAAATGAAGAGTGGCATTAACCTTACTCTCTGCATTATGCAATCTAATGTTTTCTAAAATAACCATGAAAAGATGAAAAGGGTATTACTAATCTAATCTTTTATAATGATGGGCAATGAAATCGAAGAAAATAAAAAATAATCAAAAAATTAAAAAGATACACTTTAATTTAAAATTATATAAGTAAAACTGTAGCTGTAACTAAAGTTGAACCAAACCCGTGTTATATAAATCCTCAAATATGGATACGAAAAGGAAAAAAAAAATAGTAATAATCGCTTATAAATAAATTACTTACTATCAACCCTAATAAATCCTCCAATTAAAAAAAGATGGTATTCTCTCCCAGTTTGAAGGGGGGAAAAGATGGTATTCTCTCCCAGTTTGAAGGGGGAAAAAAAACACGAAATTGGAAATTGCTTTCGTGAGGCTCAAAATTTACTGTATCTAGAATCAAAATTGCAACTACGTTAATATCGCTTCACCAAGGAATCGAAATTACAACCTGTACAGTGGTTACAATTAAAAATATATGTACTAAAATAATCAGCTGATTCTTCATCATCAGTCCATTTAGACCTCCATTTAATGTCACCCAAGCTTCATCCTAATTACGGATACCGTACGTACTTTTTGTTAATATATTCGTGAATACTCATTTTGCATTAGTACAGCAACAAAGACTAAATCAAAAAACAGGAGAAGAATAAGCCTCGATTGCAGAATAGAGTTCATATACATGGTTAATAGGTCTTCATTATTATCATAGGAAACATGCATACAGAAACACAGTAAACGAGTAGAGCACATACGAAACACAAAGTTGCTATACACTAGCATAAAACCCACGACAACGGGAGAACGCATTGCATATCTTCGAGCATTTACAGTGCAGCCAAGTTATCTTCTTCTATAAACCCAATGCTGAAGCCGAAAGTGATGCAAGTCAACAAATTCTTGTTTCCATCCAGCATTCTCATTTCCAGTGTGTATGAACCCTGCAAGAATCACCCCCATCAGGGACAATACATCACGACAACACTACAGTTTGCCCTTGTCATTTATCACGTTATATTTAGAATATGATAGTTGGAGGACTCACGGGTGGTGTATATCCAGGTAATTCCTGAGAGTGAGAGACAACAAAGTCCCCAACTGGAATGGGGCATGATGTCTTTCCACAAAGATCGTGTTCCTCAGTGTCGACGTGAAAAAAAAAGTACGTCACATCAATCTTAAGTTTCCCTCCAGATATTGCTTTATCTGCATTGAAGTGATGTCAATGATGTTTCTTACATTGATTGGTGCCTCTTTCAACTAATGCCGCCTTTCATATCTCAAAGAATAAGGAAAATCCCAAAACATGTTCTTTCCCTAAAGTTTATTATACATAACCCTAAGCCAGCAAAATTATAAAAAGAGAAGGGGGAAAAATTATATCCTTTCAAGTTTATATCATGTCTGCAAAAAAACTTGGCGAACATTCATTGTTAAGTTCTGTATGACTGGACTAACAGGGAGAATAATAAGACACATCTAGATCACACCATCTAAGTGCAGGAATTTGAGTAAATGACTGAAGATCACTAGATCAAAGCTAAAGCATATAGCGTGGAGACGTCGACTGTGAATGGGGCGTAGAAGTACATCTAAAAACATAAACAAGATATGGGGAGAAAAATAAAGAGGAACGCAGAATCGATCAATCAACATAAAGATAATTCACGTAAAAGCCAGGTATAGAGTTATAAAGCTTTTCACAAGATATATATAGATTGCATTGTGAAATCAAAGGCCAATAACAAACATTACTTGTGGATGCAGAAATTTTGAAGGTGGTATTTTTGCCCTTGGAAATTGGATATGGATCAATCTCGAGTCCACTGACCTGGACAGGATAGTTAGCCTTTTTACCTGCAATTATTGAGACAAAAAAACACTATCATTAAAATAAATAACAAGCAAGTGAATATTGTCTTTTAATTTCTATATACAATAGTAGAACTTTTACTAGAGAAAAAATTACTTTTAATTCTAAACTAAAATGAAACTTGCAAACTTTTCTGAATTGCATGCAAATGAAAATGTGCAGGATACAAATGTGCTATTAATGTAATACTGTTATCCTTTTTCCCCCCCTTTAATTCATCCAATTGACTAACACTCAAATACTAGTCTCAGAAATGAACTAAAATGCACACCAGTGAGTAATGTCCAGAAGAACCAAAGATTTCGGTATAATATTAACATGCATCTTAACGTATCTCAACTTCTCTTTCTAACTACTATATTCAAGGAAATTAGCAATATAACAATGAAACCATCATTCAATTAAACTAAGAAAATGGAAAAATTATTCATAAAAAATGGACAGAAATCTGGCAATCAAAATTACAGTACAGGGCAGACAAATTAAGATCACAGATTCACAGTGGAGAATGGTAGGTCAAAATTAGTCGTACAAAAATGGAAAAAAGCTACAACAAATAAGAGGAAAAAGGATCTGGCAACCAAATTTACTCGAGACAACAGAAAATTTAAATCCAGATAAAAGGAGTTACATACTGCAGTATTCGACTTTGGTGGACTTGGCAGCAAGCTGAGGTACAAGTAAACACAGCGCGAAGATGAGACAACCCAGAACCTTCATTTGCATCATCGCCATTGCTTGAATTGTGCGTTTTACAAGGTAATCGGAAGTTTAGTTGTAATTATCGCTGTATTGAATGAAGAAAACAACTCTGCGCCCTCACCGATTTTCAATGGAGTAGATTTTCGCGAAATATCGGAGAAAATGACTGAAAATGAGAAGATTCTTTCTTGAACAGAACGTAACGCCTTTAAATGGGCCGGCCCAATGGGGATCAGAAGTGTAATTGGGCTTTATTTCACAAGTAAAGCCCACATTGACTGGCCTTTCTTGTTTTCTTTTATTGAGTTTGAGTTTTATCGTACCTAGGCCCATCTCCAGTCCAACTTATCGGTTTCCTTTAGCGAATCGGATCCAAGAACATGATGGGAGCATGTTCGAAATCTAGAAATTTTCTAATGGGGGCGGGGTCCTTGGAGTTAGAATTAGTGGTTTGTACCTGCCGGACGGCGATTGATCGGAGCGGCGATTTCTCGAAGGTCGACGAATCGTCCATTTTCTTTAACTTCAAATATCTTTCTCCTCATCAGGTTACTTTTCTTCTATCTTAATTTTAAGGTTCTGTAATGTCATTCTTTATTTTGATTGGAAAGTTTTGAGTTAGGGTTTAGGATTTTATCAAGTATTTAATCTCCTTATTGCATGTATTTTAACTTGAAGTGGATTGATGACGGATTTACTATAATTTAAGCTTAAGTGATTAGCCCTAATTGCTTATCTAATGTTTGAGGACTACGTTAAGGTTATTTTTATTGGTGAGGAAACTAAATTCCAAGGATTAATAGTTGATTTAGCAGTTTAGATATTCTTGTTTCATTCTCTTGTGTATGTTGAAGTTTGCTGTGCTTATTGGCTTTGAGCGTAATAGTTGTGCGATTTAGGCTAAGTTGGATATTTTGATTTTGGATAATCAACCTAAAGAAGGTTTTTCATGGACATAGAAGGTTGATGAATTTCAAATGGTTTAACTTATGTTGAGTTTTCAAAGTTGTTCTTGTTAGCTGCAGACTGCAGTTAGTACGGCAATGAAGTTGCTGAATTGTTTATGGGATTTCCCAACTCCAATTACTGTTAAGTTATTCTAATAAATGTTAATTCTTGTGTTTATGCTTAACTGCTGGATTATTCAGCATATTATATGATTATCTGATTTGTGGAAGTGCAAAAAGTAAATAAACTTTCGTGTCTGTTTTTTACGATCACATGTAAAACACACGCACATTCTCTGTCTCTTCTGTGATTTCAATTCTGAGTTGTTACACTTAGAATATGTTTCCTGACATGGTTGATTATGTTTAGATATACAATTAATGGTGAAGCTGAAAAAGAGACACAGTCGTCTTGCAAGGAAGAATCAGAGTCGAGGTGCTCCTACTGTTAATCCACCTGATGAAGACGATTGGATATTCATCAAGAAGCAGAGAGTCACTATAATAATTCCCCCGTTGCCTAATAAGAAGAACTTGTCAAAACCTAGTGTAGAAGACTGTCATCCACCAGAAAAGCCAAAAACCACTGATAACTCCAAATCACCCAGAAAAACCAACTCCCAGCTGCAATGTCCATCCGTGGTCTCTGCCTCAAAGGAATCAGTTCATGAACCAGAGAAATCCATGTCGTTTCCAGAACCTGCTAATGAACCTCCTATAGTGGAGCATTCCTCTGAACCCAAATTAAATATCCAAAATCCATCAAGTTTGTCTCATAGGATTGCTTCTGATAATTCTCCACTTCATAGTCAGAGCGAGAGGAACAGAGTTGGTGTATGTTGCGCCTCTATTGGTAGAAAACGAATGAAGTTGTTTTCCGATAGCAATGTACCTCTGAATCAAAGGATGAGAGCGTGGTATCTTGAGAAGAAGCTTAAGAGGGCAGGAGGGCTGGAGAATTGGCTAGTTTCTCTGGGGCTTGCTCGTTTTGTCAAGATTTTTCGAATAAAAAGTGTGAACAAATTTCAGCTAGCAAATCTGACCATGCAGAAGCTTAAAGATATGGGCACAGATGCTGTTGGTCCGAGGAGAAAGCTGATGCATGCTATCGACTGCCTCTGCGAACCCCATTGTTTCCAGAATGTTTAAATGTAGCAAGTTAGCAACAATACAGGCCTAAATTTTGTGAGTAGTTCATTCGTTACTTCTTCTGTTCTTTTCATATGTAAAATATAGTAGTTATTCAATTATTGTTGGACAATTGTATCTCTGTTCCAATATCACATGATTAACAGCTATGTGTGTCATTTAATACTAGTGAATAACCGAAGAAAAAATATTCAAACGGAATAAGATGGCACAATCACAAAGGATCGTGCTGCCTAAATCTAACCATATGTACTCGAGGGAGTGCATAAATATGTTACTTTATGGAGTAGTATTTGCAAAGAAAGAGAACCATTATTTGAAGGGTGAATTGCTACAGTGCCCACCCAAGTTTAAAAATATTCATTTTTGCCAACTTTTTAATAAAAAAACTCAAAATGACAAAAACATCATTGACTCGATACTGAAATAATTGTAATTTTTTTTTAAAAATTATTATGGAGTCAACTTTTTTATTAAAAATTTGGTTTGGACTTCCTTGTTACTTTATAACTAAGGCCCATTTATGAAAAATACAATTTTAAAGAAAATTAACCCCAAAACTCAATCGACCATTAGAAAAATAAGGCTCAATGCTGGAAAATAATAATAATAATAATAATAATAATAATAATAATAATAATAATAATAATAATAATAATAATAATAATAATAATAATAATAATAATAATTGGACTTTGGCAATGAAGGCTCAATTCTGAAATTAAAAAAATTGGTTTGGCTTGGGCTTAAAAAAGAATTGGAGATTTGGTTTGGACTTTGGCCAAAAAACTTAAGGCCAAGTCCAGTAAAATAATATGCGCGCCAGGTAGGGGTCGAACCTACGACTTTCTGCTTAGGAAACAGACGCTCTATCCACTGAGCTACAGGCGCATTTGATTTATGATATAAATTTAAAAATAAATATCCTTAAAAGCTACATATTTAAAGAAAATTTGTTGTGTGTTGCAAATTCAGTGATTTCGTTCTGGGGAGGGAAACACAGAAACAGGCGCGTTTGAATGAAGCTACATATTTAAAAATAAATATCTGTTTCAAATTCAGTGATTTCGTTCTGGGGAGGGGAACACAAAAGCGATGGAGGAATCAATCGGAAGAGTGTGCAATACGATGGCGAAATTCTGCAACCATCTCCATGCCAGCAGTTCCGCGCTCAAAGAGTCCGTCGGCCGCCGACCTATTCCCCTAGGTATTCTACCTCCCCAATCTCCCTAATTAATCAACTACTCCATTTACTGTACAGTCTCTCATCAATTTTTTTCATCGGAATTACATTGACCTAATTTCCATGAATTCGTGTTCATAGATTCAGCATCCACAACTTTTCTTCAAAGCGTCAAACGAAGAGTATCTGCCGCTGGTGATGACTTGAACATGCTGGAATCCATGTCGTTTGATACGGTGTCGTTTGAGGAGCTATTAGGACACTGCGACGAGGTGCTGAAGAAGAATCAAACCGACATTGCTGAACTCGAGGAGTTCCTCCGCTCCTCATCCAATTACATTCCTCCACGTTTGTTGAATTCAACTCCACACTTTTTTACAGTCTCTTATTTCGCTGAGTAAACTCTTCTAATTTCATGATTTTATTTTATTTTATTTTTGGGTTTCTTAGTTGATTTTGGTGAGGAAGATATAGTAGATGACTGTGGATTGAATGATTTGTCTCCGGAGGGCAAAGATGGACAAAAGGGGGGTGATATTGCCTACGAAGATGACTTGTATCCTTTGAGTTTCCTCTTAGAAATTCACCATCACATAATTTTACTACTGGATTTCTATGTTGGATCTGGTGCAATTTTTTCTTTCTGCATCTGATTTTTAGTAGGTTGATAATTTATGAAGTAGATGCTTGTTTATGTTTTCATATGATTTGCTTAACATATGATGTAGACTTGATGATTCAATGAGTTTAAAGAATTTCGGGATTTCTGACATTTCCCTTGAAACTATTGCTTCTCAAGGTGAGTTGATTGAATTCCAGCAATAGATGACCACTGTGTGATTCCTTAAAAACACTGATATTTCTTTCATGTGTAGGTGGTGAAGCTGATAGGAAGTTTGATATGGATGAGCCTGAGTTTGAGATGGAAAGTAAGGAAATTCTTGACTCTAGCAAGTTGTGCTTATAATAGAAGCGTGATATATGCAATTCTTACTCTAAGATTGTTTATAGTGCATCTGGGGAACACAACGGAAAATGTGAAACAGTATGAAGATTCTAAGCTTCTGAATGTCACGAAAGAGGACTATGAAACTCTCCCAAAACACATGAAGGTTCTGGCATCATGGGAGGTATGGTATTTTGCTTGGCTGTCCTTCTGATGTTTGGATAATATTTACGAAAAAATGGTTGATAAGTATACATTTGCTTTGAACAGTATCTGTCTTATGTTGATCTCCACTATAAATTATCTATATCTGCAGCTGAATTATGCATTGCCTGTATGAATTGCTGGGATGTAGAATTGATGAATTGTAGGAAAATCCAATTTTCTTGTTAATATACTCGACTCGTCTTTTATATTATGCAAGTCCAGTCATGGTTGAATGCTATGTAAACCTAAGAGTCAATGGAGAGAAGAACTAAAAAGACACTATTGTATAATAATAAAAAGAGAAGGCTATAATATATTGGAGGTCTTGTACATTTAGAAGTCGCCCTTAGTTCCTTTATACCACGTGAAGCAAATAACCTTTGTCCATCTTTTTGTATCAGTAAACCTATGAGGATATTTAGAACAGCTTTTAATTATAAATTTCAAGGAGACCAAGCATTTAATCTATTTGTGAGTTTGTAACAAAAAGTGTTGATTGGTGACTGTATATTATCAAAGTCATATATTTTTGTCCATCATTGTTAAAAGGATTCTATGTAGGAGGTAAACAGTCTTTGCGCCTCTTGCAGGAGGTAAATGATCTTCATTAACATGTAGAAAAATTGGATAGCTCATGATAGAAAAATTGCCAGTTTTATACTTATCCATAATGCCCTATACCTATACTCTTACAAATTGAGAAAGCCTGTTTAATGATCGATCAACTAAATGTAAGAACAGAGTTTCTAATGTGAGATCCATGCAGGATCTTGAAGAAGCAGTTCAAAAAATGAACTACTACATAGGAACAAAGAAGTCTAAGCCAGGCTACTTTGGACAAGATGAAATTGAATCACTGGCACTGGGTATGTCTTGTTCTATGATTTTGTAGTTCGAAATTTCTTTCCCTACCACTGGGCTGAATAAATATATCCTGGTCTGCATCAGTTTTAAAGGAATCCATACAAAATCCCTCAAATTTTCTTCTTAATTTGTATCCGTTATTTGCATTGTAACAAAAGTAGCAAGAGCATATAAAATCTCTTAACAATTGAATTTGATACGATGGTCCAACGAATTATGATTTGATAAAGTGGAGTTGTCTAAATGTGTTTCATCTCTTATGCAGGTTACAAAGTAAGATCTTACTTATTGCTGCTCATAAAAATGAATAGGTTGTGTGTTGAGACCAGTGAGGGTATAATCTCCTACAGACTCCTATAGACTATGTGGTGATCCGTATCAGTAGGTACATTGTTGTTTGGAATTTGGAATTATATTTTCTGTAGGTACACTGTTTGGAATTTGGAATTATATTTTCTGTGTGGGAGTTAGGAGTATATTTTACTAGGGACATTTTGAGAAAGTAGTACTATTGTAATCCCTCCAGTGATCCAATTTTTAGTGGATATTTCAATTTTGGGCTCAATCTTATGAATATTCTTTGAAGATTCAAATTTTTACTCTTTTTTTTTTGTCAGATTAAAACTTTCTGTAATTTTATTATTTTTCAAATTCAATACTATAGAACAATACAAAACGTTAAAAAGCAACACACTCCTAAGAATTTGATTTGGAGATTTATATATAATTCTAATTATTTTGTATGACTTAAAATTAGAAAATAAATTTTGCAATATGTTTTAAAATGAGAAAAAAAAATCAAAGATATAAAATTGAGTCTTAATTTGAGACTAAATTAAATGTGAACATGAATGAAAATGAAAAATGTAAACTTTTATGAGATAGGAAGGAGTATAAGATTTAATTTAGTTTAATAATTTTTTACTTTTTCAAATTTAATAATTATATCATGTAGTAATTTTTATTAAATTTGATCTTAGTCTTGTACGTTTTGTTTTAAGATTTTAGTCGTTTTATTTCTATTTTACATTTTTGAATTTCAAATTTAAGTTATTTTTGTATTTTTATTCAATTTTAGTCAGGGAACTTTTTGAAGAATGGTTGACTAAAACTGAATTAATGAAAAATTATTGAACTAAAACGGAGAAATTAAAAGGTTATAGGAATATAATTGACATAAAAAATAAAATTGAACAAATTAAAAGTTAATGACAAAAATTAGAGTCAATAGGAATTACAGAATTTGAAGTCCCACCATACCAATACGACAAACACGCTAAAAGCTTTTCCATATCTATGTTCTTCTATATTTTTCCATTTCTCAAAGCAATGCTTGTTTCAATTCACCAAATATAAACAAATACATAGAACTTTGGGTAATCAGAAATAGAACTCCATAATCTATTGTATGACAATCGAAACAAATTTAAAAATAATAACCACAGGATCTCATAAAAATTTACAGCATCAAAATTATAAGTATGCGATAGCATTTGAAATTCTATATCACAATTATCACGAACGAGGAAATAGGGGGCTCGAATGAATATCTGAATAATAATAATGGCTATAATAATATACCTATTTGAAAACCAACATATGATTGTTTCTTTAACAGAGTCCCCTATTTATATCAAAAAAGGCAAAAAATGACACAAGGCACATACGGGAAAATGCTAACTATACCCCACTTTACAAACCCATAAACCAAAATCTCATGATATTACATGGGATAATATAACAGTTTCTACCCCGAGGAAAGAGAGAGGGGTGGATAAAGCAACGTACATCTCCAAGGAATGGAGCCACCTTTCCAATCCAAGTAAAAAGCAAAACTAAAGAGTGAAAAACATCAACATAACCTCGGGGAAAGAACGATAGTGAATCTCAACTTCTGTTTTGCCTCAACTCTCCTTCGGATGTCCACACTTCCGGGTTTAGTCTTTCTCTTAATGGCTTTAAGTTAGTCATTTTTTAGATAAGAGGTAAACCCAAATTAATTATATATTTTCACTGGCTTCTCAAATGTGTGGCGGTTCTGCAATTATTAAAAAGATAAAATAAGCTTTGAATTTAAAAAGGACACTATGCAGTCATGCTCATTCATTTCATGGATGGTAATAAACTGAGACTTGTTTTCCAAACATAGTCTAGAGTATATATAATAAATCATCATAATGAAAAACCATCGCGCCAATTTACCTGATTAGCAGCATAAGCCCTCTTAGGAGTAGTATCAGAGTGCTCTAAACCCAAATACTGCTCCCAAGCACCATAAACATCTCTTCTCTGGAAGAGAAATAACGATTTTTTCAGTCTTACTTGGCCTTCCAGAAATAACAACCACTGAATAAATAATCAGACATTCAGAAGTAGAGAAAAATGAGACCTGAAAACGACTGGAGACAATGTCAGAGTCCTCGAGATACTCCGGACGCCCCAATGACAGAAATGCAAATTTCCACTGAGCATTTCAGCAAAAAACTCATGATCAGACTAGAGTCAGCTATTAAGAACATACCCTAGCAACTTTTAGCAAAGTGAAGCTTAATTGATCGATATGCATATTCAGATCTTGAATTTTATCGTGAAAAGACAAAGGAGAAACACATTGTAAACCAGAGAGGTTGCACTACATACCTTGGAAAACTCCTCATCTGGAACCTGTAATTTCTTTTGAATGCGGACTTTAACATCTGCTAATGCTTCACCTTCATGAATGACCAAGAAAAATGGATCCCCAAAATTCTGGACCTGCTGATCATGGAAATAGCAAGCACTTTTATTAGTAATTGAAATGAAATAAGTCCACATGTACTTGGAAATATGGAGTTAAGCTAAGCATGAAATACCACTTGATTCTGGGCAATCTCCTTTGTGAAATGGTAAACATGAATCAAGCGATCGTGAGGACCAAGATTCATTTCTTCTTCTGGAATCTAATATAAATTAAAAATAAATAAATATAAGCTTCATGAGTTCTTTATGCAACTTACACCATTAAAATAGTCATGAAATATCGTTCTGATATCATCAGGTCATCATACTTAGATAGAAGAAATTGTAAGATATGTAAAACTTTGCATATACAAATTAAACTCAGCTTTGAGGACAAAAAAAATTGCATTCAGAAGAGAGTTTACCTCCTCAGCACGCAAAGTCCAATATTGATCATTTATGTTTTCAATTTTCTCATGGATGGGAAAAATCTGCAAAATTGAGATGCAGATACGGATTACCATAATGCAAATAATCAAACTAAGGTGGTATTATAAGAATGCTATTTGAGAAGTAGCTTTTAGTAATTGGCTTGATACATACTGTGAGTTCCCTATTTAAGCAACTCTAAATAAAAATTTAAGGCATACAATCAAGTGGAACACAAGTCTCCCAGAACAAGTCCGCAGTCAACAATTTCTGATCTCATCAAAAAATTTTAAGCAGAACATTACCTTGTATATCTTGTGATAGAAAACTTCCAGCAATCTAAGCTCAGCATTTGGATGAGACAGCTCCACCTGTTATAAGATGTAAAGATGAGACAGCTTTATCTATTATTAAAAACCTATCTATCCTATGCAGCTATCTTCTGATTATTATCTTACATGAAGTAATCATAAGTATCCTGCTTGGAAAGGTTATAGACAATACAAAATATGAAGAATAAGGCATGGACAGAATCCATTCTGCAAGAGTTCAATTTTAGCTTTCTCTTGAGGAAAGGCGTTTATGTTTCAAAGTTAATGGCAAAGACCAGAGCCAACCTTTGATTTGATCTCATTGAGAACATCTCCAACAGTACTTTGCTTTGGCAATCTAATATTGAGAATTACAGCCTGAAAAGGACAGAGACACAGGCTAATGAACATATATATTGGATTGATAAAAGATGATAAAAGCATATTGATATCAGTACCTCATCCTTCGTAGCATGATGGAAAGCAACTTTTAATGTCTTCAGACACTGCAATTCTGGAAGAGGTATGTCGAGCACTTCGTAGTACAATATATCAGAAATCTATCATAAGAAACCCCCAAAAAAAAATCATTAGTCTGTATTCCAAAAAAAGTAAGTCCACCCCAACCCCAACCCCAACCCCAACCCCACCCCAACCCCACCCAAAGAGATGAAAATACCTGATTGTAGTGAACAAGCATGTCTAACAAATGATCAACTGATCTATATTTGATGGGATTGGGTTTAGGCTGCTGAGAGTAGCAATTGTGAGGAGTAAGCCGGATTTTAGATGGATCATCTAAGCCAAGGCGTTGTGCAACTTTTTCCACAACATCATCATATGTATGATTCTTTGCTCTGTAGATTCATGACAGATACATTCACAAACATTTTTTTTGCCAAACTAAACAAAAGAAAAGGCGCTTGCAAATCACTATCCTCAACAATCTAAATACTAGTATAGGATATAATACTTACAATTCTATGCAAAATTCATCTTCCTTGGGTCGTTCCAAGGATCGAAAATGCACAACCTGCAAAAGACAATCACATATTTGAGAACGAAGAAAGACAGCTGCAAGACTCAAGAAAAATAATAAACCCTTTAGACTAAGTTACAAGGTCACTGGTCATATATCAAGTCAACCCCTAGAAGTAACTGAAAATCCCCTGCCCAGATGAGTGAAATACTAGGACAACATGCTTTTGGCAAGTTGGAGTCATTTTAGTTTGGATGACATTTTGACCCAGAGTTATTCAGTCATAAGATGCATAGCATCGAAAGATTTAGTTACAGGATAAAAGGGCTGGTAAAAAACAGTCAGTAAGGAAGTGATTGACCTGGCGATTTTTCACATACTCCAAATATGAAGGAACATCAGGGAAACGGATTTGCCCCTCATGTTCAGCTGGAGGCCGTTTCTGAAAGCAAACAATATCCCCATCTTCGATCTGTGGGCATGAGATACAGGATAGGAAGGATATGTACATAATAAAGCAGGATTTAATTGCCTAATAAGAGTGCATAAGATAGTAAACCTGACTAAATCGAAATGAAGCTCTTTTATCAAGGCGCTCACACATAACAGATGGCTCAAATTTTATTTCCTGCGGAAATGGCAATAGATTATAATGATAAGACAAATCCATTTTATTTTTCTTCTAAATTCATTTTGGTTTTTTTTTTTTTTTTTGGGGGGGGGGGGGGGGGGGGGGGGTTGGGGGGATTAAAGAAGAGAGAGAGAGAGAGAGCACGTTTATGTCCACTATTTTGAAATATTCTGTAAATTATTTAACAAACCTCAAAAAGTTCAATCTCTTCATCAGGTGCAAATCCAGCCATTTCATTTAAATCTGTTAGGATCTCAATGGGCTTAGAAGTGCTCTTCACAAAAAGCCTCCCAACATATCTGAAAAAATTGGGGAGTAAATAGCAGCAATAATTAAATGAAAATGGAGAAAGATGGGAAAACAAAATAAAAAAGGAAATACCGAAGCTCTTCCCTCTCAGGATCATAAAGCTTAAAAAACAACAGAATGTCTTCCTTATTTTTTTCTGGTGGAGGAATTGGCCGCAAATCCTATACATTAAGCACAGAAGACATAGTTAAAGAAAAATACCGTGGAAATCCCCCCTAAAGTCACATGTACAAAGTAGGTAAACAGAAATATCTAAATCACGAGGAGATACCGATCCACGTTCTACTTCCAAAAATAACTTCAGTTCAGCATTGTGGGCCTTATTGGACACTTCCCTCAATGCTCCAACCTGCAGAGAATAAGTAATTAAAAGATTAATTGAAAAGCCATTAAAGCAACAGTCTCACAGAAAACATGAAACTAAATTTACTTCAATGATATCTAACAAGCCAACAAATAGCAATAATTGTGAAACAAATTGAGACAAATACCATACATGGTCTATACTTTGATACTCAAAAGAAGCTGGCGCAAATTTGATATTTGCATTCTTATTTTATCATCATTCTGCTTCCTTAGGATGTTCTTCTCATTTATTAATCAATAGTAGGCTTGTAGCTAAATCCTAAAACAATAGTCACTCTTCCATCTCAGTCTTTGTTTACATATCACAATGAAAAGATAAAATGGCTCTCAAGTTGCAGCCTTACTACCTTAGTCATCAGTCTCAACGTCTAAAGGCTAATTGAGTGATGGTGGGGATCCTGTTTGTGTTAAATAAAAAAACCACTTCCTTCTACGCTACTAAACATTAAAACCACTGCAGTAAAACTACCATATGTAAAACTCTTCAAAGAAAGGAAATTCGAACAGTTATTAAACCCTCTCTGATACCACGTATAAGATAAAAGGCTAGGGAAATTTGTATAATAATGATGTAAAAGACACTGAATTTACAACAGTAGAGAAAGATAAAGGTTATACAAAATGCTATCAAACTCATTAAAATGGGGATAACTATGAAACTGAGCAATTAATATACAGGCACGCCTAATTACTTTTAAGAAAAAAAAATTTAACTTATTAATAAGTAATCAAAAGGAGAGCAGTAATGGACTAACAGTTTGTGCTTCTTCCTGAGGTGTCAATGGCCGGTTTGGGCGATATGTGTGGTTCTGTCTCTTTGCCCATATCCAGAAGCGTTGACATTGAACTGGAATCCCCAATTCTTTGGCAACTTCTTCCTATATAAGAATTAAGAAACCACCATTTATTAGAATTCTCCATATAACACTAATTTTTTTTTTAAAAGGACTTTAGTTTGGTTACAAAGTAAAAAACAAAAATGACAAAATACTGGATTATTTCACACACATATTCAAGTACTAAACAAGGATGTCAAAAACTCCTAAGTGAAGTTAAAACATTTATACAGAGAAAGTTGTGGGAACAAACGAAGTGGTTTGTAACGGCTAATTTATGGAAAGGGCACACTTGCACTTGCAAGGGCGATCCACACAGCAAGCTCACACACGCATGGGGAGGGGCAAGACTGATCCAGTTCTAGTGCCTTCAGAAAACCAGGCAAATTCTTTATAGCGAACTATTAATAATTTACAAAGATTCTATGCTATCACTATATGACTTGCTAAATGGCAAAGTCATAGAATAAGAACACAAGAAGGTACCTTGAAGAGGTTAAAAGGCATCTGCTTCTGGATACGAAAGTTATGGACTTTATCATGATCCACAAGGTCAAAATATATATCCTTCCCAATCTGTTCCCTCAAATCCTCATCTCGAGCCACCTGATTTTATTAAATTGATTAAGCAGCCCATCAACATAAATGCTGAAAGCAATTTTATACATGCCCAATGGTGACGCAACCTTGATAATAGTATAAAGGTGGGCCTGCGCTTTGTATCTTCTCTTGTCTTCCTTTTCTTCTTGTTCTTTTTTCAACCTTATCTGGAATAAGTAGGGTAGGTGCCTCATGACCAATCTCTGTGTGAAGCAATGAAAAAAATTGTAATGATCCTAGAGTATATTTAAATTACCCGAAGATGTTCTGCGATATCCTTCTCATCCACATCACATATAATTTTGTCCTTGTCACTCACTCGTATATACACAAGCATGTATGCATTTGAGTACTTTGTAAATTTGAAAGGAGTGTTATTGTAGCCAGGATTTGTCTGCGGCAACTGCCAAAAAAAAAAAGGAACATAAGCACATAACAGAAAGGAAACAGACATTTAAAATCAAAAGTGAAAGAAACATCACCTCTTCCTCACCACCATACTGTTCCTCTAGTGCCCTCTTAACATCTTCTTTTGTGACCCTTTCATCATCAAACTTATACCTGAAAAAATGAATCATAAAACATAGAGCAAGCCTTACATGGTGCGTATATGATGCAGCCTACAAAACTACGAAAATATATGCAGTTATAAGATTTCATGCCTCCACATCCCCATCACAAATGAAAAACGGAAAATCTGATAAATTACTCTATAGTCTATATCCCGATCCCAGAAGTTGTTAAAATTTAGGTACACGATGATAAAGAGATGTTCTTCAGAAGCAAGAAACATACCACTGATCAGAGAGTGTTGGCCTGATAAAAGCATAATAATGTCCACCATGCACCCCGCCACTATGAACCAAAACACTGTTGTAGAAGAAAAAAGTAAGGGTGAAACAACAAAATTTAAAAAGAAAGAAATAGTACGAAATACAATATGTAATGAATTCTTAATGCCTGTTTGCTGCAGATAAAACAACAGAAGCGCATACACTTGATGTTGCCCATATAAAAATATAGCTTCCTCAAAAATAAGTAAGAAAAAACTTAAAACAACAACACTACGCTAACTCCAGATATGAAAAAAAACAAAAGTGAACATGAAAAAACACAAGGGGGGGGGGGGGGGGGGGGGGGGGGGTTTGGGGTTTGGAAGCCTTCACAAGTTAACTAAACTCTATATTCTGAGAATTGCTAAAGAGAATATACAAAAGTGAACATGATAAAACACCTGAGCTTAACTAGAAAAAAAAAATTCATGCATAATATTTTTGCTTCTAACCCATGATTATAAGAATCAGAACTGGGGAATGAGAAAGTAAGCACAATAAAGCAGGTAAATATATGAGTTTGACTGAGCTACAGGCAAAATCATCAATATTTTCAAATCAACAAAACAGAGCTCATTCTAATTGATGAACTTAAAAAATTCTTAGGCATGTTTCTGTTCTTCGCAATCGGGATTTCAAGAAAAGAACAGAACTTCATAGTTCCAACTCCTCCTTGATGGAGACAAAATCATAAAACATAGAAAATAAATCATGAAAAAAAAAAGAATAGATTGGTAAACGTAAAGACACCACAATAACCTGTGAAGCATGTAGTGGTTCCGTATGCTTCTATCCGCTTCTGGGGCTAAATACTTGCCATTGTCTCTATCTAGATCAAGTTCCAATGGGAATTCATACCGATCATTTATCTGCAACCAAAGCAATTTGAAGCATTGCATGAAACGCAAATTTTATTAGTATCAAACACTACCAAAATTAGTAGTATAATACAAGTTTTCATAAATTATTCCAGATTAGTGGAGGATATTTGTATAAAAGGAATGAAGATTATCTCAATAATTTGTAAGGTATTAAATTTTTTTTTTTTTAAATTGCCTACAAGCAATAAGCAGCAAATCACAAAAAGAGAGGCCAGTATAATTGCATTGGACGACTAGGGGACAATTCTGAATGGGTTAAGAACATATATCAAAAACAACAGATAAACATTGATCTCGCCCACCAATAAGCCAAAAGTGAATGATAAGTAATGTTTCAACAACTCACCTTGACCATTGTATCCCTCATAAAATCATACTCAAAACGCTTTAACTGAAGCTGCAGAACTGGAGGAAAGTCCAAGAACAAGACACCCTTCTTTGCATCCTAAGATACAAAATAACACTCATAAGGCAAGGTAAAACAGTCACTAAGAAGGACTCTTACATCAATTAATTAAACAATCCAGAACCACAAAACAGTGAAATTCAAACCTGGAGAAAACATAGCGAGTTCTCTTTCACTTAAAAAGTTGAACTTAAATTTTCCCAACTAAAATGTCCATAATCAACAGATGACAACATCTCCACCCATTAACATACCTTTTTTTTTAATATCAACCTCCTCCACACACCTATCTTTCCTATATCTTCATAAAGATCCCCCAACTAATGGATATGGCAGATTGACAATCTGACATTGATTCTGAAATAGTGGAAGGCCCAATAACAACTTTAAAGTTAAAATCCAAGATTTCAGTAATAACTTGGCAGATGATTTCCTTATCCCAATAAAAAACTTCAAACAATTATCCATCCCTGAAGTGCTCATATAACAATTTAAAAGCCAGCTGGAAAACATATCGTCTAAAAAAGTGCCCTTGTCTGCATTTTCTAAACTAGCAGAACCTAAGTCCTGCATTAGCTAACTAAGAAAACATTACGATGAAGAATGGTTTCAGTTAGATCAATTTCAAGATTTCCCAGAATGGTTAACCAAAGAATGACGAGGGCTATGCTCAATCAATGACCTAGTCCTAGAATATAATGTCCGTAAAGATAACTACAAGTTCCTATATTTACAATGAATACATCATAATGTCAGAAATGAAACTCCACATTCCATGTATCCATTAAAATGCCAACTTTAATTAATCTTACAATAAATACATCGTAAACCTTATAAAAGAATTCAAATGATAAAAGACGATTTTCAAAGAGAAATATTATATACAAAGAAGAACTATATACCTGTAATCCATGTTCTTCAGCATGGTATTTGTTATCTCCTTCAAGGCGTTCAACTTCTACATACTTGTCAAAGGAGGCATATACATCCTTACAACCTTTGACATCAAGTTGAAGGTCTGCCACAAGGACATATGTTAGATAAATTTATCCATGATCCCAGGTAGAAGTCCAAGAGAAATAATTAGTACCATAAAATGATTCTTTTCTAGTAGACTTAAAGTCCACATTGATGCACTCTATGTAATTCATGTGATGTCCTTCAAACAACTTCTGTATAGTTCCTTCAACAACAGTTCCCTGCACCAGTAGGATAAATATGATTGTACCTTTAAATCTCAGAAAATACAAGCATTTAGAGGAGACCATGCTGTCAGGAATCACTACCTTCATCTTGTCTTCAAGCTTTTCGCATAGAACTCGGTTAAGTTCTTGAACATCATGTTGCATAAAGGAATCATAGGTGTCCCATCCAAATGATTTTGTCAATTCCTTTGTAGCAACACTAGTGTCATGATATTGGAGCTTATAAAATAAACTCTGCAATGCCAAAGGTATGCTCCCAGTGGGGTTATCATTCTCTGTAGTGGGCATGTGATATACAGCCTGATACAATATTTTCTGAGTAAGGCTTCTTCATGATTACGTAAAACACAGTTCAAATACCAAACAGAACATAAAGTATAACTAGATGAACAACAAAAAAACCAATTGTCACCTTTCTGAAATAAGGAATGTGGTATAAAGTTTGGAGCAGAGAGTTCATGTAACAAGTTGCCCCCTGGTTCTTAAGTCCAACATAGCCTGTCTCCTTTTTTGAGTCATATGCCCAGTAATCAATGACTTTGCGTACAGCCACATCAGCTTCAACAACACAGGTATCATTCACTAGGTACCCCTTGTTGGGGTCATAGAGCTCACTCAAAGGCATGAAAGATGTGAAACCCCAATCACTCTCCCTTTGATTAAACTGGTGCTGTGTGTCTGTGGAATCAATTATAAGACTCAATTTAACACAAGAATCATAACATGGGTAGATTAAGCAGAGGAAAATGAATACATTATATGTTCCATAATCAAACAGAACTAATCATTCAAAGTGGATGTACTGATATTTTCAAAATAAATATATATATCAGGATAAAAACCAAGATAATATGTTTTTCAGATACACAACAAAAGCGGCTGCAGAAAAGCAACTATCATAATTACATTTCTTCACCTCTCATATTCTCTCGTCCTCTCTTTTTTAATCTTTTTTCTCGGGGTGACAGGGGTGCTGGCGGAGGGTTGGGGAACCAAAAAGCGGAAATATAGGTGTTGGGGGATATAGAATCAAATTACAGCATTAAATACTACCAGAGACAAACCTATATACCTCACAGCTGTCACGCAAGTATACGCGAATGAAATAATAAATGAGTTGGCACACAATCTTAAACTCAGTAAAAGATATTAAAACCACATAGATATAGGGGGTACCTTTTTTAATTGTTAACTTGCTATGCATTTGATTAACAACAGCCAAGCTAAACAGTGCATATCTGCTCCACCCATATGGCAACGTAGATGAATCAGCCACATCTAAGTACATTGACAAGTAGTCCACATTGTTTCCCTTGGGGAAAATAAGCACCCGCCTGCAAAAACATTAATTTGAAAATCAAACTGATTACTTCGTAAAGCACGGCAATATGGAAGAAAACAATTAAATCTAGGATGTAACGCATGACGGATTTATGAAGTGGTTCTCTTTTTAACTAATTCCAACGCAGAGTAAATGTCCAGTCCACTATCTTCAATATGGAAGACAAGAGATAAAGCCGAATTAAAAGCTTTAAAATTACCATTTATAACCCCCAACACTGAAGACATCAGAATAAAGCTTCTTCATGTTCAATCGGGAAAAGTTCTCAATTGTCCACGTGAACCGCGATGCTTGTGGCTCATCGCTGGCCTGACTTTCCACAGTCCCAGCATTTTCTGCTGGCGCCACTAAGAAATTGACAATGCTATCAAAACATAATACACAAAGACAAAGCCTCGGAAACTTCAATTGGCATTGTTAGAAATCATAAACAGTGGTAATCTTCCAAAAAGAAAAAAATGTAAGCTTAGGGGTGACTTCCTAAATAGTAAATACACATGAATCAGTCAGTAATATAACATAAATTCGAGCAGCATAGGGCAGAGAAGTACCTTCCATTGGCTGGGGGCCCTCGACTAAAGGTTGGGGGCCTTCAACGACTAAATCCGAGTGAGGCACCAGCATTTCTTCATCTTCCTGTTGCTGCAGTTTAAAAGCAAAAAAAAAAAAAAAATAGAAAATATAGAAATAAAAACTATGACCTTGATCCGAATTAACCATTAGATTTCCTCCAAACATTGAACATTATATCAATTTAAGGGGATTCACATAATGAATTTTAGGAGAAATCACATTGAATTAAGTTACTTAAACCTTCCTATGTGTAGCAAAACCCTAGTCGATCACAGCCATTCAATCCCAACAACGGAATAAGCATTACATGGACAGTAAATTTTCCTCCGGAAGACATAAAGACGAACAATTTATGCAAATTAGTATTATGCATGCATATCTACATCATACGGAAGAGTGACACTTAGCACAAACCAGATAGTTGGAGGAATTAACAATAGAAAGTGGAGTTACCTCTAATGGGCGAGGAGTCATCATCGTCATGGCTAGAGGAATTACAGCCGCTTGATCGATAAATCACAGAGAAAGAGAAATTGAATGTAATTGGAGAAGGGGAAGAGAGAGAAAGGGGAGGGGGAAGGAGAGAAACCGCGCTAGAGAGAGAAACATATAATGGCTTCGGGGTTGGCTTCCAGTGTTGGCTGCGATGAGGATACGTTGGAAATTTTCACAAAATCATGGGTCATATTAGGGATTCAGAAAATAGCAATTAGGAAACCTTAAATATATAGTCAAGCCCCACAAAAGTGTGAATTAATAAGCCAATAGTATATTTACGAATTTAATTATCAATATCGTCTTTTTTTCGGAAACGAGAGCACGGTGGAGCGAAGCATCTGATTAACTGACATTAATTTAATATTTTTTTTGCTTTCTCCCCGTTTTTTTACTTTCTTTTTTGCTGGGAGAATCAATGGCCATCAAATTTCCTAATAAAACTGTAGAAGTAGAACATCTAGAATTTCAGACAAACACTTGCGTTTCCCACACTCTCACCTTATTCAATTCCAATTTCCATGTACAAATTTTGCTTTAAATAATTTAACTAAATAAAAATTATTTCTATAAAAGAAGCTTGTCTATTGAAATATGGTATACAGTAACTGAATTTTTTAATGAGATTGCGTTTATATAATCTTATGACGTATTAAAATATAATTATTAAATAGAGTTTATTGATTGATAAGGTATGTTTTTTTTAAACAAATAAATAATGGGTCTGTTGCATAACTCGTCACACAAGAGAGTGACCTTTTATTATTTATAGATTAAAAAATAATTGTACTCTCGAATATGTTATGAACTACAAAGATAAAATATACCTTAAATCGCAAAAGTATAATACACTATCAACTATAATGGTAAAATTTTAATTATATCTTAAAAATTAATATTAAATTATTAAAAATAATCTTTTTAAGTATAATAAATGAGTTTTAAAAATACAGGACCGAAATATATGCAAACTATCAATTAAAGATCTGAAAAAAAATTATTATTTCAAAACTCGAAAGATGTGATATTATCAATATAGGACCTAAAATCATAAAATTAATTAAAATAAAATAATAATAACTACATTATAATTTCATATATTAAAATTATTTCTTAATATAATATTTTATAATTTATTTATTTATTATTATTAAAACAGCACACTAATTAATGGCAATTTTATACAATTATATTATCAATTTTCTATTGATTTTATAATTGTAGGTTTTGAAATGATACAATTATATATTTTAGGTCCTGAATTAATTAATTAAAAAAATTCCATAGTTTAACCATAGACATATGTTGAAAATAAACTATTGAAGTATCAAGTGTATGTATATACTATGTAGGACCAAGGTTAAAAAAGATACTATGAATAATATGGCAAAAGCTCATGTGTCCTCGGGTGCGCCCAAATCTAATCCTATCCATATTGTCAACCCGACCCGCATTATTTAAGGGAAAAAAACTAATTCATTCTCACTAGCTGGGGTTCACGTTGTTCTCTCCCCCTTTCACATCTCCTTCTCGATATGTTCTCTCTCTCTATCTCTCTTACTCTCTTTCTCTCTCCATCTCCTTCTCGACTTGATTTTTCGACTGCTACTCACCGTCGATTAACGAATGTATTTTTGGTGGTTCGTATGAGGCTTCGCGAACCGTGGAGATCGTGTGTGGCGACAGTTAGCAACAAAGCTATGGAGATGAAGAAGCAGGTTTTGAGATTCGCGCAGTAAACATCGCACGAATTGTGTGGGAGAAGTGTCAAAGTTTCGGCTGTTGAATCGCAAGGTATCAACAATTGTATTTTCCAATTGCCTTGTGTTTTTTCCCTTTTCCTTTTTTGTGATATGAGGATGATATGTGGAAATTCCTGTCTGGTTTAAAAAATATCAAACATTTTAGAAAGGAATCAACTCAATATTGGGAATAAATGATCGATTATCTATGTGGCTCGTGTATAGGTCTGCTGCCAACACTTGCCGTTAGTTGTGAATAGCTTGTTAATTTGATTCTTTGTGGGACCAAAATGATTAGGATTCTTTGAATATATCAAATATAAGGGCTCAATGTTTATGTATTTCATCAGTTTTGTTTTATTTCTGTAATTTATCAATTACTAATTCTTTCATTT
The DNA here is from genome assembly GCA_023678885.1 of Pogostemon cablin. Lineage (NCBI taxonomy): Eukaryota > Viridiplantae > Streptophyta > Magnoliopsida > Lamiales > Lamiaceae > Pogostemon > Pogostemon cablin. Next base: position 723,042 of record CM042986.1, read on the forward strand.
TGTGACGTTTGAGAGTATTATTTGTTCTATGACCATCGCATTGGGTTTGGGAATGACACATAATAACCGTAATATAAGAGTTTGAAATTCTAATATGCAGGATGATATGGATGATGCACTTGACATGCTTTGGCAAAAGAAGAAAGTTGAGACCCGACAGCAGTGACTGAGTTTTGATGGTATCGAGTGGCCATGTAAATATGAGTGAGAAATGAGGAAGACAACAAATTAATCCCTATATTTTTAGAGCAACGAATGACATACAGTGTCGAACCAAAATTAAAATTTCACCACCGATAGGGAGAATGAGTGTTGGAGATGGAGCAACCAATGAAGGGAAGAGCTTTAGTTTTTGAATATGTTGTGTTGACGACTAGTATATTGTGATAGTTATAATCAAGTTGGAGTTATAACTCTTTAAGCAGCATATGATTAGTTTTTGCTACGATATATGATCAATATATAACTTGTTGAATTAGTACAATGAGACAGTGTTTTTATATGTGAAGAAATATCATATTTTTTTGTCCATCATTTACACTTTGCTAACTTGTATTTGAATTTAATCAATATAATTGTTCACTGCAAAGAGTATATTATTATTATGTAAATGGTACACTGTTGTCATGCAAAAGGTATATTGCTGTCATGTAAACTTTATGGATTCGTAAAGGGTATATTGGTTATGAGTAAAGGGTACATTTTTGTCATGCAAATGGTACAGAGTTTAGAGTGTTTCAATTTTATTATAAAAGGTATTATAGCGGGGCGAAAAGGGTATATTGCGTATAAGTAAATAGTACATTATTGATGAGTAAATAGTACATTGTTTGTCATATAAAGGGTATATTGGTCGTGTAAATTGTATGAGGTTGTAAAGGGTATATAGTGGTCATGTAACCTATGGAATTGCAAATGATATGTTGTTAATTAGTAAAGCGTACATTTTTGTGAGTAAATGGTACATTGTTTGTCATACAAAAGGTATATTGGTCATGTAAATTGTATTAAGTTGCAAAGGATACATTGTTTATAATTAAAGAGTATATTGTTTGTCATGCAAAAGGTGTAGTGGTCATGTAAATTGTATGAAGTTGCAAAGGGTATATTATTGATGAGTAAAAGGTACATTGTTAATGAGTAAAGGGTGCATTGTTTGTCGTGTTAAAGTTATGGATTTTAGAACATATGTTATTGATGGTGCTTCAAGTAGATGTTGTTAAAGTATAATGGCATGGTGCAAAGAGTATGTAACTTTGTACTAAAGAGTATGTCACTCAATACTAAAGGATATAAAAAGTTATATAATACCTGAATTTCACAATGTGTTTTCAATAAAAGCATTTCATAATTACATAATAATATACTAATTCAAAATCCAAGAATTTTTTAATTCATCAAAATTTATCACAATATTTAACCTATTACATCACTAAAGTAAACAAGCATTTGGAGTTTTAGATCCAAATTCATTTCCCAACTCTATAGTTTTCCACTTGCTTCTTTTGCTTTTCTCGAAATGGCCCTTTATTCTCTTCTTCCTCCCTTTGGTAACTGTATTAACTGGATTCAACACAAGTATACATTCACATTCCTCAAAAGTTTTTTCAACACTTTGGTCAATGTTGTTTTCAAATATGCACGATAAATCAAAAATATCATCTTGAGATGAAGAAAGTAGAATAAGATCTGCAAATGAATAGTTATCTTATTAGTATAAGTGCACAATAGTGGGTACAACAAAAATAAAACTAATTGCAAATTTATGAAAATAAAAATTTTGAACACATTTACAGTCATTACAACTAAAGGGTATATCAGTCACTATTGAATGGTACATTGTTGTTATGAAAAGGGTATAGTGTTATCATTTGAACTGTATTGATTTACAAAGGGTACATTATTGATGAGTAAATGATACATTCTTAATGAGCAGAGGGTACGTTAATGTTTTCATGTAAAAGGTACGAAGTGTAAAGTGTTTCAAGTTTATTATAAAAGGTATGGCATGACGCAAAGGGTATATTGCGGATGAGTAAAGGGTATATTATCGATGTGTAAATGATACATCGTTGTCATTTAAAGTGTGTATTGGTCGTGTAAATTGTATGAAAATGATGAAAGTGATTTTGATAATTATAAACTGTAAAAATTAGAATAAAAGTTTCACTACCCTAACTCCCCTATCAATTTGTGTGTATATATATATATATATATATACATAAAAACAATTAAGACATTAAGACCAATTATCTTGGAAAAATGCAGCTAAGGGTAAATATGCAAGGAGAGATGATAGTCATGATTACATTTAACTTAGTCTGTTATACCATTAGTACACCTCAATCAAGAAGCAAATACATAAGGTCATTGATCATATTCTAGATTCTCCACATCAGTTTCAACAACTAACACAGAATCTTAGGCGTCATTCCTCTCTACACCCCCATCAATCCAATGAAAAGAAATGGACATTTAGTTGATATACAATTTTTTTTTTAAAATAAGGATACATTTTTTAGAGTGTTAAGAACACCTATTGCTCTTTCAAGTCAAGCTGTATCTCCTGGTTCCCTTTCTTTTGTAAACCAACTAATTTGGAAGCTGTCGACTTGGATCACCTATTTTTTGTGGATAAGCAAAGGGTACATTATTGTCATAAAATAGGAATATTACATTTGATTAAAGAGTATATTCTTGATGAGTAATGGGTACATTATTCAAATCTGACCTTAACAAATGCTAACGCATCCGATCTATTGGTTCTTAAGTTGACATCAACCAAGACCTAGTCTAGCGCAGATAGAAACACGACCAAATTTCTCAAAACGAACAGGCTTTCATCTTTCTTACAAATTTACATAATTCCTTGCAAACACAGCATCACTTATGAATGCAAGCAAGTTGTCTTCTTAAAGACAGTCACACAACCTTATGATAATATTGTTATCACATAGAATTTTCTAGTGTCAAAAATTTCAATCTAATTGAACTAACAGAACAAACAATTATTATACATCTCCTTTACCTCAAAGCCAAAATATCACATAACAAGGTTGATAATAAAATTCTTCAAACAAAGGTCCCCAAATGTAGCTCTATTCAATTTCTAAATCAACAAAAACATAGCTACACTACCGTAAATAATTCAATTGATCAAAATTCAACTATGGAAGATTAGATGCATTTAAGAAGTATGACTCCAGATAATAATCGAGCATGTTTAATTCAACATAGAGTTCAGAAGTTGAGGCATTTCTTCAAACAGATTTCATACATTTTTCATAAGCCTAATAAGAATTATTACGCAATCACGGCTGATGTGCAAAGTAAGTTATAGAGAGAAAGAAACATGAGATACCAATAATTACAAGGGAAAACTTGGTGAAAAGTTACTCACAATTAGAACACAATAATTAGCAAATTATGATGGGATTTCACAATTCCATATCTGCGTGTCAAAGTTGAAGTTATAATTCGTAGAATCTCACACATTTGAATGAAGAATCGCCCAGATTGATTGCATCGAAGGTAGAATCTCATGTACTTGGATGAAGAATCGCCCAAATTGATCTCCCATCCTCTGCACTTTGTTCCACACTCATCGTTGAAATCACACACTACTAGGTGAAGTATGTGTTTTGAAATTCCTTTTTAATTTATATAGGACTCGTTTTTTAATGGGTCGATCCAGACGCACATAATAAGATCCGTGTGTCTGGACACATAAGAGCCTCTCTCAATAATACTTACATTTCCAACGATGTGCACCTTGTACATGTTGTGTAACGTATTGGGTCGTGTCTTTGAAAGTTTTTTCCTCTTCTAGAATAAGTAGAATAAATTAATTATACTCCAATATTTACATTTCTTCATGACGATAGACGAATTACAACAGTTTGCACTGAACATAGTTTTACATTTACTTGCAATATTTAAATATTAATATAAATGTATCATAAATTCTATATTATTAATTTTTAAGGATGTATTGCCGTCCAAGTGCTTGCTTCCCACATGTTGACCGCGTGTGCATAAATAAAAGGTAAAGCTACAATACAACATTCAACACACCAATATATCCAAATCACAACTCATTAATTATTAATTAAAAAAATAACTATACACTAGCTAAGAATTAACATTTTAGAATAAAGTACTCATAAATTTAAAGATAAATACACAATTAAATTATAATAATAAATTACAATTATATATTTATAAAAGTTAAAAGTAAATTCTAAAAATTAAATTAGTACATTATGTTTAAGAGCAAATTAAATAAGCATAAAATCGTACATTATGTAAATCACGATTTCCCTCAAGTATTAATAGCCTTAATTATATCTAGCTTGAAAACATATATCATAGATGAGTATTAATATTGTAAATCATATACAAACCACATTAAAGCCTCAAATTCATGATCACCACATTTACGCACGCACACTAGTGTGTATCTATAGAACTATAGAAGCTATCTAGGCATTGATAGTAGTGTGTTATCGACTACACATTTGTTAAATTCTTGGCGGCTTTATTACAAGAACTGCACACTTGGCGTGGTGACTAACATACTCACTTACACTTCCCAATAATGCCCTGCATCCATCCCATCCAAAATTGTTTAAATTAAAAAATTAAACTAAGTCTTTTGGGGCAAACGGTAAATGTAATAACATATGGAGGGAGTATTGTTTTACCTCTTGATCTTTCCAAAACCACGACAACCTATAACTATGAGATCGGTATGCAATTGCTCTGCCAACTCGCAAATCATTTCCTTTGGATCTCCTTCGAGAATCGAAGTTTTTGCTCTCACCTAATTCACTCACCCACAGGGTTAAAATAGGTAGTACAAGACATTATACAGTTTGATTTTGCCATAACTTAATTACCTGATTTTGAGTACACATGTTGAGGGCTTGACTCAATATTGCAGATGCATTTTCTTCTTGAGCTTTATTCACAGATTGTATGATGGATGTTGTCGGAAATACACCTTCAATTTAGCAATCGATTGTGAACGATTTGTGGGAAATTATATTAATCTCTGTTAATAAATTTTGAATTCAACCATTAAAGCAGGTAATCAACATTTTTCACTATCATTATCACTTTAATTAAGGGTCACTTAATATAACCACAAATAATCTTATGTATCCAATTTAGTATGTTAACCTGGATCTTTTTCTACTTAAAAATGGAAATGTATGTGTGGGACGGCCAAATAAAAAATATACAGTATAAGAGTATATATTATATAATGCTAAGAATTTAAATTAAGAGTTAATCTCTGTAAATCAGGTTTACATCATAAACTCTTATAAATTATGTAATTTTCCTTAGTTTAAAAATTCTATCAATAAATAGAGTATACAGAATTGGGAGGGGACACCGAATTTACAACGTGAACCAGTTTACATGAGTATTTGTGTTAAATTAAAAGGCACCACATGGATAAACCCGATTCAGATGAAAGTAACTCTAAAATTGCTAATATCACGTACCATGAACTCCGGGATAAACAAAGTGGTGGAAAGGCTCCATAACGTGGATGATTGTGAGCATATATTCATGGTTGCTACCCGATCCGAATAAGTTATCCAGAGCCCATTTCAGAGAATAGAAGCTCTCGTCGCTGTCGTCGATAGCCACCATCACCCTCGTCTTCTCCGCCGCCTCCTGAGTTCCACTTGCCGCCGGCGTCGCGCTAGCCTCCATGTCTTTGATCAAAGAAGGAATTATTTAGGACATTATGAATTTCGTTTAGTACTTTACGTATATCAATTGAAAAGGATGGTGTAGCTAAGGGACAAAACTACGTGGCGGACAGGTGTTTGTTTTGTAGCATACGTGGCTCCCAACTGAGTATGCTATACCACAATCAATATCATACTATAGGGGTAGTATTTTTTCTTAAAAATCAAAATAAGTAATTTTGGATCGAACCTCGTTATAATAAGTAATGTACAAATTCTGACGTTAATAAATTTAGTAAACAATTAAAAAAAAAATCACATATTCGTTGATGATAACATCATCCTCAGAAAATTATTTTAGAACTGAGATTTGTGCGCAGTTTTAACTCGATCAAATTCTTTTAAAATATTTATACTCCCTTCATTCAGAACTTATCTACACCGCATTGAAAAAACTTAATTTAAGAAAAATTATTTTTTAATTAATTTTATTAATTTTATAAAAATATTATAATATTTTTTAAGTAATAAATAAATTATTAAGTATGTTATTTGTGTTTAGCAGAAGTATTATTTTATAAAAATTAGAATAACTTAATGTATTTTTTTAAGTGATGATTAACGAAAAATATAAAGATAAATGTAAGTGCAGGACAAATGAGGTATTTATTATATCTTGTAGTCGAATTAACGATGAACCACTTGCCATAATAAACTTTAATAACGAGCTGTTTAATTATCTTTATTTTAAGAGAGTTGTGAAACTCAATTTTCCATGGCATATCAAGTACAGCTTACATTTATTTAGTTTATTGACTTCCTACTATGTAAACCACAGTAACACATACATAAACATATAGTCTACAGAAATGGAAATCAACGGTGGAGTTTCCATCTTCAACCACGGGACCGGTGCACCGGGATGTAGCGTAGCGTAGCATAGCCTCATGTTTCACTTCTTCTTGGGTAGCGGCGGCGGCTTTACTACCAAAACTGGACATTTTGCATGGTGTGAGCAGTAGTCGCTCACACTTCCAAGAAACGCCCTGAATTAATTAACAAATTATCATTACCAAATCTTTAACTTAAAAAAATAAATAATAATAATTTAATTAGATAGAATGATATTGCACCGCTTAATCTGGCCTAGTCCACGACTCCCAACTACGAGAAGATTAATGTTCAGTTCTTCCACGGCCCGACAAATTCTGTCCCTTGGATCACCCTCCAAAACTAGAGTTTTAGCTTTCAACTAAATCAAAACATGACAACCATCATAATTATTAATTACTTTTAAAAGTGAAAAAAAGAAGAAAAATAAACGGTTAGACATACTGAATTTTCTCTGCACATATCAAATGCCCGAGATAGGATTCTTGCAGCATGTTCTTCTTGCACTTTGCTTGCAGATTCGACCACTGAATATAAACACCACTTTTATTATATGAATTAATTAATAATAAATATTTGGAATTAACGAAGATCACAAATTACCATATCCGCCGGGGAAGGCGTAACGGGGCAGCGGCTCCACCACGTTGACCACCGTCACCACCAGGGAATCTTGAGCAGTTGCCGCTTTTTGCTTCAAGATTTTGTCGATTGCCCACTGGAGAGCATGGAAACTCTCATCGCTGTCGTCGATAGCCACCAGGACGTTCATCACCGTCGCCGCCACCGTCCCTCCGCCACCTCTATTATAATCACCGCCTTCCATTTATTATTAATTATCACCGTTTCTGAGTTGTCGAAATTTATCTAAAGTTGGCGTACAAATTTTACACTCCGAGAAATCCACGTGGCAATTTGTGGTACTCTTTGTTTTCGCGGTGGACTAGTGATTACCTCAAAATCTGCCACGTGTCTATGACTCAGCTGCATGTATAATATTATAAATTAAAATTATTAAATAAGAAAAATAGCAATTTTTGCTATATAGTTAATTATTAGAAAATTGCAAGACATACTAATAACTTTGGCAGTAGCAAGTATGGAGACGGCGGCGGAATGGTGGAGGAGAAGAAAATGAAGGTGCTAGTTCCAGTAGATGAGAGTGAAGGGAGTTTTTATGCATTGGGATGGGCGATTGACCACCTCTTCAGCCACCACATCGCCGGTGTGGAGCAGGAGCAGGAGCAGGAGCAGATCTCTGTAACCTTAGTCAATGTCCAGCCCTTCATCTACCCTGCTGGCCCTGGTACAACTTTATAATTAATTAATGTGGTATTTTGTTCTAAATTAGTGTTTTGAATTGTGCATACTCTACGAAACACCAGCGGTGATTGATTCTGTGAAGAAAGCCCAAGAACAAAATGCAGCCAATATACTATCTCGGGCTTTCAACATATGCAAACAAAAGAAGTACTATTAAAATTGAGTGATTTTCTGTGAATTTATTTATTTTATTTTAATTTAAAAAAAAAGAAAGTGGTGTGTGCAATGATATAGATCAAGGCAGAAACTTCAATTCTTCAAGGAGATCCAAAGGATAAAATATGTGAAGCAGCTGAAGAATTGCAAGTTGATCTCGTAGTTCTTGGAGATCAATATTTACAAACATTTATTATTTAATCAACTAAGTATTAATTTGCTGATTACACAAACATTCAAATGCAAGCATAATTAGTACTGATTATGTGGAGAAGATGAGAGATGTAGCATAAAAATGGGCTTCGTGTTAATCGTGCAGGGCATTGCTGGGAAGTGTTAGCAACTACTGCACACACCACGTCCATTGCCCAGTTCTCGTGGTCAAGCCTCCTATAAAATCTGCTCATCAATTAATTGTAGTGGACTACTATTCCATCTTCAACCTGCTTCATCTATTTAATTCGTTTATTATATGTTTGTTACTATTTTCTATTAATGGTTTATCACTATATATGTTTGTATTAATGGTTTGTGATAAAAATAAAAATAACAAGTTAGTTGTACTTTTGAATGAGTAAAGAGTGTATTTCACTTGTCACCTGCCCTGGAACTAATTATATGAGAGTTTAATCCAGCAAATATCAATGAAATGTATGTACTAGTTTGATATTAGTACTATATTTTATGGAGTAGTATTAATTAGGGTATTATATTTTTATTCTATATATATTTTAATTTATAAGCATTTATTGTAATTAATAATTACTGCATGTACCCTACACAGTATATATTTAGCTATACCACATACTAAAATACTACTATTTCAATTAATTGTTTTACTCTCTTAATCAGTGGAGTAATTAATTAAACAATATTATAATTTAATAATATATAATTTTTTAGGAAAAATAATGCATAGTTAATTTATTAATCAAATATCTCACCAATATTTTACCAAGCTAGAAGAAATTAAAAAAATTATGGTTAATTAATTAAGAATGCTTAATTATTAGTGTTATTTTATTATTCCTCATAAAGTTCTCCATTTATATAATTAGGAGAGATGTCAACATTAGCATGTTTCATAACTTCCAAAAATTAACAACTGATTAATGATGGGGCTATATATATACATACTATAGTAATTAAATAATTTAATCTAATCTAGGCGTTATAATGTTATACATCGCATTATTTATGCCTTAGTTATTCCACGCAACAGTTTCCCCTTTCAACACGTAACTTCTATTTTATTTTTCATTTCTTTTGCTATGGGGTTATCTCATATACTACTTCTTTAATTTAATTTTTTCCACAAATACAAGAGCGCATGTTAATTGCGTCTAATCATGATGCAAGGATCATGTTTTGCTTATTTTAATAATAAATTAAAGGGAGTTAAAGTTTCATGATTTAAAATAATAAACTGCAATCGAACGATTAAATTATAGAAAAAATTTGGACTGTATATACCATGCAATGATATATTTAATTATTTTTAAATAGAAAATATTTGTTGTGTTTAATGACGCAATTAATATTTTTCAGTAAAATATATTTTTTTTTAAATATTGACCGCCTCACGGTCATACCCCCACCAGATCAGATCAGATGATTAATATATTTTTGTCAGAGTTTGTTATTAAAATAAACTAATTAATCTATATCATAATTATATAGCTCTTATACGACTTTATAACTCTAAAACTAATGAAAATTAATTATAAGGCATATTCTATCACCTACCTCCATTCTCAGTCTCCCCTTCTCTCTCTCCGACCACATTATACGTAACATCCGACTCTCTCTCTTTCTCTCTGCCCTTCGGAAGCCGCTGGAGATGGCGATCTCCACTGCTCGTTGTTTCGTCGTAACGACGTGGTTATCTCGTGGTTTCCAGCTCAAAGATTCACTCAGAATCCTATTCTCTCTGCTCATATTCTTAGCCTTCGCGAGCTCAGTTTTTCATCTATTTTACGTTTGTTCTTCACCAGAACTGTACCATGATCACCATCATGTCCGAGGCCTAACACAGCTTGATGATGACGACACCTCTCAAGAAACTGTAAGAAATATCACGAGTCAACCTCATGAACAACCTGCAGTAATTAATCCAGTACTGAAGAACATCGTTATGCAAGATACAACGTATATGGGGTTTCAAGATTCTGCAGAATTAGATCATGTCACTTTCTTTCCTCCTCCCTCCATCTCCACCGTCGATCGTATCATCCCACCAACAGGAGAAATCGAAGTAGGATTCATTGGTAATTAAGTAATTTTGCACACACATTTATAATCTTGTTGATCATGTCAATGCTAATCTGTTCTAGAATCCCTAAACTCTCTGTCTCTCTCTCTCTTCATGGAATAGTGTTGGCATGGAAAATTCAGATAGGGTGTGGTCCTTGTCTTTGAATATTAGTATTCGTCGTACGCTACACTAAATATTATGCACGTCAAAAACTGGCTGCTAATATTGTTGATTAATACGTATGGTACATATTCTTACATGCTATATATGAATAGCTTGAAACTGATTAATCTCTACCTAGTATCTACCAAATAGTATTAGCTAGCCTAGTTAGAATCTTTCAAAAAGATTAATTATAATTATATAAGTATATATTTAGCAGTAAAATAGAACAAATTGTGTTTTAGTTGGTGCGTTTCTTTTGGGGGACCAAATATTAGTCATGTAAATTGAAAGATATATTTGTGGTTGTGAAATTACATATGTGGAGTGATGTTGACTAGGTAAGTGCCAGCCAGAGTAGCATGGAAAATGCTTTTTCTCCCCAATTTTGTACATTAATCCCAATTAATGGAATTAACATTAGTGTCTAGTGAGTTGATTTTGAAATATAAAGAACCATATATAGATAAACCCAATAATATATATGAATGGATACTGTAGGAATTCCTCAAATTAGAGCTCAACTGATTAATTTGGCCAATTGATCATATATAGGATTATATATATATATTATAATAGTCTTTAATTTGAATGGATTCTGTTTCATCTACTATTCCAGGAAACAATAAGAAAAACAAGGAAGACCAAGACGTATTCCACGACAGAAGGCTGTTTATGGAAGAATACAAGCAAATGAACAAGAGTCTAAAAATATACGTATATCCACACAAGAAAGATGATCCCTTTGCCAATGTAATGCTGCCAATGAAATCCGAACCAGGTGGAAACTATGCAAGTGAGGCCTATTTCAAGAAGGCCCTCTTCAAGAGCCATTTACTCACAAATGATCCCTCAAAAGCAGACCTTTTCTACCTCCCATTCTCAATAGCAACCTTAAGGAATGACAAGAGAGTAGGTGTAGGTGGGATTCAAGATTTTGTCAAGAACTACATCCTCAACATCAGTCGAACCTACCCCTTTTGGAACCGAACGGGAGGAGCTGATCATTTCTACGTCGCCTGTCATTCCGTGGGGAGAACAGCCATGGAGAATGCAGTTCAAGTCAAGCTCAACGCGATACAGCTCGTCTGCTCGTCTAGCTACTTCTTGTCGGGCTACATTCCTCATAAAGATGCATCCATACCGCAGATATGGCCTAGGAAAGGAACACCTCCTACTCGTTCTCCATCACAAAGGTAACTGTTAAATGATCACCTCGTCTAAAAGCTTTTATCAGACAATAATAATTGTTTTATATACTAATGCAGGAAGAACCTAGCATTTTATGCTGGAGCAATGAACTCACGTGAACGTGAGTTTCTTGTTAAGACATGGGGGAACGACACGGAGATCTCGGTCCATCGTTCTCGTCTGAAAACGCCATATTCGGAAGCATTGCTGGGGAGCAAGTTCTGCATTCATGCAAAGGGATTTGAAGTGAACACAGCTCGAATAGGGGATGCTTTGTACTATGGGTGTGTCCCTGTTGTTTTAGCAGATCACTATGATCTTCCATTTGCAGATATCTTGAACTGGAGTAGTTTCTCTGTGGTCTTACCCACAGTGGATATACCAATGCTGAAGAAAACACTTAAAGGAATTGTGAGTGCAAATGAATATGTGAAGCTGCAAGAAAATGTAATGAGAGTAAAGAAGCATTTCCAGTGGCATGATAGAAGTGTTGATTATGATACGTTTTATATGGCTATGTATGAGTTATGGCTTCGAAGAAGTCATGTAAGAATTCCATGGTTTGATTAGTTCAACAGATTTTAGACTACTCTTTGTATCGCACATATGTAGGATATGCACGACTTAAAATTATTGAAAAAAGTATGATTTTAAAGATTTTAAATTTAATATATATATGATAAGATTTTAAAAGTTATCTATGCGATATTCCTATAAAAAGTATTTTTTCATTAAAGATAAAGTTATTAATCAACAAAGAAAAATGAAAATTCTTAAAAGATGAGATCGAAAAATATCATTGACATTGCATCTCTAAAGACACTTATTTTCTTAGAATAAGTAACAATATAAATAAAGTGTTTAAAGTATTAAATTTGGTAGATACGATCCACATGATTATATCGTCTTCAAATCCACTTAAAATATGGATACTTATAAATAAAGTGTTTAAAATATTAAATTTGATAGATATGATCAACATGATTATATCGTCTTGATATCCACTTAAAATACGAATACAATTCTCTATTTTACATTAAATATTATATCCAATTAGTATATTATGGAATACACCCACCGCACCAATTCAATTATCCCTTATACATTCAATTTTATATCCCGTTAATATAATGATATCCATGCGATGCAGGGATTTAATCAAAATTAAGAATATTCCACATTGGAATTTGGAAGCTAACCCACCGAGTAGGCCCATCTATAAGAATACACGTCATCTTCGAATAATTAAGAAATTTTCATGAAATAAATCAAATTATGGGTATGGGAGCTTCATTAATTCGACCCACGTGTACAAGTTTCTAAATTCTAAGACTACAATATATACTACAAAAATGAGGAATTAAAAAAAATGAAAAATAAAAATGAGGTCTCAACCGATTAGTGTTCGAGGGTATGCGACGAATTGTACGACAACCTCTGACACAACCACATTCGCTCCAAATTTGTGACAAATACTCCGTCACTGTATTATTAATTTAAATAACTCTTTTTATATAATTTAAATATTAGAAAAATAAGTAAACAGATTTCTTTAAAAAAATTAAATTCTTATTTTACCTTTTAAATTTATACATTAAATAAATTATTATATATTTTGTAAATTTTTAATATATTTTCAAAATAATTTTATTATTTAATTGTGGGATTAGAATTGAATTTTAAATATAAAATTATTAATATAATTTTAAATGTAATTAAAAAGTCTTTAACTAATAATATAATTTTATATTAATAAATGTGGTGTATATATAGATGAGAAAGAAATAAATATTTTATTGAAATGATAGGTTGAGTTGAGTTGTTGATGGAGTATAAAAAAAATTGAAATTGGGTTGGGGTATAGGTCGTGTGTATGTGAACGAAGGAGAAATGAATATTATATCGTTGGTTGAGTTGTTGTTGGTTGTTAATGGGAGAGTAACACACTGAGTCATAAATATTACTCCATATTCTGTTCAGTGTTCTTCAATTACAGTGGATTTTATTATTTTGTACTGTGTAGTTGGTTTTAATTAGTATATATTAAGATTAGTTAATTTAGCTAAAAAATAGTAATATAATATAATGAATTAATTATACATCCATGTTTTGTTTGAATATTGAGAATTTAATAGCATAAATTTATCACTTGACTTGAGAACTAAGGTAAATGAGTCCACAAATCGGATCAACATTTTCTTGGAATCAAGATCCTGTTCTTCGCTCACACTTTCTTCATTTACTCTAACTTCCTTGTCCACCACCAGATCATCGTCATCACCGTAATCTATATTCACAACCATGGCGGCGTCGTCAGTCTACGTGCTCCACGCTCTCCTCACGCGCCGCCGCGACGGGAACTATCATCACACCCACACGCTCAAATCTCTCTTCTTCTTCATGCCCACAACCTTAGCTCTCGCCACCTCCCTACTCATTCTACTCTACATCTCCTCCACTTCTAATCTCTTCTTCATTCATCCTCACCATCTCCAGTTAACCCACCCCCCAATTGGCGTTTCAGTAAATCAAGAAAACCCCATAAATTCTCTCTCCTTTTCCCCTCCTAAATTCGTTGGTTTCAGCAAAATTCCTCATTTCTCGAACAGGGATGATGCTCCTGAAGAGGCCGAAGATTTCAACCTTTCTGTGGATGCTCATGGTTACTGAAGCTTCTTTCTTGCTTTATCATTTTAGCTTAATTCTTCCACTTGCTCTGCACCACTGTCAAAAAAGATACATGAATTAGTGTTGAAGCGTGTGATTAGTGCTTCTCTTAACTGTAATTCGTTGTCTATTCTTAGTGAAAGTTTTATTCAGTATTCATGTTTTGCCTACGGAATTCTTTTAACTGGTTGTGCATTATGCAGTATATCATCCTTGAGTAATTTATTTGCTTAAAAGCTCTTTGGAAGAAATTTTAGGGGGTCGAAATTTCATGTGGAAGTGTGTGAAGAGTGATAGATTGTGTTTGATTCCATCTTCAATTACAGATGAGATTCAAAAATGATTGTAGTCCATGCTTTCTTTGGTTTCTTCTGGACTATAATATGCAAACTCATGAGCATAAGTTCATAGCATATGGCTGCTGTTTTGTATCTGAATTTTTTGTTATTACATCCATAGCAATTGTACGTTTTCGATGAAACCAATTCATTAATTTTATAAAAGATAATCGCATTTGAAGGCACAAGGTTCAGGAATATGCATTTTTGCAAATTCTTAGCCATTATACAGTGGTGGAACAGTTTCTTTTTTTTGAAGTTTATTGCATGATATTTGAACTCTTAAATAGTTGGTTTTTGGTTCAGGAATGCATATTAATGACAAAGAGCTGTTCCATGACAGAGATGTCTTCCTTGAGGAGTACAAAGAGATGAATAGAAGCTTAAAGATTTATGTTTACCCACACAGAGAGGATGATCCATTTGCTAACGTGCTGTTACCCGTGGATTTTGAACCTGGTGGTAACTATGCAAGTGAAAGTTACTTCAAGAAGGTTCTTATGAGTAGTCATTTCATTACAAAGGACCCTTTTGAAGCAGATCTATACTTTTTACCCTTTTCAATTGCAAGATTACGGCATGATCCACGAGTGGGAATTAATGGAATCCAAGACTTCATCCAAGATTACATATTCAACATTAGTCATGAGTACTCTTATTGGAATTATAGCGGAGGAGCTGATCATTTCTATGTGGCCTGCCACTCGATTGGTCGTTCTGCCATGGAGAAAGCTGTTGAAGTTAGGCTTAATGCTATCCAAATTGTTTGCTCATCAAGCTATTATATCTCTTCCTATGTTGCTCATAAAGACGCATCCTTGCCACAAATTTGGCCTAGGCAAGGGGATCCTCCAAATCTTGCTCATGAAAGGTGTGCTTTCTTTGAATACATCAGAGTTTCAGTTGCATTTATTCCAGTTGTTTGATCTTAGTCTTACCATTGAGTATTGAATAGAACTTTCTTGTCACCCATATTCATAAAACCTTGGAGTTTCTCGACCTTTTCAGATATGCAAGTTCTCATATTCAGTAAACATAATTGACATCGTATGTTTTATGCTGAGCTAAAAAGTTGTAATTACTAATTCCATTGAACTCCAAATACAGAGATATAACCAGCATTTTGGTGGGTCTAGGAATAAGGGAGCTTAGACAGGGCTGATTTAGAAAATAGAGAGGCCAAGGGAGGCTTAGTAGAACAATGAAATTCATCAACCCTATGTGTGACCAGCTTGTTATTTCTTTTTCCCATATGATACTGATAATTATGTGTAGAAATGGTGACACCATTGGCTTAACTCAAAAGCTTGTCAGCAGATTATTATTTTTGTTCTGTTATATACCATAAGGTCCATAACTTCTTCTGAGATTTTCACAATTTTACGCAAATAAATTCAGGTCAAAGCTGGCCTTTTTTGCTGGATCATTAAATTCACCGGTGCGTGAAAAGCTTCTTCAAGTATGGGAAAATGATCCTGAAATATCGGTTCACTCTGGTCACCTCCCAACATCCTATTCGGACGAGCTTTTAGGAAGCAAGTTTTGCCTTCATGTAAAAGGGTTCGAGGTCAACACAGCCCGTATTGGAGATGCCCTGTACTATGGATGTGTCCCTGTAATAATTGCCAACCACTATGATCTCCCTTTTCAGGATATACTTATCTGGAAGAGTTTTTCGATTGTTGTTGCAACTCTAGATATCCCTCTTCTAAAGAAAATCCTCGAAGCAGTAAGTGTAGAAGATTATTTGATTTTGCGAAGCAATGTGTTGAAGGTGAGGAAACATTTTCAGTGGAATCTTTCTCCTGTTGATTTTGATGCTTTTTACTTGGTTATGTATGAATTATGGCTTCGGAGAAGTTCTTTAAGAGTTCAATCATAGTTCTTTTTGTAGATAAGTTAACAAGCATGTGTAATATTCACAATTGCATTACAAGTTGATGTAAAAGATTTGTGAGGTTTAATTGGCCTGCAAGCTCAATTTACAAACGTGTAAAAGAAAAGAATAAACATAAATAGAGTGTATGAAGAAAAAACACACCCCAATGTGCACAAGAACTGTATCTAATGGATAATTGAGTTTAGGTTTAAAGCTAAGCACCATTTTGGTCACGAAATGGCTTGAGCACACCAAGGAGGACGATGGTGACGATGATCAGAAAAATGAGAATCGAGACGCACATCCATTTCCTTGAATTCTTCTGCAAACTCTTTGCCCTCTGAAGGGACTTGTTTCCAGACCGCACATGATCTACAGCGGATGAAACCTGCACATGTTTGTGCATAGAGACAATAATTGTAGTCTTTTTTCATATCAAAACAAATAGCTTCTTGCTCTAGTTTTCTTACACTTTACATTGCTTGAATGAATTAGGAGTCTTGGTTTCTAAGCATGTTTATCAGGAGAAAGCTTTGTTAGAAAGAAATATGCCTAATAGGGTTTAGTTTTACCTGGGATTCAATGTTATCAAGCATGTCCCCTTGAGCATCCACCAGTACAGCCAGATCCATGAATATCTGTGCAGTGAAGAATGAAAATAGCATATTATCCTCACAAGATAACACCAGAGCAATAATTTAAAAGAGAGGTTGATAATAATTTGATGTAGTTATGATATCAGCAAAACTAATTGTACCTGTTGTAAATCAAGAAGCTTTTTTTCTAAATCTCTAACTGCATCGTGCCTTTCATGAATTTCTGCAACAGTGTCCATAATCTGGAAAGAAAAAAAAAAGAAGAGAAATTGAGCTCCTGCATGTCACAGTGTAAAGAGCACATGCTGATCATAGTCCAGATTCCATGATGCAAAAGGTGTTAAATACTCAAAACGGAACCAGTGGAAGTCTGGCCAGCAAAAACGAGGTATGTTTCATGCCAACTAAACGTTGAACGAGTAGTATGAGAAAAAAGAATAAGCCATGACGAAACAGAAGAGAAGAATAGTAGACTATACCTGGCCTCGTCCTTGTGTTCGGATTGCATTCTCAAAAATCTGCTCGCTGTCTCCAGTCTCTATTAATTTATCGATTGTCTGAGAAAAAAAGTGGATTAGTAGGTGGGAAAACATGTAGAGAAATTTAGGCTCTTATGTGTTAAAAAGAGCTACCTCTTCGTCAGCTCTTGTGCCCGTTACTACAAACCACATGAAACAAGAAATTATCAAAATGGTTGAGAGAGAGAGATCAGTTATAGCAAGGCAAGCAAGTATATCACCTGTGAATACACGCCTCTCGACAACTTCACGATACTCTTGATGTATATTCTCTCTTAATTTCTGCGGAAGTATTTATGAAGAGATACTTAGGAACTGAAAAGAGATCAGGGTGATGTACATTTTAACATGCACTTAGTTTACCTGGAATTCAAGCATCCTATCTCTGAATTTCTTCTTCAATGCCCTGTACGCAATCATAACAACTCAAGAGATTATATTCCATTTTATTTTCATCATATTCATCTCATGATGTATAACTTTCATAAGAGTGCAAAATAAATAAAGTCTAATTACACTGTAGTCAATGTTCTTGATCTGTCTACTCCTGACCCTACTCCACATCCAGGCTTTTCTCTATTTGCTAAGTTCTGGATAAGAGTGAAAAGCAAAGATCAATTTCATAAGAATCTGAATATAAAAATTCAACAATACATGCAATATATTGCCTTACCTCTCTGTCAAGTTGCTCGATTTTTGCTTTCACTGAACGGGCAATTTTATTAACCACATCAACATCCTTCTCCATAGTCTGCTTGATTGCTGCAGGTTGAACAAAATGAACATGAAAAGTGAGATTCAATTTCAGATACATTTGGTTCAGGACTTCAAGCAAAGAGGCAAATCACTTTCATGACTAGATGCAGGTTGCTTTATTAAAAATTACTTTTACATACTTGTTTATGTTGTGACCATTTGAAAATTTTCAGATTTACAGGTTAGCAGGAATTGCCGTTCATGATGCACATCCCAGAAAATCCATTTACAGCATTCATGAAGCATTGTAGTCAAATAAAATCAATACCTTTCATATCAGCAGCCTTGGTTACAGCCGTTGTTTCTTCATGAGAACCCTGCAGTGATAGGCATGTTGTTATGGATCAAACTTTAACTGCCTTCAATAGTATTCTTTTTACAAGTCACATGTCATTTAGCTATATGAACGTCAAGTCATATCATACTCGAAGAGTAATTTTGGATTGACGCAAGGAAGTGTACTGATGCTATATAACAAACAATTTTCCTATTCTCTTCAGAAAAAAACTGGAAAGTAGTCATAACATATTTAAATGTTTTCCCACTCCACCATATTTGAGAAAATTTGCTTGCTACAATGAACACACAACAGAGCACCAATAAGAAATACACTGATGTCACCAGCATTACAAGATCTTAGCTATGGGAATTTTGAATCACTTTGAACTACAGAGGAAGGAAATGAGAACAGAGTTCATCTCGAGTCTAAGATGAGGATATTTTTTCAGTGAGGGTATAAATATCATGAAAAATAATAACCACATTACAAGAGAATAAAATATCATACCTGGAGCTTTCTCAGAAGTGTATTGAGTTTTCCATATTGTTTTTCTATCTCTTGAACCTACACAACGCATGATAAGAAGCAAGTGAAATTTAGTAAAAGAAGACTAGGATGAGCACCAGTATTTGAGAACATTTCTCTTCGCAATCATTACATATAACATATTCACATATTCACCTGATTAAAAAAGTTTTGCAAGCCAATTTCTCCCGATCTCGGCAATCCCATTTCAGCATCATCATTTCTATGTAATTGATCCCGAGGGATCACAAAAGAATCCTGAAAGAGAGGCACAAAGAGAAGGAAATCATACATACAATGCATCATCAATCAACACATATCTATTGAATAGTATATAAATACAGCATCAATAAAGTAAGCCTTTTTCCCAACAGGTGGCATGTTCCTTATGAAAGGTATGAAATTAATAGTAGACCAAAAGAAGGTTTCTTTACCAACATTTAGAAAGATGGATTTGAAAGGAAATAAATTGAGGAATGATAATCCTTTAATAATGATTTATGCAACTTTTTTTTTTTTTAAAACAACTACTAGTTGACAAGAAATCTCCTAAAGTTCATGTGATTCTAGTTTGCTTCTGATCAGTATAATCATGTATTGGCAGCATATCAGTGAAATATAAATTGTATCAGCTTAATAAATTGAACCGTCGCATTGATGGAAAATTATGAATTCAATCTATTTATCCACATTGAACAGAAAAGTTTAAATCCCATCCCAAACTTTCAATGCTTCATCTTTTTTTATGAAGATACGAACATTCCTTGATTCTAATTCAAAATCATCGAGCTACGTAAAAACTCCCGCCAAACAGGAACATTCAATGCATTTGATGGGCAAAATCATATCACATACATTAATTGTTACTCTTATCGAGAATTCATTTTTTAGAGCATACATTAATTGTTCCTCTTATTGAGAATTCATTTTTTAGAGCAAAAATTTTAACAGCATTAAAAAAAAAAGCTACATTTGCATGGGATGGTTTCGAAAATTAAATTCGAAACGGATTTCTGGCGCCATTTCTGAGAAGATGAAAAGGAGAAAAAAAATCAAAATTGGAAAAGGAAAATTACCGTGAGAAGGTCATTCATGTTGGAAGCTTGGGGAAGCTTCCGAGAGACGAGAGAAGAATAGATTGAAGAGGAGTTGATGATCTTCCTGGGAAATTTATACCCCCACTCTCCCTCCCCTCTCCCGCCCCTCTATCGTTCTCTCTTTCTCTCTCCCTCTTCTTCTCTTCTTTATATGGAAATTATTCAATAAGAGGGGGAAGAGAGAGAGAGAGTCTCTGTTATGTGCGGTTATACGAAACACAGCAGAAATTTGAGAGACGACACAAACACACAGTACGCATAAATATAAGTTATCATCATTTCAGCAGGCATTTTTCATATACAGTATATCCATTTATTTTTTGTACGAGAGAGGCCCAAAATTTCGGCCCAATAATAATATTTCAGTTAGTGCTCGGCCCAAATACTTGGTCGATTCAAGTCCAATTCCTATGTTTCTCTGTATTCAAGTACCATCTATTCAACTTTACGCCTTAGACGATAAGTAGCCAAATGGCCCGCCTAAGAAGAACACCACCCTAATTTATTACTATTATTTTTATTTATGTATATTTTATGGCGTACGTTTGTATGGGATACATTTATTTTATTTCACCTATTTCAAACCCATGAAGTAAAAAAATATACTCTTTGGACCAATTAGATTGCGAATTATATATGGAAGAGTTATATATGAAAGGTACTTCATCTTTACCTTATATATCCCTACAAATTCAAACACTAAAAATATTAAATTAGTCATGAATCAATCAAACTGTGAGTTATATATGGAAGGTTCTTCATCTTCACTTATATAAGGAGCCCTCTATCTGTCTTCTATTCATTCCACACACATTCAAACACCTGAAGACACTCTGAAGAGATTGAAAACACAAGCAACACTAACCTTACACCCATCTCTCTCTTTCCCTTCGAACATTCCATGGAACAAATCACAAAAACAACCAAGACAACATGTTTTCTCTTCTTCTTGATTTCTTTTCATCTTTCTTTCTCATTACTTGACCGGACGATGTACTTATCCGGTTACTACATGCCCATCTTGCTGTTTCTCGCAGCGTTCCTTGCCTTATTCTTGATAGTTCTAGCAGTTCGGACTACCATCCTCACATGGATAACAGTGTTGGTGCTCCTTGCACTCACGGGGAAGCACCGCCGGGTTTTGGCTAAGGAGGAGAGGAAGATCACATCTGATGTGGCAATATTTTTAGTTCAAGTTGTGATCAAAGAAAGAAGCCTTGTGGCTTTTAGATGTGCCACTCTCATAAGCATAATAGGAATGATTTGGTTAAGAATAATTGATCAACAAGGTTCTATGTAAAGCAGTCTTTCCTTTTCTTTTAGTTCTCAACTTCTCATCTCTCTTGATAGACTAGAACGAACACAAGTACCCTAATGGTCAAATGTATGATCTTGTAAATTTGTATTTTTTTTATTTTTTTATTTTTGGTTTAAATTAGCAAGGGTACATCAATTGCAAATTAAAAGAAAAGGCTTGAAGTTTGTATAATATGCCTTGTGATTTGAAGCTCTTCTCTTTCCCTGTTCTTACGAATTATCAAAGAATCTCACTAATTTTGTTTTTGCACATTTTGTTTTTACACAATTTTTTTTTACAATTTTGTTTTGCGCAAATTCTTTTGCATATTTTTTTTGCACATTTTGTATTGCAATTTTTTTTTGCACATTTCTAATTAAATTATCACATGAAATTTTTAGAGCTTCGAAAACACATCATGAAATTTCAAGCTTCACTATTGATCATCTTCAATTAACAATTGAAGAAGGAAATAGTAGCCACTAAAATGATGTATAAACTGCACAAGAAAATGAGCTATAAACATGAACAAAATAATTCAAATACCAATGTAATCAAAAACTCATTCAAGCATTTTTACAAACAAATTGTAAGCATATCAGAATAAGCATATAATCATTTGTAAAAGAGAAATAATTCAATCCCCAAATTTCTCAGTACTAAAATTATCTCAAAATTCCATCATAATCCCACCCAAAATGGAGATTATAATCCTTACAGTTATACAAATTAGGCAATTTATATACAAGACAAAATCATAAGCATTTGAACTATGAAGGTCTTGTTTTTTTAATATAGTAGGACAATAATGGTGGTAGAGCCTTTTATACCTTAGTCATCAAGTGGGTGAATAGTTGGCTTTAGACTGATTCATGGAGCCTGACTTTTATATAGTTGCATACATATTAAAAGTAACTTTGAGTGCCTAATCATTTGAAAAAGGTTCCAAAATATGACCTCTATTATTGCAGATCTTGAGATCTGAAGGTGGTAGTCAATCTGATGTTATTGCTAATACCACAACAATTAAGGTGAGGAGATTTATCCTTCAGCAACTTTCTTGGTCCACTTGTTCACTAATCGTTTATGCAAGTGATGTATAAACTGCACAAAAAAGTGAGCTATCAACATAAACAAAATAATTCAAATACTAATGCAATCAAAAACTCATTCAAGCATTTTTACAAACACATTGTAAGCATATAATTATTTGTAAAAGAGAAATAATTCAATCCCCAAATTTCTCAATGTTAAAACTATCTCAAAATTCCATCATATTCCACACAAATAGAAATTATAATTCTTACAATTATACAAATTAGTCACGAATAGTTTATGCACATGTATACTTATTACTTGCGTACACACCTATTTTCGATGAAAACCAGCTCACCTTCTCATCGACGGCGATTTCAAACTTCGTGCTGAGTGGATTGATCGGAGATACGGCAACGCCGATGGAGAGAAGCACGAGGAGAAAATTAGAACGCGAGTCGAGTTTGGGCAGAGAAGCAGAGCTACATCGTTTTATTGGCGGGCAAACCCCGTTCGCAGTGAGAACGCTAGAGAATTAGTGCGATGAGAGAACTGGGAATAAGAAATGCGGTGGCCGGTGGCGGAGTCGATTAACGCTGTAGCTTCAGGCCAAGGAGAGGTAGATTGAAGGGAGAGGTGATGAGAGTGGAAATTTACGTCTTTTTGATCTCATAATACCTTTTTTTATTAGAATAAGGCCATACATTCTTGTCGGATTGCGTATCTTATGTATTTTACATGATTATGGTGCTATTAAAGGGTTTTATTGAGTTTTGAAGGTTAAAACATGGTAGAAATGAAGCAGGAATAAAAACTAGCAATAAACGAGGCTGAAAAGACCCAACTCGAGTTGTAACATGCAACTCGAGTTGCAACACGACTTGCAACACAAGTCGAGTTATGCCCCGAAAAGTGTCCAGAATCGTCCAGAGAGCCAACTTGAGTTGCAAGGTCCAACTCGACTTGCAATTCGAGTCGAGTAGGGGGCAGAAAAGCATCCGAAAATCATCCAGAGAGCCAACACGAATCGTGTTGAGGTCAGAAAGCGATCCAAGATGCAGAGCATCGCAACTCGAGTTGACAGGCAGCAACTCGAGTTGCTAACTCGAGTCGTGTTGGTGCAACACTGGTCGAGTTAGGTAACTCGAGTTACGTAGGGCCAACTCATGTTGGGTTATTTTGGGCCAAAAATCGGGATTTTTGATCCCCTGTGCATGACAACGTGTAAAAACAGCCCATTCAAGTCAGTTTTCGGGAAAATAGGTATAAAAAGGATCAGATCACTTGAAGAGGGATGACCGATCATTCACCATAAAAACACACCGTGAATTCAATTCACGCTCCATCCATCCATCCACCCACTCACATCAAACCATCCATCCATCCTATCGGTCCGGAGGAATAATCAAGTGCGGTTGAGAGGGCAATCTAATCTAAGAGACGGAGGAGAGACGCAAACCACATGACACTAGGGTTTTAATTTCTTCTCTTAATTTCTTCTTTTGTGATTTGTTATGTATTTGAAAGCCATGAGGGTTGTTTGTGATCTCATGGGCTAAAAACTCTTTACAGTTCTAAGGATTGAGGGTTAGAGTAGTTGATTTGGAACCCTAGACAAAGTATTGTGATTTCATGCTATTAAGATTCTTATTTATTTGATTTATTTCTGATTATATTATATGTTTGTAACGTCTTCATAGCATGCTATTGATATTGCCCGTGATACTTGATATGTTGTGTTAGCTTGTGTGCATTCATACTTAATATTGTCTGTTTGCTAGGGATTATAGTAGTTTGCCCGTGAACACGATAATCCTAAGGGCTGGTATATAAGATGTTTGATTATCTTAGTTGAACAATGCAATTAGAAAATCAAGTAGGAAGTGAATAAGTTTGAGTATTGCTTTCAGAGAATGTGTTAGTCGAATTAGCATCCGGAGGTTTATGAAATTCGCCTTATTAGTATCTAGGAAAGAGGTTCAAAACTGTTTGCGCATCATCTTATGATGTATTTTCATTAAAATAGCATGAATGAACAATATGACGTCTAGAAAATTAAATCAATTGCACTACACCTGAAACCTTAGAGCTGTTACTTCACTCTTGATTCAATCTCGAATATTCCTTACTTTTATTTATTTTGTTAATTGTTACTTAAATTCTTTAGTTAATAATCATATTCAAAACTTGGAAATTGGTTACTTTAATTCTAGTTGAATAGTAATATAAAATAAATAAATAGTTAGCTGTCTCAGTGGGAACGATATTTATACTGGGGTACTTGCCTCTGCAATTGACATCCCTACACTTGGAGATTTTAATTGAGGTGTGCAAAATTAGCCTAACAAGAGGGCATGGGCATAAGCGGCGACAGAGAGAGTCGTGGTTCCCGGTGGAAGGGGAACGGGAGGGCGGAGACTGTAGAAGATTCCATTGTCGGGGCATAATTCTCTTTTCGGGTTTCATCAACGTGAGTTTGAGCGTGGAGGGCAATTGTGTCTATCTATTATTAAATTATGTATCTAATAGTATTTTATTTCCCTCTTGTATCTAACAATAAATAAGCTCTAAATTGTGTATCTCACAATAATAAACCCAAAATTAATCTAACGTTTGAAATTATTCAGGTGCACCGGTGCCCAGGTACAGCGCAATAAGACTCTTAAATTTATTAAACTAGGCAAAATGTTATTAAAAATAAAAGATTTATTTATTTATTTAAATTTATATATTTTATAAATAAATGGCTAATTATTTATAAACTTATAATATATTAATGTAATTTTTTTTTAACATAACGTAGTTATATATTTATTTATTAAATTGTATGATATATAAGCTTATTTTTTCAATATATATCAATTTTTATTTATATACTATAATTATAACCACTAACTGGTAACCACTCATTCATTTATTCAATAATTATTTTTCTAAGTATTAAGATTTCATCTATTCAACTCTAGAGGGTGACCACTCACTCATTATTATATATATATATATATATATATATGATCACAATTTATTTATATACATATACACTCAACCAACAGGCAAATTTACATTTATAGGTTATATTCAATATAATCAAGCATGAGGCTATTTTCATAATTACAATGGATATCAGTTTGACGATTGTAGCTTAATTCATAGTAATTGCTTGTGTCCCAAAATTCATTGCATAAGAAGTCAAACTATTTTTCTTTTGAATTAATTGATCATAAATAGCTACATTTGTAGTGTATATATATAATTCAAGCTAATATTCTAGGAAGGCAAGTAAATTTTGGTGAGGATATGTTTGATATCACGAAAGGAATCAACTATTTATCACGCAAATTCGAATCACTTGTAAAAAATAAATATGGTTATTGTTGATGGTCGTTTTTAGCGGGTTAGATTAAGAACGAATAACCGAACACTAAAACGGACACATCAAATAAGTAATTTTCTCCGTCACTCCATAAAATTGGTGCCCCTTTCCTTTATTATTGATGTTGATATTCCAAGTTCCATGAAGGAACGTTACACAGTATAGAGAGAAATACAAGTGAGTTTCTAGAGAGATAAAGTAGAATGGAGAAAATGAAGTGGAGTGCCAACCAAGTCTTGTGTCCTTCTTGCTGCAGATGCTTTGTCTTTATAGGAGATATTTTGTGGATGGTCCCCTTTGATTTGCCTACCGTTGTCACATGTCCTTCCAAGGGAATCTTATCTGTAGGAAGGTACGATGAGATCCTGACATGTTGTCTCCATGCAGAACGCGTGTCTTTTTATGGTCGGAACATAATATTGAAGGGCCGACAGTATGCTGATGGGCTGATCAGCTGGTGGTCGATGGCTGATGGTACGGGGCTGATGCCGAGGTCGAGATCTGACTTATCCTCGGTATCAGTTTCTGTCTCCTGCGTTCTGCCTCCTTATGCCTAGTTAGCCGAGACCTTATGGTGTCGGCTTATATTTTCTACCTTCTTCTTATGCCCAGCACCGATATTCTTGAGCCTGTGTTCAAATCTCACTCTTATCCTTAGTCTTAGCTTATCTTCCGGGTTGGACCGCGCGTATAAGTCACGCCTTATATGGGGTATAAACACCCCGTTATTATATACATATATCAAACATTTAATCTTATTTTTACTTTCATAGAGTTTAACAAATATAATATTACACAATGTGTGATACTATGTGTGCCTGAGTTTTCCATTTTTACCCTTTCTAATTTCTATATTGGTTTCTGTATCTTGGAGGCTAAGAAAAATGATGAATTAATTAAAGTGATCTAAAAGTGAAAAATAAAAATAAAAAATAAAAAAGAATTTATAATGCATCTCCACACACGTCTTAAATCAAATTAAGGAAGCCGCGTTCCCATCCCTTCTGCCATTTCTCACACGGATCACACTCTAAACTTCCACTATATAATCTTCTGTTTGCTCCCCCAAATTCGAAACGTTTATTCTACATCTCTTGGATTCTGGGAAAATATATTTTCGTCGAGCTGTGGTGTGGATTTCCATAATTTCTGGATCGAGGTACCCAACGTTGAATAATTTATATGTACTCGTTTATTTTCAATTATAGCATAAAGGCCTAATTTTCTTCGTCTGATCCTTACGCATTGTGATTGAAGATGAATATATACACGCCTGGAAGCATTCTATTTCTCGAATCTTGTATAATTTGCGTATTGCTATTGGACGATCTGCGTTGAATTCAGCTAAATCACGATCACGGCGATATGAGAAATTGTGGTTTTGCCGCTTATTTTGTTGAATCTATCGCTGTTTATGTGAGATTGGCATTGATTTATTCTTTCGTTGAAATGGATTAAAGTTATCATTTTTTTTTTCTTCCTAAAACAGATTTATTATTTGAGTAGTGGTAAGGAAGTAAAAGAAAAGACATAATATGAATATGTTTTTGGCATTGATCAATCTGGATATGGAAACATATGCTGTTTTGATTTAGGAAAAGGAAAATTCAGTCGTTGTTCGATCTTTATTAGGGGAAGCCATTATCATGTGATCAAATGATGGTGCTTTTTGTGCAAAGCAGATTTTTGGACGAATATCTAAATCATCATATGAGATGACTGATGAGTTTATGGTTTATCTGCTAAAGGGCTTATAGTCCGCCATAGCTTGAGATAAACAGAAGATATAACCACGATTTCTGGTTATATATTTGTGCATTGATATATTTGAATTTCTTGGTGGAGCTTTTTTATTCACTGTGTCATTAGATGGTGGTTTCATAATAATAAGAAAACGAGCAATCATTCTGTTTCGCAGCGATGCTAGTGATACTTCTCTGTCTTCCCAAGTTAGTTCATGATTTGGACTTGTGTTTCTGTCTCTTTCAGGCATTTGTAATTAAAGAAGGCATATAGATTTGTTGCTTGGAGGTGTAAAATATTGTAATGGAAGACAAATCTGATAATATTTGCATGAAAGAAAAGATGGTGGAGAAGGAAGAAAATCATATCAAAGTTGAAGGTCATGTTGAGAAGGGTGATAAAGAAGAAGAACTGAAGAAGGTGGACCTAAAACATGAAACCAAGTTGGAGGTGAAAGATGAGTCAAAGCGCAAAGATGGTGGAGAAAAGAACAAGGAAGAATGTTCTGACAAGAAAGATCGGGATGCAGTTCATGCATCCGAGAAGGAGGATGACAAAAAGATGATGAAGAAAGATGATGAAAAGGATAAGAAAGACAAGAAAGAGAAGAAGAAGTCCCATGAGAAAACAGAGAAAGATAAGTGTGAGGAAGAAGAAGGTGAAAAAGAGAAGAAGAAGAAGGATAAAGAGAAGAAACACAAGAAGGACAAGAAGGATAAAGAAGTGGACTCTGAAGGGGATAACGATGAAACAGAGGCAACGAAAGATGGTGAGAAAAAGAAAGACAAGAAAAAGAAGAAGAAACATGAGGATGATGCAGAAGTGGAATCTGAAGGGAAAAAGAAGGAGAAGAAGCACAAAAAGGAGAAAAAGGATAAAGAAGCTGACTCCGGGGGGAACAATGACGAAACAGATGAAGTGAAAGATAAGGATAAAAAGGACAAAAAAGAGAAGAAGAAGAAGTCGAAAGATGTTGAACGCTCTGCAGGTGAATCCAATGAAGAAAAGGAGGAAGAGAAATGCGAGAAAGAGAAGAAAAAGAAGAAAGAAAAGAAGAAGAAACACGAAGATGGCGAAGTGGAGTCAGATGGGGAAAATGAGGAAAATAGTAAGAAAGATAAAGAAAAGAAATCTGAGAAGGAAGAGATCACCTCAAGGGACATTAGCATTGAAGCCAACACTGAAGCTGGGGGTAAGCAAGGGGGAAAGGAAGAGGCGTGTAAAGATAAGAAAGAGAAAGACAAGAAGACAAAGAAGGATGACAAGAAACGCGAAGTTGAAGAGAAGTATAACATCAGAGATCTTGACAAACTAAACAAGAAGCTAGAGAAGATCAACGGGAAGATAGAAAGTCTTCTCGTGAAAAAGGCTGACATTGTCAAGCTGATAAAAGAAGCTGAGGATAAGAAACAGGTCGAAGGTAAGGCGACCAAAGATGTAGCAGAAGACGATTCCAAGGACAAGGTAACTGCTGTTGAGACAGCTTAGTATCGGTGGTTTTTGTTGTAACATATGCTAATATGTCTAATCCAGTCTGCTGATGTTACATGCAGTTATTCGCATTTCATAGTTGTAATACTTTTATTTGGGTATACATAATAAAATTCATGTTCCAAATTTCTTCCATCTCGATTACATCATGCACTTGTTTTCACAATCCTGTTTGGTATTCAAGACATCAAGAGAGCTAGTTAGAAGTGGATATTCTTTATTTTTTCATTTCATCAGCATACCTTCCACTAAGGGAGTGGGATATTCCATGCAAAAGTGAACAATTAAGTGGCCTCAACCTAACTTACCACAACACAGTTTAGTTGGCCTTTACAGGTTGTGTAGTGAGCCCATAACCAAATGAGAATAGTGGGTCATAGTGTCGATCACCAATGTTCATCGGAAGTTGATCGACAGTCTTGAACCATGTACGTGGTAGCTTTCCAGTAAAACCATAATCGCCAAATAGAACATCAGCAACACCTTGGCCTTCTGTACCCGGAAGCCAAGCGGCTATAAGGGCATCAATTTGTGCTATGTAGGGTTGAATCATGACCGGACGGCCTGTTATGAGAACGACTACGCATTTCACCGAGGCACACACATTTGAGATGATACTAGGACCAGGTTCAGGAAGTGTCAAATTCTCACTGTCTCCAAATGTTTCTGCATATGGTGGCTCTCCAACTACGACGATGGCATACGAAAACTTGCTGGACTTAACATATCCAGCATCCGGATTCTCACTGAAAACAACTTTCGTTTTAGGGTCAACTGTATTCTTAATTGCTGTCAAAACAGTGGTACCTGGTCGTAGGAAAAAAACACAAGTTATTACAGAAAGAGGGAGGTAAATAACCCTTAAAATTGTCGAGCAGAGAATGTAAGGAAACAGAATATTTGGAGTGTAACAGAATATTTGGAGTGTCATGGATATACCAGCTGTAATATTGCCGGAGCTGCCTTGCCAATCGATCGTCCAACCACCACACTGGCTGCCGATGTCGTCAGCGTGGGTTCCTGCTACAAGAATCTTTGATGCTTTCTTAGGAAGTGGTAACAATGGGTTATCTGCAGAATCACCATTTTTGAGCAAAACCAGAGATTTTCTTACAGCTTCCCTCGCTAGTTCTCTATGTTCCTGTGGGATTTTTGCATAAAAACATCATCAGTTAACTGTAACCAGGAGCTTTCAACAGAGTCTGTCAGATTCCTACTTACCTTACTTCCCAAGTACTTGGTCATGCTATAATCAGCCAATGGGTGTTCAAATAGACCCATTGTGAACTTAACTCTCAAGATTCTTCTCACTGCATCGTCAATTCGGCTCATGGGAATGAAGTTGTTTTTCACCAAGGACGTTAGACCATCAATGAATTCTGTGTAATTGTATGGAACCATAATCTGTAGTGTATAGAAAATTAGAAACAAGTTGAATATATGTTAAGCTAAGCAGTTTAACCATCCATATTAAGTTTGGAAAAAAATGTAATGCTGTTACCATGTCGATTCCAGCATTAATTCCAGTTATTATGGAGTAGGTATAATTGAAATGAGGTGGATAAGTGATCCTATCAATTCCCTGCCAATCTGAGATGACGAATCCCTGAAGCGATTCACAAGAAAGGACGACTATCAGTTGTTAAGCTGGTAATTCAGTTTAAAATTAAACTAGATCAATTTACTCTGAAGCGCAAGGTCTTCTTGAGGAATCCGGTGATTAGGTCACGGTTAGCATGCATCTTTATCCCATTCCAACTGGAGTAAGAAACCATGACAGTTCCTACTCCTTTGATGATGGAGTTGTAGTAAGCTGCCATATGGATACCCAGCAAGTCATGTCTGCTTGACAATGTGTTGTTCTCATTGATGCCTTTCGTCGTTCCTCCATCACCAACGTAGTGTTTTGCACAAGCAAGAACATTCTGCCTAAGAACCACAGATCAATACAAGAGTCTATCAGTCATTTAAGGAGCCGAGAACAATTGGTAATTTAATCAAAAGGGATAAATCTATCACCATCAACATGTGAGCATGCATTATTGTCGGCATTCCATATATGTGAAACAAAGACTTTGATATTTAATTCTTGTCTTTTTTTCTCCCACGTGTTTAGTGGGATCATGGTCCATATTGCAAAGTGCCAAAAGTGTAGTGTTTTTAGTCATGATAGATCTAGTCAACAGCAAAGCACTAGTTTCTTGTTTTTATTGAATTATTTCGGATAAGGTTATTGAGGAGGGAAATGATGGAGTTTTTAGTTTAGTAAGCCTGATTACTAGATATTTACTGAGAGTAGATTGTTAGATACTTACTGTCCGGCAATGAAAGGGACACCCTTTCGATCTTTAGGATCCATATTTCCTTGTAATCCTGGAATTATCTCTGTCATTGCTCGAACAACCTTCGGATCTTCACTATAACTCTCATAACAACGACCCCATCTCGGATCTCGACAAACCTTAAACATGTACCTCAATTTAGACTGAATATTCATCGAAAATATTTACTGTCTTCCGACTGATATTACCGCAATGCAGGGCGCGAAAACGTAAGGAATTCCGGTTGCTCTAACTTCAAGTGCGGTGGCAGCACCAATTCTCTTCACCAGCTGAGGATCTCTGCACACATGTCAAGCTGAACGTTTAATGTTGTCTGAAACATGACAGATGATTATACCTAAACAGAGCTACTTGCCTCGTAGCTCCAAGGCCAATGTTGTGTGGGAAAATGGTTGCTTTATAGACACCATTGTGTCCATGGAGGGCGTCGATCCCATACAGCATTGGTATCTTGAGGCGGGTCGACAACGACCCCTTCTGGAAGCCGTTCACCATGTCCACCCATGTCTCCGGAGACGCTGTCCGAGAGGGTATGCTCCCTCCGCCACTCAGAACACTGCCTGTGAGCCTTGTGAATGTTAGAACAAATACTACTAAATCATTTATACAATCTTATGTTGATATTAACCTATTTTGTACTTCTTCAAAACCTTGGCAGATGCTACAAGGCGATCAATTTGTGTCATCTGCCCAACCTTTTCCTCCAGAGTCATTCTCGTTAGCAGGTCCTTCACTCTCTTATTCACTGGCTGATTTGGATCCTGGTATATCTTGTGATCTGCGTTCACCATCGATATCAAGAAACACAAGGCCAGAATCGGAACGAATGCTTTTGCCATTTTCATCCTCAGCATAATCTTTCACAACAACCAAACACTAAAGAATGTCAGGTTTGTAGCAATTAATGATCAGATGATATGTATACAGACATGTGTGTGAAGTTCAGAGGGCACATTATGTAAGATAAGTAATGGCCATACAAGGATGGGTCACGAGTTTCTTGCTAACTTAAGAGTTGGAGAATCATAATAAGCGTGCTGTATAAATGATGATGCAGGTTGATTTTAAAGCAATGCAAAGCTTAAATCAAAGTGGACAAGAAGAGGAGGATTCTTACCGGTGATGCCGCTTCAGCTCACTGATTAATGAGAGAGAGAGAGAGAGAGAGAGAGAGAGAGAGAGAGAGATTTTCTTTGAAGTTGGGACACTAGCATGGGCTATAAATGGTATGTATAAAGTTTGTTCCCAACTTGCATACTTTGAATGCAGAACTAGTGGGTTATTTTTAATCTTTTATGTAGATATGAATGGAAAATGAGGGAAGAAATATATGAAGTTGGGAACGCCTTTCGAATGAACATGATATTGTATTATATTCAACATGTATGTCTGAAAATTCTGAATAAAAATAAATGTAAGAAAGAAAATACAAACATGTATGTTTGAAGTTTGCGAATAAAAATAAAAGTAAGAAAGAAAATGTAATTGATAAATTTGGATAAGTACCCCTCACCACCCTTAGACCCACAATGAGTTGTTAGCTTAGCCCCACAGATGCCTTGATGATTGATGTGAAATGGTCAAAGAGAGAGATTTAAAAAGAAAAAAAAAACTATATATACTATATCCTGGTAGTTATATGAAAAGAAATTAGGATGTTATTTTGAAAATCATATTCAGACAAATCTCAAGCAACCAGCAATTTTGTCCTAGCAATAATAATATTTAAAAAATAGCAAGGCTCGGAATCTACTACATTGAATAATACCATATTCAATATTTATAGTTTATTAAGAAAACCTACATAATCTTGCCAATTGGCTCTTATTGCTGCTTACTAAAGAATATAGATACAAATTAACCAACAGCAGTGAGCTTTAAATAGACTTGTATGACATATGATTCACAGATACGGCCAGCAATCGTGACATATTGACAACTAATAAATAAAATGATAAAAAAATATTTTAATTAGGAAAAAAGATGGATAATTTCAATAGTTCTAACGTTGGTATAGAGGCAGTATTATTGAAAATACAAGGATAGAATGAGTCAGTCCATCAGATATTCCAGGAACATAAAGTTGGAAAACTATCCAATGTCATTAATTTTTGCTGTCAGGAGCATTAAATGTATACAATAACCGATTTATTTTTGTATCCCTCGCTACTCTGATTTTTTTTTTTGGTCACCTAATATCTCAGTATTATAACCTCATCATTTTGGATTTTTTTGAGGGCTAAAATTAATTTTCAGAAAAGTTACAAAATGCCGAAATGCGATAGTTGATAGAATTACCCAAGTTAAGCTTAAATTAAAACACACATCCACACCCACAATTCTATTAAATTTTATACATAATAAACCTAAACATCAATGATCAATGTAACAGTATTAGAATATCTTATAAGGTTGATGCAGTTTTTGTGATTCGCAAGAGTTGAAGCAATATAAGCCCTCGAACCAAGCCCATTGGGCACTAAATCATATATTTGGGCTAGTTGAAAGAATTGCCTTACCCAAGGATAGTGGGCTCAAACCCACCTTCTCCCAAGTTGATTTCGGACATACACAGATTCCATTCAATTCTCTTCTGGTTTAAATCATGTTACAACATAAAGATCTAATAAGAACCATTGGTTTCATTACAGCATCCTGTGTTCTATATACATGGGAGGGTGATAACTAAGAAGTACCTCCCATCTCATCTCATCATTGTTGTGGTGGGGTTGGCTCATCAAACCATCGCGGTGGGTCAAAACCAGATCCTCCTGTCATCGACACAGATGAGAGAGAAACAGGAAAGGAAGAAGATTAGAATGAATGGCAACCACATACTTACCTAGTGGGTTGCAGCGGCAGAGTCGCCAAGCAGTCAGTATACTCCCCTTTACCACTCCATACTTCTTGTAAGCAATCATCGAGTACTCGCTACATGTTGGAACATACCGACAGCTCTTTGGCAACAACGGAGAGATTTCCCCTGTTTTAACCAACATTAACATTTGCGTATTCATTTTAAAGAAATTATATCACCAATAGAATAGAATTATCAGACACTGACTTTTGTAGAATTTTAGCATCGATAACGCAGCTTTTACACCCAAATCATTCACTTCATTATCTGGCAAACAACCAAAATTCCGAACACTCTGTGAGATTCTGCAGCAACAATCAAGCCATATAATAAATTGGAATACGAACTTACCCGCTGAACCACTCTGAGAAGGATCTTCTCCTGAGCTGCAGAGAACCCGTCGACGGCGAAGGAAAGAATTATATCGAGACTCATCGAAAAACAGATTGGAATTCGAAAATACGTTGTTGGAAGAGGAAAGAGAAGTGCGTCGCTCCGAAAACGATAGAGCGGATTTTGATTGATTGAGTTTAAAATTAGGGTTTGTAGGAGAGTAGGGCTCATAACAGATTTCGCAGTTGGGAGAGAAGAGTAGCGCCATTTTACAGTTGTAGCCACTAGCCCACTCCAAGTTTACCGCTTTGTAAGTTGGAAATTTTGCATTCACGTCCCTAAAGTCTTAGGTTATGTGAATTCAACCCAACCACCATCTTCATTATCTTCATTATTTTCAATTTATGTCCTAATTTTATAGGTTGGTAGTGTCCCTATTAATCAAGGTAGTTGGAATAATTTCTTTAAGAAATTTAGAGAGATATCTCTATTTATCATGCTATATTATAGTCACTGGTATTGAATAAGGGCAAAATTGAAAATTTAATTGAATAATTTGTTTTTCAACAAAAATTCTCAAGTATGTAAAACACCCTTTATAATTGGGATGAAACTACGAAAGGAGTATGATTTTAGTATCAACAACATTTAATATCCTCCGAAAAATTATCATTATGAGAAAAAAATTTGTGAGCATCAACACTAAGAAATTTGTTCTATTACTTATATTATTTATTGCCAATTGTTACAATCACATAGATACTTGGAAGTACATTAGACATCAATAATCAAGAAAAAATATGTAAAAAAGTTGAGTAGCATATATCATCATCTAAGACTATGCTTATTGATCAGAATTGGGTCGTGATTTGCGAAAAAAGAGCTTTAAAATCCGTGGGTGGTGTGCCAACTCCTTCAGGTTTCGATGCAAGATCGAATGCCTTAAATTTAGCCTCCTCGAAGTTTAGTGCCTATACGGATGCAAATGAAATTAAGAACATCTTTAAAATAAGGTAGGAAGAAGGGGCTTAGAGTGGTGATCACCTGAATACAAACTTCAGCAACATCTGCTCTAGGAATTAGCTTGGTCTCGGTTTGAAGTAGTTCGTCGTCCTTTCCTACTAATAGTTCCCTTACACCACCTTCTTTATCTTGCAACCCTCCAGCTCTGTACCATGATTAAGATATATACGAACAGTTGAGACAGTTGAGACATGCATCCTATGTTGAATACTTTCGTTTCCAAATTGTACAAAGTGAGAGATTGTGTGTCCTATGACTGTTAGTAATGGCGAAAAGTGTGGTGGTAATGTCCAACAGAAAAGAAATGCAGGCGAAGATTTACGAGTGAAGATGTGATGTACCTAATTATGGTATACGGAAGCCCTGAGTTAGCCAAGTACTCTTCAGCTTTTCTCTTCCAAATCTGAAATTAACAAACATTCCATGGATACCTTGTTAATATTCCTTCAATACAAGATATACAAGTATGCAGTTTATCTATACATGATCATGTTCCCTTCGAGTACTTATTTTATGGAAAAAGAATAACTTTGTTTGGAAACAAATTACAAATAAATTAATTGATCCAACCTCAAGATAATGACAAGAAAAAACAATGTACGAGAAAAGGGACAATAAATATTGACGAACCAAGATCTTTCCGTTCCCCAAGCTATTTAAGGGGTGATTCGGATTCATTCCTCCCATTGAACCAACCAACACAATATGTTTTACTCCAGCAGCTTTGGCTGTTAAAAATGTGTTTAAAAGATGAGCATAACATTGAATAAAGCAATAAAACCAGCAACTTCAGTGTAAGTCCTCACCTGCGTCTATTTGGTTCTTTTGCCCTATCCAATCAACCTATAAATGAATATATAAGATCAGGAATATTGAATTATAAAGAGATTTAACACAGGTTTCACATTTCCACCTAAAGGTGAAGATACAAACCTCTTCAGGGAATGCCCCATCTTCGAAATAAAACTCAGGTCTTCCACCCTCAGACGGATCAAATCCTGGTTTCATCTTTGGAACAGCACTTGTGAGAATTATAAGATAATCGACTCCTTGAAGTGCTGGAACAATGCTCTCGCTGTTTCTTATATCCCCAATATAAACATCATCAGCTCCACCAATTTTTTCCTTGCTCTCCGGAGTTCTAACCAAACCTCTAGCAACATACTGCTCTGACCTATCCTTCAGTTTCTCATAAGTTAATTGCCCTGTATTGATCAAGCATCGCATTATAGTGTCAAGATACTTTCATATACGTAAATTCTGAAAGTTAAATTAACAACAATGAATAACAATAACCATCCATCAGTTAATCATCAATGGTAAACAAACTCTGTGAGCTTTGCATCATGTTGTAGCGTTTATTGGATTTTAATTCACATATTCTGGGGGCATAATTTGGTCATGCAGATATATTACCAACAACAGGATTTTCATCCCATCAATCAATATCTCCAATGCACTACACAAGATTACTTTTCGCAAGCAATATTTATACACCCATACACGATTCACAGCATATCCACAAAAAAAATATATTTTGATCATTCAAATATCTCTAAACGCAAAAATTAGTTCAATCCTGACACCAAAACTGAGAATCAAAACCCTAAAATACAAAAATGGAAATTCATAAAATACAAAAATTAATTAGCACCATACAGAGATTCAAAGGGAGAGAAAAGCCAAATGTAAAGAGATTTTTACCAGTTCTACCACCGGCGCCAGTAACAAGCACAGTAGGTTTGCTCAAATCAGACATCGCAAAAACCAAAATTCACTCGAGAGCGAACAAAAAAAATTGGGGGAAAACTAGATTGAGGAAATCCCGAATTAATAGTACCAATTGTAATTACTAGATAATAATGACTAAACAACAAAGCTATAGCTGGAGGTTGGGCATGGATCACGTGTAGGGCATGGATCACGTGTAGGGCCAACTACGTTTCATTGAAACGAATTTAGCGATTGACGTGAAAAAATTCTCGAAGCTGCTAGAAGGTTTGGAGATTGGACCATTAGGCGTTATAGTATCAACTATCACAGTTGGCTTAACCGCATAAGTTTATTTTCTTGATAAATGTGCTGACAGTTGGGTTGGGTGGATCCATGTATTACTGTTTTTGGTAAATGGGCTCACAATATTATCCCATCCATTGGGCCAAAATTTTGTGCAAGGAAAAACCAAAACTTGGAGTTAATTAATTATAAGGGGGGAAATGTGACTTGTGAATTAAATTGCAATTTTTATATCTTCAAAGTTCAAATAGAAAAAGTGAATCTCATTTGGCTATGTATCCTTAATAATTCTTTTAATTCTAGATACACATGACTTTCATACAATCTTTTCACCCTAATTAATGGAGTACCTTTTTTTTTTTTTTTTTTACTTTCACATCTTTTCTCACGTTTAATTCATCTCTTATATAGTACTTCCTTCGTCCCGGAAAACTTTTCACCTTTACTGTTCCACATTATTTAAGAAAAGTTGCACTTTTTGACCAACTTTATTGACTTTGGAGGGTATTGTAGTATTTTAAGGTAATAAAA
Source organism: Pogostemon cablin (assembly GCA_023678885.1). Classification (NCBI taxonomy): domain Eukaryota; kingdom Viridiplantae; phylum Streptophyta; class Magnoliopsida; order Lamiales; family Lamiaceae; genus Pogostemon; species Pogostemon cablin. The sequence continues at coordinate 761,418 of CM042986.1, forward strand.
AGTATAAAGTAATGATATGTGTGTGAAAAATGTGTGACAAATTTGAAATTAAAGTAATTTTTGAGATTGTTGGATAAAGTGGTGTTTCCTTTTTTTGAGGTGAAAGGTTTTATGGGACAAACAAATGAGAAAAGTGAGAAAAGTATTATGGGATGAAGGGAGTATTAATTTAACATTTACAATAACAAAACTCAAAATAAATATTATATAGAAAAAACCTCAAAATAAATATATTCCCATTTTTTTTGTTACTCAATTAGTTTCAAAACCCATTAAATTCAAAATTAATTTGTAAACACGCGTAAACCTCAAAGTAACATAACCGAAATAAAATTAAAAAAACACAAGTGTAAACATTATACTCCATCCGTCCCATAAAACCTTTTACATTTTTCTCATTTGTTTGTCCCACAAAATATTTCATACCCCAAAAAAAGAAACACCACTTTATCTAATAACCTCAAAAGTTCCTTTAATTTCAAATTTACTGCTCCTTTTTCACACACACATATCATTACTTTATATTTTTTTATTATCTAAAAATACCACAATACCCTCCAAAGTCAATAAAGTTGGTCAAAAGATTCACATTTTCTTAAACAACGTGGAACAGTAAACATGAAAAATATTATGGGATGGAGGGAGTACTTTTTATTTACTACATAAAAAGTTACTCTTTAAACATATAAATGATTACTTTTAAAATTACAAAATTACGTATCAAATTCTTATAAATTCTAATTTTTCAAATGCTCTTTAGTACATGAAAAATTACTCTTTAAAAACATAAATTATTACTATTTTATGTAAAAATTATTACTCTTCAAAAATAATTTTTTATTTATTAAAAAATAATTTTAAAAAATATTCCCTCCGTCCTATAGAAGTTGACACACTTTTCTTTTTGGTTTGTCCTATTAAAGTTAACACATTTTCTTTTTAATACTTGGGACCCACACCAAAATAATTAATTAATTCTCATGGAGCCCACATACCACCTCTAATACAACTACACACTACACATTAAGTATTATTTCTCTCACCTCACTTTACTTCACTTTACATTAAATTATTATACTCATTAATCTCCGTGCCCCAAAAAAATGTGCTAACTTCTCCGAGATGGAGGGAGTAGGATTTACAGATAAACCATATAAAGTCGGTTTACATGATACACCCTTTTGAAAACAAATACTAATCAATTACACACATATAACATACTATATAAAATGTTCTAATAAGAAAGTGATGACAATAGATGCATGCATGAGGGAGTTTAACACGTGGAGTATGTTCATTGGAGGCTTGGCTATGATCATCATGTGTTGCATGTGTGTTGGAAGCAAGAAGGATCAGTTGAAACAAACTAATAACTCAACTGTTGAAAACTGCCATTTTGGTGTAGTGGTGAGCAGCCGACTTAGGAGCGGTTTTTGGGTAGTTTGTCTAGCTACTTGTGACCGGCTAGATGACTGCATCTCAACTACTAAGTGAGGGCTATCTAGTGGAGGTTTAACCGGATCAATAGGTTGAGGGGTTAGCTAGATATAATGGCTCAAAGTTGTTTGATCACATAAGTTTTTCACATTCTAGAGTTGACAGTTTTGAGCTGCTTTTTCAGTTCTTGTTGCATCAGATTGCGATCAATCTGTTCTTGATTGTAAGCATTGAGTGATAATAAAGTTTCTTCTCCCCAAAGTGGATGTATGTTATTCATAACCGAACCACTATACATCTTTGTGCAAGTTTTCTTTTCATTTTAGTTCTATCATTTTATATGTGTATATTCTTGAGTGTTTGTGAGTTTATAGAGTGTGTTGTCACGTCAATTGGCACCGTCTATGGGAAGCAAACACATGGCAAGTATTCAAAATGAACACCACAAGATTTGATATTGAAAAGCTCTCAGAAAAGTCAGATTACAACCTATGGAAGCTAAAGATGAAGGCAGTTCTTATGCAGCAAGGTTTGATGGATGCTTTGAAACCTCCTCCACCATTGAAGATTGAAAACCTCAGAGACCCTCATACTGCAGCAGGTGGTGTAAGAGCTCCAGTGGATGATCAGGTACTTAAAAAAGCATATTCTATAATAATCCTATGTCTAAGTGATAAAATACTTAGAGAAGTGTCAAAGGAAACAACTGCTCTTTGTGTATGGAATAAACTGGAAGCTCTGTTTATGGTTAAATCATCTGCAAATAAAATGCATTTGAGGCAAAGGCTTCATGCCTTCAAGATGACTGATGAAAGGTCTCTGATGGATGAATTTGGTTTTAATTTTGGTAATTGATAAGAGCAAGTGTACTCTATCGCGTAGTAGACCGTAGTGACCAAATTCAAAATTTAGAAATATGGAACTCAAGGGCGAAAGTGGGTAGCCGTGTTTAAGAAACGTTTTACTCTAGTAGGACGAATCAAAATGAGGGGGTTGAATTATACTACAAACTAAGTTAGAAAGCAATTAAAAGATAGAACATATACAAATATGATGGAAAATGGATGAAGGTGAACAATCTAAGAAGTATGTAAGGCAAGCAACATCATGGATAAGGCTTATGTAGACTCACACACACACATTCATTGAAGGTTTTCATGTTATGATACTAAGGGCACTCAAAGAGCGTGTTCAATCCTCACTCTTCCTATATATACTTACGGATATTAATATATCGGTATAGAGATATCATCACGAAGAATTTTCTCTAGTAGGTAGAGACGTTTTCCTAGTGTTCCCTTTCTAAGGTCAAATAAAAATTGGCTTGGTTCCCCTCATCATATCAAACACTTTCACAAGTAATTATCAATAAAGTCCTATCATGAGGTTCTAAGCACATGAAGGTTATGACCAAACTCCCCACATACTTAACATAGTCATCTCATTCAATCAATGATTCAATTAAACCACTAAGCATAATATTGGAATGATCATCCTAACACTATGAATATAGAATTTAATCACACAAATCATACATAAAATGAGAATAAGCATTCATGATAGAAAATATTTATAACAATTATTTCATCAAACATGTGGTGTGCAAAATCTACATAATCCCTAACCAATCACATTGCTAGTCTCACATGAGGACTAGCCACTACATAGCATTACAAATTCATTACAATCAAAGGCATCCTCCAATTGAGCCAAATAATGAAGAAAATAACAAAATAAAGGTAAGTTGACTCTCATTTGATGGTGAACTTCCTTCCCTTTGATCATGCTAAAATCTTCAATCAATGATGAATTCTTCTTCTTAGATTGGTGGATGGATGTATTTATGGATGGATTTGAGGAGATCAAGTGGTTTGAATGGATGAAGTAAATGATGGAAGAGATGGAGATGAATGTGTGTGATTTTGGTGTTTAGTGTGTGTGGAAACTGCTCCAAAATTATTCCTCTCGGATTTTGTGGTCAAAACATATATTTATAACCCCATGGAAGCTTCTAAAACGTGTGAAAATCATAAAACTGACTTTTGTCAGAATACGGACCGTGTGCGAAACACGGCCATGGGAGTGGCCGTGTAACATTTTCTGGTGTCGGAACACGGCCACCCCTTACAGGGCCGTGTTCGGTACACGGGCCGTGTAGTGCATCGCGTGCTGCGCAGTCTCACCGTTTCACGCATAACTTTCATATATGATCTCCAATTTGAGTGATTCTTGTGCTCAAGCGATTCTTTCTTCCGTGGCTTTCCAATAATGTATCACACATCTAGTTTTGAGCTCCACATGAATACAAGAAAATTACACAAATTGGACGTGTATTTTTCAACTTTGCTTTGGTCGTTCTCCCCCGTTTCAACTCCAAATTGAGCTCCATTTTTTTCCACATCTTCCTTATCGTGTCTAGAATCCATTTTTACCTGAAAATCATACAAATTACATCAATTTACCAATTCTCTAAATATTCACAAATGTAGCATAATTTAAGGCGCTTAATCATGAAAATCACACATTTATCATTTCAAAGCACACATCTCCATATCTTCATATAACACCACCAAATAATATACAAAATGAATGAAAACACACAAAAATACATAATAAAAGACACTAAAATTTAGGTGAAAACGACACCGATCAGTGGATCAAGCTGATGAGTTCTGCAAGATCAAAGATGATCTTGAAAGTGTTGATTTCAAGCTTACCAGTGAGGATAAGGCCATCATGTGTTGTCTGCATTGCCAAGATCACAGAGGCACTTCAAAGATGCTCTTCTCTATGGAGGGAAGAATGTTGTGTTGCTTGAAGATATATTGAAAGCACTTAGATCAAAAGATCTAGAGGAGGGGGCTGACGGTAAAGAAAATTTAGGGGCAGAAGGACTCTTTGCCAAGAAAAGAATTCAAAACAAGAAGTGGAATAAGAGAGGAAATTCTGATCAAAAGAATGGTGCAATAGGACAGTCAACTGAAAAGAAGTGTTACTACTGCTATGAACCAGGTCACTTCAAAAAACAATGTGCAAAATGGAAAGCTAGCAAGTCCAAGAAAGCTGATGCAACTGCTGGAAATCAGAAGAATCAAGTTAATCAGGTTGGTGAATTACAAAATAATACTGGTATGGAAGGTATTGAAGCTCTGGCCATCACATCATCAGATGTGTCTGTTGAGTGGGTATTGGATTTAGGGTGTACATTCCATATGACACCCATGAAGCATTGGTTTGAAGAATTGAAGCATCAAGAAGAAGGATCAGTGCTGTTAGGTAATGATCAATCTTGTGAGATAAAGGGAGTGGGATCCATCAGATTGCTTATGTTTGATGGAGTTCAGAGGCTTCTTAGGAATGTTAGATATGTTTCTGGATTAAGAAGGAATCTCATCTCTCTCGGGATGCTTGATTCTCAAGGGTATGATTCAAATCTGAAGAAGGGAGTTCTCACAGTAACTAAGGATGATAATATAGTCAAGAAGGGAACTAGGAGATCTGACTTGTTCTTTCTGGATGGAAGTGTTGTTGTTGGACAGATACACAACACTGATCAGCGGGATGATGCCAAGCTATGACATGGTAGGTTGGGACATGTTAGTGAAAGAGGAATGCAAGAATTTGCTAAACAACAGCTGATCAAGTTCAGTGTAGATGATCAGATCAGACAGTGTGAGCATTGCATTCTTGGTAAGTCCAAGAGACTAAAGTTTGTTGAATAAAAACATACAACCAAAGCAAGAATGGATTATGTTCATTCAGACCTCTGGGGACCTTCAAAGACAATAACCAGAGGTGGAGGAAGATACATAATGACTATAATTGATGATTACTCAAGGAAGCTATGAGTTTATGTTCTGAAAACTAAGGATGAAGCATTCTCTACATTTAAGATTTAGCTAATAGAAACTGAAAATAACACTGGAAGTAGTTTGAAGTACTTGAGGACAGACAATGAACTGGAATTTAAATCTGAAGAGTTTAATTTATACTGCAAGGAAAGGGGGATTAAGAGACACAAAACTGTCTCTGGAACTCCTCAACAAAATGGCATTGTGGAGAAGATGAACCAGACATTACTTCAAATAATCAGATGCATGTTGAGCAGTACAGGCTTAAGCAAGATGTTTTGGGGAAAATTGGCTTCTACTGCAGTTTATTTGATCAACTTATGTCCTGCTACAGCTCTGAATTTGAAAACTCCAGAAGAAGTCTGGTCAGGTAAGGTCCCTAGCTACTCACACCTTAGAGTTATAGGCTGTCAGGCTTATTCTCATGTGAAACAGGATAAGCTGGAACCTAGAGTACTCAAATATGTTATGATTGGTTATCCTAAGGGAGTAAAGGGGTATAAACTATGGTGTTATGATGAGAACAGGCTCTTGGTTAGTAGAGATGTTGTTTTTATTGAAAACAAGATGCCACTGATCAAGGATGATCAGAGCAGACAATCTGAGCTTGAGGTGGAGCCTCAAAACATTGTCAGATCAGGGGAAAGTGAAGAAAACTCCACTAACAGAGACACAGATGAAGTATCAAGGGTTAAAGAACAACCTAATACTTATCAACTTGCTAGAGATAGACAGAAAAGAACTATAGTGCCACCTGCAAGGTATGTGCAAGCTAATATAGTGTCATTTGCACTATATACAACAATTGAAGTTGAAGCTTATGAACCTAGAAACTACAATGAAGCATTGGCTAGTCAAGACAGTAATAAGTGGCTCATAGCCATGGAAGAAGAATTGTTGTCTTTGAACAAAAATGGGACATGGAGAATAGTTGACAAGCCAAAGTCTCAGAAGCTAGTTGGATGTAAGTGGATTTTCAAGAGGAAACCAGCACTTGCAGCTGAAGGTGGAGTCAGATATAAAGTTAGGCTAGTAGCTAGGGTTTTTCACAGAAGGAATGGGTAGATTACAATGAGATCTTCTCACATGTGGTTAAACACTGTTCAATCAGAGTATTACTAGCACTAGTGGCTCAATATGATCTTAAGCTTCATCAGATGGATGTAACTAATACATTTCTACATGGGAAGTTGGAAGAAAGTATCTACATGAAGATATCAGAGGATGTTACAGTTGAGAGGGCTGATACAAAGGCTTGTTTACTACTCAAGTATCTGTATGGACTTAAACAAAGTCCTAGACAGTAGTACTTGAGATTTGATGAGTATATAGTGGCCAATGGATTTCAGAGAAGTCTCTGTGACAGCTGTGTATACATAAAGGAGGAGAACAACTATTACACATACTTACTACTCTATGTGGATGATATCTTGATTGCTTGTAAGAGCATTCAAGGCATTGATGCAGTGAAGGGATTACTCAAATCAGAGTTTAAGATGAAGGATCTTGGTAAAGCTAAGATGATACTAGGTATGAAGATAAGTAGAGACAGGTCAGCTGATACACTTGTGTTGAAACAGCAATCTTACCTTGTTAAAGTACTTAAAAGGTACAATATGGATCAATGCAGGTCTATTACAACACTTGTTAAGCAAGGATTGACTCTGTCATTACTTAATGGAGCTAAATCAGACAGAGAAGTAGCTGAGATGAGCAGGATTCCATATGCAAGTTCAGTGGGCAGTCTTATGTATGCTATGGTTTGTAGTAGGCCTGATCTTGCCTATGTAATGAGTTTGATCAGTAGATTCTTAAGTTGTCCAGGGAGGCAACATTGGAAAGCAGTCAAATGGGCTTTGAAATATGTCAAAGGAACTGAGCAAACTGGATTGAAATTTCAGAAAAGGAAAGCAAAATCAGAGATTATCATTGGATATGTTGATACTGATTTTGCAGCAAACTTGGATTCTAGAAAGTCTATTACAGGGTATGTGTTTAATATGTATGGCACATCAGTGAGCTGGAAGGCAAGTCATCAGTCTGTAGTGGCATTATCAACTACAGAAGCTGAGTTTATTGCCTTGACAGAAACAATTAAAGAATGAGTATGACTTGTTGGTTTGCTGAAAGAATTGGGGGAATATCAGGATACTGTAGTGATGTATTGTGACAATCAAAGTGCAATACACTTAGCTAAGCATCAGGGATATCATGAAAGGACCAAACACATTGATGTTAAGCTATACTTTGTAAGAGATATGGTGGAAAGTGGATTTGTTGAAGTAAGGAAGATTGATACAGCTGTGAATCCAGCTGATGGTCTTACTAAAGCATTGCCAGCAGCAAAATTTGAGTTGTGCAAGACTTTAGCTGGTATGTATGAAGACATAAAGATTGTTGCTCCTTAAAAGCAGCAAAATGAGGAGAGGGAATCAAGATGTGTATGCATACATCTAAGGTGGAGATTGATGACAATAGATGCATGCATGAGGGAGTTTAACACATGGAGTATGTTCATTGGAGGCTTGGCTATGATCATCACGTGTTGCATGTGTGCTGGAAGCAAGAAGGAACAGTTGAAACAATTAACAACTCAACTGTTGAAAACTACCATTTTGGTGCAGTGGTGAGTAGCCGACTTTGGAGCGGTTTTTGGGTAGTTTGTCTAGCTACTTGTGACCGGCTAGATGGCTGCATCTCAACTACTAAGTGAAGGCTATCTAGTGGAGGTTTAATCGGATAAATAGGTTGAGGGGTTAGTTAGATATAAGGGCTCAAAATTGCTTGATCACATAAGTTTTTCACATTCTAGAGTTGACAGTTTTGACCTGCGTTTTCAGTTCTTGTTGCATCAGATTGAGATCAATCTGTTCTTGGTTGTAAGCATTGAGTGATAATAATGTTTCTTCTCCCCAAAGTGAATTTAGGTTATTCATAACCGAACCACTATACATCTTTGTGCAAGTTTTCTTTTCATTTTAGTTTTATCATTTTATGTGTGAGTGTGTTGTCACGTCAGAAAGCAATGGTATTTGTTGTGTAATTGCATTTGATAGGTACCACTTAGATTAATTTAATACAAAACTACACCCTAAATTAGTGATCAGATTATAAGACTTCATTAACCCGACTTTTAGTACCAAATAATTTCATGATTATGTTATATGTTGATGTAGACATCGAAAAGACTAGTTATAACAATTTCCACTAATCATGGCAGCTTGATGAGGTCACTTTACTTTAAATAGTAACATTGTTACAAGATTATAGCAAACTCGACAATATTAAACCATTAAAAATGACAGTGATGTGAAACGTTATTTTCAGAGTTACCGCCCCATAGTTCATAACATTAATCAAATAGTTAATATGGTCATTAATTTATCATTTCCACTTGATAAAAATCTTACTACTCTAGCTAGCTAGTTAAGTTAATTGCTCTACTACCCTCACTCATATCATTTCTAAACGAGCCATCAATTCATGACTTATTACATATGGGCTGAAGAAAAATTCTCCATTGACTCTAAAGATAATCGAGTCGAGCTCGAATCACCACGAGCCGACATGACCCTACTCGTTTACACCCCTTGGTAACGAATGATATGGTTAACGTAAGTTGATCATAAACAAGATCTCCAATTATTGTAATAATATGTAGTAATTTTATATAAAATGATGAAAGCAGCAGAACATTTACAAGGTTGATAAGAAGTGAATATGAGAGAGGGAGAGAAGAAACATGAATATCTCTCCCTTGTAATGAAATGATTATAACATGAGATCAAACAAAGCTAAGCTGTAACAGGAGTCTCCACTGCAACCCCTGGTGTGTAGTTAACTTTAGCAAGTTTCTCTGCTTCCCAAATCTCTGGTATGGCTTCATGGAGATTGTGAATGCTTTCGACTGCATAATCCGCGCCTTTCACTCTCTGAGATTTACCAACCTATATAAACAACACAATCAAGAATGAGTTTTGAGTTCTTCAGGGTAGCTGAACTTGATTCATCAATTAGTTTTTCGAAGAATTACCAGTACTGTATCGAGTCCTACTCGTTTTCCAGACTGAATATTTCGGACACTGTCTTCAAAGAATAACTGCATGGATAGACAATGATTCCTGTAAGTATTGAGCATTGAGGTGGCTAATACTACAAAGTGCAGTTAAGTGGTGAGCTTACTGTTCTATGAGGATCAATGTTGGCGATTTTAAGAGCACGTTCGATGGCAGATTCTGATGGTTTGCAGACGATTGGAGTCTTTGGCAGGCCTGATGATGTAGCATCGGGCTGAGAAAAATGACCAATAATGTCGAAAATTTCAGGGCTTCCATTCGAAGCACAAGAGGATAGTGTTGATCCTACGAACTCAGCATCGTCTTCGTCATCAGAAGCAGTGCTCTTGTGGGTAGGATTAAGTGTCTCGAAACAGATGATACCTTCGAAACAGTCTTCCAAACCAAGCCTATTCAGAGCTTTAATAGCGTGTACCTTATCAGCATTTGTGAAGATCTGTTGTACATTTTAAGATAATCTGTAAGAATTTAATATGTTTCAGCTAAAATGCATGAGGAGAACTGATGCAACAACAGACTTACGACTTTCCGAATGGGCAAGCTTAGCAAATGGCTCCTCAATATAGGGTCTGGTTTTAGGTTGTCATAAGGCAATCTACCATGAACAAAGCTGCAACATTGCAAGATGTTTATGTCAGCAAATTTAGCCATATAAGTAAGCCAATTCTAACCAATTAATAAAGTGAACATTTTCAACATACCTATGATACTCATCGTAATCAAAATCATAGCCAATTGCCTGCACACGGATAACATCTCATGATCAATAATCTTTAAATAAAAAACGAGCTAAAAATCAACAATCAAAAGGGAGCCGAGCAGAAGGGCTCACCCTAAGACCAGCCATTGTAGTTCCATAGTTTTTATACAGTAGATTACACAAGTCTGGGATTTTGCTCTCTTCTATACCCAACTTTTCAACCATATAATCTGAATGAAACCAAATACATCATTGAATCATTAGCCAACCGAAAACTTTACAACATTAACAATAATGTTTAAGAACAGGAGACAAGCATACCCTGGATGTTCTTAAGAACTGATGCAGCTAGACCAGAACTTAGAGGGTAAAGGGTGTCATCAAGATCTGTAAAAACACATGCTTTGGTAAGATTGTTCTCAAAATTGACTTGCAAAAGAATATGCTATTAAGATACACAATCATACCAAATAAAAGGCATTCATATTTGGGAGTTTGAACCTGACTATACCGGTCCTCGAATTCCATTTCAATCTACAACAAGAAGAGTAGAAAACTGAAATACGTTAGCGTTACGAGTAAGGATTACGAAACTCGACTACAACTGCTATGAATCACTCATTGATCATGAGATTTCGTCCAAATCTTGAGTTAGCAAGTTTGGACCTTTTCAATAAGCTCAACATCAATTTTCTAAGATGTAACAATGAACTACTATAACAGATGATTAAGATAGATATTTAACACAAATCATAGCCACTTCAATCATTTCATTAATTAAAAGTCAAGTGTGAAAATGGAAAGATGATCTTTTTAAAATTAAAAACAAAAAAATCCCCTGCAAACAAACGAGTTAAACACAAATGTCCCATAAACAAATAAACCATATTTACAACTTTCAAGAACATTCGCCCAAAAGCTAAACAAGAAACATAAAAAAACCCAAAAATATTTAACAAAAACTAAAAATAAAAATTAAAAAATCACAATTTATAACTCAAAATCTCAATGAGTTAACGAAAGCCACAATCCCATGTTCGAACTCGAATCAGATACTCACATTAGCCTTAAAAATCTATAATCTTGACATATATTACATTAATCACAACAATATATACCCATTAATCGTTAAAACTACAAGATACGTTTAATATGGGTTTTACATTAATAAATGCATGGGAAAAAAAAAGAAAAAGAAAATGGCAGAGTTTCATTAAAGGAAATTACCAGAGTATCAATGGAGGATAAACGGAGAGGGGAATAAACAAAAATGCTACAAAGAGCAGAATTTCAGAGATGCGAATTGCGATCCTCTCTTACAATAAAGAGATTGTCGAAATGGAAGGAGAGGGGGAAGACAAACTGTGGCGTACGCTGTCTTAAATAGACGAGCCGTTGAGCTTTTTTTTTCCCTAAAATAAATTAATTGGAAAATAGTAGTATGAAATTTAATCACTTTGTATTTTTTAATTATAGAATTAATTAAGGATATTCTAGAAGTTTAAATTAGTATAAATTCTTTTTTCCTATTTGGATGCTATTAAACCTGATTTTTTTTAAAATAAAGATTATTAATGTTATTTTAAGATGTTTATTCAGATAAAAATATTGTTGCATGTAATAATTCGTAAAGACACATTCTCTTATGATACAATATATATATGAGACGGTTTGTGAGATGTGTTAAAATATGTCTATTATATAGATAAAAGTATGTTTAATAATTGTTAAAGTATGTTTTTTAAAGTATAATAAATGATGAATTAAAGTATAATTTTGAAGTGTTATAATATGATTTATTATTAGCATATATACTTTAACTGTAAATAAGCATACTTTAGTATGAATTGACCGGTCTCACAACGGTTTAAAAAAAAATCGTCTCACAAGAGAGTTTTTCATTCGTAAATCTATAAATATATAAAAGCAAACCTGAATTTCCACTTTTGTTTTCAATTTATTTTCAATTTTAATTTTTTTTTTAGAAATAATTCAATTTTAATCTTAACCGTCCAATTCAATTTTAATCTTAACCATTCAGTTATTTCTTTTAATAGATTATTATACTAATGGATTTTATTATGTTTTTTTAAAAAAATTTCCATCAATTTATTTAACTATTATGAATTTGGTAAATATGAGAAATATTTTTGGCATATTTGACTAATTTTTAATTAATATATACTTAATTTATGTAATTATTTTCCAATAATTTATTTAACTATTTTTTTACTATCTTTTATTAAAAAAAATTGGTGCCACCAACTAATTAAAAAATTTTGAAATACTATTTTGTAATTAAAATTTTTTGAGCAAAACTATTGAACCCGACTATATATACCTATGGTAAATTAGCTAGACGACGAAGAATTCTTAGTGCGCAGGTTAAATCCACATCTTCATTGCTCTGCTCAATTTAACCCCAATTACCCCTAAATCGAAAACCCTACCATAACACGCAATAGTAATTTCAATTTCTTCGAGGAGTTTCAGATGCAATTGGCGCTGGCGATTAGCGTTTCGGATCCCGATCAAAATTGCGTTGACCCAATAATTGCTCAAATCGACGCCGCTAAGCGTATTAGCCTCGGCTGCACGCCTTCTCAAAACCTCGCCGAATTCATATCGCTCCGATATTGGGTTAGACATTTTCTCCAATTTTTATTTTTCTTTAGACTTTTTCTTAGGGTTCAGATTTATTTCATCTATTGGTTAATTGGAGTTCCATGGACACGATTTGATTTTAAAATTTTGATTATGGGGGAAGGGGAATTCCTGGTGTTTTTTTTATGAATGGTTGTTTTGGATTGTAGCTTCATTTATGGCAATGATGTTGAGACAGCTAATTGTATTCTCTATTACCTGATGCGCCTGATGCGGCAAGGTACGACAATTGTACAAACGAAATATTGCAGCTGTTCTTGAGTTAATGGGCAGTGAGGTGGTATTGGAGGAGTTCCAAGAAGTCTCTCAATCGCTGTTGGTCAGTATATGCAATAGTTAAAATTAACATGTTCGAGATTCAGGTACCTTCTGACAATGTTAGTGTCTACGTTGTTATTGATTTCTATATAAATTAGAGATGAATTATTTGGCTCATAAATTAGTTAATACAGGCAAAAGCAGAGTTGTGTAAAAATTTTCGCCCACAATGACTATGGTGAGATCAAGATTATTATGCCTACACTTTATATTGGTTGTGGTGTACATGTTTATTTTGGTCGGTGTACATTATTACAAATTCTTTCTTCAACGCAATTCATCAATGGCAGATAAAAGAAAGAAGCAACCGTTAAGCCTGAATGAGCTGCATAACCAATTTCCTCAATCCGCTTCTGAGTTTAAGAATAAGACCAACTCAGGTAATTCAAATATCCACATGAACAACTATTGGAATCTTAGATTTGTTGATTGTCGGTGTACATTATTACGAATTCTTTCTTCAACGCAATTCATCGATGGCAGATAAAAGAAGGAAGCAACCGTTGAACCTGAATGAGCTGCATAAATGATTTCTTCAATCCGCTTCTGAGTCTAAGAATAAGACCAACTCAGGTAATTCAAATATCCACATGAACAACTATTGGAATCTTAGATTTGTTGATTGTTTGTTTATATTATATATATATTTTTATCATTATAATTATTAATATTCTATTTTGTGTTCGATTTCTGAAGTTTTATTAAAGGATAATTTCACATTTTAAGCGGCTGGAAATGCATCAAATAGTGTGGTTAAGAATTATTTCCGTTAAAGCGAGTTGTGCGAGCAGATGAGCAACACAGCTTCCGACCAGCTTTGACATAAATATCCTCCTCCTACTGTTAATTGTCGTTTATATTGTGATTATCTTTAATATGAGTCTTTAAAGGTGTATATATAATTGTAGCGCAGTCGTTGATTAGTAAATTTACAATAACTCTCTAATAATCAATGTAGGATTTGATTTTGGTTTTTGATCCCCAAATTGTAGGCATACAACAATCAGGTTGCACAACTACATGCTGGAAAAAGTAGCAATAACAAGCTTTTGATTGCAAAGTTCAAGTCCGAAGATTCATTGGATGGATGGGAAATGTGTCGGAAGGACTTATTTTCAGGATGTTGTTGCTGCTAAGTATGATGGAGCAATGGACGCTAACTTTGAGTTCACTGAGAATGGTGTAGCAGTTTTCTTGGTATGATTATTGCAGATATAACGCACCAAGACTAAAACTAAATATTATTATACTTATTAATGCGTCAATTTTTCTTATTAAAACAGTTATATATATATATATATATATATATATATATAAAGAGAATATATTAACAAAGTTAAATAAAACAATTTTGTATATAATTAAAGTTATCACTAAAATAATTTTAAAAGAAGTCACAAATTCTAATTTATTATACTCCACACAATATTCATTTATTAAGTTCGTTCATTGTTTTTTCTATATCTTTTGAATAATACTAATTTTCTTTATCTTTTGAATAATACTAATTTTTTATACTTATTTATAATACAGATTTAATAGTTTTGCAATTAATCAAAATCCAAACCCCACACTAATTAAATTTTACCGTTTTGTAATTTATCAAGAGTTTTTTTTCCTCTTTTAAAAGAATTTTACAATATGCAGCCTTTGGTATAAATTTTAATTTTATTACCGGAGTTTTGCATATCCTGTAAGTTTCAAAATTGCAAAATAACCAAAGCTGAAAGAATGACAAGTTCTAGATATATGATTACCGTTTATATATGAGATTTTATATAATTAATTAAAAATAAATATATATTTTAATTTATATATTATGAGATATTTTATATAATTAATTAATATTTATAAATTTTATTTAATCATATTTTTTAATTTTAGTAAATTTTATTAACATTTGGATTTATTAGATATCCAGGCTGAATACAATCCGTTTAAAATAATAAAAAATATTCACTTCAAAATATAATTTCGATTATTTAGGTCTTAAAAGATTACACTATGAAATTACACTATGTTCACATGAGACGAAGGTTCACATGAGATTACACTATGTTCGCTTACACTAAGCTTTTTCTTCCAATCCCAAAACAGGGAAGAAGAACATGGAATGTGTATTTGCTGATCAAGAGGTAAAAAATCAAAATAAATTAGATGATTACAATTTCAACAAATTTTTATTATTTATATGTAAGCATCTTTTTTAATAATGTTGTAGGGAAATCTTATTCATTCTTTGATATGGGCTTACCATGTCAACAAATATCTTCCCATGATATCAGAAGGAATAGTTTATACTATAAAAAATGCGTGTGTTGAGGCCAATAAGTATAAAAGTCAAACGACAAATCAACCATTCAAAATTACATTAGTATACGACACATCCATATCAAAAGTTGTTGATCCATTGTTCCCCAGGAATATGTATGCATTCATACAGGACCTCATTCAACAACATGATATCAATGAGAACGTTCTAATAGGTAATGTATTGTTATTATTATTATCTATAACTACAAATTCAGTGTTAACGAAATAGGTCATGTGTTTGAATTACATTCTTTATTATATTTTATATATGTGTTGTGTGTTATAATTATTTAATGTATGTATATCAATATATTTCTTAATTTTTAAATTTTCCAGATTGTGACTTTTATCTTGTTAGCACTGCAGATAAGTATTTATGATAGTTAATATTCACATGTTTTATAATCAAATTAAAGTTTAAGGAATATGATAATTACTTGAAATCCTCTAAGTTGAACTCCATCATCTTTGTTGGTACGTTTTGAACCAAGTGCAGATTTGAGCCAAGTGCTCTTGCAACCAGTTCAAGAAAAATAAAATTCATATCTACACTCTCTGGTTTTGAGGATGACCTTCAATCTGGTGTAAACAATGTTACAACTACAAAAGACCTGCAAAATAATCCAGCGGTATGTAATATATGGAATTATCATTTACAAGTAATTATATGATTTTACTTTAAAATATTCTTTTTTTTTTAATCAAGAATATTTATTTGATGTCATTTGACCAAATAGATTGGAAATTATTGGTTATACGGGAAGATAATGGATATTGATATGTCAGAGGTTGGTGGTATATATCCTGCAAGAAATGCATTAAAGGATTGGCTAAACGAGATGATCGTTTCTATTGTTTCTCATGTCATCAAAGTTATGTTTTGGGCGTCCTACCCAAAGAGTCACATTTTCTGTTTTACACATATGAGATTCACACACACCTACTAATACAATTAAAATATAGGATCTACACTCCCACTAATACAACTACCCACTACACATTAAATAATAATACTTCTTAATGCACGTGCAAAAAAGCAAAAACTACCCTTTACACGGGACAAATGGAGTATACTTTGGAAATCAAATTATATTATACCATTAATTAATGAATTAAAAGATGAATAATTAAAAGTTAATCGAAGCTCAAACAAAACACGCTTAAATGTGATTGAAGTTACCCAAAACTAAAAAACATAAAAATGTTGACCTGTCAGAATCAAAACAACGGATTTTTAGCTAAGTTAGGTTTGCAAGAATAGCTTTGAACTTTCCAGCTATAAAGTATCTAAATAAACTTGTAACAATTTATACCTCAACTCACTCATAACTATTTCAAATACATTGAATCAATCCAACATATCTGCAATTATAAATTAATGTCCTTTAAATTACTAAGAATATGAATTGTAAATGTGTTGTAATTGTTATATAATTGATTTAATGATTATATATATCTAATTCAATGAGAATTGGAAAATTTTCATGGAATTCTACTAAAAGAATACACTAATTAAATAAATAAATCGTGTAATAATTAGTAATTAACCATTCATCACATAAGCTTGTTCTGAATAAAGCCTACACTTAGCATGATTAATTGTTCAAATTAGGACTACATACTTGGTCAAATTGAGGAAAAAATAGTCAACCAAAATCATGAATTTATAGACCATAATTATTTGGTTCAACTCTTAAAAGAAAATATTTATTTAATTTTTTTTTTGTTATTCATCTTAATTGATTTTAGGTTTAAACTACTACTTCCGTAGGAAAAAAATAGAACTTAGAAATAAATATATAAAAACATAAAAACAATGTGATATTCATGATCATCTATTTATGTTATTATTACAAAGTGACCATTTTAAAGTCATATCATAACCTATATAATTTTTTATTATTATTTAAAAAAAGACAAAATAACACCAACTAATCACAAACGACTTAAAAAACAAACAATTAATTCCACAATGATGGATTAATTTAAAACTTCACAAATTACGAATTTGAATAAACTTTCTTACGATTGCCAATAATCTATTCAATTCGGAACTTTCTCAATAAATTCAAGAGATTTGTTATAAAGACACAAAAAACTAACTACTTTACAATTATAGATAGATGAGTACTAGTTGTACGTCAATTTTTAAAATAAAAAATTATAAGAAAATTGAAAATACTTAACAAATCATATACGTCAAAGGGGTTTTGATTGAACAAATTTCTTACAAGGGCAGTTGAGTGTGAAAACACAAGCAAATTTTTGTACAGACTCCTTTAATTAATTAATGTTAATGTCAATCTGAAAATGACCAATCTTGCAACACAACTTAAATATTTAGTATATTTTAATCATTGAGAACAATAATTGGATCCATAGGCTTTAATTAAGTTGAAGAAAGTACAAAAAGAGTATCCAAAAAATTCTTTAAAGGGAAAAAGAGAAGACCATAGTTTGGTCTTTATTCACTACTAATAGAAATATATTTGCATTTAATTACACAAGAAAAGATACTATAGTTACGTTTGGAAGATCACTAAGGCGGCCCTGTTTGGTTCAATTTTGAGAATCGTTTCTTTTTTTTTTAAATTAGCATATGCAGAAAAATTAAAAAACATTTTCACTATTTTAAAATTTTGAAGATATTGTTGCCTAAATTAATAAAATTAATTATATTTATATGACAAAAACTTGTAAGTGATTGTGTTACAGAATTTGTTTTGTAAAATGGATAAAAAATTACGAAGAAACATTTTGATTAAAAAATGATGTTAATTTGATCTTACTCAATTATAAAGCTACTTCCCTATTATATGGTTATCGAATGTAACCAATCTATTTGAAATGAATTAACGTGATAAATAAATGTTACTTATCTGTCATCAATTTAATTAAATAAACACATACCTTCATTCATTAAATTAAATATATGAAAAATGACTTATTTTTCTTCAATTTTATAATCTCCCTTCGATCCAAAGTCTCATCATTTCAGATCTCTTATTGATATAATATATATATACCCATGCACGTCACAAGTTATTTTATGATTTTCATCACTATCCAAATTTGGTATGATTAATATTTTCTCCATTTTAGTTCGCGTTCGAACAATGGAATAATTAAAAATTAAAAAATAAATAGAGAGATTTGAAAAAACCATTCATTTGGCAGATTATAATTCATAAGTACTCTCTCGTACGTTGAATTCTTTGATAGCACCAATTTGGCAAATTATATATACTCTTTTCATTTTTGAACAAAGAAAAATAAAAAACGTGTAAATATTTTGGGACGTTTTTAATTTTTAAATAAACTTCGCACGAACATATATGAAGAAAATGAATTATATTATCACGTCTAATTGTGCACACTAATTCCCAATTGACCAAATACTACAACTCAAATTATTATGAATCCAGAATAATTCCATGGAATATAATGCAAATAAATACAAACACAGCTAATAATTTCTGAAATATTCAGTACAAAATCTTACAACTTTTCAATTATTTGCACCTCTTGGCTGGCCCTGATTGTGACAGAAATATTTTAACAACTTATTATAAAAATGGGAATTAATTAATAATCATATTAATTTATAATGTACCCTCCAGTTGGTGAGGTCGTTGTACATGAAAGCTACAGCAACGGAGATCCTAAGTATTGTTTTCATTAATTACGTACAGCTACAACATGGGAAAATTAATTAAAACAATGCCACCTAATTAAGTTATGTTGTTTAAGACTAAACTTTTAGGTTTAGTCGTAATTAGATCTTAATAACACTAATCATTGTATGGTTTTGGAAAATTGAGACAAGGACTAAGTCACAATTAACTTGTCGTACAAATTAATAAAAATTTACATTATTTTGTATAGAGTGCGAGTACAATAATTAATTAGCTTAAATTTTCATAAAAATATAAAAATAATTAATACAGATTATAGAGAATGTAATTAAAGCTAGATCATTAATTAATTAATTAAAAGGTTTTTAATTTTTAATCAATTCTACCTCATATGATATGTTTAGTATATTATGCAAATTATTATAAGATGACGTGATTCAATTCAATAACGACTTGTCAAATCAATCCATTTTATAATTAGTAATTAATAAAATGGGTTAGATTGTTTTTTATTGGTCGGGCTGTCTGCATTCTCTAAAGCGGGCCTTTGCACCAACTTTGTATTTTCCTCAAGTCTAGTCTGTCTAGGGGCACAATTGGGAATTTCTTTCATTATTGAGACACCCGATGACAAAAATATTAATTGTGTGAAATTTGCGAAATTAATAATTTACGGGTAATTTTAGAAGGCATGACAAAGTTTTTTGGTGTATCAAGGCAGACAAAGTTTTTTTTTTTAAATGGATCGATAGTTGGTAAGGGTATAATTGTTATATAAGTAAAGTATGTTAATTCGTAGTTAAAGTATGTTTTTGTAAAGTATGATAAATAATGAATTAAAATACTCTATGTTTTTAAAGTGTAATAATATAATTCACTACAAATACTCTCTCTGTCTCACGGTAAAGTTTACGTTTTCATTTTTTGTTGTCCCAAGTTTTAGTTTACATTTTTTTTGGTCAAGTTGGCCCACACAAAATAATTAATTATTTCATATAGGGTCCACACACAACACTAATACAACTACGCACTTCACATTAAATATTATTTCTCTCACCTCACTATAGATTAAAATATTATCTCTTAATTTTCGTGAAAAAACAACGAACATTAACACGAGATAAAGGGAGTATACTTTAACTTAACAACTAGCATATGTTAACAATGAGTGGATCCATTCCATAATCCATCTCATATAAACTTGTTTCATATTCCGAAAGATATACTCCATAGAATAAAAGGTCAAGGCGTAATGAATAGTTATGCAATTTATTTTTTATTTTATTTGATAATAAGAATTAAATAAAAAAATAAAAAAATGGTTTAGATCACTCTGAGTGCACAAGTACTTAATGTATAGACTCATAATTTACAAATTGTTTGAAAATTACTATTTTATTTTTTATTTTATTAATTGAATTTTTTTTAAATATCTTGTGTTGTAAAATCATTCTAATGTTTTTTTATCCTTTATTGATAACTACTAGTATTAATTTTGCCAAAAAAATAAAAATAAAATTAAATGATTAAAGCAGATAAAACAAAAACATTATTTTTTCAAGAACACATAAGACTCTAAGTTACATTATTAATTTTGTAATTTTATGTGTATCATGAATGAATTAATTAACTTTATGTAAATTAATATATCAGACAATTGCATTTTGATATCATCAATATATTTTAATTTTCGTATAATAAATTCATAAATATTTCTAATACATGCATGATGCGTATTGATTTGATAGCACTTAAGATTTATGATCCAATTAATTTGATAAATACAAAAGGAAACCATGTAATTATACGATTGAAGAAATGTTAGATTATTTCATATCATGACATTGAAGATTAATTAATTAATAAGTATTGTGGATTTGGGATCTTTTGACATAATTGATAGATTATGAGTGGCATATAAAAATTTGAATATGCAAATTTGGAAGGTTATTAGGGCATCTCATGGTTGGGTACAAATATGAAGTCGCAAAGATTTGTACCCAACTTCAAGTACAATACCATTGTAAAAATGAGGTAAAGGTACAAAATTTGATTTTGGGTACAAATATTTGTACGAAAAAAGGCAATGTGAAAATGTGGGGTCACATGCATTTTAATATTTTTTTAATAATTTTTATTTTATATTTAATTATAAAATGAATCTATCATCAATTTAATATATACATTTATTAGGAATTTAATCGTTATTATAACTTTACGAATCATCTATAAATAATGGAGTATATGCATACATCAGTTTAAAATTTTTCAAATACTGTTAATATAATCTTACGAATATATACTTATAAAAATATTTTATTCAAATAAAAGTATTTAAAATTTAATTTTACTTTTATTATTTAATTTAAATTTAATTTATAAGATAAATTTTGATTTTAATTTAAATTAATTAAATTAAAATAATAAACAAGTTAATATTTATTTTTAAACAAAAAATTATATTAAAAAATAATAAATTGATAATGTGAATAAAATATGTTTGATGGTGGGACCTCAAATAGTAACATTGTATCTAAGATGATCGGGGAGGTATAGGTATAAAGGTAAAAAATTTTAAATTTTGATGTGGAATGACATGATAATGAGAATGATATAACAAAAATTTGTACTGGGTACACCACTGGAGATGCCAATAATGCAACTCCACAGTCCATATGCAACTCCGCAGTCCATAAATAATTACATGTAAAATTGTTTGTTTCAACATTTTGTGAATAATTTAGATGATGTCACAACAATTATTGCTACCAAAATAACTTGATTTGTAATTAGCTTATCCAATAACCCACATGTCGCATGTAGGTTTATGATTATCAAGAAAATTTTATTATTATTTATTTATTTCATAAACATATTCAGCTAAGATCAGTTTTCAAGAAATTGTTTGTTAATGGTACAGGTAACTCACTTTGGGAAAAATAAAAAATAAAAAATTAGTTATTTATTTATTTTCGATGTTGATGAAAGGGGAAGCCTCCCACAAAAATTGTTTGGTACAAATTCATATCTTATTAAAATTTATTTATATAAAATCTGGCAAACACGCGCAAACATCTGCATAAGATAGAATAGATTATTATTATTTTATTCTGTGATTTACAAAAATTAATCATTTTAAGAATTTATTACTATTTTCTTAAAATATTTTGTCAATTATTTTAACTAAAATTGAATTAATCAGATGTAATTACTCTTTCACTCTTTGTGATTTAAAGCACTCTTTATTAAATAAAAATAAAAACTTATTACATTATCTAATTAAAAGTTTTATTGTCACCGCATTTAAATTAAATGAGTCATTATAATTTATAGTCTTATAGCTCGTACAAATTGTAAAATAATCGCATCGTTTAAAAGTTCAAATTAGTAGAGTGATATATCAATAATACTTAATCAGTTCATTCTATTACAATTTAATTAGTTTCGTCTTCAAACATTGCATGTAGAAACCAAGATTCTACCGACTTATATAAGTTTTTAGATTGCGTATGTTAGGAATGTATTGGACATTATTAACTCATGCAATAATATTTTGTGTATGTATATTTATTTTAACTTTTCTTTTTTTCTTAAATTAGGAGTATATATAACATTATATTTTGTAGAAATTGTTGGATGAATATTGTAACTCTAATATATTGATGACAAAGTGTGATAATTGTAAGTGAATTATGGTTGGTGAAAATAAACAAAGATTTGCATGCCACCATGTAGATAAGTTTTGTGTGTCTTTCCTAGTTGGAAACCATATGAAATGTGTGTCTGTTTCCATTTTTATTGGATTCCCTTTTCTCTCTACTTAAAAAATAATAACAACAAACACTTTGTTTATTGTGACCCTCAGAGTCGCATTTCTCTAACTATTATTAGCCAGTAATCGCTACTCGCTACGTCATTGTCCCACCACACAAATTAAATGAGCTAAAAGCGTGTCCACTGTTACTCTCCAATTGATTTTTTTTCTTTTTTATTTTTCCTTCTTTTTTACCCTCTTTTTTCGTTTTTTCAAATTAAATTTAAGCATATTACTTGGCTATTATTGGAACATCTGGCGAGACAAAATTTATTCTTTTTAGAGTCAACTAGCCCCTTTTTCGGAAAAAAAAAAAACATAATATTTTACTCACGTAATATAAAATAATTAATTAGAATATTTTAAAGTACTTCGGAATAAAATAAAATGTTAGATTCCACTGGCGATACAACTTTTCTCTAATTATATACTAATAAAATTTCTCGTAAACCACTGAATGGGGAAAAGTATATGGGGTGATTCTCAGTATGTATGATGTATATATATTGATCTAGATACAGTTTATAAGTTATACTCCCTCTGTCCCAACATAGTTTTCACACATTTTTTGTAAATTACAAAGGATATGTGAAAGTTCTGCTGGGACGGAGGGAGTATTAAATATTCTTATGGAAAAAGAAATTTCAATAACTTACAAAATAATCTACAAATTATGCATTGGAGACTTTTATACATCTTATTTCTTTTTTGGCTAAGGTTCAATAATTTATAAAATAATCAACAAACGAATGATAATTTAAGGCCATAAATTATTTTATTCCATAAAGAATTATTCATCATACATCATACTAATCAAATAACAATCTAATCAAAGGCTATAAATTATTTTATTCCATATAGAATTATTCATCATACATCATACTAATCAAATAACAATCTAATCAAATTAAGTATCCAAAAGAAAAAAAGAGAGTCCCATGTACACGTGAGATGCATTCCCACGACCTATTATTAATGAAGAATATTGTTATATGATAAAGTTTCTTGTGAAATACTACTTATGGAAGACCGTTTGTGAGACATGTTAAAGTATGTCTATTATATAGATAAAATATGTTTAATGGTTATTAAAGTATATTTTGTGAAGTATGATAGATGATGAATTAAAGTATGATTTTAAAATGTTATAATATGATTCATTATTGAAATACTTTAACTACAAATAAGCATATTTTACCTATATAATAAACATACTTTAATAATAGGTCAACCCGTCTCACAAAAAACTCGTCTCACAAGAGAGTCTCTCTAGTATATTGTTTCATTTAATTAAAAAAATATTTGCATTAATCATATCATTATCTATATTATAGACCCGTAACTAAATTAAGGGTTCTTTCCGTAACAATACTAGAAACTCTTATTATTAAAGAAAAATGTTAAGTATTCTTTTTGTTAATGGGTTACCGTTGTTTGTATATATTCAAATCAATTTAAAGAACATAAAATACAATAAAATTCTAAAATTTATAAATGGAGTATTAAATTTGAAGAGTAGTAAATCCTAATTAATAAATTAAACACTATAAAATTTCCCTTAATTGAGTTAGTAATATGAATTTTTAAACATAAATAAAAATCATAAGAGCAGCTTTATTTACAGTTACAAGCTTAGCCACATATTTTTGTAATAATCAAAATCTTATCTAATAAATACTTTTTCAACTCAATTATTATTTCAAATGCAAGTCAACCTCAAACACATAAATTCAGCCAATAGAAATTCAATTAATTAGTTTAAAATTTTGATTCAATCCGAATCACTTCTTCAAAAGCCACGTTTAGTTACAAAATCCTAAAATCACAAACACAAAAGTCAAGAATAACGTATACGCGAAGCAAGCATAATCCAACTTTCATGGTGAATAACTTAGGCACAATTATACATGATTAATATGCTTTTAAATTGACAAATTATTTTAAAATATAATATATAAAAGAAAAAGAAAGATGTCTTTATCTAAAAGATGATTGCTACATTACAGGAAAAATGCCCGAAAAGTTTAAACTCTGATCAGTCTATTGTCACAACCTTATCTGGCCACCTCGAACTCTTCAAAGCACATGCCACTAATTTTGCTCAACCTCTAACGTGGCGGGAGACATTGCCACGTCTGATGGGCCCACCTTTTGTGCTGATGTGGCTTGTGGTTGTCTAGGTTACTGGCAAATTGCCATTTTTAAACTTAAAACTTCATATTATTTTTTAATTTTCTTACATTTATCATTATTTTTTCTATTCTTTCAAGCTAGACCTAAACATATTACGTTTCAAAATTTTCACACTGATTCAATAAATGTAATAAAATGACTAATCTATCATTACTTGCGAAACAATAAGGATGATGTTACGTAGGAGCTACCTGTGATGATTCATTATCTCGGAGGGTATCTCCAACCTTCTGATCTTGTGCCAAGAACCCTTTTTTGAACCTATCATAGTTAGTGGGCTCGTCGGTTTTGAATGGACGCTCACCCAGGACACGGACCAAGTCATCGTGATGCAACACCTCTTTCTCGAGCAGTAGTTCAGCAATCTTAGCCACCTGCTCTTTGTGCTCCTCTATCACTTGGACTGTGCGGGTGTAAGCTTTCCCCACCCATTCTCTTACTTCGCTGTCGATTATTGCTGCTGTACGGCTTGCTCGTCTCAAAGCCGTCTTCTCGCTCAGGGAAAGAGAGGAGACCGACTTTGTCGCTTAAACCATATACTGCCACTTGGGCGTATGTCATCTTGGTCACTTTCTCTAGATCATTTTGGGCTCCTGTCGAGATCTTACCCAGCAAAACCTATGTGGTCATCATTACTCGACATGGAGTCTTTGTATAGGAATGAAGACAAAGATAGAAATGCAGATCCTTTATGCAATCTATGATTAATAATGAAGGGACCGAAATCCTATATAACAACATAAGTTGTACGTGATATCTCAAAGATATAGAATCAAGAAAATAAGCAAACCACTGATTGTTTCTCTGTTTTTAATTAGCATTAATCAACAAGCAAATGCTTCACATACCTCACAAGCAATAAAAAATTTTAAAATTCATTTCAATTTAATGAATTCATATATTTGAGACAGATAGCACCTTAAGAATTGCAATTTATAACATAGAGAACACAATGGAGTCACCTGCTCTGCTGCGCGGCCTCCTAGGGTCATGCAGGTCATATCAAAGAGCTGGTCTTTGGTAAGCAGAAAATTCTCATTAGGAACATACTGGGCAAAACCAAGGGCTGCAGTACCCCATGGGACAATTGAGACTTTAAGCAGAGGTTCAGATTCGAGAAACCAGCCAGCAACGGCATGGCCGGATTCATGGTAAGCAACAGTTTGGCGCTCTAATTTGATAATAACCTGAATAAAGCATTCCCAAAGTCTTGTTAGCAGATTATAGAACCATTTTTTGTACTGAGATCTTTTTATAGTACACGTAGTATTGATACCCGGTTGTTCTTCTCAAGACCTCCAATAACACGATCAATGGCAGCCTCAAAATGCTGTATTGTTATTAGCTTGCTCTCGCTTCTTGCAGCAATTAAAGCAGCTTCATTACAAATATTGACAATATCAGCCCCAGCAAATCCAGGTGTGAGAGCAGCAAGCCTCCGGGAGTAATATGATGGCTCTTGATCCAGTTTCAACTTGTTCAGATAAATACGGAATATCTGATCACGGCCATTTATGTCAGGCTTATCAATTGAGATTTGACGATCAAAGCGACCAGGCCTCAACAAGGCTTTGTCCAATATATCAGGTCGATTTGTCCCAGCAAGTACAACAACACCAGCTGTGGTTCCAAATCCATCCATCTCCACAAGCATTTGATTTAGAGTACTTTCACGCTCTTGGTTGCCCCCAATCCTCCCGCGACCTCTTGCTCGACCTATTGCATCTATCTCATCAATGAATATTATACTCGGTGCACACTGTCTTGCCTCTTGAAATAAGCTCCGAACCCTGGATGGACCAACTCCAACAAACACTTCCAAAAAATCTGAACCTGATATCGAGAGAAATGGTACTCCAGATTCTCCTGCAGTTGCTTTGGCAAGAAGTGTCTTCCCTGTCCCAGGAGGCCCAACTAGCAGAGCACCTTTTGGAATTTTTGCTCCCAGCTCAACGTACTTCTTGGGATTCTGTAGAAAGTGGACGAACTCCATAATTTCTTGTTTTGCCTCGTCACAGCCAGCCACATCTTTGAAGAAAACCTAGTCATCATCATTTAGACAGGTAATAAGATATACTTTTATCATTATACAGAATAGGATGCTGTAAGCAAGATCTAAATGAAAAATTAAATAGTGCTAACCTTATCCTTGGAATTTTTGTCCATCTTTGTGAATGGCGCTTTCCCAAAACTGAAAATTCCTGTGCCTCCCTTAACCCCAGGACCTCCAATTCTAGTTCTTCCTTTCATTTATAAGTAGTAGATGAGTAAAGATACAAGATTTAACACAATTTGACTGGAAATGCTGCTCTCAGATTTATAAATGACATGAACATAATTATGAGGGTCAATTCCTAATGCTTCCTGGGCTTCCCCCAGCTTCTCCTCAAATGATTCCACACTTACAATATTCATGGAATATTTTGTAAGCCGGTAGCACCTTGAAAAAGGTCAGTACTGGGTTCCCTATTAGCTAGTGAGCTTCTTACATATACTTTTGCAACTGATTTATTTGAAATAACAATGTGATCCACAAGACCAGGCTCCAGTAGCTTGTACTTGAATTCTTGGAAACTTATCTAGAATAAAATAACACAAAACAGAGATTCAATAAGCGCAACATGTACCAAACATGAATGCATAATATTAATTATTAGATCAGAAAATAAGGGGAATCATCTACGCCATTTTTACAATCAGAACAACAATGGCGAAGATAAAAGGGGCGTATGAAATATAAAAGGCAGCAAGAAGAATATCTCCTTAACTCACTACCATTTACTTATCTTGGATTTGAAATGAATCTTACTCTTTCTAAACTCTGAGTGCCAAACAACTGATCAAAGTTCATATGATGATCCAATATTTCTGGACAATTAAGTCTTAAAACTCCACATAATATCAGCAGCTAGAAATTCAACCATATATACCAATTATTACCTGTTAATGTGCACAACAATATTGATTGTTAAACATATAGCACATGAAGAAGGTTACAATGTCCAACAACAGGCATTTCAAAATGAGTGTGGATGGAAAATAGGGCAAGAGCACACACAAGTAAATTTCAATATGTGGCAACAGACTGAATCATTTCTTCAACACGTGGAGACACATTTCATGTCAATTCCTCTTTAGGCAGCACTTTAAGCACAGATATTATAGGAATGTAATAAGAAACCAAGGAAAGATGGAGACAGGGGTAGGTGGGTTTGCCAGGGTACAACTGCTGATTCTTCCAAATTAATAGGGGCAGCATAACCGAGCTCACCTGCTTTGGAAGTTCTTGAAACTCACCAAAAAGCAGATATAGCGTCATACAAAATAATAAAATGGGTGTGATATTGTATTCAACTAGCTTTGACAGTTCCTTGTCACTCAATTGTTTGCCTGCTGATGAGCCCATAAAGATTAGAAACCATGACTAGATTCATCATTGAATATAGCAAGGAGGTTAAAAAAAGCGATGAAACATGTAAATTAACAATGTTTCTACTTCACTTGCATAATCAGAAAAATAAAAAATAAAAATTGATCTGACAAGATCCAATGGCATCAGTGGATAAAGTTAAAACTAATTAGTAATAAACACTTTGACCTGGTATAAAAAATTCAGCAGAGGGTAATTAAGCATCAAATTACTACTTCAATACCAAATACACTTATTTAGATTGATCCTCGAGTACCTTTAGGCTTGGGTTTGGATTTCTGAAATTTCTCTTTAGGAATTTCAGTTTTCTTCTTTGGAACATAATTCTCGTATTCTACAAACACCAAATTGCAACAAACAGTCAGACAAAAAAGAGTTCCACGACCACATTAGTTAAAAACGAGAAAGACAAGCCACAAACAATAGGGTTACAATGGAAAATGCAAAACTTACTCCTTTTCTTAGTCGCTTGGCTGCAAAACAGCCTCCTCAGAGAAGGGTTTCTGAAAACTAAATTGCATTCCGTCAAAACAGTACTCTTTAGAACGTGTTTGCCACCACCAATCGACGAATAATAGCTCCGTAGAAACCCTAATCCACATTTTTCACTCGACGTAAACCCATTCCCCGATGAAAATTCCGACAGAATTGCAGAATGCCAGCCATGACTGCCGGAAAAGACACCCTGCAATCAGATCAAAACGGTTAAATACTACGAAACACCCCGAGAAGTCAAACGAGGAAGTTTAGCAAACATTTACACGTTCTAATTACCAATTAAAGTTACTTTATTGAGTTTAGCATTAGAAATTCGATAAACAGAACGCCCGATTCGAGAAAACATGGTTTGTTCGATGATCAGACGTCAATGTTACAAACTTTGAACACTCTGCAGCCCAGGGATGGAGGTGACACGTATCGTGTTCCACATTGATTAAAATTTAAAACACTTCCAAAATTGAAGTAGCGATAGTCTGATAATGTTCTGGTTTCCGTACGATACGGAAACAGGTGGATGAAGAGGAGACAACTGAATTGACCTCTTTAGCCTCACAATTTGGTGCACCCTTAGGGTTAATTTAGGTTTTTCACATATTGGGTTTCTGATTTCATTTTAGGTAACCCATGAATCGAGTATAACATAATCAGGTTGGGCTCAAACTTTCATATTGGGCCTAAGATTGAGCTTCTCATGTTTGTTTTCTAATCATTTTAAAAAAGAGATAATTTTAATTTTAACACAAAACCTCCGAGTTCAGAAGGCACCTTAGTTGAAATTCTCTCTCTATATATATTTTTCTCAATTATTAATTTTTTTATATACATTTTAATAGCATTTTTTTTAGAAATGAGTAATAAATAGATTGCTGAAATCAGCCAACAGTGATTGTTAATAGGGGGTGATAAAAAAAAATTAATCAACACATGAGTTTTAGTATAAGAAATAAGGTGATAAGCAGTATAATTCTTGTCTTATTTTTAAAAGATCTCCAATTGATATTGCTAAATGCTAATCAAGTAGATAAATAAATCAATAATTACACTCATATGACTATACATTAAGGAATATTATTGATTAAACAATATAGCTGTCTCACTAATTCTTACAACACACTATAATATATAGTTATATTATTATTATATATAAGTCTGAAACATTACTCTAGCTTATTACATTGCCACAATTAATTATACGTATAAATATAGTATAATATATAATTATATTATAACACCTACAACACTAATCTATCTATATATTTAATTTCAAATTAAGCCTAAATGAGAATAGGTAGGAGACCAATAAAGTGAATCAGAGGAAATTGGGGAAGAAGGATCTTGTGAAGCTGAAGAAGAATTGGAGGAAGAATCAATAAATGGCTTCCTAATCATCAATGGCACCATATCCTCAAGCAGGCCTTGTTGACTGATCAAATCTTGTTCGAGCTCATTAATTGGGCTAGGTAATGGGCCATAGTCAAGAACGTCAAGCCCAGTTGTCGTAGGGGCTACAATTTCATGGGCCTTGTAGGGGGCATCTGTAATTGGGCCTTTTTGCTTCTTGACTGGCGGGTCAGCCCGGTTCTGGTCCAGAAAGTAAAACGGGTAAGTGTAATGCAGGTGCAGCCCTTCGTAGGTGATGATAAGGGTATCTTGGTCATCCATGGACCTCTCCACCTGCTTCTTTGCACCGCATCTCGGATTTGTACACCTGTAATAACTTCTGTATGATAAAAAAAAAAAGAAGTTGCATGTAACACTGACTTGGGTTAGACCGTATCACGAGATAATTTCTATGAGACAGATTAGAAGTATAATTTTTATAATAAAAAGTAATTACGATGATGGAACTAGTATTTCATACATAATTTATAATATAAACAAAAATGAATAATATTTAATAAAAATAATAACCAAAGATCAAAATTATTTCTTTTAGGCATTTGTTTTTATAATTTCATCCTCTCTGATTTTAATTAATGGAGTATATAATACTAATATAATATAATGTAAAAAAAAAGTTTCTTGACTCCCTTAATAATATATAATGAGATAGGTATTTTGTTATATATGCATTGTGCATGTTTTATGGACTATAAAGTGGCTGAATTTTACACCAAAAACCATTGGAAATAAATATTAAATTGAAATATGATAAAAAAATAAAACAAATGAAGAATATTGTGTGAATTAATTAGTCCAAGAATTATATATATACCTGGGATTAGGGCTATTCTTGATGGATTTTTGTCCATATTTCCTCCACTTATAGCCATCATCAGCCATCACATTGCCACAATTCTTGATTCTCAAAGTATACTTATTAATATCATGATTAACCTTGTTCAGATAACCTCTTTCCATCATCCAAATTCTGCATTAATTCAAAATTTCAAATAACCAGAACATAAAAATCAACATATAAAATTAGTTAACTAATTAATTACCTTTCAGAATCTTGATGAGAACCATGGATTTCATAGTTGGTGTATGATAAAGCAGTGTCAAATTCTTCAATTGTGGGACCAGAATAAGGTGGTGAGAGAATTATCTGGGAATTATCAGGAACAGTGGGATTAGAATCATGAGGCTGCATGAATAGCAGTTCTTTCATTAGTTCATCTTCAGTTATTCCAGATGTCATCTGCATCAGTTCCTCCATTATTGCTGACTTTAAGGTGGTCTGAAGAGGTGTGTTGTGTGTGTATAATATATAGGGTTTATAGGCTTGTAATTAAGATAATGAGAAGCTGATAGTGATCAAAATATTAGGTTAGAGAGTGGAGCAGATGAAGAAGAAAGAAAGGTTTGATGTTTTTTTGTGTTTCTGAATTCGAATTATAGAATCCGCTTTAGTTGGTGGTTGCTAAGCATAATGAATAATCTTTGAGATAAGGTATGATCATATATATACATACACATATCATATATTATAATATGTGTGCATGAATGTACTTCCCCCTCTCTCTCCTTTTTTTTTCTGTTTTTTTTTTTAAATTTAATTATTAATTACAAGGTGGAAATTTCTGAATTACTAGGTTGACTTCCGAAAATTCCACTTCTGTCAAATGTCAAACCATTCACGTACATGTAGTTATTATTTCTGAAAGAATAAGACCCTATAGTTAATCCTGTAAAATTTAATTTTTTTGTGGTAATTTATAGTATAATTATAGTTATTATTACATATATATAGTTTTAAAATTTTGAAAGCATGCATTGAGAATCCCAGCTATATTGGGACAGTGAGTGATCGATGATATTGGAGTTGTATTTGAGCACCCATCTTTAAATTGGTTGTATTCTCTGTTATTTCATCATACATATTTTTCATCACATTGTCTTCATATGCTATTGTGATAACTGATAAGATTTGTATTTTTTTTAGGTGGACCAAATTTTTATTTTATTTTTTAAAATGCGACCTTTGTTTTGAAGTTATTTTGTATTCATAAAGTGGACCAAAGTTTACCTAAAAGGCTAAACCATGCATCTTTCAGGTAATATCAGGAGTCAACTGCTAAAGTAGGAAAACATAGGTATCAAAGTATAATCATTAGTATTATTTTATGTTAATTAATAATTAGAATCACACTTAGGGAGTATCTGGTTGACTCATAGGAATTAGAGCAGTTGAACATTTTATAATCTAATTTATTATTTAACACGTTGATTAATATGACTCATTTTATACTTCTAATGTAAAAAGTAAATAATTGTATAGATAGACTATAGAACCCATTAAAAATAAAAAGATTGAGGAACCTTTTTTTTTCTTTCTAAAATCACCAAATTATATTATCCTTAACTATTTATGTGTGCAGATATAATTGCTTTGAAGATGGGGAAGTTTCAATATTTTTGTTTGTACATGATATGGCATATGGGGGATGAAGGGGTTGACTTTTAACATAAGTCCGAGATGTAATAAAAGCAGCGTGACCCGCGGGTTTGAGACAAAAATGGCTTAGGTTTAGCTGCTGTTAATATGTGGCTTTCCTGTCATCTACCAAAACTTGATGGACCTTTCTCGAAAAGTCAAATCCCCACCCCCCCTTTGGCGGTGGGTGACACGTGTGGGGGAGGGTGGCCCATGTAGGGTGGCAAAGTCACATGTGTGAATGGAACTGGTTGAGCTGTTCTTGTCCCGGGGCTCCGCTTTCAGACCCGGATGAGGTGGGGGGTTGGTTAATACTTCACCATCGTATTACGTATATATCTTCTCCAACCTATGGCTTAAAATCATCATACACACTAAATTGGTGCATTCAAAATTGTTTGTTAGAATTTTGCTGAATCCAATTCATTTAATCAATCCATCTGTGCTAATTCAATTTCAATAAATAAAACGAGAAATATTATATAAAGAGAGTAATTCTCTGAGATTCAATAATATTGTAATTTATACTCTTTTCTTAATTATCTTCTAAAATTAAGATAATTGATTGGTGCAGTCTAAGTTAAATTTTAACCACATGAAGTACACGAAGTTTAATTCTTTTCCAATTTTTTTTTTTTAAATGTACATATTAGAAATATATTGATATTAACCTGGTTTTTTTACTGTGTTTTATTAAATCTGACAATATATTTATTTTACTTCAATTTAGGGTGTAGTTTTTTTAATAAGATTAATCTCATTTATATACATATAAAATTTTACTCCATAAGATTTTCACTGTTTGTATGTACATAATGGAGTATTAGTATTACATACTCCTTCCGTCCCCTTTAAAAATGATTTTTTTTTTCATTTTGGGTGTCCTATCCAAAAAGTCCTTTTCTTTTTCTATATACATGGGACACATACACACCCTAAATTGAAGTAAAATAAAATAAACTTTAACTACATATATTGTCAGACTTAACCAACACAAGAACATACTAGTCGGGTTTAGAAAAGAAGTGGGCTTACAAAGTGGGCAGATAGTAAATGGAATAGAGGATAACAAGGCCCACATAAGGGAGTCTGCGTCTCAACGGCCCATTTAAAATTAAAAATGCCTGTGACCGGTCATCTTCGATGTAGCAAAGGCCCATGTTTCTTGACAGCGTGGCAGCATCAAGTATAGTCCACAGAAGTTGAACTATCAAATTGTTTGATGGAATTATATTAGAAGAATATATTAGTAATATATTTATTATTATAATTATATTGGAAAAATATATTAATGCTAGTAATACTATCTATTTCTATACGCCCTATATAATAATAATAACTTAGTATCACTAACGAACTGGAAACATTCATCTCAAATTTGTAATCTCGTACTACTCCAGATTTCAAAATTGGTACACCATATCTTATAACTAATTTATTATTCCACACTATCCTTCAAAATCAATAAAATTAATTAAAAATTAAGTTTCATAAATTTTTTATGTATGTGCAAAATGAGAAAAATATTTATAGAAACTGCAATTCTTTTTAATTTTTTTGTTACGTACGTACAATTGCTCACTTCACTTCAATCATAAGTCACGAATTACTTTAAAAAATCTAAGCGAGTAATTACAATAATATATGTTATGGGTGTTATTACATCTATATGAAGCGTGACATTACTAAAGAAGCAAATGATATATATACAAAATATTAACAAAAAGTATGAGAAATAACTTATGGAGAGAGAGCAGCAGCCGAGGATAATCCCATCATGATGCTACTAATATTTACCCGACGTTATTCCCAGTCCCTCCTTTATCCCCAATCTGTCCGGAAATAGGTTCGTACGTTTATCCGCATCCTAAGTTGGTTAATATTATGCTTAACCAAACAGTATGCTTGATCAAATGGCCCAGATAGCATGAGGAAGAGAAATATGCTTGCAACTCATCACACATCAAGATACTACTTCAACCAATGGAGAGAGGTTGGGACCACTTCATAACCAAATTGATTCCACCTCCAACACTTGGCAACAACTCATTGGGGCACACAAAATGCAAAGGATCAAAGCCTTCATGAAGGAAACATGAACACACATCTATAAAAAAAGGAATCCAACACATTGAAGAGGACTTTTGGACTCTTGCTCACTTCATCATCTCCAACATATTCGCACCCACAAATAATTCTCTCTCTACATTTCTATACATCTTCAATATTGTAAGTGAGTTAAGCTATTCTAGCTCAGTGAGTGTGTGAACTTTCTCCTCGTATCCTTCATCAATAAGAGTACTCTTTCGACTCCCGTGAATATAAGTTCTATCTTGAATCTAACCACGATAAATCTCTTTGCATTTAATTTTCTTTTCTTCAAGTTTTAGCTTATCGTCGGTGACGGAGGAGATTATCTCATATTTGATCTTGTTTAAGTCTTCACGACAAAAACGAGCATTAACAATACATAAATAAAAAAGATAAAAACTCGAAATTCCAACAGTGCCATAAACAGGATAATTCTAGGTTTTGAGAAAATTAATTGAGATTGTAGTTGGCTGTCCTAATACTACATAGTTAGTAGCGACGGCTGCACATTATGTTTCCGATTCCCCAAAACAGGTTATCTCATTTCTATTTTATAACACATCATCACCACTTTAATTTACATATGAAAGAAAAAGAAACAGGGGAGGTTTTTTTTGTTTTTTTTTTTCAACAGAACTTGGATTGGTTTCCTATTACTATTATTGGAGTATTTATTTTCAATTAAAATTGGGAAAAAAGAAGAGATGCAATGTAGATTATGTAGTACAAGAGGATAATAATGATATGGATGCATGGTGCTGTAATAATGAGTTTTTTCAATTTAAGGTTATATTTTGACCAAAACAGTTATTTTTTAATTCTAATCATAACTATATATCTCTACATGGATTCTTATGGCGTATGTCAATGTGCACCCCTAATGATGGGCCCTTTAAATTACTTGGAGTAATATTTTCCAGCAAGATATAATTGAAATTTCTTTTCGAGTCAAATTCTTAATCTCAACTTGTTATTTTATGCTTTATATTACTATATGTCACGTGTTGAATGATAATGACCAAAATAGGGAGTATCATTTAAAAATAATTAGAACAAGATCCGAGCAATCTTTAATCCCAACTAAATTCAAGTGAAAACTGAAGAAATTAAATTAATTTTGGCGCACACAATATATTTACTAACTCCATTTAAAAGTATATACTATATAAATTCATTCATTTATGATTATAATGTGTACGTTATTAATTAAATATTAAGTATAGAAATTAGAAGTACAAATTTATAAAAGAATAGATAATGATAGGTATAAGAGAGAATAAATTAATTTAAGAAATAATAAGCCGGTGGAGATTAAAAAAAACTGAATTAAATGAAGATAGAGAGGGTAGGTTTAAATTTTAAAATAAGTGGAGTATTTAGAAAATAGAAAAACAATAAAAAAAAAAAAAAGGGAAATTGTAGGGTGTAGATTGAAATGTAGAGCAGCCTAAAACAAAAAGTTTGGTTTTCCCTCCAAAAATGAAACCGGCGCCGCCCTAAGACGGTGGGCCAGTGCCACGTCACTGAGTCAAGTCGGTGACACCCCATTCATAACTGTCACTTTAACTATTCCTCCATCACTTTGCATTAACCCACACAAGACTCCTTTCAATTCCATTCTTCTCCCATATTTATTCAAAGAATACACACACTCACACGTATATATAAACAAACTAACTACTGTATTCTACTACCTTCTTCTTACTTTAACAACAATCAATTAATTTCTAGGTTTGTAAGTTGTTGGTAGAGAGTGGTGATCAATTAATATTGTTTAAATGGAAGCAGATGAAGGTGGCGGGTGTACCACTCCCAAAAACCAGTTACCGGCGGCGCTGGTGTGTCCGCCGCCGCCGAGGAAGAAGATGATGCGGCAGAGCAAGAGGGAGCCGCCCAAGAATGGCTATTTTCAGTCGCCGGAGCTTGATATCTTCTTCGGAAAGGCCCCACAAGCTTGGCCCCACTTTTAGTCCATCAACAACCTCTTTCAACTTAGTTTAGTTTCCTCTCACTACATATTGTTAGCTACAATTCAATTTGTATGTAACCTTATTTCTTGCTTGCGTTGCCTTATTATTGTTATCAGAGACTATACAGTATTTCATTTAATTTCCATCATTGTTTTATTTTAGTCCAATCTGAATGTGATCAGATGCCAAATTATTATGCATTAATTGAAATCTTGAAAGGCAAAAGCTCCGGCACACCCATAGACATGGAGGGATATTCTGTGTCCCAATGTGAACACAACTCTTCCCCTCCAATTCCGTATTGGTTATATACATACGTGGGTGCCAGGTCAATATCATCGTAAAAAATAATTAGAGCTTAATTTGATTGACTATTAATTAATGTTATCAGGATGGAGGCATGCACCTATATTCATCCTTCAGAGAGAAGCTAGATAAATTTCTTCATTAATAAGGTTGAATTAATCTTTAAGAGTTTGGTGTAAGTGGAAATTAATTATAAGATGAAGATAAAGACACTTTTTAAGAGTAATAATTTATTTATCGTGAATTAACTGTAGTCACACAATCCTTTTCATTTGTTGGTCGGCCGAAAATACCCCTCCAACTATCTTTATAGCTAGGGAACATTTCTAACGGCTATTTTTCACTCCTCCGGCGATCGCCGGATTCTGCAGAATATTGTGGTGGCAATGATAACAATTCTTGCGATACTTGTCTACAGGGCTAAGCCCAAGAAATCAGGCCCAATGAAGACTAAAAAGAAAACGGCCCACGATCCAAAAGAGCCCATAACAAGCTTCTCAATCTAACGGTAATGTATGGGCGTATTCCCTGAATTGGGCCTAAACTCGTTAAAATTAATAATGAAAACGTTTTACTTTTTTTATTTATTATTTAATTATACACGTTTGCTAAAAATGTGCATTAATGAGTTGAACTATTATCCATTTTGTATTACTTTTATTAAAGAATTATAATATAGTTATGGGTGATTCTGACCGGGGTCACCCATGATCATCTCAAATGAG
This sequence comes from Pogostemon cablin, assembly GCA_023678885.1. NCBI lineage: Eukaryota > Viridiplantae > Streptophyta > Magnoliopsida > Lamiales > Lamiaceae > Pogostemon > Pogostemon cablin. The sequence goes on from CM042986.1 coordinate 799,319, forward strand.
GGGTGGACCTGACATGTGGGCATCCACCCCTTCATGTGAGAAGACTATGAGTGATTCTGGTTACGTAAGTAAGCCTTTATAGTTATGTTTGACGGTTATTATTTTATCCATTTTGTATCACTTTTAATTTGTCCACTCATATTAGTCGTACATGTGTGTTGAATTTTTTTAATTAGTTAATTCTATAGCTTGAATATTAAATTTTCCATTATTCATCAACGACAACAGTTGACCACATGCTGCAGTACGAGGTCGTATGTTATTAATCATGACACAATTTTTACAGAAGCTTTCATACACAATTAAATCCACTTGTATACATAAAAATTAGTTTTAGAATGCCAAGACACAACCCCCACGTCTTAAATTCACTGTATGTAGCCTAAAGTTTTTCTTTATTTCTAAGTGAATTAAGTATAGAATTTATTGTTATTTGAAGAAAAAAATAGAAAAAAAAGATGAAACTATATACTTCGGACGTATGTGGGAAAGTGAAACCCCATCACACAACAAAAATTTAGAACACAGAATCTTTGTCTGAAGAAAGTGATGAATGGTTAATTTGTAGGAACTAACGAGGTGATAAATTGAGCACATATTGTCGCTTTTAGATATAGTTTGGAAGACATAAATATTTAATTGACTTGGGACAATTTTCTTAAATAGGAAGTAACTAGTAAAAGTTAATTAGGAGATTTGACAGTTGAGAGGAACAATGAAACCTAAATGATCATGTTTGTTGAACATAATAATTAATTAATGGTACTTAGTTGAATCTCAAAGAATTCCTAAATCTACAAGTTACAACCACCTCTCTATTTTCTCTCTAAAAAAAAGAAAAAGAAAACTAATAATCCTTCTCTTATATAATTAATTAAGAATATAGTTTGGAATTTCTTCTCAAGATTTCACAAACTTCGCTAAGGTAGTAATTTAAAAAAATCTCGAAGCTCAAATGAATTAAGAATCTAAAATCAGGAACTTAAATGAATATAGAAAATGCATCTCAAGTTGTTTCAATTATTATAACATGACTTCTTTTTTCTCTGAGTGAATTATGTTTTGTAATTGATTTAAGTTAAGTGCATTTTTTGCACATTATTTATGAGTTACGTTTTCCTACGTGCCTCAATATTAAAAGAAAATTGTTAATTTCTTACCACCTATATATATATTTTTTATTAAATAGAGAATTATTTTGAAAAATAATGGAGTAATAATTTAAAATGGTTGTTGGGCTCTTTTCCGAGTTTTGGTAGCACATGCATGATGCATGCGGTGGCTCAAAATCTAGACAAGCAGAAACATATCATTAATACATGCACAAATACGTACAAAAAAATCTGTATTAATCTACTACATGAATAAGTAGTTTACTGTTCAATTTATATGTAACATGAAATTATGTAATAGTAAGATGCAACAGAGTTAAAATCGTTTCTGAAAAGAAAACAAATTAATATGAATATATATAGCAAGAAAGATTTGAAAATGCTGTTTAATATTAATCTGGATGTTCGTAATTATGCGAGTAATACTGTGATTAATCAGAAGTTAATCTTACTTTAGTACCACTCTAAAATTCAGGTAGACCAATAGCAAAACGTATCATAATCAGAGACCAACTTAGTAGGAAAGTGAGACTCCACGTAATATTCTTACTGTTTCTCCATGAAAGTAGTCTTATTACCTAATCACTCTTTATTTAATTTAAAACATAATAATAACCATCTCCCTTATTTATAGACCCTCAAAATAGTGATTCCCATAAAGAACTTTCCAACTACTTATATAGAAAGAACCAATAATGGTGTCTGATCATATCTCTTCAGCAGCAACCATGGCAGCACTCGTGTTTGCTCTCCTCGTTTCATCAACGCTGCCACAATCTGCGTTCGCCATCACAAGACATTACACGTTCAACGTACGTTTAAATTTTGCACACAAGCTCTACTTTTCCTAGCTATACTGAACTAAGTGTTTCAGTTTGATGTTCTGTTCTGATAGATTGTGCTCCACAATGTGACACGATTGTGTACGACGAAGAGAATTGTTAGTGTTAACGGGCAGTTTCCCGGCCCCAGGTTGGTTGCAAGAGAAGGTGACAGGGTTCTAGTTAAGGTGGTCAGCAATGTGCCAAACAATGTCACTATTCATTGGTAAGAGAGACAAGCTGCATGCAATGTAAGATAGTTAAGGAAGAATTTACTAGCATGGTCTGATTTAAGTGTGGTGCAGGCATGGAGTAAGGCAACTTACAAGTGGATGGGCCGACGGACCAGCTTATGTGACACAATGCCCTATACAGACCGGCCAGAGTTACACGTATAACTTCACCATCACGGGGCAGAGAGGTACGCTGTTTTGGCATGCTCACTCCTCGTGGCTCAGAGCTACGCTATATGGACCGATAATCATCCTCCCCAGACGAAATGAATCTTATCCTTTCAGAAAACCATACAAGGAAGTCCCCATTCTGTTTGGTAAACATGAGATTGATCTTATGCTTCTGAGTGATATGATCATAGTCAAAGATTCCGATCGTGTTTCTTGATATACAGGGGAGTGGTGGAATGTCGACCCTGAGGCGGTTATCGGTCAGGCACTTCAAACAGGGGCAGGTCCAAATGTTTCAGATGCATACACTATTAATGGCCTTCCAGGACCCTTGTACAATTGTTCCTCTAAAGGTACTAAAAGAAACACTTCATTTTTCTCATTCTACTGTTTGATTAAACCATACAGACGTTTTCAGACACATTCAAGCTGAAGGTGAAGCCAGGGAAGACGTACATGCTTCGTCTAATAAACGCTGCCATGAATGAAGAACTGTTTTTCAGTATTGCTAACCACACTGTCACCATTGTTGAAGCAGATGCTGTATATGTGAAACCATTTGATACTAGCGTCGTGCTTATAGCTCCGGGCCAAACCACAAATGTACTTCTCAAAACCAAGCCATATCACCCCAACACCACCTTCCTCATGGCTGCAAGCCCATATCAAACTGGGCTAGGCACGTTTGATAATTCAACCGTTGCAGGTTTTCTTGAATATAAATCCCCACTTATCAGCGGAGTGACACTTTATAAGCCTACTCTACCACCACAACAAAATAGCACAGGTTTTGCAGCCAATTTCACCAAGAAGTTCCGCAGCTTAAATAACCCGAAATATACAGCAACAGTTCCAAAAACAGTTGACAAGCGTTTTTTCTTCACAGTGGGACTTGGATCAAACCCATGTCCTGAAAACACAACATGTCAAGGGCCCAATGGAACAAAATTTGCAGCTTCAGTTAATAATGTTTCTTTTGCTCTTCCCTCAACAGCTCTATTACAAGCTTACTTCTTCAAAAACTCTATTGGAGTCTATACCACTGATTTCCCAACCAATCCAACACATCCATTTAACTACACTGGAACACCACCAAACAACACTGCAGTGAGCAATGGAACTCGTGTCGTTGTTCTCCCTTTCAATACTAGTGCAGAAGTCGTTCTTCAGGATACAAGCATTCTTGGAGCAGAAAGTCATCCTCTTCACCTACATGGTTATAATTTCTTTGTCGTGGGCGAAGGATTTGGAAATTTTGATCCAAGCAAGGATCCTGCAAGTTTCAATCTTATTGATCCTGTTGAAAGGAATACAATTGGTGTTCCACCCGGTGGCTGGGTAGCCTTTAGATTCCTAGCAGACAATCCAGGTATGATGGACAAATATGCATTGATTTAAATTGAGAAGTAAAAAAAAAAATTAATAACAGATGCCTTTGTCAAAAGTTTCACAAGCAAAGAGTATTTTAGAAGAAGGTGATAGAAGTGTTCTTCTCAGACAATTTCTACGTGGAAACCATCATAGATCCGTGTTTAAAGAATGTAGTACTTCAGCTGTAGTGTTGACAATCCTTACATATGCATTCATGATTAATATTTTCCACAGGAGTATGGTTTATGCACTGCCACTTTGATGTACACACAAGTTGGGGGTTGAGAATGGCCTGGATAGTTCAAGATGGACCACTTCCAAGTCAAAAACTACCACCACCACCGTTGGATCTTCCAAAGTGTTGAAAGAGATGTTAAACACACATGTATTCCAAGATTGTGGATATATTTATTTTTGTTACTCAATTATTGCTATCTTTGCTATCTGTTCTACATGTATACTTCTTCAATCAAAATATTCTGTTTTTTCGTTACTCAAGGCTTTAGCAGACATAGTTCGATGTCTGTAAGTGCCGAAGCATGTGTGCCTCATTCATTGTTCAATGTTATAGTTCATAAATTCCAAGGCAAATTTGCAAATGCACTTTCGAATATCTCTTTGGATTACACACTACAAATTATAAACAATATAGAGGTTTCTATACAGAAAGGCATAGTTCCATGAGAAGGCTGAGTTAATACCTCAAATAGATACTTAAGAGGCATATAAAGCACTCATCTCCAACTTGGAATGAACATCTGCATTATTAAGAAACAACAATTAGATAGTAACATTGAACAGTATTTGAATTAAGAAATAAGGTCTTACAATTCGTTAATGGCAGTATACCTGAGGCTAAGAGAGCAACGCGTATATACAGGAAACACAGAGCTCAAACGAGCATGTTGGGCTCCTCCATCAGAATACGGGTGGCAGAAATAAAATATTCCTCGAAAAGTAATAATACAAAAAACATAAAATAAGAACCAAGCGATGTTTTACATCAGTTTTACATGTCAAGTATCATCAATAATGCTCATGTGATCTCATTCTCCGTTTATGCAGTGGACATCCGTTTCCCATGCTCATTGAAAACAAAATGGGAAGATAGCTAATAATGTACTAACAGAAATGTAGCATTCAACTGTAAAAGGAGTTCACACATAGAATGCAAAGTCAAAATAAATTACTAAAGGGAGAACATCTTGAAGGTTTGCTAGTCTAAACATTATTAAAGACCACATATTTAACCGAATGCAATCGGTTTATATTACAACATAAGCATCGAAAAGTACTCTTCAAATTCCTTATCAATTGTTGGTTTTGGGGTCTTCTCTTGACTATCTGCAACCAAAAGTACAAGAAACATGTTTCATAGTTAAAAGAAATGAGGTAAGAAATCCTTGTAGTAAAATGCTACCTAGATTACCAATTCGCCTTCCAGATGAAAGAACATAATTACTTGCATCTACCCCATTTTCGCAGAGAATATTTTCAAGATCCTTATTTGTAAAGTGCTCAAGGCCATTAAATTGGTACTCTGAGAAGCCACAATCATCATGATTCCCATATTCTAGGAGGAGATCCACAGAATCATCAGGAGGAGGGAATCCATAATCATGATGGAGACGACGAAGTTCTTCACAGATGGACATTGACTCTGGTTTTCTTGAACTTGCTTCTGTTATCGATCTGCTCTCTAACGAATCAAGACCTCTCCGAGAAGAGGTGTTATCTGAACTAGTAGATGAAGTTGAAGACTCAACAAATGCAGGTGTTTTTGGGTAGGAATGAGAGGTTTTATCATCATCATGACAAGACACGGATGAGTCGGCATCAGCAGGAAAGCTGTAGCTATTGTTTGCAGATTCTAGGACAGTTTCATCTCCTCTTTGAAAGATGCAATCACTACTCGCCTTCTGTGGCTCAGGTGGAAATTCATACTCAAGTCTTTGACCCCAGCACACATGCTTTGGCAAAGGCATATCGGGCAGTTCAGCTTGAAGTTTTCTTTTCTTGTTCAAGTAAGCAATGCTGATATCCAAGATAGTAACGAATTAATGATTGTAACCACGCAGAAACTACTGACTAGTAACACATAAGGGTTGAAATAAGAAAGCAAGGGTATGAAGAGTTCAGAAGCCAAGAGCACTATGCTTTCAATCAAGAACGACTGCTTAAAAAGCCAGCACAGTGATGAAGGATTCACACAAAAAATTTAAACCATCAAAGATTCAACAGACCAATTAAGTACACCATAATTACAGTTTGATGACTATAATTATACATCAATAAAAATAAAATAAAAGAGGCATACATTTACACACAGCCAACAGGGGACTCAACCCTCTCAACCGTACGGATGGATGTGCTCTAATTAATCAGAATGTATTGAGTTCAAAACATATACAAATTTTACAAGATCAAATCATAATAAATCAGGACAAAAACTTAAAACATTTAAGTTGCACAACAAAATTATTCAATGAAAGTAAGACCAAAGATGACACTTCCACCTCCGTATATCACAGCAAATATCAAATCTTTCGAGAGAAGATACCCTAAGAACGAGGAAACACACACACAAACACCAGCAGCGACAACATAGATAAAAAATTTCAATAAGCCATGAAAAAGGAGCAAGACAGTAACATTTCAGATCAAGAAACAGAGGGTTAGAACGTAGAAACAAAGAATTAGGATAAATAAGAAGAACCCATGAAATTAACCTGCTTCTTTCAGCTGGGCTGATCGTATCTTCCTCCATTATGATCTGGAAAGTGATAATCAAAGTTACCAAATTAAGTTTAGCTCTGATTTGATAAATGAATCCCTTATGCCTCAGAGGACAGAGCTGACTACAACACCATCTCGGTATTTGGTTTATCCCAGAATCAATCAATCCACTTCCAGTTCTTTTACAGTTTTCCCGACTCCCATAGTCCACGCGCCGACCGGAGTTGGGATATCAATCACTATTGCACCGCTCCATTTAATTTACTTCCTCTCTCCTACAGAAGTTGAGACATTTTCCTTTTTAGGTTATCTCATAGAAGTTGTTACATTCCATTTAAAGTCTATAGGACCCACACAAAAAATATTAACATATTTACATGGACCCACACACACTCCGTACACACCACTGATACACCTACCCACTACACATTAAATATTATTTCTCTCACTTTGCTTTACATTAAAATATTATACTCCTTAATCTCCATGCTATAATTATTCAGTGTACGACTACATGTAAATTTCAGAAAAGGAAAAAGTGCCCCCAGGGTATAGTTCAAGTAGTAGAGGGGAGAGTGGAAAGGTCTTCCAAGTGAGCTTGGTTGCTCCAGGGTGGAGGTTCGAATCCTGCCTTTGACATGGATTTGGCCCCAAGCACAAATTTAACTCTCTATAAACCACTTGAGGCACATCCTGCTATTTACCAAAAGAATATTAACTTTAGGGTTATTAGTGAGCATTAAGTATTGTCTGGGTGAGAGTAAGAATATTTATCCACAAAGCAACTTGGCGCGTGAGAGATATCCACCGAAAAGAGAATGGGGTTCTTTATTTAATGTCTGACTTGGAAAGACCCATTCGAAGGTCACGAGGATGGCCCAGAATGGGGCGGACACGTATGATGATGAGTCCTTTTTATTTTCAGGTAACTGGGCCCAATTGTAACCCAACCCAATTCCCACCAGGCCCAAACAAGATTAGAACCCACCCTCAACGATTTCAAAGATTTGAAGTTGAAGCGAGCAACTCCCTCACAATCACAAACACAGTGGCAGCAGTGAATCAAGAAAGGGGGAAAGATGAATGCTCCCGATCGCTATGAGCGATTTGTCGTACCCGAAGGCGTTTCCAAGTACTTTCTCTCTCCCCCCGTTTCTCTTTCTATACATATACATGCATAATGCTTATCTCTACTCTGTATGTAATTTCCTATTGAACAGGGTGTCGTATGAACGGGACACCAAAATCATCAATGCGGCGACGTTTACCGTCGAGCGTGAGGACCATACCGTCGGCAACATTGTCCGCATGTATTTGATTCTTATGAATTTTTTTTCTTATTTCTTTCTTAGCTGAAAATCAGGTTTTTGTGTAAAATAACCCTAATTTTTCTCTCGCGTAATTAAATCAGGCAATTGCACAGAGATGAGAATGTGTTGTTTGCTGGCTACAAGCTGCCTCACCCACTTCAGTACAAAATACTTTTAAGGGTTTGTAGTCCGTCACTCTATATTTTGCTCTATGGAGTAATAATTTAGGTCGTATCTATCGATTGTAGCATGCCCTATTTACTCTTCTTAATTGTACGCACTAGTTAAGGTTAAGTAGAGAGTCATAACATAAGTTTTGTTTGTGCCGATCATAACATTACTTGATGACTAAGGTTTGGATGGATTGGGCATCATTGTGTTGTGAGAAAACGGAGCTGCAGTGGATAAGTAATAGAGTTATGAGGTTTTGGAACTTGGTTAAAGCTTGTTTTGACCATTGAAGAGGGTAAAACAGGGTTGTTTTGCATGACTCTATTGACAATTAGAATCTCAGTATGAGTTGCTTGAGCCTGCATTTTTTGGCTCATGTGTGTCTTTAGTCCTATATGTGTAAAGCATTACCCTTAATTCAAAATTTAGTAATAACTTATTATTATATCATTTATGCAGTTGAAATGTGTTAAAAAGACTAATAAGTTGTCATATGTATTATGCGATAGGGTTTATCAAATACAGTTCAAGTTGAAATACTGAACTAAAATCGTGCAGATAACCAGATCTAGGATAGAGTTCAAAATCTAGGATCAGTGTAGTATTGAGCTTTTCTTACATGTGTAACACTGCATTGGCATGTTGTTGTGTCTCAATTGACCACATTATATTTTGATATATATTTAATACATCACTTGAGCAGTTTAGTATCTTAATTGGGGTTTCTTCAGCCTTTGGTTTTTGGTTAAAAAAGTTATCATCCTTGTACGTGTTCAGCGCTAATAAAGATTCCTCTCACTTTCTCTATTTCTTGTTGAGACATCTTGCTCGTTGTGTTGTCAATTTGCAGATCCAGACTACAAGCCAATCTTCGCCTATGCAAGCGTATAATCAGGCTATCAATGACCTGGACAAGGAACTAGATCATCTGAAGAATGAGTTTGAGGTAACACTTGATTATGCTCATTTAAATGATGATATGACTATATAAATCTTCCTTCACGGAACACCTTTTCCATGTACCTTACCTAAAGATTCTTCAACTGATGCATGACTTATGTTTAAATGTTTTAACTTTACTTGTAGGCGGAGTTGGCAAGGCATGCAGCGAATCCACAGTGAGAGTATTAAGCTGCACAGCTCTTATCGTCTGCTAGTGATTCATGTAACCCAGACTCGTGCGAACAGACTGATGTAACCTTTAAATATTTACCAGTGTAGTTTGGATATTCACACTTTTATCCCTTCTATCGAAAATATGCCTAAATGTTTTAACGCTTGCTTGAATGTGTTTGTGAATGGTTGATCCTGTCTTTAGCCTAACCAGTTCTGTCTTTCCTTTATTATTATTTATATTAATCATATTTTCAATTCGAATTCATTCACAATATACTGCAGATTCAATTTAAATAAATAAATATATATATATATCAAATATAAGGGAAGGTGTTGAGCTTAGGAATCGATCAAGTTTCTTGGACAAATTCCCAGAAACAGAAGAAAATAAAAAATATCATTGATTGAGATTCTGAATTTAGTGTGCGTGCGCGTGTTGGGTGGGGGAAGCTCAAATCGAAATAGGCACCAAAAGAATGCATAAAATTACAGCCATCTATTGCCTCGAAAATCTTTGGTAATCACAAGATTACAATTAACAAAGTTTGTTTGCTCCTCTCTACTGGTGACTGAACAGTTCTTTTTTGTACAACATGATGCATTGATGCTGTAGACTTCTATACAGATGCTCTAAACAAGTGGGGGTGGGGGTGGGGGTTGGGGAACAAACAAAAAAAAAAGTTCTGAACATGAGGGTTAAACCTACATAATACAACATACACTGGAATTCGCGGAAAATCTTGAAGATCTTTGACATGACTATATTTGGTAAATGGATTTATGAAACTATCCCCCAACACCATGAAGAGAGCAACCTTGATGGCAGAATCTTCAAAGATTAGTGCACTTTTGAAGCTAAACATAAAGTTGTATATTATGAGTATAATTTTGGCTAATGATATCATCTCTTATCTGGAGTCGATGACCCCGTAAGTTTATCATACTTTGTTTGAAAACGAAGTCCAGAACCAAGATGCCCTGTTGCAGGGCAAAACCAGTAAAGAACTTTTGGACCCAAAATCTGTAGCAGTTTCATACAAACCAATAGTCAGATGTAGAAGATGGAAAAGCTCTTAAGCCATTTATCTTTCACTTTTGCATTTTAAAACAATTTCAAGAGAAAATAACTGTTCGTCGAAATTGATTAATAATTTCTATTGCATTAACCACAAAATACATTCATTGCAAAGAAAGGAAGAGAGAACTCACCGATGTAAGATTTTCATATGCACCTACATCATACGGATGTGAATAGAGCTGACCTCCTTTCTCTGCAAGCCACATAGCTCTCACACCTTCATAGTACTGCCATATATAAATATGAAATCATGTATTGTTTCACTATCCATTAAACATTGAAATGCAACTATTAGAATCACAGAAACCTCGATTGTAGTCTTGTTTTGTAACATAAGATGAAAGTGCCAGCTGAGGAAGACTCCCAGTGCTAAACTTAAAGGTACCAACAGTAACCCTGAAATGATCTGGATATAAACGATTAGTAAGAAGAAAATAACAGCAGAGGATAATATGCCACAAAAATGAACAAGAAAAAAGTAATTACATGTATTATTCTGGAAGAGTCTTCAGCATCTTGCTGAGAATCAACCATCACACTACCAACGAGCAATACCTGAAATAACAGGTCTATAAATTGATAATAGAAACCATTTATCAAAATGTGAAAGTGTAAGGTGCAAAGGGAAATGGGCCAATCATGAATGAGAGATAGAGGTGACAGTATAAAGCACATCGAACAATACCAGGGAATATATACATGCTATAACAGCATAGGTCACAAAAACAAAGAAGATCTTGTAGTTCGCGTGCCCCACACAATTGTTCATCCAAACACAGTGATGATCCTTGCATCATGAGGCAGCAGTTTAATAACATTATCCAGACATCAAAGAATATGTGCATATCATATGTGTAGTAGACATACCATTCGTAACACACATCGATTACATATGCGGCAGTGATGGGCTCGGGGAGGCTTATAATGAGAACACTTTTGGCAGTACCTCAAATCTCCACCCTGCAGAAGAACTCCCAAGAATTTTAGGATCACTTATTTCAGCACTTTGTCACTCACGAAACTATAAAATGATATAGTAGACTAATGAAAGATTGCTCATAAAGATTTTATATTTAAGTTTTCATGGTTTTAACAGCTACCGTGCATCTAGATATGCATGCTGTATATGTATTGAATGCAAAGAGAAATTTACACACGAAACTTTATATAACATGTATTAACATGCAGAAAAGAGTATCACACCTAAGGTTGATATGATCAAGGAGATATCCATGAGAATTAATAAATGGTTGCACAAAAATACAATACGTGGAAATGGCTCGAGTATAATAGCTTTTGTTTCTGAAGACAGAATCAGCAAGTAAAAATGCTGATATCATTACCATTACGACACAAATTTTTAGCAACGACAAAATTTAACGCCCAAACTAACGTCAGCAATCCAAAGTTCCAGTCAAAGAAAAAATGTCCTAGCAACGTGGCAAACAGAGCAGAATTAATAAATTTTCGGCCACCGACAATTGGTTGTCGGTGGCCCTCGTATAAACGTCATCCGTGTAACCAACGAAACTCCATGATAACGACAACCTTCCGCATAAACATCCAAGAGTTTAACTTTAAAAATAAATGACCACAGCCCTTGAATGACAACATAATATTCTAAGACAACAAACAATCAACACAAAAGCAACAAATATCAAATGCCCCACCACCAATCAGCATCCTATCAAGTTCATTCCGTGGGAACTTATAAATCAGAATCCAATCAATCCAAATCTTGCAGATCAAGCAGCATAAAACTATTGATCAAGCTAATTAAAACAGGGTAATTAGATTCATGGTATATTTGATACATAACAAGTTACTGTAAATGCAATTAAATTTAAGTTTCATAGACAAGTCTAATTCACTTCAGAATTCATACAACATAGTAGAATAGGGAGAGAAAAGAATAAGTCAATAAAACTCTGGCTAGATTAGTAGATACTGCTAAAACAGCTAAACTATACAATTACAAAAGCCACAATTAGTTGATAAACAGCTTGAATCGATTCACAGAGTAACAAAATATCATACTAGAAATAAAGAAACAATACATGCACTAAAATAGACAAATCAAATATACAATTTTTAACGAAAAAATTAAACGGTGAGAAAAAATATTTGCCATCAAAATCCCAAACATCCCAAATTCATAGTAATGAAAATTAAACACCGAAAAGAGGAAATGTACAAAAGGAGACTTCTAAAAAATCCATATAAAATGTACATGCAGCTAAATTACTGACTGAATTTATCAAAAAAATAATGGACCTTGCGTTTGATCTCGTGGATCGGGTTATCGGAGTCCTCAATGTCAGGCATGAAAGAACTTGGGACCCGACCCGGATCGGTGTAAATGGCGAGCCTGTAGCTGGAGATGCACATGACAGATAAGAGAGTGAAAACGGCGGCGTGTAGCATGCCCGGCGAAGAACCAAGGCCGAACCACCGGTCAATGAAGACGAGTACAGTGGAGAAATAGATGTAAATAATGGCGGCGATGACGACTCCGACATTGAAGGAGAACCGGCAGCCCCGTGCCATTTTGATCGTTTTGGAATCTATTCAGTGGAGAGAGCTGGGAGGCGGAGACACCGGCGTAATGGCGGATTACGGCGGCGTCTCCGGCGGTTGGAGGGTGGGGTTGTTTTGGGGAGGGTAGAGGGGGGTTTTACTTTACAGTAGAAGGTACGGTGGGCCGGTGATTTAATTTTCTTAAATGGGTTTGAGACTCTACTAAATTTGGATTATTAACGTCATGCTTTTTATATTTGTCCCTCAATATTTCTGAAATTAGAAAATTGACCTCTTTTATCTAGAGATCTTCACAGAATGCAACCGAATCCATTTTACAACGAGATTTTTTATTTTTATATACTACTTTTTAATTATATATTGAATAGCGCATGAAATAATTTATTTAAATAGTTATCATCTTCTATAAATTAAATTTTATATTTTATTTAAAAAATTATGCATTATACAAACAAAATTTAGGCAAATACTGGTTTGAAAAAGATAACATTATTATTACTTTTTATTATAAATTATTATGACTTTTTATTTATATTATAAATGGTCTATGAAATAATTCATTGCATCATTATCACTTTTCGAGTGGGTCTCCTTGTGTCCGGGAACACACTGTGTCCCCATGTGAACACAAGAGACTCTTGTGTTTACATAAGGACACGGTGTGTCCCAAAAACATAATTTTTATTATCACTTTTCATTGATTGAGTATCATTTTTCGTTAATATTGTTATCACTATTTATTCATTTCACATAATGTCATAGCTTACCTATAATAAATATTAAGTGAAGACTTATTTCGTAAAATGGTCTTATAAAGGGCTTATTTATATACTCCTCATCCAAATTATTTTGCATTATTATTTGTAAATATAAAATTTAAGAAAAATAATTTTTTGATTAATTTTATTGACTTTTGAAGATTACAAAATTTAAGAAAAGTAATTTTTTGATTAATTTTATTTACTTTTAAAGAATAGTATAATATTTTTAAATAATAAATAAATTATAAAATATGTTATATATATGGTAAATTTGTAATTAAGATTACTTATAAAATTGAAAATTAATGTGAAGTTTTTTTTAAGTGATAAAATTTAGGGAAAATAGATTTTTTTTTTGTCCGCTAACTTTTCCCAATTTTGAATTTAGTCCATAAGTTTTTCACTTTTTGAAAATCGTCCATTATATTTGCAGAATTTTGAAAATCGTCAATTATATTTGAAAATTTTGAAAATCGTCCATAATGTTTACCAAAAATCGTCTGTTTCAATAGGTCATTAGCAAGTTATTTTAAAAAATAAAAAAAAATATGTAAAATATATATATATATATATATATATATACTATTTAAAAAAAATAGCCTCCACTAAGAATTTATATTATATTCTCTCCGTCCATCCGAAAGAGGACATTTTGCTTTTGTGCACGTTGATTAAGAAGCATTGTTATTTAATGTGTAGTTGGTAGTTGTATTAGTGGGAGTGTGGATCCCATATTTTAATTGTATTAGTGGGTGTGTGTGGATCTCATGTGTGTAAAAAAGGAAGTGACCCTCTTTGGAACGGACGATCAAAATGGAAAAAAGACTCTCTTTCGAGCGGACGGAGGAAGTATCAATATTTAGTTAAATTTGCTCAACTTTAGTAATGAGATTAATATTGTTTGTTTGGTATCGGAAGTGAAAAATGAAAAGTGAGATAAAATTAGTTAAATAAAAATATGATATAGATTACTTGGGGTGAAAATATTCAAATGACCTGCCATATCAGGTCAAAGGACCAAAATGTTGAATTTTATGAAGTTAATCACTAATTTCAAAATTGTTATAAAATTAACGAACTAATTTCAAAATTAAAAAAGTTAATGGATTAATTTCAAAATGAATAAAAGTTAGCAGACGAAAAAATTTATTTTTCCTAAAATTTATTATAGAACGGGAAAATTATGAAATTTAAAGAAAAGGGAGCATATTACTTTATCATACCAACTACTCCTCATAATCAACTAAAAGAAAATAATTCAATAAATTAAAAATATTAAAAACATGTTAAGATAAAATTTGTTTATCATTTAAGGATAATTTATATGAACAACTATTTTTATGTAAATCAATGCAATGTGTCTTTTAAACTTATGTATTAACTTTTTAAGATTATTTAGTTTTTGAGATAATAAAAAATTAAAATTATATTGAATATAAATATAAATATAATTTTAAAATTAAAATATTATATGAGATTAAAAAATTGAATATAATTTTAAGATTGTTCGCATTATATTTCAATTAATGTTACTCCATTTAAGTGAACATAGCAGAATCAATAGACTTTAAAATACCTTAATTAAAAGTAATTTCAAATGAATAATTTAAATTGATGTTCCATCTTATATAAGTTAATAACTCTCAAATCCAGTTATATACTACATTATTATTAGTATGGATATATACTACTAGTGTGTGAACTGTGAAGATCTAGTGGTTGTCAACAACAATATGCAATACTTTAGGGATGCGGATGCAAATAAACCCTATGTGGTAGCTGCTTTGCAGTTTCTAACTATTCTAGTAATAAAAATTATTAAATTAAATAATTAATTGTTTTGTTTGCAAGTCCCTTTCTGCTGCACGGATTTTCCTCTTTTGAGTGCGGCTGGTGGGGTAGCCTTATAGTCGTTCTATTCATTTTCATTTATATTTTTGGATATTTTCATGCTCAATAAATTCTTTCATGAGTTATTATTATATATGAATTTTAAAAAATAATTATAATTTTAATATTTTAAATTTAAAAATAAAATATTAAATGGTAAGAATAGTTTAGTAAAATGAGAGATAAACTCGATGCAAGAAATATTTTACGTATTATTTTTAATTGTGAATAAGTTTAATTATTGTTCCAGTGCCATCTCTTATATAGATTGACCCTTTTGAAAATATGGTTTTTATATAATTGTTAATTAAAATATATTAATAATGAATTATATAATAACAATTTAAAATTATATTTTAATAATAATTTTTAGGAGTATTTTAAATATATATATATATATATATTAATAATTAGTAAACATACTTTAATTATATAACAATTATATTTTTACAAGTCTCATAATTAGTAAACATACTTTAATTAAAAGATGTCTAGTAAGTTTCCACTCTTCCAGTTTAGTGCATCTGCAGACTTGATAACAAATTTTCGAGAGTTTCCCAATTATCTCCTCTTTGTGTAGCAGGTATACACTCCTACAAAGGTAATTAATTAACTGTGTCATAACTGAATCAAGTAAGATGTTGATTTTGATTTTTTCATGTTAGTGTTGACCATGAGAGGTTGCATTTATTAATCAGTCCTATTTATAGAGAGGAATGTAATTGTTTTTTACTACTACATAAACACGAGCACATGCAATTTGTCAGCATAGCTCTTAGTTAAATAGGTGTGGTTCAAACTGCTCTTTACTCTATTAACTTATGCAACCTCATAAAAGGCAGTTGCCTTTGGATGGCCAGTTTACAGTCGGTTCCAGGTTACCTTGAGGACATGTTCTGTTGCCACGCGTCAAGAGAAGAAGAATTGTCAATTCCACGCGTTGGCGCTTTCTTAATCTTCATACTAAGCTTAATTCAAACCCTTTCGTTTCTTAATCTTTCTCTCTCACCCTTTAATTTCTTCACCATTTTCGCAGCAACCTTCAGATTTCATCTTCATCTGAAGTAGAAGACGACAAGATTGAGGTATTCACCATTCCCTTATTGGCATATTCTCTGAAGGTGTTTCGATTCTTAATCTCCCTCTCTCACCCCTTTCATTTGTTCTCCATTTTCGCTAAAACCTTCATCTGAAGTAGAAGACGACGACACTGGGATATATTCACCATTCCCTCACCTGAGTAATCTCTAGGTATTTTTAATCGAGTAGCATGCATTCACCCTTGCTTATTTAATGAGTTGTCCACTGGGTGCTCGATCTATTATTTCAAAGAAAAATTAATTTAACATGCCTATATATAATTAAGTTCTAGCTGGGTAATCTATATGCATATATATCGTTAGGTTTTAGCTGGGATATCAACATGCATTTATATTGTTTCATGCTTTATTTCCATGTACTCGATGAATTATTTGTAACTGGTACATTTTTTTTTAGTGTGTGACAGGTAGTGGTAATCATCAGGTGTTCGATTAATTGTTCCACAGAAAATTATTACTGCTACGCATTTTTATTGTGAGATGTGTACGTGATTTTAATTTCAAGTGTCATGCATTCAAGTAGTTTGTAACATGCTACACATTAGTAAGTTCTAGCATAGTCATGCTTTTGGAAGATCTTCTATGTATAAGATTTTGTTTTCCTGGGCGGTTAGTTTAGTTTTGGGTGGCCAATTAATTCTCTAGATGGCAATGGTCTAGGCCCCGTTTCATGGTGAGTATGATGAGAGTAAACGGAATTAAACTTTAGGTGGAGTGATGGGAAGTAAAAAGATTTTTAATATGTAGATATTGATTTGTATGTACATTTTGTTAATTTAGGAATAGAATTGTACTGTACCTGTTCACAATGCAGCATTCAATTTTTGGGATGTCTCAAAGAATATTGATTGACATGAAATGTGATTGAATAATGCAGCTATATTAGGTGTACTTTGGCTGTGTTTCCAAGTGCCAAAACAATATGAGAACCTTATTTCTTCATCTTTGGAAAACAATTAATTGAAGCATCTAAAGTTTAACTTCCTATCTATTTTCTTCCGAAAAATGCCATTAGTTCATCATTTACTTTTGAAATCACTTCTTAGATGTTCATTTAGGAGCCAATTGGTTTTTACTTTTGTGCTCCGTATGTTGGTCTTTAAGTCCTCAGTGGCTTGTTTGCTTGACAATGGTGGTGGAGATATCCAGAGTAAGAACTTCCAACTGGGAAATGCATAAGGCTAGTGTGGGAACTAAATTTCTCACAAAAAAAATCATCATATGGACTGATTAAATACACCTCGACAAGCTTAGGAACATTCTCAAGCAAGAGCCCATCTAATGACATAACTTTTAAGTGTAGTAAGATTTGGTGCCGAAACCTTCTTGGATGACTTAAAAGGGTAACAATAACAGACGCGAGGGATGAACCACAAACTTCCAGCTTCGGCAAGTTATGCGAGCCATGGATGGTTAATTCCTCAAGTAATGGGCACTCGCGTAAAAAGAAGCCAATATCATCACCACTAACATTAACAGCTATCAATCGCAAAGATTTGAGGGACAAAGGAGATTTTATCAACTGTGCAGGCATAGGGCAGTCATAATTTATTTCAGAAGAATTTACACAACAAGGTCCGGGTATTGAGAGGTTCAATTCCAACCTCTCAACTTGTCTTGCAAAAGCAAATTTAAGCCACTTTGTGATTGCTTCCCTGTCTGAATTGTCTAAATCAAAACGGATCCTGAATTCTTCCAAGGTGAGAAATTTATGAGATTGGAGGACCCAATTCACCCAATATATATACTTGCACTTCTCTGATTGGACAAACGTCATCACCCTTTCAACTTCATAACTGATACTCTGCAGCGCTTCCTTATCATCAAAATTGAGACAATGTGTGTCTCCAAAGATTTCTCCAGCGGGAGGAAAGAATACTCGCTTGCGCAAATTCTTTCAGAGATAGGGAAGACATGATAACAACCAGAATCTCATCAGGTAGTGTACTGGTCCAGTCTTCACTATGGCACTCCTTACCACACTATCAAGGGAAAAACAGAACTAAAATCAACAATTGCATTTTCGACTAAGTACAACCAATCTTGTTTTATCTTAATAAAAGACTAAACTCCTACCAAGCTTCTAATGTACAAAATTGAAGGGAAAAAAAAAATACAGATCCGGAATCAAGAGTCATAACAAAAATTAGGACTTTATGGCTAGAGCACACCACATGCAACTATTCGAACAACCCAGATGGTGATTGGAGCTCGGAAACGAGATTGACCCGCCTACTACCCAAGTCATAACAAAAAAATTAGGTTTTTTTTTTCCTAAAGCACACCACATAACATGTACAACCCAAAAAAAAAGCCTTTTTATTTTTTTGCCTTCTGGTCGGAGAACGAAGGCAAGCAACTATTCGAACAACTGGCCCTCTGGAATTGGAACTTTGAAACGAGATTGACCCGCCTACTACCCAAACCATAACAAAAATTACGTCTTTGTGCCTAAAGCCCACCACATAACATATACCACCCAAAAAAAAATAGCAAACAGGGCCAGCAACTATTCGAACAACTCACCTCCTGGTACTTGGAATCGGGATTGACAGACCTCCCGGACTTGGAATCGGGATTGACAGACCTCCCGGACTTGGAATCGGAATTGACAGACCTCCCACCTATCAAGCTTCAAAATATTTGATCCGATGTCTTCTATACTTCTAAGATCTATTCTATGCATTTATTTGTGTGCGTGTATATGAATGTGGTAAGTGGTAACGGCCTATTGGGCCTTAATAAAGAGTGTAAATGGACTTTGAAGCTAGGCGGCACTATTGCCATAATATATGGTTAAGGTAGAAATCTTCGAGGTATTGGTGTATGTATTAATGCATGATTGGTAGGTTGAAATCAGTTAGGAATGAAATCACAATTCCTAATTTTATTCCTAATATCATAATTATTGGTATGTTCAAGGAATAGAATCTCGATTTCATTTGGAATCACCATTCTCTCAAACATGAGAATGTTGATTCATCTCACCCCATGATATTAACTATTTCACACCATTTGGAATCAACTTTTTTTTTTATTTTTTCAAATTTATGTAGATAAAAAATATAAAAAAATTATAAATAATATTTTTAAATTTTTACCACATTAAATATATGTAATTACAAAAAATTATAAATAAGTTAATATTTTTCTACTTAAAATATAATATTAATTAAAAAAATTGGTATTATTTATAAAAAATAATATTATTAATTAAATGGAATATATATAGCTAAATATAAATTATAATTTTTTTTGTAAGTTTAATATTTTTTAATATATAAAATATTTTATTTATATTTTAATAATATTAAATTATATATTATTTTTAGTTTATTTTTTTAATTATATAATTATTAAAATATATAAAATCTTGAAAAAGACTTGTGCAATACCGTCTCACGAAGATCTATCTACACCCATTATCACCGACAGCAATACACGCGCCACGTAACTCAACGCTTAATTCATTGAATCATTATTCATGCGCCGCTAATGAGTAAGGAGTAAAGACTATTTCGCTATTCATTCAATTAATTTTACTTTCTTTCTTTAAAAAATAATAATAATATTTTTCTTCGAATATTGTAAAGAAATTCTCTTATATATTATATTTATTTATAAATTTATTATTATTTTTTAAATTCTAATATATTATTTTTTAAGATTCTTACTTAATGTTTAATTTTATAATTTTAAACGTCATCATTTTAAAAAAGTGACACTTTACTAATGAAAAGTGATATAATTCAATTGAACTATTTTAATAATAACTTATGAAATATATATGGGTGGGTATTAAATGAGACCATTTTATTTATTTTGAAATAATTATCACTTTCGCTATAAAAACGTTATTACTTTTGCTATAAAATGTTATCACTTTTTATTTATACTATAAACTGTTCATGAAATATTATTATTACTTTTTATTATTTTAATATCACTTTTCAGTATATAAGTTATTACTTTCTGACCGTCTCAGGTAAAGGCTTACGTAAAGACGGTCTCACACAAGTTTTTGCCAATATATAAAAGATGATAGTAAAATTTTAAATAAAAATTAACACCATATAAAAGAAGTGATTATTATTTAATTGATCTATTTTATTAATAGTTTATAGATAAAAAGTAATACTTGATGAAAGATAAGTGATATGTATTTAATTGAACTATTTCATAAATCATGCATATACATAGAATATATAGAAAGCAACAATATTTTTAATAAAAATTGACACCAGATAAAAATAATGTGATTATCATTAAATTAAACTATTTCATAAATACTTCGTAGAATAGTGAAAATAATACATGATAAAATAACACTGATATACATACACTTGAACTTTCTCATAAACAATACGTAGAATATATAGAAAATGATAATATTTTTAATAAAAAGTGACATCAGACAAAGGGAAAGTGATTATCGTTGAATTGAAGTATTTTATAAACAACTTATAGGATGGATAAAAATTGATAATATTTTTTAGTAAATAGTGATATATGAGAAAAAATAACAATGAACAATTTAATGAAAAATTAATATGAAAAAAAAAGTGATAACAATTTTAATAAATAAATAATACCTAATTAATGAAAAATATAATTGTCCAATTATTTGGAACATTTAATTAAGGCAAAGACTTGTGTGAGATCGACGACCAGAAAATGATAACTTTTATATAGGAAAGTGATTATAAATTAATGAAAAGTGATAATGTTATTTCATAAACAATTTATAGTATAAATAAAAAGTGATATTATTTTACAACGAAAGTAATAATGATTTATAGGGAAAGTGATAACTATTTTAAAAAGTAAAAATAATCTTATGTGACGGTCTCACACAAGACATACCCTTTAATTAATAATTGAAAAGACAGGAAATATATAAATGTGGTAAATATTTATGTGAAAGTATTCGATGAATTTTCAATAAAAGATAATACTTTATTATAAAAAGTGATAATATAAATAAATAAAATAAAATATAGTTTTATTAGTTTTAATAAATTCTTAATATTTCAAAATCTAACTAAAAAAGTAAAAATTAAAAAGAGTAGTAAGATTTTTTTTTAGTCAGCAAAAAGCAATTTATTTGTGGTTTTGATTAGTAAGATTGTAAGAATGGTTGAGGTACTTGAGGATGGTGCGTTAGAGGATGGTGTGAGCGACTGCAAACTCCACTTCCACGCGCCAATAGAATGGTTAACGACCAGCGAGCTCCACACAGGCATTTGAGTGGATTAATTCAATTAATTGGGTAATTGGATAATTCGTCTCAAGAAATGGGATCGTGCAAGACATATCTTAAAATCTTTATCTTGATTTTAATTATTTTTTTAATATATATATGTTTTATTTATATTTTAATAATATTAAAAAAATTAATTTAATTTTTATATAATTATTAAATAAAATAAAATCTTCATTAATATTTTAAATTATTTAATGATTTTATGTAAATTAATTTAGTATTATAAAAATATTGTTAATGAGATTGAAACAAATTAAGAAATATATTTTCTATTACTTGAGTGATTCCTGAACCATAACAATCATTGTAAAAATCATTTTTAACCATTCTTTTCCCATCTCTATTTCATTCATGAGTTCATTCAATTTCATCGTTATTCCATTCAATTATACCAATCGAGCCGTAAGTATAAATACGATGTACTGCTATGAAACAGCGTGCATAGTTCATTGCAATTCTAATCACAAAGCTCCATTTAGAGGGAAAAATATCAAAGAGTTCCGTCCTTGTAATAATCTGAACTGACGAGGATTTGCTACAATTGATCACCAGCCCTTTCAAGATTTTATGCAACCATGATTAGATTCCAACTGTTGGGAGAGAGAGATCAAAAGATCCTAACTTCAAATCACTGATTGGAACAGAAAGGTGTTCACAGAGAAAAGAATCCAACTCAAAAGATATTTCAAAACAGAGTTTAATTGAAACAAAAACATTCACTTGAATATGATTGGCACACGACTAATTACTATGAAATCATCAGAACTCGCAACTGTCGAGAAACAGCATTGATTAGTGATCCTTCACTTGAATAATTAGTTGAAATCAAAAGTCATTAATGTGAAGAAACAACATTACATAAACAAACCACCTAATAGAAAATGAACCTATTGAATATTCAAGCAACTAGTTGAAGAATCAAGCTGGTTTATAGAGGAATAACATTATAACTCTACTGAAATCTAAGTAACCAGCCATCCTCTCTGCTCTTTCTTTTAATCCAGTTGGTTATGTGGGAGCTGCCACACCCGTACCTCTAGTTCCTCAGCAAATCTAGTAACCAAAGTATCGAAATTGAGTCAGTCACCTTAGTGAGTAGTCGGTGAGATATTAACTTTCACGGCAAACACCAACATTTTGTCTTTCATGAAAGAAAAATAGTTGCATATTTTATATTTTCTGAAAGAATATCGAGTATTTCAGATTAATTACAATTCTGACGGTTTCTTAATTTTTATTATTATAATTTTTTTAAATCAAAATGTACTGCTTAGACATGGTGATATTGGAGATGGATGGCTCAGATTGGGTGGCCATTAGAAGTGGTTCCATTTGCTGACCCTAAACAACCCCCCCCCCCCCCCCCAAAAAAAAAAGAAATTTATGATCACCAAGGGATGTCTCACCCAAGTATTGCCTTTTTTTTATTTGATTATCTCCTTCCTATTTAAAACCATTCATGATTACATCTCTATATGCTCAAAAATTCAAGAAATGAACCTGAGAGATTAATGCTCCATAGATTCAAAGATATTATGAGGGCGTTACTTACATGCGAGCGATTACAATGAATTATAAATAAAAAGAATAAAAAACCATAATTGTCCCCATCGACAAACCAATTCCAATAAGCCTAAACGGATTTATAGTGTAGGTTGAAGAGAACACAAAATAAACAAATAGGTTTTGAGATTCGAATATAAGTAGATTTTATTATTATTATTATTATAAATAAAAATTAGTTAGGGGTTCAGTCTTATATCTTACAATCTAAAGCTGCAATTATCAAGGAGTGGTGATGAACAATAAAAATATCAATAAATACAACTAAAAGACGTGTATCCTCACTCTAGGTCCCTGTGTTAGTGTTGGACTCTTGTAAACAGGATTTAGATCATAAATTCTTGTAAATCTTGTGGTTCCCTTTAATTTAAAAATATTAGCAATAATGGGGTATATAGAATTAGAAGGACCACAAATTTTACACCATGAAACCGTATTTGTGATTCTGTGAAGCACACTACCCATTAAAATGCTTGACATGTTTATATCAAGTAGTAATACATTTGAGATGTTTTCATTTAGAAGCCCTTTTCTGCTGCACGGATTTTCCTCTTTTGAGTGCGGCTGGTGGGGTAACCTTATAGTCGTTGTATTCATTTTCATTTTGTTCACAATTTTGTACGTATCCCCAAGAGTAGAAAATCAATTGTAGTTCCACGTGTGAGTAAGAAAAAATAATATCGTACCAAGGGAAAATTATAGATGTAATACTTAATCTAATTATGACTATTCAAATTTAAAACAAATATGGTTCTTAAAGAGAATTGTCTAAATTGACTATTGCAGAAAATAATTACTAAAAATAATAAAAGATCAAATAATTAAATAAAGAAAGTATTCAAGAGAGAAGACAGACAGCACTAGGAAATCCAGTTAAGTTGGTCAAATCAAATCACTAGACAATCAGTTAGAATTCCTGTCGTTCTTATGAAAGCAATCACTTAATTATGTTAAATCTATTAAAGACTAGTGCACTAGAATTCCCTTTATAGGTACTTAAGAATTAAACCTCAATTCCCACTTAATAATCTAATAAACCAAATCCAACCAAATCCTCTAGAATGGTGATTAATAAATATATTATGTGTCCAGTATTAATTATTCTAATTATTGCTTGTGTTATTCTTATATAACACAAGCAATAAACATAAGCATGCAAAAGACATTGACATACACATGAATAAGGACAGATCATATCCAATTCTAAATCTAGATCATCAATTAAAAACAACTTAACATTCAAACCTAGTGCTATCCAAGAAGTACTAGCCCTTACAGGCAACACACATGGTTAGGTATGAAAGCGTGTTCAAAATTAAGAAAGAAAGAATAAGAATAACCTTAAGAATGGTGCGATACTCCTTTCTCTCCTCCGTGATTCTGAACCTTCTTGTTCTCCTTTTCAAGTAAGGAATACTGACGAACTCTCCGGATGGGTGGATGAGATGGTGAATTATGAAAGAGTGTGTAGAGTTAGGGTTTGGAACAACCCCAAAGACTCCTTATATAGTTGAAGGCTGATAAAATTCGCATTCTACCTCAAAATAGGACTTTTTCACTTCAAAAACATGTACGGGCCGAAAACTGGGCCTCCGGGTTGCGCCACTCGTCAGCAGATTGCGCGACCTCACGGTTTTGCTCATAACTTCTTTATCCGGACTCCGATTTAGGTGATTTTTGCGCTCATGCGATCATCTCTTCCTCAACTTTCTATCCATATAAAGAACTCACAAAAAATCTAACATTTGTAGGGAACGAGTCGTGCAAAAGTGACACGAGTCGTGCTAGTCGGCACAACTTGCGCGTCTTCACCGTTTTGATCATAACTCCCTCATCTGACCTCCAATTGAGGTGTTTCTTGAGCCAAAATGACTTTCTCTTCTATAATTTTCCAACCATATATCACATGATCCATTTGAACTTCTACACAAATACAAAAAAATTATGCAAATTGGACATGCATTTTTCAACATTCTTTCACGATTTCACTCATCATTCCAACTTTATTCTTTTAATCTGTTTTCCGCCTAAAAACGCGAAATAACACCAATATCTTAAATATATGAAAATTAATCATTTAGTGCTAAAATACAAATATAAATTTCACAAAACGGTGCTAAATTGAACCCTAAAACATGCAGATTTTTACACTAATCACATTTATTTTTGGATATTTCATGCTCAATAAATTTTTTTATTATATAATTTTAAAAGAATATATTTTAAATTAAAAAAAAATTAAATGGTAAGAATATTTTAAAATGCAAGATATAGTCGATGCAAGATACTCCCTCCGTAACTCTGATAAGTGTCCATTTTATCATTTTGGTCCGTCTCAATATAAAGTGTTCATTTCTTTTTTGGGTTGATGTGACACATCACAATATTATTATTATACTCAACCACTTACACATGGGCTCTCACTCAACATTAATACAACTACACACTACACATTAAAATATTATTTTTCTCACCTCATTATACTTTTAAAATATTACACTCCTTAATCCACGTGCAAAAAGCAAACGCACACTTATCAAGGGACGGAGGAGTATATTTTATGGGGTAATTTTTAATTTTGAATAATTTTAATTTTCGTTCTAGGACATAATCTCGGATCGATCCAGTTTAATTAAAATATGGTTTTATATAAATAAATAAATTATTTTTTTTGTAATTAAAGTATATCAGCCGTGAACTATATTATAACACCCTACAATTATATTTTAATGATTGTTCATAAATGTATTTTATAAAAACATATTATAATAATTATCAATAACATCCTTAACTTATATAATAATAATCATATTTTAATCACAAATACTTGTGTAAATTGGGTTATGGTATAAACTCTATGGTCCCCATTCCAATCATATATACCTTATATATTGCTAGTGTGTTTAAATTAAGGGGACAACATAGAATTTATTATAAGGGGTTATCTTGTAAATCAATTTACAAGAGATTAACTCTATTTTAGTATGTCTTACATAACTTATAAGAGATTTTGTCATTTCGAAATCATCATCTATTATCAACATACATTATATAACATATTTTATAATTAATTTATTATTTACTATTATATTACTCCTATAAAAATTAATTTAAATTAATAAAAAAATTTTAAAAAAAAATTAAAAAAAATATATATATACACAATTAAAGGGGACATTGAGAGTATTCAGCTGCAATAAATTTATTCGCACTCATAAAAAAAATGTTAAATATGGTCACGTTTATACATCATAAAAAGTTAGTGATAAACAAAAGAATTGAGCATTGTGAGTAGAAGTGAAGATTAAATGATCGTAGGTAGCTTTACTATTGAATTACTTCCTTTATCCCCCTCTAATTTGTGCTCATTTCTTTTGTAGTGATTTCAAATTTGTAAAATGGAGGGGTATAAATTAATACTAGATTTTATTTTGTTTTTCTTTTTATATTTGTAATTATTTTAGAGTTTTTTTCCCTATAAAAAAAATTGCAACCGCTACCCAAAGATTTTTTTTTTAAATTATAGAGTAGTATATACTAGTATTTTTGTATAATACAAACATTTGTAAAGAGTAAAAAGTCATGCAATTTAAAATAGAGGATTTAGTGTCTTCTAAAATCCTTAATAATTCAAAAAATACTTGTATAATAATCATAGGGGAGTATAATTTTTTGGAGATAGATACCTGATACAAGTCTATTTAGCTCTTTTCTCTAAAACGTTATACTATTAAAAAAATATATAAAAAATAAAAATCAATGAATGAAAATAGAAATGAGTGAGAACAGAAACAAGGAAATCCCATCTATTTAACATTTGGGAAGATCCGCCGGCGGCGGCGGCAGCTTCTGATTCCGGCGAGTTCCATCCATCACAATCCACGCCATTTTCAGTCCCCAACTCGTATGAACTTCCAAGTGACAATGCATAAACCACACACCTGTTTGATCCATATAAAATTGGTAAATTCTTAATTACATTAGGTGAATCAAAGCCTGTTGAAGAGTTACCTGGATTATCAGCAAGGAATCTGATCGCCACCCACCCGCCGGAGGGCACTCCGACGGTGTTCCTCTCGGCCGGGTCAACCAAATTGAACTTAGCCGGATCCTTATTCGGGTTGAAATTCCCAATCCCCTGTCCCAAAATAAAGAAATTGAATCCATGGAGGTGCAGCGGGTGGCTCTCCGCTCCGATTATGCTAGTATCCTGCAACAACACCTCCACGGCGGTGTTAAATTTCAGCACCACCACCTTCGTGCCGCTGCTCACCATAATGTTGCTCGGCGGGTTACCGGTATAGTTGAATTTCACCGGCGGATTCGCCGGAAAATCAGTGGTGTAGACTCCTCTCGATCGATTGAAGAAGTGAGCTTGAAGGAGAGCCGTCGTTGGCATTACGAACGATACATTGTTAATACTCGCCGATAGCATTGTATTGCTCGGGCCCTGGCAGGTATTGTTCGGGCCGGTACACGGGCTCAGGCCCACCCCGACTGTGAAAAAGAATCGCCTGTCAACCTTCTGTGGAAACTTCGCCGGAAACTTGGAACTAGCCAGGCTACGGAATTTCCGGTTGAATTTGGTGGCGAATTTAGTGTTGTTGAAGAAGGGGAGAGAGGGTTTCAGGAGGGGTAGTTTGGTAATTCTCTTGGTTGTGTTGGAAGGGAGATGGTATTCCAGGATTCCAGCTGTGGTGGTGTTGTCAAATGCTGCCGGGCCGGTGGCATAAGGCCGGGCCGACATGAGAAACGTTGCATTCGGGTGGCGGTGTTTAGTCTTGAGAAGAACGTTAGTAGTTTGTCCTGGAGTTATGAGGACTACATTGGTTTTAAACGGCTTTACATAAACGGCGTCAGCATCGACGACGGTGAGGTTATGGTTGGCAATGCTGAAGAAGAGCTCGTCGTTTAGGGCTGCATTGATCAATCTCAACATGTATGTTTTCCCGGGCTTCACTTTCAATTTGAATGTATCTATAGTTTAAATGAGGAACGTTGAAAAAAATATCATTGGATACAAGTAATGTGTAATCAAATAAGTGAATAGTACTCACCTTTGGTTGAGCAGTTATACAGGGGACCCGGGAGGCCGTTGATGGTGAAGGCGTCGGAGACGTTAGGAGCCCCGCCTGTTTGCAAAGCTTGATTAATAAGTATCTCCGTATCAGTTTTCCACCATTCACCTATACAAATTCGAGCATAGATATGAACACATTATGATGATCAATCTTTTATGCTAAAGAAACAATGTGTTAAAGAAATGAAGATATTATTATTACCGAACACAATGGGGATTTCCTTGTATGGATTTGGGAATGGATAAGCTACTCCTCGTCTTGGTAAGATGATTATAGGTCCATAGAGTGTAACCCTAAGCCAAGAAATATGAGCATGCCAAAATAAAGTTCCTCTTTGGCCTACAATCGTGAAATTATAGACGTAGCTTTGCCCTGTTTGAATCGGACATTGTGTGATGTATGCCGGTCCATCTGCCCATCCACTTCTTAGCTGCCTCACCCCATGCCTAGCAAAAGATTACATTATGGTGTCGTTACCATGAAAAAAAATAATCCATAAAAAATCATTTCATACCAATGAATTGAGACATTGTATTGGACATGGTTTACAACTTTAATAATGACCCTGTCACCTTCCCTTGCAGTGAGAGTTGGTCCGGGGAATTGACCGTTCACTGTTACTATATTCTTCGATTGGCACAATCTTGTGACGTTTTTCATTTTGATCTGTAAATACAAGATAGATTAAAACTACACAGAAAAGAATAATGTTGAGAATATTATAAAGAACTTTTACACGTACGTTGAACATGTAGTGTCTCGTTATCCCCGAATGCTTAGACATTGCTAGCTCGACCAAGAAGGAGAATGCGGTGATGAGGATAATCAAAGGCTTGTAAGAGACCATTTCTTGATTTTTTTGGTTTGTTTGATTTGGACAAATGATAATTATGAGTGTTTTTTAGTAGATAGACTGTGATGAAATGTGAGGGAATTGTAGAATGAATTTATAGTGCAGCACAGCACCAGCGCAAGTGTGTGTGTGGTAGTTTATTCAACAGAGATGCATGAAAATGACAAGATTTCATGATCTAATAACAAATTGAAGTTACATGTAGTATGTTGTAGTTTGGAGTGATGTCTGATTTGTTACTTAACTGTCATTATTATGATTTCTGAAAAATAATGATTGGTTTAATTTTCCAGAAGTCACCTCTGGTGTGTGTGGTGTTTGGGGGATTTAAATGGAAATATATTAGAGAAAATATTGAAGATTTTGTAGATTTATTGAGTTAATTAATTTATTTCAGTAAACTGGAGACCTGTGGAAACTGGAAAGTCTCCAAAAAGTTAAGATTAATTCTCCTAAATATATTTTCCTTTAAATTATGTTCATGATTAGGAGAACATAGAAACATTAGAACAGTACTTTATCTTTTTTAAAACATCAACGAATAAAATAACTTATATTATCCAACAAAATTCTTATTTATTTATTTATTTATTTATTATGGTTCTTAATTTATTTGTCTACAACAAAATTATTAAAAATATCATCATAGGTTATTATTTAGAAAATGTAACACGTCTATGACTCGTAATATAAATTCAAATTCATAATTTTTCTGAGAGAAAAATGTCTGCCAACTCAATTATAGTTTTGTTCAAATTAAACAGTCTCACAGCAAATAATTTCAATTTCTTAAATATAAAAAAAAATGGCAACAAAATTATAGTTACCCGTTCTAGACGTCACCACCCACCCACCCACCCACCCATACAAATCTAATTAATTTTGAAATAAAAATAAAAATTAGTAGGTGTGTTCATATTCATAGAAAGAGATTGATCATCAATTTATTAATAAAATAGTTGAAAGGTAGGGTTCAACTCCCTATAGTGTTAACCAAGAAAATTTACGGAATAGTCAACAGTGCTAACCCCCAATTTGTTGGCTGTCGGCTTACAATTTCTTTGGGTTTCAACTTTCAACTCACCTTAAAATGACCACATTACATGAATATATGTTTTTTAACTTATTATTATAATAATAATTATTTTTAACACATTAGATGTAAATTAACCCCATCATTTTTTACTTATGAAGAAAATAAAATAAAAACCTGAATTAACATTTAATTATGTGGCTTGAAATTATTTAGAGTTACGTAATGCAGTTTATGTTTTACTATTGATGACCACATGTTATGAACTTATGATGATGCTATCCCTCAATAATATGTATTGATGAAATTAAATGATGTTATCCTTTTCTTCCCTTTTTAAAAAAAAAAAATAATAATCACATTTTTGGAAAATAACCCTTTCATTAAATGCGAGAATATTAAATCAAGAAGTAATTTTTAATTAATTCCATTAATAGCAAGCTTGATTAAAATATAATTTATGCGTCCCCGTTTAGGTACTTTTTAATTTTCATTCACTTTAATATTTCTTGCACACTCAATCAATAAAATAACGGTTCATAAACAAACAAAAAAAACCTTAATTTCAAAATTTGTATACACACTTAATACAAATTATATAATTTACACTTATTTATTTTATAAAAAAAAATATTAATTAGCCCCTTAAAGATCTTAAAAAGTGATTTTTAAAAAAATGGAGTAATAACTTGATGTGGATAAAATACTGGAACATCTCTGTACTTTTTATAAGTTAAAAGAAAATAAATTATAGTGGACACCTTTGAGCGTCAGGAAATGGGCTTTAGGCCCAAGGAATTCAAGAAAGCCCACAGAATTTCGTATTCTTTATTTGTCATGTGACTGTTATTTAATTGTTTTTAATAAACAAAACAATTAATCATTTCAATTAAAACAACTTTAATTGCAATAACTAATAAGTATCCTTGTAATAATTTCAGCATCGTTCAGTAAATACTTCCTCTACCTTACACTTATTTTGGAAAGTAATTATTTGAATGAGATAATACATTCTATTGACCGTTATTATCATAATTTACATAATTGGGCCACTAATACATTAAAATCCAAAATGATTTTACGAATTATTTTTTTTATTGAATTTAAGTTGGAAAGTCACGTCTTTCTTTCTACTTAAAAAAAATAAATGACACAATTGCAAACAGACGGACTAACATTTTTAAGACGATAATTAATTCTTTATTATACCGTGAATGTCGAGTAATAATATTTCATCATCCAAAAGAATCATAATTTTTCATGCAAAATAACAGTTTTTATCAATTCAACAAAAATCAACTCTATAGCTTTAATTAATAATAAGTAATAATAATATGGACCATATATTCAATTCTCTATCAATATTCATGAAAGAAGTAAATGTAAGGTGTGACAATATGAGAATAATAAGTAAAGATAATAATAAAAAATCATGTTCCACTACTTCTTTCACATTCAATATACAATCAATGAACCGAAATGTCAAGGGGCCCACAAACCCGGTTTATGGATATTTCTAACTAACAAATTGGTTTATAATTCTAATGTCGGGAATTAGTCGCCTCTGCACGTGCACTGCACATGTGCCAAACGATGAACCCCAAATCTCTGTCCTGCTAAATCGCATCTCACTTGCGCCACACCGATTCTTGATTTCTCCAGATCAAATTCCATCCAAATGTTCTGCTGATGATGATGCCCTATGATGTACGCTTCGATGCCCAGCAGATCAGAGTTCCCAAATGTGAAACAATGCACCGAATCATTCCCCCTCACTTCGCCGGGGACGCGGTACAGCAGCCGGTCGCCCGACACCGTTATTTGGGCGCCACGGAATAGCAGACTCACGGAGGGTAATTCGGGCAGACCCGTTGAGTTCTGGGGTACCCGGAAGCATAAATCGAATGCGCCTTGGAATACGAAATTCGGATCCACCAAGACCCGGAGAAGGGTTCCTGTTTGGTTTATGTACTCGTTTCTTAATGCGGTGTAAGCGGGTCCTAGGAGGAAGGTGAATTGGGTGCCGGAGTCTACCATGGTTTGACCCGCACCGGTGTGGTCGGGTACGAGTACGGACATGGGTATCTGGAGGAGTTTTTGTGAGACTTTAATGCCCTCTAATTGGACAGTGTATGCAACCCTGTTGAAGTAGGGTAAAGGGGTGGGTATTTGGATCAATGGGGTGTAATTCAAAGGCAGAAGCCACGTGAAATTGGATTCACCAAATAATAAAATACCCGAAAAGTCCGAATCCGAAATGCAATAGGAGAATTTCTTGAACCCCATTTGAGAGATGAAAGACAGAGACCCACGGTTCATACCCATTAACCCGGTGGTTTTGGAATCCTCATCCGAATTGGTGGTGAAACCCGAATCCATGCACCCGAATATCGTGCCCGGGAATTTCGACCCGGCAATGGTGAAGTTGTCCAAAGCCAGGTTGCCTTCGGAGGATGAGGCGTCGGCATATGATAGCATGGTGTGGCAGAGGTTGTTGGAATCACACGAAGCGGGTATGGAGAAATCCTGGGTTTGGGTGGTGCATGTGGGGGAAGAACAGGCGATCGGAGTGTAGGAAAGCGAGCGGATCGGGTCGAAAGCGGGTCGATTCTTCTGAGTGGTGTTGCATTGCAGCCAGGAGAGCTCACTGCCTGTATCGAGCACCATGGTAACATTCTGTGGGGGCGTTCCGACAGCTAAAGACACTGTAAGAGTGACATTGTGAGTGAAAGGCAGCTTACTGGGAACTGATGGAATTTCTTGGGTTTTCAATGGCAATACAAATATCTTACTGGCATTCGATTTGGATACTGTGAAAGGTTCAGCAGAGAGAGAAAAGAAATGAGCTTGGAGAGAGATGAAGAGTGTAGAGAGAGAAAACAGAGTGTGGATGTTCATGGTTGAATGCAGCAGCAACTTAGAGAGAATTTTTGTGTCAATTTTAAAGAGCTAATGAAATTGAGAAGAGATCTATGAATGGACTGTCAGTGAGATTTGGGACAAGAGTGTGAGGAATCTTTTGAGATGGAAGTGAGAAAAGATCAAGAATGTAAGAGAAACGACATCGTTCGGAGTTTCTAAGGTTGAAAAATGAGTGTGTTACTGGTTTATCTTGGTAGGGAACTAATGAAGTTGGTTCAAATTCAATTAATCTAAATTTGCCCATAATTGTGTATGAACATTATTAATTTGGTGATGTACCTTGGGCTTGGAGTAGGTGGAAATTCAAGTCATGGTCCGTATACTTGCATATTCAACTTTATTAGTGACACGTAGAAGGAATAATTTATATCCCAGAAGCATAAATCCTGTGAAAAAAAAAATTAAATTTTTTAATTATTCATTTAACAACTAAAAAAAAAGATATAACACCAAACTATATTATTATTAGAGCAACACTTGTATTTGTTTATGAAATAATATTACTTCCTATGAATTATGTATATATGTATAACTTTGTATTGAAATACAATTTCTTATTCGTCTCGACCAAGTATTTTCGTATAATTATTGATACAGTTAATATGATGACATTAAATAGGTTTCATAAATGTTATTAAATCTGAAAATTAATGAAAACTTTGGGAAGAATAGTAAGATTATAAAAGGAGTCCCAATTGAACAAAACTTTGTGAAAATGTATAAAAAAATTCAATCAAAGAAAAGGATCATGTGGGAGTGATTTCGATTCACATTACAACCTTATCCTATGGTAGGTAATGTCCCTGGCTGTTTGTAAAATGGTCGGACCATAAACAAAAGAAAGGGAAGTACTTGTTTACCTTCACAAATGATGAGTGTTTTCTTGATAGTAAGTTTCCCATGGTCATAATCAAATGATAATATTTTAATGTATCTAGATTAAAAGTTAAATGGAGTAATTAAAAACTGGGGTTTTTTAAATTATAAAACTGACAATAATTCTTATTTAAATGTTGTAGTAATTATAAGTTGACTAATAATAGTGTGTAAAAACAGAGGAAGATGAAGAATAGTGACTTTATTTGATGCTGAAAGAAATAGCGCACGTGTGAGCACATGCTTTGTTGAATATGGAATGGGAAAGGTTGAGGCAGATGAGGTCATGGGAATATGGCCCCCACCCACTTTGAGATTGAAGTGGATCAATTTTCATGTTCATCAATCCTATGTTGCCATCCATGTTTTGTAATAATCAACCAAATCTTGGATTCCTTGCTATCCCAAATCCTTTTTTAAGCACTTCGATTAGATGTTATTAGGGGTGGGTAATATCCGTATACCGAAAATATCTATACCGTATCGAAAATTTTGGTATGGAAAAATTCATACCGATATCGATACCGAATTTCGGTAAATTAAAATCGGATACCGATATCGTACCGAAATTTACATTATACCGATTTTTCGATAAATACCAATTAATACCGAAATGTTGACATACCGTTTCATACCGAAAATTCAACATATCGAAAAATACCGATTTACCGAAACCATACCGAAAAATAATATTTAATTTTAATCAAAATAATAAAATTAATATAAAAAATTTCAAAATAATTAAATTTTCTAATCTCAAACATTCTACTTTGACACTTATATTACTTTTAATTTATTCATAATTATATATTAAATAACAAAATTTTTATTATTATATTTTTATACTCCTATATTTTAATTTAGAAGTGTATTATATTTTTATTTATTTTTATTAGAGCTTATTTTAAATTTTAAAAAATATATATGAATAAATGTGATACATAATAAAATAAAAATAATTTAAATATATTAATAATATAATATATACATAAATATAGTATTATGTATAATTAAATTTTTAAAAAATAAATATAAAATTTTCGGTATATCGGTATCGGTATACCGATATCGAAATACTGAAAATAATTTCGGTATACCGATATACCAAAAATTTAATATCCAATATCGATACCGTATCGAAATTATCGGTACGGCAACTATACGTACCGAAAATTTCGGTATGTTGAAACTTCAACATTTTTCGATATTTTTCGATACGGCAAACGCTGTATACCGAGTTTTCGATATTTTTCCCCACCACTAGATGTTATGTAGCCCCACACATACATTTTCCACCGCTTATGACCTTAAAAAAATAATTTGTATACTCCTCAATCCTACAATTATACAACTTCACATTTATAAATTTTGTTAATCCCATAATAACTTGGATATACAAAAGAAACATCAATATATTTAACAATCTCAAAATACA
The DNA here is from genome assembly GCA_023678885.1 of Pogostemon cablin. Classification (NCBI taxonomy): domain Eukaryota; kingdom Viridiplantae; phylum Streptophyta; class Magnoliopsida; order Lamiales; family Lamiaceae; genus Pogostemon; species Pogostemon cablin. The sequence continues at coordinate 834,753 of CM042986.1, forward strand.
TTTTACTCTTAAAAATGTCTCTCAACAAAACTAACAAACCTTACACTTAATATCTAAAAAGATTAGATTAAAAAAATATATATTTATAAGAATTCCATATCTACAATATTTGCACACAATTTACAATTTGAAAGAGGAAAAAAATCTGCAAATCCTTCGGTGAGTATGCAGCTCAACTACTGCACATGAACTCCAAACGGAGGGAGCATACTATTGATAATGAGATTGATGATTTTAGTCATTATTTTTTCGAAGTGAGTTTTTTTTTTTTAGAAATTCAAGTTGAGATGACTGAATTGATGATGGTAGTCAATTTACTACATCGATTTTAAGAATAACATTAAATATATTCTCATTCGGTGATATTCTGATCATTCTTGAATCAATTCTAGTATTTTATTTTCGAATCAAAATTTTCAATCTACTCTATCATCTGCGGACCCATTCTTACCACTTGCAAGATCAACATGATACTTCATTTTGATCGAGTATATATATATATATATATATATATATATATATATATATATATATATATATATATATATATATATATATATATATATATATATATATATATATATATATTTTTTTTTTTTTAATTGAGAAGATATCAACTATGTGGGCATATGGTAAGATACTAAAAATAATGACAATAAGAAATAAAATTATAAAGTTGAATGGGCGTATTTTAACCTTTTACAAATATAATGGTATTTTTATAAAGAGTATTGTTAAATACACATCCTTTATTAAATATACATCCCCTTTTAATTTTTAATTTTCTAATTTTATTATATACACACCCCTTAAAATTTCAAAAATACACTTTTAAAATTGAAATCATACACACCCCAATAATCATATTTTTCTAAACATGAGATAAAAAGAATAAGAAACAATTGAAATTAAAAAAGTAAGTAACTAAAATTGCAAATTCCTCAATTGGTCGAATAAATCATGTTGTAAATTTATGGTTTCAGTTTTAATTGGTCATAATAGAATACACGTTGGATGCAGTAATTTTAGGGGAAGATGACTAGGAGCCCTTCCCATGGCTTTTATCCGATTTTTTCTGATGTCAGAAATATTAAGAATTAGTCACCCGCCGGCGAATTCCGGCGTCGGATAATTCTCCGAGATAATCTAGTCTTCAGCATCGGCTTCCATTGCGTTGTCTTGCTGGTACACGTTTGTCTTTCTTCCTCCGCAGTCTGTTGCCAGGCTCTTCCGCCAGATCGACGACGGCGTAGCCCAAGCATGATCTAATTATTGAGAAATGATCCATTGCTTCTGAATTATTCCCAAATGTGTGTGCGGATGTGAGTATTAAAAATTAAATAAAATTTAAGAGAAGTGCTGAGATTAAGAATAGATCAAGATTCTTGACAAATTTCCAGAAATAGTACAAAATCATTGATTTAGATTCTGAAATTCAAATAAAATTGATGGTAGAAGAAATAGGCTCAAACAGAATACATAACATTACATTAATCTATGTCCTTGAAAATATTCGGTAATCACAAGATTATATTAACAAAGTGTATTTTGATGTTTTCTGATGGGGTGATTCAACAATTCCATTTAAAACATTAATATAATATGTTGATAGTGAAAAGTTCTAAACGAATAGGGTGAGAGTGGGACGGGGAATAAAATCAGAAACCTTCATAATACAATATATTTTGGATTTTAAACAGAAAAACTTGAAGATATATTCTGGATTAATTTTAAACAGAAAAGCTTAAGCTTGAAGATCTTTCTACGGTATTGTATTAGAGTTTATAAGATATTAGTGTGTTTAAAATATAATTTAATTGTAAAAGATGTGTATTTAATAAATTAAGGATAATATAGACTTTTTAAAAATATATTTATTAAGTATATTATAATAGAGGTGTGTATTTAATAAAAAAGAGTGTGCATTTAGTCAAACCCTTCTATAAATTTTCGATAATCAAATGGATGCTTTTGAATCAAATTTTGATCGGGATGTATTTAGAAATTTGAAAAAGGAGAATATTACACACCTAGAAAGATAATGACAACTAAAATAAAAATGTTGGATGGTTGGATAGTGGGGAGATAAATGAAAAGTAGAAAGAAAATTAAATGGAGTTTATAAGGTGAAACCAAACAAATCCCAAGGGCCGTCATTCATTTTGCCAGCGCCAAAAGAATGTGGAAGAATTGGTAAACACTTGTGTGACGTGATATCCTATTATATCCCATGTTTAACTGGGGTTTAAATTAAGGGATAGATTGGAAGAATTATGGTACACAGTCAAATTGCAAATAACTACTCGGACATATTGGTGAGGGCGGAATAGGTGCCAGAGATTGCACAAGAAACTCCAACAAACATTATGAGAGAGCAAGTTGTAACCTGTGGTTGAGGATGGATCATCAAAAACCGACATGGATTAAGGGGGGAGGGAGGTTTCAAGTCTCAGAATTTCACCTGAACCTTAGTCAATCTCTCTCTGTCCAATCTCATGTAGCAAGCACACGGTAACACTACAGACTGGTATATTCAAACTAGAGTTACTAAAACAATCAGAGTCGAGTCGAGTTGAGTTTAAGGAAACAAGGATAAGAAGATCACTTACCACTAGCATCACCAGAAACGATCCAATCAGGGCCATCACGAATCCTGTTTATAAGTTTTTGATGGAATTACATGTTAGGGAGTCGAGTGTTTGCTATGCCTGTATAATTAGTTAATTGGACGGCACAATTCTTACCAAAATATGGGACTGTTAGCGCCACGATTAATGTTGACAACACCAAACTTGATCGGACTAGAATAGGTGTGCTGTAGGATCTGAGTTGAGCAGGAGGCAGAAGTTCTTCAAAGGCTAATGCAACGGGGGTGATCGACAGGGCGTACTTTGTAAGAGGGGCTATAACCTGAAAATGTGCAGGAGATAATCTGAATGTTGAGAGATGAATGAGAAAGAAGCAGTTTGTGTTTTCTTACCACAGACCATCCAGCAATGTTGGAAGCAATTAAGTCTTTGGGAAGATTTAGTGTGAACTGAGGTTTAGTAGCTTCACCGAACATAAGGAAGCCGCAGACTGCCACACCAGCATAGAGTAAACCAGCTACTACGAAGCTGCATCAACATTACACATCCTGGTATTTCAAGCATTCAAGTTTGTATAAACAAGGAGTGTGACGAACATTAGTGAAATCGACCTGATAGTGAGAACTGATGGGAACCACGCAGGATCCTTCATGGAGGAGTAGATGTTTGGAAACACGGAGTGGCTTCCGTAGCAGAAGCTGTATATACCTATTGTAATAGGTAAGTTAGTGAAGTTTAATGATGTTCCACTTGGATGAAACCCGATATCGGAACCCAACCCGACCCACAACAAGCAGAGTACTACAATGATTAATGTCAACACCCCACCACCTGCAAGGATGTAGAAAGAAATGCACAAATAAGGTCAAAAGTGAGGCTAAAATGGTTTGTTTTTGAGGTGGTTATAACTGATGGACCTGAAATGTATGAAAGCAGACAGAGATTTCTGAGCCAACATGTAGGAAGAATGACAACGGTGGAAACAATCGCACAGATCTGATATGAGTCGAGATGAACTCCAGCTACATCCATTCGGATATTAGGGAAAAAAGCAGAGAGGTTATCACTCATCATGATCAAGAACTCCACACATGAAGACTACAATGTAGCTACTTGCAGTTAGAAACTACAAAATTTAGGAAATTAAAGAGACGTGTTTTAACTAACATAAAATGAGTACACGTACGTATAGCTCTACGTACAGAATTGCCTGCAGTGATTGGAATTCAACGAATAAGTCTAAGTACAATCACATACCTTCACATTACAACACTATAAGTTTACTTACAGCAATGAAAATCCGACCACTCAAGCCAAAAGCAGCCTCTCCAATATCCGGATAAGTTTGAAGTTCAGCAGAGCTTTCCAAACATTTCTTTAATAAGATCCCTGTATAACAGGTTATCGTTCCAAATATAAAGAGAATCAAAATGCTGAGCCACCCCCCTTCTTTGAGGGCGTAAGGAGTCGAAAGAATTCCTATCCCACACAAAGCATTTATGGCTGCATACAAAAGATAAACTCACGTGAGAGGTAACTGAAATTTAGCATCATCAAGTGTACGCAAATTACCATTGAGAACAGACTGAATATACGAGCATTTTTGCGGTTGTGGTAGTTCACTAATGGAACTTCTGAATCCAGACGTGAAAGAAAGCTTTACAGGAGGTATAGAGGTCGGAACTTCTTCTTTGTCCAAGCTAGTTGAAGAAATTAAGGGCTTACATAAGGACGATTCAATATCCGTTGTCAGTGATCTCTTATCCGCTGAAACCGAGAATGAGTTATCCTTTAAGAAGCTGACTGATGGTGTCACACTTGTATACACGTCCATTGACTGCCTTTATGATTCAACCAAAGAGTTATCAATTGATTGTCTATCTTAAACAAAAACACAAGTATTTCAATCTGTTACTATTTCATCAATGTCAAGGATACATCAGTTTGATCGACTAAAATTGCCATTCAGATTACATGCAACTTTTATTCAAATCAAGAAACGAAATTAGCATTGTAGATAGTCATCCCAGCATAATGCAATACGTACCTGAAACTTTGAGGCCAATGAGGAGTAGGATCATCAAGAACAGCATCTGAAGTGGCTCTGGATGGACCAGTGGCATCAGATTCATTATCAGATCCATGGCAGTCTCTTTCAGCCTCATTTTCTTCATCATCCGTTTCGGTTCCAATCTCACGGTCTGGTCCGAATTCTTCCTCCAATTGCTTCATCACTATTTTCTTACCTTATTCCACCCCCCACCTCACAGACACATGACAAGAAAACACACAATGATAAACAAGGATTGATGGATTATTACGTATACATGATATGATTGATCTATCAGACTGCCTCTGAGTTAACTCTAAGAAGAGCAGATTAATTTGTTCAAATGAACAATTTTTTTTTTTCAGAGAAATGACTGAGTAGATCCTTTGTTGATGAAGAGGGAGGGGTTGCTATTTTGATGCTTCACCATACGAGGTAATAAATACCGGTTCATATCCACTATTTTATACTACTATGGTTTCTTTAATTTGGTAATTCACGAACTATAGTGTGAATTCAGATTGTCACAGTAAATTAAATGATAAACTAAATATACTCAATTTAATTTACACATACTAAATAAGATTCAAGGCACATCCAATATAATTAAGCATGACCAAGTTAATAATATTATTCATTGTCTACAAACACTGCTCAAGGTTAAATATTTTTAATCAATATATATTACAAAAAATAAACTTTCACAGAATAATCTACCCCCACAGTATTTTTTTTAAGAGAGGGGCAAACATTAATATACATTTTGAAGAAGAATTGAACATATCATATAAAAAAGGGAGAACAATAAAATTAAAATATACTCCAAGAAATAAATGTAAATTAGACAGGTGTTTTGAAAGGGGGAAGTTACACCATGCTTCATCTGGTAAACTACATTTACCCCACTGTAAAGATTAATGTAGTTTAGCAGGTATAGCATCAACAAGAGTTACAATACGATTATACATATATTCTATATCTATTTGTCGATTTGGTTCAGCTTTCCTAGACCATTGCACCGGGCGCACACAATCTGAACCTGATCTTTCCTTGCCGCATTTGCCCTCAACGCCGACCCCGATTTCCTCACAAATCCAGCTCCATCACACTCCGGGCACCTGAAAATCCACAAAGTTCATTCTCTCAAATCAAATTTCACCGAAATTAACGAATAAAAAAGGAAAAAGCTTTGGATTCTAACAGGTCTTTGCGAGCGAAAAAGATAGGAAAGGCAGTTCCAATCAATGCCACAGCGGCGGCGCCGGCAATCAGATAAGTTGTACCCTCGGAAGCAACATCACCGGCGGCGGCGACCACCGTCAGCGGCTTTCTCTGTCCAGCTTTCTGCGCTTTACGGCTTGCAGAAACGGTTGAACCGAAGAGCGCGGTTCCGCCATTGGATTTCTTGAGTGAATTTGTTGGGAAAAGGGCTTGGAGTTGAGCGATAGACGCCATTTGTGAGATTATGAAGGCTTGTTTGGATAATTGAATGTGAAATTACTCAATTTGACTCGGATTTTATAGTAGTCGTGGAATTTTTTTGCAGAAGAGAAGTGGATAAGGGAACACATCAGTGCTCAGCAATTCTTGTGATTTGGAGATTACAGTTGAGTTGGATAAAAGGGTCCCATCTTGGTAGCTTCAATCTGGAGGCACCACAAATTTTCATTCCTCAAATTCTACAATTCTGTATCCTAGAATATGTTTCTAAGAAAAAAACATTTTAAAAAAGGGATATTATGAGGACCAGTAGCTTTTTTTTTAAATGAAAAATAATATTAATAATTAAATAAACAATGCAAGTTCGTTACAACTTACAACGTAAGGAATTTGCATTAATATTTAAGATGGAAAAAAAAAAGGAAAAATGTAAATAAAAATGGGATAATAAGATAAATGATGCAACTTGGAATGAGAAAACAATAAAAACATGTCACTTAACGATCAGGATATTTAATAAAATCTGCTCCTATATAAATTAAGTATTTCCTGTGCACGGAAATTATTTTATTATTGAATTGTTAGTTTTTTTTTTTTAAAATAGTATTTATATGAATATATTTGAACAAATAAAAATATAAAAGAGAAAACAATATAAAAGAGAAAATAAATAGAATAAATTATAAATAATATGAAAGTAGAATTTGAAAAAGAAAAGAAAAAGAAAAGAGAGATAGAGAGTAAGAATTTGATTAGGTAATGAAAAGATTTATATAGAATTATTTTAATGAATGAAAAATCGTGATTGAAAATAAATTCTTATGTAAATAAAATTGATATATTAATTGAAATTAAGCATATATTAATTAAAAATTAATCAAATTTAAATTGTTAAAATTAAATAAATAAAAAGTTAAATTTAAATAATAAAATCCATTATTAGTATAATTAGATTTTATGATTAAAATTAAAGAAAAATCATATCTTCTATGTATATTAAGTTATAATATATGAATATTGATTTATATATTAATTTAAATTAAGCATATATTGATTAAAAATTAATTAAATATGCCAAAAATATTTCTCATATTTACCAAATTTATATTGTTAAATAAAAAAGTAAAATTTAAATAACAAAATTCGTTATTAGTATAATTAGATTAGATTTTATGATTGAAATCAAAAATATTAATTGGATGTTGAAGGTTAAGATTAAAATTGAATTATTTTTAAATAGAGTAAAATTAAAAAAAATAAAATTTATTTTAAAATAAAACTCATATTTTCAATAAAAAAACCAATGGGCTTTAAGGTAGAAAGCCCAAATAAGGCCCAAAAGTATCCGCGTTAATGTAATCTCTCGAATCTTCAAGTAAATTCGAGAACCCTGAACGAAAAAGTACAAATGATCTCAGTTACATTCTTCCTAAAAATTCTCTTCTTGAATCGAATTTTTTAGTTTCTTATCTTTCTTGCGGAGTTAATCGTTGTAGTTTGTTGATTGAGAAAACATGGCAAGGGAAGGTCCTAATTGGGATGGATTGCTTAAGTGGAGTCTCTCTCACTCCGATGGCACTGAATCTTCTCGGAATTTAAGGTATGCTTCGCTTCCCCCAATCGTCGTTGGATATTCAATTTTTTAGCGCTGCTACAATTTATCTTTCTTTATTTCACCTGCGTTGGTGGGTTAGCTTATAATTGCCGATTTATGAGTGTAACTGGTCTGAAGTTGAGATTTTGGATGAACGGAAGTTATGCTTATTGAAATCACATTTTTTCTTAATTGTTGCAATTGAGAAAATTGTTAATTTTTAATTATTTCTTATTTTGGGATTTAGTGAGGAGGATAGAAAGTGGTTCATGGAAGCAATGCAAGCGCAGACAGTTGATGTAATTCAGCGAATGAAAGAGATAACTCTTGTAATGAAGACGCCAGAGCAGGTTTTGGAGACTCAGGGGGTGACTCCTCAAGATATAGAAGGTGAGCATCTTAGGATTTTATTAGGATGTGGTAACTTTATTTAAATGGCTCTGGATTTTGATTTACTTCCTTTTGTTGTTCTTCTATAGATATGTTGGATGAGTTGCAAGAACATGTGGAATCCATTGACATGGCCAATGGTGAGTTTCTAAGTTAAAATCCCATATGTTGGGCGGAAATAGATTTGCTGTTTGTGTTGTTGCTTAACCACTTGAGTATTTTGCCAGATCTTCATTCCATTGGTGGCCTCGTTCCTCTACTTGACTACCTCAAGAATTCTCATGCGAACATTAGGGCAAAAGCTGCAGAAGTTGTTAGCACGGTTGTCCAGAACAATCCCAGAAGTCAACAGTTGGTCATGGAAGCTAATGGTCTAGAACCCCTTCTGTCGAACTTTACCTCCGCCCCTGATGTTGTTTCACGTACTAAAGCACTTGGTGCAATCTCCTGTAAGTGGCTCATGTGGTGCAATCAATACACGTTGATCAGTTGATGTATTGATTGGTGGTTGGCGTCTTGATGTTATGTTTTGTCTGCAGCTTTGATATGGCATAACAAGTCTGGGGTTGCTGCTTTTCGGCTTGCTAATGGTTATGCGGCTTTAAGGGATGCTTTGAGTTCTGATGATGTGAAATTTCAAAGGTAGCTCCCTGAGTTCAAATAGACTGTTGCAATACTCGGTTCTTGATTACATGTTATACACACTTGTTACAATTTCATTCATCCTAATCTTCTTGACTGTATGATTTGCAGGAAAGCCCTCAACTTGATCCCTTATCTACTTCAAGAGAATCGGTCAGACTGTGGTGTTGTAACTGAGCTTGGATTTCCTCGTATCATGATGCATCTTGCATCAAGTGAAGATGCTTATGTGCGTGAAGCTGCGCTTAGGGGCCTCCTTGAGCTAGCCCGAGACAAGTCAGATAAGCCTAATAGTAGTTCAAGTGAAGAAGATGATAAACTGAAGCAAATTTTACAAGAAAGGATTAAAGGGATTAGTGATATGTCTGCTGAAGACCTTGGAGCAGCTAGAGAAGAAAGGCATCTCGTGGACTCTCTTTGGAACACATGTCTCAACGAACCATCTCCCCTTCGTGAACAAGGTCTTCTTTTTCTCCCTGGAGAAGATTCGCCTCCTCCAGATGTTGCGAGCCAGCATTTCCAACCTCCTCTTAGAGCTTGGGCTGCAAATAGGAACCCTGATCCAAAACCAAAGGATGAAAAGAAGGAACCACCATTGTTGTTAGGTCCAGGACCCTTAGCTGACAATTAATAATTGTGCAGTTATGGTAGTAACAAGAATAGATATCCTCATTCTACACTGTTTTTCCATCTCTTAAATTATGCAGTGGGATTTTGTTGTACAACAATTGCAGTTTCATAGGCCAATGATATATCTTGTGCCAAGTTTGTACCTTTTCTATATACAACTTCATTTGTCAGTTAGCTTTGCCTTTTTTTTTAAAAAAATTTACATGGTATTGATTAATTGGATGTTACTATTCTTTGGTCCCATTTTCACGGTAGAAGAAGGCATTATTTATATCTTGTTTAGCTGCTTTACATGAGTACAGAGAATGCTGAGTGCACAGTATCTTATTTTGGGCCTGGGTTGCTCTAGTCGGCTGAGCAAAGACAAGGTAAGTAATGGCCTTCTGCTGGTTTTTTTGCCTTGGTTATCTATTAATGAATCATCCATCGATGTAATAAAATGCTATGAACTGGTCATAGGATGTGTTCATTTAGATAAAAACATAGTAGCTACATCAGACATATTTCTGGTTCTTGCTTAGATAATCTGAAAATATCATGGATGTGTTCATGCTACATTCCTGTTACAGTAGAACTATGGTATTACATTTGCTATTTTTTCTAACAGCTGCAACAACCAGTGCATCGAAGAACATCACGCTTCCTTATCTTGGAGGGCAGAAAGTGATGAGATATCTTGAAGCCCTGCACTTATTTAGGCTGGAAGAGTCATCAAAGGCGTAACTATACGCCTTTGGACAGATTGCCTTGAACAGGTTAGCAAAAATTGTGGGTTTACAAGTTTTGGGATTCGAAAACTCCCCTGTGCAGCAATACTTAGCAGACTGCATAGCTAAGCATGCACTCTTGCAACCCACCACCTTACCATTTACCCTAACCTCCAATGCTGAAGGGCAGCATATATTCAGATCAACCTCACACGAAGCCACTCCACACCCGATTCCACCCCCAATGGGCTTCATTGATACTGGTAAGTTGAACCCATCCACTAAGCTTACATCATAGAAGTGCAGTGGTGAAGCTGATGAGCCTAGTGTCATTTCCACCACTGTTGCTGGTGGCGTGCCGCCAAATCCACGACACTGGAGTTGGCCGGCGCAGTCTCCTGTTGCGCAGGAGCCCTTCTCATCCGAGTCGAAGTTGCAGCTCTGTCTTCCCCATATCCTCCCAGACCACTTCTCAGGTACATCAATAGTAACTTCTTGTCCACTCTTCATTAGGAACCCTCCATCCTTCAGGGTTTGCTGGCCAGCGCCGCCCTGAATCCCTGGCCATATGCTTTCATTGCAGTTGTTAACTATTATCAGTTGATGTCCAATGCCATCTGCATACATAACAGGTAAAAAACATCAAAATCTTGACTCAGATAATTGTAATGAAATAGCTGAAGTAAGATGATATACTTGATCCAGTTAGAGAGAGGAGTATGTAGATTGTAATGGAGAATGCATAAGGGAATGCAGACATTCTAAATTTGAAGCAGAAGATTAGTTGAGAGGATGAAGAATTGTGGTGTTGATGGATTGTAAGCCAAACATGTTGCTGAATTTAAAGCAAAACTGTCATGTTGTAGCTACTCCTGTACCTAATGGCTCAGCATCAATTTTGGGTCTCTTTATCTTATTTTTTATTATTTTGTTTAATTTTTTCCTTAACTTTTTCTCTTTGTAGGTTAAAGTGTATATATGCATTGCTTCTAACTGAGGATTACTACTTTTATGGCATTATAATATCTCATTTATTCATAATTTGCAACTTTTAGCATGTTGTAGATGAACATATCTGTGCTTACGTGCATAGTTTGATTTTCAGGTCATGCTATCCATCCACGTAGGGGGATTCTTATTTTTTATTTTATTGTAATTTTTAATCAATCAAATAAAATTATTTTATTTTATTTTAATTAAACACAAAATCACAAATAGTAATTCAATTAAAGACCATGAGTTGGTTGGCACTTAGCAGAAAAATAACATGATACTATCAGATCTAAGAAATTATTGATTTTACTCTTTTATATAGCTTGATTGGATATAAAATTAAAATTAAAAAAAAAAAAAATTATTAAACTAAAAATTAAAAGGGAGGAGGCTATATTAAGTGGACCAATTACTTACCCCGAGATTTTAGGGTTATCTAAGATGGAATTTGATGTATCGAAACATGGCCTCATTATATGGGCTTTGTATCGGCCCAACTATTTTGATAACGCTCTTGATCCAGCCCATTACAATTTTGAAGTGAATAGTGAAAATGAAGGTGTGTCGATATTCTGGAATTCTATTCTATGGAAAAGAAAGATTGGAAAAGGGACTGAATTTTGATTCCTCCAACCCAGCAATTCTCCAGGTGTTCTTGATTCTTCAAGAGCAGAAAAGAAGGGAAATCAAGCAGTATGATGAGGCTCACAGCTAGAGTTTCGAGGGCCATGAGGGGTGGAATTGGCTTCTCATTCTCTCTTCTTAGACCGCCACTTCCGCCACCACCAGAAGCGGCGACGCCGCTACTCATCAGACAGTTTTCTGCCAACAGCTTTGCTTTCACGCCGAATCCAGTTTCCCTTGAAATGATAAAGTACGCTACCTCTCTTGCCCGTGAGCAAAAAACAGGTGCTGTTACTGCTGTTTTTCTATTGAGCATTATGTTGAAGTTCAGCCCTTCTAGGGTTTAGGGTTTCTCTCTATTTTTTTTATAAGAAATTATGTGATTTTGATAGCTTAGTGATGGGTGTATTCTGTAAATGTGAATTTCAGAAGAATCGTATGCTAGAGGACTGTTGGTATTGGAGCAGTGCGATTCCAATCAGCCTGATGATAATTCGAAGGGATTGGTTGAACTTGCTCGTTCTACCTTGTTTTTTGAGAGGTTCTTCTTACTTCTGTTACTCAGTTACTGCTTCTTCATGATGACTACTTGTTGATTGATTTTGTTTCTTAGTTTGCATTTTCTGCAGAAGTTGATTTTTTCAATGTTTAATTTATCCTGTAAAATAATGCAATTTAGAGGGCTCCAGACATCAGCAATGGAGAGTCTTCGGAAACTTCAACACTTAGAGAAGCTTCAAGATTTAAGCTTTTCTCTTGGTATTAAAGGTGATTATATTGCTCTGATTTTTCTCTCCTCTCATTTAGAAGAAATATCCATGTGAAGTTTGATATATCATGGTGAATTTTGTTCTTTGATTAATAAGGTGTATGTTGGGCTTTGTAGTTGCTGCTTCAGAAGCTTTGGCGGGAATTCTTTTAGAACTTTATCAAGTAAGTTTACAACACTTAGAACTAGCTCTAGTAACTTTTTTAATTCAGTTCTGTTGTAATAAAAATGTCGCTTGTAGGAGGATGTTGCATCACTTAGTGTGGAGGTGGTATTGCAATTTTTAGGATCAATCAGACAAGAGATGGGTGATGGGGGTGGCTTTGAGGTTTTGGAAGCCCGCATGAAATCACTGAAAGGTCTGATTGAGCTCTTATCTGGTAATCTCGAATCAGGTGCGTATGGTAGGTATATAAGCTCTTTTTACATCGTTATTTTTCTCTATTTTCGGGGTTTCTGAATTTTATTCCTCTGCAGCGCAGTCAATCTTTGAGGGGGTTGATGTAGAAAGATTTTTCAGTGGTAAGGTTTTACTTGATAATGAGGGGTCATTCATAAGAAACTGTCCTTCCATTTATTTATTTCGTGGTGTGCAGGCAATGCTACCTTGTCTTGTGGTGAATTCCTTCACGGACAGCGGAAGTTCTCAGCTGCAAAGGAATTGTATCAGAAAGTAATTCAGGAAATGTCCGAGATCAAAGATGCTGGTGATCCAAATAACCTTGGAGCTTGCAACATGGCGCCTGAGGAAGTTAAAATTGCTGCTGCTTGTGCTTTAGGACAGCTCGAGTCTCATTCGGGGTAATCCCTCTAGTTTTCAAGATATGTTATTCCCATCTTGAGCCTCATGTCTTGATGCGAGGTTCTCATTTGTAGAAATTTTAGTGAAGCAGAGGAGATACTGACTACAGCATTGAAGAAAACGGAAGAACATTTCGGTATGGTACTTCAATGCAACCCTCAATGTGAACATGAACGATACTAGTTATATTTGCATTATAGTGGCTTTACTGATATATGTAGGCTCTCAGCATCCTAAGGTTGGCATTGTTTTGACCTGCATTGCACTCATGTATCGATTGAAAGCAATGGTAGAGTGCTCGAGCTCCCTTTTAATTCAAGAGGTATGAAAAATTGCTCTAAGTATCCCGTTCCTTCATTGCCTTTTTTTATGGTCATTTTACCACCTACCTAATTACTCATGTTGAATGAAAACTTGGAATAACTAACTATTTATTGGAGCTCACCATTTTAAAGGTTTCACAACTGCTTTCTGCTCTATATGCTGACAGGGCCTTTTCAGAAGGGCGATCGAACTGCTTAAAGCTCCACCTTTGGAGGTTGATGGTAGGGAATCATATATGATCTTCACAAATTTAACAGATTAGGATAATTCTTCTGAGCCATATCTTCTTCTGTGTAGGATCAGCCGAAAACATTTGTAGAAAAGATATAATTGCATTAGCGAGAGGTATGTCTCAGCATCCAATTATGCTTCTGTTGAACTCCAAATATATGACTTTATATCTGTTTATGTTTGTGAAGGTGGGTATGCGGAATCACTGGTGGTACAACAGTTGAGAAAAACTGAAGGCGAGAGATTGAAACAATGGGCTGAACGTTGTTGGACGAACCGGTGGATATCGCTGGGCGAGGCGTTGGGTAGGTCGGAGTCTTCCCCTAAGGTTTCTGTGATAGATACTCGTATATGCAGAGCCCTGTAGACTTCTATACAGTGCCATGGCCTTGATATTTGTATGATCGCTCTACTAATAAAGCTTGGTTTTTGTAGCATATTTTAATAGACTTTGGGTTAACTAATCTGCAGTAAACATGATGATTTATATAGCAAATGGCACATAAACGTTTGTGATACCATGGCATGAGTAATTTCATCTCAATTTTTCATTCCACTTGCCCTCGATGTTCTTAAGTAAGTTGAGAGATAAAGGAAAAGTGGGATTCTTCTTATTTATTTATGGGTTAATTGAAAAAAAAAAAACACTAACTTCACTCCTATGGATTATTTGTGAGTAGAAGTAGGGATTTTTTTAGTGTATTTCGCAATAATATTTAAAGATGATGGTGGTTTTTTTGCAATTTTGAAAAGTGAAAATTAATTTACAGTAAAGTTCGTAGTTTTTTTTGCAATTAACCCTTTATTTATTTTGGGTAATAGAGGGAAAAATTAAGTTACGCGATGTAGTATGAAGCGATGGATTCAAAATTTTGTTCATATTGATTCAGATTGCAATTTCATTCCTAATAAATTATTTAATACTAGTTAATAATTAGTCTAGGATATCAAGTTTTCTAATTTAGAATTTTCTAAAATTTAAGTATTTTGTCTAGACTTCTTAGTTAACCATTTTTATTATTTTTATTATTATTATTTTAACTATAAACACTTTATTTCTACTTTTTACTAGACTACTATTGGATGAGAGTGTTAGTATTAAAAATTTGAAGACTCAAACTTTTCTACCCCAAACTAACTTTGTTTTAATAATAAAAAAAATTAAAAAATCTACTTCTTTACTAGAACTAAAATATAATTAATAAGAGATCTGCAATAATATTACTTATTTTTTTAGACAATCCCACATTAATTTCCATCCTTGGATTATCATTAGATGGGAGTATATATAGAGGTAAACACTTGTCCCAAAGCTTAGCTCCTAGGGAAGGTCTACCCTATCCATCATAAAACTAAAAATGAGTTGCATTCATCCACCATTTAGAAACATAAATTTCAGTATCATCCTTTAGTTCTGAGGACCATCCGTTTCCTCCCACGGTCTCTTTTTACTTGATTTGATCAAATAAGGTTGATTAGTCTTCTTACTATCGGAAAAATCATCAAGACTGAACAACTCCACCTCTAATACAGATACTGGACTTGATTGACCATTACCAGGCCAATAGCATCCATCACTTAAACTGATGTGTTTTTTCTCAATTAGTTGCTTCATCACCGTAACACATTTGATCGAATGCTCCTGTAAATCATTAAAAATAAATAAAAAGAACGAGTTAGTTACACACTTCATTGAATGCTTGAGGATGATGGTTTGCAAATGTGCGAGTGAAGAATTATTTCCAAACTTGCATAAATCATCCTCAAGCACGCATATGATGGCAGACATGACTATAACACATGACTGGAATTCTATAAATTTATGATCTGAATGATTAAAAATAGATATTTTGAGTTATTCAATCTATCAATGGAATTATATAAATTTATGATCTGAATGATTAAAGATAGATATTTTAAGTTATTCAATCCATCAAGAAATTATAGGTAGAAAAAAAGAAAAAAAAATTATGAACCTGAAAGAGTATTGAGAAGTAAATTAACAACAATTTGAGTCAAATCATCAGCCATCAATTTGTTTAATGAATCGATTCTTCTTGACATGAAATCGATAATTGGAAGTGGGGTAGGACAGTTTATTCTCCACATTAATGTCTTCAACAAAGTCATTTCCATACGCTCAATTAAACTTGGAGCAAAGCAATTCTCCATATCTTGATCCATCTGAAAAATAAATTATATATTGAGAGGTGGTTACAAACATTAAATAAATAGTGCAATTTTCCCAATATATATATATATATGCATTAGTAGAAACCTGGAATTCATACAGCAAACGAAAGGTTGTGTCATTGAACTTAGAGGCCACAGACAAACATGCAACCGACAGAAGTTCGAACATCCAGCATACCCATCCATGACAGCCATGGAGTGAAACGAATCGATCCAAATAATTCACAGCCATGAATACAGTTTCAATACACAAACTCATTCTTCTTTGACTCTAAATTATGATAAAAAAAACATATATATGATCTGATCAGCAGACAGAACACATTAACAAAGAGAATATTCATTGTGGCCATGCAAGAAATTACTACGTACCTTAATGATCCAATTTGCAGCCTTAAATCGAGCATTGCAGATCATAACATCACACTCGAGTAGGTTCAAGTAGCCTGGTTCAGGCGAAACGTCGACTCCTTGTTCAAACATACAAAAAGTCTCCTCAGAATCTTCTTTGGTCGAAAATAATAAATTAGCAGAATGATTAAAGTCATCATTCTCTTGAAGCAACACCTCATTACACAATAAACTTTCCATTTCTAACCGAATTCCAAAATGTGGTACAATAATTCAACAAACAATTACTAAACAATGATTGATTTATTTTCCATAGTACTCATGAAAACATGCATGCAGGGAGTACAAAATAGGTAGTGGTGCAGAAACTACATATGCACAGTTGTATGCATATATCACATATATCATGATATATATATATATATATTAGGTGGTGGGGTGGGGGGGGGGGGCTGGTTTAGGGTGGTGGAGGAGTTAGATGATGAGATATAAAAATGGGAGACGTCCCTCATGAAAAGGGTAAATGCTAGAAATAAGATATTTTTTGGCCAGCAGTGTGTGGTTTTTACTGCAGTAACATAATGCGTGATGGCACGAGGATAGCCCCCTACTTCAACTGTATTCAAGTGTTTTTTGGCTGTTCAAAATTAATTTAACTCATATATTTTTAATATTTTATTGTTATACATTTATTTATACTCACTCTGGGCTCTTTGTTTTTATTGGTTTGCCAAGATATTTTGTCATTTATTGCAACAACAAGTACCCATGTTCTTTCTCAATCACACAAATTTATGGAATTTGCACAATTTTCAGCTTCCAAGATTTTTGTCTCTGATTAGGTAAATTTACTGAATAAGTTTAAAAAAAACTGTTCTTTTAATTGCATGAAACAAATGAACTTAAAAAAAAAAATCTTGTATAATTATATATCTAAAAAAATTATAAAGAGAAATTACACCTTCATGAGGAGAGGAACCATCGATTTAAGTTGTTTTGAGACACGAATATAACTCGGCAGTAACTATTGCTATAGGTTTCACAATTTCTATGAGATCTAGAAATAGCGTTACAACTCTCAATATTTTAATATTTATTATGTGTGACACACCTATTTATTATCATGTATTACTAAATTATTAATTCGGTAATTTCGTTGAGCTATACTATACTCTTATTTGGCAATAATTTGATGTTTTATATATTCTACATTTTCTGAAATTATTATTATAATAATAATAATTATTATTATTATTTTAACTTACTCATCAACATAAATTGTGAATCAGTGTTTCGCAAAGTTGCATGCAGACTCTTGACAAGTCCCAAATGGATTTCACAAATGAACTTAATTTGATTCGAATGTACACAAATTTACTCGAACACAAAATTTAGAAAATTGACAATTCACAAGCATTATTGTTGAAAATGGAATTATCAGGAATAAAACCTATAAAAAATAAAATAAAAAACTGAATATAGTTTAGGTAAACTGTTCCCATAAATTTCAAAATTCTTAACATAAACCAATTGAGGAAAAAAAAAACACTGAGAACTCGGGACTTCTCTAGTGATACGCATACTCTTAACATACAATCTTGTTTCAAGGTTTCTGAATTTCCATGGTGTGAAAAGCTCTCCTAACTACATTACTTCATGGCTTACATAAACTTAATTAGTTGATTGCATTCATGCACATCTATTGCAGCTCGTAAGAGGAGAAACTGAATCCTGATCTTCCCTCATTAGTGGACTTCAGTTCTAACTTCTGAAAAGGGCTGCAGAGTAATGTCATCACAAACATCAATCACTTGTTGTGTCAACGACATAGAGTTGTCGAACACACAGTGCAAGAAAATCATTAGTATTGTAGCTTACCTGCTATTAGGATCATAATAGAAGCCATTAATTGAGCCATCACTGCAGGAGAAGCAAACATAGTAAAAGCCAGCAATTGTGAGTCCACATTCAGTTCCAACGTTCACAAAATGTTGCTCTTTCCACCTCTGTAAAAATCAAAATTGAAGACACCGTTAATAAACAGATATCTTGAACGTTAACTGATGATTTGAAGTAAAGAATCATGATATCACCATGAATATATAAGGGTAGTTACTCAGGTCCAGAGATTTCCCCCCATCAGCTTCCACTTGGCTCTGTACATAATGAAAGGATGGTTAAGACTAAAGACTCACATAAATACTTAAAAATGAGAGAAAAAACGAAAAATACACACCAGAAGAGGTGGGAAGGAAGGGAACTCTGTCCAATGCTTTATGTCGTCTTCTTGCCTGCTCATAATTTCAAAGCCATTAAAAATAAAATATTTAAAGAAATGAATTTTCTGTTTGCAACACTGGAATTTCTTAACTCTGCCGCAAATGAGAAGGATTAGACGAAACATACGTTGCTCCCCACTTCCCAGTGAAGAAAGTATAGTTCTTGGTATCAACAATTTCCCCTTCCCAGAAAGTAACAACCTGAGATGATGACAATAATACATCAGCAGGCTACAAAGGCGAGAATCATTCACAGTCTTCCTATCATACACTGCTTGGGGTAGGTTAATTACAGGTGTATCAGCCATAGGAACATTTAGAGCTTCCATTGTGCCACATAAATATCCATGATCAAGATCACATCCTTGGATTCGTACATTAACTCTCCACGCTTCATCTTTCTGTAAACTTGATACATTTTGAGTCCCTGAGAAAGCCTGTAATGTAGTACACGGGTGAGTGAGAAGATGGAAAAAGACTCATTTGAGATAAAAGAATATTAAATTACTTATAAATATTACGCTCTTGCTCAAGTTAACGTGTTGCACGAGGTGAACCAAAAATTTTAGGTTTAATACTCAAATCAAAGCCGAAGATGACAAGAACTTCTTTATCTTTTAATCTTACACACTTAATAGAGCTGAACAGCGGCAATGGATCCTAAATAAAACAAACTCATGAATACTTAATGATCTTGCTATAATCCACACTCTTGCATCCAGTTGCATCAAGGGGGCAACTATGTCGAATTTCAGATTTCATAACCAGTAGATTTTTACTTTCTGACTCCTTTGATGGATCTGCTTTCATACGATTAAAACAAAATTTTAAATAATTTGAAAAATTACCCACAATAGGCAACCAAAGTGATCCGAATTCCAGACGTGCTTATCAGCAGAAATGATTCACAGAAGTACTCAATTGACACTTCATAGTTGCCAAGCATTACCAAAAAACGAAGAAGAGCTGATAAGTTAAACAGAAAACAAAAGGAGAGTAGAAATTACCTGTCCAACACTCAATAGACTACACGCCTGGGGTAAAGTGTTTCCAGAAGTCGTACCTTCGAAATCACAGTAATATCACAACTTGGTTCAATAATGATTCAAATTAATTTATGCCACAATCTCAACAGTACAACCAAAAACTCTTAACGGCATTAGAATCTAAAAGCAAAGAAAGAAGTCAAGAGCTGCTCGATTGAGAGATACAATGGAGTTTACTTCAGCACCCATGAAGCCCTAAAATTCAAAATTGGCAAAAATACATGAAACACAGACCTTCATAATAAAAATGAACTATCAATTTTCCGATGAAAAGAATTTCTCAATTAGCAATTGCGCCCAAATAAAGGTAGAGAAAAAATGAAATTAGGGAAAAAGTTAAACACGAATGTTTTGTGATGGAGTACCTATGACCTGGGAAGGAGAGGAAGGCTCCACCACTCTCACCGGCATTCTGCGTTTTGATGATTCAAATCGAATTTGGTGAATTTCTTGAACTTTCAGAACCCCCAAACCCAAATTAAGATATGAATACGTTTTGTGTTAAAGAGTGGCGACTTCCTTGGTCCGACTCCACTCATTCATTGAAACTTGAAAGCGTATTTAGATATTTTTTCTCCTCAATTCATTCAATTTTTTTATTTTTTTTAAAAGAAAAAAATAATATTGATGAAAACTAGAACTATGTAGTAGTATGTACTACCATTTCAATTATTTTTATATTTATGATGGTCACTTGTTAACTGATTGCTTCACTCTATCAATTGCATTAACTAGTTATAGTAATAATTTTTTATTATAAAAATTAATATTACTTTTTTATACAAATATTATTACTATTTATTTATATTACAAATTATTAATAAAATAATTTACTGTATTCAATATTATTTTTTATTAATTTTAGTATATTTTTTATTTGTATCAAGAAAATTTATACATGAGAAGTGTTTTTCTACTTTTAATTAAACCATGCACTAATTAATCATCCATGCAATTTCTACATCTTTAGGAAATTTTACTCTAGATCTTTCTATCATTCACGCACTTGTTTGAATTGTCCAAAGAAGTTTACAATTCGATTATGAAAATTTACCAAAGTACTGAAAGTAATCATACAGCATCCTAATATCTTTTCATCGCCCACTTGAAATAACTGAATTAGATATCGAACTAGAACCACTAAACATTGTGTGGGTTTGAGTTGAAAATGGATACGACATTTTGAAATCATCAAATCCTTCACTAAAAGCAAATTGCAATCCACATTCATCACCTCCAATTGCTGATAATTCCGGCAAATCCACACCCCCCTCCAAATACCTCACGATTTCTCTCATTCGAGGTCTCGACTGAGGCCTCGACTGAGAGCACAACAACCCGAGTTTCAACACCAACTCTACTTCCCCTTTAGCATAATCCTCGCCCAAATTTGGATCCACGGCACCACCAATTTCACCTTTACTCCATAAAGAAAAAACCCATTCTACCAAAACTGCATTTTCCAACGAGGATTTCGGCTCGACCGGCCTTCTCCCACAGCAAACCTCGAGCAAGAATGCCCCAAAAGCATACGCGTCTGAGCAAGTTGTGGCCTTGCCCGTTCGAGTATGCTCTGGGGCTAAGTACCCGAGAGTACCGACGACATGAGTGGTCTGAGGGTCGGAGCCATGGTCGTACAATCTTGCTAGGCCGAAATCGCCTAATCTTCCGTTCAACTCGCCGTCTAACAACACATTACTAGCCTTTATGTCTCTATGAATCACCACTTGTTCCCATTCTTCATGCAAGTAGAGTAAACCTAAAGCAACACCTTTGATAACTCGAAATCTTTGATCCCAATTGAGAGTGATCTTAGGTTGATCATGAAGATACTTATCAAGACTTCCATTAGGCATGTATTCATACACCAAGAGTAACTCCCCTTTCCTCCGGCAGTACCCTAGCAACGGCACCAGATTCCGGTGGCGCATCCGGCCAATGCTGAC
Organism: Pogostemon cablin; assembly: GCA_023678885.1. Classification (NCBI taxonomy): domain Eukaryota; kingdom Viridiplantae; phylum Streptophyta; class Magnoliopsida; order Lamiales; family Lamiaceae; genus Pogostemon; species Pogostemon cablin. The sequence continues at coordinate 856,352 of CM042986.1, forward strand.
GATCTCCGCCACGAATTCCTTCATACCTTGTCTGGATTCATGACACACTTTCTTGACAGCAACTTGCAGCCTTGAATCAGGCATAATACCTTTGTACACTTTGCCAAATCCACCCCTCCCCAACAACTCCCTCTCCTTGAATCCTTTAGTGGCGTTATACAAATCTTTGTATCTAAATCTGTGAGATGTGTAGTTTATTTCCCAATCTTCAACCACTTCAGCATACTTCAACTTCCTCCTTATGTAATAAGCCAGACATGAAATGAGTAACATCAAAGAAACTGCAATAATCAGTGGCAAACCTACTGTAAGAAACAGGGAGGGTTTCTTCGGCCCGAATCGAGGGAGGTTAGGAAGACTTGAGAGATCCAACGGCGGAGTAACGGCGCCGTTAGCGGCGAAACTCCACCCCAACACATAGTGGGATGCGAGTAACGGCGCAGCTGAGAATCCGACGTACATAACCTGGTTTATTACCGGCGAAAGATCATATTTCAAGGAAAGGAGAGGAATACTAGGTTTCTCGCCTTCAATTGGGGCTAATGTCACATTCAATTGATTAGAATCGCCATCGTAATCAATCCAAACCTGCATTTTCTGACGATTGTTTAACGTCAAATTCCGAAACATCCCTGTTTTGTCATCGAAATACGAAGCGGATTTGGCCAAAACAGAGACCAAACTATTGACATCGATTCCGACATGGTTGTCGTCAATATCGTCAAACTCGGTGCTCTTGAGCGTGTCGAGCTCGACCGCGAGGACATGGTTGGAGCGATTGCCGTTATTGGAGTCGTTGAAGAGTCCGAGGTAGGTGCTGGGGAAGGAACCAGGGAGTCCCCTTGTCGGCGCGACAACAAACGCCATTCCATGGCCGCTGATTTGGCGGAATTCAGGAACAATGGCGAAGACGAAGTGGGTGGAGAAAGAGGCGACAGATGAGTTGGGCGAGTCCTTGAATGTGATTGGTTGAGGAAAGAAGGCGTGTCCTGTAAGCTGTCTGGTGCTGTTGGACAGCTTCAAGAGGCCGTTGTCGGTGACCGTAGCTAAGCCATCGAGGGTCAAGTTTGATGATTGGAAGCCATTGAAGGTGAATGAAGAAATTGCAGAAGTGAGTGGAGGTATGAGGAGGAGTGTAAGAAGGTTGATCGGAAACATGGCTGAAGTCGAAAAGCAGGGGAAGTAAGATATGATGTGGTGTTAAGAAACATGGAAGAAAATTAATTGCATTAATGTGATTCACCTTTCCTCCTGAAAAGGGAACTTGAATTATAGACACCAAACTTAGATATTATTACACTACACCTATGATCAATCTAATGCCTAGTCACTATTACTTTTAATCATTTTCAAATTATTACTCGTCTCCCTCGATTAATCTATCAATTTTATCATTTTGGGTCATTCATATTTAACCTATTTATTTTCTTTTTTGAACTATAGGATCCATACTCTCCACTAATACAAATAAAATATGGAACGTACATTCTCCACTAATATAATTACATATTACATATAAAATAATAATACTCATTAATTCACATAAAAAATAAATAAGTAGATTGAGGATGGATAGAGTGAATATAAATTGGTCCTAATTTCTAGAATGCCATTATCATCATGTGCATCGTTCTACACAGCCTTTCTCCTCAAACTCTTTGTCATCCATGGCAATTTCGAGGATTAATAGAACTATTTTAAATTATCTAGCCAGATGTGCAATTGAATTCAAAATTGTTGCCCAACTTCCACAATGATGGTATAAATTGACTTAAAAAGATTTCATGTTGAGAGCCCATTATACTAACAGTAACGGGTAACCCCATCTTCTTCCCAATATTCATATTCATGTAACAAGCAGTGTCGAAGGTTCTTGCCACTTCTAATTAATCAGATCAGTATCCAAGCATTATTTCTTCTATCAATTCATATGGTCAACGTTGATGGTGGGATTCGGCATTTGTATTTAATTAAAGTACTACAAAATTCTAGGAATTTTATTAATACAGAGCCTGAAAAATGGGTAATCTATCAATTTGGGGTTTGAATTATGTATACTATCGATTAGGGGTCTGAATTATATAAAACTATCAATTCAGGGCCTGAACTTAGGCCCTAAATTAATAAAATAGGTGATAATATTTGACAAATTCAGGCATTGAATTGATAATTTTGCATATTTCAGGCCTTGGATTGATAAAAAAATAATTCAGGCCCCTAATTGATAGTTTACACATAATTCGGATCTTGAATTGATAAAAGCCCAAATTATTATTATTATTATAATATTATTATTTATCAGTATATATATATATATATATATATATATATATATATATATATATATATATATATATATATATATATATATATTTATATATATAGACAGTCGACTCATCACTAAAGTATTCTTATTATATAGATAAAGTATAATTATTTGTAGTTAAAGTTAGGGGTGAGCACTATTCGGTAAAAACCGAAAAACCGACCGAAACCGAACTGAATCGTTCAAATCGGTTCGGTGACCACACATACGGTTCGGTTATCAGTTTTCAAAAATTGAAAAATCGGTATTACGGTTCGGTTATGGTTTTAAAATTTCTAAAATCGGTTAACCGAGAACCGAACCGAACCGAAATTTTCTAATACATATGTAAGAAACCCTAGTCCCACTCCATTTTGTTCAGCCTTCATTTCAAATCTTTTTCCACCACACCCACATTCTCACTCTCCATTTCTTCTCACACTTCTCACCTATGTACTCACTCATTCAAACTAGTATTCAACCACAAGGTCTCCGCCTCATCTTCCCTTCCTCCTCCACCTCGACCTCACCCGCCACGTCGACCTCATCGCAGATAATGATTTGAAGAGGCCTCCGTCGCCGTCGTCTTCCGATAGAATGTTGTTGTGGGCCTGTGGCATCAATCGACGCCGGTAAAAGTGTCAGTGATGCTGCCGCCGCATAAGGTAGTGGCAGCCTGACATTCCCCACCGTCGGATCTTTCGGATTCCCTTCTCCCTCTCACCAACTGAGATCTATTTTCTTTACACCCTCAATTTTTCTTTACACTTTCTATTTTTCTCCTTCATCAATAAGTAGTTCTGTTTTTTCGGTTACCGACCGTAACCGAACCAGTAAATCGGTTCGGTGAAAGATTGGTTTCAGTCATATCCGGTTCGGTTTCGGTTAATAATACCCTCAATCCGGTTTTAGTCGGTTTTCGCTATTCGGTTCGGTTCAGTTAACCGAACCGACCGTTGCTCACCCCTAGTTAAAGTATCTTAATGATAAATATTTTTTAACACCTAAAATACTTGATAGTCCACTAAAAATCAACTTCCAGTTTGAAATGGTATATCATTCCGTGACTTATGGTCAATCCACTACATTTACTTTATGTTCGGTTGCATTTAATTAGTTCCATTTAAAATAAAAAAGTTATGAATTTAATATTTCATTTTAGAAGGCTAGCTAGAAGCTCAATGCATGATTACGAGATCGGAAGTGCACAAGCATCATCCTTTATATTTCCTAAATTCATTTATTAAATATATGACGCGAGGATTATTTTCTAAATTATAGTCAAATATATAAAGATTTAATGAATTATTGATCATTTCTCAATATAATATATATATTTGATCAGGAGAGGGACGATGGGGCGAATTGGTGGGTTTTAACTGGAGAAAGATTGAGGAGGAGAATGAACACATAGTTGTACACGTGCTTCCATCCGATTCGATAGTCACCTTTGATTATTGTTATAATCGTGTTCGGATCTTCATTCGGGAAAGTTGTCCAAACACCAAAAAGAGGCTGATCTCATCTCTTCGCTGATAAAAAAACCAACTTCTAATTTCTTATTCGCAACACACACTTCTCTCATTGCTTGCGCTTTTACCCGGTGAGTCGGGTTATCCGACGAGTACCCGCATAGCGGGTATAGAAAAATCGGATAAAATTGGGTAATGAGTCGGATAATACCCGAACCCGAAGAAAAACTGTGCGGATAAGGGTAGGGTACGGGTTCCCTTATAATTTACCCGTACCCGACCCGAAAATTACCCGAATATATATATATTATTTATTTTAGTATAATAATATTGTTGATATAAAATTTATGATGTATTTATTATAATATGTTTAATATTTTTAATTAAAATTTATATTCTTGTCCTGATATAAATATAAATAATTTTTAAGAATTATAATAAATCTTGTTCTTTGTTATAATATTATGTGTTATTTATAATTATTTTTAAGAATTATAATTATTTTTTTAATATTAAAAAAATAATTATTCGAATTAAGATATCTTGGTGGCAAAAAGGAGATGCAAGACTTTGAAGTTTTCATACTTAAACCAAGGACTTGGAAGCAATTGTTGGAATATGATGTTTGTTTTATAATTTTATTTGATTAACTATGAATTTATGATTTTTTTTTGTTAACGGACTTAAAGTTATTGTTGTTGACTTTGTTTTCTAATTTGCATATTTTATTTTAGGTTATTCATTTATGTATTATAATTATTTTTTGGTGGATTATAGTTTAAAAAAAAATTGTGTCGGATCGGATCGGGTCGTGTGGGTTCGGGTGGATTCGGGTATCGGCGGATTATCCGTAAAATCTACTGAGATTACGGGTATTCGTTTACCCTCGGATTACCCGTATACCCGATGGGTATACCCGTACCCTACCCGAAGCTCTATTTTAGGGTAAAAGAGTAGGGTATGGGTAGAGAGGGTAGGGTATAGGGTAGTATGTGATTTGCCATACCCGTACCCTACACTACCCATTGCCATCTCTATGTATCAGACAGTTTTTGAGATTATTATATAAATAAAATATATTTATTTATATTCAAATATATCTTTTTAAAGTATATTGTATGATGGAATACTATTAAATTTTGATTTTATAGTATTATAATATGATTCATTATAAATATATTATAATGTTAATAATATATATATATATATATATATATATATATATATATATATATATATATATATTACTATTATAATAAATATATTTTAATATTTGGTATATATAGTAATCCCACAATATAATATATAGTGTATCGGGATAATTTCAAATTTAGTTACATAAGAATTGCTCAATGTCAAAAAAGTTTCAAAATTGGCCGATTTAGTCCCATAAATTCCTATCAAAATCTGTTAAAAGTTGACGAAATTTTCTGAACCATTAACAAGACCAAAATGGACTAGGCCTATTTTAAAAGATAGAAAATATATAAATCTGGTAGTTTATAATAATATAAGTTAATTTGTAATGAAAATTTTCGAAAATTATGATTATAATATTCTTATGAGACCAAAACCGCTAGCTATGAGACCAATTCCTACGAGACTATAGTTGAATTGAATGAATTCTTATGAGATCAAATGTGATATTTTTCATGTCTCTATTTATGTTATTTTATTTTATTTTATGATAGGAAATGAAATAGCTTCTTTTTTTGTACATTAATATTTATTCTCAAATCGAAATAGAGTTTGGCGTTTAGATGCAATTATTCTTCCTTGGTGATCGAGTACGTTACTTCCCAAGTTTTATAGACGTTTTATAAAGAAGTTCATACTTATTGCAAATTGGGAGTTATTAAAAAAAAATTATTTTTGACTTGCTTTTACATAACTTTTGAAACAACTGTTACCGTGTTTCTTATAATGTTATTTAGTGCGTTAATTTTCTGATGAACAATGTAAACTTTCTCTCCTCAATTCATATCAATTCTACTATTAAAAACATAAAAAATACTAAATTATTGGAGAGTTGTAAAGAAATAAAGTGCTAATCTTAGAAAAACACTCTCTTCATCCGTATTAAAGGATCATATTTTCAAATTAAGTCTCATAATATTAGTTACAATTAATTATTTTAGTAGATAAGATTCACACAAAATAGTATATTTATCACTCATATACAACACTAATATAATCTTTTATGAATTTTATATTAAAATAATGAGTCCAACTACGATGCAACTACACGATTTTAATCGTTAGAATATTTTTAATTTAATCTACATCATCAAATAAATTAATATAATTGTTTTTTTACAAAGGCAAAGACTTGGGTGAGACCGTCTCACAGATCCCCTTATGTGAGACGAATCACCCATTAACCCATTAATTATTTTTTAAGGCCCTGTTTGGTTGTAGTTAAATTAGAAAATTGAAAATTTAATTATAAAAATAAATTAATTAGGTCTTATATATATTTTATATATATATATATATATATATATAATGTAAGTTATTAAATTATATTTTTATTATTAAAGTTTTTATTAATTTAAATTTATTATTTATTTAATTTATTTTTTATTTAAATATTATAAATTTATAAAATGTGATACTCAATTGATAAAAAGTTATAAACAATGTTGTGAGGAGTAATACATGAATGATTTATAGTATAAATGAAATGTGATAATATTTTAAACGAAAAGTGATAACATCTTTAATAAAAAAAATGATAACTTTGTTTTGAACTATATTTCATAAACTATTTATAGTATAAATGAAAAGTGATAACATCTTTAATAAAATTTTATAAGAAATGTGATAACATCTTTCACAAAAAAGTTATAATTAAATAAAAAGGTGTATTTTACAACAATTCACTGAAATAATAAAATGTGATAACATTTTAATGAAAAGTGATTCTTAATAAAAAAAAATGATATCCGTCTAACTAAATTATTTTATGAACAATTTATTGAAACAAAAAGTGATAACATGCTTATTAAAAAAGTTACATATAATCAGTGGCGGACGCAGGATTTCCGTCGAGGGGGGCCCAATTTTTCTTATACAATAGTTCATGTTTTTTATTCTACAAATTTTAAGAAGAATTATTTTATTTACCAACTTTTATTAACATTTTTCTAAAGATGTTTTAGTATTTTTAATTGTATTATGTAAGAGTAACAATTTTGAAACTAAAGTCATTAAAATTATTAAATAAATATGTTATTTAGAGGGAAAATAAATAAATAAAAGAAATAAAAGAGGGGAAAAAAATAACAGTGCTGCATGAATGAAACGCAGGATTTCCGTCGAGGGGGACCCAATTTTTCTCATACAATAGTTAGTGTTTTTTGTTCTACAAATTTTAAGAAGAATTATTTTATTTACCAACTTTTATTAATATTTTTCTAAAGATATTTTAATATTTTTAATTGTATTATGTAAGAGTAACAATTTTGAAACTAAAGTCATTAAAATTATTAAATAAATATGTTATTTAGAGGGAAAATAAATAAATAAAAGAAATAGAAGAGGGGAAAAAAATAACAGCATGAATCGAACACGGGACCTTTAAAACTAAAACATCCTCACTTCACCACTTGGACACAAAAGTATTTCAAGAAAAATTCTATATCTATACTAGTAATATTTAGAAGTTCAGGGGGCCCAGTGCCCCCTTCCCCCTTGTACGTCCGCCTCTGCATATAATAAAGAAATACTAGTTATAATCATTTAATTTAATTATTTTATGAATATTTTATAAAATAAATAAAAAATGATAATATTTTAATATAAAGTGATATTTACTTATAATAAAGTGATAATAAAATTGAAGAATTGTTTAATAAATAAATAAATAATTAATTAATTATTAATTTGGAAAAAAAACCTAACACTACTGAATGCTGGCGCTGGAAGTTTACAAGCGAATTTTTTTAAAATTAAAAATCGTGAATGGAGGCGCTGGGAGTTAGCGAAAATTGAAAGGATTGGTAAAAAGATATTTTATTATTAATTAGTAAAAGCCAAGACCCTTATTTTTTCATAATTTTCTTTTTACTTAATATATAATATATTTATTTGGATTAATGGATGATTCGTCTCACATAAGAAGATCCGTTGGATTAATGGATGATTCGTCTCACATAAGAAGATCCGTGGTACGGCCTCACCCAAAACTTACCATTTTACAAAATAGCTACCCATTACAAACTTTAACTAAATTACCCTAAACTATTATATTCCTCAACCTATTATATATTAAAATACTATATAGTATTCCTTAATTTCAGTGAATTAAAATACTATATTTATAAAAAGAATATGAATTGAATGCTACTTTAATTTAGGTCATTGATTGAATCACTTAGATATATTTTATTAATGTAAAACATTAGATTAATTAGCAAGTAATTTTCATAAGTCCTCCATTAAAACAATCATCCTCTCTCCAATCTCTCTTCTTTATCTCAAGATTTCAATTATTTTAAAATGGACTTTGTAATCCAGTTGAAAACGAAAAATTTAACATTAAAGATTGAAGGAATTAGTTGGTATTTTTTCCAACCCTAAAAAAAAATGCTATAAGCCCATGTCCGTTTATATCCAAGGGTAGATACGGAATAACAGTTGTTGGGCCCGTTGGGCCTGTTGGCCCAAATGTTGGTCTTCTATCTCAAAGTATTGCGCCAAATGTGTTTCGCTCATAGTCTTACACCAACAACTCATTTAATCCACCAATTCGTGAGCCCCAACTGTGAGGTCTGGGCGGGATTTTGAACGTTTGTGTAAGTTCAAAGGGAATCTGAGCACCTCCCGACGATACCACCTCCGGCGATGCTCCGGCGATGAAGACTGACGAGACAACGAGGACGACCGCATCCACCCAACAGTGGTATCAGAGCGAGTTTCGTCGTCCGTCCGTCTCCCGAAGCTGCTGACCGTCAGCCGCCTGTTGGAGATCGCCGCCGGCCGGCCGCAGCCGGATTTTCATCGCCGGAATCGCGATTTGAGTCGCGATCTGACCGGATCGGAGCTGCCACCGCTTCTAGCCGCCGGGATCTGAAGGATCTGGTCAGCAGCAACACGCCGCCGCTGTCCGTGCTCAGCCTCCGTCGCCTGTACGGAATCGCGTCTGCCTGTCGCGGTGCTAGGGCTCCGTCGCTAGGGCTCTGCCCGTCGCAACCGTCGCCACCGCCGGGCTAGGGTTCCGTCGCCGCCGCCGGGCTAGGGTTCTGTCTGGAGACCGCTACTGACCTGCCTCCAACCGTTGCCCAGCAGTTGTCCGCCTCAGCCGACGGCGCCGTCAACGTGAAGAGGAGAGGCGCTGCTATGCGCCACTGCTCGTCATCTGTGGTTGCTATCCGACGCCAGCCTGGAGTCGCCGCTAATCGCCACCGCTGAGTCGATCTGAACGCGATCGTTGCAGATCTGCTCAGTCGGTCAGATCGTGCCACCGCCGTCTAGATCCGTCCGCGCTCAGCACCGCCCCCCAGTTTTTCGTCGCGATCCGCCGCCGCTTCCAGCCGCCGGATCTTCACGGGATCATGACTCCGAATACTAGGGTTCCGTTGCTCGATGCCGCCGCTGCACATCCGTCTGTCAACCGCCGACGCCGCGGCTGACCATCCGCCTTCAGCCGTCGCCAGCTTCAGCCGGAAGAGCGATCCAGGTGGGAAGAAGCACGATCGTCAGCCTACTGTTTCGGTCAGTTCAGCCGTCGGCCGAGTGTGCACCACCGCTGTCCGTCAGCCATCTCCGCCACCGTCAGCCGCCGTTCGGGCTAGATCTGTCTGGGGCCTCCATTTCACTAAACAGGGAAGATTGGTTCCAAAATTTTCAAAATTGTTTTATTTTTTATTTTGGACCTGTTCCTTTTTCTGAAAAATGTTTTCAGATTGGTTCTTCTACTCCCCACTACTGTTTGTCTCACTTTGTGTATAGGGTTCAAGTTTGATAGCCATTCGGGGTGTAGCTCAGTAAGTGGATGCATGGGTGGGTTGCTGCTCAAAGGGGCTGTGGTGAGTTCAAGCTTTGTAGCGGGCAGGGTGCGACTCCAAAGTAGGAGTTGCTTGTCCGGTTGCACTTGAACAAGCCTTCGAGGGAAGCCGATGGCTCATAGGGGTGGTACCGCTTCAGGGGAGTTTTTTGTTCCTTTAAATTTTATGTTTTCTGCTTTCTTATTTGTTCACTTATGCTCTATCTGTATGATACTCTGAGGCGGTTGGTCCTGCTTTGTGCTTTGTGATGCTTTGAGGCGGCTGGTGCTCCCTGCTTTTGTGATTTCTGTGCCCTAGAATTAGTCCATTTCTGTGGTATCTCTAACTTTTATTTGCTTGAAATCTCGCGTGGGTATATCTGTGTAATATCTTGGTTTGCTTTCGCTGCTAATCTGATTTTCTGGAATTTTTTTGCTCTTTTTGCTATGTGTGTGAATTGAGTTCGTTTCCAGACCCTAAGATAGCATTTGCTCACCATGTGTGTGTGTGTGATTGTGTTGTTTATGTTGTTTCTTGAATCTATATGAGTCGATTCACTCAACTTTAAGCACCTATGACTTCTCCTAATGCATTTGGGCAAGGAGACTTCAATATCTGTTTGAAACAGAAGATAAAGTATGAGAGGGTGTTCAAAGCTGTGAATGACTCTTATGATTAAGAGATAATTTTTTGCGTGAATTATTTAGTGCCTTTTAAACCTTGTGTATGTTTTAATTGGCTAGTTAATTCTGTATGTGATTAGGAAATTTATTTTTTATCTTGTTTAACTTTGAATTTATGTGCTTCTTTGTGAATTTGTGTTTTCTTGTGTGAAAACTTGTTAGAAATGTGTTTTCTACGTTTCTTGTTTATGTGTTAAACTTGCCTTGTTTACATGCTTATTTGTTTCTCTTAGTGAGGTGGAGCATGTTGTGTGCATTCGAATGTGGTGTAACATTTGATTGTTGATTGTCTGTGTGACTTTTATGTCTATGTGACTGTGTGCTTCTGTGTGAAGTGTCTGTGTGACTTTTGTTCTATGTGAACTGTTCGTGTGTCATGAGAACTGTGAATTTTAATCTATGTGATTGCATGACTATGTGAACATTGTATTTTCTTGGGCTTGTGTACTCTGTTTATTTTGTCCTTTGGATAATTTAGACATTTTGTGACTGTGTGTCCGTGATCTTTGCTCCGGCTTAGATTTGTGTATCTTTTGTGATACCTTGATTTGTGTATCTTTTGTGATACCTTGACTTTGTGTCAAATTTTCTGAATCTTGCATCTAACTTTGTGTTTTTTCCATTTTGCAGGTATCCGGGAAAAGGTGCGATGATGAATTCCCATTTAGTTAAACACGAAGGTGGATGATTTAGGCCAAGGTAGAGATTTGTTAGGCCCGCTGGGCCTGTTGGCCCAAATGTTGGTCTTCAATCTCAAATTATTGGGCCAAATGTGTTTGGCCCATAGCCTTACACCAACAACTCATTTAATCCACCAATTCGTGAGTCCCAACTGTGAGGTGTGGGCGGGATTTTGAACTCTTATGTGAGTTTAACGGGAATCTGAGCACCTCCCGACGCCACCACCTCCGGCGATGCTCCGACGATGAAGACTGGCGAGACGACAAGGACGATCGCATCCACCCAACAACAGCTGACGTGTCTGATGAATGCCCGTGGACACTGACGTGTCTCCATACCAGCCAGTGCCCATTTGCCACGTCAGACATGGAGCTGCGATATATAAACTCACTCCTCTCTCTTTCCTTTGTAATATCGGAACGTAAGTTACGTAACTAATTCCAATCTTAAAAAAGAAGAGATTTATTTGTACATCAATAATGGCGATTATGCAGAAAAGGAAGATTTACTTTCTCTCTCTACCCATTACACTCTCTCTTCTCCTCCTCCATCGACATCGACGATTCCTCTGCCATCGACAACCGTTATTTTGGTATATATCGTTAATTATTATTCTCCCTCTAATTTTCTCATTTTTACACTCATTTCGCATTTACTTTTCCAGGGTTTTAATACGGTGATTCCGATCCCACATTCGCATTTTTTTGTAAAAATATAAAGTGTAATTGATTGCAAGTTTGATTGATGCAAATCTGGTCTGAGTATGGACAGGGGCCAATGTGACCATTAATTCACTGAAAAAAAATTGTTTTTATCAAAGTATTCCGTTGGTAAAAATAGTATTAATTTCATTGTTAAATTGGCTTACCAACGGAATTCATTTATAAAATTATGTTGGTAAAATGTTTGATAAATTTTTAGCAATAAATAATCTGTTGCTAATATCAACTCGTCTCTAAAATAGAGAATAAATTCGTCGTATTTCGTTGTTAAAATTAAAATGTTATTTTTATTACTAATTCATTAATGAGAGAGACTAGGGTGGAACCGGTCTTACCAATATTTTGATGGAACCGGATCCTAAATTGAAACCTCGCGGATCTTAAATTTGCACTAATTCCACCAGATTTGCCGCTAACTGTCTACAGCCCTTAACGCCGGTGTTGGTGAAGGCCTTGAGGATGGCGGGTCGGCATCGTAGAGCTTGATGCGGGACACGCCTACGGATTTGACCATGTTGGAAAACTCACATTCATAAGAACACTAACCCTATTCATACATAAGGAGAAATCTTCCGTAGGGTTAAGTTGCAGCGAAAGAATCTTAAGAACCGATTGGTACTCACGTATAAACTGTGATCTTATGGATCAAATCTCACAACACTGGGCTGTAGATTATGTTTCCATGATATGACACTAATCCGTGGAAAATGATTACTGGATTTCGTATTGTGATTTTAGGAGACAAAACACGAGAGAGAGAAAAACAATTTCGTCTGTGTGTAGTGTTCTGCCTTGCGTATGAACGTTTTAGTGTACGCGTTCTGTTTTTTCCTTTTTCTTTCTGCGTTCTGCAACGCTGAGCGTATAACTTCTCTAAACTGCCTCCATGCAGTAGGGTTTATTACCAATGAGACAAGAGTTAATTAACGGTTTTTTAACTCCATCTCTCTCTTATCCACAATCATATGTGGAAATATAATTAATATTGTGTTGGAACCCACCTTATTTTTTCATTTTTAAATTTGTGTTGTGGAACACAAAGTGGAACACCCACTTAAAATAGGGGATCCACTCTCTCTAAATACACCTGATGTGCTGACATTAGAAACAGCAGACCCTTAACACAATATTCTGAATTGTGAAAAGAAAGTTCATGGTCTATAGGAAATAAGTGAGCAACAAGTGATGAAGATATAATTTAAGGTGAATAGAATGCTTGATACAAATTTATCTGTTGAAAGATTGGCATGCATTAAGCAAAATGTCTCTATTGGGGCTTCTCAAAGGAGAATCTTTACGAAAATAGTATTCTCCTTTGAAGTTTGAAAGCTGACTATCTTTCAGCCTCTGTTGTCTATGTATATTGCTTTTAATTAAATGCCGCACGGTTTTCCAACAGTTATGGCTACTATAAGGAACAATAACTACATAATGGAGCAAAAACTCGCTATTTCAGTACTCAGGTGGATACTTATTTGAAAGTTAAAACCAGATGTTCTTGAGCTTGGAAGGTCAATTAGAATCTACATGTAAGTAGCATGAAATTTCACCTCATGTCTAAAACTTCCAGCAATATTTGCACTATTAAAGCTCTATGATCCCCTACCAACTAGTTGCAAGAGCGTACCTGCTTGGATTCATTATTTGGTTTTTTGGAGTGGGTCTGTTGAAATTGAGATTGAAATGTGTAAAAGAAGATTTTATTGATCTTGTGTTATTGTTTGTAATAAGGTACAAACCTATTTATAGACAAAGAAAAAACTAGCCAGTACTCACAAGGAAAATAGCTGTTGTAACCTAGGAACTAACAGTGCAATTAATGAGGTGGATGGAGAGTAGGAACTAAATATTTCAACACTCCCCCTCAAGTGTAGGGGTGAATGGGTTGATCACCCCTAACTTGTCAAGAATATACTTATGCCTTGATTTGTCTAAGGCTTTGGTGAATATGTCCGCGAGTTGATTTTTGCTCCCAATGTAAGGTGTTTGGATCATTCCGCTTTGAACCTTGTCTCGAATGAAGTGACAATCCACCTCTATATGTTTTGTACGCTCATGAAAAACCGGGTTTGAGGCTATGTGACGAGCAGCGTTGTTATCACAAAACATTTGTGTAGCTCCTTTGGTTTGAATGTTCATATCCTCGAGTAGTTGCTTTATCCAGGTAAGTTCACTAGCCGTAGATGCCATTGCCCGGTATTCTGCTTCAGCACTTGATCGAGCCACCACATTTTGCTTTTTACTTTTCCAGGTCACTAGATTTCCTCCAACCATAGTGCAGAAACCGGTAGTAGATCGTCGATCGAAGCTTCCTGCCCAATCTGCGTCTGTGTAGCCTTCAATGCTTACATTGTTGTTGTTTTTTATCCAAATTCCTTGTCCCGGAGTTGACTTTAGATATCGGAGGATCCGATCAATAGCAGCTAAGTGAGTGGTCCGAGGTGCCTGCATGAATTGACTAACAACACTCACAGAAAAAGCAATGTCAGGACGAGTAACTGTTAAGTAAATAAGTTTTCCTACTAGTCTTTGGTACATGCCCACATCTTGAAGAGGAGATCCATCTTCTGAGTTGAGTTTAGCATTAGTTTCCATAGGAGTAATAGCGGGCTTAATACCAAGTTTACATGTTTCCTTGAGTAAATCAAGAGTGTACTTTCTTTGAGAAAGGAATAATCCTTTTTTAGAGTGAGCTATTTCAATTCCCAGAAAATATTTAAGAAGGCCAAGATCTTTGATATCAAATGTTTGTTTGAGAAAATTTTTAACATCTTGAATTTCTGTTTCCTTGTCACCGGTAATAATAATATCATCAACATAAACTAAAACAATAATTGAAGAATTTGAAGAAGTGCGAGAAAATAATGATGAGTCAGCGGAACTTTTTTGAAAATTTTGTGAAAGCAATGCATGACTGAGTTTAGAATACCAAGCTCTGGGAGATTGCTTAAGACCATAAATGGATTTGTGAAGTTTGCAAACAAGAGAGGAATCCGAATTCTTAAGACCTTGAGGAAGAGTCATGTATACTTCTTCTTCTAAATCTCCTTGTAAGAAAGCATTTTTAACATCCATTTGATGAAAGAACCAATTTTTATTAGTGCCTATAGAAAGAAGGATTCTTACGGTGCTCATTTTAGCGACGGGAGCGAATGTTTCTTCATAATCAATTCCATAAGTTTGGGTGAAGCCTTTAGCAACAAGGCGAGCCTTATATCTTTCAATTTTTCCCAAACTATCGAATTTAACTTTGTAGACCCATTTACACCCGACAGCCTTTTTTCCTTTAGGAAGATGGACAAGCGACCAAGTATTATTTTTCTCGAGAGCATTTAATTCTTCTTCCATTGCTTTACGCCAAGTAGGACAATGATAAGCTTCTTCGAAGTTTTTAGGTTCAAATTTATTTATGCAGTTTAAAAATGCATGATGCGGTTTTGAAATGTGGGAATAAGAAATGAAGTTTTGGATAGGATATGATACCGAATAAGTAACGTAGTCTCTTAGTTTGGTAGGCTGTTGAGTCTGGCGAAGAGACCTCCGAGGTGGATTATCGTTGGTTGGGTTTTGGTCTCCCCCTCTCGGAGTGTCTTCTTCGATTGAGTTATGATCTCCCCCTGTCGGAGTATTTCCTTCCTCGAGAGGAATAGCAGTAATCAAATCATTTTGATGATCCTGAGAAGAAGTAAAATCATTAGGAGTTGAAATAGGGAAAACAAAGTCGTTAGTATCAACGGAGGAGTTCTCAATAGAGTAATAAGGATCATTTTCATTGAAGGTAACGTCTCTTGAAATGTAGAGCTTTCTAGTAATAGGATCATAACACTTGTAACCCTTTTGAAGAATGGAGTAACCGAGAAAAATAGCTTTGACTGAGGAAGGACTAAGTTTATCAGTACGGTTAACATGAACAAAACACGTACATCCAAAAGTGCGTAAGTGGTCAAGAGTAACTTCCTTTTTAAAAAGAATTTTGTGGGGACTAAGGTTATCGAGATTAGGAGAAGGTCGACGATTAATAAGGTAATTGGCGGTTAGAAGTGCATCGGACCAAAAATATTTTGGAACATTGTTTTGAAAAAGAAGAGAACGAGTGACCTCTAAAAGATGACGATTTTTCCGCTCTGCGACCCCATTTTGAGCGGGTGTGTAGGGACACGAGGTTTGATGAATAATCCCATTATTTTTTGTAAAATTTTGAAAGTGTGAGTTTACAAATTCAGTCCCATTATCCGTGCGAAAAATTTTGATGGACTTATTGAAATAATTTTTAATGTAGGCGAAAAAATCTTGAAATTTTGAGAAAACTTCACTTTTATTTTTAAGTAAAAATATCCAAGTATGCTTTGAGAAATCATCAATAAAGCTAACATAATATTTGAAATCATTATAAGATGTAACTGGAGCTGGACCCTAGACATCCGAGTGAATTAAATCAAAAATAGATTTTGAATTAGAAGAGGATTTTGTGTAGGGAAGATGTGTGTGTTTAGATAAAGAACAAATGTCACACTTATCATGATAAGATGAATTAGGAAATATCTTATGAAAAATTAAGTTGGACGGATGTCCAAGACGTTTATGCCAAAGAGTCATATTAAATACATTTAGAGCTAGATTAGGAGAGCTAATAAGATATAAATCATTAATACGGGCCCCTTCACCAATCGTTTGTCCCGTCGATTTTTCCTGAAAGACAACATTAGTGTCAGAAAATATAACTAGACAATTTAATTCCTTGGTGATTTTACTTACGGATAATAAATTTAAAGCGAAGGATGGTAAGTAAAGAATATTATCGATCTTTTTTGAAAAGATGTAGCTTGATCCCTTTCCGTTAATAGGGACGGAAGTATTATTAGCAATTTTAACATTTTGAGATTGGTCTAATATTGTTGAAAATTTTGAAAGAATAGAAAAATCACCGGTCATATGGTCGGTTGCTCCCGAATCAATGACCCAAGTTTTAGAAAAATTATTTGAATTGTTGTGAGGAATTTTTCTAGAACAGTTAAAGGTTTTTGGTTTTGAAAAATCTAAGTTTTGAAAAATTAAGGAACTAGTAGGCCCTTTATCATAGTTAAAATTTAAATAATTTTGGGCCAAAGAAATTTTATCATTAAAAAAATGATTTGAAGGTAAATGGGCAGAATTAAATGGACCTTCATCCACTATCTTAGTGGACTGATTTGAGCTTTGGGCCTGAAGAGCTTGTGCAACCTGGGCCACCAGTGAGGAGAAATGGTCTGGATTGAATTGGGTGGCATTAGAGATATGGGCTGTGTTAGAGAACTGGGCCACATTAGATTGTGGCCCATATACTTCCTCTCCTCTTAAGTCACGATCCACCACAGGAGTGGATCGTCCTCCTTCATTTTGCCCTAGTGTTCTGTCAAATTGAGCCGCATAGCTTCTGGAATTGTTGCCGCTTCCTCGGTTGCCACGGTCGAGCTTGATCGGCCGGAGTTCCGGGTGGAGACAGTAGCATTCCTCCTTCACGTGGTTCGGCTTCTTACAATACCTGCAGAATTTTTGTTCCGCTGGTGCCGATGAATTTTCATTGCCCTTCACTTGATTAAATCGCCGGTTTCCAACATAGCATTCGATGCTTCCAGTTTGAAGCGAGGAGGGTGTGTTACGGGCTCTATGGGTTTCTTCCTGTTGAAGCCTGGCGACTACCTCCTCGTAAGGCGGAAGTGTTGTTGCCATGAGGATCTGGCTACGGGCAGTCTCCCACGATTCGTCCAGTGATGCAAGTAGTTGATATACCCGTTCTTGTTCTTCCCTTTCTTCGATGACAGCGATGTCTGTTGTTTTTGGTTGATACAACCGTAGCTCTTGTCTTCTTCTGTCAAATTGTTCCACGATTTCAGTGATGGAGGCAGAACCTTTCTTGAGAGAATAGGTTTCTGCCTTTAGATTGAAAATTTGGGCGTGATTTTGGCAGTTCCCGTAGATTTTCTTGATAGAATTCCAGATGTCATAGGCTGAGTCCTTTGTGATATATATATCTCCGATTTTGGGCTCCATTGAATTTACTAGCCAGCTGATGACTTGGGAGTCTTGACATTCCCAGTCATCGATTTCAGTCTGTTCTTCTTTGGTTGGTTTCTTTGGGTCGGCAGGAGCTGGTTTCTTTTTACTGCCAGTGATGAATCCTTGCATCTTCCTTGATTTCAGAAATACCTCCACTGATTTGGACCAAGGGATGTAAATTTTGCCATTAAAAATTGCATTTGTGATCCTCTGGCTTGAGTGACCTTCAAAGGTGTTGCTCGCCATGAGTATCCAAATGTTTTGAGTGCAGATGATTTGGTAGATGAATGTGAAGAGAAATAGATCAGTGGATAAAAAAAAATGTATGAAACTGACTTGGTATATGTCTGAGAACCTTATGATGAATCCTTTTGAAAAAAAAAAAAAAAAGAACAGAAAAAGAACAGAAAAATAGAGAAATCTGAAGGTTCTGTGATGACAAAATTTTGTAATGAAAGGACAGAAGAGGTTTAAACCTCTTTTTGAATGAAGACACCGTAGAGGTGTTTATAGAAGATTGAATAGATTTAAATAGGATTCAAGAGACAGGATTAGCCTGCTCTGATACCATGTTGAAATTGAGATTGAAATGTGTAAAAGAAGATTTTATTGATCTTGTGTTATTGTTTGTAATAAGGTACAAGCCTATTTATAGACAAAGAAAAAACTAGCCAGTACTCACAAGGAAAATAGCTGTTGTAACCTAGGAACTAACAGTACAATTAATGAGGTGGATGGAGAGTAGGAACTAAATATTTCAACAGGGTCAAAGCGTCAGCTAACCATTATACACACACACATTTAATGTTATTGATGGTTTGAATTTGCAGGCAATTAAGGATAGGGGCAATCTCACCCTTAATTTTGCCATTCTAAACTGGTTTATTGGAAATAAATTAAATTCTTTTTTTTTTTGTTAAATAAAAAAAGATAGAAATTAAATTTAGTTGGTAGGCCGGCATGAGTAGATAAATACAGGTGGAGCATAGTGTGATTAAGCCCTCGTCCAAGCATTGAAATTAATAATATATTTTTTTTTTAAAATACGGTAATAAAACAATATTAGTTGCACGTCTAATCTAATACGTACTATATAACACAGTGGAGATACATTAATTTCTCAAAATCAAGCAGTTTGTAAGATCATTGAAAAGCGGGTGCTAATGGCTGAAAAAGTGACCCAACCAAGTGAGGTTTCCCAGAAACACCCACCCCAACCAGGTGAATTATATTTAAAATCTTTTGTTAAAATAAATTAATTGTAATAATGGGTAATTCGACGATTGATATATGAATATGAGTAGGAGAGAAATCAGCATGGGAGGAATTGGTGGGGTTAAGCGCAGAGGAGGCTGAGAGGAAGATAAAAGAGGAAATACCTGAAAACACGTGTGTTTACGTGCTTCCATCCGATTCGTTTGTCACTATGGATTTCCGTAAATATCGGGTTCGGATCTTCATTGATTCATCCGGAAAAGTTTTCAAACCACCAAAAATTGGCTGACCACTGGGCCCAAATCACCAGGCCCAATACAAGTTTATATTATACCCATTTTTATCATGTCAAATAGAGTATTACTCCATTCTACAAGGAGTTGTTTGCTTGCATTGATTAACTAGATATTGATGAAATATACCACGTAATACCACGTTTTTCTTGATATATTCATAATATTTATAATTCGATATTATTTTGACCCATTATTAATAATACTTTTTCCTTGATATTATGTGTACCACCTGGATATATAATATCACAATTTAATACATAAATATTAAATATAATTTTACCATTATACTCTTATCTAATAATAATTACATTAATAATTAATTATAAACAATAATGGTAATAATTAATATAAATAATAATAATATGAATAATAATAGTAATAATAATAATAATGAGTATTAAAATTTTAAAATAAAATTAATAATAAATAATGGAGTATTAATTATAATTAATAATAAATTATTATTATTATTATTATTAACTAATAATAATTATTATTAAGTATTAATAATAATAATATTATTTAATAATAATGATAATAATAATAATAATAATAATAGAAGAAGAAAAAGAAGAAGAAGAAGGAGGAGGAGGAGGAGGAGGAGGTAAATATGTCATTTACTTATTATCCCATTTGTTAATGCTCAATAACAAATCTAAAATAACTAATACCTAGTTATCAACAATCTCATTTTTCTATAATATCATACAATAATACAATTAATCACAAGATTTCCATAATATCAAACAATAATACAATTAATTACAAGTCAAACAAATTTCATTATATAGAATTCTTGTACTCCCTCAGTCTCATTTAAGATGACACATTTTGGGTTGTCCCACAAAAGTTTGCACATTAAAAAAAAATAAAAAGTAAAAAATAATCACTCTTCTCCATACACTTTATTTAAAAAAATCATCTCTACCTAACATACTTTATCATTTATTTATTACAAAAAAATACTATTATACTTCTAAAAGTCATCACTTTCTTAATTTTCGTGTCGAAAAGAAAGACACAGACTTTTCTGGTGGAGAGGAAGTATATCACATTCCCACAAGTAAACCACCTCTAATAATTAATGTTTGAGTTTTGAAAAACCAAACTCAGGCTAAAAGAGTTTCATCTAGTTATTGCTTATCAATTTCCATTCTCATAAATTGTTCAATTAATATGATGAGATGGATTGTGATATCCATTTAATAAAGTAAGATTAAGAGCAACTTCAAAAGCATATTATATATTTTTATGCAAAATAAAGAGCATTTATAGATTTTAACTTTTATTTTCTTAAAACTTTCTAACACCCTCTTTAAATTTAAATTTTATTTGCTCAATTTCCCATATTTATTTTTTTACATATTTTATTCACCCAATTATATAATTATGTTATAATTTATTAATGGCACATTTTATAGATTCCTATAAATTAATATTGAAAGTTGTAAATCAATTAATAAATTAAATTTTAAAGAGTTTAATTGACTCTTTGAATTTGAAGAGTAAAACAAAAAAGTTAAACTCAAAAATTATAAAATAGAGTCATGGAGTGTGTTTTTTGTTGTTTATCTTTAAATTAACTAAAACTATAAGTTTAAAGAGTATGTTGGAGATGCTAACATACACCCTCCAATCTTATTTTACTTAAACCTCTTTTATCAAGTAAAACTCATACAAAAAAATTAATACATCTCCATGGACAGCACATTTTCAATTCTAATACAATTACTTAATAAACATTAAAATATTATAATATTTTTAAACTCATTACACATTAACTATTATATTTTTACAAATAGACACTATTATATCCCATACCATTTTTTTACAAAATAAAAGATTAAAAGTGCTATTTGAGTATAAGATTCCCTCTAAGATACATTAAAGGCGGCCTTTAATCTGATACCCATTAGTATGTCTTGTTAGATGACATTTTTCTGAGACCAGATTTCAAAAGATTTAACATAGTAAGATACTTTGAAATCCAGCTAGGGAATCCAAGAGTAACAGAATGAGGGGATTATAAATTATGCTAGTTATTTATATATTCCTCTGATTGGCTCTATCACATTCTCAAGGAAGAGCCCATCTAATTTCATAAATTTGTGTAGTAAGATTTGGTGCAGAAACCTTCTTGGATGACTTAAAAGGGAAACAATAACAGACCTCCAAGTGTTTCAACGCGAGGGATGAACCACAAACTTCCAGCTTCAGCAAGTTATGGGAGACATGGATGGTTAATTCCTCAAGTAATGGGCACTCGCGTAAAAAGAAGCCAATATCATCACCAACATTAACAGCTTTCAAACGCAAAGATTTGAGGGACAAAGGAGATGTTATCAACTGTGCAGGCATAGGGAAGTCACAAGTTCTTTCAAGAGGGTTTACACAACAAGGCCCGGGTATTGAGAGGTTCAATTCCAACCTCTCAACTTGTCTTAAGAAAGCAAATTCAAGCCACTTTGTGATTGCTTCCCTGTCTTAACTGTCTAAATCAAAACAGCTCCTGAATTCATCCAAGTTGAGACCTTTATGGTATTGGAGGTCCCAATTCACCCAAATTCTTTACCTGCACACCTCTTTGATCGGAAACAATACCTGCTCGACCAAATTCTTTAGGAGGTAGGGAAGACATGATACCAACCAGAATGTCATCACACAATTGGCTTATCCCGTCTTCATTATGGTATGTATTATCACACTAACTAAAATCAACAATAAATTCTCAATACTCTACCGAGCAACAGTCTTCATCTAATGTACAAAATTGAAAGAAACAATTGCAGTCATAAGAATAATCATCCAAATATCTAGTAGTGCATAGAGAAAAGTTGTCATCTCCATGATTCCATCAAGATCTCATTTCTACTTCCTACCACAGTTAACTAAAGCAGATTGAAGTGAATTCAACCTACAAAAGATTTGATGTTCATGGTACCAACCTCTACTGAAAACTGCAAATCATCACAGGTACTTACAAATTACAATGGGGCCTAAATTCAACCTGAACAACAACGCATATAAGATTGTGACAAAAGAGAAAATAAACCCTGTACTTTCAGATTGCAACATTACTCTTGTGGATGGGGCAGTAGCACTGCAAGAGGTGGTACAGTAATCTTAAGAGCTTTCAAACTTCGACTTGATATTAGCAAAGGGATGGAAAACAGCATCCACAATATTCTTCTCATCCTGGAGAGTAAAGCACAAGAAGTAGATGAGGACTGAGGAGTGATCAATTTAAAGAAATCAAATGATGTGTCCCAAAAACAGGTTGCGAGAATCATTAATTTGATTACAAGTTTTGAGTTGCTTAAATTTCATGCCTATTAGACTGTAGAACACACCTGATTTTACACATACAACACGGTCTCAAGCAGCCGCCACATTTAAAGTGCATAATCTAAATTCAAGCTTATAAAGTAAACTAAACTAAAAACATTTTCCTCACCATAAAATTCATCCACATATAAGTTAAAGCCAAATCAGAAACCATAAAATTCATCCACAAATAAGCCAAAATATTTTCATTCATTCTAATTGAAAATACAGAATCAAAAACAATCTAAACAAGATACTAAGCCATCCTCCTCAAACAATCTAAGTAAACAAGATACTTAGCCTCTTTTACTAGTAGCCCATGTTGGACTGCCCATGTAGCAGCTGCTCAGACGTCCTCATCCTGAAGTCCTTGTTGGACTGCAAATGCAGCAACTGTTTGATTTTGGCTAAACAGCCTCAATTTTCTTCCAATGCTGAACCGATCATTGAGAGAGCTTACAATTATAACATCTTCAGTGGAATTCACCAAAACCCAACTGGTTCTGTCATGTCTCTTTATAAATTAATTAGCATCCATTACCAGCTCAAATTTATGGTTTTGAAGGACAACTTTGCCTTGATTAAGCATATAGACCAGAGGGAGGTTCGGAGCACAATCCCTACGAAACTCTTCAAGGAGACTTTCAATGCCATAACATGGGTCTCCTTATCATCTACTTTAATTATCAGGGCACCCAGCTCTCTCAATTGTGTAAGGACGTGCAAAACAAGAGTCGATAGTGAATTTGAATGAATTTAGTGTGCTTTAAATTTCATTCAAATTCACTCTCCACTCTTCCTAATGCTCATGTGCTGCCCTTCATTACACAACTAAGAGATCTTGGTGCTCTAATAAAAAATGTAGATGATAACGACACCCAGGTTACAGACATTGAAAGTTTCATTAAAAAATTCATAGGATTGGTGCTCCAAATGACCCTCCTATTGATATACTTAATCGAGGCATGTTGCCCTTCAAAACCATAAATCTGAGCTGGGGAGGGCTGCTAATTCATTCACGGAAAAATCTAATAATAGAACCAGGGGGGAAGATGTCAAGCTCTGTCAAGAAGCGGATGAAGGGGTGATCCGACCAGTAGAAGTGTGGATTTACATTTACTAGTTTGGGTTAAATTGCACACAAGACTTTTAATATACCATGGAAATTTTATCAAAAGTGATTCAAAACCAACTAATTTTAGTATAAAATATATATTCCAGATGGAATGAATTATAAACTTCATTTTTTATTGGAGTTAAATTTGTGGGTGAAGTTGATTTTCGATCGCATCATCATCAGACTACATCTTCAAATACTTATCCAATAAACGAACTCTCTTCACATTTTCTTGCTCTTGAACAAGCATTTCACCATGCTCAACAAGCTTATCAACACTCATCTTTGGTTGCACAAATTTGGGCAGTTTCTCCTTGGAATTCACAATTTTACCCCCCACATTCTCCAATCCAACACTTGCTATCCACTTCCTCACTTCATCATCATAAACCCTACCTCTGATGGCACTAAAGAAATCTACACATGCATCAAAACCAACCATTATATCATGGAAAAACAAGTCTTTATTAACACAACTTTCTCAGCTAACATAATGAATAGAATCACCAATGATATATCAAACTTACTAATAGATTGGCTAAGGAAAGTGTCAACAAGCTTCACAACATCTTCTCTGGGGACATTGTCCATCCGAAAAATGCCACAACAAATGCCGATCCTGTCTTCCCTCGTCGGATCCCAATAGAACTTCTCCATACGTCCATCGCGAATGAGAGGCGCATACAGTGTGGAGAAGTCGTTACCAGTGACCACAACAGGAACACGGGGATTCTCACGATCGTTATACAATCCAGGGAGCTGAACACTAGTTGGATTATCAGCAATGTTCATAAGGGTGGCATTCACCATCTGAATGTTGACTGCGTACTGTGTCGACCCACCGAACCTACCAGCACCTGCATCAAGATCATTGATGAAAAGCACACACATTTTTCCCAAGGAGATCTTATCAGCTGCCTCGCGGTATCTTTGGCTGATCAGTTTTGCTGGCTCTCCCGCATTTCCACTCTCCAGCTCTCCAGCACTCATCATAATCGGGCTGGAAATTGTTAAATGATCACCTCATCCAAAAACTCAAAACCAGTAGAATAGTAAAAGCTATAATTTACTTGATCATGAACACATCTAACTTACTTGATTCCCATTTTAGCAAAAACAAGCTCACACTGGAATGATTTCCCCTGTTCCTTACCTCCCCAGATTCCCAGAATAAGTGGAACTTGAAAAAAAATAAATAAACAAATTAAAATAATAATAATAAGAATAAGAAGAAGAAGGAGGTCAAATAATGATATTATTAGCAATTAAGTAACCTTGATATGTGTTGGGTTGGGTTTCCAAATATGTGGAGAGCCCAAATCAATTCTGGCCCAACATCACATTCTAGCCCACCATCATCACATTCTGGCCCATCATCACTTGGCAGTAGAAATAGGCTGTGTGTGTTCGGGTGAAGGTAACACTCCAACTCCGAGAGCAAAACAAAAACGAGGGCAAAAAGAGGAGAGAACATCAGAACAGTGCAGAAGCAATAACCGGAGTTTCAACCGTCGGATCGAGCTGAAATTTTGTCAGCACGTTCGGAACTCGTGGAGGTACATTCTGAACGGTGGAGATCGTGTTTGGAGCTTTGGGTTGACGGGAATACGCCGAAGACAGAAGCAGATTTCTGGGCGATTCTGTTCTGCGCAGTCGAGGAGAAAGGGTCGTTTCTCACAAACTAACCGTTGGATCGAGCTGTAACTTGGACAGCACGTTCAGGACTCATAGAGGTTGATTCTGGACGGTGGAGATCGGATTCTGAGGGTTCTACAGTTGCGAACTCAGAACGTCAGTTTGCGTAGTTTGGTGAGGTCTTTCTAATCTCGTTGTTTGTTATCAAGTATTAATTGTCTTGATACGTTTGTGGTAGTTCGTCTGTGGTGGCAGATTGTAACTCTTGAACTTTGTCTCATAGTGAAGTTTTTGGTGGGCTTCGGTCCCGTGGTTTTTTACCTTCTCACATTGAGGAGGTTTTCCACGTTAAATTGATTGTGTCGTGCATTGTTGATTGCTTGCTTTATCGTGCATATTATTATTAGGATTGTTTCCTGCTAGATTCACACAAGAGAGGGATAATTGATCATTCCGCTGCGTAGACGAATAGTTTATTGTTTGATTATTCGTGTGTTTATCCCAACAAAGTGGTATCAGAGCGGGTTTCTGCTCTGTGCCTTGTGGTGAATATGGAAACCAATACTAATAGAATGGTGAATCTCAATGGTTCCAATTATCATGTGTGGAAAGGCAAGATGGAGGATCTTCTTTATGTGAAAGATTATTATTTGCCTGTATTTGAAACTGAAAAGCCTAATGATAAAACGGATGAGCAATGGGCAATATTGCATCGTCAAGTATGTGGTTACATTAGGCAGTGGGTGGATGATAATGTATTGAACCATGTGAGTGGAGAAACACATGCACGATCATTGTGGAAAAAGTTGGAGGAACTGTATGCTAGAAAAACTGGGAACAATAAGTTATTTCTAATCAAGCAGTTGATGAATCTGAAATTCAAAGATAGCACTCCTATGACGGATCACTTGAATTCATTTCAGGGCATTATCAATCAATTGTCGGAAATGAATATCAAGTTTGAGGATGAAGTACAGGGCTTATGGCTTCTTGGTACATTGCCGGATTCATGGGAGACATTCAGGACATCTTTGTCTAATTC
This sequence comes from Pogostemon cablin, assembly GCA_023678885.1. Lineage (NCBI taxonomy): Eukaryota > Viridiplantae > Streptophyta > Magnoliopsida > Lamiales > Lamiaceae > Pogostemon > Pogostemon cablin. Next base: position 882,867 of record CM042986.1, read on the forward strand.
AGCCCCCAATGGTACCATTACAATGGATTTGGTTAAGGGCAGCGTTTTGAATGAGGAAACGAGGAGAAAATCGCAGGGCCCTTCACAGCAATCAGAGGTTTTGGTTACAGAGAAGAGGGGGAGAAGTAATAGTAGAGGTCCAACAGGCAAGCAAAAAGGCAGGAGGAGTAAATCCAACAGATACAGCAAGGTTGAGTGTTGGAATTGTAAAACTCCAGGACACATAGCAAAGTATTGCAGAAAACCCAAGCAAGATGACAAGAAAGAAAATGGGAAAGAAAGGAAGAATGAAGAAACGAAAGATAATGATCGAGTGTCTGCTGCAACAGGTGATTTTCTTATCTTTCGTGATTATGAAGTGGTCAATCTTGCATATGGTGAAAGCAGTTGGGTGATTGATAGTGGGGCATCCATACATGCAACATCTCGTAGAGAGATGTTCACATCCTACATGTCAGGTGACTATGGTAATGTTAGGATGGGTGATGATGGCTTAGCTAAAGCCATTGGCGTTGGAGATGTATGTTTGCGGACTAGTAATGGTGCTACACTAGTTTTGAGAAATGTGAAGCACGTGCCTGATCTTCGGTTGAACTTGATATCTGTTGGGAGACTTGATGATGAAGGTTTCTGCAGTGTGTTCTTCGATGGTCAGTGGAAGCTTACAAGAGGTTCTTTAGTTGTTGCTAGAGGTCAAAAACATTCTTCGTTGTATTTGATGCAAGCAAAGTTACTTGATGGCTCTATTAATGCAGTTAAGAATGAGGGGATAGTTGAGTTGTGGCATAGCAGACTCAGTCATATCAGTGAAAAGGGATTGAAGATTTTAGAGAAGAGAAATCTCATTCCAGACTTGAAGAATGCATCTTTAAAGAAGTGCTCTCACTGTTTGGCGGGAAAGCAGACTCGAGTTGCTTTCAAGACCTCAACTCCTACTAGAGCATCAGGTATACTCGATTTAATTTATTCTGATGTTTGTGGTCCTATGAAAACTAGAACTCTTGGTGGTGCTTTATATTTTGTTACTTTTATAGATGATCACTCAAGAAAGACCTGGATCTACACGTTGAAGACGAAAGATCAGGTGCTCGATGCATTCAAGCAGTTTCATGCCTTAGTTGAGAGACAGACTGGGAAGAAGTTGAAATGCATCAGATCGGATAATGGAGGGGAATACATTGGTCCTTTTGATGAGTATTGCAGAGAGCATGGTATCCGACATCAAAAGACTCCTCCAAAGACACCTCAGTTGAATGGTCTTTCAGAAAGGATGAACAGAACATTGGTCGAGAGAGTAAGATGTCTGCTATCAGAAGCAGGATTGTCTTCATCATTTTGGGGTGAGGCTCTGAGTACTGTGGTACATGTTTTAAATCTTACTCCATGTGTTCCTTTAGACTTTGATGTTCCAGATAGAGTCTGGTCAGGAAAAGATGTTTCCTATAATCATTTGCGGGTCTTTGGATGTAAGACATTTGTGCATATTCCCAAAGATGAGAGGTCTAAGTTGGATATGAAGACTCGACAGTGTGTGTTTCTTGGTTATGGCCAAGATGAGTTTGGTTACAGACTTTATGATCCCGTAGAGAAGAAGCTTATCAGAAGTCGGGATGTTGTGTTTGTTGAGGATCAAACTATAAGAGATATTGAGAAGACGGATAGCTCAGTTTCTACACCTGGTGATGACTTGATTGACTTGGAAATTGTTCCTCATGGTCAAGATCAAGTAGAAGTTGAAGAGGAGAATCAAGATCAGCCTGATTTTGGTAATGATGAGCATGTCGATCATCCTTTGCATGATGAAGAGGATATCGATCAGCCGCAACCACCTGATGTTCCAGAACAGGAGGTTCAAGAACCACCTAGAAGAAGCAGTAGAGCTCGTGTACCTTCTAGGATGTATCCTCCTGATCAGTATGTGCTCTTGACCGATGGGGGAGAGCCTGAATGCTATGGAGAAGCAGTTCATGGAGAACACAGGAATGAATGGTTGGAAGGAATGCAAGATGAGATGAAATCCTTGCATGAAAATGACACATTTGATCTGGTGAAACTACCAAAGGGGAAGCATGCTTTGAAGAACAAGTGGGTGTACAGGCTAAAACAAGATGAACACACCTCAAAGCCTCGATTCAAAGCTAGATTGGTTGTTAAAGGTTTCAGTCAGAAAGAGGGAGTTGATTTTGAAGAAATTTTCTCTCCTGTTGTCAAAATGTCTTCTATCCGTTTTGTGCTTGGTTTGGCTGCTAGTCTTGACTTGGAGATTGAGCAGATGGATGTCAAAACCGCTTTTCTTCATGGTAAGCTAGATAAAGAGATATACATGGTGCAACCTGAAGGTTTCAAGGTGAAGGGAAAAGAAGACCATGTATGCAAATTGAAGAAGAGTCTATACGGTTTGAAACAAGCACCTAGATTGTGGTATCAGAAATTTGAGTCAGTTATGGGGGAGCAAGGCTACCAAAAGACTATTTCTGATCATTGTGTGTTTGTTCAGAAGTTCTCAGATGATGATTTTATTATATTATTGCTATATGTTGATGATATATTGATTGTTGGCAGGAATGTTTCAAGAATTGACAGGTTGAAGAAACAGTTGAGCAAATCCTTTGACATGAAGGATTTGGGGCCAGCAAAGAAAATCCTTGGTATCAACATCACCCGAGATAGAGCAAACAAGAAGCTGCACTTGTCACAGGAGAAGTATATTGAGAAAGTGCTTGAGAAATTCAATATGAGCAAAGCTAAAGTGGTTAGTTCTCCTGCTGCCACTCATTTTAAGCTTGGTGCTCATCATAGTCCTTCAACCGATGAAGAGAAGGAAGCAATGAGAAGAGTCCCATATGCTTCAGCTGTGGGAAGCTTGATGTATGCAATGGTGTGTACGAGGCCTGACATAGCTCATGCAGTTGGTGTTGTTAGCCGTTATTTGTCTAATCCGGGAAAGGAGCATTGGAATGCTGTGAAGTGGATAATGAGGTATCTACGAGGTACGTCTAGTTTGAGACTCACCTTTGGAGGTGGGAAGCCCGAGTTAGTTGGCTACACAGACTCAGATATGGGAACAGATGTGGACACCAGAAAGTCAATTTCTGCTTACCTAGTGACATTCGCAGGTGGCGCTGTGTCATGGCAATCAAGATTGCAAAAGTGTGTTGCACTCTCCACAACAGAATCAGAGTACATTGCTGCAACGGAAGCATGTAAAGAGGTGTTATGGTTCAAAAGGTTTATGGAGGAGATTGGATTGAAGCAACAGAGGTATGTAGTATTTTGTGATAGTCAGAGTGCTATCCATCTCAGCAAGAATGCTGCATTTCATTCAAGATCGAAGCATATTCACGTGAGATATCATTGGATGAGGGATGTCATCAATGATAAGTTGCTTGAACTTGAAAAGATTCATACAGATGATAATGGTGCTGACATGATGACGAAGGCATTGCCTAGAGAGAAGTTAGAGGTATGTCGTGTGATAGCCGGAATGGCTAGTCTCTCCACATAATCGGAAAGGGGGAGATTTGTTGGGTTGGGTTTCCAAATATGTGGAGAGCCCAAATCAATTCTGGCCCAACATCACATTCTAGCCCACCATCATCACATTCTGGCCCATCATCACTTGGCAGTAGAAATAGGCTGTGTGTGTTCGGGTGAAGGTAACACTCCAACTCCGAGAGCAAAACAAAAACGAGGGCAAAAAGAGGAGAGAACATCAGAACAGTGCAGAAGCAATAACCGGAGTTTCAACCGTCGGATCGAGCTGAAATTTTGTCAGCACGTTCGGAACTCGTGGAGGTACATTCTGAACGGTGGAGATCGTGTTTGGAGCTTTGGGTTGACGGGAATACGCCGAAGACAGAAGCAGATTTCTGGGCGATTCTGTTCTGCGCAGTCGAGGAGAAAGGGTCGTTTCTCACAAACTAACCGTTGGATCGAGCTGTAACTTGGACAGCACGTTCAGGACTCATAGAGGTTGATTCTGGACGGTGGAGATCGGATTCTGAGGGTTCTACAGTTGCGAACTCAGAACGTCAGTTTGCGTAGTTTGGTGAGGTCTTTCTAATCTCGTTGTTTGTTATCAAGTATTAATTGTCTTGATACGTTTGTGGTAGTTCGTCTGTGGTGGCAGATTGTAACTCTTGAACTTTGTCTCATAGTGAAGTTTTTGGTGGGCTTCGGTCCCGTGGTTTTTTACCTTCTCACATTGAGGAGGTTTTCCACGTTAAATTGATTGTGTCGTGCATTGTTGATTGCTTGCTTTATCGTGCATATTATTATTAGGATTGTTTCCTGCTAGATTCACACAAGAGAGGGATAATTGATCATTCCGCTGCGTAGACGAATAGTTTATTGTTTGATTATTCGTGTGTTTATCCCAACAATATGAGGTAGATTCAGAAAGTTTTTAACAATGTGAACAGCAACCTTGTCCAAGAAAGCTGGAGCAATGTAGTATCCATTCATATTATTATCAAATTCGTATCTGTAAAGTTGATCATCATCATTATCATCAAGATTCATCACTCCATCAAATCAATTCTTGAAACAAAAAGAAAGATTTATTAATCTTACTGTCTTAAACCAGCACTGATGTATTCATAGGAACTCAAGACAGCATGATGGGTGCCGGAGCCTACAGGAGCTTGGAAAAGCGTGTCCACCATTCCCTTTCCTCTGGTTATGTCCTGTTGATCATCCGAAATGTCGGTCGCCAGGCCTTTCCACCTGTCACTATCAGTTTGTTTCTTCTCATCTACTTCTGCAAAAACCTTAAATTTGGTTGGATAAATGTTTCCTCTTGATCCCACGTTTATCGGGTTGTTGAACCAGAAGTTTTTGATTGGGACATTCAGATGCATTAAAGAACTAGTAATGTTTCAGTTATAACCATGATCATGAAATATGTGTTAATTTCTTGTGATGAACTAAATATGATAGACTAGAAGAGTTGGATGCTTATATAAGGATGAATATATATGCGTTGGTAGATAAAAAAAATGCTGTACCATTGATTTGTTGACAGCTCCAAAAGTTGTAATAGAAACAGTGGCAGCCATGTTCGAATTTCTATATCTTATTAATAATGTGGGATTGATCAAAGCTGTGAGTAAGTAGTGGTGTTAGTGGCTGGTTTTTTTAAGAAATTAAAGTCAAGATTTTGTTGCATAGAAGAGTGTGAAGTGGGTAGGACCATTAAACATAAGGTGGTATGGGAGTTGGGAATGGGACATTGAAGATAGTTTAATTTTATTTGGATTTCATGCTTTTATTCTATGATGATGAAGATAACATTTCTAGAAATCTAGTTTTCTAATTTTGGGAATGTGAAAACGAATAAAAAAACTATGAATTGGTCCAATATCCTCAAAGATGAGGTTGAATTATTTGATGTAGATGTGTAAATTACTTTTCTTTTTTTCATTTTGCTGTATAAAGTGATTTAATGAATCCATTGTTCCATATTTTATACAATTAGTAAAATATAGTAATACACTGGAAATCAAATTGAAGCCCTTAGATTGAATCAGATATAAATACTTCTTGGATAAGAACCATCATCAAGAAACTATACAAAAACAATGAACCCAAAAAATTTACAAAAAATAAAAAATCACAAATCTACCTTAAATTTCTCCCTACTCGATCGATCAGTCAAAACCCCTTCTTTCAATGCACACATGATTCAACCTGATCTATCCACCAAAATGGTCATTCAAACAATATGCGATTCTCAAATCTGTACACACAACTCAAACCTACCAACACTTCAGCAATAGCAGCTTCTGTTTTCTCCTTATCAGAAAAATGCAGTGTCTGCAACAAAAGCACCGAAGGCTTCGAGTCAAATTTCATCTTATCAACATTCCTATCCACCTGCCACTTCACTGTATCGTTTGCCATCGGAAGAAGCCACCCCAAAATCTTCTCCACGGCAGCCTTCCACCCTTCTGCTAAGAACTCATCACTTTCTTTACATTTCATGTTCTTGCTTAGCTTAGCTCCCACCAGAGCTTTCAGATTTTCCGGCAACATTTGGTACAGCGATTCGCGTTCGTGGTGGCCCATCCTTTCAGCTGAGTCTAAATACTTATCTGCCAACAGAATCACGTTTGCATAATGCAATGCTAGCCCTGATCCTCCCACCGTTGAGGGCCCTGCTGCATTGAACACTTTGTTTCTTTTCATAGTTGTATCCGTATTGGTTATGAAAGAATCACAATCGTTGAAGAAAAGATCCGATTTTCGGCTGTAAATGCGGACTTTATTTGGTTCTAATTGTGTAACCAGATGGCCCGAATGAGGATCAATTTGTTCCTTTATCTGTTGAAACAGGAAGAATTCTCTCTGTTGATGCAAACAAGCCATGTTCAGTAATGAAATAGATGGAAGAACAGAGATATATGGCTTGAAAACAGAGCAAATTCTAGTATACACAACCATCACAATTGTTGCCATCAAGCCAACACTTTTATCAAATGTTTTTCGCCACAGAGAAGTTGATTTAAGATGGCGAATCTCCTTACGCTGATTGGCAAGTTTCTGATTGAAAAGATCTGGATTCGAATCCTTTATCTGAGCATCTCTGTTCTTCCGTTGCTTCATTTTTCTCTCTGTTGTCTCCATCTCCGTTAGAACTTCCAACGCTTTATGCAAACACGCGGTGGGCGAAACTAATTTCTCCATTTTCGCAACCTTCCTTTCAACATATTTCGATCCATATTCCAATTTCCCGTAATCGATATTCCCCAATTTCAAATCCGTGAAAACGAAATCAAATCGATTGAGCCATGAATCGTTGCATTTCTTTCCTAATCGAGAAACAACCACTGCTGCGCGATCAAGACCTTCAAGCAGCTCTGCACACGCGAGGCACAACAGAAATTCCTCGTCGCTGGAGTTCAAATACGCAACGCCTTGGGATTTCATAATGTCGTTATTTAAACGAGAAATTTCCTCGTCGGAGAGGGATTTGTAGAGAGAGAGTAATCTGGACATGGTTTTAGCCGTCTCAAATGCGAGGATTCCCAAACGGGGTGCTTTCTTCTTCGGCGCGGCGGAGAAAGGGCGGCACTTGGGGCTGTCCTTCATGAAAGAGGTGATCTCCGGGAGCCAACCCATGTTTCTTGAATTCGAGGATAATTGTTCGGAAATGTATTGATTCTAGGGTTTTAGAATAGACATCGCCGGCGAGGAAAGGAACGGCAGCTGCCGAGGAGTTGCCATTGTCATCGGATGGAGGGTAGATTAGGGTTCCGAATTTGAAGGTTGAATTGGGGAATTTTGAAGTCATGCATTGCATTGAGGAAATTTAAGGTTGGTTTAATCAGTTAATGGTAATGGATTTTGAAATGGAAATACGGAGCTACGGCTACCGTTACCAAATACCGACACGTCACCAAATTTTATCGGATGATTTTAATACGAGCATGTATTACTACTTGACACACCTTGAAATCGCTTCAATATTATTACAAAGTAAAAAGACAATCACACGAATTAACACTGACCTAAGGATTTAGAATAATAAACTATTGAAACACAAAGTATAATATTATTGATTAGGAGTAATTATATTTTTAAAATAAGGTGTTAAATGTTAAAAGGATAAAAGATTTTAGAATAAAATTATATTCCATCCGATTCAGAAAGTATTTCGTGTATTTTCGTGCCTGATTTTAAGAAAATTTATTTTTTTAATATATGAAGTAAGTAAAAATAAGAATATTTTAGGCCATTTAATGAAAAAATAATTTAGTAATTGTATGCGTATAAAAAGTGAATAAAATTCCTTTTTAATGAATAAAGAAAAAAAAGAATAGTTTAAGTAAGTTAATGAAAAGAATTTAGTTATTAGATGTGTGTAAAAAGTAAATATTATGTTGGAATGTGTAAAAACTAAATATTATTGAAATATAATTATACTTTTCTTTTAAAAAAAAAAAGAAAATTGTGAGATGAGGGATGGAGTATAATACATGCCTCTTAATATCACTTACCTCCTTAAACCAAAATTTTGCGTCTTGATTAGGATATATATTAACTCTTGGTATATATTTTAAGTTTTTTTTATTTATTTAACAAGTCAATTTATATTTTTTATGTAATAATAAATTATTATAATTAAGAAAAATAGACTCATGTCTTAATATCAAATGTCAAAGAAGAAATTATTATTATTATTATTATTGCTTATATATATTTCTTGCTTTTTTCACTTAGAAATATTGCCACGGAAAATGTATTAGCATTCATTACAAAATTTTCCGATTTAATTAGCAATTTTCTTAAAGGAATATATGAATATCATTACTCCAAACTTCATTTGCACATGAGGGTACATAATATATATACTATAAGTTTTACTTTATTTATTTATTTATTTTTCTGCTCTACATGTATTTTGAAATGATCAGAAAGTAACTTTATTGCTAATATTAGGATCTATTTATTTATTTTAATCACTAAACAATCACGTTATTTTATTTTTAAATGATAAATTATCTTCACTTTTTATACGATTTTTAATTGAGTTCTGCATGCAAATATGCAAGACATATTAATCCATACTAAATCAATTTCCAGTGATTATCTTGATCATTATCTTTAGCTGATTTTATGGTACACCAAATGTACGGTTTTCATGTATTGATTAATAATAATTATTAACCTCAAACCCTAACGTTCGAATGATATTAAAATTCAATCGCAAATAGTTTCTAAAGCAACTATACATACTAGCTAGCACGCAACTAACAAGATCCCATATTTATTTTGCAGCCATACATAATTACAAATTGTGCTTTTAATTGCATTATATTATTACTTTTCAAATCTTATAATGCATAATTCTGCCGTTGGTCGATCGGTTTCAATACATGCATTATGTTAATTATACTTCTAATCATAGATTAATTACAAACAAAAGCATTCAGAACAGATCATTTTAAATCTCATAGTGATGTTATATACGTTTAGTGATCATTAGTCAAAAATATATAATGATAGTAATAAAAATAATTATTATTTGCTTAATTAAGCGACCAATTAAGTCTGGTAAGTAATAATTCTGATAATTAAATTAACAGGAAAAAAAAACTTGACAAGAACTAACCATAAACATATGTTCTTTCTTCGCATGAATGAATACTCCACCCCATCTTCCATTTTCCGTATTTCATTTCATCAATCGTCGATCCACCCATTAATTCTAAATCAAACACTACACATTTGTGCTCGATCCATCAGCTATGCTTTGACCTAATCGAAGTTCGAGGTCCAATTCACCCTTATTCAACTTCTCCACTTTCTTGCCCTCCACCTGTTTGTTCAAATTACCGAGTTGGTTTCCTCCGCTCTGAGGCGGCGGCGCCGCCTCCGGCAAACTACGGCTTTCAGCTTTATCAGAGTAGGACGTCTCATCACTCAATCTGGAAGAATCCGGCGGAGGGCTGTTTTCGCCGTCATCAACGTTCTTCGTAACATCCGATGACAGCTGCTGTTTGAGTTTGGCCCTGTCTCTCCGGTGAATGTTCATGTGACCTCCTAATGCTTGGGCGTTTGAGAATCCTCGATTGCAGAAAGCGCACGTAAACGACTTCGTTTCGACGGAAGCGACGTCGTCGGACCATATGATCATTTGTTGGGAGTTTTTTATGTCTGAAGGATTGATATCCATGAAAGGGGTGATCATAGAAATGAAATTGAATTCAGAGTTTAGTTCTTAAATGAAGTGGAGTAATTAATAATAATAGAGATGGTCAAATTGTCGGTTAAGGGATTAATTAAATAGTGGTTTAGCTGGAAAACTATTGGAAGCGTGCAGTTTGTGTATTATATATAAATCGCATGCGATTAAGAATGTCTCGACGGCTCATCCATACTTGTACTTCCCAATAATTTTAATACTCCCACCGTCCCTATACGCTTCCGGTTTATTGTTGCACCTCGTTTAAGAAAAGTTGTTCATTTAGTATTTTTGGTTAATAAAAAAATTATAAGATAATAATACGTGTGAAAAAAAAGAGTGCTGAATTTAAAATAAAGTAACTTACCGTTAATTAATAAAGTGATGTTTTTTAAAAGGTGTGAAGGGTTTTATAAACACTGGAATGAAAGGGGTAGTAAAATTATAAAAGGGGTAATTTCATGTAATAGCTACCTTCTAAGAGTTGGATTTCTTTCGTTGTTTTAATGTCAGCTATATAGTCAATGACACATAGGAAAATGGCACAAGTAACCTATGTCTGTTTTTACTGAATACAATTAGTAATTTTTTGTGTAAATAATACCTTCATTAATAATATAGTGACTTTTCAAAATTTTGTTAAAGAATATTTTGAAAGGTGTAATTTTTTTAGGTGTTACCCTCTTTTTTACATTTTTAAATTGAACTCTAATAGATTAAGGGATCTGACATCATTTGTTTCTTTACTTTACAAGCATATTACGTAGCGATCACTAATTAATTTAATTAGTGTATTAACTGTAGATAAATCATATTTTTGTGCAATAACTGATCTGAGCCTCGTCTTGGAGGCTTATATAATAATAGAAAATGTCAAAGGATGAATTTAAATTTATTGCACGCCTAAGAAAGAAAGAATTATATGGTCAACCACTTTTTTTTTATTAACTTCATCGATCGTTGTCATCTTGTTTTCCATATTTGGATCATCAATACAAATAATTAACTTTTAATAATTTAATCAATTAAAACAATAAATCTAATTAATTTGCACCTGAATAAAAGTTAAATATGCACAAGTATTATCTGAAATAAAATGGTATCAATCGATTAATTAGATTAATTTATACAAAAATAATTACAAGATCAGGGGGGATTTACTTAAATTAAAAACCAAACCTGATAATTGTCAATACATTTAAAATTGACTAAATAATAATAAGATTATAAGAACATCGTCAGCATTTCTTCATGAATAATAATTACAAAATTTTCATTTTCTTCTTTAGGTCTGAACTAAATTTCTTCCGGTAATAAGCATTTGCTACCTGTTTGGGGGACAGTGTATTTAGAATATTCAAATAGATCACTGTTGATCTTTTTGGTGAATATTACTTCTGAGAAATTAAGATATATATTTTTATTTTTTATTTTTTCAAAATTATAGTTTTAATTCTCATAGATATTTAGGCAATACCATACCAAAAAAAGAAAAAAATAAAGCAAAAAAAAATTATTTTTTCTGCAATATATAATGAAAAGGAGTAATTAATTAGCAATCGTGCAGACATATGCTTGTCAATATTATTAGAAATTTTTAAAAAAAAAACTTTAAGAAATTTTACCATTTTATACCTACTTGATTAGTTTTTTTTTTATTAAGATTTTTTTTAAAAAAAAGAATATTGTTATTTTTCTTTAAAAATTTTATAATCACCTTTTGTTTTAGTTATAAATTATTTATAAAACAATTTAAATCATCATTTTTCATCAATTAAATATTAGTGGAAGTCTTTCCATAAGAGATATCATTTAAAACAATTACTCCCTCCGTCTCACTCAAATAACATCATTGTATTATATTGGGCGTCTCATCCAAATTGTATCATTTTACTCTTTTAATAAAAATGGTCCATCAATAACCCACTACTACCCCATCACATCTATTCACTTTACATAAAATAATAATACTCCTTAATTTACATAGCCCGAACGAGGGCGTAATTAGTTTGGGTTAGTACGTAGATGATTATCGGGTGTGATTATACACAGTACACCAACCCAACGTGGGTATGTGAAAACGGGCACACATGTAATGTGGATAAGCAGGTCGCATGATATTGTGACGTCGTGTAGATAGCGATAAGTGTTCCAATAAAAGAAAACTAAAGTATTATAGTACAAATTAATTACAATATTGTTTATTATAAAAGTAACAATTTATTGGGCCTCTTAAATTTTTTATTTTAATTAAAAAAAAGGCTTAGGATCTATAATTTTTAGTCTGATTCATTCGACGACGTCGTTACTCGATCAAAACTAGCCCAAAGATCTAATTCGATATAATCTGTTTAAAGACAAAATTTTCAAAAACGAAATTAAACTGATGGATTTATGAGTATGAGTAAAATGCATAATTAAAATAAAAGTTGTAGTGTGTAATATATGAACAGATGAATGGATTTGGTCGTATTCATGGATGACCTCACAATGCATGTGAGATAGGGATTACTTCATTTTATTAAATCAATTTATTAGTTTTTATACCGTCCAACTTGTTCATTAACCACTTAATTTCTTTTAATACCTTATATTATAAAGCCAAATATATCCAACACTAGGGTTAAATTAAAATTATTAAATAGGTGAAACAAACTACATGTTGAGTTTGATTTTGTTTTCAGCCATTCAGGCATGCATTCGGGTATTTCGACTCTATGTTTATTTCAATGTTCAGTTAAAAAGATATATATTAATTTTCTAAGGTGTGACACATATCATATCTTATTAGTTTTTTTCGTTTTAATGTAAAACAAGTGTAAAACTTTAAAAAATAAAATAAAACTGAAAGAATCTAAATAATTAACTTTATGATGAACATAACAAAATTGTGACAGAGCATATAGATAATATTTTAAAAGATGCACACCAAAACAAGAGCTACGTCACACCATTTGTATATAGGGCAGCTATTTGCACTTTCGAAATTGTTATTTGAACCTCAATTATTATATGTACCCCAATTAAATTAAAAAATATATATTTAAGTTACTAAATGCACCCCATGCAAAGACAATCTTACCTTTTTAAAAAAAAGAAGAAGAAAAAAAGTGTTCGGTAAGTACAACCGAACACACTTAAATATGTTCGGTTATAGGAACCGAACAAATTACAATTGTGACCCAACTGTTCGATCAAAGCAGTCAAACAGAATAAAATGTTCGATTTCTGTAGTCGAACAGAATAAACTGTTCGAGTTCTGTAGTCGAACAACATGTTGGCATTTGATCCGTCGAACAGAATACACTGTTCTGAGTTCTGCAGTCAGAACAATATGTTGTCATTTGATCCGTCGAACAGAATACACTGTTCTGAGTTCTGCAGTCAGAACAACATGTTGACATTAGTCGATTTGAATCTATTCAAACCTAAACCCTCGTAATCCCTATTTGTGAATATATTCAAACCTAAAACCTCATAATCCCTATTTGTTTGTTGCAGTGAAATATGATAATTTGATTCAACACATCACGATACAATCTACTGTTATACAAACTAAAACTTTTAAATTTTAAAATAAAAAATTGACCTTATTATGATTATTCTTCTCCTTTACTATTATTGCTTGTTTTAGATGATCATCATTCTCAGTTTTTGCTTTTTCCATGACACTACTATGATACAAAAGGATTTAGAGTTGATTGTGTTTTAGTGATTATAACTTTGAGGTGCATTTAGAAATCTTACTGGGATGCATTTAGAAATTTAATTATATTTAATCTTAGTTTATTATTTATAAAATGATATTTATGTTTTTTTACATTATCATATTTTAATTTTATAAATAATTGGGGTTCAAATAACAATTTGGAGGGTGCAAATAGCAGTCATGTATATATTCACCTTGCATGCGGTAGTTAATTAGATGTAAAGATTTTAAATAAAATTCAATAGTTATATAACTTATATTTGTCTTCCCCAGACTGATGTAAAATTAATACGAGTAACATGTAGAAATAAGTAAATTTTTTTTTAAAACTATAATTTTAGACGTAATAAAATTGGAGCATAATAATGGAAACATCATCAAACTTTAGTATTTGATGGATCGACTAATGGGCTTTTTCGGTTTTGGGTCTCATTACTATCTATTTTCAATTTTAGACTTTGACCAATTACGTCCAAATTTAGATTTTTTTTTGTGTAGTTTCAATTTGATATAACCTATCTATTTTGCACAATTTGAATAGGGGAGCACTTGCGTGGATGATCTCAGAGTGACGTCATTTTATATTTAGTTAGTTAATTTTTTATTAAAGATCATATCATCACTTTTTTATTTATCGTATAATTTATTCGTTCATAATATTCTTATAACTTTTCATCAATTATTATGTAAGATGTATCATATTTGGAAGTATTGAGGCAATCCTCTTATAAAAACAAGATCTGCAAATTTTATCTCAGTGCATTAATTAAATTAATCAGAATGTTGAAACCTGAATGAAGATAGCTAGATCTGGATCTAACAGATTATCAAAGCGATAAACCACTGAATTAAAATCAATCTGATTGATAATTAATATAATTTTAATTTTTTACTATTTTTAATTCCCTCCAACCCATATACTATCCTAGCTCATATAAATAAATGTTATATAATCTCGAAACACAAGATATCCATGCAAATATACTTACAGCTATATATATATATATATATATATATATATATATATATATATATATATATATATATATATATATAAAATTAAACTTCATAAATCACAACCCAACAGCTAAATTCTGGAATCTATATAATTTATTCCATACTTCAATAAATATTATCTTGGAATTATCAAATACTCTAATTTGAGTAACATAACACCATCCCAACAGCCTAGCTACCAGGGAATTACTCCATCCCCATTCCTTTCACTAAAATTCTCTGCAAATCACCCCTTTCTCTCTCTGTATGCATATTATGTATATATGCAATTAATTAATTAGAAGAAGACATTCATAACCCATGTGCTCTTCTTCACATAAATCTCTCTGCATAGTATCAGAACTTGATAAATTAAATTTACTGAAAGAAGACAAACAATAGCCAATGGACTAAAAAAAACCCTTTTTGCACTTATGTAGAATTTGACAAGATCAAAGTTAGCCAAATGTCTGTTTCCAAGTAATTAATAATCACAGCAGAATACCTAGATGAAAACGACAATGCCAAAATCAAGAAAATCTCATCGAAAATCAAAAAAAATCACGGAATGTACAAGAAAATTAATTATCAAGTACAAAATTAATCTTGTTAATGTTAATTTAAGCAATTGATCAATTTGATAGTCATACAATGAATTAATCTTTGAGAATTAAGTCCTATATAAATCAACTAGCAAGTTGGGTGATAGAATCATTAATGAAGAATGTGACCTTAATAATTATTTGGGCAGCTATGATTTAATTAAGGAAGCTAGGGTTTGATTAATTGGGTTTACATAGATATTGTTTATATATTCTTACAGAACAGACAGTCATTCTTAGTTAAGAGGGGTGAGGAGAGAGAAAGAAAGAAATGGTAGTTAGCAATAATATTCTTAGTGAGAATAGAAAAGGGTATGTGTAGAATACTTAAATGGATTGATTCCTGAGAGTTGGTGGCAATTTTGGAAGGATTGAGAAAGCAAGAGGAGAGTGCAGAAACAGACATTGTGAGGATGATAATAATACCAACCAAAAGGGAATCCATGTTGTCTTCTCTCTGACTTCATTATCATAAATCAACTCTCTGTCTTTCTTCTTGGCCATTACTCTCTTCATCTTATAACACTCATTCACAATAACATTATAAAACACTACTCACTCCATTCCATGCAATTCTCTCTCCCAACCCCCCCCCCCCCCCCCCCCTGTGATCTACTGCAACCCACTGACCTAAATGTTACATTAGAAATAAACAAATTAAAAAAGAGCCTTATTTGGCTAGGCATGGCATTAATATATATGGACTAGTGTATGTTTATAACTGCATGTGAGTGACTGGATTTTGATCTCTGTGAAACACAGTGAGATGTACTTGTTTGCTAAAATATAGCACATCTTCTACAAAATGGGTATATATATTTACTACTCCCAAAAAAAAACAAAAAAGTTAAATTGATCAATAGGTATTCAAGATATGTTAGACATAACTCAATTTATATGATTCTAATTGAACAAATCATAACATTAATCCATCACAACATTGAAAAAAAAAATTCTTGGGTGACAAAAGTGATGAAAATTAAATCTCATATTGGACTATGGAGCTAAAGATCTCTCACAACCTTGCCTTTATATTTGCAGAGAAAATTTAAACTCTATACAACCTTTAGGAATGTTCCAAATATTGATAAACTAACACAAACCAAATTCAAGTGAGAAATGTCACATAATAACTTTGTGTAAGAAATTGAAGAAGCCTTTTTGCCAATTCTTACCAAAAATAAGAAATAACACATGCATACAAACTAAGCAAAGTGTGTAATGATTAATTCAATTTCTTTAACTTATGGCAAGTTTTACTTCACCTTTGGTGCACTACCCAGCCTCAGCTCAAGATCCGGCTCTTCCACCGAACCACCCGGACAGATTTTGAACACCTCCGATTGAGCCATACATCTTTCTGCTGCACTCAATTTTGGCAAGAAACTCGAGGGTTTCGCTTCAATTCTCCTCCTCTTGCAACTCGCCACTTCCTCGTCACTTGAAACGACGAAATTCAACATGTCTTCTGTCACACAATCCTCCTTTTCAGCTCTACAATCCGGATCAACCACCCCCCTAGGTCTCTTGTTGTCGTTCTTGGTCGAATCCAAGCCATGATCTCGCTTCTCAGACAGAAAACTAGACCAAGATGGAGCGTGTGGTGATGAAACTAACGTGTCCTTATCGTTTTTTCCACGAACAAGAGGCGAGAAGAAGCCGAGTGGCGATAGATTCTCCTCGGAACTGAAATTAGGGTTTGAAAGAGTAGGAGGTGAAACCCTAAGAAGATGTGATGAGAGGGGTGAAAGCAATTGATCAGGGTTAGGGTTAGTGTACAAGAAAGTAGATATCTGAGGTGGATCAAAGGATGTACAAGTATTCAAAGCGTGAGTGTGAGGTACAACAACAACATGATCTGGTGCAGTTGGAGAATTAGAATTAGATTGCTTCAACCTAGCCCTATCTCTTCTGTGGACATTCATGTGACCCCCTAAAGCTTGAGCTGATTTGAATTCTCTTCTGCAAAAAGTGCAAGAGTAAGATCTTGGTGGCCAAACACACCCTCCAAGTGTTCCAGCTGCATCTTCAGCAAAAGCCTGTTCTTCCCATGAATCTCCAACATATGGATGATTCATACCAGGATTAATCGGGTCGAGTTTCGTCGTCTTCGCCCACATCCAATACCTTGCTTGCTCCATCACTTCCAAGCAAAATATGTGGAGGGATTGAAGCTAATAAATGGAAGATGGTATTGGTGGTGGTGGGAAGTCTACATCTGGTTTTAATGAGGAGAGTACGTAGTTAATCTTTACATAGGAATTGAGATGAATTAGCTAGCCAGCTGAAAATGGGCAGATAATTGGTATGTTGGTGGGGGGTGGGGGTGGATGTGGGGTGGGGGGAGGTAGGGATGGTGGGTACTCTAACTTTTTTGGCTGTTTCATGCATTGGCTTAATATTTTAGTTGGAGGGTTTTTGTTCAGAGGAACTCACTGTGGATGCCAAAATGTTGCTTATTTTTCAAATTTCTTTTGAGTATATATCGAGACAATTTTTCTACTATGTGGGTCCCAACTCTAGCAGTACATGTAGGTTGTGGAAATTGGGTACAAAACTAAGATATGATGATGTCTTGATTGGAGCTTAATTAGACTCCTATAATACCTACATTAATTGTGTTGTATCATACCATGCTTTAAATTCAACGCATACAATTAATCCTATCTTAATAATTGACTCGAATTAAGCATGATCCATCTCCGAAATAATTTTATAATTTTTAAATTCTCATCAAAATAGTTATTTTTACTTAAAAACATTCAATTTTTGAGTTTAGAACATCAATCATCCCATATCTTTTTATTTTATTCGAAAATATCTCAAAATAGTTAGAACATTTAAATTTGTTACAAACCTTTTAGTTTAGCTCAAATTTCATTCTGAAACAATATCTTTTTACCGATTTCATCACATAACCTTGTAAAAACGCCAATTCAATCCCATCTGATGGAATTAGAAAAGTTAACATTTTAAGTAAAAAAAGACAATTTTGGTGAGAATTTAAAAGTTATGGGACTATTTCGAATAAATTGATTTTTTTTACTATTTTGAATAAAGTAAATTTGTATGAAACGATTTTGATTTTAAACTCCAATTTTTCTAATTCTATGGGATTAGACTGAATCAGTGATTTTATTAAGTTATGAGATCAAATTGATAAAAAAACATATTATTAATAATGAAAAAAAATGAAAAATTTGGGACGAAAATGAATGTTATAATTATTTTAGAACATTTTCAAATATAATAAAAAGATAATGAAAATTTTTATGTTTTAAACTCGCTGGGCTATTCCCCCATCATTTGATATGCAAGGCTTTTGAGATTCAAATTTATTGGGCTACCCATCCTTCTTAGCCATGATATTAAGGCTGAGTTAGGCTCAACCAATAACATATCATTAATGTTTTACATTTGAAGTTGGTGAATAATGTTAATTATCATATAATTAATAATATTCTTCTAAATTACTTTGGAGTTACTAATTTGTTTAATCATAATGTATGTATGATGGTTAATTGGAACCTATTTCCAAATGAATCATGAAATTAAGCTCTTCATAATCTTAATTATTAACGTTGCCAGCCTATAATATACATATGGATCCATCTTTTAGATATAAAAATATTGCTATATTACAAATCGTTGGCCTCAAGACAAATTAGCTGCAATTAAAAAGTTTATTTTTTTAACTATCTTGTGAGATGAGACGTACTGAATGGCAATTAATAATACATCGTACTGGAATTCACATGCTAAAAGCTAACTCCAATTTTGCATGACATGCACTTTTATTGATTTTCATTGTTATTAAAGATCCATTGATCAGTAGTACTTGAGTGATTTATGTATTTCATTAAACTAATTAATTATTTTTAAAAAATGATACAGAAAGTAAATTAGTGAACGACAAAATATGCTACAAATTAAGGAAGTTTGATTTGTTTGTAAGAAGCCTATTTCATTTTTTTTACGTATTCTATGGTATGGTTGTATATATGCTTTTAATTATACATACCATTAAATATTCTATTTAACTAAATTACACCACAATTGCATGCTTTATCAATTAATTCATACAAAATATTGCATGCATTCTGTCTCGCGGAACTACTTTCATACATTAAATCTAATTGTATACTCTAAAGTATTAAATATTATACTTTTTAAAATAAAAACTTATAGATTTGATTTTTCAAAAGAAAAAGAAATACTCTTTCAGTATTTAAGTTACAATTATTGTAGATATGGAGTTTAAGAAAAAGTTATTTTTTGTTTTACTTTTAAGGGTGATTTAATATTTTTAGACAATAATTAAATAATTATAAAGCAATTTATATGAGTTAAAAATGGGGTGACAATTTTAAAATTAAAGTGTATCAGAAAATTATTATTAAATTGAGTATAATTTTTTTTATTTGAGGTGTGAACTTATTTTTATTTATGATAAGGAGGAGTAATTTTTTTAGTCAAAATGTAATACTCGTCAAAATTTTTAATTTAATCATCCTTTTCTTCTACCAGGGATTAATCCCTTGGGTAAGTTAGATCATTATTTTCTTTTATTTTTTTTTTTTTCAGAGAACATATTCTTTCTCGCGTGAGCATTTATACTCATGATTTAATTTTCCCTTTTCCTTGTCATATATTCATTCTGTTTGATTACTAGTTATTTACTCATTTTCTTGTGTCTTAATTCCATTTGTTTTAATTCTGGAATACAAAACATGTTTTCCGCAGTTTATTCTGCAAATATTCAATAATGAAATCTAGGTTGGATACACCATAATTCTAGTGTCTTTGGCCCTTGAATGACGGAAGATATTAGCTTCTAACATTATTCCCTAATTTAATTTAATTAAAACCTAATTACAAGCTACCTAAATTCCTTTCCTATTTTAGTCTCCTATAGGCACGTGTAACAAAGTTTTGCATAATACTAGTATAAGTTATTATTCTCTACATCTCGAGAATTCTTGCAATTATTTTGAGGAATGTTTCACTGCTAAAAAGAATATATCAATAATAACGAAGATTTCACTAATAAAATGTAAAAAAGATTTTATTTTAGTATTATGATGTGGGGAGTTAATATTGTGAAATTTATTTTATAGATTAATTTCCACACCGAACTGATATCTTATGAAATAGTATATACTATCGAATGTGTATGCATAACACAGTAGATCTTGAATGGATTTCTGATTTTTTTTTTTTAAATACAAATTATTGGGAGTTACTTTGGATTGATATGAGGTTATAATCATAATTAACAGTATCTTATCAAACAATTTAAAAATAAAAAATAAATCAATGAATGATTTGGAAGTAACTAAGGATACATAAATGATAGTAAATCAGTCAAGATTGGTCGTGAATTACACGCAAATCCAAGAGATAAGACGCCCAACTTTCTGCATACATAATGCTTATAACTTCTTATTTAATCCGTCTCAGGGCATAGCTCAAGTGGTAGAGGAGAGGGTGGAAAGACCTTCCAACTGAGCTTGGTTGCTGCGGAGGTTGAAAGACCTTCCAACTGAGCTTGGTTGCTGCAGGGTGGGGGTTCGAATCCTGCCTTTGGCATGAATTTGGCCTCTTGCAAGTACAAGTTTAACAGTGAACCCTCTCTATAAGCCACCACTTGAGGCACATCCTGCGATTTACCTCCTCCACCAATTCCCAGGGTAGGGGTGGTGGGGCCCCTAATGGTGGGGTACATCATTTCTTATTTAATCCTCTAATTAAGTTTTAGATTATAATAAAATTGTCCTTATTACGACATTCTACTTAATACGCATGTCTTCATTGTCAAGTGGTAAGAATAAAATATTAATGAATGGACCACTCGGTTTTTCTTGATTTGATCACAATCAAACTCACACTGCTTAATTTGTGTCAAACTAAGCTGAAAAAAGTACCATCCATGGAAAATTATTGTGAAAAGATGCTATCAAAAGAACAATAAATAATTAATATCAAATTATTAAATATATAATGAGGTGACAGTGGTTGATTTAGATGTTATTTAGTTAATTTGAGTCTTCTCCAAAATTATAAATTATACTACGTAAATCTTAGTAAGTTGAATTCTACCGAAAAACGTATTATTAAAATAATTTATATTTTATGATATACTACTAAATTGTATGTTCAAAATTTATACTCCATTTAATACCGAATTATTAACGGGTTGAAATGATCCAACGGGTCTAACCCTGTTCCCATGTAGATACCGGATTCGCGATCCTGGTGGGCCGGGCGGGTTACAAAATGGAAGGAAAATCTTTCAAGATTTTATTTAATAATATATTAATTCTTATTTAGAATTAATAAAACATGATTTAGTTAATATACAACTATCATTGTACCTCTTTGGAAATATAATAGTCAGAAATATATGTAAAACTAACTACTTAGACCAGCTTATCAAATGGTCCAATTTAATATTCTTTCGTAGTCATCGTCAACAACGATAGATTTTAAAGGTTGAAGAAATTTGTCGGTAAATAGTAAGCATAGAATAATATATATTCGCTATGTGATATTTTTAATTAATGGTGAAGACAAAATTTAGGTGAAATTACGGATCAATAATCATGTAAATAAATTATTTTAAATGAGTCATCAAGAATTTTGCACTTTTATATTTGAGCACCATTTTGTACACGGATACATTTGTATGATAGGCAAGTTTTGTGTATTTCTGTAACATTAGAAAAAATATATAAATAAAAAATTATACTCCAACACTACATAAATAAATTCATTCTTACCTCGTTTCATTTAAAATTATCTTCGCTTCCATAAAAAGAAATATACCCAACATAACACATTAATTTTAATATTTTTATCTTATTTTAACACATATACTGATTTATAATTTATTTATTATTAAAAATATCATCAAACACTCATAAATCTTGGTAATTTTTTTTTTTTCAAATTTCATGTCTACATAATTGTAAACTCTTTTATGAGATAGGGAGTTTGATACTATCAAATTAAAAATATGTTAAGTGATCATTAGCTAAGAAACAAAATACACAAACCATAAGAATACAAATGAACGTACAAGAATCGAGCAACAATCACAAGAGATTGATATAGTACATGTTATTGTGACAAGATTAACATTAAAATTGCTTTTATAATGTAGCATTTTTCCAATATATCCGAACATCAACAAGGTAATAATATCTTAAAAAATATTTTTAAAAAATGAAAGTTAAGTTCATTAGTTTGAAAACATCTTCGTTGGATATAATATGGTTAAAATCCATACAAAAAAATTAATTTCATTCAACATAACTCATCCTCATCTAAAATACGTATATATATAGTATATACTATACAACCAATTAAGAAATATTATATAAAAATTGATATTTAAAAAAAAAATAGTGAGAGAGAGAGGAGTGAGGAGAGAGAAGAAGCTCCCAAGTCCCAAGAATGGCACTACTTCACAATGGATTCTTCATGCTCGGTTACTCTCACTTTCTGATTATAATCACATGGGATGAGACATGAGAGACCCTTAATGGGCTTAAACCGTGTCTACCAAGCAGCCCAGGTATATAAGCCCAATAATATTTCAGTGCTGTCATAATGAAAGATTTCTTTAATTACTTCTCACCAAGGCCCAAACCTGAGTTTCCAGTATCATAAATGGGCCAAGGTGCAGTATCCATTAAGATTAATTGAGAAATCAATTAATCAAAATAAGTATTGGAGTAATTAATTGGTACCGTACCCCAGTTCACTCTTCAGTTTTCAGTTACTCAGTATATATAATAGATTTCTGTTATACTCCCTGTATTTCACCATATTTAAACTTTCACACTTTCATATTTAAAAAAAAAAAACTTTATATCAATCTTCAATATTAAAAATACGTCTTAATTACAACTTTATCAATCTCATCTAACACATATATAACATATTTTATAGTTCATTTATTACTTAAAAAGACTACGTTACCCTAAAAAAGTCAAAAATGGATCAAAATAACTTTTATTTTAAGTTAATTGTACAAATAAATGTGGCATGGATAAAGTATATCACAAAGTGTTGTCTAGAAAGAGTGCAAGATAAAGTTACAGTGTCTAATTTCACTGTTTTGTTTAGTGGATTACTCTTTAATATAACAGATTATTAGCTTCCAGAAATATTTAATTTTTATATGATAGATTTTTTTCCCTTAAAAAGTAACTCAACATTTTCAAGAGTGAATACTCAAAGTGTTATATTTAACATTTAATTACACTTAATACGTTAATTTGGTACATCATCTTTTGTGCGTTAATTGATTGACACGTAAGAGGGGGAAATAAATCTAATCATTGCCCCTCGGGTTTAAGGATTAGTGTATAGTTTCTTTCTCTTATGTGTCGATCATCTAACGGTGTGACACATGAGATAATGTACCAAATAACACAGCGAATCCGAACCGAATGAAAACTGATTAATGATCCTAACAGATTTTGTGAGCGCGCGGCCGCCGGCTAGGCTAGCAGGACAAATTAATAGTGAATAGTGACTAGTTTTTTGTGACATCATTGATATACTTAAAGAAAGGTTCACGTTACCATAAATTAAAATAAACATATGTTAAATACTCCCTCAATCATATTAATTTGTTAAAGAAATGAAGCTTTTCATTGGATATATTGCTATGTAATAGTATATTCTTCATATTGATTAAAATCTATATATTTAATTAATTTATATTCAATACTATTTTAATAGTACTTAATTAATGTAATCAAAGATTAACCTACCATTAGAAGATTAACCACCATAATAAGAAATCATATCCCTTACAAATATAGACAGTCTTTGAATTATGTAAGAAGTGTTTAAATATGATTGTTATATAAGTTAAACATGTTTATTAGTTGTTATAGTATGTTTATCGTGAATCAAACTTTAACACATTCTAGAATCATATTATTTATCATACTTTATGAAAATATATTTTAACTATCAATTATAACAATATTTTTTCTATATAATAATCATATTTTAATAATGTAACGACCCATTTCACAATTAATTTGTGTTACATGATATACTTATCTCACAAAAAAATGCTCCGTAAATATGTTGTAGGGGTCATGATCATACTATAATTTAACTTAAAAATTAACGTATACTTACTGAAAACTTAGTACAACAGTTGTAGGGGTTTCATTGACGTTTCCAATAATAAAAATAAAGTGAAATAAAAAGTAGAGCAGAAGATCAAACACAAAGAATTAGTCCATTTAAATTAAACATTGAAAATGTATTTTATTTTATTTCATTGACAAAATAAAATTATAGATATTTTAATTGTCCAAACACGAAGTTGAGATTAGTGTGAATGATTAGAATGAAGGTGAATGTTATAAAGTAGCTACTAATTGCGAACAATAAAAAGGTAATTAATACTAATATAATAAATTAGAGGGTGTGACTTCATCTTTGATTTTATCTATATTTTTGTCATATATTCAAATATTCCAAAACGTCCCAACTATTATATACGTAATGACATGACTTAGACCAATATATTACGCACTTGCCAGTCAATATCCTATTTATTAAATTGATGCTGATTATTTTAATTTTTATGTTAAACATAGCCAACGATAATTAGACAGGGAATTCACATTAAAAATATATATTCTGTTATAAAATCATTATATATAATAATCTCACGGATCTCATATTATATTTTAACTTATATAAGGTTAAATCTCTTATTACATTGATGGATTAGCGATAGCCGATAGGTGTGGGGGAGGAAAACTTCGATTTTTACCTTTTAAGTTTATACTTTCCATTTAAAGTAATAATTATTAATTAGCCCTCTTCCACCTCTTATTCATGTAACAAATTTTGAAACAATAAATGTAACATTCACAATTTGAAATAAGAAATATAACATTATAATGAAATGGCTAAATTTTGTGTGCACCCGTTACATTTTGTAATGATTGTGATGCCCGTAAGTACAAATTCAATTATACATCCTTTAATAATGAATGTAATATCTATTAATATAATAATTTATACAATTAATTTTATTAACTAGAGTGGCAGTAGAAGAAAGAAAAGTGGGTATTATAGTATAAATAGCAATTAAGTTGGAGTTAGTTGGAATTGGAAGAAAAGAAATGGCAGGAAAGGAAGAAGAGCAGAAGAGGCTGCAGAAATGGAGTCTCCATGGAATGACAGCACTTGTCACCGGTGGTACCAAAGGAATTGGGTATATATACACACGTATTTATAATTTCTTAATTAAAAAATAATTAAATTAATTAAAATTCCTACAGACACGCCATCGTAGAAGAGATTGCAGGAATGGGAGCCAGCGTGTACACGTGTGCAAGAAACGAGGTTGAAGTGAAAGAGAGGATTAAGGAATGGAAAACTTAATATCCTGGTAACTATACTTTTTATTTATTTATTTTTCTTACATCAAATAAAATATGATTATGATTGATTTTCATGTATAAATAAGTTGCGAGATATATGTTAATCCATATTTAGGACACAATTTTGGAGCGTCCTTTCAAATTGTGATTGAATAATTGGAGTTTAAAATTAAAATGTTTCATAAAATTTTACTTTATTTAAAATAATTTAAAAAATTAATTTTTTCGAAATAATACCATAGCTTTTAAATTCTTAATTATAATTTTTTTTTACTTAAAAATATTTAATTTTTTTAAATTCGTGGTGGGATGAAATTAAACGGCTGATGCATGAAATTTGAACGGTTTACAGTATGCGTTTATATTGTTATTTCTCTACCTTCACTAAAACACACATATATACTACTTTTTTTTTTCAATTGGGCTTTTAATCAATTAAGTACTTTAGACAACCTAGCTAACCTTCGTAACGTCTACGAAATATATATACATAATTAGAAATGTTATTAAATGAGGATCTATTTGATTTGCAGTAAATTAATATATACAACACTAATTTTAATGTATTATTATTATTATTAGAGAGTTAATTAATTTTAAGGATTTTGTTTCTTTAAACATCAAATTTTTATGATGAACTATGTTCTGTGATTACAATAGTACAAGGATACTTTTCACACTGCAAATTGAATTGCATATTATTTACAAATATATATTCATGAGATGCACATGATCATAATTAATTACTAGAAAAAAATCACATAAATATTTAATTGTAATAAAAATATAAAAATAAATAAAGAAATATAAGACGATGACTCCAATGGTGTATTTTGATGAGGACGACCTTTGAATAAATCAAAGGTTAATAAGAAAACGTCATTTCTAACAAATTAAATTTGTAAAATTAAGGAGTAGACGACGTCAGATATATCTCCACCCGCTTTTATTGACAAAAACTCTTTTAATAAATAATTAAAAGACAAAATTTGGTGACCTCATTGCCTCTTTCTCTACCTATATAATTACTGTAAATTTATTTATTTATTTCTCCATAAATTTATTAATATTGGACCACTTCTTTTATTATTCTTTTGGAATCTAAATCAATGCACAATCTTTAATAATTGCATGCCAGTGTCTTATGGAGTGATTTATTTGATTAGTTAATTACGAGTATCTATTATTTAATTTAATTTTAGGTTTGTGTTTACATCATATTTAATTTAACTAGTTGTTTTATCTCTATGCATATACGTACAAATAATTTTTTTTCTCTTCTTTTTCTTTTTCTTTTGAGTGTGAAATAACAAACTTTAAATTATTACCGATCTAGATCAGCACTAAAACCTCAATTTCGAAATTTTATTAATTAATCAATCCATTTCAAAAGTTTTGCATATTAAATCAGCTTATCTTTATTCATGTTCTATAATATAATTTAAATCATGATATTAAAAGCATGTTCGTTTATTTATTAGACCTAAAAAAAATGTTAAAAGAAAATTACTCACCCATTTATTGCCCTTATATAGTCTTAATTTTTTCCTAAGCCATCATTAAAAACAACCCATCAAGAAAGTGTTAAGTGAATGTTCATGATAACACATTATTTAATGCATTTAAAACTTTATTAACTCGCAAATTTACTTTGCGAACTAACTTGGTGGATACATGCATTGAATGTAATAATGAATTAGTCAATATAGGTGAATAATGCTGCAATAACCCTACTGAAGAGAGCTTCAGATCACAATGCAGAAGATTTCTCACGTATCATGTCGAGTAATGTAGAGTCTCCTTATCATATAAGTCAATTGGCTTATCCACTTCTGAAAGCTTCTGGATTAGCAAGTATTGTTTCCATATCTTCTGTTGCTGGTGGCGTCGCCCTCCCTGCTATTTCTGCTTATGCTGCTTCCAAAGGTAATTCATAATTTCATTCATTAATTACTTACGAGGGAAACTATTGTGAGACGGATAATGAAACGGGTCGACCCGTTGTTAAAGTATTGTTATTATATAGGTAAAGTATGTTTATAAGTATTTAAAGTATATGTTTATAGTAAATCATACTATATCATTTTGAATACAAATATACTTTAATTCATTATTCATCCTACTTCAAGAAAACATAGTTTAATTACAAATTAACATATTTTACCTATATATGTTTATAATTATGTATAAATTAACGTACTTTAACAACGGGTCGATCCGTCTCATAAGAAACTTTGTCATTACTGCATTATGATTTTATTTAATCTAATCTAATATCCACAATTTTTGATTTAATGTATCTATACATACATATATATTTAGGTGCTATAAATCAACTAACAAAGAATCTAGCATGCGAATGGGGTAAGGAAAACATCCGTACAAACACTGTGGCACCATTTGGCGTTAGAACTTCCATTCTCAAACCAGTACGTTAATTAATTATTAATTTTTTAATCTTTTTTCTGAATTAATTAAGTAAATGTTTGGACTGGTGGTATGATATAGGAGGATATTGACCCGTCGATACTGCGGAAATGGTCGAATAGCGGAGCCGGACGAGATATCACCACTGGTTGCATTTCTGTGCCTTCCAGCAGCTTCTTACATCAATGGTCAGATTATTTATGTTGATGGTGGCTTTACTGCTGGATCCTACTGATTTTATTCCAACTGTAGTTTAGATTTCGCTTTCATTTCTATGTAATAAACGAATCTTTATTTTATGGCGATCGAAATCTATTTTATTTATTTATAAAGTCATTTCGCCCTTTAATTACATGTTAATAAATTGCTTCTATTATTTCTTGAAAAAGCAATATTTGGAATTTATGCTATTTTGGAAAATAGATCTAGTTACCTAATATTACTCATGATCAGCTACTTAATTTGTAGAATTTGCTAAATCAACCAATAAACTCTAGCTATGCAAGGAGTCTAGTTTCCTTTGTTTCTTAATTTGTTACGTATTGTTCATTTAAAAAGTAACACATAAAATTAATGTTACATTAGAGTATCATGAAACACCAACATTCCTTTATCCAATCTTGATCTTCTATTCCTTGGTGTTGGAATTCGTCTATAAGGTGGTCATTCTTCATAAATTTACTATTTATTGTTATTATTTTTTAAAAAAGGATAATGATCGGATGAATAAAATAATGGTACAACGTCCTAATTACCACATGCATATGTTATAATCATGAATTATTAATATTTGTGAATCCAAAATCCAACTACAAGTTCTCCAAAATCTATGGCAAACAGGAATGAAGCACGTCCAACATAGTTTTTGTCAATTAATAACACTATCCGATGTTAGACATGCATTTCGAATTTCTCTTAATCTTTTAATAAAGCACTTCTTTTTTCTTAACTTAATTCCGATTTAATTATATCCTTTCATGAGACTGCATCACTTGATTATGCAAGTAACTAGATAATTAAGATTAAGATTTGAATCGAATAAATTAATTGACCTTCACATTAATTATTTAAAGTTAGAGTTTCTCTCATGTGGGTACGTATTTGAATTTAAAAAATTAATAAAAATAAAAATTCTCCTAATCTAACTCTCAGGTCACTATGTATATCTTTTCTCTTGGGTTTAACTTGATAATAAATTAATACACACCAAACCACATGTTTTATATCGCATATTATATATCTAATGGTTCCCTTGCATTGTTTATCTTCACATGTAAAAGTACGACAAATATTTTAGATTTTTTTTAAATTATAGATTATGTTGGGTAGAACTGTAATTAATATGTCCAACTATACAACTATATATATCATGAGACGACCGGCCACTTCATCAGTATAGAATTTTTTTTTTTCAAAACGAAAAAAAAAAAGAAATATATAATGTGTAAACATGACGTGGAAGATTAGATTATTCTTAAGAATGAGAATGGGTGAAAAAGTTTAGTAATTGGTGAAAATGGGAGTCGTGGGCCGGCTACTTTTAATTATAAAGAATAAATAAATAAATAAATAAATAAATAAAGGGTGGGTGGTCAAATTAATGTGTTGTTAAGGAGACAAAATTAACTTTTTGGAGGGATTAATAATTCATTGATGCTGATTTAGAAACACCAACAAGGGAAAAACCTTTTTGCCTAAAAAGCCGGCACACAACATACTATGTCAATTAAAAGTGAAGACAACACTCTAGTTTACATCATCACTATATATTTCTTCCAAATTTATTCTTACTTTCAAAAAGGTTTTCTACATAAAATTTCAATTTTAAAAAATAAAAATAAAATCATTTAAATATTTCTCATCATTGGAAATCTTTATTATCAATCTTTAATTTTGACTGATTTGTACTTTATAACTAAATTTTTGAGTATTATTATTTTATGTGTAGTGGCTAGCTGTATATTATTATTTTATGTATAGTAGTTAGTTGTACTAATGGGGTATGTGGTCTCATATTTTAATTGTATTAATGATGTGTGTGGATCTCATATATAGGAAATAGATACATTAAGAGTGGACGACTCAAAATAATAAAATGAGTACATTAATGATGAATGAAGAAAGTATAAGTTCTTATACTAATAGATATAACATTCAATATATAAAATATTACATAAAGGACTAGGGTAATATAACATTCAATATATAAAATATTACATAGCTAGGACTAGGGTAAAACTTGAGCGCATGTATCAAATTATTATTAATATAGGGGAGTAGATTTTTTTTTTTTAAAGAAATTTTTAATCCGGGTATTCAAATATGTTCAATTCTCATCAATATTAGGATGAGTATGATTTTTGGTATCCAGTGCATCCACAATTTCTTATCCTGGAGTGTACCCTCGATACCCTACCTAATTTATCAAAATATTCTTAAAAAAAAAAAGCATTATAAGTTGGATCCATGAATCATGATTTGAGAAAACATTGATGTCCAGTAATGGGATGCCAAATTGCAAAATCATACGGAGTCAGATGGATATTTCCTTGTCATAAAGCACACATCTAGTTGTGTTATAGCTCAAACCAAACATCATATGAACACTACTTATAATGACTAAAGTACACCACTATTCTATTACAATCACAACAAACAAGCTAAAATCTAGCTCGACACGGGAGTCCGACTCTGTTGTAAGAGTTGCATCAGCGGCCAAAAGATATCCAAGCGATGGAAGCTTCCCGATGTCTACGAAGTAGGAGGAATATCAGATATAACATGCATCAATTGTTGTTAATAACATGTATTAGGTGGTTGTATCTGGGTGTGAGTATTATGTTGTGCAGGTAACAAGGATAGTGTCGTCTAAGTTGCGAAAAAACAGTTTGTAAGAAAGCGGTGTACCTCAACAATGAACCGTGCCCATGAATTATCACTGGCTTTCTCCATCATACCCTTAAGGATAGTTAATCGTAAACGATGAATCACATCAGCTATCTCCAAAAAGCGACCATGGTCAGTACAGAGCATCTGGTTCAAAGCAAGTCATCGTGAAGTTGTTGCAACTCCATAGTCCAGAATATAAATGCATTGGATAAAAAGAACGAGAAAATAGAGAAGGCATACCTCTATGAGCATATGTCCGGGGTGGTCAAGATCTTTCACAATGATGGGGCACAATTGTTGCTCGCTTCCTAATTGTACAGCCCAGCTTGTCCCATTCTGATCGCTGTTGTTGACTTCAGCCTTCTTTGTCGTCTTTTTATCAGTTTCCTAAGAAGGAAATTCAAATTACATTTCAGCTTTCCCTCACATGTAGTCTTAATAATTCATCATATGTGATGCCATATTCCCCCACCCACAAACCACATGTGGAAAAACACACGCACAAGAGACAGTAGACAACATTAAAGCCTTTAAAGGTAACATTTATCTTGCCATGAAAGTCAACCCATGTGGAATAGCACACATAGGTTTTATGTCATTTTACCTCTTTGAGAATCGGGTGCCTCAACTTATCAGACTGATTGGTAACACTTCTTAAAAAGAGCATATGCTTTATGGTCTTATCAAGAAGCCCATCAATACTACACTGCATCCATAATAGGAAAAACATAAACACTTGGAAGAAAAGAATAACATGGATTTAATAGTAATGCAAACAGCACTTACCTTTTCACTGTTAGGGACAAGATCCCTAAGCTCCTTGATTCGGTCTTGAATCAACTGTCTATCCCGTGGTCTAGGCCTTTGATTATCCCCACCGCGGACCCTTCTCTTGTTGGTCACTGATAATCTGGATAACTTCCCTCGATTCAGAGAATCACATCTTTTTCTCTGTCGCTGCTTATCAGACAATAAATGAATCTTGCTTTCAACTGAAGATACTGAAGCAGAAAGTTTAGGTTTTATTTCTGATCCTGAGGCAACAATGTCGGTCACTGAGGCACTGTGTTCGGAAAGACCATGACTTTTGGAGAATTGAAAGGATGAAACATTGACAGAAGTTACATTGGATTTGTCAGATGAATTATCGTCAAAGCTGCTACTTGCATTAGCAACAGCAGCTTCCAAGAGACGCTTCATTTCCATTTCTTTCATAGGATCATCAAAGAGCTCATCATCACGAATAAAGTGATCAAGTACATCTTGACCTGGGATAGACGTGCCAAAGCCATTGTGATGAGCTTTATTCTCTAAAAGGGTTTTGTACAGATCATATTCCCCAGGGAAGTTGAAAAGGTTGCTTCCATCACTATCAAAGTCGTTGCCCACATAAGTTGGTGCAGTCACACCTTCCTCAAAGTGAAAATCTGTTAATTCATTCATGAAGTTTTCAAATATCCTATGATCAAATTCTTCATAACAAGAGGTGGTACTAAATTTTTCTTCAGGATAATATCTCAAAATACCACTCTCGTAATCTTCACATGATAATTGACATGGTTCCGCTAAATGAATCGCATCCATTAGTTGCCGGCTAAATTCACTGGTAGCTGCATTTTCAGGAGCATCTGTGCTATGACTCTCTGATGTGTTGCATATATCTTGGAACACAAGCACTGGAACCATTTGGTTAGCATTTAAGTTGCAATCTTTTATCTCAACAGCATGAATGGAACTTTGGTTCTCAACTACTTGCTCTGCGGCACCAGTTGATGCTTCCTCCAAATTATTCATGAATGTAGACATTAGGGATAACTGCTCAATCAAGTATCTTCTGTCATGCCCGTCAGTTTCTTTACAAGCATCAAACATGTTTTTAATATAAGCAATAAATGCTGCATCTTCAGCCACCTGAAAAATAAATATTTAGAGAATGAAACAGACCCTAAACCAGAGAATACATCTTCAGCCATCATTCATCAAAAAAATAGATATATAGACTGAAACAGACCCTAAACTCAGAGTACAAATCTTATGCAGATATCTGGTTGATCCCAGGATTACATTAATTTGACAACAGAGATAGGCCCTTCAAATATTACGCAAGTGAGTGGCGATGCATTTATAAACCATCAAATCTTTCGCTCTAGTAAAGTGCAAAGTAATAAGAACCCAGCACTAAAACAGAAGGAGAAGAAAAAGAAGGCATAAGAAATCATGGAACTAAATACACACCAATTCCATCGATCCAAGCTGTAGAACCCCATCTGGAATTACAGGCAAAAGCAATATTGTCTGCATGAACATCGCATAAACTTTATTACAGAGTAATTGAGAATTCTATAAGTAAATCGAAGTGGTTAGAACACAAAAGGCAACATCATACAAATGAAATGATAATAAAAAGTCATTATATAATTCAGCTATTTGCTAACCTTAATGCCAGCTGCAAACTGTAACAGCCATTCATCCGGATACTGCTACAAGAAGAAATTAATTAATTTTTATTTCATACTAGAAAACATACTGAAAGCATCAACAGATCACAAATTTTAATCAAGAGACAGACCTCAGGAACTAAAAAAGAACTCATAACACCAGTTGCAATGCTGTCCGAGTAAATCCAACGAGCATTCCCTGTCAGAGCTGCTTCACCAATGACCCTGTATTTTTTCAAAAAAAGAGAACTTCATAACATGACTACAGGACATAATAGATAATCCAAAAGTATATAGCCATATCAGAAAACAAGTACAGATGATGCGTGTATCATTGAAGTAAGAGAAAAAAGTAAAATATATCATCATAACTAATATAAAAAGTATTCCTCTTCCATCAAAATTTATATTCATGCAATAAAAAGGATGAATAATATTACCCCTTGCCCACTACATGAGAAGCACTTGACATTTCAGCAGCAGCAAGTCCGACTAGATAGTGACTGGGAGTTCCATTAAACAGACTTGACACAAGATTGGAGGATACTGTATTATCTGAGCTATCGAAGTACAAATCTTTTGTTGAAATCCCCATGGCATCACTCTGGTTCAGAATGTCACAGAAGCCATCTTCCCATGCCAAAATCCTGAAAAGTAAGTTCAGATGGATTTCAAAATCCATACTACATGGTTTCTTAACTACATATCAGAAGCAATAATAAAAATATTTTTTTTAATTTAAAAGGACCATTAGATGAAGTGATGGGGAGTAGGATATGCAACAAGCCCATAAGTAGAAGATTTGTTGGATACAAAAGTTCTTCTGCAAAATTAAAAGAGATAGGTACCAGTTGTATTGAAGCATGCAACATTGAAAAATTGTTCATGAATATGTTTTCATGACTAAGATGTTGCCAGAAATGACAGGGCGTAACCATTGAAAAGATTCTCAAAACATGGCGTGAAATTGCTAATGGTATATGAAAAAACTCATAGTATATAATGTTTTTGAAGTTAATTAACCTTTTTAAGGTTGCTACCATACTTACCTTGAGCAGGCACCAACCTAAAAGGCAAACCGAATAAACAAACACTAGAGAATATGACTGACTATAACCAGGGGAAGAAACCGCTAATCTTTACTAGCTCAAACTAACAAAAAATTCAAAGGTCTTCCACAAAGCCATTTTAGACATTGCACAGAAGAAATCAAAATTTTGGCAAGTTCAGAGAAGAGGCACAAGTATAGACATTCAAATTGTATATAAAAGATAGTTTAACATAAAATTGAGAAAACTTTCGATTGTGTGGCCATTACCATCTTCAATGAAAATAAGTTGAATCTAAAGCACTAAAAGGAAAGAAAGACAATGTGGGTTCAGAGTTGACTTACGTTTCTTGTTGACGCTTAAGCTTCCAGAACACTGCATAATTCCAAGAAGAATTGCAGCAGAGAGTTTGGAGAAATGGCGGCAAGAATCTAATCCCCATGGATTAATATCTTATAGACAAACTTAAATATT
The DNA here is from genome assembly GCA_023678885.1 of Pogostemon cablin. Classification (NCBI taxonomy): domain Eukaryota; kingdom Viridiplantae; phylum Streptophyta; class Magnoliopsida; order Lamiales; family Lamiaceae; genus Pogostemon; species Pogostemon cablin. The sequence continues at coordinate 917,560 of CM042986.1, forward strand.
CGTGCAATAAAAGAAAATAACACCCAACCGGTTAGACCAAAACAACCACTAACTTCCCCTATATGATCCTCGTCCAGCTTGTACAATCCATAAACCAGCTCTTCGCTTTATTGGTGGCTCCATTAGTTTCAATAAATCCAACATATTATAGTACGCTATTATCTTTACCGGTTTTTCTGTTGCTAGCATATAGATCACTGAAGGAATAAATCTACGGGAAGACAGTATACGGACTTTCTTTCCAGAAATCTACGCAAGGACTATGATGAATGGATTTAGGAGAAACTCTCAAGTGAGCAATAAAAGCAAGAAAGAAGCTTGAAACACGATCTGAAGGGAACCATTGAGAATTGTGAGGCAAGTAAGAGAACCAAATCTGCTTTTGCGCTAGGTAATAACAACCCACAAAACAGCTACACTGCAATGTTCATGGAGAAATTAGTTTGCTTAAAAATAAGATAAAATACAAGATATTAGCACGAAAATAATAAATGTTCAAAAGAGAGCCCATTCAATCTAATGACACAGACTAAAACCCTTTCAGTGTTTCCATTCAGACTATTAACCATAGTTTACTTAGACCTCCAAAAGCAAGAAACTTCTCAATATCCCATGGAAATCAAGAAATGCCAAACAAAACTTCCAATCTCAACTGAATATCTTATGAATGTGTCTATATTTCGTACAAAATTCTTAACACTGTGTTTGTCTACTACTGTAAATAAATAGTTTTGTCTCTTTAGATGATGTAACTTCGTGATTTAACTTTAGCAACTTTTTTTTCCCTTTTCACACCCTTGATCAGAATGAATTATAAGAAACTCCATGTATAATCTCTAATCATAGCCGTTTCTTTCTTTAAATCTCTTTCTAGACAGTCAAAAGCTGGAAAAGTTAACTCAAGAGAAAGAATAAAATTTCAATCTAGAGAAATAGAAACATCAGAATTGCTACTAAAAGAGCAAATTTCACCCTATATCATGATTGCAGATTTAAATCAGAACCTACAAGCAGTAGATTCGTAGTTAAGTAAGGTTTTGTACATTTATTTATATATTCAATTTGGCCTTTGTCTCCAGATTGCAGTTCCAGTCAATCAAAGATCTTAATTAGCCCTTAGAATAGTACTAAAAAGTAAAAACTTCCAAGCTATTTCCTGGAAGATTCTTCAAGATTTTTTCTACCCTTGTGATCGAATCCTAATTCATAAACCCTGATTAACATGAACATAAACAGCCAAGGAGAGAAATAATAATAATAATTTCAATTAAGATGAACACTTACATCGCAAGGGCACTTCAAATGACAGAATCGTGATAAAGTTCGAATTCATTAGCCTCCATTTCAGACGATTCACTGAAATGAGCAGATATTTCTTTGACAACTGGAATTTCTATCTCGATCTTGGAACGATTCGCAAAATCTAATGAATAGGGTGTTGGCTTTTGCTTTTTGGTGGGAACTGGGAAGACTTTTGAGAGTTGTTTATTTATATTAAAATAAATAAATAAATTTATTAATATTAATAAAATCTACTAAAAAAATATATTGGGCTGGTGGCCCACTGGTGAGTGGGCTGGTAGTGATTGATGAGGCCCCCTTTCCTTCTTGTTATTGTCGTTTACCGGATTTGAAATCTGTCCAAAGTTGGATTTAATGATTCCTCGGAGGAGGGGGGTGGATCTCTTCTCTGGCCCCCCCTCTTTCTTCTACGTTTAAGTAATTTTAATTATTAATTCATTAAAAATATTATTTTATATTTAAATATATTGGAAAAGCAAAAGGGGCGGCTAGCAGGTAATGTCGGGCGAGTATAAACTTTATTTAAACAGGATATTTTAGATTAATTTACACATACTTTAATAAATTTCATATTTTATTTATTTCATTATATATTTTTTAAAATATTTTAATTTTTCTATTTAGATATTATATAGACTGTATTTTTTTAGATATATTTAATTTTTTCATTCATTCAACCATTTAATATTAAAATGTATTTAAAAAAATATCGAACTTAATTACAATCACTTTTTTATTAAAATATTATTATCACTTTCTTCTTATTTAGTAAAAGTCTTTAGGTGAATATTAAACAATATTTGACATGATATATGACAATGAATTAGTGAAAAGTTTATTATTGCTGATTGGTTCTTCTTTGTCAATTTAATTATCCTAATAATTTGTGGCTAAGTGTGATCAACTAATCACGACTTTATTGCAATAATAACGAAGACAAGAGGAACTAGGGTGCAACTAATTGTACAAATACTTTGGTCTCCACCCTTCTTAATCAATTCATGCTCCTTCATTAATATTGTTTTTTATTTTATTTTTAATTTTTTTATTTAAATGACAATTATACCATAAACCCTAAGGGATAATTATACTCTAAACCACAAGAGTAAAATTACAATTATACCCTAAATCCTAGGAGATAATTATACCCTAAACCACAAGGGTAAAATTACAATTATACCCTAAACTCCAGGGAATAATTATACCCTAAACCATAAGGGTAAAATTACAATTATACCCTAAACCCTAGGGGATAATTGTACCCTAAACCACAAGAGTAAAATTACAATTATATCCTTAAAATTAAAAAAAATAGTAATGAACAACAACAATTAAAAAAAAAGAAAAAAAACACACCCTAAAAATGAAGGAAATAAGTTGTATAGGAGGTTGTACCAATTGGAGATTATACACTGCCTTTACCAATCAAGACATAAACATGCCATATAGTTAGTAATTACCGAACCACCGAACATACAATTTGTAATACATGCATATGACTGTACTCGAGTAATTATCTACGCAAAGTCAACTTTTTCCTTTGCCTTAGCGTTGACTAATAATATGTTCTGTTACGTTCCACTTTATTTAAAAATTAAGTAGCAGTATATATTTGTGTACAGTATGTTTATGAATAAAGCAGTCTCAATAATTAATTTACTTTGAAAGAGACCAACACAAGATGAATTTAATTATTTAATTAGTTTATGAGATATGTTCTTAATGTTTATTCCCTAGTTTAAATAAAATTTTTTAATCTGAAGATTTATAACAACTGAATTTATATAATTGTTGAGAGACATTCTTATATGGTAGTTTATGGAAATTGTGTATTTTACATGTAGTAAAAGGTGTATTATGCCAAGTAAATTATAGTAAAAATAAATTGTAAAGGTGTATTTAACTAAATAATTTAAATCTTCGAAAGGCATGAATATTGACGGATTCAGAGAGAGTGATCGTGCGTTTTCGATATTGAAAGATTCTTGTAATAATTCATAAATAATAATTAAAAAAATTGAATATTCAGAAAAATGTGAGCCGCCGTAGACAATACTTCATCCGTCTCATCTAAAGAGATTCTTTTATTTTTTTCACGTGAATTAAGGAGTAGTGAGTAGTTGTATTAGTAGCGGTGTAGACTCTATATTTAATTGCATTAGTGGGTGTGTATGGATTTTATATGTATAAAAAATTGAAATGAAACTCTTTAAGTGAAACGATTAAAATGAAAAAAATGAACACTTTGAGTGGGATAGAAAGAGTTTATAATAGGTACTATCAAATCGTTTCTTTGAAAATAAGTATTCCCTCTATCAACTGATAAGGTATCTATTTTGCCATTTTGATCATCCACTATAAAGGTATCTAATATTTTTCTTTTTTAGTAAAAAGGCACCACATCTACCAATCACCACTAATACAACTACACACTTTTATAAAATAATAATACTTCTTAATCCACGTGTAAAAGTCAAATAAACACGTTAATAGTAGACGGAGGGAAAACTATATTTTTTTGATGCATCGGTATCTAATCCATAAATAAACTAATTTGGGGAGGCCAGAACCCACCGTTCACTAGCGGGGACCCCATTTCAAGCCAGAGTTTTGCGCTCTGTATGGGAGGGAATACTATATATGTACCGTTATGCAAATAAACACTTTTATAATATTATAGTATTGTTTAATCTAAATATCTATTTAGCTTAAAATTTTACCTCTTTCTTATAGTAATAATTTTTTTTTATTTTTCTTTTACGTCAGTTTTATAATAAATTTCACCACTAAAATATAGAAATATCATATTATATAAGATAAGAGTATAACTACAAAGTACAATTTAATTTTAAAATTACAATTTTTACCTGACAAATAACATATTTTATTGAGTAGTGATTTGTTTAAGCAAATATTTGTTTGTAAACGTTTAATGAAATATATTTGTGAGACGAATAAAAGATAATAATTATAATAAAAAAAGAGTAACATTTAATCGATGAAAAATATAAACATTATATAACATATTTCAAGTAAATATCCTTTCAATTTCATGTTAATTTCATAAAATTTTGTAACTTATGATCTTACCTTCCAATTTTAAATAACGAGTCTAGAAATAAAATAAATCCGATAAATAAATACAATAATTAATGTATAATAAATTCTGAAATTTTTAACTAATGAAATTTAGTTGATTAGATTAGATAACATAAAAAAAGCGGTACGTGTTGAAATGTTAGTGCACCGACGACGAGAAGGGATTTGAGGTGGGTTGTGGGACCAATGACGTAAGCTCACCGGCTGATGACGCAAAATCCGACATATTGCAGGAGTGAGTTGGAGTTGGTCCGCCGCTTAACAAGCAATCGAGTACTTCCACGTCAACATCATCTTTCACTCCCACCAATCACCATTTACCACTATTTTTTTTTAAGAGTTCATTTTTGTCATTTTGGTCGTCTCATCCAAAGAATCATCTTTTATTTTTTATACATATGAGATCCACACACTCCCTCTAATACAATTAAAATATGGAGTCCACACTCCCACTAATACAACTACCCACTACACATTAAATAATAATACTCCTTAATCCAAGTACCAAAAAGCAAAAACAACCCTTTGGGCGGGACGGAGGGAGTATTTGTTGTTCTTATTTATTTATATACTAAAAACATATTGATAATAATTCACCATCTATTTTACGTATTTTCATGTCACAAGATACTATCTTTTCTTTTTTGTGGTAAACCTATCACAGTTGATTTTCATAATTTGTAATATTGAAGGAAAAATAGTAGTCGAAAGAGAAAAAGAAATCATTGTACCAAGTTGAGTTCGTTGTCAAATTTGACCTTCTGAACTTGCCCATTTAGACATGCTCACAAATTAATTAAACTATGGAGTATATAGCTTGCTTGCCGTCTCTTTCTAACTTCCCTCTATTATTTGACTTCTCATTTATTATTATTTTAATTATGATAAATTATTTTTTGAGAAGGATGGCTGTGGCACCATACTTTTTCAACGCTTTAATTTGTTTTCGAATTACTTGTTTTTTTTATTTTAATAATTAAGCATATCTCCATCATTTCAATTTTAACAAAAATTTATTATTAATTTTTTAAGAATCTTATTTTACCTTTACTTTAATGTACATTTGATTACAATCTAGTTAATTAATGTGTTAATGAGAAAGTGAGTCTATGTTGAGGAAACAAATAGAAATTACAAACCCATTTTAATAAACGTATAGTGATCAGATTACAATATGAATTTATATTTACGATAGAATTAGAAATTTAAGTTAATGTTAATGCATTAATTGAACTGCGGATAGTATCAAAGACGAAATTCAAGCAAAATTATTGTTTTGCGTGGATTTGTATAGATATATATATGAAATAATTGTAGTATAAATATTTGTGCGTATAGAGTGTGTTATAATTAATTCATTAGGTTTTCCACTCATTAATCTACTATATAAGTTTTTAAAAAAAATATATATATTAACATTGTTAAATATAAAAAAGAATGATGAGATCAAGTAAATGAATGAATGAATATACAAATTGGTATATTTTTTTGTTGCCTTTATTGTGTTTACATTTAATTGGGGTAAGTTGAGATAGAAATTAAAAAGATTGAGAGGTGAACTTATGGTGAATTATGTATGGAATATGAATGATTGTGGGACCAATTAATTTTTGACTTTGTTTGGTAATTAGTGGAAAAAGGAGTGTGTATTATAGGGTGTGGTGTTATCTGATTGGTTGATATAGGAGTGTAATCCAAGCAGACTTTCTAAAGAGCTGTCCAACATTATAATTGCAACCTTTGCTTGGACTTGGATGCAGTATCCAATGACATGTGAGATTCCGTTTCTGTTACTATTAATTTATATTTAAAATAAATAAAATTGTGTGATATACTCTTTAAATCCCGTTGCAAACTTATATGAAGGAATTACTATTAATAAATACATTTACTATGCTAACAAAGTTTTGCTTAATAAAGTTTTGCTTAATAAAGTTTTGCAAATCCCGCTCCATGATACAAATTGATATTGATAAAGTTTTGCTTAATCTCATTAAAATTCGGATGAGTTAAATACATTTTGGAATTTTGTTTCTCAACCTATATAAAAGCTAGAGGAGGGGATCACTTCAATCAAAAAAAGAAAAAAAGAAAAAAAAAAAAAAAAAGGAAGGAGAGAAGAAATCATTTTTAAAACTTAAAGACTTATTTTTCAAGAAAATGACACATATGGTGGGAAAGGCTGAACCGTCCAGCTTATAATAATTTTAACATAATATTCAAAGTACTGTAAAAGTAGTAATTAAATACGTATCCATATTTTGAAAGTTGAGAAAATTAATTAAAATAAAGAAAGTGGTGTAATTTTACATGTTAGGGATGATAAGAAATGAATTTAGAGAAGAATTAAGTGGTAATAATTGGCAATGAGATTGTTTAGTCTTTAGAAGGTGTTAATTATCACTTTCTTTTCACACTTTGAAGAACCATGATGAAACGCAATGTTTTAATTGCTCCAACAGACAGTATATATGGGCCAACACCCGACCAATGCTACACTCACTAGCCGTTCAACCAAAATTACTTCTACATTAGTATTACCATTATGATCCAGTGTTCAAGTTGGTGGAGTCTATTAATTTTGAGATCTACTAGCTATTTACAAATTAACTTGATTAATTAACTGCAAGTTATATGAATTTCCAATTTATTAATTTACTATAAGACATTAAGTTTAGTGCCAAACTGCCAATAGCTAAAATTACTCAAAATAAAGGGAGAAAAATTAATACCGACGATCATATAACTTAATTATGTTTATTAACAAATTGATATTTTTTTGACTCTATTGCCCCTTGCTGTATTTTATCAATTTTACCAAGGGGTGGTACACCCCTACCCATCTCCTGCGGCGGCGACTGCGCGCACTTTTAGCGAACCCTTCGGCAACGGCGGCTGCCGGTCACCGGTCGCCGACGGATGGGCAGTCCGTCGGCTGCGACTGCAGTTCCGGCGAACTTTCCGGTGGCGACAGTGGGTGGGTGGGTGGGGGGTTTAGGGTTTAAAGTTTTGGGGTATATTAGGGTTTAGGGTTAATATTGGAGGGTAATAATGTCCAAAAAGTATATATTTAATAGAATTGATAATTTCAAAACAAAAGTGTGGTATTAATTTTCAACACTAAAATTTGTATAAAAAAAATATTCTCCCTTAAGTTTATTAATAGTAATTGGATGATGTAAGATTAACATGAAACATGTGTGAGTGGTGTGTGTGTTTATATAGCATAGAATCCATCTCTCCCTCTTTCTTTGTAAAATAAATAATGCTACAAAATAGCTAAACAAACCCTAACCTTAAATTTAAATAAAACAAGGTAGATATAATATTGGAATCTTTCCAGAAATCCCCATGCTCTTTTTGAAAAGCATATTACTATACTTTTGGGACCATATATGTCTTATAAATATGAGGAATTAAAATTAGGGTTTCCATAAGAAGTGAAACATAAATGTAGAAAACCCTCATGTGAGACAAACCCTTTTTCATGCTCCTTCGCTTGATCTAAAGCCTATAAGCATGCGCACTGATCCAACCCACATGTTATAGCTACTTCAATCTTCTAAATTAATTCTATAATTATATTATTATAATTACTTCTTTCATATAATATCTTGCATAAAGTATATACCGTTCTTCTACATTACTAGCTATAGCAATAAGCATGTACTTCCAAGTTAGTTCGTAATTCGAAAATTACAAGACCAAATTTGTCTATGGTAGAAGTTTGAAATCAAAACTGTCTAATACATATTTACTTTATTCAAATAGTTAAAAAAAAAACTCAATTTCTACAAAGTAATCTCATACCTTTGAAATTCTCAACAAAATAGTCTTTTTTATTTAAAAATGACAATTTTTTCTAATTTTGTGAAACTAAATTATTGGGCTGAATCTTTTAAATTCTCATCAAAATTGTCATTTTTACTTAAAAATGACTATTTTTCTAATTTCATGGAACTGAACTATGGGGCTGAATCTATAGTTTTACAAACTAATGGGACATAAGTTGATGAAAAATATTGTTTTGGGACAAAATCGAAGCAAAATTGAAAGGTATGAGACTCAAATAAATGTCCAAATTATTTTGAGACATTTCCTGACAAAGTAAAAATGTACTGAATGGTTTATGTTTTAAATTCTCTATAGTGGTACTTTGCTGTCGAGCTATACACACACGATATATGTCTATATAGTGAGGTTAATTTTATATTTTCTTTTGTGAATTATGTGTTAATTATGGTAAACCTTATGGTCCGCAAATTAGAGAGATGGGCATCGGGTATGATCACGTGGCCCAATGGGCCAATAGTTACTTTCAACCTGTTTCTACCTGGGCCGAAAAGAAAATAAATTGTCTAGCAAAATAAGGATCCTCGATCTGTATTAATGGTATATCTTCAAACGCCAGATTTTCTTATTTTAATTTGTATTTTCTGTGGATTAACAAGATATATTAAATATATATTTAATGTTTTATAAATTACAAAATTTAATTTTAATGTTATATGTGATGTGAAATGTAAAATAATTTAAATTTTATAGGAAGAGATAACGTATCAATTTCATTGACAGACATTAATTAATTCTCATTTGCCACGTTCCGGAAAGATCACATACGCCTCATAATAATTCTCATTTGACACGTTGGATTAACCTGTCGGAAAGCCCTAATTTTAGAGATCACATGCGCCCCACATGCTTATTTCCGTGTGTATATATATATATATATATATATATATATATATATATATATATATATATATATATATATATATATATATATATATATATAATTTTCGGTGATTTTAGAACCAAAATTGATCAATGTGGCGAAATTGAAAATTTTATCTTTTTGGGATAAAATAAAAAATTCTCTAATATTATGGGAGCAAAAATGATTTTAACTCTTTCATAAATTATACTACTAAATAAATAATGCTAAAAATATAATACTCCATCCGTCCCAAAATATTGACACACTTTTCTTTTTGAATTGTCCCACATAAATTGACATATTTCATTTTTAAGAATATGGGACCCACACAAAAACAATTTATTTATTTACATGGACCCACACACCCATCACACCCACCACTAATACAACTACCCACTACACATTAAATATTATTTCTTTAACTTCACTTTACATTATATTATTATACTCCTTAATCTCCGTGCCCAAAAAAATGTGTTAATACTTTCGGAACGGAGGGAGTAATTAACTAATTCAAATAAAAAAAATAACTCGTGCACTATCGATGGAGTATATTGGCTTTTTTGAAAAAAAAAAAGAGAAATAAAGGATTTTTTACATTGTTCTACTCATTTTGCAAAAATTGAAAAATTCGCAATTTTGCAAAAAAAAATTGCAAAATCAGATATGTATATATGAAATGCATATAAATAACTATCGCAAAATCTGATAATCTGTAGGAATAGAATTTAAATTAAGGTGAGTAAATGAGAAAGAAAAGAGAAGGATCAGAGATCAGAGAAGGACTTTCATTGTTCCCATACCATTCTCTTGGCATTTTTAATTAAATAATGTAGTTTTTAAAAAATTTTAATCAAATACTGCAGTTGCTAGGACCTTTAATAAAATAAGCAAAGTTGCCCTTTGTAGAGGTAACTTTGATGAGATGATATATTCTAATAGTAAAGTTGCCCTTATAGAGACAACTTAGCTAACGTGCAAAGTGAGAGAATCTTTAATAGTGAAGTTGCCTATAATAATGACAACTTTTTCAGTATTTTTTTTATTTTTAATAGTGAAGTCTTACCCAAAGATAATTTTTGAATTGATATTATTATATTATATTGTGATGATTTATTATTTGATTATATTGTATAAGTATATATTATTATAAATAATAATGTAATAAAATAATAATTATATAATGAGTGAGTTTGGTGTGAATCAGGTTCGTGATCTTATTTTAACAAAACTACTATATTAAAAATTACTATTTGAAGAGTAATATTTTTTTTATTTAAACGAATAATAGTTAATCTTTCTAAAGAGCAATTCTTCACGTACGAAAAAATAATTGATAAATTAAGGTATACAATAATTTAAAAGAGTAATATTCATATTTAGAAAAATAATAATTTATGTCTTTAAAGAGTAATTTTTCATGTATTAAAGAGTAATAGTTGAAAGACAGAGAGTTGGGTGAGACCGTCTCACGAATCCCTTTATGTAAGACGAATCATCCATTAATTCATTAAATATATATTTTAAAGGACCCCGTTTGATTGTAATCAAATTAGAAAATTGAGGAATTAATTAGGTCTTTTATATTAATATATTAATATATTATGTTTTTTTCTTTTAATTTATATTTTTTATTATTTAAAATTTATTAATTTAATATTTGTTATGGCAAAAACTCCTGTGCACCCGGCCGCACGGACAACATTCCGTGCGCCTTTAAAATTTTGTGTTAAATTGTATACCCTTTAGTATACAGATGTGTATCCTTTATTTTCTAATTTTCTAAAGAAAATTATTGTGTGTATCTGGACGCATGAACAACACTCCGTGCGCTTTTAGAATTTTGTGTTAAATCCTTTAATATAAAAATATTTACCCTTTATTTTCTGAATAAAAAAATATTAATGAAAAATGTATACCCTTTAGAACAAAATGATGTACCTTTTATTAATTAAAGTGTATACCCTTTAGACCAAAGCAATGTACCTTACCCATAATACTAAATTTCTAAAGGCGCATGGAATGTGTTCTCGTACGCCCTGGCGCACGCAAGCCTCACTCATTTGTTATTCATTTAATTTATTTTTTTAATTTAGAAATTATAAATTTATACGATGTGAAACACAAATGATGAAAAGTGACATCTTTGTCGTGAATCATATTTTATGAATAATTTATATTATAAAAAAAAAGTGATATTTATTTTAAAAGAAAAGTGATAACGTTTTTTATAAAAAGTGATAAGTAATTTAAAAAATTGTATTTCACGAACAAATATTAGAATAATGAAAATTGATAACATTTTAATACAATGAAAATTCCTAAGCAAATAAAAGTAATATCCGTCTAATTAAATTATTTCACAAATAATTTATTGGAAAAAAAAGTGATAACATGTTTAATAAAATGTGATATATGATAAATAAAATGTGATAGTTGTATAATTAATTATTTTATGAACAATTTATAGGATGAACAAATGTGATAATATTTTTATTATAAAACCATACCCAATTAAAATAAAGTGATAACAAAACAGTTGAACGATTCAATGAACAAATAATAATAATAATAATAATAATAATAATAATAATAATAATTTATTATTATTATAAATATATGTATATTTTTTAAAATTAAAAGTGTAAAAAAAAATTACATGTGTTCTAGGATGCCAAAATTTGAAAGTCAGTAGTAAGTGTATCTTAATTACCTAAGCAAGGATTTTTTTTCTTTAATTTTTTAATTTAATATGAAATATATTTACTTGGGTTTATAGATAATCCGTTTTTGAGACGGACTCATCCAAGACCTATTCTAATTAAAATTAGAACTTTTATATATATAGTTATACTGTATTATTTTTATTTTCTTAAAATGTATTATAAAAATATTTTTAATTTATCTTATTATATTATATAAGTATGTAATTTTGTATTGTAATACTCTATATACGGAGTATTATTTTTATTTTCTGAAATGGAAGTAAATTTTAAATTTTTATATATAAATACATTCATATATTATAAATAAGTGAATATTATCATTAATATTACATTATTATTTATACAATAATATATACTTATACCATATAATCAAATGATAAATCATCACAATATAATATAAATAATATTATAGAATAATCATTTTGTAATTATTACTAACTTAATTTAATAATTAAATTCAATCAAAATAGAAATAGTATTTAATCATCCATTCAAAAATTACCAGCAATTTCACTATTAAAAATCAAAAGGTGTTCAAATTCAATATATTTAAAGTTGCCCTTACAACTGCACTATTAAAAATTCTTAAGCAAAGTTGCATTTACTAAGGACAACTTTAATATTGTCACCTCATCAAAGTTGCCTCTATAAAAGATAACTTTACTTATTTTATTAAAAACCCGTGCAATTATAGTATTTCATTAAAAAAATTTAAAAACTACATTATTTAATTAAAAATGCTCATTCTCTTATGTGTTACTTTTCTCATTTGTTTGCATTCTCAAACCCTTCAATTGCAGAATATCAGAGATGAGAGAACCAAAAACTATAGTTAATGAAGGACCCAAAAACTAGAGTTAATAAAGAAAAGGAGGGACTTTCATTGGTTTCCGCTCCCTTTTTTCTCCATCTGTTTGCTTTCTATCTCTATTATTATTGTTTTTCTAATTTTTTTCCCCATTTTTCATTTAACCCATCTCTCACAAGTCGCAATCCATCACCAAAATTTCCTCCACAACACCTATGAATTCTACTTAATTAAAGGATGAGAAAAGAAATGAAGAAATTCATTTATGTGCTTGAGAGATTGATATTATTCCTTTATCTATATTGATTTTATTTATTTATTTAGTTTTTTTTCAATTTCTGAAAATTAATTAGGTGACAAACACAACATCGATTTTTTATTATGTAATTAATTACTTTTATATTCTTGCAAAATCATGAGAGTAGTTGGTGTTAAACTAAATTTAATGATATCTGCTGGTGAATATCCATTAATATAGTTTACTGATATAGAACAACAAGTGAATTTCCTGCATTTCTCTGAGGAAATATTAAAATAATTGTTTTCATTTTTTTAAAATATTCAAACCTTTCAATTTATACCTTAGTGTAAAAGATTTTGATACGAGTCTGACTAGCATAGCAACTTAATACGTGTCTGACTAGCATAGCAACTTAAAGAAGGGTGAGAGCATGGCAACAAATATAAATACTAGAACAAACTCCTCTTCATCTGCAACCACAAACCAACCAAGTTCTAAAAATTATCATTCAAACACCCCTCCTCTCCACTCTTTCCAATTCCAATGGCTCACGATTTCCCCTCCTTATGCCAATTAAGGAGCTTGGTGCTATCCTTAAAAAAAAAAGAAGATGACATGGCTAAGCTTAGGACATGGATATTATATTTCTTAAAAAAAAATTACATGGTCGAGCTTAGGACATGGATATTATACTTCGTCAAATGCTCCGGCTTAGACTTCCCAACCACCCTTTGATGTTCAGGCGTGAACAAGCCACCGCTATACATATCTTATGAAGAATTTATTGTTGTTAAATATATTCCTAAATTAATAACACTAAAAAAGGTGGAGACATTATAGGTAGAAATCGTCTAAGAAAACTAAAAATCCTCAAAACTGTCAAATTTGCGAAAACTGTGTCAAATTTGCGAAAATTGTCAAATTTGCGAAAATTGAAAAATCAAATGATGAAGTTAAATCTCTCTTGAATTACAATAAAGTATATTTGTTGTTTTGAAAAAAAAATTGCTTTAAGTAAAAAAATAAAAGAAGAAATACCTTCAACATATATAGTCAGGGCATGAACGCTCTAAATTCCAGCCAGCTATCTCCTTCAGGGAATAATATTCAACTAAATCATTTAGTATCGCTGCACAATCATGTCAAAACCATCCTTTAATAAAGCTCGATCAATTTCCTTCCTTCTCTAATTTGCCGAAACCTGGGCTAGAAAATATAACGGTAAAGTCAAAAGGAAAGTATTAAGACAAACATATTAGATATATATAAACATCCATAAAGTCTTTGTGCACTGAAATTTGAACAGTAAAATTAATAATGAAAATCTAATAAATCTAACAAGAACCGTAAAATTGAAGGAAAACATGACTATGATATAAATCTAATAATGAAAATGCAAAAACTATATGGATATAATTCTAATAAAATGAAAAACTTTATATTGTGAGATAGTGTTTCTTTAAAAATTTCAGATTTCTTTAACAAATAATTTATAAGTGAAAGATAGTATTCTTCAAAGCTATTGCATTTTGAAATATCAAATACTTTTTAATATATAAAAAATAATTTTTTTTTGTGATAAGCTATTACTTTTTTTAAAAATAATTTTACAAAAATTGAGTTCACACACCAAATTCATTCTAAAATCAAATCATGAAAATTGAAGTCTATGTTATTTTAAATTACATTTCTTCCAATTCTATAACTTATATTGAATTCGAAAAAATTAAAATTAAGACTAGCCTTAAAAGAAATTAAATTAAATCTTTGCGAAGTAAAACATATCTAAAATGAATTTTAAAAAAAATTAAAAATCGACTTAAATTAGGACAAAAATAAAATTTAAATATTTGTGAAATAAGACGAATCTAAAATGACTTCCAAAATTAAAACTTACGTTACAAATTAAACTTTTAAATTAAAATTCTTCTGGGGGGTCATTAATATTCATTATTAAATATTATAATTATATATGAATTAGGTGGAGACACATTTTCCTAAATGGAATTAAGCATCTTCTTCAAAGCACATGCTACATTTGATAAGACCTAATTAATTCAAGTTGATATCAGAAACATGTGTAAGATTATTTTTCTCTCTACATCATTTTAGGATACTTAAAAAGATACTAATTAAGGCAAAAACTTGTGTGCACCGCGCCTTTAGAATTTTGTGTTAAATTGTTTACTTTTTAGTATAAAAATGTGTACCATGCCAAAAACTTGTGCGTGCCTGGACGCACGGGAACACATTCCATGTGCCTTTGAAGTTTTGTGTTAAATTGTATACCCTTTATTATAAATATGTGTACCCTTTATTTTCTGAAAAAAAATAAAAAATATTAATAAAGTGTATACCCTTTAGAACAAAATGGTGTACCTTTATTAATTAAAGTGTATACCCTTTAAACCAAATCAATGTACCCTTACTCATAATACTAAATTCTAAAGGCGCATGAAATGTGTTCCTGTGCGCCCGGGCGCACACAAGCCTCACGTGCACGGTATAAAAAATTATTAGTAATTCAATTTGGGCACCTCAATTTATTTGTTCAGTAATTCTAAAGTTTTTAATTTGTTATAACATAAATAAATATATAAATAAATCAATCTGATTATTATAAGCTACTTAATTTAGGCTATTGAAACAAGAATTTTTATAAATATATACTAGACAATCCTCCATTTTTAACCACAGTTTTGAGGAATAGTTAAATTATACTCCATATGCATGCAATCCTCGTTGGATGAATTAATATTTTGGGGTCCAGTGCACCGAGATATCATTGTTCCGAACTACTTTAATTAAGTTTTAATTAAATTTTCAATATTTAATTTTAAAAAATAAATACTCATTATACCTTAATTTAAATAAATAAATTAATCCTAAAAAAAAATACTCATTATACCTTAATTTAAATTAATTAATCCTAAGTGCACGGAATACACTACAGAATCAGCCCTGCTATCCGCATGATTAAGTTTAGGGAGTAAAGGGTAGAGAGTTTGATATAAATATTGATTTGAGTATCGATGTCAACTTAATTTGATAGATTGATTTGTACCAAAAAGCTACTCCTGATTTTCAAAATTTGATAGATTGATTTGTACCAAAAAGCTACTCCTGATTTTCAAAATAATTAAAGGGTCTATTACTCATAGGTAAAAATTATATATACATATTACTAATAGATACATTATCCTATTTAAAATACTATCATGCACAAATTGAACCCATTAAATACCTGATTGATCGTAATAGTCGGGGTAACCAAACAACAAAATATCGAACTCGAGGGAGAAAGTGATATATCCGTATTCGAAAGATGTTTCACTCTAGAAGAACTAGTAAACAAAAGGAGGCTTTTAATTACACTACAATTAGTCAACTAGAAAATCAATTAAAGATAGAATATATACACATGGGATGAATGATGGATGAAGGTGAGATGGATGAAGTAACAATCTAAAGAGGAGCAAGACTAACCATAATCAAGATTTAGAACACAACATGAACTTGTTAAATTCAAATGGCAAATATCAATGACAATTGGTATAAAAGCAATCACAATTATTCCTTTAATCCCTATGGCCAAGGTAATTAGATTCTCAACTCATTACAAGTTTTAAGCACAAAAGATTGTTTCTTACTCTCAATTCCCTTAAAGGTACTATGATTATAATATTTATCATTCTCACTCAATTAACAACCAAGTGTGATAAATTAATTAAGTATCCCAACATGAATGTTCTAAGTATATAAAGATGCTACCACATACTTTACATACTAACATACAAAATCCATATTATAACATGATCCAATCAAATCCCTAAACATAATATTGGAATGATCATCCTAACATCATAAATAGAGAATTTAATCACATATATCATAATGCAAATCAAGTAAATCATTAATCATGTAGGAAATTCCAAATATCATATCAAATAACCATTTAAATCCAACAAATCCACAAAGCCATAATCCATCTTGTGGCTAGCCTCACTAGAGGTCTAGCCAACAATAAACATTATGAAAACATCCTCAAAATGCTTACACATATCCATTGTTTTAAAACAAACCAAAAAGGATTACAAATCAAAGAAAGATATCTTCCCTCCTTCTTGAGGTAGGTTGGATGTCTTCCTTCACTTTGCAAGCTTCAATCCTTAACACTAAGTAGATTGGTAGAAAAATGATAAAATAGTGGAAGATTAGTTGAAAGGATGATGGAGATTGTAGTGTGTGTGGAAAATGGAGTTGAAGTGTGTGTGCCTCCAAGAGGAGGAATGGAAAATCCCCTCCCAAAATTATGCAAATGAGGCTATTTATATGTATGGAGAATTAGGGCAACATTAGGATAATGGGTTTGTGTGGAGAAATAGGCTGCCAGAAAAATGGAATAAATAGCATATATGATCAATTCTCTTACCAACCGGGTTCAGTGGCATGGCGGTTCAGGGGCTGGTCTTAAAGCCCTCATGGAAGGCAGCGGTTCATGGTTCGAATCACGCCTAGCTCGCCATTTTTATTTAATTTGAATCAGGCTCAAATTGGTTTATAAATTTTTCCGTACGATTTAATAACAAAAACCTCTTGCAGCCTAGCGGGTCCTCTTGCAGCCTAGCGGTAGCGTGCCCGTGCTTCCATTCGGGAGGTCTTGGGTTCGAATCCCACCTCCGCAACGTTTAATTTTAATTAAGGGAGCCCAGCCCATGCGCGCGCAAAGTAGCGGATCAGCCCCTTGTTGGGCCCAAAAATTCGACTCGAGCGAGTTTCTCTTACAGTTTCAAAATTTTCCTAACTGTTTCACACATACGACAACACTTCGAGGCCTTAATAAACAATGCTTATCCGTTGTCTATTCCATCACTTCTCTACACTCAGAAAAGGTGTTGTCGTAGCCCTCTTCAAAATTTGTTGTCTTTTCAATTGCAAACCCTTTTTTTCTCCTTTCGTCCCAATTTAATTTCCGTTTCCTCCTTTTCTAGTTTTTGCTCAAATATACCTTATTCCTACATGAAAATTAGAATTATTCACACACTTTCCACTAAAAATAAAAATCAACAAAAATAAATAATAAAATTCTAAAAATAAAATAAAAAAACTCAAAAATCATACGAACACGTCTCTAAAATCTACTAAATTTTCACAATAATCAATACCTATTTTAATCCTATATAAGATTTATTGTTTTCAGGAATTAAAATACCATTAAATTAGGAAATTTGTCTGGAAGTAGTCAATCCAGTCGCACACGATATTCACATATTACGTTGTGTTCAATTCCAAACTAACATATCAAAACGTGCGGCGATATCACCATCGTTCGCCCACGATTGAGTACCGAGCTAGCGGCTGAAGGTTTTGAGTTCAATTAATTGAGACTCAATCCTGGTAAGTATTCAGTATGCATACTAGATTTGAATATCCAAAACCTGGTAATTAACAAGTGATTGCGCCTGGTATTGGCTTTGAATACATTGTATTCAAGTAATTGAAACCGATACATAGTAAGTATTCAAAATTCCCAATTGTTTTGAATACCCAAATTGTTATATGATTCTGCATGTATTATAGGAGAGCACTTCTCTCTTCCTTACGTTGATTTTGTTTTATGAGAGAGAAACACACCCAAAACTTTATTAATTGTTTAGATTATTTTGAACATTGGCATTTATGCCGACACTTTATGTTCTCTCTCTTCTCTCTCTAACTCCATGTATATGCATTTGGAAATAATGTTAATGGGATTTATGGATTCTTGAATGTATATGAGAAGAAGTGATCCAATTACAAAGAGTTGATATTTCTATTTATTTTTCTGAGTTAGATGATTAGCTCTTGTTCCATATTGTATTAAGAGTTGGTATTTGATATTGAATTGCGTTTTCGACGTATTTCACATATTGAATACACCTGGTATTCAGTTATACGTATAACGTTGTCAATACAACTTGAGAGGTAGAAAATGAGTCATAAGCAATAGATGTGTTCAATAAAAAAAATAGTGTGCAAGCATTTGAAGGAAAAAATTTTCTAAAAAAATGAGGTGGCATCTTCAATATTACGCAGACTCTAGCGTTTCCCCTACTTTAAAGATTCTGTATTAAAATAAGAAAAGATCAATCAAATAATAATGTAAGAACAACTTTGATATATAAGTAAAAGAAAAAAGGATAATTACCATTCAACGGGTGTTTTCCTCTTTTTCTTAAGTTATTCTCCATAGGAAGGTACTCTTTATTTCGCTCGACCCGGCGGGCGTTTCAAAATGGCTGAAAGAATCTTATATTCACTTTTAGACTTAAATTCTAGACGATTAGTTTTGGGGATAGGATGTAAATCGTGCATGTCTACGAATCACAACAATAGAGTATGCACATGAGAATCCAGTTATCTGCCATTTGTGACATGAACAGGATATGGTTGAACATATAGACACTAATTTGCACTCATCATTATGCAGAACACTGAGAACGAGGGAATGATCCATAAAGTTATGTCCCTGAACAACAAATTATATTGATTCAATTTCATTAGAAAAGCAACTGTTGTTATTCAGAAAATTACTCATAATTCTATTTTGAAAAAATCGTAACCCCATACAATGCACCAATTAGAACAACAATGATATTAAGAAATATTATAATGGTTTTCTGAAAAATCGTAAGAACACACATCAGAAAAGAAACAACTATTATTCTGTTGAATAAACAAATTTTGAAAAAGGTGTATTCAACTCAATTATATCTCACATTGGATTGAAGTTTAACAAAATAAAATAAATACAAGTTTGTGATTTCAAATTGGGATGATTACCACAGCCAAAAATCCGACTCTGATATGTAATCACAAGGAAAAGAGAATTCCAAAAATAGATTGATTTTAGAAGAAATAACATAAATAGAACCATTCCTGGAAAGATAAAGCAAGTTCACGTGAATTTCTAATTAACTAATCTTTAAATTATGTATTCAGCTTATTATGAAAGTGTAATTAAGACTTTATATTGTATACTTTTGTACGTGAAAATAATTAAATGTGTATATTGTATCTAGTAGTAATATTATCTTATAATTTGTACTTTTAAGTAATAATTTCATAATCAAATATGCATACTTGTTATTAGATAAGTTCATTAGTTACAACCAATAAATAAAATAAATAGTAAATTATTAGTATTATTATATCTATGGTGTGTTGAAAGTCGTAATCTGAGAAAATTACACTCTAGCTAACTCAAAATTGAACCAATCCTTTCAACGTTTTTTCTTTAAAGTAATCTCAATCTAGAAAATAACATGTTATTTATGTGTTTAATTAATATCTCATCACCATACGTGTGAGTTGTGACCCTTTTTTTTTAATTGAATAACTTCTCAATAATGACTAAGCTTGATCAACAAGGTTGAATTATTAAAATAAGTGGCTAAAATCAAAACTAGCTCAAGTGGATTGTATAAATAAAATAAGTTACCGTCTTCTGTTCATGAAACCATCTACAGTGAAATTACTTTACGCTTTCATAATTAATTATCACTTTTAATTAAAGATATTATATCACTTTTATTTTAGAATATTATAAATTTTTATTTATGTTATAAATTGTTCATTAGCATCATAATTATCACTTTTCATCCATTATCTATTAGGTGTCATTTTACTTTATAAAAGAATATCACTTTTCATTCAAGTCAGACGATATTCTATAAATCTTTACCATAAAATAATTAACCAGTATATGTGATTAGGAGAAATACGGTTTTTCACAAATCTTTACCATAAAATAATTACCAATATATGTGATTTAGGAGAAAGATTAATTAGAGGTAGCTACCAAATAAGGATTAAAATAATAATAATAATAATAATAATAATAATAATAATAAAGAAATAGAGGTTTGGTGAGATGTGATGAGAATGCAGTTAAGGTAGAACTTTCAAAGAATGGTTTCAAAGGTTCGTGCTTAGGAGTGATTGCTTAATCACCTTATCTTAGCGCATAAACAGATAGCCTCCAACCCATCACGCCACGTCATCAACCCCCCTCCCCCCATTTATTTCAACCCCCCACACTCTCCCTCCCTCAAACAATTCTAGAGAGAGAGAGAGAGAGAAATGGAGGGGCTTATTCCATTGGTATACAAAGCAATTGTGCAGTATAGAAATGGAGCTGGGATGACGTGGCATCACGAGTCCACGTCAGCTTCATACATGCGACTTCCCGCGGGTGACTCTGGCCGGTTCTCGGCTTCCGATATCCAGGTTTTCCGGCCTGATTTCGGCTTCTCCGCCTGTTCGCCGCCACGGTCCGTCTCGGAAAGAGGTGTCTCCACCGTGATTCAGACGTCGTCGTGCCGCCGGGCGATCAAGTGATCATCGATGGATCAAACAGGCCGGGTTACACTTTATTACGTGCCTAAATTTGAAACTTGGAAGGTAGTTTCAATTGTTGTAATAAAAAAAAATCAATTAATCTTTTTTATATTTTAAAAATAAATTGTGTGTTTGTGTTTTGTCAAGTTTCTTATGTTTCGTGTATATCTTTGGTTTGTGGAGAACCTAACAAGGGTCCACATGATATATACTTGATTTATTGTGTAGGATTCAAATTGTATATATAGTGTTCGTATTTCTTTATGAAAAGTTTTAGTTCGATTTGTTAGTGTAAAAATATTGGTTTAATTTGCGCTTTGTTAATGGTGATAGATAATATAAAATGAAAAATTTAATAATATTATGTAATGAAATAATCTTGTAACTACAGCTAATTAATAATAATTTAACTACAAACTAAATGAATTGATTTAAGTTGAAGTCATCGAACATACACATATAAAGAAAATTAAATAAAATTTATTTTACGTTGCAATTAATTATATTAATTATCAGGACTAGTAGAAAATTAAAACGAAACTTCAAGCATTGTAGCATTAATTAATTATTTAAATAAAAAAACGAACTGAATCGCGCGAGGTAAATTAGGCAAAACCTTGGGAACACAATTCTCCCCTTCATATTCTATTTAAACATATGTATTCTTACAGGTTTAAATTACAAAGAAACACGGTGTCCTAAGGGCACGGGAGACTCACCCTAAAAATTATGGATATTTAGTTAAGAACGTATCAAACGAAAGTTCAAAAGTCGACAAATGAGTACTTGGCTACTATATTGAGTAAAATACTATATATTCCTTATCCTTGATCAATAACTGTCCATTTAAGTAATGTTTATTGAAACATTGATATGTATTACTATATCCTTGTAAGATATTATAATTTATTTTATACAGTACATCATAGGTAAATTAAAGTGTAGCGGGTAATTATTAAATTTATTTTAAATTATTTTATTTTATTTAATGAAGAATTAAATTAAAATCTAATATAAGATACACTAATTATAAATTGGATGCTAAAGACTTTTACATTTTATTGATTGATATAAAAGGGAAATTTCGTATGAGTTGAATTAAAAAAATAATTAAAAAACTAAAATATAAACGCACGTCAGCTGAATGACCAATTAATGAAAGTAGTACTAGAAAAAAAATCACAAATTAACTTAAATATAAATTGAAAATTGAAATAAATTACGTACCAACATCCCATAATTTCTTTTGATATCTAGCTAAGTTAATTTTATACATAAATGTATATATTTTTAAAATGTTATAAATGCCTGATATTTGCTTAAAATTTAAAATTATATAGTATATAGTTTTTGTTAGCATTAATTATTGAAGTTCACCAAACCCAGAGCACGCCGCACAAATATAGAGAAATAAATCCCCAATGAGCAACTCCAATTATTAAATCTAGTAATATATAGTACTCCATATTTATATCACAAACATTTACTATAAATCCCCAATGAGCAACTCCAATTATTAAATGGAGTAATATATGGTACTTCATATTTATATCACAAACATTTATGCAAATCGGATTTACGGTGTAAACCTGTGGTCCCCTTCCAATTTTATATACTCTATGTATTGCTAAAATATTTAAATTAAGGAGATAAGATTTACAAGAGTTTATGATGTAAACCTGTAACTCTATTTATATTTGCTTGTAATATCAAGATTTTGTTCATTTGAAAAATTATGAATCTAGATATATCATACAACCATTAAATTATACTCCTTTTTTTAAACGTAGAAGTAGTCGTGCACAAGTTATAAGGTTCCGGTCAAATAAAATTGCAAAATTATGCTTTTTTTATTATTTTTTAATCAATAGTTAGTAGAAAAGGTGTATTATGATAGTAGCTAGATATTTTGTCTAGAAAGGACATTGCATTAATATGGACATATATGGGGAATATATGCTGCCGGTCTTTTTCCCATTTCGACTCTATTTATATTTGCTAATTTGTCAACCTTAATAATTCCATAAAGTCACTCCATGAGTTGTAATTAAATTTGCTATTCATTTTCAATTTGGTCAAATGATTATCGATGATAATACATGATTTGAATTCGCAAATTCAATTATTATCATTATAGTATGAAACATTTGAGTCTATTTCTTGTTGAATTTGTCAAGAATAAAAGAAGGGATTTTCTTTTATTTCTTTGTCTCACATCGGATGAAGAGTAAAAGGAGAGGGATCCTTTGTGCTATATAAGAAGACCCTTGGACTTGATCTCAAGTGCACAAATCAAGTATACTTTAATCTTTGTGTTTAATTCCTTTTAAATTCATTTCTTGGATTCTCGATTGTGAGAATTGAGAGAAAGGTGTGAATTAGTCAAAGATTTGTAAGATGATAGGGATTGAGGTCGGGAGAGAGAAATTCTATGTGATTGTAAAAATTTTTCACATAATGTTATTTTCTATGTCCATGGTTTTTATCCGATTTTGGAGTTTTCCACGTAAATTCTTGCGTTGTGCTTTTTTTATGCTGTTCTTTTTATGCTCTTCTTTATTTGTCTCTTAAGAATGAATGAGGATCTGTTTATCCCAACAAGTGGTATCAGAGTCCGGTTCGGATGCTTATAAAGTTCTTAGTATGCTCTGTGATTGCAGTATAGTCTGACCTTCCACATCAGAAAAGACTTTATGAGAGGAAGATGGTTATTCATTAGGCTAAGGGTAGCATGAAAGAAGTGGAAGGAAGAGGGTTATTCATTAGACTAAGGGTGAGATGAAAGAAGTGGGAAAAACTAGTGGCACAAGGGGATCAGAAGATCAGCCGGATGCGGTGGCATCTCATTTCTTGCAGTGAAATACGACAGGCTGTGGCAACAGTGGCGTGGCAAGGGGTAGGATTTGCCGGTCAGCAGTTTTTGGCGGAGTTCTTGGACTTGCAGCAATATGAAGTGCTGGGACTCCCGGTGGTGAAGTTGGCTTAACAGCAGCATGGGATTTTCCATGGATCTCGGCTCAAGGAGGTTTGAAAGGAACAAGTTTTTTTCGGTAATGACTGGTGGCGTGGGGAAGCGGCAATTCAACAGGGAAGAAGGTGATATGGTGGATTGGTGTCGGGTGACCTAGATCGGTAAAGGCGTGGATTCAACCGACAAGTGGGGAAAAGCATCGTGAGTTCCGGAGGGTTGGAATCGGCTTCAAGTGACGACACTTTCAGTAGGAAAAGGGTTCGGACAAACCTGGTGTAGTTTGGCGGTAAAAGACAGTGACGTTATGTCGGTATAGACGGTTTTGTTCAAGGTGTAGCAATGGTGCGGTAATTGCGGTGGAGCAATGGCACGATAATTGCTTAAGGTAGAGCAATGATAACGTTGCTGGTCAAGGAGGAGGTGGTGCGGCAACAGTTTCGAATGCTAAGTTAATATTATTGGAGATCCTTATGACATGTTCAGTTGACATGAAAAAGATGTAATAATATTAGCTGGTCCACAAGTGTACACACAGAAATTGACTTGGCAAGTGATGTAGGGTGTGTGGTGGATGTATATCGATAGCTGATAGACTTCCAGGGAAGCCAAGAGTTGGAAGTAGCACCATAAATATCAGCAGGTGTTTTCGATATGTGCCGCAGGAAATTCTTAGATTGGTTGATTCTAAGTGGTCTACTCATATGGTGGAGTAGGATTTCTCGGGATTGAGAATAGATTTTCGGTGAAGACAATGATTCTTAGAATTGTTGATTCTAAGAGATTCTCGAGGCTGAGAATGGATTGTCAGTAAAGACAATGAGTCTTCTTTTATTTTACAAGGTGGAGATTGTTGGATTTGTCAAGAATAAAAGAAGGGATTTTTTTTATTTCTTTGTCCCACATCGGATGAAGAGTAAAAGGAGAGAGATCCTTTGTGCTATATAAGGAGACCCTTGAACTTGATATCAAGTGCATCAATCAAGTACACTTTAATCTTTGTGTTTGATTCTTATTAAATTCCTTCATTGGATTCTCGGTTGTGAGAATGGAGAGAAAAACGTGAATTAGTCAAAGATTTGTAAGAGTGTTTGTAAGAGTGTAGGGATTGGGGTCGAGAGAGAGAAATTCTATGTGATTGTAAAATTTTTTCACATAATGGTATTTTCTCGGTCCGTGGTTTTTCTCCGGTTTTGGAATTTTCCATGTAAATTCTTGTATTGTGTTTTTTTATGCTCTTCTTTATTTGTCCCTTAGGAATGAATGGGGATATGCTTATCCCAATAAGCGCCACTGACCCAAAAAGTGGTATCAGAGCCAGACCCCAAACTTAACAGGCCATGCCCGGGGTTGGTGGGATGTTCGGACCCCAAACTGGATGATCTAGCTGCGGGACTTTGTTTGAGGGGGAAATGTTGATTGTGTGTCAACTAAAGTCTCACATCGGTTAGACATGAGGAAGACTGTGGGTTTATAACTGTGAGAGAGACTCTCCCTAGCATGAGGTTTTTTGGGTGTGATACCCAGAGTGGTAAAATCGTGCGGGCCAGTGGGTGACCCAAAACGAATAATATCATGCTAGTGGATTGAGTGTGCCTGACTATATTAGAGGCCGGATAAACCCAAAATTTCGACCACATGTAGCTCACTCTTTCATCAAATGTAATGTTGCATGTTCTTTTAGTTAGTTTTCTTTGTAAAAAAAAAAGTGTAATTAGTTAATATATGAGATTTTAATCTAATAAAATGTTTAATATTGAAAATGGAGAGAGTGTTTGAAGAGGTTTCCAGCTAGCTTTGGGGAAGCTAAAACTAAACAGAGTGACTTGGATCTTGTTCCTATAACGATCTCTTATCACTTCACTAATATTTCATTACTAATCCCAATAAATCATGATCAAAACCTATTAACAAAAGAAAACAAGAATTAGTTCAAAATAATTAGACAGGAGTCGCAAATTATTAGAAACATCACAAGATCACGAGCCATATTGCTGTCTGTAAGCAATGCATGTGGAGTTCATCATTACATTCTGATCACCACAATCCTTCTCAAAGATCGTTGTTTGGTTTGTAAGAAGCCCAATACATCGAACATAGCAAGATAACATTCAAGACTAATGTCCAATTAAACCTAATTAATCTCTCGTTTTACTCAAACTTTGCAGTTTCCCACAACATGAATCCCTCAAATCGATACGAGCTTCATCCCAAAATCTTCAAAATATATACTATGATCA
Organism: Pogostemon cablin; assembly: GCA_023678885.1. Taxonomy (NCBI): domain Eukaryota; kingdom Viridiplantae; phylum Streptophyta; class Magnoliopsida; order Lamiales; family Lamiaceae; genus Pogostemon; species Pogostemon cablin. The sequence continues at coordinate 944,040 of CM042986.1, forward strand.
GATCAAATCTTCTGTACCACCTCGTATTTCTGCTCCAATGGAGAGACACTCCAAGAATGTAACCCTCCTTGTAATAATAATACTTCTTTCTTCACCATTCACTGTAATGGCTGAAATGCGTTGCGGGCTCTGCGGCAAGACTCCGGTGCCTTACCCGTTCAGCTCCGGCCCGAATTGCGGCGATCCAGCCTACAAAGTCAAGTGCGATCAAGCCACGAGCACATTGTCCTTTCTTTCCAAATCGGGCCGGCCCTACCCGATCACGTCGATTAACCCGAAAACCCAACGGATGGTTATCCGGCCACCGTCTGTGACGCCGGGGACGTGTTTCTCCGAAGATTACGCTACTGAAGGATTTCAGATCGACGATTCTCTCCCCTTCAACATCAGCAGCAGCAACACGATCCTTCTGTTGAACTGCACTGACAATATGCTTCATTTGCAGGTTCATTTTAATTCGGTTATTCATACTGCATTAGCATAGATCAAGACACTGTCTGAAATCCGGCTCTGCTTTTAGGTGCCTATCAACTGTTCGACGAATTGTCCCTGTCACGCTTACATTGACAACATACCGTCAGCTGCTGCGTGTAAAACGCCGCAATTGTGCTGTTCGTTTCGAACAGGGGGTTCGCAGAATTCGTACATTATTCGTGTTCACGCAAACGGATGCATGGCGTATCAGAGCTATGTCAATTTCGATCCGAACCTGCCGTTTCCGAAGTGGCCGGCGCCTGGTTTGGAGCTGATGTGGGTGTCGCCGCTGGAGCCGCCCTGCAAGACGACGTTAGATTGCCGTCAGTTGCCGTTGTCCAAGTGCTCGCCTGATCCCGCCGATAATGGACAGAAGAGGTGCCTTTGCAAGAAGGGCAGATACTGGGATTCTGCAACTGGATTTTGCCAAAGTTTGTCACTTTCTAACCTTTCTGGATAAAGTAAAATACCATGTATGAATATGTAAGAAAATGATTCACAATTGAATACTGTGTGCAGAGTGTCGACGTGGAACAGGGTGCAAATACCACAAGAGTCCCATCCCTGTCGTTGGATGTAAGTTAGCATATTTCTTTTCCATATAAAAATGCTTAAAATCGAACATGAATTAAAGGATGCGACTAATGGCAGCTTCAGTTGGCGTGTTGGTACTGCTGTCGTTAACCGGATTCCTAGTGTACAGACAACGTCAACACACGAAGAAAACGGCTCGAAAGATACTAATCAAAGAGCGTGAGGAAATCTTGAACGCTAACAGCAGTGGGAAATCAGCTAAGGTGTTTTCCGGTAAAGAAATCAAGAAAGCAACCATTGATTTCTCCAGAGAAAACCTACTTGGAACGGGTGGATTCGGCGAGGTCTTCAAAGGCACTCTGGACGACGGAACCCTCATCGCGGTCAAACGAGCAAAGTCTGAAAACGGCAAGGGCACGGCCCAAGTCCTGAATGAGGTCCGAATCCTATGCCAGGTAAACCATCGGAGTCTGGTGAGATTGATCGGTTGTTGTGTGGAGCTCGAGCAGCCTCTCTTGATATTCGAGTTTGTTTCCAATGGAACCCTGTTCGAGCATTTGCACAAGCCCGATGCTCAAAAGAGGGTCCGACTCAGCTGGCTGAGACGCTTGCTCATTGCCCATCAGACGGCCGATGGCCTCGCCTATCTCCACTCATCCGCTGAGCCCCCTATCTACCATCGTGATGTCAAGACGAGCAACATACTACTCGATGAAAATCTTGATGCTAAAGTATCTGATTTTGGGCTCTCTCGACTAGTCGAGTTGAGCGAAAGAGATTGCACTCATATCCACACTTCGGCTCAAGGGACGCTAGGGTACCTTGATCCAGAATACTATGTCAATCTGCAGTTGACCGACAGAAGCGACGTTTACAGTTTTGGAGTCGTTCTGCTGGAGCTTTTGACTGCTAAGAGAGCTATTGATTTCAACAGGGAGGAAGAGAATGTGAACCTGGTGGTTTACATGAAGAGGATATTTGATGAAGACAAGCTAATGGCTGTGATTGATCCTGTGCTTAAAGAAGGGGCTTCTGAGGTTGAACTGGAAACGATGAAGGCCATCGGGAATCTGGCTGCAGCCTGCCTGGATGATCGAAGGCAGAATCGCCCTTCGATGAAAGAAGTTGCTGATGAGATTGAATGTGTCATTAGTATCATAACAGGCGATGCTTCGAAAATGTAGGCCAATTAAGTGCTCTAGTGGCCGTCAAGAATGAACTGAGAAATTTGAATCATAAGAACTAGTTTCCTTCCCTGTTTTCTTTTTCCTATGATGAAAAATTCGACTTTCAACTAAATCACCATTCGTGCGTACAGTATAATACGAGTGTGTGTTAAGTGAGACAGATAATACTATACTCAATGGGATGCACCAATTGTAGGATGCAAGGTAGACTTGCTCTTCGAAGAAGAAAATAAAATGTTTGCAATGTATTCACATTTGGAAAATTTAACCTACTTTTAAAAATGGAAATATTACAAAGGGAATAAAATACAGACATAATGGCGAAGGAAACTTAAAAACCAGAAAAAACATTAGACTGTCAAGTTAACTGAATTTACTTGTGAAAAGATGGTCTAGACTATGTAAAGCGGGTGGCTCAAGACTAGAAATCTGAAAGCATTTAAACAGATGCTAGTATCCAGAACATAACATGAGAAGAAACAGCAACGAGAAACCATGTAACGAATGCCAGAGCTATGGAAATCTCAAATCTGGCACAGGGGAGGTGCGATGGGCCTGTACAAAATTTCAAATCCTTCGAATACAAAACTGCAATCCCGGCTGACGAGCATGCAGCAGCAAGTGATAATGTAGCTGTTACCTGCATTTGAATCACCGATTGTTTAGTCAACTGAAGAATTTAAATGAGCAGTATATGAAGAGAGCTCAAATGAAAACCTCCACTACATTACATTATTTTAAAAGCCGCTTTCAGCTTGAAAACGAGCAGTTGTATTAACAGTTCCAATTGAATAAAATGAAGTTAGTATGAAGGGAAGGGAAGAATAATAATTACCCAATCACCAACAACAAAAAGGCTAACTAATACTGGATTGCGGAGGTCTCTTTTTATCCATAAAGCATATATATCAACACAAGCAAGTCCCAAGCTCCATAATACTTGTAGTCACATTGATGCGATGAGATAGCTGAATCCAGAAATTGTACAGTGTTAATTCTACCACAGACCAATTCATACTCTTCTTGAAAGTTCTCAACAATAAAACATGCATATCATGAATATGTTGGTTAAAATTCTGACTCTAAGAAACTTAGACTGTGTTACAAATTAATCCGTTCAAGAGACGAGCAAGCAACACCCGCCTTTCAAAGCAGCATACGCGATTTAAATCGAGCACAGCAAAACAAAATAGTCTTCTTCTAACTTCTCCATAAACTACAAGTAATAATTCAAGTTTATTCTTATCAACAACTACCATATTCCACAGACAACAAAATAGTACTCAAAAGGATTTCAACTATAATAGTTGCAAAAGCATTTGAAAAGAATTTTCAAGTCCAGAAAATCCCAAGTAAAAACTACACACTAACCAATCCTATCCTTCTAAATCACCAATTCAAGAAACAGGCAACTTCCAAATGATAAAGCAGCCACAGATCCACCGTATCTGGAAGTCCGTATCCAGACAGAAATCAACCATAGTACAAGACATTAAACAATACCAGTCACCTCAAATCACATCATATGGCCTTATGTATCACCCTTATGAATATCTATTTTTGGATAAGATTTCCGTACTCAGAAAGAAAAAATTGACGGCAGCCATTAATTAACACAAAAATACACCAATCAAAAGTAAAAAAGCATTAAACTTGAAGAAAAAAAAATGGAAAGGGGGGAATATAAAAACAAAAATACATACCAATAAGCAGTGAAATTAGAAAACCCACGAGCAGAAACCATAAATCCAATGGAACCAGCAGCAAACAAACACTGCCCAATTCTAAACAGCAACCCACTCACAGTTCCAGGGCTACCCACCAAATCCTTCATTTCTCTCTCCTCAATAAGGGCCCCTTTTCCCCCTCAAAATCCAAAAAGGGCCTTCTTCAAATCCCTAGATTTAATTTCCCCCATTTTACTCCCGCTATAATTCAATCGAATCTCTACGGTATATACTGAGGGGAATTAATCAGTTGGTCGTTGATGTAGATGGCGATGGGGTTGATAGAGATCGAATCGTTGCCTAACCATGCAGCCAACCCCAAATGAACCGTTGAGCTCGATATTCCATTAAAGAATTCCTTGATGCGCTAGGTGTTACTATTATAATCAGGTAATTTAACTTGGATCAGTAATTATTTAGTGAAGTGGTTAGTATAAACGGCGAGATTGTGACTAGTTTAATAATTGCTGGGGGTGAATCCGACAATCCTACGTGGGTGTCTTTTTACGCCATTTTGATCTTTATTTCGCTCTCTCTAATTCTTCTTTGCTTATTGGTTTGATGGTCTGAACTTTACTTGATTGTCGTTTCCTTCCTTCGGAATCTCTCCCGCCACGTCGGATAACAAGTCCCGGGTCAAGCTTTCTTTCAGTTGGACCGGGTTCTCAGACTTGGGCCGATTGATTCGATCCAGATCCATTTAAACCAAAAAGCCCATATATTGAATGAGTCGAATCTATCAAGTATCAACCTTCTTGGAATGAGCCCTAATAAAATTGAGTTAGATATATATAAATATATAATGATTGGGATGAAAATCTTTAAATCATAGCTATGGCGGGAGGAATTTGTTTTATCAGTTGGAATTTTTGTTTCCTTGAGAATTAAAGTTCCTTCCTAAAATTTATTAGTCTTCATTTAGGTTATTTTATATGTAAAATTGTTAGAGAAAAAAGAAAACCTAGGGCTAGATGAAAATTGAAATTAAGGATATGGCTAAAGTTATTCGATTCTTCGAGCTCAGTACCGGCGCGAAAATCCCATCCGTTGGACTCAGCACGTGGAAGGCGGCGTCCGGCACCGCTGGCGAAGCCATTAACTCTGCGATTAAGGTTCTGTAAACATCATGATTTTCGTTTTCTCTGTCTGTTGTGTTAATTTAGAGGTACTAGTCTTCGTATTGTAATTATTATGCTTAAATTTTACCTGTGGGCAAAGTAGATTCAAGTTCACTGTATACTAAATTTTTTTTTTTTTAATATGATCTGTTCGATTTTATTTATCTATTTGGAAATTTGTATTAAGCTGATCGATGTACTTCGTAAATTGTAGGCAGGATATCGGCATATTGATTGCGATCAAAGCTACGGCAACGAGAAGGTCGTCTCTGCAACCTCTAAAATACACTCAATCCCACATATATTCAATTTTTGTTGCTGCACATTATGCAACTAGGAATTCCAATATCTGTATAGATTTTGATTATCTGAAGTGTAATGTTATGCAGATTGGTGAAACCCTCAAGAAGCTGTTTGAAGATGGAGTAGTGAAACGGGGCGATTTGTGGATTACTTCTAAACTATGGTGTGCGGTTTGCCATTGTTCATCTCAATATTTATGATTTTCTTTAATGCTTTAATCTGAGTTCTGCAGGTGTTCGGATCATGCTCCAGAAGATGTACCTTTGGCCTTAGACAGAACTTTGAATGATTTGCAGACTGATTATGTTGATCTGTATTTGGTATTTTACTTTAGTTGATATATAAGTACTCTATAATCTATATATCCTTGTTACTTGAGTGTGTATCATCTATATTCTTATACTGTTGGATTGATTATTGTATATATCAAGATGCATTGGCCTGTTCGCATGAAGAAAGGTTCTGTTGGATTTTCACCCCAAAATCTCACTGCAGTCGATATACCAAGTACTTGGAGAGCAATGGAAATGCTCATTGATAGTGGAAAGGCCCGATCGATTGGTGTGGGCAATTTCTCATGCAAGAAACTGTCGAATTTGCTTGAAATAGCACGTATACCTCCTGCTGTCAACCAGGTGGAGTGCCACCCTTTTTGGCAACAAACACAGATGCACAAATTCTGTAAATCCAATGGTGTTCATCTATCTGTAAGTATAATCTCTCCTCCAATGTGGTAGTGTCTATTGTCTATAAAACAGTAGCTTGTGTATATATGCACATGCATACAGTAGGTGTTGCATTTTACTAGATTAAGTCTAAATTTGTTAATGTAGATGTTAATTTGATCTGCAATTCAGTTTGGAATAAATATTTTTTTGTTAATGTTGCTACTGCTGCTATTAAGCCTATCAATCTGGTTTGGAACATGATCTGATTACAGTATTGATTTGTTGAGGGATATTTGCCCCTTGGTTCCACCCGCATTCCAAGGGGCGATGTGCTTACAAACCCGGTTTTGAATTTGGTTGCCGAGAAATTGCTGAAGAGTACTGCTGAAGTTGCCCTTCGGTGGGGTTTACAAATGGGACATAGTGTGCTTCCAAAGACCTCTAAAGAAAAGATGATCATAGACAACTTGGATGTATTTGATTGGGACATTCCTGAAGAATTGTTCGCCCGTTTTTCAGAAATCGAGCAGGTAATCAACAGACTTAAAACACTCTAGAATTTTTCATATCAACGTTGCATACACTAAGTCTAGTTCATTCATCAAATTTCAAGATTTTGATTTTTTTTTTAATTTTGTTCAAGCTTTAACAGTGAAATCTCGAGGTGAGATCTTAAAAATATTTTAGAAACTAGCAATCTAAAGATGATAAGTTTGTGAGATTGGTTTGCAGGTGAAACTAATTACAGGGGATCCGTTTGTTAATCAGAATTATGGTTCTTACAAAACCATCGACGATCTCTGGGATGGTGAAATGTGAATGGATTGGAAATCCTAACTTCAATTATTATTGCCATGTCATAATTTGTTCAGCTTACCCGCTCGAACATTGTTTTAATTATTGTTCTTAACCTATTCTAGGCTCACCAGCAGTCTAAATCTTTTGAATATTAATTTGTGAAATTATGGTATTTTGTCTTGTAGGTATGCGTAATTTTGCATGTGATCCTTTAATATTTTTGTTTAATTTTAAATAATTTTTATCTAATTTTGTCCTGAATATAGATACTATGCCGCAATCTTTTACTATGAGATGCTCTAGAGTCTAGAATAATATCATGGAATACGTGGACCATATGGAAATTCATTCACTACGGGAAAGAAAAATTATATTTTCATATATTGAATCTGAGCTTGAACATCTAATAATTATTAAATAGTTTAATTAATAAAAAGGCGGTACTATTGCAATCCAAGAAATTGCTGAAAGCACCCAATTTCTTAAATAATATAGAGTGAAAATACATTTTTAACCCTTTCATTTAAAATTTACCCTAAATTACTAATTCCACCCAAATTATTTACTTTTCACTCCAACATGACAGAGAGCTAAAGAAGTGAGGGCCGGCAAATCACTCTGGAGGGAGAAGGACACGACTTCCAAGGAAGACATCAGCGTGCCTTCATTATGTCCTTTACACCCTTCTTTACTGCTGAAACTAAAATGCTACTACCATAATTATAATTATTTGTTGTAATTCCTTTTTCGATTATCCCTATCTGCACTGATTCTAAAAGTGGGGTTTCTCATTGATGGCCAACGAAAACCATCTAAAAATAAAATCCATGATTTCCTTGCTTTTTGTGTTGAATGCATGAGGTAAATAAATTAGAATTCAAAGAGAGCGGGCGAGGAAATCAGATCGGATTTTTAAGGAAGAATGTCATTTTAATTGAATCTTTTCGTGTTCATTTCATCTCTGTTCTTCTTGATTTTTTTTTATTTTATTTTTTTTGCAATTTTGTTTATTTATTAATTTTATTTCTCGAACGATGATAAATATTAAAGTTGATTTGATGAGATTATCAAAATCTGCATTTTAATTAATTTTTTTAGAAACACGGTGGGAAAATTAAACTAATTGGGTGGTGTTAGAAATTTTGGATTTGAGTTTAAATTTTTGCTTTAGGATTATAAATGTATTTTCACACTATGTTTTTTAAGAATTTGGGTGCCTTCAATAATATTTCGCGTGACAAGCCGCCCTTAATAAAATTATACCTATAATAAATGTCCAATATTCTTAATTGATAATAAATCATGTAGTCATAACCAATTTAAAGATTTCAAATTAATGATTAAAGTATACCTATAATAAATGTCCAATATTCTTAATTGATAATAAATCATGTAGTCATAACCAATTTAAAGATTTCAAATTAATGATTAAAGTAATTACTTGACATTAATTATGCACTCTAATCTTTTTAAGATACTATTAAATAATAACTTACTGTGGCACATCTTTTTCCTTTTTAAGAAATTAGGTATAATGTGCTGGGACGGAAGGATTCGAACCTCCGAATAGCGGGACCGAAACCCGTTGCCTTACCACATGGCCACGCCCCATTTCCATTTCTAATCGGCACTAAGAAACAATAATATTCCCGAAACCGACATAGGTGGGTAGGTAGAGAATACCTAGGGGCGCGGGACAACTCTCTCTAAGGAACTCGGCAAACCCTAGACACTCTAAGATCCTTTTTCAAACCTGCTCCCATTTCGAATCAAGAGATAGATAAATAGACACATCTCATTGCACCGATCGGGGGCGTTCTTCAGTCTTAGTAAGAGGGGGAAGGGTTAAGGATTTAGATATCACATTGTTCGAGGAACCCTAGATGCTGTTGGAGTAAAGGATCGTCAACAAGGGCGTATTCGAATATGAAATCCAATCTTGGAAATACAGCATCCCATGAGACGGGTTGACCTATTACTAAAGTATGTTTATTATATAGGTAAAATATGCTTATTTATAGTTAAAGTATGTCAATAATAAATCATATTATAACACCCTAAAATCATACTTTAATTCATCATTTATCATATTTTAGGAAATATACTTTAACAACATTAAGCATACTTTATGTACATAATAGATATACTTTAACACGGTTTTAACTAGGGTGAGATATTTTTGCTTAATAATAACCATTAAATCATAAACATCATTAATATTCATCCTAGATCAAATAAAATAAAAAAATATAATAAACAATTACTATAAAAATATAATCTATAAAATCTTGGTGACTTATTGTACACGGGGCGTCATAGAATTACCTTATTTATTTCTTTCTTTTTTATTTTTTACTTTTTATATTTAGTGTCTCCAAGGAAAGAAAAAAAAAGCAATAAATTATGCGTTCATAACATGAAAATGTTTTATGATTTTTTTTTATAATATCAAATATTGAATTGATAAGTTTACAATTTCGAAATCTAAATTAAGAAGAAGAAAAAATCTTTTTAAGACTATGATTTGAGTTTTTTTTTTTTTTTAAACCTGTCTATGATTGAGTTGATAGGTAATATAAATTTCGGTTTTTGATTGTGGGTAATTATCATTTTGTGACGGAAAATGTTTACTCCACTAGATAAATTAATGATTGGAGCAATATTCTAATCATCATTCTAATCGAAATAATGTAGTAATAACTCCTTTCTAACGTTGAAATATTCCCGATTCATTTAAGAATCGACCCCACAGGATCTTTGAATTGCCGCATAGTCCAATCAAAGGAAAGGGCCTCTAAACGACATCGTGTGCTGTTCGGCTTCTCATAGCGAGAGGCGTTCTTTGTTGATGTTCTCATCATTCGCCATTCGTACACGATTCTTCCTTTCATTCTCTAGAAACCGAAAAATGGCGAGCGAGATCTTGAGCTTTGAGTTGAACACAGGGGCCAAAATTCCTTCTATCGGACTTGGTACGTGGCAGGCGGAGCTTGGTGTCGTTGGTCAAGCCGTTGAAACTGCTATCAAGGTATCTCTGTGTGTGTGTGTGAATCGTGAATAGGTTATTGTAAATCATGTGTACGATTTCTCAACCTGGATCTCTCTATCTCTATGTTTTCAATTGATGTGAATCGTAAATTGTGAGTGATCTGGAATTATGTTTTCACTCCTCTATATGCTGGATAAAACTTTGGGGATTGTAAAACCTTGGATCATGACAATTAAGTTAATCTTAGTGACGAATGTCATGAATTATTGATTGCGTTTGATTATGTAAATAATCATTGCAGTAAGATAGTGTAGATCATCGCCTTGCAATACAACATTTAGCACTAACCAATTCCTCTTACTTTTTCATTGCAGAATGGGTATCGCCACATCGACCGTGCTAGAAAATACGAAAATGAAAAAGAGGTTTATATCCAACGAACAATTCTGCACCACATGCGTGCGGACATTAGTTCTAAACATATTTTGTGTGTGTTCATGGGATTCATCTGGAGTTATTTTCTTTTCAGATTGGTGTGGCTTTGAAGAAGTTATTCGATGATGGAGTCGTGAAAAGAAAGGATTTGTTTATTACTTCCAAACTCTGGTAATTTGAATAAGAGTAATTTTCGCTAGGGGTTTTTGAGAATTATTTAATTCTTAGGATTAAAAAAAAAAAACAGAGTGCTTTATAAGTGAAGTTGATTGGTCATGTTTCTTGATTCAGTTTATAAAATAGTAAACCATTATGAATTTACTCAGATATTTTATTTCTAATAATGGTTAAAAGTTGTGTAAATCTGTGCCTGCACCAGTTCTCTCCCTTTTTTTATTTTTTTATTTTTCTGGAGCTGTTGGTGCATGATCTAATAACCTTCTCATTGTGATCTATTTTCACTTGGTATGGCCACCTGAATACTGCAGGGTAGTGACCATGAACCTGAAGATGTACCTGTGGCATTAAGCTCAACACTGGAAGACTTGCAACTTGAATATGTTGATTTGTACTTGGTAGGTCCCTCTTCAATGATGTTACGAGTCAAACTAAACATCCAGAATGATCTTGAATATAATGATAATGAAACACCTCAAAGCTATTAGAGTTGAAGCATTAAGAACTTTGATACCATATTCCTGTTTGCTTACACGTCTTCCGTTAGCATTTGTGATTTGACTATTATATTCTTTGCAAAATGTCATATGATTGTGCAGATGCATTGGCCAGTGAAGATGAAGAAGGAGTCAGTTGGCTTTAAGCCGGAAAACCTTGTTGCATCAGATGTACCAAGCACATGGAAGGCCATGGAAGCACTCTATGATTTTGGCAAGGCCAGAGCTATTGGGGTTAGCAATTTCTCCGTGAAAAAGCTTGGTGATCTGTTGGCTATAGCACGCGTTCCTCCAGCGGTCAACCAGGTCGAATGCCATCCTTCATGGCAGCAGGCTAAACTGCAGGAATTCACCAAGTCCAAAGGAATTCACCTATCTGTGAGTTGTCAAAATTTCAACTCCCCATCTGTAACCTTAGATGCTTTTGTTTCTTGATTTCTCATGTTCTAATTCTTGAATCCTAACGTTGCTTCGTTGACTTAAAGGGTTATTCACCATTGGGTTCACCTGGCTCAACATGGATCAAAAGTGAAGTCCTGAAGCAACCTGTTATAGTTGATATTGCAGAGAAGTTGGGCAAGACTCCTGCACAGGTTGCTCTTCGTTGGGGAATCCAAACGGGACACAGTGTACTTCCGAAGAGCACCAAAGAGTCGAGGATCAAACAAAACCTTGATGTTTTTAGCTGGTCCATACCAGATGACCTGCTTGTCAACTTCTCTAAGATTGAACAGGTTAGTTATTCTCATTTTACTTCAAATTTTATGTACTTAACACCATTTGCATTATTGGATCCTGAATCAAATGCTGTGAATTTGCAGGCAAGGCTTATTAGGGGAACTGGATTCGTGCACGAAACACTCTGTGAATTTAAGACTCTTGAAGAACTCTGGGATGGAGAGATCTAAGCATACTTTATAATTTGGGACAGCATTTTTATGCCCTATATCACCTATGCAACATCTTTTTTGCCCTACCCTTTTTAAAACATCTAATTTGCCCTATTTTTTTGTGTATATTCCTAATTTACCCCCCTGACATATGTCATATTTTTCCCTTCTTTTTGAAATCTCAGAATAATAGCCCAGCAGTTAAAAGTACCGCTTTTAGAGGCGTTGAAATTGGGGAGAGAATCAATGACCCATTTTTCTCAAAATATTTGTTTTTTACTCTCTGTCTCTCTCTCTTTTCATCGGCCCTCATCCCACCCATACTCTCCCTCTCTCTCTCTCAAACTCTCGATTTTTCTGGCGGACACAGCGCTCCGTCCCGGCCTCCGGCGTATCGCTCAATCCATCGTCATCTCCACGTCGAAAATTAGCAGCACGTCTTTAGGATTTTAGGGTTTTGCAGAATTGTGATTTAATTAAAGTATAGTGAATTTGGAGTTGTTACTGTAGAGTCTGAATTTGGAGTTGTTTTTGTCCCCCGAGGAAGTAGAGTCTGAATTTGAAGTTGTTACTGTATGAATTTGCCGTGTCCGAAAAATTTTAAGTTTACATGTTCGACGATAATTATTTGAGTATAATTGGAAATTTCAGTGTAATTTGTAGTGTAATTGAACTTGTCGGCATATTTTTCTAATCTTTTTGAGCTTGCCCGCCGATGTTTCTAGCATAGTTGAACATGTCCGCCGATAATTGTATGTAAATTGACCTTGTCCGTCAATATTTGTAGTACAATTGAGCATGTTCGCCAATTTTTTGGCCCTGATTGAACTTGTCCACCGATTTTATGCGTTTTGTGAGCCTGTCCGCCGAATTTCTGAGCACTATTTAGCATAATTTTGCCATTATTTCTGCATAAAATAGCTTGTCCGCCATTTTTGTGCCTTTACTGTGCTTGTCCGCCGATGTTTCTAGCGTAGTTGAACATGTCCGCCTATAATTGTATGTAAATTGACCTTGTCCGTCAATATTTGTAGTACAATTGAGCATGTCCGCCAATTTTTTGGCCCTGATTGAGCTTGTTCGCCGATTTTATGCATTTTTTGAGCTTGTCCGCCGAATTTCTGAGCATTATTTAGCATAATTTTGCCATTATTTCTGCATAAAATAGCTTGTCCGCCGTTTTTGTGCCTTTATTTTGCTTGTCCGCCGATGTTTCTAGCGTAGTTGAACATGTCCGCCGATAATTGTATGTAAATTGACCTTGTCCGTCAATATTTGTAGTACAATTGAGCATGTCCGCCAATTTTTTGGCCCTGATTGAGCTTGTCCGCTGATTTTATGCGTTTTTTGAGCCTGTCCGTCGAATTTCTGAGCATTATTTAGCATAATTTTGCCATTATTTCTGCATAAAATAGCTTGTCCGCCGTTTTTGTGCCTTTACTGTGCTTGTCCGCCGAGGAATAAGTCCATAATTTGTGTCACTGGTGATACCCGAAGCAATAAATAGTATGTCCGCCGTGTTTCTTAGCATTATTTAGCTTATTTTGGCATTATTTCTACATGAAATAGCTTGTCCGCAGATGTTATGCCTTAAATGAGCTTGTCCGCCGATGAATAAGTGTTTAATTTGCATCACCGCTTATTCCTCAAGCTTTAAATAGCCTGTCCGCCGAATTTCTTAGCATTATTTAGCATAATTTGCCATTATTTCATCATAAAAAAAGCTTGTCTGCCGATGTTGTTCCCTAATTTAACCTGTCCGCCGATGAATAAGTGTTCAATTTGCATCACCGCTGAATATTCAAGCCTTAAATAGCCTGTCCTCCGAAGTTTTTATGTATAAAATGTAGTCACGTCTTATATCTAATCGAGTTGGCATGCACTGTAGTGGAGCTGGAAACGACATGGACTTCAATCTCGAAAAGTTGGGATTAAAGGTTATTGTAGGCCTTCCAAAGCTCTGAATTGCATATGTGAGGTGCTTACAAAGAGTGGCGATCAAATAGTGCGGAGGTTCAGAAGATCTTGTTTCGGGCATTTTTGGGATTTGAATCCAGATTATGGGTCTCCTAAAGCCTTATTTCAGCTGATGGCTCAGGAGGTTGTAATCCCTGGTTCAGATATGTACTCCCGGTACTTCAGGGTGTCTGATACAATTCTTAGCTTCACACCCATGGAGTTTATACGTGTTATGGGACTAGAGTTTGATGATCGTGGGGATATTGACCCGAATGATTCATTTCTGCCACCAGCAGACAGTTTGTTTGCTACCTTTCGTTCGAAGAGGGTCCTGGTTGATGAACTTATGAGAAGATTCAATGAAAACAAATATAAGGGCAAAAATGTGGTGAAAGTGGCCAACATTCTACTGCTGTACTACTTTTTGTTATGCCGGGATACGTCAAAAGTATACATAGAGCCCTGGGTATGGTACTTAGCTGAAAATGATGACCTGTGGAACTCTTTCCCATGGGGTAAGTACACATACCTAAACCTACTGCACCATATGGACTCTGTAAAGACTACGGTGCAAGAGTTAGGCAAACAGAAACGCATCAACTTTTATGGATGCTCATTTGCCCTAGCAGTAAGTGATACTGATTTTATTTCACCAATTTTATTCTTATACTAAATGCATTTAAAAAGATATATGTTGACATGAAATTACTTTGATGTTTGGTCACAGGTTTGGGCCTCTGAGCGCATCGCAGGTTTTGCAGCAATGTTGACCGATGGACAGCCCGAGCAGGATGTCAGACCTCTGTGTCTTCGCTGGACATATACTGCTGCCAAAAAAATTGACTGACACTCAATTTTTTAGACAGGTTTGTCACTTTTATGTTTACGCGATTAAGCTTTTGATTATCTAACTTGGATGTATTTGGAGGCCTTTTTTGTCACTTGAGTATATGTGTTTATGTTTTATTATTTTACTTTCAGGACCCAAGAGTGGTTGATTTACCTGCCATCCTCCCTGAGGAGTCCCGCCGATCATACTTCAGGGGAATACATTCTGATTGGAGTTCTGGTTTTCAAGTGACCTTTAAGGTCTTTGGGGATCCAGCCAAAAGGGAAGGCTAAGGGTAAGAAACAGGTGCAGCGCTCTAGTTCAGATTTCGAAGATGAAATGCGTGGTCAGGGTGTCATTTTGGTTGCTGATACATCATTCTGAGGGCAACAAAGAACAGCAGCAGCGGAGGACTTACTACAAGATTTTCATGCCGTCGGAGGGGACGACGAAGATGATGACGATGACGAGGTAATGGGTGATCATGATGACAGATCTTACATATCATCTGAGGATTCACCCCCGCGACCATCTCAGTCTGGCCCCCATAATGCTGTAGTACCACACCCGGTAATGGCCATTCCGAAGAGATCATATCCTCCTGTGTTTGGAAAACTATACTTCCCTTCAGCTGGATTTCAGCCACCAACGTACTCTACTCCTTTTGGTGTATATCAGGGACCACATCAATTTAACTTCGGTGGATTTCAGGTCCCACATCAATCACATCCGTTTGGTTGAAGTGAAGGGTCACAGCAGGGTCAGTACAGTGGGTATGGAGGATCTGTCTATAGCCAAGTAGGGCTAGGGTTTCACGGATCACCTGGTAGCACTCCATCTACCCACGATGATTTCCATCCTCAATCCAGGTTAAGTCCACAGTGGGATCATTCTGTGCCTCATCAGCAGAGAGAAGACAGTAGGATCATTCTTTGCCTCATCAGCAGAGAGAAGACAGTGGGATCATTTTGTGCCTCATCTACATACAAAGTACCAAGTGTTCTAGATACCTTTGAAGAACAACGGAGTGCACAGACTACACCCCCACCTAGTAGTTATGCAACACCAGGGGCCTATTTGCCGGAGATGTGGAATTGGTACCAGATGACTCAACAAGATTCCCTGAGGCATCCGGGCCACACAGACAGGCTAGTTATTCTACTCCCGGAGTCTCAACTCTTGTAGGGTCTAGTTATTCTACTCCTGGAGACGCTGGGTTCGGTATGGTGTCAGCTGAAAAGCACTTCCAACGTCGTTCGCAATGTCCAAAGAGGAAAGCGACTACAGTCCAATCCCCATACACAACTGTGGATGATGTCAAGGTCAACAGAGCGTGGGAAAAGTTCATGATATCCCCTGTAACGTAAGAAATGTCCTTAAATGTGTTCTTTTATGGTTTCGTTGTTTATTATGTAAAGGTTTTAACATACATGACTCATTATTTTCAGTGTCACCTACACCAACGGCCAGAGAAAAAACATTGTGGTTTCCATCCTGAGTGACTACAACGAACACGATCCCACGGTACTTTGCTCTTATGTGTGTACCATCAATGACAATTACGGGACGGCCGGCTCTGGCAAAACCCCATATCGAAGCACCAAGTGCGTAGTAGACATACCTGCATCGAAGTATTTAGTACACCTATATACCTCATAATATAGAAGGGTTGTGTATTGACTTACTTGAAAGAGTTGTCATCTGCAGTTGCCAGTGCTGTATGCGTGCCTGGATTTTTCAAATTTAGTGATGCAAGTACAAAGGTAGGGAACTGAAGGAAGAACTATGGTCTCCGTACGTGTGTCCCACAGCAATATGTTTTGACTTGAGGGCCAAATTATAGGAGATGTCGAAATCAAATTCTTTACGTATCTCATCTGCCATTCCAGCAGGACACAATGTCGTGGTTTTATTGAACTGTCGAGCTGCATAGTATCTGCCAATAGTTTTCGAACCAACTTGCCTTGGCGCATTAGTGTCTGGGTTCAAACGATATACATGTGGAGGTCCGAACTTGATTACCCTTCATACTCCACCTATGCCACTAGAATGCATCTCAAACATACAACCCTGCTCCACTCGGTACTTGTAGGTGACGTTGAGCCTGTAGGTGTCAGATTTCTTGACCCGTGTCTCAACTTGATTCCGCAAGTTGTACATATCCAACGCATACTGGCAATCACCTTTATTATCGAAGACACTTTTTTCATGAATCTCCATGATGTATCAATGTTGTTATTGTCTTCAACTTCATTGTCCACATTACACTGTTCCAAGAAACATTCAACGATGGATTAGTTCTTATTCAATTGGTATTAGAATACAATAAGGTGCAGTAAATTACCTGGTACTATATTCAACACATACCTGAAATGCTCCATGGACGGCTGCAAGACCTATCTGTGTCTTGACTAGGACGTACCGGTGTGGGCATCTGCATGTGTGTGGTAACGGGTTCCAAGAAACTCATTCCTCCTTTGGCTCTGATGTAGGAACAGAACCTCTAGAACAGAGTAATTTCAGGATCCTCATCTTCAGCATTGAGTTGATCAGCATCGCGCTCCTCATCTTGCGAAGCATCAGCACCCTCAAAACCCTCATGATGTGGACCCTCAAATGAATCATACCCATGGCCTTGTGATCCATCGGACCTATAGTCTTGAGAACCAGCAAAACCATCAACCCATCACCCTCTGAACCCTCAAACCCAGCAGAGGAGCACATCTCATCTCCATTCTCCACCTCTTCTTCGTCCTGCTGTTCGCTAGCATACTCAATGTTTAAATCAATATTTGTCGTACGACTCGACACGCCCACACTTATACTCGTGTTCGGTCCAGCCAAATCTATGGAACAATGAATATTGACAGATGGAATTTGTGAACGAAGCAAGTCGGTCCAATAACTACTCCCCACTGGCGCAGCACTAGTGCAACCATTATCAACTGATTTCTGAGGTATGGCCTTAACTGTGACAAACAGCATTGGCTCATCAACCTGCTGATACAACCCCCTTATATCCATATCATCCTTCACCTTATGTTTTGTTATACAACCACCGATGTCCACAAGTGTGTGTATAACATATTTGAAATGATTCAAATCGGCGCAAACTAAACTGTGCACATGCCCAATAATAAAATCCAACGTCAGCTGATCTGAATTTAAAACTAAGCTCGTGTGTTGGCCACGTACATACTCTAAACCTTGCCACCACCCGCCCCACCATATACAAAAATTTCTCATTTCCAATCCAACGCCTAAACATTTCAACAAAAGGACAATTAATTGTTATATTGACACAGAATTCATTAAAAATGATACGCCAATTTAGTAGGTACACACAATTAAGCATTAAATTATCAAACACACATGCAAGTTAAACATTAAGTCGTACGTACGCAGACAAGCTCAATTAAGGTCCTAAATCGACAAACAGGTCTATTATAATCGGAGGACATCATATAATATGCTTATAAATGGCCAAACATGCTCAATAATGCATAAAAAATTGGCGGACATGTTCAAAACCAGTAACATTTCGGCGGATATGCTCAATTAGGGTCAAATAATCAGTTCACATGCCCAATTACGGTGAAAAAATCAGCGAACATAAACTATTAAGCCCAAATAATCGGCGGACATGCTCAATTAGGGTGAAAATATCGGCGAACATTCTCACTTAGGAAGGAAAAATCGGCGAACAAGACCATTACGGGTGAAAAAATCGGCGGGCATGATAAATTAGGGTGAGAAAATCGGCGGACATGCTCACTTAGGAAGAAAAAATCGGCGGACAAGACCATTTCGGGTAAAAAATCGGCGGACATGATAAATTAGGGTGAGAAAATAGGCGGACATGCTCATATAGGGTCAAATAGTCGGCGGACAGGGTCATATATGGTACAGATTCGGCGGACATGCGCAAATATGGTAAAATAATCGGCGAACAGGCTCAATATTCGGTGGACAGGCTCAATTTTCGGCGGACAGGATCTACTGGGCAACTACTTTTGGCGGACACGCTAAAATGGGCGGACAAGCTGAAATACTGTCAAATAATAGGCGGATATGGACGATAAGTCTCAAATAATGGGTGGACAAGCACAATTAACCATGCATATTAGCGGAAAAGTCTACGATGGGTGTATGTAGTGGTATTCATGCATATTACATGCATACTTCACCATTTTCC
Organism: Pogostemon cablin; assembly: GCA_023678885.1. Taxonomy (NCBI): domain Eukaryota; kingdom Viridiplantae; phylum Streptophyta; class Magnoliopsida; order Lamiales; family Lamiaceae; genus Pogostemon; species Pogostemon cablin. Next base: position 962,820 of record CM042986.1, read on the forward strand.
TCGGCGGACAAGAATATTACATGCATACTTCACCATTTTCTTTGGCGGACATGTATATATATAACCATTTCACTCAGCGGACATGCCTTTTTGAAACCCTAAAGCCCTAAAAACCCTAAAACATTAAAAGTAAGCAATAAATAAAATACAATGCAAACAACATTCGTATCTTACCTTTGACTCTAACTATGGATCCGTCGACAAAAACGGTGGGTAAATACGGGTGCCAATCACCTTTTTATGCTCCAATAATTTGTGGATACAGAGGAATGAAGTTTGAATCCACTGTGCCCAATTTTTATGTTTGTTGGTGGTGAAGTTATTTGGTTGGTGGGGATAGTTGAGAGTTTAATGTGACAAGAATTTAAATAAATGAACTGATTGTGAACACAGTGCCTTAATTTTCACCCCATTTAATGAAGTGTGTTTCAGTGGAGTAGTGGAGTGGTAGGTAGTTAATTTTGCATGTGTTTAATCACCTAATTACTGTATGTATTAATTAATAAAAAACATATTATAATCTAACAATTTAAGGAATTTAAAAATTAAATTTTGTGAATTTTAAAATTTGGCTTTTTCACTTCATTCAGCTTGTCCGCCGAATTAGGGGTTATATTTTAGTAGATTTATCTATTTCTTCTTTAATTAATGTGTCACCCCTAAATAATCAACATATTCCTTGACACATCTATTTTGCATGCAACTGTACTTGTCAACTCATTCCCAATACAAAAAGGTGGACCATCCTTGAGAGTATTCATGACATTGCATGTATTTTTAGGGCAATTTAAATGTATTAGAAAAGATAGGGCAAAAAAAATGTTAATTTCCCCGTATAGGGCAAATTGTGGTATTTCCCATTTTATCTCCCTCTATTCTCTCCGGATCTAATCATGCCATTAGTAACAATAAGAGTAGATTTGCTTCCCTGCAACAATCATCTTTCTATGAAGATGCAGGTGAGCAGATCAAGAGTACAGCTGATATGAAACTTGCCAAAGTAATCGATTCTAAAATCGAAATTGCTAAGTCACTGGATCTGGAGAAACCGGTATTAATGCATAATTAGATCTAAAATTTAAATTTTCATTATCATTCGTTTTTAATGCAAGTTAAATTAAACACACACACACAATTATAGGCAGGCATTGAACCACCAGATGATTTTCCATTCGAAATCGAAGATCTTCCTGACTCTTCGCAAATCAAACTCACCCGGAAATTCGAAGGGGAATTTATTGAAATTATTGTAGAAAAAGATGTAGATGAAGGGGAACCAACCATATATTCAGACACCGACGATAGCGACGAAGATGTATATGAGTATCCACGACGTCGTTTATTCTCTGTGCGAATCAACACAGAAAATCAAGAAAGGTGGATGTTATTCAAATGTTGGGCGGATGTCAAATCTTTGGGAATCATATCGATTGAATTTTACGAATCATCTGCAAGTGTTGATCCGATTTTGAAGCTTGTGTCTGCTGATGTTGGGTACTGTTTTTCACTCTTTTGATGTTTAAATTTAAATAAACACTATATATTTTTTGTTTAATGACGGTTAATTAGAGGCTAATTGTTGGTTATTATAAGTTGTTAATTTGGTTCTGTGATTGGTGGAACAGTGGTTTAGATGCTGATCTGGAAGATTATTGGAAGAAAAAAAGAGATTATCTTAAAATTAGGGGGTTTAGTTACAAAGGTTTCGGATCTGAGATGGAAAATTGCGTGGCCCGATCCATGCCTGGGCCCGATGATTGGTCTCGCTTGAAGAATGTCAGGAAGATTGTGAAGCTTGTGAAACAACATTACTGTTAGATTTCTTTTTTCATTTTAGTGTATTATTATCTTCTGCACAATATTGGTGGATAGATCAAGAGATAGGTGTGTCGTAGAACTATTGTTTTTAAAAATAAATATTATTATTAAATTATTTCATCTATTTCTTTAATGGGATCTTAATGATTTGAGAGTTTTTTTTTTTTAATTTAGAAATTGTATGAACACTTTTTATGTTTATTTTTATTTTTTTTCTGTTTTCTTGTGAAGCATCATAAATCTTGTCTGGGAAAAAGAATTTTATACAATAAAAAAAAAGGGTGAGCAACACACTAGCTAAAATGGAAAATTCATTTATTTTATATGTAATAAGATACACATTAATTTCTTGCTATGGTACAAAAACAAGAAATTTGATACAATTCAAATGAGCATTCGGTGTTTCAGCTAATCCAACTACAAATATTATTTAATTGACATCGAAGTAAATTATGAAGGAATCCAATAAAAATAAATTTATTTCATCTTTTTTCTTTTAAATTGATTCAGTTTGATTTGAGTCCTAATTTAGTTCGATTATGATTAACTAAATTCGTAGTAATTCGATCAATTAATTCCAACTAGCAAATACAGAAGGTATATCCACCCCAAAGATCATATTTGAGAGCACTCCAAATCCAAGCTGTCCCACAAGAGAAAACATAGACTTCCCAAGTTGGGCACCCACCCCCATTATTACTACTGCCACCCACAGGGTAATTATGTGCAGGTAATTACACAAAATTTTGTTGTGGATACATATATGGATCCCCCATATAGGTATTAAGTTCGACCCGAAATGAACCACGGTCGGGTAACCCTGCCCGTAATAAGGTGCAAATTGTGGCGGGGGTTTTCCATGGGATGCCACGTGGCGGGCAGGGAACCACGGGTGATAAAACGCACTCCAAATGAATATTGAAATTACAATTCTGACACCTATATTGCCATCCGTTGCAAGAGTTATTACAAACGGAGCAATAATTAGGGGTCGAATTAGAATATTGGAGAACCAAGGGGTGAGATTTGTGAAGAGCGTGGTTCAATTTTTGTGGCAATTGTGTGCACAACAGATGGACATCGAACTCGCACTCTTTGCATTGGTAGAACATGCCCTCGACACAATCCCGACAAATATCGCATATTCGATCAAGTTGTCGGGATTGTTGGGGCTTTTGGATGATTAAGTGGAGGGATTGGTGGTGCATATAGGACGGGAGAAGTCGAGGGCATGTTCCACAATATTCGTGCAAGTCGAAATTGCACCCGTTGCAATGGTACCGTTTCCCCCTTCCGGGCGTTTTGCATCCATCGCATAAGAACTCTTGATCAGCATTGATCAATTTTAGTGGATGCCCCTCATGAGAAAAATGCTTTGTTAAGTTTATAGATGATGTAGTCATGAATATTCTAATGTATGATGTTACGATGTCTCAAGTAGTTATAAAAAAATAAAAATACAAAAAGAGATTTCAATCTCACAAACAACCCTAAAAAAATGTCAAATTGGGAGTTTATAGAAAAGTAATAATGGGTGTTAATTTATAGAGTGAAAAAGTGAGGAATGAAGTCATCCAATGTCCAATTTCATGCATATTCAAACCCAAAAATGCATGATGCTGACCTGCTTGTCTTAAAGTTCTTCCATAATGATCTTTATTTAATATATTTTTGAGCATCTATTTCACTTTTTTGGTGTGTCATATGTTTATCATTCTCTTATTAAATTCTAACTTAAAACTAAAATATTCGTGTGGTGTTAAAATTGGGGTAAAGAAAATGTGGTTGGTGAAGAGATCATGCAATTAATTAGCGGCTTATCGTCACAGTTAAGGCCATATATGGCTGAATGGCTGCCAATTTAATAAAGAAATTGATCGACTCAATAATTAAATAAATAAATAATTGTGTTTCACTCACATATAACTATTATTAAATAAAAAAATGAAATAATTGATTGATGAATTAGTAAGGTACTAAGGAATATTTTATCTGTACTTAGGTTTACGAATGAATACTTGGCAAGTTTAAAACACTTGACGAGTGGGCCCATATGTATACTCTTGTTTAAAGCCCCAGCCCAGTCGACATGACTAGCAACTAGATCAGGCCCAATTTTATATAAGAATGGGCTGAGCCTTATAAATGATAGTAGTATTATTTTAAAATATTCCATTATATACTTTTATTTAGTGGTGTAAACGAACAGAGCGTGGGCGAACAACTCGTGACTCCTCTCATTAAGAGCTTGTTTGTGTTCTTTAAATTAAGATTGTTATGTAAACGAACAGAGTTTGAGCATTGCATAGCTCGTTTGTTAAAGCTCGTTTAGTGTTCGTTTATATATATATATATATATATATATATATATATATATATATATATATATATATATATATATATATATTCTCAGATTTGAAGACAAATGACAAGCTAATTTGATGAATCGCTTTGCAAACTCTCACACTGAATCAAAGATTGATTCTAAAAACTTTCACAAGTTGAACAAACTCAAGTGTGTGCTATTGTGTGATTGAAGAACAAGATATATAGTGGTTCGCCTTATTAACCAAGTCTACGTCCACTGTGAGGATGATCGTTTTTGTATATATGCTTTTAGTGTTTAGAGGTTACAACTATATATATGTCAATATTACAGCTATATATACATCATATGTGATAATCCATTCTTATAAGACCAATCTGATGCAGCATCTTCCAGCTGTCATATGGGTCGTTAAACAGAATCTATTTCTGTTGCAACTGCTTCCAGCTCATAGCTAGCATTATGAGCTTTCAATCCACACATAGAACCGTTTCTAACGAACTCACATAACTCCTGTACATTTGCTGCACACTACACCAGTCACCACTTGTTCTACATGGTCTGATTTGATTGGTTTTCAGCTGCTAGTTACTATGATCATGCACCCGTTTCTGTGTTTAAGCTGATCATACTTAGCTCAACTTCAGATAACCACTTACTAATGTTGATCAGTCATTAATATGAGGTTTCCATCTCAAATCTCCACATAAACCTCATACTTAAGCATTCTTTACTTCACCTTCACCACACTGTTTTAAAGTCAGCAAACTTCACATCCACTGCCTTGTTGGAGAGCAGCAAAACTCCCATCACTACTTTGAGAGAGTAGCAGAACTCTTCACTATCATATTCAGCACATGTTGATAAGACTCTTGCACAATTCGAACTTCGAAGTAGGCAAGGCCTTAGTAAGAAAATCTGATGGATTCTTTGCAATTTCAATTTTCTTCACAACTACTCTTCCATCATCTGTCAAATCTCTAATGAAATACAATCTGATATCAATATGCTTTGTTCGTTCATGATATCCTTGGTGCCTTGAAAGATGTATGGCACTAGAATTATCACAATATAACACCACAGACTCTTGCATAATACCAAACTCAGACGGAATTCCCTTCAACCACAGACCTTCCTTTATTCCTTCTGTAAGTGAAATGAATTCAGCTTCTGTTGTAGATAGTGCCACCACTGATTGGTGTGTTGACCTCCAACTAATGGCTGTTCCAAATAAACTTTTACATAGTCTGATAGAGACTTCCTTGTATCTAAATTTGCAGCGTAGTCAGCATCTACATAACCTGTAAGAAAATCAATGTTAGATGTAATCTTATTGAAATGCAAACCTGTTGTTAAGCTTCCTTTCAGATATCTTTGAATACATTTGACAGCTTCCCAATGCTCCCTTCTTGGATTTCCCATGAACCTGCTCACTAAGCTCATTGCATGAGCTAAATCTGGTCTACAACAAACCATTGTATACATATGACTCCCTACAGCATTAGCATATGGATTCCTTTCCATTTCTGATATCTCTGCTTCTGTCTTTGCTGACTGTTGACCTGATAAACAGACCCTTTGCTTAACTGGTGTGACAACTGATTTACACATATCCATGTTGTATTTTTTGAGCACTTTCTCTAGATAAATACTCTGATGCAACACAACTGATCCAACTGCTCTATTCCTCTCAATCTGCATCCCTAGAATCATAGTAGCTTCCCCTAAGTCCTTCATGTCAAACTCTGATTTCAACATCTATTTGACAGCTAGAATTTCATCCATAGATTTGCAGGCTATCAGTATGTCATCAACATACAATAGTAAGAACACCTGCCAATCAGCATCACTTCTGATGTACACACAACTCTCATACAGACTTCTTTTGAAACCACAGCTGACAACATATTCATCAAACCTCAAGTACCATCTCCTTGGACTTTGCTTCAATCCATATAAGGATTTCAGAAGCAAACAAGTCTTATTGGTGGTATCTTGAACTGCTACACCTTCTAGAATGCTCATATATATTTTTTCTTCCAAATTTCCATGAAGAAAGGCTGTTGTTACATCCATTTGATGTAACTCAAGATCAAACTTAGCAACTAGAGCTAGTATTACTCTGATTGAACAATGTTTGACCACTGGAGAGAAAATTTCAGTGCAATCAATTCCCTCTTTCTGTGAGAAGCCTCTTGCAACCAGCCTAGCCTTGTACCTTATCCCACCTGCATACTCTGGAGCTACTTTTTTCTTGTAAATCCATTTGCAACTAACCAACCTTTAATCCTTTGACCTCTGAACTATCTTCCATGTTTGATTCTTTTCCAAAGACATCAGCTCTTCTTGCATAGCAACACTCCACCTGTCACTTTCCTTACAATTCATTGCCTCTATATAATTCTGAGGCTTATAGGAATCAATCTCCTCTGCTGTATATAGTGCATAAGAGACTATGTCAGCATTTGCATACCTAGCAGGTGGTTTGATAGACCTTCTCTGCATGTCCCTAGTTAATTGGTAGCTATTTAATAGCTCATCAGTTTCTGATCTTCCTTGATCATTATCAGTAGTTTCAACAGTATCATCTTGTACTATTTCATCATCATCTGCCCTCTGGTCATGTACAACTTTCTTGGCATGCTCCACCTGAAAGTCAGTTTTATCATTTCCTTGAGTACTCTGAACTTGTTGTGGACATAATGGCATCACAGCCTCATTAAAGGTGACATCCCTGCTTACTATAAACTTCTTGCCTTCAATACTCCATAATTTGTAAGCTTTCACGCCCCTGGGTATCCTATCATAACACACTTCACTGCTCTTGGTGCTAACTTATCTTGCTTAATGTGAGCATAAGCTAAACAACCAATAACTCTAAGCATTGAGTAATCTGCTAGTTTTACTGACCATACCTCTTGAGGTGTTTTAAACTTCAGAGCTGTTGATGGGCTCCTATTTATAAGAAATGCCACTGTAGTAACCAACTCACCCCAAAAGTCCTTTGTCAAACCAGAATTACTCAATATACACCTTACTCTCTCAAGTAAGGTTTGATTTAATCTCTCTGCAACACCATTTTGTTGTGGTGTGCGTGGAACAGTCTTGTGTCTTATGATACCTCTATCTCTACAGAACTTGTTGAACTCCTCAGAACAGTATTCAAGACCATTATCAGTTCTTAACACTTTTATCTTAGCATTACAAGTGTTCTCCACCTCAATTAACCAATTCTTGAAAGTGTTAAAGGCTGCATCCTTAGTTTTAAAAATATATATCCACACTTTCCTACTATAGTCATCAATAAAAGACATGAAGTAACTGCCACCACCTTTGGTTTGAGTCCTTGCAGGTCCCCATAGGTCTGAATGAATGTAATCCAACCTGGATGTGCATGTGTGATCACCAATTCCAAACTTAAGTCTCTTAGCCTTTCCAAAAATGCAATGTTCACATTGCTTCAACTGTTCTGATGGACTGATGCTGATAACTTTCTGTCTTGATAGTTCTTGTAGCCCTTTCTCACTTATGTGAGCTAACCTCCCATGCCATAAGTGTATATTATCACTTTCAGTTGTAGCATTATTCTGTCCAGTAACAGTATGACCATCAAGAATGTACAACTCTCTTTTCCTGATTCCTTTCATTACTTCATACTCATCATTTTCAACAATGAGTACTCTTTCTTTTGTTCTAAATTCATAACCTGAAGCATCTAGAATACCTAATAAAATTAGATTTCTCTTGAGTTCTGGAATATACCTCACACCTGTCAAGGTTCTAATCACTCCATCATGCATCCTCAACAAGATAGAGCCTATTCCTCTTATCTGACATGTATGATCATTCCCTAATAATACTGATCCAGCATTTTGAAACTTAAGATCAGTGAACCAATGCTTCATAGGAGACATATGGAATGAACATCCTGAATCAAGGATTCAATCCATGGATCCTTTTGATAACAGTGCCTCAGGATAATCAATTTCCACCTGATTTTGATTAATTGCCACCTGATTTGCTTGCACTCTCTGTTGTCCATCATTCCCAGCCTCAGCCTTCTTTCTTTTGGCTGCTTTCCACTTATAACAATTCTTCTTAATGTGACCTGGTTCATGACAATGGAAATATTTCCTTCCTTCGTTGTCACTTGCAGACTGGTCACCTTTGGTATCTTGTTTCTTACCATCAGAACTCTCCTTCTTGTTATGTTTCTTGTTCTGATTTCCCTTCCGGATCATCCATCCTTCCCCTGATGATCATTGTTCCTCACAACACTTTTGTAACTCCTTAGTTTTCAAAGCTAATTCAACTTCATCAAGGCTTATTAAATCTTTGCTACCAGATAACAATGTGTCTTTGAAGTTTTCAAACGATTTTGGAAGTGCAGATAACAAAATTAGAGCCTTATCTTCATTCTCTAATTTAACCTCAGCATTTTCCAGATCATCAAGTATCTTATTAAACTCATCAAGTTGAATTAAGACTGGTTTATCTTCTGTCATTTTGAATGAGTATAATTTTTGTTTCTGATATAATCGATTTGCAAGAAATTTTACCATATAGAGATCATCAAGCTTCTTCCATACTGCTCTTGCAGTCGTTTCCCTCTGAACTTCTCTGAGTGTTTTGTCACCAAGACACAAGAAAATGGCACTTAGAGCTCTTTCTTGAAGATCTGCTTCAGCTGCTGCAGCATGTACATCCACTGCTGCTGCTTCATTAACTGAAGCTTCTTTGATTGCTCCTCCGAGGCCTTGCTGTACCAAGATGGATCTCATCTTGATCTTCCACAGTCCGTAGTCTGACTTCTCAGTGAACCGCTCAATATCAAATTTGGTAACCATGTTGATTCCTTCATTTCTTCTTCAAATAACCGTTTCTTTGATCTGCTTGCCTATGGTGTTTCCCACAGACGGTGCCAATTCTCATTTTTGAAGACAAATGACAAGCTAATCTGATGAATCGCTTTGTAAACTCTCACACTGAATCAAAGATTGATTCGAAAAACTCTCACAAGTTGAACAAACTCAAGTGTGTGCTATTGTGTGATTGAAGAACATGAAGAACAAGATATATAGTGGTTCGGCTTATTAACCAAGCCTACATCCACTGTGAGGATGATCGTTTTTGTATATATGCTTTTAGTGTTTAGAGATTACAACTATATATATGCCAAGATTACAGCTATATATACATCACATGTGATAATCCAAACTTATGGGACCAATCTGATACAGCATCTTCCAGCTGTCATATGGGTGGTTAAACGGAATCTATTTCTGTTGCAACTGCTTCCAGCTCATAGCTAGCATTATGAGCTTTCAATCCACACATAGAACCGCTTCTAACGAACTCACATAACTCCTGTACATCTGCTGCACACTACACCAGTCACCACTTGTTCCACATGGTCTGATTTGATTGGTTTTCAGCTGCTAGTTACTATGATCATGCACTCATTTCTGGTGTTTAAGCTGATCATACTTAGCTCAACTTCAGATAACCACTTACTAATGTTGATCAGTCATTAATATGAGGTTTCCATCTCATATATATATATATATATAATTTTTATTATTATTTATAACTAGTGTTGTCCCCGTGCGTTGCACGGATAAAAAATAAATTTTATATGATTATAAAAAAAAGAGTGAGGCTCTTGTGCTTCTGGGACACCGTGCTCCTTTGCAATTTTCATACCCCTTTATAATTTAAACTCTTAACAATACATAGGGTTAAATAAAATATGGAGGGGAAGATTTGAAAATACAGTGTCCCTAGGGGCGCATGAACTTTTGTCTAAAAAAAATTTGTACTCTATAAAATTAATTAATAGTATAATACTAATTTATTTGATTTAAATTTGGCAAAGACTATGTGGAGTGCATGGTTGAGTTTTTCAGGCAGTTGGGTGCAGAGTGGGTGGACGTCAAAGTCACACTCCTTGCATCTGTAGAACAGGCCCTCGACTGGGTCCCGACAGACGTTGCACACGCGGTGGATCGTCTATCAGGACTGTTGGGGCCTGCATATGAGCAGGGAGAAGGAGTGAGGGTGCATGAAGGAGGGGAGGAGTCGAGGGCATGTTCCGCAGAGTCGTGCAAGTCGAAATCGCAGCCGTGGCAACGGTATCGCTTGCCGGTGCCGAGGGTTTTGCAGCCATCCCATGAGAATTCTTGATCACTCTCAATTGGATATAGTGGATGACCTTCGTGGAAGAAATGGTTTATGGAGGTTTTTGGTTGAGGTGCCATATGGAAATTAATGGGTATTGAATATTGAAACTTGGCTTTTTGTGATGGAGTATGAATTTTTATTTATTTTTAATTAAATGATTAAATAAAGACTTTGGTAGAATATAATGAAGGGATTACTTAGCTGACCCAGGCTCACACATGACCCGATCAGTTTCATCAGTTAGATTAATCCTCTTTAATTGTAGATCATTAGATGATCAAATCTTTTCTCTCTCTTCTGCATGTTACCTGGTTAACAAGTAAAATAATATAATACTATAATAAAGAGTAAAGACACGTGACATCTCTCTTTATTAATTACCAACCAATCATGTAATTTACTTTTTGTGAAAAAATTTAAATGTTTATAAGTTTATTTGTACATCTCTATTATTAATAAAAATTATATTAAATTATTCGTCTCTTAAAGATCTTTAATTTGATACACATATCAACTATACAATAAATATTTGAAATAAAATAAAAAAATTAATTACTAATTAAAGCATTTTTAATTGTCTTTTATTACTATAATACTAGTTAAAAATATTCATAAATTTAAATAAATATTTTTATTTATCCATTTTAAAATGTAAATTTCGTGAGATCCACTCCATAAACTTAATATTCTAACTAATAAACAAACTAATATCCTACCGCTAATCACTATTCAATCTAGAGTTATGCAGAACATATATTATCATATTCTGATTTTTATTTTATATGTATATTATTCAATTTAATTTTTATTTAGATTGTTATTTTATAACGTGAATTCATATTTAATTTTCTAATTTTTAAAATTATAATTAATAATTAATTAATTCGATTTTTTTAATGTACTTAATTATAAGATTGATAAAATGTAATAGTAATATTTTTAATAAAAAGTGATATTTAATAAAAGAAAATTAATATTCATTCAATTGAACTATTTCATGCAAAATTCGTATTACAGATAAAAGATAACACAAATATTTGTGTAAAGCGAATTTACATACATTTGTATGTAAATTCTATTACTCTTTAATAAATAAAAGAATTACTATATAGACACATAAATTATTACTCTTCTAAATTAAAAAATTACTCTTCAAATTCTTGTAATCCTAATTTATCGATTACTCTTTAGTAGATGAAAATTTATTTTTTAGAGACATGAATTATTACTCTTCTGTATAAAAATTGTTGCTTTTCAAAGAATTTTTTTTTTTTTTATATATTCCTCCCTAAAAAGTAATTTTTAAAAATATAGATTACAATATGTCAATATAAACTCGATTTATATGAGACTCACTCAAAATATAATATTTTTTTTAATTTAAAGTGATGATAACAATTAATAGTAAGAATAAAAAATATTAGAGATAGTGTTGGTCGAGACCATCTCCTAATTTGTAAGACAAATTATCCATGTACACAATTAAAATACTTTTAAATTAAATAAAATTAAATTAAAAATTGGAAACAAAACAGCGCCTTTTTTTAGTTGTTATCATAATTTAATTAGCTAGATTCGTTATTATTTTTTATTTGGCTTCCATTTAATTATAAAGAATATCATTATTTAATTTATTATATAATACATGATTATTTATTTAAGATTATAATTTTAAGTGGGTTAAATTAGATAATGTATTATATTTATTTGATTTGCTACCTATACTCATCATCTTATAAATTTTATTTAAGAATATATAAATGTCATAACACTTAAAACTATTTAAAAATTAAATTAAAAAAATAAATAACATAAAAGTATCTTAAGATAAAAGATAAAGTACATTCTTTTATTAATAAAAAACAAAAGAAAAAAAAATAGGATTGATATGGAAAGAGAATAAAAGTACTAAAAAATATATATTTTTAAAGTAAAATTCTTGCAACTTATGGTGACCTGGATTATGTGTTAGCCTAATTCATTTAACCCTATAATGAAATAGTATATATGTATATATAGTTGAATTATGGAATGTGATTGGATTGATTTGATTTGGAAATATTTTACAACGTATGTATGATGACTGAGTAAACTGTTTGAATAAGTATTACTACTTGCTACATAGATTATATGTCTACTATATGTACAAGATTCCCCTTTATGTCTTGGCAAATCCCATTTTTTAAGTTGCAATTTAATGCTTAGTTTATATATGAATTTGTGCTTTGAGATGATTTTAACCGTTATATTAAATTATGAATAATAAATATTATTAAATAAAATAATAAATTTAAAAAAAAGATTATGAATTAATTATGAATGCAAAGAAGAGTGTGAAAGTTAGCTATTGTATTCGCAACCTCGCGCGACATATCACTAACCTTCATTTTAAAATTCATAGAAAGATTTTATTGTCTTCTATGTATCCACTTGTTATAGTTCTAATTAAGTCTACTTTTTATTATTATTATAATTTTTTTTAATCAACCGAGTAGGGTTATGTTTGTTAATATCTTACAGAATTCTACTTTATAATCGTAGAAGTTTATTTGTTTCGGTCAGATTTGAAATTCACATAATTTTACTCTAAAATGCTTATAACGATTACTCATTCTAAATATTCTTTGTATGATAATAATAAATCAAACACTCTAGGTGCTTTAATTATCCCTCTCTTTAAAAAAAAAAAATTCTCTCACAACTTTTTTAAATTATATTCCTACTATAATTCTACTAACTAACAAGATACTTTAAAGTTTAAATTAGAATAAAATTATCATTATTTACGAAACATCAACCATTAATGCTTATAATTTTTAGGCCGTACGTGAGTGCATGTGAAATTAAATGGCCAAGACATGAAGAGAGTGAAACAGTTGGCAGTTGGCACTAACCATTAGTGACATTAATTTGTATCCAGACTTAAAAGACTTTATTTAAAGGGAGAAGACTTGTCCCCTCAAAGTCTTCCGTTGGACTGATTAAAAAAGAGAGATTTTATAATAAAAGAATCTTACACTCAATTGATAAAAAATTTAAATAAAAAGTGAAAATAGATAAAATTTTATAAAGAAAAGTATAAAAATTTTAATAAAAAATTAAAATTAATTATAAAAATATTAAATAATTTCCGTGAAACGATAAAACACAAGTTTGCCTCTTGCTTAAATTACAAGTTAAATACTAAATTGAGGTAAAATAATTTAATTTTAAAAAAATATTTCGTGTGTTATAATATATTTGATAGTATGGGGAAGCCTATATCTTTGTCTCTTTTAAATATAATGATTAATCCGATGGACATATTTTACACTAGAAGTACTTATTACTGAAAACCACAATATTGATCAAAGAATTGATATTTTATCTGCGTAAAATTATTTCTATCTCAATTTGTTGATAAATTAAATATTAAAAAATCATGGAGAATTTTATATAAAATACATAAATATTTTTTTATTTATTTTTATCTTTTCCTTAATGATGGCATCATGGTATAGCGTATATGTATGATGAACAATGACCGCTTCATTGAAAAGTTTAAGCTGATAGGAGAGATGAACATAATTTTTGCCACAAGTCTTGCATGTATTATTTTTATAAATGAATGACGGTGATGTTCGAATTCTGAATCTTTGCTAGACCTTAACTCTAATATTATGTTAAATGATTATCTCATCTAATTAAAGCTTAAGCTGACAGATAGATTAACCATATAATACTCAATCAAGTCAATTGAACTGTAGTCTTTTGATTTAATAAGCCCATATTAGAAACCTGATAAAGGCCCTCTTTTCGACCTTCGTCTATTCTCTCATATAAATAAGACAGTATAAGTGAAAAAAAAAACTCATATCACTACAAAGAAACTGTTTTTATCAAGGAAACTTATAAAAGGCTTAATTTTATTATTAAATTAATTTATCAATAAATTAACATTAAAATTTCATTGGCCGATAAGTGATGGTTGGAAAATTTTACAACAAAAATCCAATTTCATTCATAATTTATATAATAATTTCATTGATAATCTAGTATTAAATAATCATATATATTATTATGTTGATAAAAAATAAATTTTCCATCATTCCATTACTAAAGACAAATTAATGCGATTTTAGTTGACAATTCGTTGTTAAAACAAGAATATAATTTTAATTGGTAATCCAATTGACAATTAATTACAAAAAATAGTTGAATTCCCTTATTAAATTTTATTGTTAAAAAATACTTCCTCCGTCTCAAAATTTTTTGCACACTTCCATTGTAATTTACAAAGGAATTGTGCAAAAAATTCCGAGACAGATGGAGTAGTTTTTCTTAAAAGTGTACTATGTAGTACGTACCAATCGGTTAGAGTTTATTTGAGTTCAATCAAATCGAAAGATGGCAATAGTAAAATCAGAAATACGATAATATATGGAGTATTATCTTATGAAATACGTTGTAAACTATTTAATGATTTCATGATGTATGATACAATTACATAATTGATAAAAACAAGTAATTAATTCTCACATTCAAGGTAATCAGTTCAAGACAATTAATTAATTAAAAAAATTACATTGTGATCAAAACATAAATGAAGATATATCCACCCCAAAGATCATATTTGAAAGCACTCCAAATCCAAGCTGTCCCACTATAGCAAACATTTTCTTCCCTACTCCACCCGAAGGTTTACCATTATTATTACTACCACCCACCTGCTGATTATTATTTGGTGGTGGCATAAAATTAGGATATGGATAAGTATACGGAGGAGGATAATAAGGTTGACCAAAACCCGGCACGAAACCCGGGTTATAACCAGGCTCGGGACCGTGAAATCCCGGGTTGTAATAGAACCCGGGATAACCCGCAAAATGCGGCGGAGGCTGAAATGGAACATGCTGTCCGAACATGGGTATGCCACGTTGGTCATTTTTCGAGCAGGGCACCACAGGTGTCAACACACACTCCAAGTGGATATCCACATTGCAGATCGAACACCTGTAACGCCACCCAGTACAAAGATTTTTGCAAACACTGCAGAAATTAGGGTTCTTGGACGGTTTGAGGATCAAAGGGTGGATGTTGTGGAGAGCGTGGTTGAGTCTTTCCGGCAGCTGCGTGCAGAGTGGGTGGACGTCGAACTCACACTCCTTGCACCTGTAGAACATGCCCTCGACTTGGTCCCGACAGACGTCGCAGATGCGATAGGTCTGTCGGAACTGTTGAGGCCTTCGTACGACCAGAGTGAGGGGGTGGGGGTGCATGAAGGACTGTAGAAGTCGAGGGCATGTTCCGCAGTATTCGTGCATGTCGAAATCGCAGCCGTGGCAACGGTATCGCTTGCCGGCGCCGAGGGTTTTGCAGCCATCGCATAAGAATTCTTGAACGGTTTCAACTGGTTTTAATGGATGACCTTCGTGAGTGAAGTGGTTAATGAAGGGTTTGGGTTGAGGAGCCATGGGAATGAGCTTTGATAATTTTTTGGTTGTATTTGTTTGGGTGATTAAATGATTAAATAAATAGTTTTTTAATGGTTAAAGAGGAGACTTTGGTGTAGTTGACTATAAAATGGGATGGATGTACCTTGGTTTGGTTTGGAAAATATGACCAAGTAAACTATATTTCAATTTTATGTACGCGTATATAGAGATCGACATTATTAAATTAAATTTTAAAAGAAAATAATAATAATAAGTCATTAGAATAAGTGTTATGATCTGTTATGAGTTAATCATACAATTCTATAGAAAATTATTCATACACTAAAGTTAAATAGAAAATTCCGTATGAATAAACGGCTAGATTCTCTATTTCAGCTTTTCACTTCATGTATCAATTTTTATTTTATTTTTTTTTATCAAAATACTTTATTATTCTAAAACTATAAAAACACTCTGTGTCAAAAAAAGAAAAAGAAAAGGAGTTATATGACGTGATATCCATTTAAAAAATGAAATATAAACTTTATTGTGGAATATAATGACTGAGTATATACGACGTTCGTTTCACTGTTTATTTCGTGCATGTCAAGTCCCATTTTTATGCTTAAAAAGAGTTTGATTTTATTAGTTTGGCATAATCTTATACGTGTTTACATCATCAATGCTAAATTTGTGACGTGTATATAAGAAATACTGAATACGCAGTGAATTAAATAATCTTTCACTCTATAAAGACGTTTAATTGATATTTTAACTTTAAAAAATTAGAAAATAACTAATTTAATATCGTTCTTACTTGCACACTTCTTATGTTATAATTTATCTTGAATACTTTAAATAAATATCAAACAATAGGCAAATTTTCATAGAAAATAGGTTAAAAAATATATAATTTGTGTAATCGAGTGTTTTTTTTCCACATTCGCTGAATAAGCAACACATTTATTAAGAGAATACGATGTTAGACTCTTAAATAAAAGTACAAACTCTAAAACAAATTATTATTATTTTATTATTATTATTATATGTATTTCACGTATAATCTATATAAATAATGCTATAAGATAGAAAATAACGTAGGTAGAAAAGGTGTTGTTTTACCGACATAATCACATTAATTTCATAGAAAATGCATAGAGAAAAGATGTTATTGTCTTTTAGCTATTGACTTGTTATAGTTTTAATAAAGTCTATAATCACATGTGGTCTTGGGTGTGAAAATAGCCAAGACGTGATGAGCAGCCACTTATTCAGTATTTTCTTCTAGTCTAAATTGGCAATCAGTGGTATACGATACTAGTCCTACGCATTATTAAAATAATTATTATATAAATAGAACATATAAATTATATTTTAATACAACATTTATTATATTTTAGAAAAAAATAACTTCTCGTGCATTTGGGTACACGAATTCAAATTCGTATATTTACATTCAGAACTCATACAATAATAAATATAACTTATACACTCTGTTACAAAATTTTAATAAATTTTATGTTAGTTTTATTAATAAAAAATTACTATAAGTAAAAAAGTAATATTTTTATTAAGAAATACATCAAAATATACATTATTTAATAAAACTAATACATATATAAATTCTTAAAATAAATATATTTTAACTATAAATAAATATATTTTATATAATACTATATAATTATACTTTAATAATAAATCAAAGCTTCTTACAATCCACCTCTCACATGAGTATTTTACATAGTACTCCTTATTGGTGTCATGTCTCATATGTGCATTGTCTTTGTTTATAAAATATCAATATAAAATTTTAATTTATTTACTTTAATGATGGTTTGTGTATAAGATAAAACATATTATAAATAAAATACGACAAATGAACCTAATTAAAATCCATGAAGATAATGCATAAACCTTTACGGCCCGTTTCTTTTTTATTTACTTTAATGATGGTTTGTGTATAAGATAAAATATATTAAAAAATAAAATATATTAAAAATAAAATACCACGAATGAACCATATTGTACACGGGCCAATATAATATTTACTCGCCATGCCACGAAGACAAACTCATTTTTAATTTATATATATTGATCTAGTAGGTAGGCGTTGGCCCAAATATATGCACTAAATGAGCCCAACATCATTTCATTCACTTATATCACTAAAATTTTTTATTTTTTATTTTACTAATGAAATTTAACCAATTGGTAATTAAAAAAAAATTATTAATAAAAATTATAATTTTATTAGTACCAATGGGATGCTAATAAATTTATTAAATTTTTTACCTAATTATTATTATTTATCAACGGATTACCAATTAAATCCCTATATAAATTGTTAACAGAGTTATTATATACGAACCTATTTTGTTATGTAAATTGTTAACAGAGCTATTATATACGAACCTAATTTTGTTGTTAATCATTAGCAAAAGATTTAACAATAAAATTAAGATTTTAACATATTAAATATTTATAAGGTTTTGTTGTAAATTGGAAGTATATAATAATGTTAGAACAATAACAATGGGCATTGTGTATATGAGGATAAGGTTCTGTTGGAAATTGAAAGTAAATAATAAATGTAAGAACAATAATGGGCATGGGTGTATATGAGTAAGTGGGCTAAGGTAACTAATAGCTAGATGAGAGAGAAGATGTTACATTGATTTTTTTTTTCACTTAAGTAAACAATCCTTTCATATGTATTTATAGTACACGATTGCTTAATGTTCTACATTAATCTATCTATTTTTTATTTGTTAAACTATATCCATCAACGCAACTATATGTTTCTAGTTAATCAATCATATACATTTTTCTAGAATCTTCTAAATTTATCATGATTATTATTACTACTTGAAAGTTGAAAGATCTAACTTTCTATTATTTCCTTACTAATCTAGGATAATAATATATTTTCTCAAATATTTTAGAATTATTAATTACAATAAGTTTAATATTCCAATAGTAGGATGAAATTTGTACAATCTGAAATATTAGTGGTAGGCTAGTAGCCTTTGGGGTATCCCCTGAATGGAATCACTAATTTCGTTTCCTTGTTAATCACTTATTAAATTTTTATAATTTGTTATAATCAATAGTCAAATTACTGTCAATTATTTCATTCTTACTCCCCTTAATAGAGAGTAACAGATTATCGGAAGTCGAGCCCCCCAAGTCTGGTCTTGGCTTTCTTATGACTGATGAAAGAAGGTCTAAAACAATCGATATGAAAAGAAGATCAGGATCAGCTATTCTAAAAGACTCCTTCGGTGAAGACCTAGTAAGAACTTGGGAGGAAGCCTTTGAATCGGATTTGAGTTCCGGTTCGGGTGGCGTTGAAGGTTGGGTTTACATAAAATCGAGGCAAAGTGGTTTATGATTGAATCTCAAAGGCATTCAAATTTTAATTTAATGGCCCTGGATTGTTGCTGTCAAAAAAAAAGGTCGTGGATTGAAGTATGGAGTAATATTTTAATAGAAAATTAGTTGCGATTTTTATCATTATTATAATCAATACGCAAATTATCGTCATATTTATAAAGAGTTTAATGGTCATGAATTGAAGTATAATATTTTAATTGAAGATTATTATGAAACACCATTATCATGAAACATGGAATTTAGCTCATTATCCCTGAACTTCTTTAATATCTATGAGTTAATTGTGGATGGTTAAATCAATATTAGGTAATAATTGATTCCTATGATTAGTCTTCTTTAAACAAAAATTCTAAACTCAATAACAGAAGGTTATTTTGTAGGTTAAAGAAGCTAATTAAATTGTCCAAGAGTGAAGACGTTGCATGCAACGGTCATTATTTTTACCCGGTCCAAGGGGTTTTCAAGTCGTGAACAGTTTTATGACGATCATGTTGTTTTCACTACAATAAATTTAAAATGTTGCTATAATGATTCGGTAACTTAATTCATCAAGGAAAACGAAAATAATTTCATATACTTTCTGTAATTAACCTCTCTAAACGTATTCATTTTGATCCATTACATTAAAAGTTTCAATTTCCTTTTTCTTAAATATGAATTACATCTCTAGTAACAAAATCCAAGTCAAATTACACATTAGTTCACATAATTTTGTTTTTTTTTGTTTTTTAAAAAATACATGATATCAAGAAACTGATCAAGAATTGATAAAAACAAGAAGATAATTAATTAATTAACTTCAAGACAATTAATTACCTACACAATATAGAAATGAAATTCAATATTCAAACTCAAGGACCATATTACACAGCACTCCAAATCCAAGATCGATGTGCTTCTATAGCAAACACGAGGGTTTCCATTTTATGTGTTACACATAAGATTTTAGTATACCATTTAAATTTAAATACGTGGAAAAATCAAACAAACACATATATCAAGGGACCGAGGAGTATGCACAAGAATTGATCATAAAAACATCTTTCAAGACAAAATATGACCTTGTGGAGACAAAATTAATGAAGTGAAATCAACCCCAAAGATGGCATTACATAGCACTCCAATTGCAAGCTGTGTTACTATAGCAAACATGGGCTTCACCCACGGTTTCCCATTAAAAAAACTCGTACCACACTGCTGGTTATAATAATTCTGAGGATGCATGTAGGGTGGACACATATAATTATAACCTGACGCGAGGTGCAGGTTATAATTTGGTCCGGGAGTGGGAAATCCCGGGCCATAATAGGGTGCAGGCGGAGACTTCATCGGATTTCCACGTTGTACTTCGGAGTACGGTACCACAGGTGTTAAAACACACTCAAAGTGGATATCTACGTTGCAGATCGAACACCTGTAACACCACCCACTGCAAGATTTTGTGCAAACACTGCAGAAATTAGGGTTTGGTAGGGATTGGAGGGTCAAAGGGTGGATCATGTGGATAGCATGGTTGAGTCTTTGTGGCAACTGTGTGCTGATTGGATGGATGATGAAGTCACACTTGTGGCACCAGTAGAATAGGCCCTCGACTGGATCCGGACAAATGTCGCATAAACGAAGGATTTGTCCGGATCCAGACGGGCTCGTACGAGCAAGGTGAGGGGGTGAGGGTGCAAGAAGGAGTGGAGGAGTAGAGGGCATGTTCCACAGTAGTCATGCATGTTGAAATCGCAGCCATTGCAAAAGAATTCTGAAAGACTTTCTACTGGTTGTAATCTATGCTCTTGGTGAAGGAAGTGGCCGATGGATTGAGCAGCCATAGATTAATTAAAATTGGAATTGATAATCTGCTCGTTTGTATAATTGTTGTATTTTATAGGTAATCATATGATTAAATAAAGACTTTGAATATGATTATGGTGGTGTCTCTCACTTGTAGACGGGTGCATTACATGGTATCTACGCAACCTGCACATCTATTTAATTTAATAACTTGAAGAAATTTAATTAATTTTAAATATACGAGAGCAACTTTGGTGGAACAAATGAATGGTTTCCATTAATTAGTCACTCCTGGTTAATGTATTCATTTGATTTTTTTTACGTGTATTAAGAAGTTTATTATTTTTATGTGTAATAGGTAGTTGTATTAGTTGAGGGTGTGAGTCTCATATTTTATTTATATTAGTGGAGGGTATGAGTCTCTAGTTAAAAGAAAGAAATGGATAAGTTAAGGGTTGACCACCCAAAATAGTAAAATGGATAGATTAAGAATAGACGCAGGGAGTAATATGTATGTATAGTTCTCTTTAAGTAATTTATGATTCCCTTCTAAATAAGAGTTAGTCTTCTGTGAACCAGGTTTACACTATAAATCCTATTATTTCTTCTTTAATTTAAATCTCAAGCAATACATATTAAGTAAATTATAATAGGATTGAAAGGGGGATAATAGGGTTTAGGATAAGAAAAAATCTGGATTCATATATTAAATAACGTAAATCGGGTTTGTGAGAGTGTTTATTTAATTTTAAATAGATTGAGAATAACATAGATGCTTTCATAAAATTGTGTGTAAATTAACGTTCATATCTTGAAAGCGTTATTCATTACCAATATTAATTTTTAAAATATATGAATGTTATTCTTTTCGAACTTAGCCTAACTCATGGATAGCAGTGTCTGACTTATATATATATATATATATATATATATATATATATATATATATATATATATATATATATATATATATATTAAAATAATATTCCCTCCATTCGATTCTATGGTGTTTATTTTACTATTTTTGGCGTTCGGTTTAAAGATATCTATTTCCTTTATTCAGTAAAAAGGTACACAATATAACTCACCACTCCCCTCTAATACAATTATCTATTTTAAAAATAAATGGACATTAGAATAGTACGAAAGGAATATTATAATATTATTATAGTTTTTATTGGATAAGGTTATAATTGTGATATTACCGTATTTGGGAGAATTAGCCGACAAAGTAAACTGTTGAATCCATTTCTAGCCCACGCGCGAATATTACCGACTTTAATTTCCAAAAGAAATATAGTGTATAGTATTTTCTTTTATTTCCGTACTAATTTATTATTAGATTAATCCTTTTTTTAATTTTCTAAACCATACCGACGGGGCATGTGTCTTTAATTTGGAAAAATCCATTGGAATCATTCAAGATGGAGCCCAATTAAATATGCTGTAAAAGCTCGCGATGAAAAGTTCTTACACAATTATGTAATTTTAAAAAATAATAATACTTGACATTTAACTTTTATAATTCTAAATCAGTTTTTAATAAAATTAATATTTAAAAGGCTAAAATTGGTATAATTTAGGATACCCTACTCCTACATTTTACGAAAGTTGTATAAATACTTTCTTTGAAAATGTAACTCTTTTTGCTTTAATATAATAATTTATATTCTTAATTTGTTGAAGAAAAAAATTAATTTTTTAATCAACCATTTTACAATATAGATATTACAACAGACATTTTCAATAAAAAAAATTATATTCTTATTAATTGATGAGGTACCATTTAAAATAAAATTTTATACTCTTATACACTCTGTGTATCCGGTATACAAGAGATTAACTCTACTTAAAAAAAATTAAAAAAAGGAGTATATATATATATATATATATATAATTGAAGAGTTAAATTAGGGTGCACCTGGGGCACCGGTGCACCTAGTTAATATAAATCATTAGATCAAAAAATACTCCCTAACTACCATTAGATCAAACAAAATAATTAAAAATTTTAAAAAATAAAAATAACTATACTCTAAAAAACTACCCATTAACTTCAAGTGCACCGGTACATGATGCACTACACAATAACCCATAAATGAAATATTGCTATCAAGATTTATTTATCTTTTGCATTATCCTTAATGGTGTCATGTAATGTAAGATTGGATATTATAACACTACAATTGGGCCCATTTAAAATCCAAGATGAACCATAAACTATACGGCCCGATATAATCTCGACAAACCCAAACCAGAAACCATATAAAGAGAAACCACTCACATTTTCATAGGGCAGACTTCATTTTTATTTTCGCCTAATCTAACCTATAAATAGTTTAAGTGCCTATTAAAAAAAAAATCATTTTTACTTTTTTGCATAGATTTTTATTTTTTAAAATATTTTTAGAGTTTTAGGCTTTTGCCTTGCAAAACTCTTTTTTTTTTAAATCAATATCATGACTATACCATTCGGTGAAAATCAGGCAAACGCCCTTATAAGAGTTTACTTATTTTTGTTCTATTAAATTAAATTAAAACAGAAACGTTAATAAATCTTAAACAAAATTTTAAAAATTAAATTAAATATTTTATAAATATATTTATAAAAAAATATCTGAGAGAAATCTTATGTGGGAGACCTCATAACATACTGTGTTCTTCCTCACCAATTCCGGGATTGTCTCGTAGAATACGGTCCAGCTCCAACTTTCCATTTTGATTTCCTTTACTTTTAACATTATAATAATGGCGAAAGCCATTAATAATTCCCTTCGTCTCCGATCTCCCTGCGATTCTTCTCTCATTTCCGCCGCACTTCATATTCCTCAACACTTATCCGCACTCAATTTCGCCTCCTGTGATTTAATTAATCCCAAGGTGCATAAATTTCACGCATTTTTTTAATCTTTTGAAACCCTAGCTACTTTAAATTTTAAGTAATTATTTTAATTATTTTGGTGGCAGGTTTTGCGCTTGGATTGTCGTAAACGACGCGCCGTCCCAATGAATTGCCAAACAACGGCTGAGAAAAAAATTGTGTCTGGAGATAGAATGCTGGTAGTTGTTTATGAATGCGGAAATTAAATATTTTAAAGAATGTTAGATGTATTTTAGCGGTTTTCGAGGTTGAATTGTATGTACTTATTTTGTGGGCGGTGAATTAATTGCTTAAGATGTGATTTGGATTAGTTATCTTGAACTTTTAGGTGTTCGTACCACCGCATCCTTTGATTAAGCACTGGATTTCAATTCTTCGGAATGAGCAGACTCCTTGCGCAATTTTCAGTAAGTTAATTTTTTATTGTGAAAAATCTTACTTAATTGCATTCAACTTTATCTCAAATTGGAAAATTTTGGATTTTGTTCAGGTGTGGATGTTTGGTTTGAGTTTTTATGTGAAGTAGTGATGGGAATATGCTTGGAATTTTTAAGATATGACAAACAGGCTGTTCTCGTAATCTTCTTCTTGTCCTTTGTTTTGCTTTATATCTTTTTGTTATACTGTTTCAGAGAATGCGATGGCTGAGCTGGGGAGATTGTTGATATATGAGGCATCAAGAGACTGGCTGGTAAGCCTTTTAATTTCTTGCTCATAGCATTTTGTTCTTTCAGCACGTGGTGTAATGTGATATAGTTGTTAGTTGTAATTTTCTTTGCTTTCAATTTGTAGTTCTGAGTGTGACATGCATCCAACAAAATTCAAATTATATAAACATCTGCAAAATATTGGTGTATGCTTCAAGTCTATTACTTGAATTTTTTTCGAATGCTTATGCTTTTATCTATGATGATAATTAAAATATCTTTATATGCTGCCAGCCAACTATCAGTGGAGAGATCCAGTCACCAATGGGTACTGCCTCAGTGGAATTTATTGATCCTAGGGAACCCATTGCTGTTAGTCCCCTTTCTCCCCCTCTATATTACTTTGATGTTTTATTGTTGATTAAAAAACATGGATTTGTAGCAGATCTTATTTTTTGCACAATTTGCTGAATATCTGAGAGATTGCATAATCTCGACCCTAAGATGCTCCCGTGTGATTGAGGCATTGAGCCATGTTTGTAATAACAATCTCTACGCCTCTTTTTTAATTGGAAATATATACGGTCTATACTTTCTACAGCAACTCGGGGAAAACTGAAACTTGTTTATTGTCAAGAAAGAGAAGAGAATCTATAATTCTTTGAAGTTATCTTACTGAAAAAGAAGACTTCAAAATTTGAAGCATCTTTTGACATTGTTCTCTGCAGATTGTTCCCATATTGAGAGCGGGCCTTGCTTTGGCAGAACATGCATCATCAGTTTTGCCAGCGACACTTACATATCATCTGGGTAGGAAATGCTTGTTTGCTTTCTGGAAAAGAAGACCTTATATCCATATTTCTGAGATGATGAGATCCCTATCTGTTAGATGACATATTGATCAACTGTGTGTGGTTTATGTTAAATGTCATTAAATACTTTTGTTCCTCTTGCATATACTTTTTCATCTCAGAGCAATAAAGATATAACGTTAACGTTAGCTGCACTTTTCTGTTCTCTTAGAAAGGAGAAAGGGTATGCAACATTTTATACACGAGAAAAACTCAAATTGTTTGTCATGATTGAATCTTGAACTCTTTATTATAGACATATATAAGGCCACACTCTCTTGACTGGAGAAAGAAAGTTTTACTATTTGCACTGTATATTTAAAAGATAGTTTATTTTTATCGCATTTATGCGTGCTGCATAAATTGCCTTTTGATTGAAATGTTGTGAATGCTGATATATTAGGGATGAGCAGAGATGAAGAAACTCTTCAGCCGACTGTATATCTGAACAAGTAAGAATACATTGCAAAACATGGATAAACTTTCAGTTGAAGTCTGTGTTTTGTGTTTGGTTGCTTTAATAGCCTTTCTTATATATCCTGTAAACGTTATTTAATAGTGCACAATCAAGAATATATTCTTCTATTTGATTTGTTTACCTACTACTTTGGTTTGTCTTAAAGCGGTCATATAGGTCACTTTTTTTATAAAACTGATAAACTTTCTACTTCTAATGTAGATTGCCTGCAAAATTTCCTGAAGGATCTCGAGTTTTTGTTGTAGATCCCATGCTCGCAACAGGTATTTATAGTGATACCCTTATAGGCCAAAGCACAGTCAACTTTAAGTGCTGACCTCTTTCCAAGTGTGTGTTTTCATACTACGGAGTTGAGTGATACTTTAGTGCGCTTGTAATCTTCTATTTGTGCTAGGAACTGATGAGTTTATTTATCTGCATATGATATCTCCTCAGGTGGTACAGTGGTTGCAGCTATCCAGCTAATTAAGGACCGAGGTGTTGATAACAAGCATATAAAAGTGGTTGGTTTCTATTATTTTGCTCATTCGTCATAAAATACTCCCTGTTTATGCCCACACTCTACTCATGAACAAATTGTTTGATTAGATATCTGCTGTTGCTGCTCCTCCTGCACTTAAAAAATTAGGCGAGAACTTCCCTGGGTAATGATAATTTCCCTTCATATCAGTTTTTGGACTCTGTCCTCGGTATAATTCACATATTTGGTACTCCATATCATTTGTCAGGCTTCATGTATATTCTGGAATTCTTGACCCGGAAGTAAACGAAAAGGGGTAGGTTATTATACAAAGTAATGTACTTGTGTGAGATTTCCATTTTCTAAATTACTGGATCATTTTTCAGGTTCATAATCCCTGGACTTGGGGACGCTGGGGACCGTAGCTTTGGCACATAAAATCTAGCACAGTATAAAATGAATGCTATTTTGTTATGTCCCCCAGTTTTGGTAAATAGCCTTAATTTTGCTCTGCTATTCTGAGTTATGTTTCTGTTGGAAATTCATTACAAGGGTGAAAAGCCTCAGTAGATCATATATTCTAAAAAAAAGAGAGAAAAAAGAAGTAAAGTAGTGTTGTTGGTAGATTGATATTCTTGTGTGTTAAAAGCCAAATTTTCTCAATGCAGATTGGTTTCAAGGCAGCTTAGTTTCTCAAGCCAGACAGTGTTGTGGAGTTGCAATCATTTGAGGCTGGAATTTTGTCAATTATATTGTTTATTGTTAATATTTGCTGGAATGGATTTTTATTTATGCTTTCGAAGGGCAACTACTATAAATCTGCGGATGGATAGAGTCGCATTTATTTAATTTTCTCTCTTCATTTCAATCAATTTAAAAATGCAAGATTACAATTCACGATGCATTAATTTAAACTAGGAAATTAGCTTGTAACGTGAAAAAACGGGTTTATAGATTAAAAAAATTACTTTAAATATGTCTAAAAAAAGTTCTTTAACGGATTGAAAGAAAAATTATACTCCCCCTTTAAACATGTTATGAATCACTGTAGACATAATGAAATTACGTTCGTACAATGCGATGCAACATTAAATCTGCATTGAAAAGACTTGTATGAAATAATAACTACTCCATAACGTTGTACTGAATCACCTGCTTATTGCTCTCTGTTGGAGTTTTGACATGATTTGCGCTGTTAATATCATCCATCACAGCTCAATTGGTGATATCACGATGAAGCTTAAGGATGGCTCCAACGGTAATTTATCTTCAATGTGTTTGTTCTACGCTTCATTAGTCACACAGGTAACCATAATAACTCATATGTTTCGATCTATGCTAGAAATTCTGGAATATTTCATCACTGATTGATGATTACGCCTGTAATCTTGTAGGTGGCAAGGCAAAGATATTGCACATGTGGTAGGTTTGTATATACAATACTTGTTTAGATTACGTCTTCTGCCCTTATCTGTGGTTTTCTCATGAATTTGATTCATTCCCTGAAATTTCTAGATCATTTATTGGGTACATGAACCTTAAACCCTAATGTGCACTGCAGCTTTGGTATGTAAATCAAGAAATTGTGCAAGCCCTCTTGTTTTCATTACACCCAATTTCCCATCCTTAGGTATGGCAAAAGTTGCCTAATTTTTTGACTTCTTTGTTGGCTGATCAGTTGAAATATTTGATTTTTAGGAATTAGATTTGTTGAGATTGAAAAGATATTCTCACTAGAAACTTTAAGCTCCATATTTTAAGCAGTTTTCTTGAAAGGCCATGCTTAGGTGTTAGGCCCCAATCAGCATAGCCACTTTTTTCTCCTCCCAAATATGCCTCTTTTAAGCCTTAGGCTCAATCTGCCCAACACCTTTTACCACACTGATTATAATTGAATGTGATAAATCCGAAAATGACATTTTTATAAATAATTATAAAATTGTTGTGAATCTTTGTATATCTAGTGCCACAATTCCTTTTATTCTTTCTATATTGTTACTCTGTATTTCTGTTTTGTTATTATTGTTGCTCTGTATCTGCTCTTCCACATTTCTAATTATTTCAATAGGGCAAATTAAGTTGGCTGTGTAATACCTTCTTTTCTTTTGGGAGGGTTGCAACCTTAATTAATTGAACATCATCGAGACACACACTATGGTCTCTGGAATATTAACTTCAACTTAAAATAGATTACATCATAAGTTACAGTCTTTATTTCTTGATAGCATCCTAAGCTTATTCTTCTCCGTCATTGCCACTTTGGATGGAGTTTTGTGGGACTGCAACAGTTGCCATGAATTTATCGACATGGCCAGTGAGATTGATGTCATGACCCTCAGTATGATAACACCAATTTTGCGGAACCCTATTCATCACAATACTTGCGATTTGAAATTCTATAAATTTGAGCCACATATAGCCTAGAAGCCCCAGAAACAAAATGGCAATTGTAACACATAAAATGTACAAACCTACTGGATCCATCATTTTGCTGCCCTTGTCTTTGGTGTGGTATGGTATTCGGCTGTAATAGTGCTCGAATTTTATAGACGTGTAAATTGCATCAAGATCTACTGAATATGATAAGATCTAGAATCCCTTTTAGATTGCAGCACTCCATATACCTAGGAATAAATAGAGTCATCATAAATTCACGTACAAAAGAGTTGGCATTATATTAATCCACATGTCAAGTCCGTAGATTTAATCATATTTGTTACTTCACGAATAATATTTTGTGTATCATATAATTATTTCATGATTACATGCCCCTTTTCGTGTCGTGTAATGCTTATACGTTTTTCCCATTTTTCTCTCATGGCTGCATTGCAGTGTTCGAAGCTCTAGGAACATATACTCAATTTGGAATAATGACAAGGGTGGGAATAGCACTGCAAGGTTTTATAACCTAAAATTTTAAATTGAGCAGTTTTTAATATGAATATTTATATCATTATCTTCCATTTTGCATTTGTTTATGAATTTGCTGCTGTATTAGCTTATCATCTTGTAGAAATCATTTTATGTGAAAAATTGGATAGAGTTCATTTCTTGCATGTTTAATATTTATGATCTGTCTTCTAAGAATACTTTTGGATGAGTCTATGCATGCGCGTTTGTGTTAAGAAATCAAGATTTGTTTCTTTCTGCTCGATTCTCGCCCCTGCTTATATAGTACTCTGTATCCTCATGTAGACTGCTTGTCAAAGAATGTTTCTTGTTGCATATTTGATCAAAATTCCACACATACTCTTTTATTTCATTGTTAAATTGATTTTTTGTTGATCAAACTGCTGATGATCATAGATATGTTGGTTAAACATCACAAGGTATGAGATTAATAATAGATAACAACCCCTGTTTCAGTTGTAAATCTTCTATAAAAAGCTACTTTTATTTAGTTGCAGACTAGCAGTTTGTGTTTTGAAAGGATTTTTATGAAATTGTAATACTTGTGGCAGGTTTGTGATCCCAGAAACCGTAAAAAAGAACGGAAATTTTGAAGCAAGCAAGAATTCAATATCCAAACCAATCTATACAGGAAAAATGTAGCCCTATAAAAGAATATAAATCAAGTATTCCCTAAAAAACCAGATGAACTGCTGCTATGGTAGAAGTACAGATTCCATGATCGTGCAATAAGAAAGCCTACACACCGAAATAACCGCCGTTACAGGCACAAGCCCCAGTGCTGGTGCGGCTATAGCCATGCAGGCGTGGTTTGGTGCTTAGGCAGCAGCAAACCAAACCAATCAACATGATGAAGCCACAAGCCGTGGCTAAAGCTTGAGCCCATTGCCTGTAATACCCCATCTTTATTTTTATGACTATCTTCGATCCCGTCTCCACCTCTCATCGGCTTATATAGCTGTTTGCTGCTGAATTTTCCATTGTGCAGTTTGTATTGTATCCCAACTTGCTGGAGGATTGAGTAAGTATGTTGGTGTGTATAATTGTCACAATCTGGAGAGAATTTTTGAAAAAGAAAATGCACATGGATTTGAGGTATAAAGAGGGTAAAAACGCATTGGCCAGGCTGTTGGCCGTAAACAGCGATACAAACTAAAGCAATAGATTGCGTCGGCTTACTAAGTTTTAATTTGTTTTGTATTATTTTACTACTGATATTTCTTTTATTTCTTTAAAAAAATAAAATAAAATAAAAAGAATAGTCTCTCTTTTATCATTGATGAGAACAAAGAGTACAAAAGGGTTCTCTTTACATCAACCGTTCATGCTTGCACGCCTGTGCTCCACTGGAATTCTACTTTCTATTAATTTTTTTTTTTTAAATTGAGGGTGGAGAATTTTTTGTTAAAATCCAACTTCAAACAATTATTTTGTGTTTAAGACCTTTTTTTTTTCTCTTAAGCGGCTCTTTCACAGATTTATTACCAAGAAAGAAAATATTCACGTTTTTTAAATGAAAAAAATACTACTACATCTTAATAACATTCACATTTTATACACATCCCAACAACTTTACACATTTTTCTTTAAACTAAATTATTTAAAATACTCACTTTTACCCAAAAATTTTACACATTTTATACATAAAAAAAAATTATAATCTTGACATACAACTATAGAAATTTGCTTTAAATTCAACCTATCTATGACTACTGTAACAGAGAACAAATGTAAATTTGCACCACCAAAAATGCCAATCATCATTTGCAGAGAATATAAGAGTAAAAGTAAGGATAACATGGCACTCAAAATTGATAGCACCTTTAAAACACTAAAGTGTGATCCTTTACAACATACTAAAAAATCTTTTTACATAAATCCATAATATTGTTCAAGATCTGATCATGATGGAAATCCAGTACTTTACAACTCCTACTTTTAAGAACCGATGCCCATTTTCCTGGAGAATTGACAGCTAGCCTGAACGAAGAAATGTCCCTGAGAACAGAGGATATCAACAACATAAACAGAAGGCGCAAGAAACATTTAGCACAGAAATAGGTATCTCAAAGAATCCATTAATGCACAGTTCAAATGCTTCCGCATAAACTACCATACAGAGAATGTCACAACAATTACCCTTAAAACAATAATTAGTAAGTTCCTTCAACAACACCTCTGGCCAAGGCCAAGTAAATTACGCCAAACTGGCTTACCATATTACACAAGTACTTCTGTTTCACTAGTTGACGGAAAAAAGAATACCAGCATAACATAAGAAATGCATGAAGAAAATAGCATATAGATATACAAGAAAATCATATATTTGAAAATGTCAGAGACTAAAAAAAATATGAAGGCAGTTTCAGGGTGAAGGAACTGACATGTGCTCTGCTACTCACAAGCTACAGCTCGCTATAATTGCGCCAAACCGCACGAAATTCCTCACGGAATGTATTCAAACGAGCTTTCAGGTTAGGTGTCCTAAAACTTGCATGGATGAGGGTGACTGAAAAAATAAAGAGAGAGGTTAGGGATATACAAGTATACACAACTTAAAGAGAACTGAACGTGATATCTCAAATTACCAAGAAGGCCAGTAGTCAATGCCAACAAGACAGTAAGAAGACCACAAGAGACAAACCAAAGGAAGGAGCTCACTGCAGGAAGGGAAATCAAATGATATGACAGCTATCATTATTAACCCTTAAATTATTAAAGATCATGCAGAAAAATCACTTACCCAGAGAAAATGCAACAATAAATACCCATCGAGGCCATCCACATATATGTATGGCTCGTTTCGAAGATGGGCGTCCACGAATAACAGGCCTGAAAAAAATTACGTATCCAATTTAGGAGCATAAGTAACTTTAGCAGTTTAACATCTAATAATCTACTTACGTAAGAGGAGGTCTCATTTTGGCTGCTAGATGTGGAGAAAACTGTCGGACAGTTCTTGTGACCTTTTCATTGAACGTGCCTGCAAAGCTAAAGGACAAATTTTGACAACATAAGGAAGCATGGAACAGTAACAGCAGGGACACGAGAATAAGTACAATTCTTAATAGCTCAAAGTCACTATAGTGAATAGCCTATCATTAACTTCAGAAGAAAAATGGTTGTTATTCATCACATATTAGCATTAAAGGAGAGTCCATATAAACCTTCTGATTTTTCCTAGTGTGACCATATTACAGTAGGGAATAAATATAAAGTTGATTTGGAATGACCCCATAGGACAAGGAATAACACAAACTTACATAGAACCTACTAGCAGGAGCAATTCCCATAAAGTGTATAAAAACTTGACAAGTCTTTTTCAATAGGCAGGCTATTGCTTTTCCCAAATATGCATGTTAACAACAACAAATTTTAGGATAACATTAGTTAACATGAATCTGTTTGTTGTGTTTTGGGATATGGGGAAAGAGAAACTTCCGCTGCCACACTTTGGGTTATCTTGATTTGTTTTCATTATAACATAGCAAGTTCCAACGAATCTAAATTTATTTACCCTACAGAAATTTTAATTCAAGTAATCAAGTAGTTTAAAAGGTATTTTGCATCACTCAACATTTGCTTAAAGACACTAAATCATCTGATTAAACAAGCTAAGACCTATGAGCATAAAAGTACAGCGATTGCAGGTTCTTATGTCAACCAAAAAAAAAAAAAGGCTAAAAGTATCAGAATCAACATCCTCCTATTGATGAAAGGCCTTGGAATTTGGAACATGCACAAAACTTCACAGAACTACAATTTCACACACTCCAACAACTTTGTAATAGAAAATACCTATCATTTAGAAAAGCAATGCTCAGAGCTGCCATAAGAGCAGCAACAATTGCCATTGGCCTTCTGAGAAATCCCATCCCTGAAAGTCACACATTCATGGTGTTATATAAAAAAAATATTCGTGCAACATAGATGTGAGCATAACCTGAGAACTCAAGCAAATATCGACCCTCATTTTCAACTCTCTTACCAAGAATGAAAACAATCAAGATGAAATAATTTGTCCGGTAACTGCAAAAGGAGATAACAAATACAAGAAATGAGCAAAGTGTGTGAGATAATAGCTCGGATAGCTGTTATTAGAAAGAAATAATTCAGTAGCCATATTCAGCTGCTCAGGAGTACTAAACGCGTGCATGATAGGTTCTTAAAAAAGTTTTAAGCAATCCACGAAAACTTCACATCAATAATACATTTCTGATATGCCCTTCCAAAACACGCAAAATGAAATCAATACTCAACCAGGCTAGCTATTAATCTACAATTATATATTATCAAGAAAGATCGTACTAATAGAGATTGCATTTTAGGCGACTGTTCCATTTGGCATAAGAACGCGGCACGGTGAATCGGGAGAAGAACTCCGACGGAGGACGCGGCGGCGATGACCAGTCCACTTCACGCAGCGCCTCCACCAGATCCTCCGCGGTGACGTTACTCCAATCCATCTGCCTAGTTTGATCAATTAACCAATCGCGAAACCCTAGGAATCAGAAAGAACGGAACGAAAGAAGAAACTGAAATAGAAATTAGCGATGGAAAGAAGAGGGGAAATGAATCTGGAGAGCTGTGGATTTGGAAGTGTGAGATTTAGTTTGGAGATTAGTCTGAAAGATGAAAATCAGTTTATCTGATTATGCAATTAGGCGAAGAGGAAAAATAAAAATGTATTTTTTAAAAAATAATTGATGTCTGAGCCCGGGTTCGAACCGGGGACCTCTAGTGTGTGAGACTAGCGTGATAACCGACTACACCACCCAGACAACTGCTCTACCAATTAGTCCGTTTAAAATTTAACTTAATACTCTATAGTTTGCAGTAATTAATATTCATTTATATATTTTCATTTTAGGTATCCCACCGTGACTATTTCATTTAATAAAATAAAT
Source organism: Pogostemon cablin (assembly GCA_023678885.1). NCBI lineage: Eukaryota > Viridiplantae > Streptophyta > Magnoliopsida > Lamiales > Lamiaceae > Pogostemon > Pogostemon cablin. The sequence goes on from CM042986.1 coordinate 996,870, forward strand.
TTTAATATGTTTTTTTATATACTTTTATTTTAAATTTTTTTATGTATATGTGTTTTTCTATATTATTTATGTAAGAAAGAGCCAAAAACAACCATTGAAGCCTCCTTTTTCTCTATATTTTTCTTCTGGGTTGCCACTTGAGTTTGTAGTTGAAGTTTTCCAATGGCGCAGAGGTTGTATATGGTGGGGGATTATATGGTGGGGAAGCAGATAGGGACGGGTTCATTCTCGACGGTGTGGCAGGCGCGCCACCGTGTGTACGGCACCGAAGTTGCGATCAAGGAAATCGCCACCGTGAGGATGAATGGCAAATTGCAGGAAAGCCTTAAGTCGGAGATTTTTATTCTCAAGAGGATTAATCACCCGAATATTATCGGTTTGCACGACATGATTGAGGTCAGTCTCTCTTAAATTTGTTTGCAACCAAAGGATATGGAATTGTATAGTACTAATTGATTTTGTTTGTTTAAATGTGTTCTGTTGTTGTTGATGAATACTTTTTGTTTATGTACTGATTTTTTGAGTATAATGAAGTTTGGTGGGAAGTGTGGATTGTAATTTTGGTTTTTATGACTGTGGGCTTATTGGATAATTTGGATTGTGTGCTGTCTGTGTGTGTATGCATCTCTTTATGTCTAATAATTGCATTGAATATGTTTTGTGTTGTGCGAAGTTATGACTGTGTTGCATGGCTGGATAATAATTGATAATTATGATATAGAGGAATGGCAAAAAGGACAAGATGAAATAAATTTCTGATGAAGAAGTAGGAGTCAAGGAACAACTAAAGAAAGGATTTTTATGGTCAATCTCTGATGAAATGAACAAGGTGTTGTTTTCCACAAGGACTGTGTTGATGTTCTCTGTTATTGGTTCCCTATTTCTAAATCCAGTTTGTCGGCGCCTTCTTTTCGTCAAGTAGGCACCTTCTTTTTGTCAAGTAGGCAAATAATGTGATATGTGCAAACAACAGTGTCGTTAGTGGCTTTAGATAATGTCAGAACTCTTGGAAAAAGTAGTCGGATATTGTGTTAATTTTGTTAATCTGTGTCTGCGGCTTAATAGCACGTGTAAACAGCAGTGTCGTTGGCAGCTTTAACTAATGTCAACTCTTAGACAAATTTCTTTTTCCGATATAAAATTTCCTTTAGTTTATTTCTCATCAGTTGAGACTTCACAGAAGCCTGCGGTGTTGGTTTGGTTGTATCAGATGGTAAAAGTCATTGAATTAAATAGTACTAATACTACTCATGTATGAAACATTAGAAATATTATCTTATGTTTAAATTATATTGTTCGAGTGGTATAAAACTAAAAGAAGCTTTATTGTGTATTTCAAGGAACCTGGAAAGATTTACATTGTCTTGGAGTATTGCAGAGGGGGAGACCTTTCCATGTATATTCAACAACACCAAGGAAGAATCTCCGAGGCAACTGCAAAGTGCTTCATGCTGCAACTAGGTATCTGTTTTAAATGTTTTACCCCTCTTTATTTCTATGACTTCTTTTTTCACGTTTGTAATCATAACGATGCAGCCGAGGGCCTTAAAGTTCTTCGTGAGAACAACATTATACACCGGGATCTAAAACCGCAGGTTTGCAAACAAACTCCGCACATCATTTATCTATATTTCTCTGATGTTTTCTTTTCAGTATAGTTTCCTTTTTCAATTTATTATCTGCTTTATCAATCAAATTGTCATCTCTGCTCATTGCTGCACTAGTTTCTGAATGTCGAGATTACAGAAATGATAATTATAAATCGTAATGTTGAATATTCATGTTTAAATCCTGGGACAGAATCTCCTCCTCAGCTCTAACGGTGACAGTAGTGTCTTGAAGATTGCTGATTTCGGCTTTGCAAGGCATGACTACTTCTCTGATTTGTGTGCACGTTTTAGTTTTACTCTTTTAAGTCTTATTAACTGATACAGGGTTGCTCTTGTCATGTATCCCTGTTAGAAGTCGGTTAAAAGTCCTTCTAGTATGTGAGTTGGTGACCTTTACATACTTGTGGCTTGGGCTCAGAATAAATTCTTATAATCTTGAATTTTTCTTGCTTGATATTATGAAAACATTGGTACTTGTTTAAGGAGTTCAAATTCCTTTTTATTCTATCAGATCTCTACAACCAAGAGGCCTAGCAGAAACCATATGTGGCTCACCCTTGTACATGGCTCCAGAAATAATGCAGCTCCAGAAATATGATGCTAAGGTGAGATTTACTGTTACATATAACTGCTGCTACTCAAACATACTACCCTCTGTTCATTTTACCAATAACACAGGCAGATCTCTGGAGTGTCGGTGCCATTTTGTTCCAACTTGTAACTGGGAGGACTCCATTTACAGGAAGTACTCCAGTACAGGTGTGTTCATTATTCATCGTCTTGCAAGTTACATCTATATATAGTTTCCCTTTTTTTTTTCATTTTTTCCTTCTTTTTTCTTGTTGTTTTTTTATGGTGTGGATGACATCTATCAAATGTCTTTTACAGCTGCTACAGAACATCATAAAGGCAACTGAATTGCAGTTTCCACCCGAGCCAAAAAACTTAAGTTCAAACTGCATGGATTTGTGCAAAAAACTACTAAGGCGTAATCCAGGTACTCCCTCCATATTTTATTTGTTTTCACTTTTGACTGAATCACGGAGATTAAGAAAAGTTTGACTTTTGGAGGTATTATGATATTTTTTTGGGAATAAATAAATAATAAAGTATGTTAGGTGTGTTGGGCTGGGATGGTTTTTTTGTAAATAAAGTGTATGGGAGAGGGTAGTTGTTATGACTTTTTTACCTTTTTAAGAAGGTGAACATTTGTGAAACGGACCAAAATGAAAAAGGTGAAAACTTTTAAAATATGGAGGGAGTATTATTTATAAAATTTGCTTTAAACTATTTACTTCAAAACATTATTCTCAAGGGAAATATTTATTTTACAAGATTTTTGGGGGATGGGGTAGATAATGCTTATAACTGAACACGCGTGATCAACAACCTGGATTATCTAATGGCTTTTATATGAACTATGTTAGCGTGTTTGCTTTTGTTTTTCATAATATCTACTATTTTATATCTATGTTTTGAAACCTTATCTGCACAGTGGAGCGATTGACGTTTGAAGAGTTCTTCAACCATCCATATCTATCTCAAAGGCAGACTGATGAATCAGTCAGGTAAGTGGGATGTTACGTTTTTATGATTTTTGAATATATAAGCACTTTGTTTATATGGAAAACTTATGTTCTGCAGGAATAATCGGTTAGATCAAGTATTAGATGGTTTCCCTCTTCATATGGGGAATACAGAACAAAGTCAATATAAAAATCAGTTATCTGTGGTAAATTCAGAGCAGAGTTTTCATGAAGAGTTACCATTCAGTCTAGATGACGATTCGAGTGGCCCTGTTAGCAGTCCATCTTTCAAAAGGGAGTCCGTCATAGTATCCAAGCATGGATTTTCTCTTGATCTAAAGCCTGATCTGAGGGATATCTCTAATCTTCCAAACAGAACAGATTCATCTAAGTATAGTGGTGCCCCTACTAAAACAGAAACTACAGTGCCCAGCTTTGGTGGCCACCAGCTTATAGAAGAAAAGCTGAAAGAATCTCGTAAAAATGTGGACTTGGGATCATTACTGTATGATCATCCAAATAGAGGTATGAATTTTCTCTCTTGATTCTTCTATAGCTAGATTTTATCGACATGCGGCCCGTCTTTATTGGAGGTATTTCATTTTTTTGTCCGTGGTTGGAGCTGACAGTCATGGAACTGGAGTCAATTGCCAAGGATTATGTAATGGTCTCTGGTCCTCCACTGGAGTTACCGTCTTCTGCTCATGCTTATGCTTCAAGTCATTTTCTAATGAAATCCAGTAGTCCACCTCTTTATTCTAGAAATATAAACTCCGCACCTAGTGCACCACTGCAAATGATTGGGGGGCCAACTGGTAGAGTTGATTATGCTGGGCGTATAGAAAGTTTACCTCAGGCCCCAGGGATTTCACAAGAGTCAATGGATGTAACAGTTAATTTAGAGCAGCCATCTTCTGACTACATGACAAGGATCAGTTCATTGAAACAGTTGGCAGCTTCCATCAGGGAGTTAGTGAATGACAAGGTAACCTACAGAACTTTGTCTGAAACACACATAAAATTGTTTGTGAATTCAATGAATCCAACATTTCTTGAATCTGTGCTTGAATGATGTCGTGATGAAAAGATGTTCTCTGTGTGATTAATCAGGAGATTGGTGCCATTTGAGCATCAAACACACAGTAGAAGTTGAACCATACTCTACTGTAAATCCCTTTGAGTGTGTTGCTTTGTTAAAATCTTTCTTAAATTGCGGATCTTTTATACTATCTTGCTTACTCTCATATAATACAATATCTAAACAACTTAATGTGCTCATCATTTTCTAGATCGAGGGAGGAAACCATTTAGAAGCCTTTTCTATTCAGCTTGTAATTCTTGCTATATGGAAGCAAGCGCTGCATATTTGTCATACTCATGCAGCATCAGCAATGGAGGGTAATTCAAGCCAAGAGAAATTAAGACGAGTCTCTGAGGGTCGGCATAGTCCAGGTGTAAAAGAGTCACTTCATACTGCTAACAGACAGGGTTCACTTTATGTCTGTCAACAGATCGAGAGGGCATTTCTTCATGAAGTCGAGCATGCTGAGGAACTTGCTAAAGTCGTAGAGCCTGGTATGAGCATTTATGGCTAGATATTTTCATTTAAACATTTTCTGTCATGGGCAATAACTAGATTTAGAAATAGTATCTCCCCACCCCACAAAAAGAACAAGTAAAGGTTAAAGGAAAAGAAAATGAGCTACTTTTGAGAAAAGTATCTGCTTAAACTTGTTACTAGGAAACATATCCATGTGTTGTGTTTCTAATCGATCTATGCTCATAGAAGTCACAATCAAGGACCTGAATTATGAAAACAGAAAATTTATCTACAATGTGCAAAAATTGGATGAGTCTTCGCCCAGATCGACTACTCCATTTGTTGTCTCTGTACACATCTCCTCGCTCTATGGTTAATGCAATTATGTTTTCTTATGTTTCATTATTTATATATTTCAGGAAATGTGGAGATGCCAGATGCAATTGAACTGATATATCAGTCTGCCCTAGATTTAGGAAGACGTGGAGCGGTAAGTAATTGCTTGAATATTTCTCTTCTTTTCCTTATAGCTATGTGGCTAATTTCCAAAGTATCTTGTGAAAACTTCTACTATTTCATAGTGGATTCTGTATCTTTATGGTTTAACTCAGACAGTTTAATCCTGACCTGTTTACTCACAGGTTGATGAATATATGGGCAACATGGAAAGTGCCGTCATTGTGTATTCAAAATCGGTGTGCCTCCTCTGTTTTCTTCTAGCAGAAGCACCGTCTCTCATTTTGAATCCCCCATTCTCCCCGACCAACTCGGATCGCTATCGTATTAAGAATTACATTAATGCAATCAACAATAGGCAAAGCATTTCAAGGTCTCAAAGAATGACTATTTTGAAAGCTGAGGATCAGCCATCCTCTTCTTCAAACTAGTCGGGTGATACATTATTTTATTCTTTAATTTTTTTTTCTTCTTTTATTGCTTGTATATTGTGAATCCATGATGGGGTTGATGGAAGGGGGCCACATTGGTATGACTTTGAAACAGAAGTTTGTTTATCTATTTATTTACATGTACTTTACAGAATGCAGAAAATCAAGTCCAAAGTTGTAGATAAGTGCAGTTTCTTGAAAGATGGTGGTCAATGAAAGTAGATTTGTTCAAGACTTCAAGTACTCATTTTTTATTGTGAGTTTTTATTTTTTTTATTTTTTTATTTTTTTTTTATTTTTATGGTGTGCTAAATGAAATTAAATTTAGATATTTGTAGTGGACTATTGAAGGGGGGTGTGTCAGAATAGAGGGAATATGAGGAAATGTGAATGCCAATTTAGTCAACCTCCATAAATCACCAAACTCTGCCAACTGGTTCACCTTTTCTTCACCCATGCAAGGTTGCTTTTGCGGCAATCTTCTTGGTTGGTCCAACCCCCTCTTCCAACCTAAATCTTTTTCATCTTTAACCCTTCATAACCCTAATAATCCACCTTAACTTTCTGTACATTCGGAACCCTAACAATGGCAGCTTGCTTTCAGCCACCTCGACCGAGCGTCGAAGACGACTCCGTGGTGCTCTTTTCGACGTCCAACTCGCCGGAGGAGTCAACCAGTCAATCTTCATCCTCCCACTCCCCACAAATGCAAACACCTTATAAACTAGCTGTTACTAATCTTTCTTACACCATCCAGAAAACTGCATGGATTTCGAGCTTGATTTTCAGCAGTGTGAAGAGGGAGAAGCCCATCAATATTCTGAAATCAGTCTCTTTTACAGCAAGAAGCTCTGAGATTCTTGCTGTGGTGGGCCCAAGTGGCACTGGCAAATCTACACTCCTGAGAATTGTATCGGGTAGAGTTAGAGAGAGAGATTTTGATCCCAAGAGTATCATGATCAACGATAATGTGGTGACATCACAGGCTCAGCTGCGGAAGATATGTGGATTTGTTGCTCAAGAAGACACTCTGTTCCCTCTTCTTACAGTGAGAGAAACGTTGATGTTTAGTGCCAAGTTCAGGCTGAGTGAGATGAGTGATCAGGAGAGAGAAGACAGAGTTGAGGGGCTGATGCAGGAACTCGGACTTATCCATGTGGCTGATGGGTTCGTCGGAGACGAGGAGAATCGGGGCATCTCCGGTGGAGAAAGGAAGAGAGTGTCTATTGGGGTGGATGTCATCCATGATCCTCCTATTCTGCTCCTTGATGAGCCCACTTCTGGGCTCGATAGCAGCTCGGCTCTTCAAGTGATCGAGCTGCTTTCATCAATGGCTCGAGCTAAGAACAGAACAATGATCTTATCAATTCATCAGCCAAGTTATCGGATCCTTGAGTGCATTTCCAACTTCTTGATTATGTCTCATGGCTCAGTTGTTCACAACGGCTCGCTCGAGTCGTTGGAGCTAGCCATTACGAGGCAGGGGTTCAAAATTCCGACCCAGATAAACCCGCTGGAGTTCTCCATGGAAATCATCTCAATTCTTGAGGAGTCCTACTCTAAGTACTCCCTTGGAGCTCAGAGAGAAGAAGAGAATTGCTCGTTTTCGAAGTTGGGAGGAGAAGCTGATTCTTCAGTTCCAAGATTGCTCGAAATAACAGTGCTCTGCAGTAGATTCTGGAAGATTATATACAGAACGAAGCAACTGTTTTTGGCTCGTACGATGCAAGCTCTTGTAGGAGGGTTTGGTTTAGGGAGTGTTTATGTAAGAGTAAGGAAAGATGAAGGTGGAGTTGCAGAGAGATTAGGCCTTTTCGCGTTTAGTCTCAGTTTCCTCCTCTCTTCCACGGTCGAAGCTCTCCCAATCTACCTTCAAGAACGTCAAGTTTTAATGAAAGAAGCATCCAGGGGTTCCTACAGAGTTTCATCCTACTTAATTGCTAACACCGTCATCATTTTCCCATTCTTGTTCGTAGTAGCAATTCTTTTCTCTGTACCACTCTACTGGATCGTCGGATTAAACCCCTCTGCCTCTGCTTTCGCGTTTTTCACGTTGATCGTTTGGCTCATCGTGCTGATGGCCAGCTCATTGGTGCTGTTTCTAAGCGTTATATCTCCGGATTTCATCTCCGGGAACTCACTCATATCCTCTGCTCTGGGAGCATTCTTTTTGTTTTCAGGCTACTTCATTCCTAAAGAGTTGATTCCCAAATACTGGCTTTTCATGTACTATGTATCCCTCTATAGGTACCCTTTGGACTCTCTGATTCTTAACGAATATTGGAGCGAGAGAAACGAATGCTTTTCGACACATGGTGATGGTTTAACTGCATGTGTGCTCACTGGGAGGGATGTGTTGAAGAGCAGAGGATTAGACAAAGATACGAGGTGGATCAACGTTGGAATCATGCTGTCGTTTTTCGTGTTCTACAGATTACTTTCTTGGGTTGTTCTTGCACGAAAGGTGGCAAAAACAACTGTGTAGTGGAATAAGGTTTATGTCTAATGCAACATTTTAGTTGTACATAGATTAATGGATTTGTATTTCTCGTGGCTGATTTTTTAATTCAATTATTGATTAAGAATCTGCTTTCTCTGAATGCAATTAATTCCTGTCTACGTATTTAATTCTATGATAAAATCACCCTGTGGATTCTTTCACATTAATGAAACATTATCTAGATTGCAAGGTCAACTTTTGAACTACCTCCTGCCATTATTATTACAGGAAGGGCCGGCCAATCCACGTCAGTGTTTCAACAATGGACCAGTGATTTTCGGACCTAAAAAGGGGCTTTCCATAAATTAGGGCTGTAATTGAGTCGAGCCTTGACCTGATTGAGTATCATTTGTTAAGCTTTAAACAAGCTCGAGCTCGTTTAAAATTTAAAATCTTGTTCGAGCTTGACTTGAGCTTGTTTGTAAAAGCTCTATTTCGTGTGCGAACACTGATCGAGCCTGTTCATGCTCAAGCTCTGTTCGTTTATAAAACAAGCTTAAAAGTAAGTCTCATTAATGTTCATTTGAGTAATCAAACGCACATAAACAAGCTCTTATCTAGTCGAGTCAAGAGCTATTCGCGGCATGCTCTGTTCAGTCAAACCCCTGATTGCATTAAAACGAAATTTGAACAGGTTTAATTAGTAATGGTGTATGAAACTCTGTGTAATGCAAAGTCAGCTTTCTATAAGTAGGATGTGTGAATTATGAGGTCCTTATGAATTATGATCTGTTTCTCTAGTCTTATATTTTAGTGCAAGTTGGTTCAGCCGCCATGTCACTGTCAACACAGCATTTAAATAAATGTTTTGTAGTATTTCATAAATTGCAAGTTGACTATATTATTCCTTTATATTGAGATACAAAACAGAATTTAACTGAATTCATTTGAAAATGATTCTTGAACCTCTTCACCTTGTAATCTTTCTAAGTTGCTTTCTCTCTCTCACAGCTTCAAGATCCAATCTTGATCTGAAAAGGGGCCATTCCATATCTGTGGGAAGAGAATCAGAGTTCATAACCTCTCCAGACAACACATTCACCTGCGGTTTCTATGGCCTTGGAACCAATGCATACTGGTTCGCAATATGGTTCACTAAGTCCGTCGACAAAACCGTTATCTGGATGGCTAATCGCAACAGACCAGTTAACAGCAAAGGCTCCAAAGCAACCATCAGGACCGACGGAAGCATGGTGTTAACGGACGTAGACGGAACGGTCTTGTGGCAGACAAACACCACCAGTACGGATGTTGCAGCAGCTGAGCTCCTCAACTCTGGTAACCTCGTATTGAAGAACCCACAAGGTGAGATTCTCTGGCAAAGTTTCGATTTTCCCACGGATACTCTGTTGCCTTCTCAGAGATTCACCAAGAGTACTAAATTGACATCTGTGTTAAGGCAGGGTAGCTTTGCATCAGGGATATTTAATCTCTACTTTGGTAGTGACAATGTTTTTAGGTTGATTTCTGACAGCCCTGATACATCCACAGCCTATTGGCCTAATCCAGATAATGACATATATACCAACGGTAGAACTAACTATAACAGTAGCAGAATAGCAGTGTTGGATGATATGGGGAGGTTTCAATCGAGTGATCTCTTGCGTTTCAATGCTTCAGACATGGGGTACGGTATAAAGAGACGACTGACGATGGACTACGATGGGAATCTCCGACTTTACAGCTTGAATGAGACGACGGGGCGTTGGTCCATCACGTGGCAGGCCCTCGGACAGCCTTGTAATGCGAAAGGCATATGCGGTAGGAACGCCTTCTGTGTGTACGTACCTCAGCCAACGTGCACGTGTGCACCCGGATTCGAGGTGGTTGATCCGAGCAACTGGAATGAGGGCTGTAAGCCCACATTCAATGCATCTCTTTTACTTTCAAGTAAAGTGAAGTTCTTGGAGGTCCCTCATACAGATTTCTATGGTTTCGATCTCAATTCAACCGGTCCAATCACACTGGAAACGTGCAAGAAAATATGTCTGGAGGATTTTCGTTGTATGGCCTTCAATTACAGGATTATAGGACGAGGTTTCTGCTATGTCAAAAGTGCACTCTTGAATGGATATGCTTCTCCAGACTTTCCTGCTAGTATATATCTCAAGTTACCAGAGAGTTTGGAAGTCTCAAGGCCTGCTGTATTTCATGCTTCTAATGAGATCTGTGGATCAAATGATGAAGAAATTCTAGTGGGGTCTCCTTCAATGTATGATTTCAGCATCAAAAGAGTGAGGTGGGTGTATGTGTACTCATTTGCAGGGGCTCTGGGGGTAATAGAGCTGGTTTTCATACTTCTAGGGTGGTGGTTTCTGTTCAGAAAACATGGAATTCCACCATCAGTTGAAGCTGGTTACAACATGATATCCAGTCAGTTCAGAATGTACACCTATTCAGAGCTGAAGAAAGCCACCAACAACTTCAAGAACGAGCTAGGAAGAGGCGGCTCAGGCGCTGTCTACAAAGGCGTGTTGTCCGATGAAAGGGTTGTGGCGGTGAAGAGACTTGGGGACGTTTTCCAAGCACAAGAGGAGTACTTTGCAGAGATCACAACTCTGGGAAGGATCAATCACATGAATCTTGTAAGAATATGGGGGTTCTGTTCTGAAAGAAGGCATCGTTTGTTAGTATATGAGTACCTCGATAACTTGTCATTGGATAGACATGTTTTCGGGTCCAATTTTCTTGGATGGAAGCATAGATATGCAGTTGCATTAGGGACAGCTAAAGGGATGGCTTATCTGCACCATGAGTGCTTAGAATGGGTGATACATTGTGATGTGAAGCCCGAGAACATACTTCTGGACAGTGAATTCCAGCCCAAGATTGCTGATTTCGGGCTGGCAAAGCTGCTGCAGAGAGAAGGGCCGGGCTCAGAGTTCACTAGGATACGTGGGACGAAAGGATATATGGCTCCTGAATGGGCTTTAAATCTTCCCATTACTGCCAAAGTGGATGTTTTCGGGTATGGTGTGGTGGTGCTGGAGCTGGTGAGGGGTGTGAGGCTGTGCAATTGGACGGTGGATGATGATGATGATGGTGATGATCGACAGGGAACGGCTCTGATGAGTTTCGTTCGAAAATGGAAGGGGGAGATGAAGAGTGGGGGGTTGGAGAGTGTTGTGGATGGTAGATTGAAAGGGAAGTTCAGCAGAAAGCAGGCTATGAGATTGATTGAAGTTGGTATTTCTTGTGTGGAGGAAGATAGAAATAAACGTCCAACTATGGCTTCTGTTGTGCAAACTCTCATGGAATCTGATTACCAGAATGAAGTTTAGATTCTTTTGTAATATTCAAATAGTGTGAATCTGTTTTATGATAGTTTTTTTTGTTTTAAATAATATTCCAATGGAGGAGTACAAGTGTACAACATTTTGTAATATTTGATCCTCTAAAATATATGCATTGAAAAAGAAATGGTATACCATGTTACCCTTTAATTAAACACAAACCCATTAAACATTTAGGGTCAACACTTTCTCCCGATGACCAGGCTTCATGTTCAATCTACACATTAAACGTATCCTTTCTCCATTGCTGCGGAGTTCCAAGAGCGTCCTTGGGTTGCTGTTTCAAACGAGTTTTCAATGGAAGACGTAATGAAACGATAATGCAGCAGCAGATACTTGGAAAGGCTGAAGGAAATGGAGGCAATCAGTTGGAAACAATGATAAAAAAAGAATCTGAAATGGAAATGGAAATGGTACTACCACCGCTACAAACACTACAACTCTCGCGGGGCCATTCAGCAAATCCATTCTCACTTCCTGTAATCAACATCCACCACCTTGAGTAATACTCCCTCACTGCACTCCCACATCATGCTCTTTTCATCAGAAACCAATCCACCCCCTTCTCCTATCTCATGAAAGCCTGTGCTGTTGTGAATCGAACTCTTGTGGGGAAGCAGCTCCAATGCTCACGTCCAAACTGCCGCGGTGAATATGCTTGAAGAAAGTGTTCGACGAAATGCGCCTCACAGACACGAGGTGTCTTGGAATGTTTTGATCACCGGGTTTGTTAAGTGGGCTGTTTTCGATGAGATACCGGAGAAGTCTTATGAATGCAGCAAACTTTGATCAATCAAAGAAGCTTACAATCTACCCTAACCTCTTTATGTTTGTATTGATTAAACTAAAAGAAAACTAAAATCAAAACATGAAGAAGGAAGACAAGAATTATAGTGGTTCGATCATGTTGATCTACATCCACTCTAAAGGAGAGTAATCACTATCTTGATGAATCATGGTTACAATATAATGAAGATGATAAACTAGAACACTTAAGAAACCCTAATTTGATTTGCTAACTTGTATGATGATGATGATCGACTTCACTTCTTCTTGTATTTGCTGTGTATGATGATGTATATATAAACTTCACTGATCTGATCCCACCAGACAATATCATAACTGCCATGTGATTAGTTTTAGTTGCAACTGTTCTGAACTACTTCAACTCCTCAATTCAACCAACTACTTTATGGTTGAATCTCATAACTAATCATGTGTGTTGAATCTCCATCATCAGAACCGAAATTTCCTTCTTGATTTAGCTTAACACTTCAATCAAGATTAACTGTCAACCAATGACAACTTACAAGCTGCAACAATACACCACTTAAACTGTCATGCATGTATTATCAAGCCAATCAACTAATGATCAGTTGGTTATAATCAATCCTTGCCAACTGATCTTCTTCTATGTAGATTGATCATCTTTCTGCTGACCATCACCTTGCTGTTAGTCAACATCCTCACCTTTCTTGTATATACCTATTGCTATAAGTCACACACTCATCCACACATGCATTCATGGTCACTATACGTATGGTAATGGACACTGCATCCATGGTCTACATATACAACAATTCTCCACCTTAGACCATGCATCATCACAAATGACAATACTCTCCACCTTGCTGCACTTACAGGCTGCAGCTCACCTTTTTTTCTTCCTTTAGTGAATTCCAATAAGACTCTTACACAATTCAAACTTTTGAATAGGTAGAGCCTTTGTGAACATATCAGCAGGATTTTCAGTTGTCTTAACCTTTTTGACAGCAACCAACTTCTCTTCTATCATATCTCTTATGAAATAAAGTCTCACATCAATGTGTTTAGTCCTCTCATGATATCCTTGGTGCTTTGAGAGATGTACAGCACTTTGATTATCACAATACACCTCAATGTTATTCTGTTGAACCCCAAATTCTCTCAAAATACCAATCAACCAAACACCTTCCTTTATTGCTTCTGTAAGAGCAACAAATTCTGCTTCAGTGGTGGATAAAGCAACTATGTGTTGATGTGTAGCCTTCCAACTTATTGTTGTACCAAATAATTTGAACGCATAACCTGTCATTGATTTCCTTGTATCAAGGTTGGCTGCATAATCAGCATCAACATAACCAACAACAGCATCATCCCAAGCATCCTGTTTCTGAAATTTCAACCCAACTGATATAGTTCCTCTAACATATCTCAGTGCCCACTTTACTGTATCCCAATGAGCAAGACCAGGATCACTCATAAATCTACTGATCACACTCATTACATATGCCAAGTCTGGTCTACAGCATACCATAGCATACATTAGACTGCCTACTGCACTTGCATAAGGTATTTTACCCATTTCAAACCTTTCTTATCTGTTTGAGGCCCTTGAAGAGATGACAGACTTACCCCTTGCTTAACTGGTACTGATGAACTCTTACAAAGATTCATATTGTACCTCTTTAAAACTTTATCCAGGTATGACTCTTGAAACAACCTTAATACTCCAGCTGATCTATTCCTCTCTATCTGCATTCCAAGAATCATCCTTGCCTCTCCAAGATCTTTCATGTCAAATTCCTTCCTCAAAGTATCCTTCACTGAATTGATTCCTATCATGTCTCTACAAGCTATTAGTATATCATCTACATATAGTAGAAGATAAATATAGCTTCCTTTATCACATCTTATGTATACACAGCTATCATACATGCTTCTGTCAAAACCACTTGAAGTAATGTACTCATCAAACCTGAGGTACCACTGTCTTGGACTTTGCTTCAAATCATATAGTGATTTAAGTAATAGACAAGCCTTTGAGTCTGCTCCTTGTAGATTAACTCCTTCAGGAATCTTCATATAAATCCTCTCATCTAAATTTCCATGTAAGAAAGCTGTTGTTACATCCATTTGATGTAATTCCAAGTCCAATTGAGTAACTAATGACATCAGGATCCTTATTGAGCAGTGTTTAACCACTGGTGAGAAGATTTCATTATAATCTACACCTTCTTGCTGTGAAAACCCTCTTGCTACAAGTCTTGCTTTGTATCTAATTCCTCATTCCTTGCTAGTAACTGGTTTCTTCTTATATATCCACTTACAGCCTACAAGCTTCTGATTAGCAGGTCTGTCAACAATCATCCAAGTATTATTCCTCTTTAAAGATTGCAGCTCTTCTTCCATAGCATCCAACCAATGCATACTCTCCTTGCTGGAAACTGCTTCTGAGTATGTCCTAGGTTCATAGACATCAACATCTGATGCTACATATAATGCATATGACACAGTGTCTGCCTCTATATACCTTATAGGTGTTTTGATTTGCCTTCTCAATCTATCCCTAACCAACTGATAGCTACTTAGAGTTCTTCTTTCATTTGAGCCAGATGATTCAGTCCTTCCTTCAGAAGCAATTTCTTCATGTACACTATCCTCTCTTTGATCTTGATCATGCTGTACAACTGTTTTGTCATCATGCTCCACCTCAAACTCACACTTATCAGTAGTTATCAACTTTTCAGATCCTCTTTCCAACAAAGACATTCTTCCTTCATTGAATGTCACATCTCTACTAACTATGAACTTGTTATTCTCATAACACCATAGTCTGTACCCTTTTACCTCTTTAGGATAGCCAACTAGCACACACTTAACTGCTTTAGGATCTAACTTATCTTGTTTCTGATGTGAAAATACACCAAACATCCTATAATCCTTAGTTGACTATAGTCTGGTACCCTTCCAGACCATACTTCTTCAGGTGGTTTAAACTTGAGTGTTGTGCATGGTGACAGATTAATCAAATAGGCTGCAGTAGATACTAACTCACCCCAGAAACCCTTAGAGAAACCTCCACTGCTCATCATACACCTAACTCTTGCAAGAAGTGTCTGATTCATCCTCTCAGCCACTCCATTTTGCTGTGGTGTACCTGGTACTGTCTTGTGCCTCTTAACACCTTTCTCTTGACAAAACTTATTGAATTCATGTGACACAAATTCAAGACCATTGTCTGTTCTTAAGCACTTGACCTTGTTTCCAGTTTGTAACTCTACTTCTGTCAACCATACCTTAAAAACTGATAGTGCTTCATCCTTTGTTTTCAGAATTTTAATCCACACCTTCCTTGAATAATCATCAATGAATGAAATGAAGTATTTCTCACCTCCTATTGTTGAAGTCTTGGAAGGCCCCCAAAGATCTGAGTGAACATATTCCAACCTAGCTTTGGTATTATGCTTAGCTGCACCAAACTTCAATCTCTTAGCTTTTCCTAATATACAAGCCTCACATTGATCTAACTTACATGTTGAACTGATCTCAAGTAACTTCTGTCTTACAAGTTCTTGTAAACCTCTTTCACTTATATGACCAAGCCTCTCATGCCAAACATTAACACCACTCTCATCCTTAGTTGTATTACTTTGTCCAGTCACAACTGAACCATCTAATAAGTACAGATCAGACCTCTTGAATCCTTTAACAACTACTGACTTTCCTTTTATGACAGCAAGTGTATCTCCTTTCAAATGGCATTCATAACCTTGAGAAACTAGCATTCCAAGAGATATTAGATTTCTCCTTAAGCTTGGTACATATCTAACATTGTTCAACATTCTGATTTTTCCATCAAACACTTTAAGTTTGACAGAACCAATTCCAACAATCTTACAAGTATGATCATCACCTAGCATTACTGATTCTTCATCTTGTGACCTCAATTCAGTAAATCAGTCATTTCTTGATGTCATATGAAAAGTACATCCAGAATCCATAACTCACTCTTCTGAAACTGAATTAGAACTCACAGACATTGCTTCAATGAAATCAGAGTCTGTAGCATCTTGATTAGTTATTACCTGATTTGCATGAGGCCTTTTATTTCCTCTCTTTTCAGCTATTATCTTTGCTACCATTGCTTTCCATTTGTAACATTGCTTCTTATAATGTCCTGGTTTATTGCATTGGAAACAATTCTTGTTTTCTTCTTCAACTGCTGGTGCACTATAGTTCTTTTCAGGCTTCCTCTTATCAACATCACTCTTACTAAGCTTGTTGTTCTTATTCCACTGGTTTTGTTTCCTCACTGTCAATCCTTCTGCATTTGCTTGCTGTTCTGGATTCTTGTGAAGTACCTTTGCCTTGACTGCCAACAACACTTGCTCAAGGGAGATTGATTCAGCATTAGCAAACAATAAAGTATCTCTCAAACCTTCAAAAGACTTTGGAAGTGCTGATATGAGGATGACTGCCTTATCTTCAGTTGACAGAGCCACATCTATGTTTTCTAAGTCATCAATAATCTTGTTAAACTCATCTAACTGACCAATTATAGACTTATCTTCTGATACCTTGAAGGAGTATAACTTTTGTTTCATGTACAAACGGTTTGCCAAACTTTTAACCATGCACAACTCCTCCAATTTCTTCCAAACTCCTCTTGCAGTAGGTTCTTTAGAGATCTCCCTTAGAGCCTTATCTCCAAGGCACAGAATGAGAGCACTTCTGGCCTTGATTTGTTGTTCTTGATCTGCTGCAAGACCAGCAGCACCAGCTCCTGCAATCTGATCTTCTAGCAATGGCTTAATAGCATCTGACAGACCTTGTTGAACCAAGATGGCTTCCATCTTCATCCTCCACAGATTGAAGTCTGCCTTATCTGTGAATTTTTCAATATCAAACTTTGTGGTAACCATCTGATCTTCTTCTTCTCCACTGAGTCTTCTTCTTCTTCTTCTGGTTTGGCCTTCCCACAGACGGCGCCAATTCTTATGAATGCAGCAAACTTTGATCAATCAAAGAAGCTTACAATCTACCCTAACCTCTTTCTGTTTGTATTGATTAAACTAAAAGAAAACTAAAATCAAAACATGAAGAAGGAAGACAAGAATTATAGTGGTTCGATCATGTTGATCTACATCCACTCTAAAGGAGAGTAATCACTATCTTGATGAATCATGGTTACAATATGATGAAGATGATAAACTAGAACACTTAAGAAACCCTAATTTGATTTGCTAACTTGTATGATGATGATGATCGACTTCACTTCTTCTTGTATTTGCTGTGTATGATGATGTATATATAAACTTCACTGATCTGATCCCACCAGGCAATATCATAACTGCCATGTGATTAGTTTTAGTTGCAACTGTTCTGAACTACTTCAACTCCTCAATTCAACCAACTACTTTATGGTTGAATCTCATAACTAATCATGTGTGTTGAATCTCCATCATCAGAACCGAAACTTCCTTCTTGATTTAGCTTAACACTTCAATCAAGATTAACTGTCAACCAATGACAACTTACAAGCTGCAACAATACACCACTTAAATTGCCATGCATGTATTATCAAGCCAATCAACTAATGATCAGTTGGTTATAATCAATCCTTGCGAACTGATCTTCTTCTATGTAGATTGATCATCTTTCTGCTGACCCATCACCTTGCTGTTAGTCATCATCCTCACCTTTCTTGTGTATACCTATTGCTATAAGTCATACACTCATCCACACATGCATTCATGGTCACTATACGTATGGTAATGGACACTGCATCCATGGTCTACATATACAACAAGAAGAACGTGATTTCTTGGACGGGACTAATCGATGGCTACACTCGGATGAATCTTTGATGTTGTTTCGGAGAATGGTTGTGGACGACGGGATTAAACCCACAGAAGTGACTCTTCTGGCAGTTTTTCCATCAATATGGAACGTTGGGTGTGCCTTGAGTTTTCCAAATCTTTGTGGTGTGCATATAGAAATTTAATAAGACGTCTTAATAAATATTAAGTATAATTGGCGGTCTTCTTGAATTCATCAAGTTCAATCAATTTTTTTTTTTTTTGTAAATGTGTGTGCATAACATGATTTTTTTTCCCCTGTTTGAATCTCATGTTTGTAAATGTGTGTGCATAACATGATTTTCAATTTTTTTTTCCCTGTTTGAATCTCCTGTTTTACTTATTAATTAAAGGATAGTATCTTTGTGATTGTATGAATTAAAAGATAAAATATATTCTAATATTTTGATTAGTCCTGTGTCTTTGTAATTGATTGATTTAAAGAAATTTTAGTAAATTTGTTGTAACTCTCTCAAATCTATATATTGTGTATCATTCTTTTAATCAAATGAGAAATTCATTTCTCAAATCTTATATTCTTTTGGTATTGAATTATTGATACATATGATATAATAAAATTTATAATTTAAAAGGAGAATATCAATCAGAAAGTTTGAGATTTTTCTTTGAGATTTTTCTGTGTCACTCATTTAATATTAATACAAGATGACTTATCATCAAATATAATAAGATCTAATATTTCTCTATTAATAACAAATCTTTTTTAAATACACTCGCAACAAATCTTTTTTAAATTACACTCACGGGCCCAAATTCTTGAGGAAAAAAAAAGAGACGGTGATTCTAAATATTTTGGAGAATTAAATGCATTTAACTCGCTTTAAAGAAATAAGTTTCAGATATAATACCAAAGAATTGGGCTTAATAAAAATTAAACAAAAAATCGACATAGAAGATGGAAACCCTAGAACTATTCCACACGAGCGAGTAATTTCCACGTGCTAAAGAAAATTTAGCTGCGACCGACGAGCCGCCACTTCCATTCAAAGTAGATACTCAAGTGACGTCTCTCTCTCTCTCTCGCTGTTTCTGTGATTAAACGTGGAAACGACGTCGCTCACCTGTCTCCATTTCCACCTTTATTGCATTTTTACAGAAAATCAATAAAAGCAATCCAACCTTTCTAGGTTAATTACCAAAGCACCTTCTCGGTAATTTTTACTTGTAATTTTCGCGTTCTTTCCCCATTCAATCCACAATTTAGAATCTTTTCTGCTGTAAAAATGATTTTTTTATTGTCATTGCCTGCAGTATTTCTGCCGCCAAGAGACTCGGAATTGCTGTTAGGGATTTCTACAATTTGTCGAACTTCCTGTAGTTTTCATTCAGAAAATTTCTTCGTTTAGAATAAATGGCGGGTTGTTCGTCAAGTATCAGAATAGCCCATTTCAAGAATTCTTTAAACGATGTCGTTCAGTCTAGATTTTTAAGCGCCAAGGGTTTATCGGTATTTCAATGTTCAAGAGTGAACGGAACTCGAACAAATTCGGGTTTGTTTTGTAATGAGAAAAGGCAGAGACTTGTCATTGTTAATGTAATGGATCCCGAGACTGAGGCTCCATCAAGTTTAGGGGCGTCAACCATTACTGCACAGGGTAACGTTGATCGTGTGGGAAAAGATTCTAACGTTGTGGAAAAAAGTTATCTTTCTATACCTGAAATCGAGAACGGTGGTGGTGGTGGGGATTTCATTGACGGGAGTGGTGGAAATGGGAAATATCCGAGAGGAGGAGGTGGTGGTGGTGGTAGTGGTGGTGAGGAGGAGGGAGGGGATAAAGAAGGCGATGATTATGAAGAAAGGGAGTTTGGTCCATTGTTGAAGTTTGAAGAGGTGATAAGAGAGACGGAGTTGAGAGGGGCAAGTCTTCCAGCTGATATGTTGGAAGCTGCCAAGACCGTGGGTCTACGGAAAGTGCTTCTGCTCAGATATTTGGATTTGCAGGTATATATCATTCTAGTTAAAGAAAACAAATTATGTGATGGTTTGTCTAATAATGATGGTTTGTGTATTTGAGAATGCAGGGGTCAGGGTGGCCACTCGGGTTTCTGATGAGGTCATGTGCCATGCTCAGGAACCGGATGCTGGCTGATCCATCATTTCTTTTCAAGATTGGAACCGAGGTTTTTAAATCTTGTTCGTTATGCTTTGTCCATCTGCAAAGCACATTTCGTTTCTAGATTCTCTTTTATTAAGAGTTTAATCTTCTGAAAGTGCTTATAATAGCACAGTAGGTGTTCCTCTAGATGTTTGGAGATCTCATGATCTGAACATGCACATTGTTTGAACCCTCGGTATGATGGCATTTCCAACTCAATATATCTTGTCTGATACCTCCCCCCCCCCCCCCCCCCCAAATCATTCCCAGATAGTAATCGATTCTTGTTGTGCAACTTTTGCGGAAGTGCAAAAGAGAGGGAAAGACTTCTGGGCTGAGTTTGAATTGTATACAGCTGATCTTTTAGTTGGGGTGGTTGTCAATGTTGCTCTGGTTGGTATGCTAGCTCCATATGCCCGTATTGGACAGGTATCCGCTTCTCAAGGATTATTGGGTGGTATGCAGAGAGCTTATGAAGCTCTTCCTAGCAGGTATCTTCCCCATTAAACAGCTGAATTGTTTATGGGAAATTTCATCTACATTTTTCTTGCTCTAGACTTATTTTCCTCTGATATCTAAGCATCTATATGCTATAAAACAGTGTATTTGAAGCAGAACGACCAGGAACTAGTTTTTCAGTAAATCAGAGAATTGCTACCTATTTTTATAAGGTAACAGCTATCTTCATAATATTGTGAAATAATGGTTTGCTTTCTCGATGATTTTCTCTTTTACATTCTAAACAGGGTTTAGCTTCTTTTTTTTTTTTTTGGCTGCTGACGTCTGGTATACTGCTACAATTTTCATGGTTTACAGGGAATTCTATATGGATTGGTTGGGTTTGGATGTGGAATTATTGGCCAAGGAATTGCAAACGTAATAATGACAGCTAAGCGGTATGTCTCTGCTTTATAAGCTTTCATTTGTATTATCAGATATTCCTTCATGTTAATTGTAGCATTTACCATGCCTCAATTTAGAAGCTCAAAGCTTTTGGGTTGAGTTTGAGATCTAAGATATGTTGAGTTTGAAACCCAAATGAAAGTTCAGTTTATGTCATTATTCTATCTTCTTATCCTCCTGTTAATACAAATTCACTTCAGTTTTTCTTCCTGTTTTCCTCTTATTTGCAATTTGCTGAAATGGTAAGGTAAATTTCATGCAACTGTGTTTCTCATGGAGGCATTTTCTGTTTCTCAGGAGCATTAAAAAATCGGAGGATGACATTCCAGTTCCACCTCTAATAAAGAGTGCAGCACTTTGGGGTATGCCTTGCTCCGTTGCCCTCGTCTTTTTCTCATTGCAATTTATCCATCATTATCATTTTATTTTTTCCTGTGCAACTATCAAGCTACTATACCTATCTTCTCAAGGGCGTATAATTACATCGAACTCATCAAAACTGCATTATATGCCGTTCAGTTCTTCTTCACCACATACCTCGGCTAGGAGATTCCTCTTTAAGTAAAACTTCATAAATGAAGCAACAAGACGATGAACCATCATATTGATTCAACGGAAATTAACATTTTTTCTCTACTGCAATTTCTAGCCCTCTTTCTTGTTCATGTTTGGCTTAGCTTTAAATATATCAAAAATGCCTACAGGACTCTTCTTCCTTATATCATGCATAGCAAACACAACTTAACCGTGATGTCATCCTATTCTACAGGTGTTTTCCTGGCGGTGTCTTCCAACACCCGTTATCAGATCATCAATGGACTAGAACGCGTAGTGGAAGCATCTCCAATGGCTAAAAAGCTTCCACCTGTTGCAATGGCTTTTACTGTTGGTGTACGATTCGCCAACAACGTCTATGGTGGGATGCAGTTTGTGGATTGGGCTAGGTTATCCGGCGTGCAATGACCGAGTCAACGAGCATACTCCCCCCCCTCCCTCTAGAAAACAAGAAACATGGTCGTTGGGTTATCTGAATAAACCATAATTTTTTCTTTACTGCAAGATGGAGGGTACTGTAGCCACCCCTGATGATGTCTTTTTATCTTGAAAAGCCAACCTTTCCTTAATATCATTGTTATGTTGACCTTTAGTCATTTTAGTGTAGCTGATATTTGTTCAATTTTTGCACCAGAGTATCTATCAGCTGTAATCCAATCCACCTATTAGCTACCATAATGAGTAGAAATTATTGGTTGCTTAAAAATGAACTTTTTTGTGATATTATTATTATTAGACTATGCAATAATGCAAGTGCTACCTTATTCACTCTAGATTGTTTTAAGGTGATTTTGATGACACTTTACACCGGCTATAGGTATTATATTAAATACTTTACATCAATACTACGTTGTTGTACTCATTGTAGAAGAATATAATGTAATGGAGTGGTGTACTTTATTGGGTTTGGTAGGGCAAGACTGGAATGAATGAATAATTTGGTCAATGGTCAAATCCTGGAATCTTCTGTGACTGGAAAATCCTGAAACCAAAAAAACCCCTGAATCTGCATTCAATATTTTGTCTCTATTTAATTTGGACAACAAACTCTTTTCATTTATTTACCTCCCTATCCCTTTTTAACGGCTACTTTTACCTTCCCGCCTTTTTTCCTCCATTGCTATTAATACACTAACTCCCACTCTCATCTCATCCCCCTTTCTTCCATTTCATTCATCAATTTCAGTTTGATTTCTTTTTCCTCTGTTTGATAGTAATTCTTTTCCGATGACGAAAATCGACGCTCTCCGTCGCTTTCTCCTCCCCTGCATCCACAGCAGCCGCACCTCCCCAACTCCGCCGCCCTCCGCCGCCAAGAAACGCCTCAGCACCTCCCTCCGCGACGATCTCGACGACAACAAGAAGCCGGAGGACTCTCAAGACAATCAAGAATCATCCACCGCCTCATCGCCCGCCACTCCCACCACCACCACCACCCCCAACGCCCCGCCGCGCTCCTCCAGGACAATGGTGATCGGGACCATCTTCGGCCACCGGAGAGGCGGGCACGTGTGGTTCTGCGTGCAGCAGGATCGGGTCAGCACCAAACCCCCACTCCTGCTGGAGCTATCCATCCCCATCTCCACCCTCATCCACGTAATGCAGTGCGGGATAGTGCGGATAGCGCTCGAGTTCAACGCCGGCGAATCGGCCGAGTCGTCGGAGCTGAGTCGCTGCCCCCTGCACTCGGTGCCGCTGTGGACGCTCTTCTGCAACGGGAAGAAGCTCGGCTTCGCAGTCCGACGGAGGGCGACGCAGCAGAACAAGAACATGCTCAGGACCATGCAGAGCATCACGGTTGGAGCGGGTGTAATTCCATGTGACTCCGGGCCCGGGCCGGGCTCGGAGGAGATCATGTACATGCGGGCTAATTACGAGTGTGTGTTGGGAAGTGCGGATTCCGAGTCTTTCCATTTGATCAACCCGGAAAACGGCCCGGCCCAAGAACTCAGCGTTTTCTTGATCAGGACAAGATGATCATCAAGATTACAACTTTTTTTTAGAAAAAAAAAATGGAATTTTCAAGAATGATGCAAAGAATTGGAAGGATGAATAATGGTGGCTTAATTTCTGAGGGGATCAGAAAATTTTCTTCAAGAAGGCCAAGAAAACCGCTGTTTTCTTGCATCTAGAAGATTTCTACAAGACTTATTTTTTACTGTTAAAATAGGAAAGGTGTAGGTTAGAACAGCATAGTTTAATCGGGTAGAGATGATTGTATTAGTGGAAGAATTTACAGCTGGGCCATTTTGGCCAATAGAACATGTAATTCAGTGTCCAATGCATGTATAATGATCTGTTTCTTTTGAATTTTTAATGAGGTATCATATCCATGTGATATTTGTGAATAAATATAATTAAATATGTTGTTAAGCTGGGACACAAACACAATAATTCAAGATTCTTAATGAGTTGTCATTCCCTGTAACAGTTGTAATTAGTGTTAATCAAATTAATTTCTTTTTTTAATGACTTCAACTGATCTTTTGCTAAAAGCAGAATACTTGTTTGTCAAATCACAGATGGTATTCCTATTCTAATCTATATTTCTTAATGATAATATAGTGTCACATCTGAAACTCATCTACAGAGTAAGATTAAACATATTCACTCTTTAGGGCCAGTGGAGTTTTTTTACATTGAATGAACCTCAGTTCTGTTTCTAAACATAGAAAGAAAGAGAGAGAGAGAGATTTAATGATGGATTTCTGAAGTCCGCAATTATCTTGTAAATGAAGCATAAATATGCAGCAGACTGCATGATGATGATGATGCCTAGGAACTCTGTAATAAATATAAAAGAGCAATCTTTCATCTGAACTTGAAGATGATGTAAATTTATTACACTGCTTTATTTCTTTCTTTCCTTTGTGGACTCATCTTTGAAAGAGCTGAAACTATTAGATTTCATGTTTTAGTATAAATATCTTGAGAACATGTGGCAAAGAAGGAAGTATCTGTCTATATAACAAGGAATCTCCATCATTAGATATTTTGGTATTCCTGTTGCATTCAGACAGCTATCATATAATGCCAAATGCGTTCAAAATAATATACCTAAATTGTGTTCTCAGTTTGGTCATAAAATTCAAAGACTTATGAATCACATTTAAGTAGTGAATAAGAAAAAATTTCTTCATTTGTGATATCTTTTTTAATTAGGCCCTCCTTATATAGATAGATGTTGGTTGATATGTTAAACTTCATCCCTTCAAGATGTTGGAGGGAAAAGCCATCATTCGTGAAACGGACATGCCAGATGAAATCCGGAACCGTGCCATGGAGTTGGCCTACCAAGCTCTTGATCTACACGAGGTTTCCGATTGTCAATCTATTGCACATTATATAAAAAAGGTACACTCTAGATCATTAAAACTCATATAATTCTAAGGATGATTTCTTCAGCTCATTTTTCGTTTTTTCTTATGGAAGATGAGAAAGTGATAGGCTTCTGTTTCAAACAAGATTAGACATACTTGGCTAGTAAAGTTTATCTTAAATGACCTTATTTTATATTTTTTTGGAAAGCCATTAAAATATATATATAGCAAAGATGAGATAGAATGTATCCTACTGCTTGATGTTGCATTCAAAGAGAAGTTTTAGAGAATCAGTTTTTTAAGTAACTGTTATTACTTTTAAGAAAAGTTAAGAGTAGATTAATGTGATTATTAATCAAAGATATCAAGTAAAGCAATCTTTCTTTTCTCTTTAGGGAAAAAGCATATAAAATCCTCAGATTATACCTAATGCTTTTGATATAAGAAATCATCACAAGCATCTAATATAGTATGAAGATAAACTAGTAAATTTGCTTATTGATGTCATGTCTAATCAGTTAATATTCAACCTTTAAACTTCCCCATAAAAAGAAAGCACAAGATTATGCTGCTATGTGGTGGATCTGGTCACCCGTACGACATCTTGCCGTAGACATCACACCCCAAAATCTCTGTTGAATATTTGAAAAACAACTTCATTATGAGTTGATGTGTACAAAGTACAGACAATGAGAGAAATTATGCACGTTTCGTCACTGAAAGTATGAACTGTTTAAACTCTTAACTAATCATGTAGACACTGTAGATTTGCATACTATAGTATAAACTGCTTTTATATCCTTCAGTTTGTATGATATGGTTGCCTTAAATCAGTTCCATCTGTTGTACTCCATCACAATTTTTGATTCATTTTATAAGATTTTCATGAGGTTGCTTCATCATTCATCAAAATCCCATTACCAAAACTAGCTTATTTTCATGGAAAGATCATACTATCACAGTTTGTCTTTGGTTGAGCAGAGTTTCGACGAATCTTATGGTCCAACATGGCACTGTGTGGTCGGCAAGGATTTCGGATCTTGCATCACACATGTCAGTGGAAGCTTCATATTTTTCTGCGTGGAGATGATGGTTTTTCTTCTGTTCAAAGATGGCAGAGATGTGTATAAGAGCAAGGAAGAAGCCATAGGAGTTGCAAAAAAACCTGCATAATTAGTGTACCAAAAATTGTTTTCTGTTCCACATATATGAGTTTGATGTCTGTTATAACAAAGACATTCAAGAGAGTCTGCTAAAACAATACAATGGTTGACTAGTGATTGTTTCAAAATAATGGATGTATACTTCTTTATTTCTGAAGTTTTGAGATTGTCCACCTTGTTCACTAGAGATGTAATAATAGCTAAATCTTGGATCATGATGCAGACTACATCTTCAGAAAAACACTTCTCACAGAAGTACAAATCTTCCTCTACTAAACTTGCATACAATGTAAACAGTATAGGAAAATGACTATTTTACCTCAGAAGACAACTTTCATGATTCTAATGGATGTGAGGACGGGGTAATCTGCAGCCAGAGGTCTAGAAGATGCACTCGTCGACGATCATCTAAACCTCAGGATGCAGATTACCTGATCCCCACCCAAAATGAAGGTGAAGAGATAGAAAAGAGACATGAGAGAGAGAGATCTCATGCAGAAGTGTTGATGGGTCGTATGCATGGGGAGAGGGGTATATATAAGCATCATAAAGTAGATAAAATTTCAGTGAGAGGGGAAGGTGATACGATGTAAAGAAGGTTAAGATTATAATAATATTATAAGCAATCAATGATAAGGTGCTGCCACCTTAATCATAGTAGATTCTGTTCTTCTTTAACCAATGACAAAAGAGAACCTCTCCTTTAATCAGACAATGATATTCATCCTTGACTGCTTTCTAAACAGAACCAGAAAAAACAGCCAAGCTACAACACAACTTGCTTTGAACTGTGAAATATTATAACTGATGTTTAGTATTTCCACAAGATCATTAAGTTCCTGTTTCAACACTTTCTTTGTTCTTGATGGACAACGACCAGAGCGACCAATGTTTCTTCGATTATGGCTTCCCAGATCACGATTACACAATCGTGTTCTTTTGTTGTCAGCAACAAGTTAGACACTTGTTGGTTTGTTCATGCAATTGCAGTTTGACATCCCAATCGAAAACAGTCTCAGCGTCGTGAGGATTTACAGACACATTAATTGGATCTCAATCAAAAATAGAACTCACCTCAAAAACAATACTCCATTGCAATGATTTGACAAAGCAAATCAACAAAAATATTGTGATGAAACAAATCATCACGTGTCCTAAACTGTAAGAGAACCATATTCACTAGTCACTAGGGTATTACATTCACGTAGAATTCAAAAATATCAATTAGACTATATACTTAATGAGTGAAACATTGATCATTGGCAGCGAAACAAAACTTACCATCTACCTATTAGGTTTTTTTTTTTTTTCTTTTTTTGGACTAAACTTTAACTCAAAACTGGTCCTCACAAGGACAACGGGTTCTGTAGCAAAAAATCGAGAATGACAGCACAAGGTGGTCTGACTAACTGAAAGACCCATCAGAAAGTAGCTTCTTCAATGTTTCGTAAGTCATGAAAACAATCCCTACACTAGGGACAACCTTGTAGTATTCCGGCATGATCCCTCTGTATAAGCCACATAGGCCTTCAGTACGGAAAATGTGTCTGAATGTGCCACCCAACCCTGAATTATATACTCGGGCTCGACCAGCAGCACCTTCCAATTGCATTCTTCGCCTCACAAGGTCCAACGGGAATGTTGCTGCAGTGAATAAGAGTATCATGTTACAAGATATTTTTAGTAATCCAAATTGCAAACGCAAAATTCAAAGGTCTAACCTAGTTCTAGCACAAATCATGAATTGCGGGGTATGAAGGATCCCATGATTACTTGAAGCATAATTGATTAAAGTTGTATGGGGCTTGCAAGCTATTAGCACCAGCTAAAAAATACTCGAATTCAACAAGAAATTAATTGAATCAAACTCAAAGTATCGGTGCAGTTCTTGATCTCAAGCTCTACCGCAGTCTAAAGGCTTGGGTATTCATTACTTTACAATTAATACTCACTATCACACTTATATGTGAAACAAAGCCAAACTCAAGCTCAAAAAATTATATTAAACTCACTTGAGCTTGAGCCTTGTAATATATAGAGAAACCCCTAATGCTCACAAATATATCTGATAGTGATGTGTATTACCAACTTATGCCAAGAGATCAACCGCTTTTACCACGATGCAACAGATGTTTATACAGAGAATAGACTGTTACCAAAAAAACCATCTGATGCCAACCTAAGGAATTCTAAACTTGACTTCTGCGGATCCAGGGATTTTAAATATCCAAACGATATGAAATATCATTCAGGTAAAAAGAGATGCTTCAAACTAATAATTAAAGATGTTATTTTAATAATTAAGCTATATTTAGACGCATCATACAAATTTTCAATTGTTAGTTGTAACCAGCCTACCTGTTGATGCTGCAATACCAGAAAGACTGCCACAAGCAAGGCTCACCAACACTGTAGGATCGTTGGGCCTGATGAGAGATTAAAGATTCGTAAACATATCAATAAACAAATAAAGACTATCCAATTTACAAAGTATAGTCAGGTTGATTCCTCTAACCTATGAGAATGCCAAGAAGATCTTAGACCTTCATAAACTGAAAAGCTAATTGCTAAACTGGGCCCAACACCCTGCACCCACAAAAGAAAGCAACTAAATTGAAATCAACCATAAGAAAAGTTTCAGGATGAAGAACACCAGACATAGAATACAAGGAAAAATACCAATAATGTTGCTCCTAGCCCTTTGTATAGTCCAAAAAAACCTTCATCCCTGCAGATGGTGTGGAACGCATGTCTTATGCCTTGATAGTACATCGCGTTCCTCTACAATTTTAAAAAAAAAGAAGAAAAAGAAAATCAATAATAATTTACGAGAATAACATAAACATACCTGTGCACATTAGGTTCTATTTCTTATATCATTCCCCTCACTAAAGCAAATGAAAAAATCTCATAGCATATAGCAGTCTTCTATCAGGAGAGAATACAAAGTGTCAACCTAAAAACTTAAATTTCTCCCAACCAAATTCCTAAACAACTTTGAATAAATAGATGGTGATATGATGCTTATTTCACCTATTTTGATTTATCTAACCTGGTTGATTTTTATGTATGTTTTTCCCTTTTAACCCAGCTGTTATACTTCAATTTCCAAAATAAGGAAATTGTACAAGTACAAACAAGATCTTATGTTCGACTAATGAAACATGCAGTTAACTCAACACATTTCACTTCACTTTATAATGAAATATTTTCTCACCTGTGCTGAGAGCCTTGTCCTTACAAGATCTAACGGATATGTAGCAGCAGCAGCAGTCATGCCGGCAGCACCCCCACCTATAAAATGCACAACAGAGTCTGCATGTGGATTTCCCCTATCAAGGCCCGGAATTGATCTTAATAACTGCAAACAAATTTCATAGGTGAAAAGGCCACATGTGAAGAGACATAACTGGAGTAATAATCAATGTTCAAGTTGCAATGAGCTTCACTTTATATACTTACGCTTTTGTAGTGCTCATAGGCATAAAAACTGACTGATGAATAGGGAAGCCGATGAGCTACTGTAACCAAATTCCCTTTCCAAAAGGCTCTAAAACCTTCTTCATTGACTATTCGTACTGCCTCGCGCCATAAACTAAGCTTACTCAATGTTGCAACATCTGAATGCATACCTTGCACCTTACAAGATATTAAGCACCATATAAGAATCACAATGGGTGTAAAAATTAACAGAAAATCGCATTGCAGACTTCTTAAAACAGATCAAGTCATAACCTTGTCAATGCAATAAAGGTCAAATTATGTTGGGAAAATCAAGGCAAAACTTTGAATGAAATAATTTACATAAAAGTGAA
Source organism: Pogostemon cablin (assembly GCA_023678885.1). NCBI lineage: Eukaryota > Viridiplantae > Streptophyta > Magnoliopsida > Lamiales > Lamiaceae > Pogostemon > Pogostemon cablin. The sequence goes on from CM042986.1 coordinate 1,026,719, forward strand.
GAATTTACCTAAGTAAGAATCGTTTGCATTATACAGTTCTCTTAAGTCAGCCAACAAAATAAGCGATTTTTTTTCTTTATTATTTTTTCCTCTCACGTTGCTTACAGTTAATCGAGCGTAATTGAAAAAAAAAATGAATATGAAGAGAAGACAATGAAAAACAAAAACCTGAAAAAGAATGGTTAGTCGAGCAAGGGGAGCAGTGCAGGTTTTGCTAAAAGCTCCGGCAATGCCACCGACGATAAGCTGTGGCACCGTACCAATCTGCGATATTTGCGGCGGAGGCTGCTGCGGCCTTGCGTGGTGGTGATGTAGAAAATTCCTCGTGGCGGAACCGCCGTCCACCGCAACTCTAGCTTCCATTAACTCCAACAAAATTTAATGATAAATATTAATTACCTCTCCACTCTTCAAATAACAGAATATAACTCTCAAATATTCGCCATCTCTCGAACGATTTCGTTTGAAACTGACGGAAAGAAAATCAATGCGGCCGAACTTTTGAGTCAATTTCTTCGCAATGAAGGAAAATATCGTGATTTAAAAAACCCTAATCGAGGGAGGCGGAGATTTTTTGATTCCAAGAATATTACTTTGAATGCTTCCAGTCCCAGCGTAGTTTGAACGACAATGTTAAACGCGGTCTTCAATTTTCCGAAGGTTAGGAAGAATCAAAGACTGAACACTTTGTTGGGCCTATAATTTTGTTGAACGGATATGTTGAGGCCCAATATTAATAGCTAAGAAGCCTAAGTTCATGTTGAAGCCCAGCCCAAGAATTGTGTTTTGAGGAATTTTCTTTTTTTCCCCGTTGTTTTATTTTTTCAATTTCAATAATTTAGAATCAGTTTTATTTTAAATAAGCGTAATTAATTTCAATATTTAATAAATTACCACCTTTTCATAAAATCAGTTAAATAAAATAAAAGAAAACATAATTCATTATAACTCGTATTGTAATAACTAATACGTTTTAATAATGATTAATGGCGTGCAAGTAAAACATTATAAAGAGATCTTCTCTTGAGAACTTTTATTTTTAAAAAATAAAATTATAATTAAAATAAAAAATAAAAATAAAAAACACACATAGAAGTGAGTTAAGAACATGTTGACACATATGTACCAACATGTTAGACAGAGGACAGTTGAATTTATCATAAGTACTATTAAATATGTATGTTTTAATGTTTTTTTAAGCACGTGTGCGTTAATGTTAGATTCACATGTAATCGATAGTACTGCAAATATATATGAATTTAAATATAAATTTCTAAGTTCACACGATTCGATATGATTGAATATTATGAATATATTTTTTTAAAATTAAACCCTAAAATCAAACCACCAATATTTTTAATTGAATGCAAAAAGGAGAATGTAATTTGCTATTATTCCATCAATGACAAAGTGTGTATTCATCAAGACGATCACCTTACAAGTTACAATGTTCATCCAAGCATCCAATTTTGACCATAAACAAAATTGATGCCTCCATTATCACATACATGCATAATAATTAATGACATGCATTATGATATATAGAAAGTAGTAAATTACAAAAGAAGAAAAATAATAATTTATGATAACACATGGAAAAATATGGGCAAGTAATCAGAGTGTGAAATTTACCACAATAGGAAAGTTAATTATCACTCATATAGCTAAACAATTTAAAAGGTGAAGAGATTATGAGTACCAAGTTGCTTATACACATCATTATCATAATATTTCAAATATTTAAAATCTACTTTAGGAAAGATGAAACAATCTCGATGACTAGTTTCCAATCATTGATGGCTTTAATTACTTGTACTATTCAAACTTATTTAATAACATTACATAATTAGCACATAGGTGAAATAGGATCACCTTTTGAAAAGTATAATCTACTGTCACTAAACAAGAAAAAAAAATTATTTCGTCTTTTTTTTTTTAATATTTATATATAGAGTATTTATCCGGAGGGGCAGAATTGGCAATTCAAATGCGGAGGGCCTGGAGGCGGCGGTCTTTTCAGTTAAAAACTTAAAAAATATATTGTGGAATAAAAAATATTAATTAATTCAAGCATATAATATGCATATTAAATATTTTCATTTATATGAAAATTAATAAGGAATCGTCACAAAATACTTAAAAATTAATTAGTACTCCATGTTTTAGATAAAGAGTTGATGATAACTGAAAATTAAAAAAAAAAAAAAAAAAAAAGAGTAAAATAAGGTTTGTCTGTATTATGCGAAGAAACAGTGAGGCTACAGAGGTTAGAGGCCCGATCTTTGTAGCTTTAGTGACAGTTGATGGGCCCCCCAACTTTGAGTAATCCACGTCCATTTCAACCTCAATCCAACGGCTCTCTTTCTCTCTCTTGGATTTAAAGTCTCTGCTCATCTGTACCACACCTACGTATACCCATAATGCAACTCCCGCTGTGATTTTAGCCTCGACTCATCTCATCTCTCCACTTCATTTCATTATGTTTTCCTACGATTATATCACAAAATAAAACAAGGGTATAAATCGAGTTTACGGTATAAATAATAATATTTCCTCCATACCAGTAATACATTAATGTATGTGGTTGTACGGAGTTAAAAATAATAATTTTTTGTTGTAGTGATGTAAGAAAAAGATGGAGTATTTTGGGAAATTGAATAGAGTAAAGTGTATGATATAGTTAACTTTGACTAGATTATGTATAGAAAAAAGGTGGCATTCTTTGTCGTATGTAGTATATTCTATCTGTCTCAACTTATATTTCATAGTTACTATAAATACATAATTTTAAAAAAATTTACTTTTTGAGTGTAATATTATTAGTAACATTTTACCGCATCGAGGGGTCTCATTTATATACACAAAATATAGTATACTCCATATACATATATGTTTCCTTCCATCCCGTTCCGATAATAAGGCACGTATTTTTTGAGTGGAGAGTAAGAAAAATTATTTTTATACATGAATAAATGTAAAATTGTTGGGATGTATACACAAAATTGGTATTATTGAGTTTTTTTTTAGAAATACATATAATTATTGAGATGAATAAAAAAAGATATGAAGTAATAAGCGTAATGGAGGGAGTGTATATTCATTTAGGGTAGGTCACGTATGAGATCGTCTTACGTGAGATCATTCTACACTTTTTAAAATAGTTATCACTTTCGCTATAAAATGTTATCACTTTTCATTTATACTATAAATTGTTTATAAAATAATATTATTACTTTTTCATTAATTAAGTATCACTTTTTATTATAAAAATTAAGTATTATTTTTTATCCATCTCACATAAACGACGGTCTCACACGAATCTTTACATTTGTTATTCATTCAAAGAGACGAATAGAAGTACTATAAAACATAGTACTACATAGGGGGTTATTTAATAAAATATTATTGTTTTTATTTTTGTTTAACAAAATATTGTATGTGCACGTTCGTTTAATGAAATAAGCAGAAGCGCCACTTGAAGTGGCGCCTTTGCCTTGATCCTAGTTTTTTTTGCCATTTTTTACTCCCCAAATCAAACGTGCATTCATTATTTATGTTTAAAATTATTTTTTAGTTTTTATATATAAAAAATATTTAATATATTATTTATATTATGAATGAATAATATTAAAAAGTGTGAGAAAATATATTCTCTCCATTCCAACTTTAATTCTACATTTTTTTATTTAATCCATCGTAATTTCAATTTAACATATTTATAAAAGAAAATAAAACTCAACTCACTGCACGTTATAATAGTACTCCATGTTCTTTAATTTTTGTATAAACAGTAAATAATTAAATATAACAACATTAACGAGATGAAGATATTTAATTAATAACATCACAACACACTTTAATTTCAAAATTATTATACATTTTTAAGTCAAGTTACTTTAATATATTATTATTCTTGACTCTGTGAATTGGTCTTGAACATTAAAATATACTCATACTATATCGCAAAAGGTCTACATGTATTATTTCACGTTATTTAAGAAAATTTATTTTTATTTAATTGACTTTTAAGGTATTTTAATATTTTTAGATAATAAATAAAAATGTAAAATAATGTATATTAGGTAGAAGTGATGAATTTGAAAATAAATGAAAATTTTGAATTTAAATATATTGCTACAATGCAAATCAGTTAAGTGTAATTTTTTTTTATATAAATATGTGAAGTTGAAATTATAATGGATTAATACATAATATGTGAGTTAAAGTTGGGACGATAGTATATTACATCACTTTTTAAGATTATTTATAATATAAATAATATATTAAATCCTTATTTATATATAAAAACTTAAAAATAAATTTAAGTATAAAAATTAAATACATATTTGATTTATTGGGAAAGAATTACAAAAATAGGATTCTAGCAAAGGCGCCACATCTACTCATTTCATTAACAAAAACATGCCAATACTATATTTTGTTAAATAAAACCAAAAATGATATTAATTCATTAAATCTTTTATTTATTACCTAAAAATATTAAAAAATTAATGAAGTAAAAATAATTTTTTTCAAAAATGACGTGTAATAATAAACGTGAACATATTTTCGAGATAGTAGGAGTATATTTTTATTTTCAAGACCAATCCAGAAAGCCAAGTACTTAAAAATGTATAATATTTTTGAAATTAAAGTGTTGTGATATTATTATTAATTAAATGCTCCCTCCATCTCGCTAATGTTTTATATTTAGTTATTTATTGTTTACACAAAAATTAAAGAATATAGTATTTTAATATGTAATAGATTGAGTGTTATTTTCTTTGAGTGGGGCTCTTGTGCCCCTGGGAATACCATCCCCTTTTATAATTTAAACCTCTAGCAATACATAAGTTTAAATAGAATATGAAGGGGAAGTGTTGTGTTCCCATGAGGACACGGCGTGCTCCTAGAGACGCAGGAGTTTTTGGCATTTTCTTTTATAAATTTAAAAATTGAAATAATAACGGATTAAAATAAAATATGTAGAGTTAAAGTTGGAATGGAAAGAATATATTTTATCACACTTTTTAATATTATTATTCATAATATAAATAATATATTAAATCTTTATTTATATCTAAAAGCTTAAAAATAATTTTAAATATAAAAAATAAATACATATTTGATTTGATGGGGGAGGGGAATTAAAAATAGCAAAAAAATCTGAATCAACTCAAGGCGCTTTTGCTTATTCCATTAAACTTACATGCAAATATAATATTTTATTAAATAAAAATAAAAACAACAGCATTTTATTAAATAACCCTACAAAGGGTGAATGTAAATTATGTAATGGTATTTTAAAAAAAGTGCATGAAATAATGTGGAAAATGATGAGATAGTAAAATTGGTTGAGCAAGAAATAGACTAGACAGACAGAAGCGAGGAAAACAGTGTTGCACGGTGACGAAACGACGCCGAATCCGGGGGGTGGAATAATAGATACAAAAATGATTATATGTACAAATCCTAAGCAAAAGATTTATGCTGACGTTTCATTTACTGTGAGAGTTAGACTGATCCTCTCCTCTCCATCATAATTAGGCATAGCTGCCATCTTATTTACACCCGCTACCGGCTACAGTGGTGCCACTGTACAACCAATTAATACTCAGTACGTGTATAAAGTGTGAGAGAGAAAAATTACTATCGTCAGCATGACGACTTAATCCCCCAACATTTATACCCAATAGTAGACATGCACAAAAAAACTGAAACCGGCTGTTCGAACCGGAGAACCGTCGGTTTTAACCAGAACCGGTGGTTCCGAAACCGCCAAAAAAAGAATCTAAATCGGTAGGGGGAAGGTTCGGTTCTACTTCCTCATCTTTACAAAAAAACCGAAGGTTCCGGTTCAAACCGTTTGTTTTTCAATTTTTTTTAATGCTAAAACCAAAAATAAAAAAATAAAACTGGGCGGTTCCAAACCGCAACCGGAACCGAAACATTCGTACCCCAGTTCGATTCCGGTTCCCCCTATCTTAAAATCGGAACCGACGATTTCGAACCGGGGTGCATGTCTACCCAATAGGAGTATATGGAGATTAAAAAAATTACTATACACCGTAAATTGATAAATACTCTATATTTTATTCACCCATTTGTATGAGCACGTAGATTAAGACATGTTATTTTTTTAATATTCTACTTCCTCCGTCCCGGAAAACTTTTCACGTTTACTGTTCCACGTTATTTAAGAAAGTTGCACTTTTGACCAACTTTATTGACTTTTGAGGGTGTTGTAGTATTTTTAGATAATAAAAAATATTCCCTCCTTCCCGAAAAACTTTTCACATTCACTGTTCCACGTTGTTTAAGAAAAGTTGCACTTTTTGACCAACTTTATTGATTTTGGAGGATATTGTAATATTTTTAGGTAATAAAAAAGTTTAAAGTAATGATATGTGTGTGAAAAAATAGTGGAAATTTTGAAATTAAAGTAACTTTTGAGGTTGTTGGATAAAGTGTTGTTTCCTTTTTTGGGGGGGGGGTGAAAGGTTTTGTGGGACAAACAAATGAGAAAAGTGAGAAAAGTATTATGGGACAGAGGGAGTATAAAGTATGATATGTGTGTGAAAAAATGAGTGACAAATTTAAAATTAAAGTAACTTTTGAGGTTGTTGGATAAAGTGATATTTCCTTTTTTGGGGGGTGAAAGGTTTTGTTGGACAAACAAATGAGGAAAGTGAGAAAAATATTATGGGACGGATGGAGTATAATGTAAGAAAAAGTAAGGATAAATTAGTAAATTTTTTTTAAAAAGTAAATAAAGTTGTTTGGAATGATGAATAAAGTGTAAAAAAATAATTAAAATTGTTGAGATTCTAAAAAGTAAGTAATAAAACATTATGATGTATTTTTACCATTAATGAAATGAATAAAAAACGTGGGACAACCCAAAATGAAAAGTGTGTAAAAATACGTGGGACGGAAGGAGTATTATAATTTTGCGTGAATTACTATACTGTATAATAATTAATGATAAATACTCTATACTCCGTAAATCCGTAAATTGATAAATACTCCGTAACTTGATAAATTACTATACTGTATAATAATTATTTTGTGTGAATTACATTTTTTAAAAAAATACTATAAATCTTTTGATAGGACGTCCTAATTAATACTAAAATGTAACACTTTTGATGAGATAGAATGAGTAATTTATAATTGAATGTTAAACTAATCTTCTATTCAAACTTTTTAAAAATCTCTTTTTTTCTGACAAATTTTATTATATGTTACCGATTATGCATGATTAGCCATTTTGTAGTAGGGATGACCAATTAAAATAATTTATCGAACCACAGAGAGGTAGGTACTAGTGCTTAAGCGATCTCACGTTTCTTGTAATTTTATAGAGACGAATTATCAATTGATAGGTGTTCAAACAAGTAATAAAATCAATCAAAGCAATCAAGCAATGATCAACAAATAAGATAAATAAATGGATGACTGGTATTCCAAGTTAAGTAAAAATGAGATTAACAACAATTAAGAGGTGTAAATCATAGGATAAATGCATCAAATTCATATGATCATGGGTATAAGACTAATGGCCACTATTAAGTTCACATAAGCTCCCTCTCGAGATGGATAGGATATAAATCTCAATTAGCTCAACGGATTGGTTCTCACTCAAACAATTTCAACTAGGTACTAAGTTTGAAATGAGAGTCACTTCACACAATTAATCAACCTCTCGATCAAACCAATCACATGTTCTATTAAAGGGTTCTAAATTCTAAAGGATTTATCAATATCTTTACAATTTATAATGCACATGAAGTGTTTGATGAAATAATTCACTCAATTATCCTAAGCACGTAATTGATTTCTCAATCTAATCACATATCTAGAACAACAAAACACATAAATCATCATAAACCTCAAGATCTTAAACATCAATGATAGAAAATCCATTTACCCAATCAATATGTGAATCCAAATACACAAATCCAAAAATTATCCAACAATTCTCATGTTGCAAATCTCACAAGGGAGATTAGCCTACCATATTCAAAAGGAAATCAACATAGTCATTAAGATCCTTACAAAACATGATAAACAATAAGGTTTTACTACAAAGTATGGATAAAAACCCCCTTGAAGTACTTAAATGGTGATCTCCTTCATTCCCTTGTAATTATCCTCTCTTCCTTGCTTCTTTTCCTCAATTGGATGAAGGTTTTGATGGTGATATGATGGTAGATGGTATGGATGAAGAATGGATGAAGATGATGGTGTAAAATTGAGGAAATGGTGTGTGATGTGTGTGTGCAGGGCAAAACCACCGAAATCTGATCAAATATTGAAGTATTAGATATTTATACCTCTTGGGAAGCTTCTAGAAGGATTCTGATATGTTTTTGATCCTGCAGCAACACGACTCATGTGCTGCAACCTGTGACCGTGTAGGCATTTTTTATGTCAGAAAACGGCCAAGGCTTACAGGGGCGTATTGCGTAACACGGGTCGTGTGTTGCAACACGGCCAGCCATGTTGGTGCAACTCCTATTTTTACAATTTTATTTTGACTCGTTCTCCATCGTTTCAACTCCGAATTGAGATTCATATTTTTCTTACGCCTTCCTTTTCGCGTCTAGGATCTATTTTTGCCTGAAAATCATACGTTTAAGCTCATTCACACACATTTCCATAAAACACAAAACACAACCAAATAGTACACAAAAATGGATAAAATAATACGAAAACACACATAAAAAGACACTAAAATCTAGACAAAAATATCACTCATCAATGAACTCAAGAAATTTTTTTTTAATGAAACATCGTATCACTTTATTTACTTTTAGTTTATATTACTTTTAAAAAAATCTTTGACCTTTTCAGCTAAATTGTAATGACTGAATGGAATAACATACGAATGAAATGAACTTATGAATGAAATAGTATTGGGAATTGAATGATTAAATATTATTTTTATAATGATTGGTATCGTTCAGGAATAACTCAAGTAATAAAATTTATATTCCTTAATAATTTCAATCTCATTAATAGTATTTTTATAATATTACATTTAAATTTAATTTATTTAAAATATTAAATTAATTAAAATTTTAATGAAGATTTTATATATTTTATAATTATAGAAAAATATTAAATTTAAATAAAATAAAATATCAATATTTTTTAAATATAAATAAAATTTAAAATACAAATAAAAAAATTTATATATATTAAAAAATATTAAACTATGCATTAAATTTATATTTATATTTATATTACATGTATATATTCAATTTAATTAATAATATTAATTTTTATATATAATTTACTAATTTTTATTTTGAATAAATATTAAAATAATTATATACTTTTATATTTAAAGATTTAAAGAATTTAATTTAATTATATATTTTTTATCGATTTGGATATATAAAAATATATAATATTTTTATTTAGATTTTAAATGATTTATTATTTTATTTTTATTAAATAATTTAATACAAATGATTTTAATAATTATTACATGGTAAGTAGAAAAATAGTAACATATTTATAATTATATATATATATATATATATATATATATATATATATGTGTGTGTGTGTGTGTGGGGGTGGTGGGGTGGGCCGATGGGGGAAACGAGGGAATGAAATGGAATGGACAATATCATGAGGATGAGAGGAATGTCCATTCCCACATGTAAGGGAATACATATTTTTTTTTGGAATCGTGATTCCTATTACTAAAAACATATCAAGCGCATGAATGAGAATATAATTAGGAATAACGATTTAATTCCCACCACATTTCATCGTACCAATCACGCACTTAAAGACCCTTAAACGCTTCCAAATAAAAAATAAATAAAATCTATAATTGTATCTTACAATTCAAGCCTCTAATAAACGTAAATTTGTACAAAAAAATACTTGCATTCGATGATTATTCCTTATTTATTTATTTTTTCTCAACTCTAAAAATTATAAATAAACATGAAAGGATTATCCCAACCCTCTGCTATCAAATTTATTGAAAATATTATAATTTTTTTACAATATAAACTTGGAATACAAGTAATTTATTTTTTTAAACTACTTATATTTGGGTTTTCTTATTTTTCTCTAATCTTTTCAAATTATATATCCAGACAATATGCCTTTATAAAGTTAAGTTGTCGTGTTTATTTATTTTTTACTTGTCTATTTACTATAATTTATCTAATTATACAATTGGTTTTTTTTTCATATACTATTTTTTTTTTATCAACTTAAGAATCGATATAGGATAGGACTTCAATTATCGTTCTCTTTTGCTGTACTATTTTAATTGAAAAGATAAACTTTATTGCAAGTTGAATTAATCAGTAAAGAAAAAAAAAGAGAATTAGACTTGGTTTAAATCTAGACACTATCTTTAGATACCAATTTTCTTTTAGTGTTTTTTTACAGGGGTAGTTGTGTTTTGTTGTACGATTTCATCATATTCTGATTTAATTTAGCATATGATGCGTTGTATATAGTTTAATTTGTGTACTTGAGTTTTTGTTTCCTTCATAAAATTATGATTGGTCATGGACAATATGGTTGGTTGCCAATTTGGAAATTACTCCATTATTTATAAATAGGGTAAATATAAATGGATCAAATTGATCCGGATTAATAGGTTGTTATGATAAGTTTTAAATAATTAAAAAGGGACGGCTATTCGCACCCCAAATTTTACTAAACGTCACCATTTACTTAATACATCCCAATATAATATGTATTATATACATATATGTTGCTAAACATACCTCGTTTATAACGTTATTACCCTTCTTTAATTAAGAATACAATTTATAAGTAGAACACAATACATATCCATAACTCACGTAAAGAATAAAATAAATGGAAGATTCACCATTGTTCTCCGGAGAAGTGTACTCGTATAAAATATTTCTTCCTTTAGATATTCTTTTTCGGCCGTCAATAATATTCGCGGTTAAAGATATAGTTAAAATGTACTTAAAATGTGAACGAAGCACTGCTGCTGTGATTAATTTAACATGTCGATTGCTATTTGACTTTGTTGGGAATGCATTGCCTTCTTTTTATTTTACTTTATACATTTTACTTGTTTCTTTCAATAAATTAAAATAAGTAAATTTTTTTTGAGGTGGTTTATTTTGTGTTACTTTACATATGTTAAATGATTGCTTTCGTGTTCTTTGTACAGTTTAAATTTCCAGAATTGTGTTAGGTCATAACCAGTGAACAATGGGTATTCGTTCGGTTACAGGTAGTGAACATGTTGTATGTTTTACCAAATATCAAAAGTTATATAAATTTATTTAAATGTATATAAATCCAATAAAAATTAACCTATTATGGAGAAATACATACTTACATTATTTTTATATCATTTTTTTCTTGTTAATTTCTCGCTCCGTTAAGATGTTAAAAATTAAAATTGAATTACAGTATAGAGTTCACGTAATAGGGTTTATGGGGTCGGGGTATATTTAGTAAATTTTGGAGTAAGAATAATTGAAATTTTAATATATAATTTTCACAAGGGTATTTATGTCTTATTAATTAGAGATATTTATGTCATATCCATTTGTGGGGTGCATTTAGTAAAATCGGGGGTGCGAATAGCCGCCCCCTAATTAAAAATGTTCAAAGACTAAATTACCCTTTTAACATATAAGGTAGCATATCTATAAGAATTTAGGTGGGAATTTATCATATTAGTTGAACTAATTAATTGTTTTACTTTTCTTATAAAATAATATCAATTATAATATATAACTATATTTATATACTAATAATTATTAGTATATGAGTTTTTAATTATTAGTAAATAATTATATTTATAATTTTAATAATTAAATTATTCATTAGTTATATTTATATACACTTATATTTTAAATAATATATATATATATATATATATATATATATATATATATATATATATATATATAAATCCCGCTTATTATGCGAATTTTAAATTTATAATTTTAAAAAATATATAAATATACCGTCTATAAATATTTATAAATGTTAAATAATTAATTTATAAAAATCAATATATTATTATATGAAATTTTAGTTAATAATTAATACTCCTAATAATTAATAAAAATTGAGAAATTAAAAGAAAATTTATAATTTACTCAGTAAGAAAAAAAAGTGAATATGACAATTAAAAAATTATTAAAGAATTAAAAGAAAAAAATTAATAAAATTAATATTTTTATTAGTAAAAAATAAAAAATTATAATAAAATGTATTATATACATTAATCAAACTAAATAAAAATAAATATATATCTTTATCTATATTAAATTTTAATTAATAACTAAAATATACTAATAGATAATAATTCTGGGGATTCAACATGAAATAAAAAAAAAAACTCTTATTGTTCACATTTATAAAATGTATAATATAACATAAAAATAAAAAACTCTCACACCTTAAAAAATAATTATTATTATAAAATAAAAACTTAACATGTTAAAATTTTACAATTCTACATTATAACAATAAAATTATAATATGTAACATAATAAATAATGATTAAAAAAAACTCACAATAATAATAAGAGAAAAAAAAAGTTCTCATGAAAAATAAAATAAATAAATTAAATAAATAAATTGCATACAATACATTGAGTGAATAAATAGACGTAGGAGAAAAATATTTGTGTCCTTATTTATACGCGGTGAAGATTAAATACTTTTTTATTAATATTTTATATTAGATTTAAAATAATTATTTGTATTTATCTTAAAATAATTATGTATTTATCTACATTAAATATTAATTAGAATTAAATTTAATTATTTGATAATATCAATAACTCCTAAAATAAAATATGTATTTATATTTATTAAATTATACTTAATAATTAAAATAATTTATTACTGTGTATGTTTTTTTTATGTCGTAAAAATTAAAAATATATATGAATTTAATATATTTAACATTTATTTAAATTGACTTAAAATTTAAAATTATATCCATTTCAATCTAACTTAAAATTTAATATTCATGTCAAACTAAAGGAATATTCTGTTGGTAAAAGTCTTAATTCTATTGTAAATTGGTTTACCAATGGAATCTGTTGGTAAATTTTTAGCAACAAAAATTCAATTCCGTTCGTAAATAATTCAATTGGTAATTTATATAAAAATTATCTTGGTAATCCGTTGGAAATTACCAACGGATTGAATTCCGTTAGTAAAATAGAGAATAAATCCGTTGGCATTTCGTTGCTAAAAGAAAATTGTCATTTTTGTTGCTAATCTGCTGGTAATTACCAAAGGGTTGAATTCCGTTAGTAAAAATAATTATTAGTTAAAATTAATTTTAAATATAATATATATAATATGAAAGAAATAAAAAGAATAAAAATAGTAATAATAAGGTAGATATTCAAATAATAAATTAATTAACCTAATTAATGAACTTAAATAACCTAAATTAATAGTAAGGATATAATATTAATTAAACCTTGATAAAATACTATTGATTTTGATCAAATTGATCCAAATAGCAATGTCCTTATAAATAATGGTAGGTTGACGAAGAAATTTAGATATCGCATGGCCATAAATATTTGGATTAGGAAATTAATGATTCCACTTATATCTATCAATTATCATAAATGGACTACGTACTTAACAGGTATGATTAACTTAATTGGTTACAAGTTGTAATTCATTTAAGACGGTGAATATTCAAATTATTATAAAGATTATCTAAAATTTTAATTAATTAATTAATACTTTTCCTTTTCGATACTTTACCCAAATAAAAGAAAAATGCCATCGATCTATAACACTCCGAATATGTTTTTTTTCCTTATTTATCCCATTAAATTATGAACAATCATAACATGGTTAAATACTTAACAATAATTTCATACATAAAATCATTGTTTAATACACATAGTATGCACATTTATTATTATTTGAAAAAAAAATTATTTTTGAAAGTTAATAATTTGTTTAATGTAAAAAAAAAGGGTTAAAAAATAGGGAAAGGCGGGAGTATTATATACTATGTGTGGGAAATAAGAAAATACTAGTGTATTAAAAAGGTGTAGAATTAGTAAAATTCCCTAGTTTGGAGCAGTATGAAAATGTTTGGTCATAAATATGATGGGGTATTCAGATTGTGAAAAGTGGGTCCCAGAAAACAAATATCACAAAGTCCCATCATTATTTTATTTTGGTCACCGTAAATAATGCCGGTTTATAAGATACTAATTCATCAACCAATAATCTTTTAATTTGAAATTAATTTGGTATTTACTGTTTTAATTACTGTATTTATTTCTACAATTAAGGCGGGTGTGCCTTGTTAATGGATGTACGTGGCTATTCCACCGTTTAAAACATTGCCTTAATTCTTGGGGAGAAACTATCTTATGAAACGGATATTTTATGAGAATGTTGTGACACGTGTCAACCAATTATTAAAGTATGCTTATTATATAGGTAAATTATGCTTATTTGTAATTAAAGTATGTTAATAATAAATCTTATTACAACACTCTAAAATAATACTTTAATTCATTATTTATCGTAATTTAGAAAACATACTTTAACAATTATTAAGCATACTTTATCTATATAATAGACATATTTTAACACGTACGGTCTCACATATATAACGTCTCATAAGAGAATTTGTCATTCTTGTATAGTACTTCCTCGTTTTGTGATGTTTGTTTTCAGTTTTATTTTGAGATTTTAAAAATCACCCTTATATATACATATTATATTTTCTCTCTATAATTAATACTCTCTTATCTCATTTAACATTTTAAATAAATTAATATATTAATTAGACATAAAATTAAAATTTATCCTACCCAAAATCTATAACAAACATAGAATTCAATATTCATGAATTTCAAACTCTACATAACTCCAAACCAAATACTCCTATTAAATACTCCCTCCGTCCTTGTCAAATAGCATCATTTGCATTTTGCACGTTGATTAAGGAGTATTATTATTTTTATATAAAGTGGGTAGGTGCATTAGAGAAATGTGATGGGTAGTGGTGGACCATTGGTAGATCCTTTTTTACTAAAAGAAAAAAAATGGTGCAATTTGAACGAGACATTTAATATAATAAAATGATGATATTTGGACGGATTGAGGAAGTAAAAAGTTACCAAAATTTTCAAGTTTCATCCTGCCAAATTTAATATCTATTCAAATCGAGAAATGATATATTTCCAATTTAAAATTAAACTAGCACCTCTAACCGGAGTAGTCTCTGTACTTTAGTAATTATACTCAAGTTACCAAAATTTTCAAGTTTCATCCTGCCAATTTTAATATCTATTCAAATCAAGAAATGATATATTTCCAATTTAAAATTAAACTAGCACCTCTAGCTTGAGTAGCCTCTGTACTTTAGTAATTATACTCCCTCCATCTCGGGAATTACTGCACACTTTTTTTTTTGTCCGTCTCAATATTTATGCACGTTTCTATAAATAGATAAAATATATTACAATACTACTCACTTTATATACACTTCTCAATAATTTTACACATTTTTTATTAAATAATCTAAAATACTAATTTTTTATATACATACCAATAACTTTACATATCTTTATATTACATAAAAATATAATTTTTTTAATCTTCACACATTAGAATAAGTGCGCAAATTACTTAAACGGAGGGAATAATTAATAAATGAAAACTGATTAAAGAAAAAAGAAAAGTAGAATTAATAAAAAGGAGAGCAATAATATGATAATGTTTTATTTCAATCAATCATTTCGTAGTTTAATAAAACATGGGAAGAAGTGATACACTATAAAAAGCAACTGTTTGGCGGATAGAGTGTGGTGGTGCCAAAACTCTTATTTTTTTTTTATCACCATCCACTCACGTGCGCATCTACCTTAACTACAACATTTCATTAATTATATCTTACTCATTCCCTCCAATTAAAATCGTGACATTTTTTTTACGTAGATTAAAAAATATAATATTTTAATATAAAATGAAGTGAGAAAAATAATATTTAATGCGTAATGAGTAAGTGTATTAATAATGTGTGTAGACCAATGTGAATATGTTAATATTTTTTGTGTGAGTCTCATATGCCTTAAAAAAGGAATGTAATAATTTCTATGGGACAAGCTAAAAAGGAAAATTTCACAACTTCTATGAGACGGAGGGAGTAATATATAAAATATTAGTATTATACTTGTCAAATTTTAGTTATAACACAAATCATTATCTTTTTTATTGTTCTACAATTGCATTTTTCTTCGTAATTGAACTCAAACTTCCACTCTAGAATAGTACTTCCTCCATTCCATAAATGTTTGCACACTATTTTATACACACATATTAAGAAAAATGATAAGTTTTAGGGGTATTATGATATTCTTTGTAATAAATAAATGTTAAAGTATGTTAGGTGTGCTAGATAAATATGATTTTTTTATAAATAAAGTGTATGGGAGAAGAGTGGTTGTTTTTTTACGTTTTGCTTTTTTAGAAAAGTACAAACTTTTGTGAGATAAACCAAAATAGAAAGTGTGTCATCTGAAATGGGATACAAATGTTTGAACACTACTTTATGCACACATATTACGAAAATTGATAAGTTTTAGGGATATTATGGTATTCTTGGTAATAAATGTTGGGTTTATCCGCCCAGGGAGCCGGACTCACTTAACCCATTAGCATGATATTGTCCGCTTTGGGCGGCTCACTGGTCTGCATGGTTTTACCACTCTGGGTATCATACCCAAAAGACCTCATGCTAGGGAGAGTCCATCCCTCAAATTATAAACTCATGTGGGACTTTGGTTGACACCCAACCAACAATAAATAAATGATAAAGTATGTTATGTGTGTTAGGTAAAGAGAGTTTTTTTTTTTTTTGTAAATAAAGTGTATGAAGAAAGGGTGATTGTTTTTTACTTTTTACTTTTTTAGAAATGTGTAAATTTTTGTGGGACAAGCTAAATAGAAATTGTGGTATCTGAAATGGAGATGGAGGGAGTAATAAAGATGATCATAAAAGTAGTTCTTTGAATATCAGAATTTACTGCGTCACAAAGGATGAAAAACGGCTACGTTTCAATTTAAAATTTGTAATTAATATTTATAATATTATATATATATATATATATATATATATATATATATATATATATATAAAGCAATACTCTCTCCGTTTCCTAAGTAAGAGTCATATTTTACCATTTTGGTTGTCCATCTAAAGGATCTCATTTCTTTTTTTGGACATATGGGACCCACCCACATTCACTAATACAATTAAAATATGGGATCCACATACCCATTATTACAACTACCCACTACACATTAAATAATAATACTCCTTAATTCACGTACCCAAAAGCAAATGTGACTCTTACCAAGGGACGGAGGGAGTATAATCAAATCAGATATAATAATAATAATAACAATAATATTTTAATTACTCCATTATTTTGATTGAAATAACATCATGCACCATTGAAAAGAAAAGAAAAAAAAAAGCAAATAACTCTAGTACTGATTAACTAGTTGTAACATAGTAGAATAGTTGTAGCTAGAAAAAAAAAATCTAACTATTTATTGTTATTCAAATATAATTATTTTATTATACATTTTAAGAAATACTACATACTAGTATATAAGTAATACATAAGAACATGAAACATTTAATCATCTTATATCTAAAGTAGATAAAATGTATGAATTGTATGGAATTGAGTTTAGATGTTCCATTAAAAACATTACTCTTCGACTGATATGGTATTAATAGTATGTCATATAGAAGATGAGAGTATATTTATGGTTATATGCAAATGAGTAAAATTTTATCATATAAAAAAGTTAAATTGGAATATGCAACTAAATACAAGGTTGGAAGGATTACTACTATCTACACAAAAAAATCCTTAATTATTATGAGATACAAACATACAAAAATATTATTACTAATTACAAAAATATATAGTGATATTCCAATATTACCTCTACAATGTGCTGCACAAAAATATTGTGTGCAGTAAAAAAAATGTGTGCAGCAAAAAAGTGTGATGGTCCGGCAGATCTTCGGCGGCGGTCCGGCAACTTTTCCGGCGGCCGGCATGGGAAGATCTCCGGCAGTGTTCCGGCGACCGCCGACGACAGCTTTCCGGCGACCGGCCGGCGGCGGCGGTGAGGTTTAGGGTTTGTGGTTTAAAAGTGTATGAGTTTATGGTTATATTTGGTATTTTACTTTAATATATTTTGTATGTGATAGTAATTATTTTAAATCAATGTATCTAATAGTAATTAGGGATATAAAGTGTATATCTAATAATAATTTTTCACATAATATTTTTTTGCGTTATTTAAACACGAATAAAAAGTATTTTTTTTCAGTTTGAAAAACAAATTCACAAATTGTCCCATTAATAAATTCATTCATACTCAAAATAAGATAATAACATACTCTATCATCCAACACTTTACTACACGGATTTAAATTCCTATATTATTTTGGTGTTACATTTCGTACATCATATCATTGGATGGATGACGCGCATATAAGAGAGAATGATATGATAAAAAGAAAAATATCAACTTTAAAAACAATATAATTGAATTTTCTTTTCCAATTATGTGTCAATTATTCAATTAATGACGTACAAAAATGGCATAGAGGCTAGAGCATCTCGTGTGTTACAACACACTTTAATTTTAAAGGCAAAAATTTGTATGAGACTGTTTCACGTAAATTGAGACAAATAAAAAAATGATACTATAAATATTATCACCTTTACTATAAAATGTTATCATTTTTTATTTATATTATGTTATTCGCAGCATCATTATCACTTTTCATCGATTGAGTAACATTTTTTATCTGTCTCACTTAAGAACTTAAGTAACACATTTCACACCAAACTTGCCAAATTTAAAATTATAATTTCTTTAATACTCACATAATTTAATTAACCTAACTACTAAAATTAAGCGTAAATAATTAAAAAAAAAATTTGTATCTAGGACAAACTTAAAGGGAGTGTCGAGTAAAAAGGGTTTTATATTAACTGGAGCAAAACGATCTAAAGCTGATCAATTAATTCAAAATTGGTTCAATCATGTGATAATAGTGGTTTAGTAGAGCATTACTTTACCGTATAATAGTGCAGTATTAAAGATGTTTACGCAATTATTTTCCAGTGAAAGAGAAAAGGCACCGTATATGATACATGATTAATATACCATCACTGTCTCAAAATCACACACAGAGAGAGAGAGAGAGAGTGAACAGTAGTTTTACTGTTTGAACGTCGGAACTGTATGGATTTTGTCTGTTAATAACCCTGCGCCAGGAGAAAAGAAAAGAAAGAAAGAGAAAAGGGGGGTCTCTCTCTATCCCCTCTGCCAAATTTGCTGTTTCAGAAAAGGAATAAAGAAAAGAGTTAGAGAGAGATTATACTACAGAGGAGAGGAGTAGTATTACTATACATGATTATCATGGCAGCCTCTCATTTCATCATCACCCCATCTCCTCCACTGTTCCTCTCCTTTTCCTCCCTTTAAACTCCATCTTTTCTCCTACACACCTTTCTCCACACACACAATTACACAAAAAACACTTTCTCTCTCTTTATATATAAACACAGATAGAGAAATAAAGATTCCCTTCTCTGTCCAGCACAGTGTTACTACTCATGGCTGAGGGTTTTGAGCCATACCATGTCCCACAGCAAAGCCGAAGAGATAAGCTCAGAGTAGTAAACAACCAACCAGGGTGTGTAGATAATCTCCAACCCTGTGTACTTTACGATCCATCACTCATCCCTAATTCTGATTTCATCTCTGCTGCTAACTTGCACCGTTTTGGTGTGAAAGAAGAGGGCATGAATTTGATGGGCTTTCTTGGGGGTATGAACACCAATCACATGTTTGTGGATCCACAACACTTGTCTGTCCAGCACCTAAACCCTACTACTGTTCAAGATATTAATGGCAACCCATATGTATTCTCCTCACCCCACTGTTACAGACCACTTCTTGATCAATCTTTTCATCAAAATGAAGGCCCCAATTCCAACACTGGTCAAAGCCTGTCCTTGTCTTTGTCCTCTCCCCCTTTGGAGCTCAATCTGCAGAGATATCATGATTCCTCGGTTTTTGGTCTTGCTGTTGCTAGTAATAATAATAACAAGGTGAGTAGTACTGGAGGAGGAGGGTATGTTGTTGGTTGTAATAATGGTGGGTCAAATTCAACCCCAATTGAATTGTCTAAAAGTTCAGTGCCATTAGGGCCTTTCACTGGCTATGCTTCTGTCTTGAAAGGATCCAGATTCTTGAAACCTGCCCAGCAGTTGTTGGAGGAGCTTTGTGATATGGGTAGGGCCATTTATGCGGATAAAAACGGGCCGGATTCGGGTCTGCTGGATCCTCCTGCTTTGGAGAGTTTGAATACCACTGCTGTTGATGAATCTGTCAATTGCAGTGATGGGAGTGACCAAACTAGGAAGAAATCCAGGTTGCTTTCGATGCTTGATGAGGTATATATTGGTTGATTGTGTGATTAATTAATCTTTTTAATTAATTCTGAAAAATCCCTTAGATGGATTTCCTGCAATCACATCTTTCTTACCAGCTTTAAGGTGTTCATACTGTGCCGTTTTAGCTTGTTAAAGATAGATTCTCTAGTCATCATTGGTGCTACTAGCTAGCATGCAAGCTTTTGTTATTACATGATATAGTGGCACATAAAGCTTCTAACTTTGATCATCTTTGGATCTTTATTGCTGTATCCATCTGAAATTTGTGCCATCTTAGATTCTTGTATGATTGGTGTGGAGTGTGTCCAAGAATGATTTTTTTTTAAAGTACTACATATTGTGGGAATATATGCACAACTATTGGTGCTTGCAAGTGTTTTAACAACCTTATTTTAAGCATGAATTCGATATATAGGAGATATTGTCACCAAGAATGGTTTGCATCTTGTGGAAAGTGATCAAGAGAATCATTTTTGAAAAGGCTTATTCCTTAAGACTTGTTATTGGTTTTTAAGATATATCATGGCCAATATAATTGTACTTGAAATGTGTTAAATTAGTACTCTTATGACTATGAGTGTATTTTTTTTAGCTCTTTTGAGTTATTTTAGTGGAAGAATATGATTCTGTTTTCTTCTTTTTTCCCCACCTTAACTATAGTATGCTACTATAATCGTCATTTTACGAGGCGATAATGTCGTAAAATTAGCCTAGAGTACCCTTTTAGCATTGAGTTAATTTTCTTAAATAAAGTGTGGCAATTAAAAGTTTGGCATTTAGTTGTCCAATATGTACGTGAGCCCTCTTGACATTTCAAGTTGAGAATTCTTTATTTAAGATTATATATGTAGGTCTAATCATGTGATGGAAGAGGCTGGCATGAATACACGGTTTTGTACTTTTCTTGTATTTGGTTCATCTTTAAAAACTGAACATGTAAACAATTAATTTCTTGGTTGAGTCAAATCCACATCCCAGATTGTTTACTTGTTAAAGGTAAAATAGCCTAACAAAAGAAATATGATGCTATTAGGTGTTGTGTCATTACAGTTTCTCGTTGCTTCAGACGAGCTATTTGTTTCCTTGTCATGATTGATGGCAATAACGAACCACCCTCTCAAGCTTATCTTCAACTAGATGTTCTTAGTGCCAGCTTTATTGTGTGTAGTTGGTAGTTATCAAGATTTTGCAACGGGAGTTGATTTGATTATAATGGTGCATGGCTCAATGAAGGGATTTAATCTCTGACCAATGTAATAAAATGGCCATTTGTAAAGGCACTCTGTTGTAATCTATTGATTGTTGTAATGGAATCGCTCGATTGATGTTTGAATAAGCTCGTCTTTCTGTCAGGTTTACAAGAGGTACAAGCAGTATTACCAACAGATGCAGGCTGCTGTAGCATCATTTGAGTCCGTAGCTGGACTTAGCAGTGCAGCCCCATTTGCGAATTTGGCTCTAAAGGCCATGTCTAAACATTTTAGATGCCTAAAGAATGCCATCACTGATCAGTTGCAGTTCACTACCAAATCTCATGGAAAAATAAGCTCAGAGAGAGATGAAACGCAGAGACCGGAGAACTCAGGACGTGCGAGTTATGGCCAACGACCGTTCCATGCAGGATTCGTCGATCAACCTGTCTGGCGCCCTCAAAGAGGACTTCCTGAACGCGCTGTTACAGTCCTTCGTGCTTGGTTATTCGATCACTTTCTCCACCCGTAAGTATGCTTTCGTGCATTTGTACTAATCCAGTACTAGTGCTGCTATACTAACTAATAGTTGCTACTATTTTATCACAGCTATCCAACTGATACAGACAAACTAATGTTGGCTAAACAGACTGGCCTCTCAAGGAATCAGGTGACTTATTCTTATTATAACGTGCTATTCGTTGTCCTTAAATCGGACGTTTATGTGATTTGCTTGATCACTACATGGACTAGGTTTCAAACTGGTTTATAAATGCAAGAGTGAGGCTTTGGAAGCCGATGGTGGAGGAGATACACATGCTGGAGACTCGACAAGGCCAAAAGGCCTCCCAAAGAGACGAACAACATCCCAATATGATCAACAATCATTTGCCAACAAACTGTTCGTTCGAGTGTGAGAATGGTTCCACCTCGGTCCAAAGAACCGGAGATTTTCCTCTGAAACGGACTAGAGAGGATCCATCCGAACCTCCAGGAGGAAGCGTGGGACATATAAAGCTACCATATGACAACCTTATGCAAAATCATCACTTTGGTTTAAGCAATACTAGTGGTGGTGGCAATGGCGGTGTTTCGTTAACTCTAGGCCTTCATCAGAACGGTGTTGGATTGTCCGATTCCTACCCTCTAAATGCAGCTCGACGTTTTGGACTTGATTCGCACGGTGATCATGGATACGTGGTGAGTGGATTCGCAGCACAAAATCGACATTTTGGAAGAGAGATTATTGATGGCCAGATTATGCATGATTTTGTTGGATGAACAAGATTCTATACATACAAAGTCTTCATCAAAATGAGGAAATTACAGCAGAGGGAGGCATTCAACTGGGGGTGGTGCTGTGATCAAAACCCATCAGAATTTCAACAAGATTTGATGATCACTGAATGGTTGCCTTTCTTAATTCTGTCTCTCTTTGAAATTCTTTTAACTATATATTTACTCCATGTACGTAAAATCATACCTCTATGACTTGATTATAGCTGTATAATCTACTCAAGTAGCTGCATTTGTCGGAAATATGATGATACATTATGATGCTGTTCCTTGAGAAAATTTACACCAGTTTCTACATTTTTTTAACGAGTTTTTTCTTGGAGCGAAAGATAGGAACAATATTTAAATATGAATTCCAAAGTTTTTTCTATTAAATCAGGATCAAAAGTTATAAAACTAATCAGTTCAGAATAAAAATCATTACTATAAATTATACAATGTACAGTAATTACAATAATTTGTCATTAGTTTTAAATGGTGATACATTTTAAAATATTTTCTTTAAAACAAATTTGATATAGTATAAAATTTTAATGTGGTGATTATTTTATTATTTTAATTAATTTTATGATTTTAAGTAATTGTATATTTTCTCTGGTTAAAAGGAATTGACTTTTTTTTTCCACATAAATTGATACATTTTTTAAGTATATGAGACTTGCCCATAAATAATTATTAGTATATTCATATATGCCATAGTTAATCTACCTTTAGAATCCTATATTTAATTAATTAATTAATTTTTTTAATGAAGACGATTAATTTAGATATGTACATTTGGAGTCCACAAATAATTATGTGGTGTTGCACTATGTAACATTGAGTTTCTTGTTTTTACCTTTTGAGCTGCAGTCCAAAAATACTGGGCTATCGGCCCACTAAAGTTTTGGGTCACTTCCATCCAATTCGATAGGGTTAGTGCTTGTGAATTGTGATTGGTATAATGGATCGAATTTAAATCTGATTTATTTATTTTAAATAATTGAATCATTGAAATTCCCACAAAGTTAAATTTTCGTTGAAGACCAATATAAAATGTGTTGTATGATGGCCAATTAAATTTAAGTGGAATGATTCTTAACGGCATTTTTAGAATCGTAAACCTAAAGCAACTTTTAATTGCCTTTTCTACTCAATTTCACTTTTATTCCACGCCAAATAAAACCCAACAAACTTTATAAATAAAAAATAAAATGTAAATAAATATAATAAAAATGTCATAATTATTCTACTAAGTTTAGAAATAAATAATTACGACTTCAGTTCAATTATTTTGCTTTATTAAGTAGAGATACTCTCTTGTGAAACATGTTATTTGTGAGACGAGTCGACCATTACTGAAGTATACTTATTTAATAGATAAAGTATGTTTATTTATAGTTAAGTATGACAATAATAAATCAAATCATAACAAGCTAAAATTATACTTTAATGCATAATTCAGTATACTTTAGAAAACATACTTTAACCACCATTAAACATATTTTATCTAAATAATAAATATACTTTAGCACGTTTCACAAATCGTCTCACATAAATAGCGTCTCACAAAAGACTTTGTTTAAGTATATACTTGAACTTTTTCATTTTTGTCTAAAGTAAAATAATTTAATGTTTTCTCTTTTTTAGAAATGGAAAAACGATCGAAAAACTTATTTATGATAAAGAAAAAAACGCATGTATAGAATCGGGAATTCATTTTCCAGCTGCTTTCATTATCTTTCACACGACTAATTGAGGATTTTAACATTAATATCAAATTTAATTACTTAATTACACTTTTACTTTTATAAAAAATAAAAATAAAAATGTAAAATTCACATAAAAATCAAGCTACCAATTGGACCCACTTGGCTACACTGGGCACTCCTAGGTGCACCGCGAACACCATATAATACCCCGGCGGCGCCACCTTCCCATTCGGCGGAGCCGTACACTTTATCCTATACTTCCCGTCGCCAACCACCGCCGGCGTCTCCACCGACAGCTTCACCAGCCTCTGTCCCTGCGAGAATGAGTGCGTGGCAAACGGAGCACTCGCGAAATTAACATCCACTACCCCCACCACCGGTAACTCAACCGTCATCGCCACCTCGAACGCCTCGCCGTAGCGTATCCTCGCCGGCGTATCCACCAAATGTGGCCGAATATTCGCTTTATCCGGCGAAAGATACTCCGGCGAAAACGCTTCGATCCTCAATTCCGTCGGGAATTCGGCTTTGAAATTGTAGAAGTAATGCGGATTACTCCCGGCGATCAAAATTCTCCCATCCGGCAATAAATTTGCAGTGGAATGGTACATCCTGGAAACGGATCCTGGATTCAGGGTCATAAAACGGAGCCCCACGGGTTGATCCGGCCTATACAGAACCGGGTACAAACACGGGTCAGAAGCCAATTCGAACCCCTGAGTCCCAGCTTGAGCTCCATTGATAATCATAACATCGCCGGTGGGCAACATTACCATATCTCCCATAATCCTACCAAACGGCATATCCTCCATCTCCCACACCGAATCGGGCCGGGTCGCTTCGATCCGCCCGCAGCTTCCATGGGCCGGACTGTCCTTCGTCCTCTCCAAATACGCCCCATACTCTGCTCCGCCGCATACCACCACCGTCGCCGATGAAAAGTCACCCCTCAAAGCAAGCATCGCCGACGAACCCGCCGACGGGTAATTCCTCGGGCCACCCTCGAGAATCGGGTAAGTTCTCGTCACAGAATTCGAATTATAATCATAAGATACGGCTTTATTATTGGCAAAAATGAAGAGTTCTCCATTTGGGAGCAAATGAACATAGGGATAAAGATTATCCATTTGCTGATCTTCGACTTCAATTAAAAAGGGGAATTTGACAGCACCAATCTCCTTCTTCGGTGGGAAAAATTCCACACTGTTGGCTGCTTTTCCACCGATTATAATCACTCTGCCATCGGGTAAAATCTGGTTGGTAGCATACCATCTCCCCTGGTACAGTTCAACATCCTGCAGTTCCTCCCAATCACAAATCGCATCCCGTTCGCAGGGGGTGAACTTCCGGATCTTCTTATAACCGTCCAAGTCGCCGCCGGTTTGAATGAGGCTGCCGTCGGGGAGAAACCCGCCGGAGGAGCACCAGGTGTCGGTCAAAATCGTCAACGGGCGGACAACGTTGGTTTGCAAATCGAGTAGAACAGAGTGGGCGGTGCAATCTTTGCGGAGTGGGTGAACCGGGTTGGCAAGGCAGCGGTTTCCGGGTAGGAGTTTTCTGGAGGGGCCAATGTGGGTCCGGTCGAGGAGGACAACGGTGTTGAAACGTGTGACGGCGGTGTGCATGGAGGCGATGCCGGCGTCGGGGACGAGGAGGTCCCACACACCGGGGAGGTCGGCGGCGGCGCGTGTGGAGTGGCAGAAGAAAAAGACGAGAAGTAGAAGCTTGGATATAGCCATGGAATTAATCTTAATCCAGTGAGAGAATGAAAGTATGTGTGTTTCAGTGAATTGTGTCAGTTAGAACTACTGAAAAAGTGGTGTGTGTGACGTGATAGATGCCAAAAGACAAGATTATTCTTTTTTATAACGTTATTTGAAAAATGGTGTACTACTCTTAAAAGGGCCTCATCGCCTCTGCCCTGGGAATTGATGGAGGAGGTAAAACGCAGGATGTGCCTCAAGTGACTTATAGAGAGGACTCACTGTTAAACTTGTGTTTGCAAGGGGTCGAATTCATGCCAAAGGCAGAATTCGAACCCCACCATGCAGCAACCAAGCTCACTATTTTTTATAAAGTTATTTTTTCGGAAGTAATGGTGTAGCTTTGAAATAATTTTTTATGTTGGAGTGTTAGGAGCCGAAAGGTTTGTCATTTTTATGTGATGTATAATAAAATTTAGATAATAAAGATGTTGAAATTGTGATGCAAATTAATATTTTCTTAATCGTCGTATAATATTTCCTACACATATTTAATGCAAAACCATAATTGTGGAGTATTATGAATGGGCTAGATGAATTATGAAAGGAAGACTAGTATGTTGTATCACATGGCTACTCCCAATCTAGATTAAATCATGGGGCATTGGGTCTACTATAATTGTTATGGCTCCTTCATATCTTATTAGATCATTATCCACGAATACGACGTGTTTGGTCTAAATTGAGTGTAGATTTATTTTATAGCTTGCTTTAAATTAATTTTGTATCTTGAAAATAAATCCTATGTTATATAAATGTATATATATCATTTAGTGGAAAAAACTAAATGCATACATACTAGTGTCAATTTGCTTGTAATTTGTAAATATTGTTATCATATTCTTGTTAATTGATAGTTATCAATTTTACTTGAATAGTATGAAAAAGAAAGATTTTTTTTCTTTATTTATCAATTAACATGATATTTCGTAATGTTAATGATTACTTTAATATTCAGACAAAAAAGTTACCACTCTTGCTATCGTGCGTGTTGTATATGTAGACCATGCATGCATGCATACATGTGTGTATGTGTAATATATAACAAATAAGGATGTGGAAGATGGTGTTTGAGGTAGCAACAAGTTGAGTGAGTGAATAAGAACAACAAGCTGCATAGAGGAAGTAAACTGAAGTTGTGACAGTTGTGTCATGCATTAAGGTGTTGATTGATCAAGCTAGGCATAAGTGGTGGTTAGATAATTGTAGCTGTTAGTGACAGTTAGAAGAAGTTGAAGGATCATGTGTAACCAACTATTAATTGATGGTTTACATGGATGATACATGCATGATGACAGTTGAGAGGGTGCAGGCTGTATACATGTGGTGTTGCTTCGGTTATCAGTCCATCATCAACACACCAGTTAGCTTGGCAAGGTTTTTCAGCTAGGTTCAAGAAGATGAGATACAGTATTGATGGTGGAGATTCAACATAAGCAACATAATATGATCAACATGATGTTAAAACCGTAAGATCAAGAAGTGTACTGTTATTGAGAAGTTGAGTGGCATGGAAGACAGTTGTAACTGAACTCAAACTAATCACATGGAAGGAACTGTACTTGCTGGTGCGTACTAGTTTGCATCAGTGTGGTATAAAAGGGAGTATACATGCACATCAGAAGAGAAGAGTTGATCATCATCATCATCTAAGCTAGTTCATCAAATTAGGGTTTCTTAAGTAGTTTAGTTCATCATCATCTTCAAGTTGTAACCTGTTTTATCATATAGTGATTGCTCTCCTTAAGAAAGTGGATGTAGATCAACAAGATCGAACCACTATAATCCTCGTCTTCTGTCTTCGTTTTAGTTTTGTTTTCTATTTTGATTGAATCAATACACAACTTGAGAGAGTAGGGTAGAGTGTGAGCAATCTTTGGTGATCAAATTTGCATACATTCATAAGAATTGGCGCCGTCTGTGGGAAGCCAAGAAGAAGAAGATTCAGTTGAAAAGAAGATCAAATAGTTACTACAAAGTTTGATATTGAAAAGTTCACAGAGAAGGCAGACTTCAGTCTGTGGAGGATGAAGATGGAGGCCATCTTGGTTCAACAAGGTTTATCAGAAGCTATCAAACCATTACCTGAAGGTCAGGCTGCAGGAGTTGATGCTGCTGTCCTTGCAGCAGATCAAGATCAACAAACCAAGGCCAGAAGTACTCTCATCTTGTGCCTTGGAGATAAGACTCTGAGAGAGATCTCAAAGGAAGCTACAGCAAGAGGAGTTTGAAGAAATTGGAGGAGTTGTACATGGTTAAAAGTTTGGCCAACCGTTTGTACATGAAGCAGAAACTGTACTCCTTCAAGGTATCAAAAGATAAGTCAATAATTGGTCAATTAGATGAGTTTAACAAGATCATTGATGATCTAGAAAATATTGATGTGGCTCTGTAAACTGAAGACAAGGCTGTCATCCTCATGTCAGCACTTCCAAAGTCCTTTGAAGGTTTAAGAGATACACTTTTGTTTCCTAATGCTGAATCTATTTCCCTTGAGCAAGTATTGTTGGCAGTTAAGGCAAAAGTGATTCACAAGAATCCAGAACAACAAGCAACTGCAGAAGGTTTGACAGTGAAGAAACAGAACCAGTGGAGCAAGAATAACAAGAATAATAAGAGCAATGTTGATAAGATGAAGCTAGAAAAGAACTATAGTGCACCAGCAGATGAAGAAGAAAACAAGAATTGCTTCCACTGCAATAAGCCTGGACATTACAATAAACAATGTTTCAAATGGAAAGCAATGGTGCCAAAGAAGATAGCTGAAAAGGGAGGAAATAAGAGGCCTCATGCAAATCAGGTAACAACAACTCAAGTTGGTACAGATTCTGATTTCATTGAAGCAATGTCAGTGTGTTCTAGTTCAGTATCAGAAGAATGAGTTATGGATTCTGGATGTACATTTCATATGACTTCTAGGAAATATTGGTTTACTGAATTAAGACCACAAGATGAAGGATCAGTAATGTTAGGTAATGATCATACCTGTAAGATTGTAGGAATTGGTTCTGTCAAACTTAAAATGTTTGATGGGAAAATCAGGATGTTGAAGAATGTTAGATATGTACCAAGCTTAAGGAGAAATCTAATATCTCTTGGAATGTTAGTTTCTCAAGGTTATGAGTGTCATTTGAAGGGAGATACGCTTACTGTCATAAAAGGAAAGTTAGTAGTTGTTAAAGGGTTCAAGAGGTCTGACCTGTACTTCTTGGATGGTTATGTGGTGACTGGACAGATTAATGCAACTAAGGATGAGAGTAGTGTTAATGTTTGGCATGGGAGACTTGGTCATATAAGTGAAAGAGGCTTGCAAGAACTTGCAATACAGAAGCTGCTTGAGATCAGTTCAACTTGTAAGTTATATCAGTATGAAGCTTGTATATTAGGCAAGTCAAAGAGGTTGAAATTTGGTGCAGCTGAGCATAATACCAAAGCAAGGTTGGAATATGTTCATTCTGATCTTTGGGGACCTTCCAAGACCTCAACAATAGGAGGTGGGAAATACTTCATATCATTCATTGATGATTATTCAAGAAAGGTATGGATTAAAATTTTGAAGACAAAGGATGAAACATTATCAGCTTTTAAAGTGTGGTTGACAGAAGTAGAACTGCAAACTGGAAACAAGGTTAAGTGCTTAAGAACAGACAATGGACTTGAGTTTGTATCACATGAATTCAATAAATTTTGTCAAGAGAAAGGTATTAAGAGGCACAAGACAGTACCAGGTACTCCACAGCAAAATGGAGTGGCTGAAAGAATGAATCAGACACTTCTTGCAAGAGTTAGGTGTATGATGAGTAGTGGAGGTTTCTCAAAAGGTTTTTGGGGTGAGTTAGTATCTACTGCAGCTTATTTGATTAATCTGTCACTATGCACAACACTTAAGTTTAAACCACCTGAACAAGTGTGGTCTGGAAGGGTATCAGATTATAGTCATTTGAGAATTATAGGTCGTCTGGTGTATTCACATCAGAAGCAAGACAAGTTAGATCCTAGAGCTGTTAAGTGTGTGTTAGTAGGCTATCCTAAAGAGGTAAAAGGGTACAGACTATGGTGTTATGAGAATAACAAGTTTATTGTTAGTAGGGATGTAACATTCAATGAAAATAAGATGCCTTTGTTGGAGAGAGGTGCTGATAAGGTCATAACTACTGATAATCGTGAGTTTGAGGTGGAGCATGATGACAGAACAATAGTACAGCAGGGTCAAGATCAAAGAGATGATAATGTACATGAGGAAGTTGCTGCTGAGGAGATGTCTGAGTCATCTGATTCAAATGAAATAAGAACTCTTAGCAGCTATCAACTGGTTAGGGATAGGTTGAGAAGACAGATCAAAACACCTATAAGATATATAGAGGCAGACACAGTATCATATGCACTGTATGTAGCATCAGACATTGATGTCTATGAACCTAGGACATACTCAGAAGCAGTATCAGGTAAAGAGAGCATGCCGTGGTTGGATGCTATGGAAGAAGAGTTGCAATCATTAAAGAGGAATAACTCTTGGATGATTGTTGACAAACCTGCTAATCAGAAGCTTGTAGGTTGTAAGTAGATATATAAGAAGAAACCAGTCACAAGTAAGGAAGGAGGAATAAGATATAAGGCAAGACTTGTAGCAAGAGGTTTTCACAGCAAGAGGGTGCAGATTATAATGAAATTTTCTCACCAATAGTCAAACACTGCTCAATAAGGATTTTACTATCAATAGTTACTCAGTTGGATTTGGAATTTCATCAGATGGATGTAACAACAGCTTTCTTGCATGGAAATTTAGAAGAGAAGATTTACATGAAGATTCCTGAAGGTGTTAGTTTAAAAGGAGCAGACTCAAAGACTTGTTTATTGCTTAAATCACTATATGGTCTGAAGCAAAGTCCAAGACAGTGGTATCTCAGGTTTGATGATTACATTACTTCAAATGGTTTTGTCAGGAGCATGTATGATAGCTGTGTGTACAAAAGATGTGATAAGGGAAGATATACTTATCTACTACTTTATGTGGATGATATATTAATAGCTTGCAAGGATATGATATGAATCAATTCAGTAAAGGATACTTTGAGAAAGGAGTTTGACATGAAAGATCTAGGTGAGTCTAGAATGATACTCGATATGCAGATTGAGAGGGACAGATCAGCTGGTCTACTGAGGTTGTTCAAGAGTCATACTTGGATAAAGTTCTAAAAAGGTATAATATGAATCTTTGTAAGAGTGCATCAGTACCAGTTAAGCAAGGATTAAGTCTGTCATCTCTTCAAGGTCCACAAACAGATAAGTAAAGGTTTGAAGTGAGCAAAATACCATATGCAAGTGCTGTTGGCAGTTTGATGTATGCTATGGTATGCTGTAGGCCTGACTTAGCTTATGTTATGAGTGTGATCAGTAGGTTTATGAGTAATCCTGGTCTTGTTCATTGGGATGCAGTGAAGTGGGCACTGAGATATGTTAGAGGTACTATATCAGTTGGATTGAAGTTTCAGAAACAAGATATTTGGGACAAGGCTGTTGTTGGTTATGTGGATGCAGATTGTGCAGCCAATCTTGATACAAGAAAATCAATGACAGGTTATGTGTTCAATTTATTTTGTACAACAATAAGTTGGAAGGCTACACATCAACACATAGTAGCATTGTCCACCCTGAAGCTGTGTTTGTTGCTCTTACAGAAGCAATAAAAGAAGGTGTTTGGTTAATTGGTATTTTGAGAGAATTTGGAGTTCAGCAGGATATTATTGAAGTGTATTGTGATAATCAAAGTGCTGTACATCTCTCAAAGCATCAAAGATATCATGAGAGGACTAAACACATTGATGTGAGACTTTACTTCATAAGAGACATGATAGAGGAGAAGCTAGTTGTTGTTAAGAAGATTAAGACAGCAGATAATCCTGCTGATGCATTTACTAAGGCTCTACCTGTTCAGAAGTTTGAATTGTGTAACAGTCTTATTGGTCTTCACTGAAGGGAAGAAAGGAAGGTGTGCTGCAGCCTGTAATTGCAGCAAGGTGGAGAGCTTTGATTACTTATGATGATGTATGGTCTAAGGTGGAGATTTGTTGTATATGTAGACCACGCATGCATGCATACATGTGTGTATGTGTAATATATAACAAATAAGGATGTGGAAGATGGTGTTTGAGGTAGCAGCTAGTTGAGTGAGTGAGTAAGAACAACAAGCTGCATAGAGGAAGTAAACTGAAGCTGTGACAGTTGTGTCATGCATTAAGGTGTTGATTGATCAAGCTAGGCATAAGTGGTGGTTAGATAATTGTAGCTGTTAGTGACAGTTAGAAGAAGTTGAAGGATCAGGTGTAACCAACTGTTAACTGATGGTTTAATGGATGATACATGCATGATGACAATTGAGGGGGTGCAGACTGTATACATGTGGTGTTGCTTTGGTTATCAGTCCATCATCAACACACCAGTTAACTTGGCAAGGTTTTTCAGCTAGGTTCAAGAAGATGAGATACAGTATTGATGGTGGAGATTCAACATAAGCAACCT
This sequence comes from Pogostemon cablin, assembly GCA_023678885.1. Classification (NCBI taxonomy): domain Eukaryota; kingdom Viridiplantae; phylum Streptophyta; class Magnoliopsida; order Lamiales; family Lamiaceae; genus Pogostemon; species Pogostemon cablin. Next base: position 1,059,703 of record CM042986.1, read on the forward strand.
AATGTGATCAACATGATGTTAAAACCGTAAGATCAAGAAGTGTGCTGTTATTGAGAAGTTGAGTGGCATGGAAGACAGTTGTAACTGAACTCAAGCTAATCACATGGTAGGAACTGTACTTGCTGGTGCGTACTAGTTTGCATCAGTGTGGTATAAAAGGGAGTATACCATGCACAGCAGAAGAGAAGAGTTGATCATCATCATCATCTAAGCTAGTTCATCAAATTAAGGTTTCTTAAGTAGTTTAGTTCATCATCATCTTCAAGTTGTAACCTGTTTATCATATAGTGATTGCTCTCCTTAAGAAAGTGGATGTAGATCAACAAGATCGAACCACTATAATCCTCGTCTTCTGTCTTCGTTTAGTTTGTTTTCTATTTTGATTGAATCAATACACAACTTGAGAGAGTAGGGTAGAGTGTGAGCAATCTTTGGTGATCAAGTTTGCATACATTCATAAGAGTGCGTTTTCAAGATCCCAAAAATGAAAGTGGGTAAAGCTCGCTAAGCAATAATTGGGCCATCATTAGATAAATTAATGGGCCTTATTGAAGCCAACTAACTTCTTAGGAAAATGAAATGGAACTCGATTTTTTTATTTCAAAAAACAATTGAAATCCATCTCTTTTTACCAAAAACAAACACCCCTAATTGAAAATAACTTGAAAAAATTTCATGAGTGGAATATAATACTATTAATTCCTTGATACCAATAAGCAAATCTCACACAAAATACACATTCATACACTACAATCATCTGATACTCACTATACAACAGTTGGCATACATTAGTTATAACAACAATTTAAGCCAATGATCCCACTGAATCACCTTCACAACAATGCACAACAGCCACTGTTGCCTTTCTAACATTCTTGTAAGAGTATCTTCTTGCAACCACTGCATACACAATCAGATTCACCGCAGTAATTCCAGCCAACAGCCAGTAAAAATAGTCGAGTCGACTGCTGTTCAAGTCCTTCCCAATCCAACTCCTCCCATCCTTATCCGTCACACGATCCACACAAGTTATAAGAAGACTACTCAAGAAATTTGCAGCTCCAATCACACTAAGATACAATGCTATGCCCAAACTTCTCATCGAATCGGGCACTTGATCGTAGAAATACTCTTGTAATCCGACGAGGGCGAACCCATCAGCCACACCGATGATGAAAAACTGCGGTGCTAGCCAGAAAACACTCATGGAAAGTGATCCTTGAGATGAATTTTGGTTCACTTGATTGAGTCTTTTTCTTTCGACTAAAGCGGCTATTACCATGGTTAGGACTGAGAAACACATTCCTATTCCGATTCTTGGGAGGATATTGATGCCTCTTTCGTTGCTCCTTATTGTTCTCATCAATGGGACGAGGAGCTTGTCGTATATTATTACACAAACTATCATACCTATGGCGGCTATTGCGTATGTTGAGGCTGGAGGGATCTCAAAACTAGGAGAGATTCTACGATCAAGAGTTGTGCTTTGTTTGATGAAGAATGTGGAGCCTTGTGCTACGCAGATACCAAATGGCAGAGTTGTTAACCAAATCGGAATCATGTTTATGATGAGCTTCATTTCTTCGACTCTGGTTACCGTTGCAAGCCGCCACGGATTATGTTTCTCCATTGAGGATTGCCCCTCTTCAAGAATCGCAGCTTTATCAAGAAACCTACAAAAAGATTGCAAGAAAAGTAAGTTAATGCAGCTTATAACTTGAGATTGCAAGAAACGCAGGGTCCTCTGGTAGGCCATGACTCTGATACTATGTTAAATAATCAACTCGTTTAAAAACTTAAGCTAATAGAGATGAGAATCGTTTAATATTTAATCAGGTCCTTTGCTAGGCCATGACTCTGATAACACATTAAATAGATAATCACTCAATCTAAAAGTTTAAGGTAACAGAGAGGAGGATCGTTTAATTAATATTTAATCAGATCACTCTAACACGCAAGTTAATGTAACTTACTTGAGATTATCAGTGTGGAAAAGAAGCCTCCCCTGATTGTTGTCTGATTTTGGAACCTCGTAGAGATGATCAGGGTGAGATGGATGAGGAAGGTTTCTCTTAGCAATGGCAGCCACAAGAACCTGCAACAATGGAGTAAAGGGGCTTCCAGAGGGTTTTCGAAAACGGTACGAGGATCTTCCCATGCAGAAGATGAGAATGGTTGAGGCCATGACTGCTGTAAGAATGACATCAGCAGCAGCCCAGCTGAAATGGTCCTGCACGTAGACAATCACCGTCACTCCAATCAGAAGGCCCGCACAAAGGCCCGAATTCCACCAATTGAAAAACGACATCTTGCTCTGTCGTTCCTTGGTATGATCATCGTCAAATTGGTCGGCTCCAAAGCTCTCCAGAGATGGCTTATGGCCACCGGTGCCAACTGAGATCAAGTATATTGCCAGAAAGAAGAATATCTCGTGGATCTTTCGTGGATCCGGGCAGACCCGGGTGGTGCAGGGTTTTAAACCCGGGACTACTCGGGACATTGTCAGCAGAATCAACCCCTGTTTTTGAATGTATCAATTACAACATTCTTGATTTTAAACATAATTATGAGATGAATTGAATGGATGGATTATTACCAGAAGATAAACGACGGATGATGCAAGAACAGTGTAGAATCTACCGAGGTAAGCATCGGCTAAGAATCCACCAAATAGGGGCATCAAAGTGGTTACACCCGACCAATAGTTAACACTCTTGACGGCTGTTTTAAGGTCGTAATGAAGTACTTTTGTGAGGTATATGATCAAACTTGTTGCTAGTCCAAAGTAACTCAACCTCTCACTGAACTCGATTGCTGCAAAAAAAAAAAAAAATCAAACACGTGGAATTTAATTCTTGTTCATAAGATATACATGTAAAAAAAAAAAAAAGAGAGTGTACAGAGCAACAAGAGTAAGAGTCAATTGTTGCCACCCCACAAGTCCCAATAATAAAAAAAAAAGTGTACAAAGCAACAAGAAAGTACACACAGAACAGTAATGTTAAGGATCAAGGATTCAGTTCTCCGACGACCAAAGTACCGTTAGCTAACTGATCATGTCATCTAAAAGTTTAAGCTTTTAGAGAAAAAAAAATTATTTAATATTTGACCAGTACATTCTAACACATGTTCAAGAAATTGTACAAGTGGTGATTGTGCAGCAGCATTCTTAGCACTTAATGGTCTGATAAACATCACAAAATTTCATGTTTGTTTGCAAAGATTATCACTAAGAATGATGTCTAAATCATATGGTGATGGATAATATATGAAGTGATGCTTTTCAGACACATACCTAGGATGAAAAGGGAAGCCTTCCATGCTCCGGTGGAAGCCCGGAGAGGAAGCCTTCCTTTATGATCAACAGAGGAATCATACACCCATTTATCATCAACACGCTTTGACTCTTGTTTACTCCTTTGCTCAATCTCCATTTTTTTTTTTTTGGGTCTGCTAAACAAGTTGATAGTAGATAATGCAGAATAAAGAAAGTTTGTTTTCTGTGTCTAAAGATAGATAATTGGGGTGGTTGTTTGTTGGCAGTTTGGTTGGTTCTTATATATAGGCAAGAATCCTACTGTCTTAAGCTAAAAGCCGTTGAATTTTTCCACAAAAGATAGACACTTAAAATAATTGCTGTGGTAAAAAAACATTCGTTGTCAATGATTGTAATTGAAGGAAATAAAGATTTGATACCTTCCACTTAATATATTTTTTTGGCCCTATTAAAGGGAATAGTATACATTCTTTGGTTTCATCTATCTTTTTTCTTGTCGAATAAAGTGTGTTTTGTTCAGGACTAAGCTATACTATAGCTATGATTTCAACATTTATGCTTCTTTATGAAATCTACTCATGTGGGCTTGTTAAGAAAAAAAAATGACAGTATTTCATCTCAAATTTTAAAAAATGTGAAAATAATTAATTAAGTTATGACTAATTATTATAAAAAGAACTAATTCATTTTCTTGTTATATTTTAGTAAGTGTCCCGTGTTTTAAATTATTGGAAGAGTGATACGTGTAAAAAAAATAAATTCTAGTGAATAACGTTCTGAATTTTTCACTTTTTTCATTCACACATGGAATATGGTATTATCAAAATGTAATGAAAGTGGCATTAAAATTGGGTTTATTAATAATGTTAAATCTTGACTAATGTCTTGACAATCCTGATTAATTCATTGGTCTAACCCAACATGCTGTGTCTGTATATAATAATCCAATGGAAATGATAACTACAGAGAAAAGATAAAATGACATGTATAGGTCAAATCTCGATTAAAGTAGTATATTTTAAGTTCTATATGTATTATTGCTTTGTTTTCTCTATCTCTACTTGTATTTAAAATATTCTATTAGTTTAGTACTCCTCCGTTCCGGGAATATATTCGCGTATTCTCTGACACAGAGTTTAAGAAAAATAACTTTTTAGTGATGTATGTAAGAAAGAGAAGGGGTATTTTGAGTAATTGAGTAGAATAAAGATATAATTGACTTTGACTAGATTGTGTGAAAAAGGAGGTGACATTTTTGGAATATTGTATTATTGCAAGGTTATTAATATTGTGTATTGTTTCCATTTTTAGGGGGTGAATGTATTCTTGAGACGGACCAAAATGTAAATGCGAATGTATTCTTGGGACGGAGGGAGTTTTTTTTTTTTTGATTTATTTTTGTCTGTTGCGCATTATTATATATATCGTACTATACTACTACACTCTCCATTACATAAATTTATACGGATAAGATATGAAATATAATTATAAAATTAATCCAAAAATATAATATAGAGAACTCTAGCTATAATAATAATCAGGGGTATAGCTGCAAAGTTTGAAAAATAAAGTTTGACCCGAAATGAAATCCGACTCAAGAGTATGATCATTCACATTTCACATTCACAGTCGTCCATGAAGAGAATAAACGTGGTTTTGAATAAGATTTCGTTCAAATTGCCGTTAAAATTAGTTAGATACGTTGCATTTTAATTTCAAATAACATGCCCCTTTCGGTTCTCCCTAGCAAAAATCAAAATATACTCCATATGGCAATATTCCACTCAATTATCAATCAAAATAGAACATATTTTAAATCAATGTTCAACAAAAATATATTTTACAGTATTATAACGTATACTCATTAATTTTCTTCAAGCGTCACGATAAATTTAATTTATACAAATGGAGCTTGTTATCTCATGAACCACTTCCATTGTGATCATTTCCATTGTTCTTATACTTAATTATAATTATATTTTTTATATATATACACTAAAAGTAAATAGTTATAAACTCTATGAATAAAATTATAAATCACATAAAATACAAATTTTAAAAAAAAGGCAAGAAAATATTTGATATAAATTATAAATAATTGTTTATGGAGTTAGTTTTTTTTACATCCACATACTCCACATAATTAGGTGTTCAACGAAAATATATATTTTAATTAATAAGAATATTATTATTTTAATAAAAAAATTTTTAAAATATGAATAGTATTAATATTTAATTAAACAGTTAATTTTTTTAATTTAAAAAATTAGAATATAAAAATTTATATAAAATACTCCTTAATACTCATATAACATTTCGTAATTAATGGATGAATGGAACTAGGCTCACTAGTCACTACGCATGTTGTTGCACGCAAAACTCTACATTTTTTTTTTTTTATGTATTTCACTCTTTTTTAGTAAACATGTTTATATCTGCTTTGCAGGGATTAAAAAATATAATATTTTAATATATATTAATTTAAAAAAAATACAGTAATATTTTAATATATAATAAATAATTATATTAATACATTATCGTGAGCTTATAGAAATATTTAAATGTATTATGAAAAACCCAAAATAAAAATAAAAATACTAAACATTTGTACGTGACAGTTTCACTTTCACGGAGATCATACAATAATTTTACATCTATACTCCCAAAATCAATGTTTGTCGGTTGCAACTTGCAGCCACGTTCAGTTTAAATTTTACTAGTTTGGAAAATTAAAAGTGGGGGTAAGTCTGTCATTTACCCCACACACAAGTCAAACCTAGCACAATCGAGTCAGCTGCTGTGGCGGCGGTTTAAAACTAATTATTTGAAGTGATTAATGGAATACTAATTCTAAATAAATTTACAAGTGTTTAATTTATTTTTATATCTTTTCACAATTATTCAATCACACTTAATAACTCAATTTTTAGGAGATGTTAAAGTAAGGAAAATGAATCGCCTCGTATAGTTTATTCTCTAACTGATTTTTTTTTTCAAATTTGAATTAATATAAATATACATTTATCTGAATTAAAAATCTAACTACAGTTATAATTTTCACAAAGTAGTCAAGAAAGTGTAATTAATCCAGTTGAATTCTCTCTTTTTGTATGAGCTATATATGTACCAACCTTAACTTATACTTTGTTTATTTAAAGTTGTACAACTTGATCCAAACTTTTACGATCGACTTATAATTATTTTCGTATAATCTTTTTCTTAATAAGTTAATGGGATGATTCTAGTTAATTTTTTTCAACTCGTTTATATCTAGTTAGGTAGGATTCCTTTTTTTTTTAAAAAAAAAATGTCATAATCTAGACTTCTTTTAAAAATTTAAATTCAATCTTATGCTGATTTTTTATAGACTTCAATCTTAGAATTTGTACAAGATGTCACGTCTATAATTAATGTGTTAATAGGTTAATTAGTCAGAGTGCTTCACGTGGGAGAATTAATTAAATCAATAGTTTAACTAACTACAAGTCTACAAGTAAATAATTTCATTTTGATCAAATTCATTTCAAACATGCATCAATCATTTACTATTTATTTTTTTTAATATACTAATCTTCCAATAATATATGATTATAATATTAAATATCCATGTTTCCGTAGTAATCCATGTGATGTGTGTGTTTTTAATGGCTTGTTAATTACAAAAAAATTTAAGCCACTCCTTTACTAATGGTAATTCTAAGATGATACTTATTTAATTGAAAGTGGACATATAATCATCTTATAATTTGGAAAAATAAAAACCACCACTTAATTCGAGGTGAATAATTTTCACCTTCTATAATACGATGCACTATAACTTCCGAATAAATTCTTTAACTAATCTAAACGAAAATGGACGGTAAATTATTGATTTGATGTTTAAATTGCAAAAAAACGTGATTATTGTTTTTTTTTTAAAAAGTCAAACGAGTATTAATTAATAATATAGAATAATACTTTATGTTAAATCAATAATGTGGGTGGGAGTTTAAACTAAATCACTTAATTAATAAGAACAAATCACTTATTTGGAGCTGATTATTTGAAAATTTTAAATTAAGTTAATAGTTTGCTTGGAAGAGTGGAGATATTGACTTATTTTTATTCTTTCAGTTTTATTATTGGAGACTGTTTATTGGAGGTGGATTAGATTACTAGCTCTGTATTCAATTTTTTTGTTCTCTTTTATAATTCTCCTACCCCTTTCACATTTAATTAATAAAACTATTATTTTGGAAAAAAAATAAATATTTGTACATAATCAAGGTACACCCAAATATTAAAGTATATGGTTAATCATAAGAAAAATTACGAATTTACTTATATTGTATTGTATATGAATCCTTATTTTTTATAAATTGCAAAAAAAAAATCCCATCTTTAATATTGCTATAAATTAACGTACCAAATTTTAAAAAAAGAATTCCACCTTTAATCCCCACAATTGAGGAAAATATAACACATTGAGTGTTTTTTGCAATAATGATAAGGTTGTTTTTAGATTTTTTCAAGATGGGATTAATTTGCAGTTGAGGTAAAATTCAGTAATTTTTTTTACAATTAATCCTAAAATATATGAGAAGGAACACTGATATTACTTAAAGTTAATACTGTTTTCAATCACACTCCAATTACGTACATAAGTATACTATACGTATATATTCTTGTATACTATAAGTGCAACTTGAACAAACAACTAGTACATTTGAAAGCAACTAATGACAATGTTAACATCAAAATTAGATGAGAAGGAACAAATGTATGGAAATAAGTATTCCACACACTGCCTTAAACAATAAGGATTCTGCATTGCTTTAATCATGATTTCATTTCATACACCATGTAAGAATATGTTCTTTACATCAAACTAAATGACGACTTTATACATTATTATCCATGAACACATAGAAAACGTGAAAGTTATATTAACACTTGAGAACTCACTGTCAAGAATGGTAGGATGTAGAACCGTAGGAGAGGGAAAGGGGGTTTTGCTCCCTAAATCATATCAATTATTGTCATCAACATTTTCTAGTGGAAACTTTTATTTTTAGCTTTAATTTACGATGAAATCATTATTCTTATTGAAATAATCTAGGGTTAGGATCTTCATCTTTAATATGATCAACCTAATTGCACTTGTGACATTGTTGTCGATACACATCACGTGATGATGTCATTTAATACACGTGACAGAACGAAAAAACGAAAAAAATGAAAAGTAAAATGAAAATTGAAAGATGGGAGAATTAGAATTGGGGATGAATAATTTGTGGATGATTAATTTGTTTACACTATGTATAGTATAATGTGGTGGTATTTAAAATGTGGAGAATAAAAAGTAGTAGTTGATGTCCTTTAAACAACATTAACTTTTGATCATGTTATCCATGTCCAATCGCATGGGTATTTGTCTCCTCAGAAAATACTGGTTTATATATAGGTTCAGTGATTGATTATTTAGGCTTAGGCAACTCTTACTGCTTTATTATTCTACTACAATAATTTAAGATTTGATCCTAAATCTCAATCAGTTAGGTTTATACTTGATACCTAAGTTTGGCTGCCCTTCATATTCTGTGGTTAAAAAAAAAAAAACAGTATATTTGAACAGCAAATCAACTGAAGATCATGTTGATTTTCTTTTCTGCAGAAGTAAAGAAAGATCATTTAGGTGAGTGAACCACAATGAAAACGTGCATTATACACTTCTTGATGTTCATGCACGCGAACTATGGCCGGTCGTACATGTCCTCAAGAGCCGACTCACCGGTTCACTACATCAAGTCATTCAATCTACGCGTATTATTTAACAAACTTTTACTGTTATATTTTACCACTTGATGAACTTCAAGTAATGTAAGCCCAGGGTTAAAAAATTGAGCTGCATGTGGAGATGTATCACAAAGTGGGTATAAAAGTAAAAAACAGAGTTTGGACTTAAACAACAGCCCTCATGTAGAGCTGTTTTCTAGTCTTCTAACAACAGCTAACAAGCTGTAAGGTAAGTCCATGTCCAAGATCAGAATTGGCACAATGCCTAATGCTAACTCACGCCTCCAAGCACAGAATGATTCTCCACTGATCAACAAGCTGTGAAGTCAAGTTCAAGATTCTAGTTCTACTTTACAAACCATATATAAATAGCACTCAAGTATATACGGTCTTCAGCGATAAAGATATGGAATCAATCAAGTAATCGAAACTACGGGTTCCATGATCTTTGGCCAATGTAAGTCCACTAACTCAAGAGATAACTACAAGCAAGTGGAGTAATGGGAGATCATTAAAAATGAAAGTTCTGGATTTTGGATATATTATGATATTAGTGTTAGAAGAAGATAGGTGCACTTAGAGCCCTACATGGTGGCAGTAAAGGCAGCATAATGAATAGATTAATCCATAAATATTGCCCATTATTGACACTAAGCCAAAGAATTAGAAACTAAACAGATGAGGATCATGATTCCATCATCAAATCTTTTTTATGGTTTCCTATTTTTGTGTAGGTTAATCATTGGGCGACCAGACAGAAAATGGAAAGTATGAGGAGCAAGCATATCGATTCGGGTCATTGACATTAATTTAAAAACAAAAGGATCTTTCCACCAATTATGATCATTATAGCAAATCTCACCAGCCATTTTTGGCAAAAGATTCAAATTTATGTATCATTACAGGCATCATGATTAAGGGCCTCATATGAGATATCAAAATCTGGACAACTTTCTTGAGAAACATTTTCTGTTGGTATCTTATATCACCAGTAGTTGCTAATTGTTTATTAATAGAATTATGACTCTAAACATGGCATCAACTGAGGTGAAATGAATCATAAAATCATTATTTATGTTTTTAGGTCAAACACCTAAGGACAAAAAGGGCATTACCTCTACTTTGACTACTTAACAACAGAAAAACACTATTGAAATTGCAACTCATGCTGAAAGAATTAAGATAGTGGTTCATCATTTTTTTGATTCCTGAGGTCAACGATAAGAGAAGTGCCTCCCTACGTGGATTCTTTTACCACATGAAAGACATGAGAATCGAATTGAAATTTACTTTGAGGGAAAATAGTGGCGACATGATTAAATCATACGCAGGATGACGAGCGTAGCACAGCAGCAGTCGAAAGGTGCCTACGAGTCGTGCTTAAGAGTAGTAAACAGTACATATATCAAAGCTAGGAAATCAAATTGAACATGTAGAAATAAATTCATAACATTAAAGATCTTTTTTTAAGACAGTGGCATCAGCTATTTTTTATGTTGGCAAACGAACCATCACTCCATTCACCATTGCAGAGTCTCGAGAAAGAATAATTCTCCATAATTGCAATTGTTTAAGTTGACAGATAGCTCCAATAGTTTAGTTAGTGAAATCACAGATTGCTTCTCCCAGAGATCACCTACATTTCTTCCAAAATCCGAACCATTTTGACTGCTTCCCTAATTCCTATCATAGCTCTTTGCCCATATAGCATTCTTACCTAAGTTTCGACTAACTTCGCCGGAGCTTAAATCTTCTTCCAAACCGACTACATTCTTTGCATCCCCAGAACTTTTTCCTTCTAACTCACTCAAATACATTCTTGAAGTTTCCTTCTATGATTCCCCCGAGCATTGTTATTTCCGATTTCTTTTGCAACACCCTGCAAGCTTCTCCTATTGTCTATTGAGATCACTTGCATTTTTTCCATCGTCCAAACCATTTTGATTGCTACTCGAATTTCCATAATATTTCATTACTCCGAGACCCAATTTCCCTAAATTTTCTCTATCTTCTCAAGGGCCCAAGCTCTTCTTCCGAGCCAAAGCTCTCAAATTCATCAATCGTAGCATCAAATCATACATTTTCCTATATGGTTTTAATGCTATGAAGTATGAACAACCCCTTTGGGGAAAAACCTTTAAGACGGCAAACCATTGGAACTCAAAAAAAGCCATGTAAACAAAGAAAGGGAAGAATAGAATGATTCATCAACTAAAGCAGACCGGTGGCTTTATAGCCATTACATAACAGAAAGAAAGAACAAAACAGAATAACCAATAAAGCACATCTAAAGCTAACGTGCAAAAAAGAAACTGATCCTGATCTTCTAAAGATAAATCTTTCCTAAAGACTATTACACAACAACAAACTTAAGACTATAAAAATAACTAATAAAACTCTAAATTTGAACGATAATATCCTTATGCCATAAATTAACTGGCTCATGTATACATTTACCAAATTATGAATCCATTTACAAGTATGAATAGAAAAAGAATAGCAGAAATTGTTATTATACACATATGACCGAGAATACCATGAAGAACATGAGTCATTAAACATGAAATTAAAATTAGTCTTTTACAACGACAAAGCAAAATAAAGGTGAAAGTAGTAATCACATCTCAACATTAAGATATAGGAGTTAGCACAATCACTTGATGAATTAACTACTAAGTAATTGTGTCAAAGCAAAAGGAGATTTTCTAGATACTTTGAGTAGCGAGGTACTACGAAAGTTGGCAGATGGTTATTGTGAATCTCTACAAGTGTATTCTTACTCTTGTCATACAAGATATAAAAAGACTCAAACTGCATCCCGCCGATTCTCCTCATATCACGAAGTAGAATCTCATTTTCGCTCATTTGACACTCGGGTGAAGGGAAGTGGAGGCCACGTGGTGATCTGTACTCGCATAAACACTCCTCCTTAGACTCCATCCATTCATCACTGCTACTAACTTTTTTCATAATCTCAGTCCGGTGACTCTTGGAATCGAAGACGACCAAACAAAGTTGGCCTCCGAACGAAGTCAAGTTGAAGATTTTGTCATCAAGATCTTTATAATTTGGCATAGGCAGCATCTCGAAACTTTCATTCTTGCAATCAAAACAAATTAATTCTGAGTATTTATAATCATCAAAATCCGTTACCAGCCAATAAATAGATCCATTTACAAAGACACCATAATAATAAGGGCACATGTCCCCCAACAATATTTTCATCTCTTTCACGTCACCCCATTTGTTGTCTCTGCAGGAATACACAGCATAATGCTTCTTATCAGCAATTACTATCTTATAATCCTTCATCAATGGATCGTGATACATCCTTGAAATGGTGCAGTGGTCTTGTGACCATCAACTGGTACTGGACAACACAACTCCCGGTACGTTCTACGGGATGGATTCCACAACACACACTTATCAGGAGACCGCGTGACCCTGATCTGATCAGACCATTCCTCGGGGAAGTACCTCAAATATAATCCGTCACAACTGCACAAAGTATAACTACCATGACCAAGGCCAAATTCAATTGCCCACACAAATTCAATACAGTCGTTTCGGAGCTCACCAACATGCAATCCATTTTCACTCGTTTCATCCTCCCATGCAATTAGATTTCGGGAGGACGGATTCTTGTACTGCTGGAGATGAATTTCAGAGAATATTGGATCGGAGATAGTGGCCTCCCACTGTTTGCAAACCACCCTGAATCTAAGTAAATCCTTCATAAGTAATCGGGACAGGATGTCCACTATTATTTCATGTGGAAGACTAGGACTCTGCTCTTCCTGTTTCCACCTTCCAACATCACACACTTCTTTCATATTTCTGATTCAAATCCTCTCACACTGATTTCATAGGATTGAAACCTACAACAATTATTTAGGTTCAATAATAACTCTCATTAAAAAAAAAAAAAAAAAAGCCAACGAAGAGATGAGATGATAATTAAGTGACAAGTCTCCAAACGCAACAAAACCAACCTAAACCTTTTTCTTGAAGGAAAAGAGACTCAAATTCAACCAAAACCAAACAAATCAAATTAATAAACAATGGGTTTTTGATCATTGAGGAGAATTCAAACGAGCCTACCACAGTTTAACCAGGTATTTAAAAACACAACTTCAATTGCAATCCCATCACTAACTATTCATACTTAAAAGAACAAACCCTCAGAAATACACTTTCAAGTTTCAAATACTTTTCGTTCATCAGGTTTTGAATTTTGATTAAATAAAAAATCAATAGCAGAGACGAAACAAATAAAACAGATTAGAGCAGAGTAACAATTACCATCTGAGAAACAAGGTCATAATCTAACTACCTTCAGTTCATCAAAACTTAATAAACGAAACTAATGAAACAGATAAGAGCAATTTAACGATCTACAATCTCGGAAACAAGGTCGTAAGAGATTACCTACAACGGAGGAGAGGGCAGAAGATTTGATTACGCCAGCAATAGCATAGGTTAGGCTGTAATGACTGGGATAATTAAACGAATTTGGCAGATATGTATGAAGCCCATGGGCCGGCCGTTAAGCCCAATAAAAAACAGAATTATGGCTGAATATTTTTGGCCCGTTTTAAATTGTGCTATTTTAGCCCGTGGGTTATTATTTTAATATTTTTACTGGGCTGATATTTTGGGCTGGGATAAGGCATACAATTACTGGCTGAATTATGTTTGTTGATTTATAATTATTATTAAGCAAAATACTTGTGTGAGACGGATTTTGATAATGTTTAAATAAAAATTAAGGGTGATTCTTGGGTGATCCAGGGTCGCCCATGATCCTCTCACACGAGGGGGTAGGTGCCCACCTCCTGACATGTGGGCACCCATCCTCTCATGTGAGAGGGTCATGGGTGATCGCGAGTCACGTAAGTGAGTCTAAAAAATTAATACTCTAATTACATTACATACATAAGTATACAATATTTTTATCTTTATATAACTAAACAAGAGTTTTCTTTTGCCACATGTCATCTTCTTAGTGTAGAATGATGTGTCATCTCTTTAATATCTTTATGATGATTTGTCATTCTAATAGTGATTTAATGAGTCATCATTTGCCTCTCACATTCATTCTCATCTTATTATGTTGATATCACAAATTATATATTCTAAAATGTGTTTTTTTTTTTAAATTAAATTTTTGATAATCATCATTTCTTTCCTATTTTTTAAAAAAGTTTACGTGCACCATTTTCATAAATCAATTTATTATTTGTAGAGAGTATTTGTTTACCTTCCAATTGTTACTTGGAATAATAAAACAAAAAGACTTTGCTTAAATGATAACTTTAATTTAATTTGTAAGTGGTTTGTCTCATAATTCAAATTATTTTTCTTATCAACTAAATACATGATGCCGCGTAATACGCGGTTACATACTAGTACTGTATATATTCGTGAATAGTATAAGTGCAACTTGAACAAACAACAGGTGGATGTGAAAGCAAATGATGACAATGTTAACATAAAAACTAGATGAGAAAGAACAAATATAATATTTACCTCCTCCACCAATCCCAGGAGCGGTGGGACCCTGGGGTACACCATTGAGAAAGAACAAATGTATGAAGTGGAAATAAAGTATTCCACACACTGCCTTAAACCATAAGGATTCTGCATTTCTTTAATCATGGTTTTATTTCATACACCATGTAAGAATATCTTCTTATTATCAAACAAAACTAATGACGCCTTTACGTATTATCCACGTACACATAAAACGTAAAATTATCTTAACACTTGATGAACTCATTGTCGAGAATGGTGGGAGGTAGAACAGTAGAGGAGGGAATTGAACGGATTTTCGCTCCCTAGATCAAATCAATTATTGTCATAAATATTTTCTAGTGGAAACTTTTTTTAAGCTTTAAGTTACGATGAAAATAATTTACCGCTGGGATCTTCAGCTTTAATATGATGACTTGATTGCATTTGCAGTATTATTATTATTGACTTAAGATGTCATTTAAAATGTGAAGAATATATACTTCATACCCTCAAGAGTCGACTCACCGGTTCATTACATTAAGTCATTCAAACTACACTCATCTACGTTTGGACTTACACAACAGTCCTCATGTAGATAATAGATGTCATTTTCTGTAGACCTGATTTCTAGTCTTCTTACAACAGTTAGCAAGCAGTAAGGTAAGTCCATGTCCAAGATCTCCACAAAGCCCTAAGGTAATAGATGCAGGCTCATGTCTACTCATCTCATAAGCTTCCAGTTTAACAATGCTTCCAAGCACAAAATGATTCTTTACTGATCAACAAGCTGAGAATTCAACTTCAAGATTCTATTTCTACTTTATGAACCATATATAAATAGCACGCAAGTATATACGAACTTCAGCATTAAAGATATCGAATCAATCAAGTTGTTCAAACTATTGGTTCCATGATCTTTGGCTAATGTACGTCCACTAGCTCTAGTGATAACTACAAACAAGTGGATAAATGGGAAATCGTTAAAAATGAAAGTTCTGGAAGTAGGATATATTATGATATGTGTTAGCAGAAAATAAGTGCACTTAGAGCCCTACATGGTGGCAGTAAAGGCAGCATAATGAAAAGGATAATCGACAAGTATTGTCCATTATCGACACTAAGCAAAAGAATTAGAATCTAAACAGAAGAGGATCATGATCCCATCAACAAATCTTTTTGATGATTTTCTATCTTTGTATTAGTTAATCATTGGGCTACCAGACAGAAAAAGGAAAGTCTGAGGTGCAAGCATATCAAGTCGTAGACATTAGTTTAAAAGAAAAGGATCTTTCCACCAATTATGATCATTATACCAAAGCTTACCACCCATTTTTAGCAAAAAATTCAAATTTATATCATTACAAGCACCATAATAAGGGCCTCACATGAGTCATCGAAATCTGGATTGAAAATGTTCCACACTTCTTTCTTGATGAATCATGTTCTGTCGGTATCTTATACCACCAGTAGTTGCTAATTGTATATTTATAGCATTATGACTATAAACATGGCATCAAATGAGGTAATTATCAAAGCATTATTTATGTTTTTAGGTCAAACACCTTAAAATTGGTATTACCTCCACTTTGACTACTTAACAACAGACCATTGAAATTGCAACTCATGGTGAAAGAACTAGGATAGTGGCTCATCATTTTTCTGATTCCTCAGGTCAACAATAAGAGAAGTGCCCCCCTACGTGGATTCTTTTACCACAGGAAAGACATGAGAATTGAATTGAAATTTACTTTGAGGGAAAATAGTATTGACATGATAAAATCACACACAGGATGACGATTATAGCACAGGAGCAGTCAAAGAGTGCCTACAAATCATGCATACGAGTAGAAAATGGTACCTGCCTCAAAGCTAGGAAATCAAATTGAACATGTAGAATTAAATTCAAAATTCTGAATTGTATAGGAAAATAACATTAAAGATCCTTTTTTAAGACAGTGCATGAACTATTTTTAATGTTGGCAAACAATGCATCACTCCTCTCACCATGGCAGAGTCTCAAGAAAGAATAATTCCCTATAATTGCAATTGTTTAAGTTGATACATAGCTTCAATAGTACAGTGGAAAATACTACCATATGAGGCTTCATAAACTCAAAGAGACCCAACAGCTCAAAGTACAGAATGAATTTTCACATAGTATTTTACTAATTATTATCTTACTTAAGGAAGTATTTAAATGCACAATTCGTTATAAGATTTAAATATAGTTAAGCCAAGACCTTCACATCATAGAGTATTTACTTCTAGGTAAATGATACCTGACTATGTTCATCTTCAGCTTCCACTGAAAGCCATCAAGAATGGTATCCAACGCAAACTTCCTAGTAAAAGTTAGATCTTTCTCTTAATCATACAGAGCTGATACCTATAGCTTCATCCTCATATGCAGGCAGAATCAATAGCATTCTCAGCTCTCCAATTCTAATCCATAAGTCCCATCTTTGCGCAAACTCATATCAAACACTTCTGAATTCATCTTTTCCTTTTTTGTATAACTGTTGCTCCTCCTGAATTCTCGATGTGTCCCACCAGGTCTAGGACTCCTCCTTTCATCCCTATTATAGAATCTTGCATCCCTGGAATCATTTCCTTCTGTATCACTCGAATACATTCTTGAACTTCCGTTCTTCTTCAGATTTCCCCTAAAATTCTGAATTTTGCCTTCTTTTGCAACACCTTCCAAGCTTCTCCGCCTCATATCACCTACATTTTTTCCAAAATCTGAACCATTTTGATTGCTTCTCGAATTCCTACCATAGTCCTTTGCCCGTAGACCATTCTTTCCTAAATTTCGACTAACTTCGCCAGAGCTTGAATTTTCTTCATAACCGAATACATTCTTGGATTCCCTGTTATAAAATCTTGCATCCCCTGATCTTTTTCCTCCTGAATCACTCAAATACATTCTTGAACTTTCCTTCTTTCTAAGATTCCCCTGAAAATTCATATTTTCGCTTTCTTTTGCAACACCCTGCAAGCTTCTCCGATTGAGATCGCTCACATTTCTTCCATTGTCCAAACCATTTTGATTGCTCCTTGAATTCCCATCATACCCCGTTACTCGGACCCCCAATTTCCCTAAATTTTCACTATCATCTCTAGAGCCTGACTCTTCTTCCAAGCCGAAGCTCTCAAATTCATCAACCGCAGCATCCAAATCATGCGTTTTACGATATGGTTTAACACTATGAACAACCCCTTTGGGGAAAAACCTTGCAGACGGCAAACCATTATCAGCCCTAAACAACTCCGGCCCATCCCTTTCAGACCACAAATCAAGCCCACCGGGCTTCTGAAACCTGTCCGCCAGTACCTTCAATTGCTCATCAGCATCCACGGAGAACAAATTCGGCGGCTTCTCAACTGTTTCCCATGGGCGTTCGAGTTCGGAAACAGCAGCCTTGAGCTCCGCCCGTTTCCTCATTTCATATATTTGTCGTTCGCGGGCTAAACGGGCTTTCAGAAGTTGCTTTGCCTTTTTGGCCTGCATTCTTTTCCACTGCCATTTGGAGACCCCTCCAGGATAGGTTCTCGGTCCACCACCCATCCGAATCAGCGTCGTTCTGTAGGTTTTAGAGGTGTGATTAATGAGAGATAGGTTCGAGAGTTTGGTGGTGAGGCATAGTGATCGGGAGGACATGAAATCGGCCGACAGAGCTTTTGCTGACGAGAGGGATTGTGAAGTTACTGGAATTGAGAGAGACATCCTGCAAATTCTACAAAATTAACCTGCAATATGCGTGAGTCTGTGTGACAGAGTGAGAGAGAGGTGGGGAGAGGGAGACGATGAAGATGAGAGAGAAAATCTGTTGTTTACAAGAGTTGGGCTTTGATTTTTTAAAATTATAGATAGGGCTTGGCCCAAGCCACAGATGTTTATTTGGGCTTCAATCGTTAATAGTTTGATTGACAACCATAAAAATCCAAAATTTAAGCCCCTTTCCCCCAAAAATTTAACTATTTGGGCAGGGTCATTCATAGAATATTAATTATACGAGCAATACACGTGTTGTTAAAAGGGAAATTAAAATATTAATGTTAAATTATTAAGAATTATAATCAATATATATTTAAAATAAAATTATTAAGGAAAAAGTTTCTGTGAATCTGAGCCTATATATCTTAGGGAAAAAGTTCAGTAAGACAGTTCAAAAAAATGACAAGATTTTAAAAAAATATATATATACTATTTGACTAACATGAAAAGTGATAATCATCAAAGGGCGACGCTATTGCTACCCAAAAAATTACTAAAGACACCCGATTATTTAAAAAACTATTTATGAAAAGACTGTAGTAACCATCATTCAAAATAAAGCATTCAAAATTCTAAAATCAATAATTCAAAATCTAAAATTGCTATTTACACCCAAATGGAAACATAAATTCTCATATACTACACTACATGGAATTGCGGAAATTTTTAGTTCTTGATAGATTCAGTCGAATTGAGTAGTTCATCATCTATTTCTTTTTTAATCATTATCATATTTAATTAATTCTTGTGTTTTTGGGATTTGAATTCACGTCAATGATATATTTCAGAAATCTCCAACTATATATATATTCTCAACTACTCCACAAAATATTATTTGAATCTATTTAAAATTAAATTAGGGTTTATAATTAATCCTCTCATAATCTATTTTATAAGGAAAATTTATTTGAAGTGAAATCCTTGAACCCATTGAAATACCTATTTAAACACAATGAACCCAAATGCAGATGGAATAGGATTTGAAGGAAGAGAAGAAGATGAAATCAAATCGTGTTCAAATTATTGAGTGAAACCTTTTGGAAATGCCATCAACCTCGATTTTTCTTCATGCTTAATAAAGATCCAAAAATTATGGAAAATGGATGGTTAATTTTAGAATTAGTTTTTTTTTTTAATTTTAAGATATTTGGATGTATATTTGGTTATTTTAAAATAGTTATGTGACTTTAGTAATCTTTTGGGTGGTAATAGCGCCGCTCATCATCAAAATGTATTATTCCATATCATATCGTAATATATAAATAAAAAGGTGACAACATTTTTACTAAAGTAATTTGAATTTTGACTGTTTTCCTTGTAGGGATAATTTTTTATTTATTTTAGGATCAACATTGTTTTTTGACATTGGAAAATCCTTTTTGTGATAAATTAAGAGGCTCACGTATACATTCTCCTAATCATGAATCCATTTAAAAGTAACAATAAAAAAAGAATAGCAGAGAAATTGTGATTATACACATGACAGAGAATACCGTGAAGAACAGAACATGTGTGATTAAACATGAAATTAAAATTAGTCTTTAACAAATGAGAAAGCAAAATAAAGGTGAAAGTAGTAATTACATCTCAGCAGATAAAGGAAGAGTTAGCAGAATCACTACATAAGTAATTGTATCAAAGCAAAAGCAGATTTTCTACATGTTTGAAGGCACGAAGCTTTTCCGTAGTTGGCGGAAGGTCATTGTGAATCTCTACAAGTGTATTCTTACTCTTGTCAAACACCATATAAAACCCCCCTCTCATCCCTCCTAATACTCCTAATATCATGAAGTAGGATCTCATTTTCGCTCACTTGACACAAGGGTAAGAGGCATAAGTATTCTGATCTGTACCCGCATAAACACTCCTCAGACTCCATCCATTCATCACCACTACTAACTTTTTTCATTATCTCAGTCAGGTTTTTAGTAGCTCAGCAACATGCAATCCATTGGCAACATGCAATCCATCATCACCAGTTCGGTACTCCCATGCAATTAGTTTTCGGAAGGTCGGATTCTTGTAGTGCTGCAGGCGAATTTTGGATCGGAGATAGTGACCTCCCACTGTTTGCAAACCATCCTGAATCTAATTAAATCCTTCACAGGTAATCGAGACAAGATCATGTTCTCTATTATGTCATGTGGAAGACTAGGACTAGCAATCTTCTCTTCCACTTTCCACCTTCCAACATCACACACTTCTGTCATACTTCTGATTCAAATTCTCACAATGATTCCATAGTATTGAAACCTAAAACAATTATTTAGGTTCAATAATAACTCTCATTAAAACAACAAACAAAAAAAAGCCAACAAAGAGAACAGATGAGATGATAATTAAGTGACAAGTCTCCAAACCCAACAAAGCCAAGCCTAACCCTTCCAAAGCCTAAACCTTTTCCTTGAAGGAACAGAGGCTCAAATTCAACCAAAATCAAACGAATCAAATTAATAAACAATGGTTTTTGGATCATTAAGGAGAATAGGAACGAGCCTACCAGAGAGAATTAAATAACACAACTTTCAATCAAATTGCAATCCCATCACTAAATATTCATACTTAAAAGAACCCAAATACACTTTCAACACTAGTCGTTCATCAAGTTTTGATTACATAAAATTTAATAGCAGAAACGCAACAATTAAAACGATAACAATATACCATCTCAGAAACAAGGTCGTAATCTCACTCCATCTACCTTCCGTTCATCAAGCCTTAATAAACACAACTAATAAAGCAGAAACAGCAGATTAACGATCTACAATCTCGGAATTCGGAAACAAGGTATTTAGACAGAGATTAACTACAATGGGAGGGAGGGCAGAAGATTTGATTACATCAGCACAGGTTAGGTTTTTACAAATTAAACATATTTGGCAGATATGTTTGAAGCCCATGGGTCGGCCGTTTTGCCCTAATAAAAAAGAGAATTTATGAGTGCATATTTTATGAGTGCTAACCGAGAGAGAAAGAGCGGAGGGGGCGGATTGAACTCAGCCCAAATAAAATATTAAATTAAAGTAAAATACAACCCGCTCAGTCCAATTGGGCAGGGTAATTTGTGGAATATTATTAGAATTTAATTATTAATTTTAATAATTATCAAAAGAGGGTGTTATTGCCACACACGTAGAGTTTTACAATTGTGAAGATGCTAATCTATATGCATCTAAAAGATTATTATTATTATTATTATATTTTCCCTCCTAATATTTTGTTGTAGACGTGAATAAATAAGTATTGTTGATGAAGATTCCAAGAAACTAGAGCATTAGAACTAAGAAGCAATAAAAATGAGTATTTCGTACTCCAATTAATTTAAGATAATTGTTTTGGCTTTCCAAAATTGGAGAGCCAAATAAATTTTATTGTTATTTTAAAAGACTGTGGAGGTAAAAATTTATTCGGAGGGCTTCAGAGATGCTATAAGTATGCATGAACATATTTTTTAATTAATTAATTGACTTATGGGCAGTAGGTTTCATCAAAATCAAAATGTAATAATAATAAGAAGGTGCATGGAGATTGTTGGGACAGCTGTTTGACGGTGGAGACTCGAGTTTCAAAGTGTAGTTTCAATTCAACACCAGTTTGTTATTTTCACCAAGTGTCTCATGTCTCCTTAATTCAATTCAAACCTTTGCTTGCACTTCATTTATTCAACCTCTATATATTCTTTCTTGATTGATTTCCTACATTCAATTATACTAGAAAAACTTGTCATAATGGGTAATTGGGTTCTTGTTTTATGTTTGATCTTCTCTTCTGGTTTCTTAATAGCTCAAGATAAACATGCCTTAGTTACGGCCCCAAAACTTGGTCAAAGCAAGATTTCCAGCCCGAGCCCATCTGAACAGGTGATGATCGGCAACCACCACCACCACCAGCGTTCGATGGATAAATCAGTTGCCGGCGGTGGTGCGATTGTTGGGATTCTAGCGGCCGGTTTTGTGGTGGCGGTTTTCTGTTACATCCGTGCAATTCGAAGAAAACACGACCAACCGACGGTCCATGTCGGAAATGGAAAGAATGTAGAATCTGCCTAGCTACCTAATTTCTTGCTTCTTTTGCTCAACTATAAATGTATGAGTTGATCATGTTGATAGCTTTACACTAGATGTACATGTGTTGGTTTTATTTTATGGTGATGTATATGTATATTTATTAATTAGTGTATTATTATTTTTATATAAAGTTGTTTATTAAAAAATTAATCGAAAAATATTGGTTTTATTCGATAATGTATTGCTATTTAAAAAAAAGTTAGATACTAGGTGCACCCGAGTGCACTCTTGCACTCGTATATGGTGCACTCTTGCACTCGTATATGCAGTGACGAAGCCAGCATTTTCAGTCAGGGGGGCCAATTATCAATAACATAAAACATAGTTTATGAAAATGGAGAGTAATGCCAATTTTCAACAAATCAAAATGGTAAATATAATTTCATCAACATTAAAAAATAAAACCTAATAAACTACAATATCCCTCTTCGATTCTTCATGTTTTGAAAGCCCTGCATGATGGATTCATTGCTAAATCTTCGAAAAACATCTTTCTCAATGTAAGCCACCAAACAATCATTCAATAATGCATCTCCCATTTTATTGCGAAGTGAAGTTTTGATGAATTTCATTGCTGAAAATGTTCTTTCCACTGTGGCAGTGGCAACTGGTAAGATCAATGATAACTTTAGCAGCAAATAAACTAATGGAAAAAGAATATGTCTATTTGTAGCAACTATCTTATGGGCGAGACCACCTATTCCAACTACATTGGAGAAGTTGTAATCAGAACAGACATCAACAATAAAATTCTCAAGCTGACTTTCAAGTTCAAGTAGAGCAACTTCGGTAATGTCAGATGGATAATATCTTGCAAGTTGAAGCAACTTATTTTTATCAAATGCCGAAAATGAATCTTTTGGATCAAAACATGACATACATAAATGCAATTCGGTATTAACTTCATTAAAACAGAGATTTAGCTCTTGAACTTGCATGTCAATCACCGAGTAAAATAAATCAACACGATAATGGTGAAGATTAGTATTTTTCTCAACTCTACGCCTTGATCTCCCCCGAGCTACGTATAATTCTTCCATGTTTATCATTGATATCTCATGTTTGATACAATAATCAGAAACTTCAGCCAATAAAGTATCCCAATGTTCATCTCTAACTAATTGCAAACGAGTTTTTGACACTTTCACAAGACTCATTGCATTAACAATATCCTGATCTTTCCTTTGTAGAACTTGTGATAATTCATGCGTAATTCCCAATATATTTTTCATAAGATGTAATATGAACACAAACTCAAACTTATTGATGATATCCAATATATCAAATGCTTCAGCCCTTTGCAAAGCATCAATACCACTA
Organism: Pogostemon cablin; assembly: GCA_023678885.1. Classification (NCBI taxonomy): domain Eukaryota; kingdom Viridiplantae; phylum Streptophyta; class Magnoliopsida; order Lamiales; family Lamiaceae; genus Pogostemon; species Pogostemon cablin. The sequence goes on from CM042986.1 coordinate 1,083,434, forward strand.
TCTCCAATATCCTCAAGAACATCAACAACTGAAGAAAATAAATATCTCTCCATTGCCTAAAAAAGATTAACATAATTAAATTTAAAACTATAAAATACTTGAAAATAACAAATTATAATAACAATATTGTTAATATAATTGTGTTTCCAATAATTAAATTACAAAAAATAGAATAATAAATGTTAAATTAACTAAAATATTTATTCTCCGCATACAAAGATACGATGAAATACAAGACAACAACGCAAGATGGTAGGAGTATATATATAATAATAATAAAAAAAAGACAAACAAAAAATTTAAATAATAATCATTAATTAGATTAAAATAAAAAAAATCAACTAAAAGAAATAAAAGACATACCTGCTGATTCGTGAGCACACTGTCAAGTAAATTATAATTTTTGGTAATTGGTATACAGAGAGTAAATATAAGATATATATATATATATATATATATACACACGTGTGTGTTAAATATTTGATATCTTAAATCTAAAGGAATAAAGAAAAGATAAAAAAAGGAATATATCTATCTAATAATAATATGCAATCTGTCACATAATAATCAGTTAAAATTACTGTAGATAATAATGGCATAATGCAATCCATAATCAAAAAGATTACACTAATCAACCGTATTGTATATTTATTTATTAATATTATATATATATATTAAATATGTGAAATTACAAAAATACCCCTAATTTTTTTAGAAAAATTATGGGGGGCACCGCCCCCTGGTCCTTAACTCCCTCCGTCGTTGCGTATATGTATAATTTTTTATTCTATTTTGTATACATGTTATTCTATTTTGTATACGTGTTTCTTAATAATTGTATACTTTTTTCACAAGAAATTTTTTCATTAAAAAAACTATCATACATATGTGTATATTTTTTATACAATAGATTTCACTCAATTTTCATTAAAAAAACTAACAATTAAATTGTATATATTTTTGTTCATAATTATATATTATATTTTAGTTTATATTTGTATACATTTTTTTAAAGTGGGTGCATAGAATGCACAGGAGTGCACATTATAATTAGCCTTTAAAAAAAAAATACTAAAATTTTATCAATAAATTAAATTTTAACTTTCTTCCATTATTATTACTTTCAAACCAAAACGAAATTCATGGTGAAATCAAGATCGCTCTTTAATACTCCATAATGAGAAGTTACTCTACAGTAGTCTAGTAGAGATGGTTATTTTATTATTATTATTTTTTTTTTTGTTTAATAAGTAGTATTACTGATGTTATTATTAATTAACGAAAGAAGAGAAAAAATACTAATCGAATAAGATATAATTTTTTATGAAATAAGGAAACCCTAACCGTAAACTCTCGTAAACATCATTAATATAATTCCCTAAACCCTCGTAAACATCATTATAATTTATAAATACTCAAAAAGATTGGAAAATTAAATCAGGGGAGTAGGCTTGTGATGAAGAAGTCGAAAAGAATGAAAGGCATTGATGGCGGATTTCATGATTTGGCCGAATTCATAATTCAACATGTACAATCGTTTCTCCCTGGAATAGCCGCTGCTCAAACATCCCTAATCTCCAAATCTTGGCACACCGCCTGGTCCACTCGTCCAAATCTAGATTTCGATCAACGTTATTTCGGTGGTAATGAAGATATGTTTTGGGAATTTACGAGCAAGACTATGAAAAGGTACGAAGAATTGAACCTTAAGATTAAGAGTTTCAAGCTCTTCATACGTACAAGTTCATCCAACAAAAAGGTTAAGGAATTAATTATGAAAGCAATGAAAATAGGTACCGTAGATTTCGATTTTGGGACTGATTCGTTAATATTCAATTTCACTTTCCCAGTTGAGGTTCTTAGATCAGAAACTCTAATGTGCGAATTTCGAACCTTTGGATGCGAAATTGATTTAGGGGAAGGGGAAGATAGACAGGTTAAATTTTCAGGACTTAAATCTCTTAGATTACTGAATGTTAGGATAAAGAGGGACACCATAGAGCGTATAGCTTCCATCTGTCCTTTAATTGAGAAATTTACATTGAGAGGAGGAGGAGAGTATTCACATGATGGTCTGCAAAAGTTGTGCAACCTCAAGTCTTTGTTCTTGAGCTATGTGGTTATTGATGCCTCTCTTTTCAGCGATTTCTCTTCTAAATTTCCTCTCTTGAAGGATTTGAGTATTGATAATTGTTCTGGATTCGAACAAGGAATCGATCTCTGTAGTCGATCCCTCGAGTGCATAAGATTTAGAGTCTCTGGACAGGGTTACTATATGATGGGAATCTGATATAACTATAACACTGGAACATAGTTATGGTGCTAAATAGTTCCTCGAATTGAATAAACTGGTGAATTACTCTTTCTTTCCTGATCATGCCTAGTTTCCGGGCAAAACAACCTACAACTAGGTTGGACAATAAGAAAATAGATGCACTCTACTCTGATAATTGTGAGCTCATATATGTGGTTTGTTGCGGAGTTGTCACCCTAATATCGGGGATAAAAACCTTTTTAGTCCCATAATTTTTTCCATGGTCTTTTTTAGTCCCAAGAAAGATAAGTTTGTCAAATTAGTTCCACCGGCGAAGAAATAGGGCAAAAAACGTCCTATTTTCGCTGGAAAAAGCCACGTCACAACCGAAATTGCTAATTTCCGGCTGGTATGATGACGTGGCGCCCTGATGGCAGGTGAGTCATTGCTAATTTCCGGCCGGTATGATGATGTGGCGCCCTGATGGCAGGTGAGTCAGTTGGATAAAAACCTATTTAGTCCCATAACTTTCCTCATATTCTATTTTAGTCCCAATAAAAATAAGTTTGTCAATTTAGTCCCACCCGTGTAGGAATAGGGCCAAACACGTCATATTTTCGCAGAAAAATGCTGTTATCATCGGAATCGTCGATTTCTAACCAGGACGATGATGTGGCGCCCTGATGGCAGTGAGTCAACAAATTAAATGTTATTTTAATGCCAATACGTCATTTTTATTTAAACAATTCCGACCGTTGTCATGGCCCGTGGCGAAATCATGGTCGGTGGCGAAGTTCTGGTGTTTTTGATGTGGGCCTTGGTGGCGGCGATTCCGTGCCAGAAGAGAAATGTGCTGATGACCCTTATTAATTTTTTTCTAATTATTTAAAATTTTAGAAAATAAAATGCCTTGTTGGTATTCAAATAATATTAATTTCGGGTGGAAATCGACGATTCCGTTTGTCACTTGACAATCACGTGCCATTTATCAGTGATGTCAGTATTTTTCGGCGAAAATACTAAATGTTTGGCCCTATTTCTACACGGGTGGGACTAAATTGACAAACTTATCTTTATTGGGACTAAAATAGAACATGAGGAAAATTATGAGACTGAATAGATTTTTATGCATCTGACTCGCCTGCCATCAGGGCGTCACGTCATCATAATGGTCGGAAATTGACAATTCCGATTGTGACGTGGCTTTTTCCGGCGAAAATATGGGGCCCTATTTCTTCGCCGGTGGAACTAATTTGACAAACTTATCTTTCTTGAAACTAAAAAAAACCATGAGAAAAGTTATGGGACTAAAAAGGGTTTTATCCCCTAATATCATAATTCTTGAATGGTTTCATGTACCATGCCCAAATTATGTACAAATTCTTTGCAAGAAACTCGTAGAGGGAGCTAATGGAGCTAGTGTGCAGGATCTCGAGGGGGTAAATGTGGAATTTCTTGAAGAGAATGGTGAAGAGTGGCGGCCTTTGCCTTGGAAGGATTGTGATTCATCCACACCAGAAATGGTACTATTCCGATTGAGATGGTTTTGACAAACACAATATTTTCATATTTCGCTATTTCTTATTCAAACTTGTTTGTCTACAATACATCTGGATCTTAATTTCTTGCTTCTTTTATATGGTTTTGAATGATGCAAAGGACTTAATTTCGAATTTTTTTTGTGTTTTGGTTTTATTCTGTAGCGTATGTATGTTTAGGGTCTTATATGTATACTATTTTAATTTTTTTATTAAAAAGAGTTTATCTCTTGTGTCCTGACAATGTATAGTTTTTTTATTGAAAAGATATATTGAAATATGACTAGAACAATGTTTAATTATTTTTTTCTTTTTCAAAAAAATTAAGGATATGCCTTCTCATATTAAAAGATACATCATTTATATAAAAAGGCATTACTTTTGAAAATCATGAGATTTTAGAACATTTAAGTTTTAACTTAATTTAATTAATTAATAAGGGCATAGTTTTTCTAGTGAAAAGGTCCGCTGATACAAATTTTGAAAAACGTCACGGACTTACGGTGTCCTCAGAACACATAAATTTTAAATTAATTAGAAAGTATTGTTTTTATTCAGTAATATATTAATATTTATTAATAAATATATTGTTATATATTTCATTGTTCATTCATTTAAAAAAGCTTAAACTAAAAATTTATCAAAGAAATAAAAATGTTAACTTTCTTCCTTATTACTATTACTTTCAACACAAAAATGGATTCACCGTAGAACTAGGATTACTCTTCAATAGAGTATAATGGTAATCAAGTTCCTCTATAATAGAAATGATTATTCTTTTGCCCCCAAAAAGTAAAAGGAGAGAAGAAAGAAAATTAAGTTAATTCCTCCCTATAAAAGAAACTATAATAGAAATGGTTATTTTTTGTCCCAAAAAGTAAAAGTAGAAGGAGAGAATAAAGAAAATATTAATTGAGAAAAGATAGTGTATGATAAATGGAAAAAAAATAATTGAAAATAGAAGGGATGATGTATGATAAACCGATGAAAAGACATGGTATATGTAGCAAAAATATTAATTGAAAAAAAAAATAATGTATGATAAATGGAAGAAAATAATTAAAATATAATAGAGAAAATAAAATGATAATACTATATGATAAACTAAATAAAAGAAGCGGGTATTTAGAGGTATATAAAAGAGATTTACTATTAAATTTAAAGTTGAAATAATAAATTAAGGAGGCAAAAACTTCACATTCCGTGCTCCTTTAGAATTTTGTGTTAAATTGTATACCCTTTAGTATACAGATGTGTACCTTTTATTTTCTAAAGAAAATTATTGTGTGTATTTGGGCACATGTGCGCCTTTAGAATTTTGTGTTAAATTGTATACCCTTTAGTATACAGATGTGTACCCTTTATTTTATAAAGAAAATTATTGTGTGTATTTGGGCACATGGACAACACTCCGTGTGCCTTTAGAATTTTGTGTTAAATTGTATACCCTTTAGTATAAAAATGTATACCTTTTATTTTCTAAAGGAAAAAAATATTAATGAAAAGTGTATACCCTTTAGAACAAAATGGTGTACCTTTTATTAATTAAAGTGTATATCATTTGGACCAAAACAATTTACCTTTATTCATAATATTAAATTTTTAAAGACGCACGGAATGTGTTCTCGTGCGTCTGGGCGCACGTAAGCCTCACTCATAAATTAAGGATGATTTTGAGGTGCATCAGTTCACTCTATGTTTAAAATATGTTGGTGGTAGTTTTTTCAAATTAATTATATTATTTTATTAAATGATTCACTCTATAGATTTAAAATATGTAAGTGGTAGTTTTTTCAAATTAATTATATTATTTATTAAATTTAATTTTTGAAATTTAAATCAATTTATTCCTTTTTTTATATTATATTTAATAAATAAGAATCCAATTAACATACAATACACTAAACAAATTTAACCATTAAATTAAATTTAAATCAATGTCTATCATTAAATTAAATTAAATTAAATTAAATATTAAAAACTAGAGACTACCATTCTATTCGGAGCAGGTCTTATGTCATACCGTGTCAGGATTTAATTTTTTATGAAATAAGTAAACCCTAGCACTCAACCCAAACCCTGAACCCTCGTAAACATCGTTAAGATTGGAATCTTAAATCAGGGGAGTAGGTTTGTGACGAAGAAGTCGAAAAGAATGAAAGCCATCGATGGCGGATTTCATGATTTGCCCGAATTCATAATTCAACATGTACAATCGTTTCTCCCTGTGATAGCCGCTGCTCAAACATCTCCACTCGTCCAAATCTAGATTTCGATCAACGTTATTTTGGTGGTAAGGAAGATGTGTTTTGGGAATTTACGAACAAGACCATGCAAAGGTACGAAGAAATGAACCTTAAGATTAAGAATATGTACAAGTTCATCTTGGAATTATTGTGTTGATATAAAACGTCGCCCATAAAAAGGTTGAGGAATTAATTTTGAAAGCAATGAAAATGGGTACCGTAGATTTCGATTTTGTTTACCGCGTGACGTTCTTGGATCCGAAACTCTAACCACTTATGGGTCCCTAATTGATTTAGGGGAAGATACACAGATTAAATTTTTAGGACTTAAATCTCTTAAATTACTGCATCTTAGGATAAACAAAAACAGAGACACTATAGCTGCCAGCTGCTCTTTAATTGAGAAATTTACTTTAGGAGTGTGTTTACCGAGATCGGTTGTTGATGTTGATGGTCTGCAAAAGAGCGATGTGCTATTGATGCCTCCCTCTTCAACGATTTCTCTTCTAAATTTCCTCTCTTGAAGGATTTGAGTGTTGATAATTGTAGTGGATACGAATCGAACTCTGTAGTGGTTCCCTCGAGTGCATAAGGTTTAGACAACAGGCTCACGTGTTGACAGCAAACGTGAAAGCAAAACTTGATGTTCCGAATATCCGAAAGTTTATATTTCTGGGTGGAAGCTGGTTGCCTGAACTGTCGTTTACAACAGTCTCAGGGGAATGGGAATGGGAATATGATGACACGAAACGAGTTAGTATTTGACCTTATTGGGTTCGTGTCAACCCAATAAGGACACGAATCGTGTTCGTGTCAACTCGTTAAACACGATTAATATTAACAGATGGACCATTAACCCGTTAACAACCCAATAACCTGTTAACAACCCAATATAAATATAAAATTAGAAAAATATATGATAAAAATATTTAATAATAATTTTAAAATATATTAATTTAAATTTTTTTAATTAGTATTTTTTTTATTTTTTATTTTCTTATCGTGTTGTTATCGTGTTGTGTCAACCCGTTATTTTTCGTGTTCGTGTCATGTTGGAACGAACTTTTATCGTGTCGTGTCACTATCGTGTCGACACGAAATACAACCCGTTAGTACGAATTGTCACCCTTAACTATGGGAATCTGATATAACTAAAACACTGATGCATAGTTATGGTGCTAAATGGTTCTTCGGATTGAATAAACTGCTGACTTGTTTGAGCTCGTCAAGAATTACTCTTTCTTTCCTCATGCCTAGTTTCCGGACAAAACAACCTACAACTAGGTTGGACAATCAGAAAATAGGTGCACTCTGCCCTCGTAATTGTGCGCTCATATATGGTTTGTTACGGAGTTGTCGCCCTAATATCATAATTCTTGAATGGTTTCATGTACCATGCCCAAATTGGATCTCGAGGGAGTAAATGTGGAATTACTTGAAGAGAATGGTGAACAGTGGCAGCCTTTGCCTTGGAAGACGTTGTTAGAGTATAATTCCTATAGATATAGTTCTTTTTAGCTGAATGCATCAGTAGCTTAGTGGTTAGACCACTTAGTTAAAGTATATTAATAATGAATCATATTATAACATCTTAAAATCATACTTTAATTCATCATCCATTGTACTTTATTAACAATTAAACATATTTTATCTATATAATAGGCATACTTTAACACGTCTCACAAACTGTCTCACATAAGTAGCGTCTCACAAGAGACTTTGTCTAATTAAAAATAAAAAATAAAATTCTAGAAAATCAAGGGTGAGAGTCTCACAAACGGTCTCACTTAATTAATATGAAAAAATTAATCTAACAGTTATAATGACTCTAAATTCAAATAAAGAGTTCAATTAGTAAATTACTTTGCACCCATGTATTGAACGAATTTAACTGTTAAATTAAGTTTAAATCAATATCTCTCACTAAATTAAATAAAATTATTAAATATTAAATTAAATATTAAAAACTACCAATCACCGTCTTATTAGAACTTATGAACTTGCATCCTAAAATCTCCCAAATTCTTTATTTTTTTTAGTAAATTATTTTTCTATATTTTAATACTTATTTTAATTTTTTCTATATGTATAGATATATATTTTCTTACTCTTTTTAATTTTTAAGTTTTTTATTATCTTTATTTTTCTTTCATAAATTTATAATTTCCTGCATCCCTCATAAATTCCGAATAAAATAAACGGGCCTATATTTTTATTCAACAGGGCCCAGGCCCAGGCCCAAAATCAGAATTACTCTCCTATAAATACAATTCTAAAACAGCTGTATTTCATACGTTTGGTTTTTTTACTACCGACTTGAAGAAGAAGAAATCGAGCAGATTCCAGTATAACCCAAAATCTACCGACTCTAGAAACCAAAATTATGGCCACTGAGCAGTCGCTACTGGCGGTGATACGGGCGGCGCGGCCTTCATTCCGGAGGCGCCACGACAAAACGGCATTCGCCTTACATGCCGCCTTCATCGCCGCCGGATATTCCCTGAACGCTACTGGTCCTCCCGCTTTCGCTGACGATCCCTTTTCGGTCTCGTCATCAGGTAATTCACCGAATTTTGATTTCAACGGCTTTTACATTTCTCAACTAAGTGAAATTGTCCACTCTTATTCCCAATATTTTGTGTAATCAAACAATCACTAATGTTTGTGGAAATTTTCTGTTAAATTGATCCTTATATTTTGAATTTATTGTTGGTTTCTGAATTGGTTTTGGGTAGATGAAGTTGGGTTGGATCATTGGAACGACATCGAAGATAATTATGCGTTTGTGTACTCGAATCCTGAAAAGGGTACTGAGAAAGTTCTAGTGAAGTGTCTGGTTTTGAATGATAAATTGCTTGTTGACGTTTTAAAGGAAGGTGCATCAGAGCCGCTGCATCTTGAACTCGAGTAAGTTAACTTTGTACTATGAGATTCAAGCTGAATGGTTGCTTTTGCACTAAGGATTATTGACGTGCTTGACTAAATATTGTTTCTGTATAGTACTGCGGAATATGTTGAAGAAATTGAGGGCACAAACTATGCTTCACAGTTCAAGAATTTGGGGAAACTGGTGGATAATGTTAACAAGTCAATTTTAGGCAAATTGTATGTTGCTCCACCTTCCAGTGTGTCAAGTCAACCTTCAAGGTAAGATATTTGTTATTAGTTTGATAATTACTCTTCACTTGACTCTATGGTAGATACTACGGGTGATTATACCTGCTTTGTTTGTTCTTTGAGAATAATTATGGAGCAAGCAAAGGTCACTAATGATCACCAATAAATTCTCAGGACGATGTGCCCCTGTTTATCATTTAATTTTGTGTTTAAATTGGTTGGGACACTGGGTGTTATAAATTTTGTTAGGGCTTTACAAAATAAATATGGGGTATGACTAAAAAAGAAATAGATAATCCAGCATCTGAGTTCTAAAAAAGGCAGCTAGAAACCGCTTCATGTATCAGATAAATTGGAATAATCGCAGATTGTGCACACTTTTATAGCACTTCATATAATTTGCTGCACCTGGGAAACTTCAAAGCAGTGGGTGGAAGGTTTATCACGTGGCTATGTGCTTAAGCACTCTCTTTTGAGTTTTGACTACCCTTGTTATTGAGGTCCTCAAGTTTGAGTGTCTTTTTAATTATAATTATCTTATTTTGCCTACGCTTGATTGAAAAGTCTTGTCTTGTTAGGAGTTATATTTCTGTCTTTGGTTTGATATGGTTGAATCTCACAATTCTTTTAGTAATGTAGTTAACTGTTGTGTAAGATTTTGTGTTAAATCTGTGATAATTTTTTGTATATTTCTTTCTTACAATTTCTTTGCTATATGATTTCTAGTTCTGAGAGAAGCATAAGAGAAGACAGAGATTATATTGAACCAGACAATCCTTATGTTTCTCCATATCCAGGGTAATTTTTCTGGCGGCAAGTTTCTTTGACGTTCTACCTTTTTGATGTGGCACAAATGTTGTTCTGTTCCTTACAAACCTCCAGCTTAGTAACTGTTTCATTTGCCGTATTTTATGCACTAGTTAAAATTTGTTCTCATAACTTTGGCGTTTTAGCTATTTTTATTATGTTTCTCTGATTAATTTCTCAACTCAATTGATACCTCTATATTATCACCTTTGCCATACTTGTAGGATCCATATGTAACAACATGATTTCTAGATTGATGCTTGAGTTGGACTTTGCACTTTGATAATTATTTCAATTTTTGAATTTCAGTGGTGTCTTCTTATGGGACTCTTGAACATCTATATCATGTTTGGCAAATATATCTTGGCTTATTACGAATATATGGATCATTTGAGTTTCAATTAACCTTTTTTATTACATTGTGACATGTAGGTATGTAGTTCCTCCGGTGCCTCCCTTTGGAGGCAGTGACGCCTTTGTTGGTCCTGGGGCTGGAATGTATCCCTCCAGGTTTCACACTTACCATAACTAAATATATTAGGACCTTTATTTCATAAAGAGTCTTTTATTTACACACTGCATTTATTCACTGTTGAAATCATTTTAACCTTTTGTAGGGGAAATTTTGGAGATGGATCCATGCTAATGGGTATGTATATAATGTCCAAAGTATACCATCTTATTGACTAAGTGAAACTAGAGCAACTAACATTTTTCTCTCATTTGCTTGCAGGCCCCGACCATCCAATTTTCAGTGGAGGTCGAACCGGTGAACCTGGCTTGCCTGGAGGTCCACTGTGAGTTAGCCCCCTACCACCGGTTTTGTGTTCTTATGTCCAGGCTAATCTTTAGAGAGACTCATGTTTATCTTGTAAATGATGCAGTGGTGTCCCCCCTGGTGCCCGGTTTGATCCATATGGACCCCCTGGCTTACCTGGTTTCGAGCCCAATCGATTCCAGAGGTATTTATTCTGCCTTTGCTCATTATACTCGTGCATGACTAGGAATCAGTTGAACATGGTATTATTACTCTCTCCCCCATAGCATAGCCTGATAAGCATAAATGTTGCGCAGAAATCGACCAGGTCGTGGCGGCGGGATTCACCCAGACTTGCAGCACTTCCACGACGACTCTGATTTCATATAGCTCTGATGGTGTTGTGTTCCTTGGCATGACTAAAAAATAGTCTGTTGTACGACAAGAGACTATAGTAAACTTTTTTTTTTCTTTTTTTTTAAAGTACATCTGCTGTAATTATTGCAAGTTGTAATTTTGGGTTCGACTCTATTGGGCGTGGGCGTATTTTGATAAATTTTATGCGATGAATAAAATGTAAATATTATTTTTCGTTCACGTTGAACCAAACAATGATATTTTGAAAATCAAATAGTAATAATTTCAAAGAATCTGAATTTGTAAATAAATTTTCCGATCTTATATTGACCTACACCTTTAAATAATTCGATAAATTTTAAAATTAATTTATAATATTGAAAATTTTCATTTCGATTGTTTTAATTTGAACAAGGGCTAAGAAACAATCAAACAAGTGTCCTACTTAAATCATGTGTAGCACTTCAATTGTATAGTATTAATTATTTAAAAAATCATTTTTAAGTGTTTAGAACTGCAAATTGAATCAGTCCAGAATAGTAGACCGATTTGCCCTAGCCTTTATCCTTTCTTTAGAGTTATGGTTATTATTATATTATTTTAAATTATTTAACTATTATTATCTCTACGTTGAGATGAACATGAAACTATGAACCAAGATGAAACCCTAAATCAACGTTGACTATAATAAATATTAAAATATAATTAAAAAATATTATTAGTTGTAATATATGATGAAATAATTAATAGAAGGTTCGAATGAGAAGGCGTGTAAGAAGTTGCTTCGAGGCAAAAATGGAGTTCCTTCTAGTTGTACTTTTCTTCTAGAAAGGGTGGCTTTCTAGATTTAATTCGTAAAGAGTCAAACCACCCCTACAGAATTGGCCACTTTGCTCTGTTATTACTCACCATTTTAGGTTTAATATAAATCATTACATGACACCTATAGCAATTAGCGCGCACACAAAAAAAAAAAATCCTATTTTCAGAAGAATAATTTATAAGAAAATATTAGATCTAGCTGAATGGATTATTGTAGGATACATAAGTTGTTAGTGTTGAGTTTGTTTGTCGTTTGTTTAGCAGTTGAAGAAACAAGCAGAGCTGATGCTCGCCCACTTCCCTTCCATCATCAAACAAGTAAGCCCAACAAAATTCACTCATCATCACCCCCACCCCCCCACCCCCCACCCCCCACCGACCCCCCTCATGTAATGAATTATGAATGATATTGGATGAACAGATTACAGGTTTGCAACACTAGGGTTAGTGTGCAAGTGCTGTGATGGAGTTGAAGGTGGACAAGAATCATGTAAATCTTCATGGGATGGATCTTGTTCAAATCTGCAGTGCCTGCCATGGAAACAACTGCAATAACATTTGGATTTTATGCTTCATTCTACTTATCCATTGCCAAATTTTGGACTTCATTTTTGTTTCATCTTTCAGCTCATCCTGAAAATATTTTGGGCTCAAGGGAAATTATATATTATCTTGGATTATGATTATTTATAGAGATCAATATTAATTGTTTTCTTGAAACATATAATTTTATTTTTTCAGTGAATTGACCAATATACATTTGAACTATATATACCATCCATCCGTGTGCACAATTTTTGTGATAAAAGATACAGGTTATAATTAAGGGTGTGACTGGTCTATGATAACGAAATATAACTTTTTTTTTTGTAGGGCAACTCACAACTCATCTTATTGCATCAAATAAGTTTACTTGACCCCAAAAATTAAGTTTATTTTAAATTTAAATACTTTTTTTTAATTAATGGATTTTACTTTAGGAATTAACGAGAAAAAAAATCTTAAATTATCACACTTATAACGTCCATTGATACCAAAATTTTAATATGATTTTAAATTAAGAATTTTTTCTTAATACTTCATTCGATTGTAAGTTCATTCTTGGCGGATCGGTTTATCATGTCATATTTATAGGTTATCTTTATGGAATACTGAGGTTTTTTTTTCTTCCAAATTACTTTATTTGATCCAAAAATGTAAATATATTAATAACTTTCTAATTAAGTGATTCTTATAATTTGGGTTTATCAAATTAGATAGTGTTTGTTCACATTTGAGATAATATTATGAACAAAAATAGAGGAGTTAATTTGCACACCAATTTGTAATTATAAACTTATCTATCTTTAAAACTTGTTGTTAATAAAAATAAATAAGGTTTTCAGGTTCATTATCTTATTAATCACGTTCTCAACTTTATTAACCCAAACTAACTCCACATAAATCCAACACTTTTCAAAGCTATCAATTTATAAAATCAGTATTTCCAGAACTATCATTTGATACATGAGCAGAGAGCTATTGGCCAAATTAAATATAGGAGTGGGCAGCAGATTTGCGATTAGGATAAGGATTAAACTTTGAGCATTTCTCACTAGTTTAGAGCATAATTATGGCATTAATATTGTGATAAGGTTAGATTAGAGAATTTGTAGATTAGACCTCCATAATCATAGCTTTAACTAAGGAATTTTAGTTTCTAATTAATTTATGACAAGTAGTGCATGAGTTGATACCGTACTATATATCATTATCATCGGATTAAATTAAATTTATATATATATAGGGAAATTATCCAATTATTTTTAAAAATAAAATAAATATGATAACCACATATAGGTCTGATTCATGCAGCATACTCCCTATGTTTATAACTTTGAATTCACAAAACCAAAATGGGACACTATATCCAAAATTCTAAATATAATTTGTTTCATCAGGATTTGTGATTCTATCCCATAATGAGGGAAAAAAATGCAAGTAAAAATGTGTAATTTTTTTACTTTTAATAGTTGTATTAATACACAGTTTGAATTTTAAAATTTTTAAATTACAAACACTACAGTTTTTAGCAACGGAATTTACCAAGGGAATTCAATCTGTTAGTAATTACCAATGGATTAGCAACCAAAATGACATTTTTTTTATTAGCAATGGAACACCAATGGAGGAAATCTTTATATAAATTACCAACGGAATTTTTAGCAGTGTAATTGATTTTTCGTTGTTAAAAACTTACCAACCACTACTTTATCAACGGAAATTTTTCAATGGATTTCGTTGCTAATCTGTTGGTAAATCAATTTAACAATAGAATTAAGGCTTTTACCAACGGAATATTCCATTGGTAAAAAAAAACAATTTTATTGTAAATTTAATTTTTTTTATAAATATTACTTCCTTTCTCCAACCGCTTGTATCCATTTATTTTTTATTATATTTTTTTAACTTAAACAAAGAAGAGCAATATTTATTGTGTATACTGTAATTACTAATTTATTAAACTTTGTCATATTGTCCTAACTTTTAAAATAAAGAATGACATAAATCGTAATTTTATAAAAACTTTTTTCTAAGTATTAATTTGTAAGTGTGGCTCTGCGTAATCTAAAAAACAAAATTAATACTTTTGGGAAAAAAAAGAGTATTCATGTATTTTCTCAAAGAAATATATATATATATATATATATATATATATATATATATATATATATATATATATATATATATATATATATATATATATATATATATATATATATTTGGGAAATTGGGGGTGGAGAGAAATAGCATGTGGCGAAACACTGGAGATACAAACGTCCACAATACCTTAACAAACTCATTAATTAATTCTCTTAATTTGTCTTCTTCTTCACCAAATGGACTATTATTCATTTTCTACTCCTTTGTTATTTTTATTATTCTTTTAGGGTCATGTGCTATTTTTAAGTTGTATAGCTTATATTATGTGTGTGTAAAACTAATCATAATATTTATTTTTGTAATTAAAATACTTTTTATTTTTTTTAGTAATATTTAGAATTCGATTCTTGATTATTATATTTAAATGTTAAATATATTTAAAATGTTATAGAGTTTCAAAATATATTTTTAAATATATTTAAACAATAAACAAGTCGAGGTTAAACAATTTAAATTAATGAAGCCAAACACGAGCCTGCAGTGTGATACTTAAGCTTGAAGCTAGTGCATAATTTTAAAATTCATCAAAAATAAAATATTTATTTAACTTTATATGATATCTTTAATTATTTATTTCCAATACAATAAGTATTAGTTTTATTTGAAGATTTGGTTGAGTCCAAAACTATGAGCATGATCCCTGCTATATCACAAGTTTTCACAAATATATTAAATATATATTGATCAAATTAAATTAATTAACACCCTTAAATTGGTTCAATACATATGTATATTAACATTTTATATTATAATAATAATAATTATAACTAGGTAATCATATGTTTTAAAGTAATATAAAATCAAAAGACAGATATATGTGTAAGACGAGTTGTGAGATGGTTAACCCATTATTAAAGTATGTTTATTATATAAGTAATGTATATTTATTGGTAGTTAAAATATGTTTGTAGTGAATCATTTTATAAAATTTTAGAATTATTACTTAATTAATCATTTATCATACTTTTGAAAATATATTTTAACTACTAATAAACATGTTTTACTTATATAATATTAATTATATTATAAAATTTAAGAATTATACTCTAATCATCATTCATTATATTTTAAAAAATTTAACTGTCAATAAATATATTCTAATTGTATAATAATCATAGGTTAATAGTTAGAGGAAATAAAAATAATGTTATTTAAATATAATGTCAGAGTAAATTTAGAGGTAGAACATATATTCTATAATAAAAATGAGAAATTAAAAGGATGGGATAATTGTTATCTTAAAAATAGAATAGGGTTGGAGAAAATCTTATCCCTTAGGGAAAAAAGATGACTCACATTTATGACAACGGACAAAGTGTTTGGTCTAAGCAGTCGGTAAAGTTTTGGAAACTATTATCATTTTGACAACACATATAAATTGTCTTCCATAGCTTTTGGATTTATATACTTCGTATTAATCTTAACTGTTTTTTTTCCTATAATATTCATTACTTGCATTAATTTTTTGTCAACTAATGTATTGAAAATTTCTTTATGAAGATTAGTTATAAGAGTGATACATATTAAATTGTTGAAATATATATAATATATTTGAAGTTGGAAAATATTAGAAGAGATGTAGTACCTAGAGACTTGCTTTTCCCGTGATTGCTTTTTAATTAATGAAAAATATAATTATTACAGTTTACACTCCATGATTAGCTAACTTTTATAATTTAAAATAACCATCGTAGTCTGTTGCAAATTAATTTAGACCACTTTTGACTAAGATATGGAGTATAGTTTTAAAATTCCATTCATAGGGTGCACATAATTAAACTAACACACTACACCCTAACAACATTTTATACTTTCTTCCTATCATATTATATTGCATGTACAATGTTTTCTTTAAAAAAAAAATCTTTTAACTAGATGTATTGATATTTGAAGGGTAATATAATTTTTTTAAATAATCATGTTAGGTGAGCGTCACCTCATCATTCCGATCGGAAATCCACAATTCCTATTGTTACGTGACAATCACGTGTTGTTTTCGGTGATTTCAGCGTTTTCCGGCAAAAATGAGATATGTTTGACCATATTTCTGAATCGGTGACACTAAATTAGCAATTTTATCTTTTATGGAACGAAAATAGAATATAAGCAAAGTTACATGACTGAATTTGTTTTTATTCCCTTTTTGTAAGAGATATTATCACTTTTTAAAAAAAAATGATGTTAGTTATTTTATTTATACTATAATATAATTTATTGATGAAATAGATTATTGTATTATTATCATTTTTAACTTATTAAGTATCATTTCTTCATTAAAATATAATTACTTCTTATTCGTCTCACGAAAGTCATTTTGTAAGACGATATCATACAAGTTTTGCCTAAAATTTATTATAGGACAGATAAGAAATAAATTAAAATGTGAAATTTATCGTGAAATGAATGAATGGAGTATTTTTTTTAAAGTGTATTGTTAAACTAGATGTCCTTATAAGATAAAATCTTTTATTTTGTTTACGTAATACTAATAATGAAAAAAAATGCATTAATATTATTCTCACCAACATTTAAAAAAATAAAAATAATAACAAGTCATGAGTGGGTGGGATATGATGGGAAAAAAAAAAGAAAAGATAGAAGAATACAATATGATGATAAGTACAAATCAATTACAACGTTAATGCCAATGTCCCACCTCTCAAAATAAATTGGATGTACTATAGATAGGATAGATCGATAGAGATTGAACTAAGATCAAACATCTTTGTTTCCTTCCACTACATTTAAACATAACTCACTAATTTCAACCTAACTTTAAATGCATTACTAATAATTCATTGCCTCATCTAACAATTTTTGTTTTTACGTGTTACTCACATGGGTCATATATAGTTCGGTGCACTTTAATTTCAAATAAATTCAAAAATAAAAATAAAAAATCATATATTGATAAATCATAAATCGTTTGAGTAAAATAATAATCGCTTACATTCATGCACACATATTAAATAATTTAATTTTTTTTAATGACAATGTATTGCGTACATAGTTAGTTATAAGTATACGCTTCATAACTTATATACTTTATTTCGTGATTTATGATACATAACTTATTTTACTCATCTATTAATGAAAATCTTGTAATTCACATGTTATTTTATCTCAATAGTTTAATTTCTAAAAATTTTTTAAGAGTATATTGCTAATTTTAAGAATAAAAATATAATTCTACCTTTATGATTCACTTTATAATACCAGTATTGTACCTATTTAATCCCAAAAATTAACTTAACCTTGAAGGCATAATATATACAGAAATCTAATTCGCGATTCAAGAAAAGTAATTACACCAGTTATGTTAATTACCTTAACTATAAATAATAAAAATACTTGTAAAAAAAAAAGTTATAAAAAAATATTTGGAGCCCTAATGGAAAATGGGGCCCTGCACCGCCATGCGACTGTTCATGCAATAATGTAAGAATTAAATTTTCATGTGTAATTTTAATTGAAAATATTTAACAAATTGGTGTCGTTTCCCATGGCAAGCCAAATTCACAACTTCGATGACAAAGTTCAATGGTTCCTTTCCATATACATTTAAATATATATATATATATATATATATATATATATATATATATATATATATATATATATATATATATATATATATATATATATATATATATATATATATAAACTAGACTACATTCATTGAATGCAATCATCACATTTAATTAGGTTATGCAATAAAAAAAAATTATGACATTATTTAAATCATCCATCGATTTAAAATGTTGGTCAGTACTCATAGTTATTTATTTAAAACATTCTCTTAAGATCCTCTCGGCCTGTCAAAATTGATTAAAAAGAAAATGCAAATAATTCTGTTACGATGCACGATAAATGCAAAGAATTTATAGCTACTTAATTGTGAAATTATATATATATATATATATATATATATATATATATATATATATATATATATATATATATATATATATATATATATATATATATATTAAAAAAATAATATCTCTGACTTTATTAAATGTGTTAGTTGAACATAAATACATAAAAATATAAAAAAGATAGCTAGATTGCTACTACCATCATGCAGTCTCGTATAAGATGCGAAATTATACTATATAGCATAAAATACAAATACAAACCTTTTGTATTTACAAGTTTTAATTATTTTTTGTGAAATTAGAATATTTTGATCAGTCATGTTAAATTATAATCCTATTCTAAAACGTCTCTCTCAAAGCCGTAACTTTTTCTCAACAAAGCAAAATTAGCAACCAACCAAAGTGAACACAAATATATACATATTAAATGAAAATCATAATAAATTATAGTAATATTAAAAGATGCCATATATAAACTACTCAAACCATTGACCAGTTTATTTTGTAAAATTTATTCTATTCGTATCTATTTTTGGGTAAAATCTAACCTTGCCTTTTTATGAAATAATCTCTTGCACAACCATTTTTTAAACAGTAAACTATTGTTTATATACTCTCTTGTTTTCACATCAATTAATATTATTTAATGTGTAATAAATAGTGTATTAGTATGAGTGTGTGCTCAATATTTTAATTGTATTAATAGATGTATGTGGATCATGTAAAAAATAAAGTTAACTCTTTAGGTGAGACGTAAAAAAAAACTCTTGAAGAGGATAGAGGAAGTATATAGTTGTATGCATCTTTACACAATATATACTTCCTAAATCACTAAAATTCTTATATTAAATGTTTATTTGACTGTTTATAATGTACAAATATTTTATCAAATTATTCTGTAAATAATTAAGTTGAACCTCCACATAATTTCTGCAATCAGCCAATTAGGAAATTAGACCTTTATTAATTGAAATAATGCTCAACGAATTAAGTTTACTAATTTCAATATATACATGTAATTAGTAATTTTTCTAAATAAATTTAAATAAAGAAAAATCGAATTTTTATAAATTAATAGTGCCAACTGAAGCGAGTCAGAAAGGGGGTTTGGAAGAAAGTGACAATAGGAAGAGAAGCGAAAAAATAAAAAGGATTGAGGAGAGGGGGGTGGTGGTTGGGGGTAGGGTGGGGGTGGAGGTTCCGTTATTATCCACTAGGTATTCGTGGCAGTAAAAGGTTGGGGGGTTAAAACCATGGTCCCACAATAAATACTGTTCCTCCACGTGGCAGCTCTCTGTTAGATTCTAGGTTCTCCCCATAACGCCGAGTAACCGAAACTGAAAACCTAAACCAAATGGGAAATAAAATACTACTACCTCGTACCATTAAAATTGATATAATTTTTTTTGGCACGAACATTAAGAAATATAATAATTTAATATAAAATAAAGTAAAATGAAGTGAAATAAATAATATTTAATATGTAGTGTGTAGTTATATTAGAGGTGATATGTAGGGCCATGAGGGTAGATTATTTGTTTTTATGTGGGTCCCAAGTATTAAAAAGAAAATGTATTAATTTTAGTGAGACAAACAAAAAGGAAAGTATGTCAATTTATATGGGATGGATGAAGTAATTTTTTTTACTATGTGAGAAGAGAGAGAGGAAGGAGAGAGATCGTCGGCGAGGAGGATATACAGAACATACATACAATACTCTATCTATAATCTATGTCTATGTATGGAATTTATATAATTTCCCTTTAACGGGAGAGTCTTCCTCTTTTTCTTGCCCTTAATTTTAATTTAATCCTTTTTGTCTTGCATACATTATATGTGTGTGTATATATCTGAGATCATTCACGTGTCTTCCTCTGTTCTTAATTCATCCCCCTCACCCCCACCCCAAACGACCCCCCCCCCCCCCCCCCCCTCAATTTTGCATTTTCCTTTTCCCATTCGATTTTGCTTTTTCTTCTGAGGTTTCTGTTTGTTTCTGAGAAAGATTCTCGGCGGTTACGTTTCTTTGACGGTGGGCGCTGTATATATTACAAGGGGGTTTCTTCTATTACCCACCAATATCTCATTCTAAAATCAAGATTTTAGAGAGAGAGAAGAGAGAAGAGAGGAGAGAGAGAATGGAAGGAGGAAAGCAATCGGGGTCTTCACTTGCTTCTGATCTTTTTGGGGCTAAGGATTCTCCAACTGCTTCATCTTCTGGGATTTTTGGTTCAATCTTTGCACCGCCTTCTAAGGTAGTAATAATAATTTACATTCTGTTTAATTACATTTTTATTACAGAGTTTTCGGTGTTTGGTTTAATTTGTCGGTGCATTCTTACACGTGTGGAAACTGGTTATTATGTTGATTGCTGTAATTTAGTATGTTTGTAGTCTCTACTTTATGTTTCTGTTTGATTCCATGTTTTGCTGTTTCTTTAGTTCTTTAGAGTTCTTCATTGCCTTTGAAACATCAATTCCAGTTTTCATTACTCTTATCAGTATTTTTTGAGCAGATAAACTAACTTATTGCTAATCTAAGCTAGTAAAGTGGGGTTGCAGTTTTGTCTAATTAAATACTCTTTTGTTTGTTGTCCTGTCATAGGTTGTTGGTCGGGAATCGTTACGATCGTCAGAATCTGAGAAGAAGAGTAGCCATGGTAATCCTGCATGGGGTGAGAAGAGTGGCATTTCATTTTCAGGTAGTTTGAATTGAGTTCATAGTATGTCCTGTGGTCCTACTCTGTTTTGTGTGAATATATATGTTAGCATTTAGCGGATGCAGTTGTTTTTGGCCTCTAAATCTCATGTTCTTGTACTAAAGGTGCAAAAAGTTTTGGATTATGATTGATTAGTGACTACTGTCTATGTATGAGAAACTTGTTTAATGGAACTGATCAACAAACTTGTGACAGTGAACAGAATCACATGGATTTGTAGCAACTATGTTACTTCCAATTTCCTTGTCTGTTTGTACGAGTTTGGATGATGTTTGGCTTCTTTTTCAGACGACTATGGTGTGGGAGGTGAAGGGCAGAACAAGAGCAAAGACACTAGATCATATTATACCGACGAAAAGCCGCTGCCATTTCATTACAGCTCATCCATATACTATGGTGGTCAAGATGTCTATTTTCGACCCGAGAGTGCCCAGAAACCCAGTCTCACTACTACGGTGAGCGAACTGCGAAATAGTCCTAAAATTGCATTCAATCCAGGATATTATCTTGACAACATCCTGACCTAATGATTCATTACAACTTGTTTCATTTTCAGTTCAACGAAGACGGGGTCGAAGACGACTCGGGCAGTGCTTCAAGAGGGAACTGGTGGCAGGGTATGCAACAAACTTGGGACATATCATTATATTCTTGAGAATTTTCATTTATCCCCTGATTTGTGTCTTTTGGCAGGATCTCTTTACTACTAAGGGCTTGATATGGCACATATATATATATAATAACTTATCTAGGTACTTGAAAAAATATTATGTAATCTCAGATTCGATTAGTACTATATAATTGTAATAACATATGATTTTTATTTGCAGGAAGACATATATCTAGGAAAGCAGCAGTTTAATCTGCCCTTTGTAATAGGGAAAGTAGATGCAACAGTGTCTGTTGTAACTCTTGGCTTTGCTTTCTCATTGTAAAGGATAATAATAAATATCTTGGCTAATATATACGATATCTTCCATCGTAACTCCTTCTTACGAAATGTGAACACGCGTAAAAAAATCGCAATTAATGAGTTGCTTGACGCTACAGGAGGTAGCAGATGGTGATTACAACAGATTTTGACTGCTGTTTTGTCTGAAAATTAAGGTTGTTTATTCTCGTATTATGTTGTTGTTGTCAATCTGGTATTGGTTTCGGAATCTGATTTTATGTGTTTGAACTAGACTAGATAATGAGAAAAGAATCGTAATTCATGGAGAGGAGTTGCCTAAACTTGATTATGGAAGCCCACAGAATATGCCTGTGTTCTGCTCACGTGATATCCATCTTGTCTGCCCACTCATTCCTAAATTATTGAATACTTCATTTGATATCAAATATCCGGATCTTAAAGTTTTATTTAACTTTAATCAACTTATTTCACCCATACACTTCTAAATCAGTAATTTCAGATTCGTACAACTTTACTCGTACAGAAAGTTGGTTGGATATATAGATAACTTAGGATAGTCGAAATGTTACTGGTATATGTCGACTGACTAGGTCAGACTTTGACTGTTGTTTCAGCTTTTATGAGTATTGGAATATCTTTTTTCAAGGATAGCTGTGTTTATCAGAATTAATTGTGAATAAGAAAATAAAAATATAGAGTATAGGATTAAGAAAAGTGAAATGATCAGTAAATAAATTAAGCAGGTCCAATAACTAAAAAGGATTAGCAAAAGCCAGAAATTATTTATTACATAGATTAGTACTATTATTGGGCATGTATGCTCCAAGATTGCGACTCTTCTCATCAAGGCAAAGTGTAAGCTGCAAAAAAATCACAACCCAATATTTTTATATTCAAATATTGCTATTCAATTTGGTGCTAATTAAATTAAAATATCAAACTTACGTCCACATTTGAAGCCAACGGGGCGATTAGCGAAACGGCACCGTTTTGGAATGGTGATGGCGATTCCCGGCTTAACTCCGGCAGCCTTGGCCGTGCCGGAGAGCAGAACAGCGCACAGGCATTTCGGATTCCGGCCAATTCTCTTCACTTGTGCGCAGCAGTTTCCCGAAACCGCCGCCTTCGCATCACGTGCCGCCAACGCGCATGGCGCCAGCTGCACGGCCACTTTGTCCGGAGACATTTTCCCGCAGGCGCCGGCGCCGGCGGCACCTCCGATCCCTGCTACGGCAAGCAGGATCAAGAGGCAGACAATCTTAAAAAAACCAGACATTTTATTTTTTATGGAATTCAAATATTTGTTAGTTGATGATTCAATCCTAGACATGGATTAATTTATAGTGCATATTCCAGTAGTGTGAAAGGAGAAAGCACTAAGAGAAACATCAATAATCAATTCGTTTAAATCATTTAGGATGCTGCTTTTTCTATTTTCAACCATTAAGGTGGTAACAAGTGACGTGTACACAGATGGAGGTGTAAATTGATGAAATCCATTTATGCCACTCTTTCATATAAATTTTTGTAAAGATTAAAATTTTAAAACAAGTAGTTGTCTGACAACGTAAAAATGATCTCACGCAGGTGCTCTCAAGCTTTAAAAGAAGAGTAGGCGAATGAGAATGAGCCAACCACCCAACTAGTGTGTACTTTGCCAACACTTGTATGTATTCTATAATTGCTTCGACTGCCCCAGGGCATAGCTCAAGTGGTAGAGGGGAGGGTGGAAAGGTCTTCCAGCTGAGCTTGGTTGCTGCAGGGTGGGGGTTCGAATCCTGCCTTTGGCATAGATTTTGCCCCTTGCAAGCACAAGTTTAACAGTGAGTCCTCCCTATAAGTCACTTGAGGCACATCCTGCGATTTACCTCCTCCACCAATCCCCAAGGCAGGGGCGGTGGGGCCCCTAATGGTGGGGTAAACCATTTATAATTGCTTCGACTTCTCCACTAGTGAGAAAAGTTGAGTTAAATATTATCAAAATGTTGATGATGACTGATGAGTAATAGCAAAAGTATTTAAATTTACTTGAAAGCTCTAATAATTTGATAATTTTAATATATTTCATATGATCAAGCCCCAGTTTTATAAGTATATTTTAATCTATTTTCTATAATTTTATCGAACAGTGCCCAAAAATATGAGTATGGATAGTATAGTTTGATTCGCATAGGATCATCTGCGTCATTTTCGTGCGTCATTTTCGTGTATCATCTCCTGTATCACGCGTTAAGTGATTGACACGTAAGAAGGGATTAAATCCAACCATTGCCCCTATGGTTTAAAGATTAGGGTATAGTTTTCTCTCTCCTACGTTTCGTCCATCCAACGGTTTGACACAGGAAATGATGGTTTAAAGATTAGGCCATTAAATAAAAGAATTGATTGTGAAATGGGCGGGTATAGGCCCAAGAGAATGGCGTATGAACAGGCCCAATCCAAAAATTCTTTAAAAATAAACGCCGTTGCCGGGGATCGAACCCGGGTCACCCGCGTGACAGGCGGGAATACTTACCACTATACTACAACGACTTGATGTCCAATTTTTAAAAAAATATAATTAATTTATTATATATTAAAAAGTTGGGGTTAACTCAGTGTCTGTTTCTTCAAAACTAAGCCTATCTTGTAAATTTTCTCTTTATTACCACAAAATTGATTAACACAACAGAATTAGAAAAGTGATAGCTGATCTCACCATCTTAGACAAACTCTTTCTGCATTTACATTTTAAAAGAAATAAAATTTGTTATAGATCAAACATTATTACATGGTTTCACTCCTCAACTGACTGTTGATCATGTCTACTAGTGTCCTCCATTGACCCAATGGAAGATTCAAAAGATGGAGAAGTAGAAACCTCCCCAGCTGTGCTGGAAAACGAATTTGATCTCCTCGTATTGCTGCTGCTAAAATCCTTCCCTTTAGCATCCATGTTAAGATACTCTGTCAAGATCCTCTTCACTCCGAATCCACGAGCCGGAAGCTTTGTCATTTGCATGTATGGAGTGGCGTTTCCCTTAGCAGGGCTTATCATGTGTGAAGGTGAGAAGCTTAAAGATGTCTTATACGATGCAACACCGATGTTTTTATGAGTGATCATGCCTACTTTAGAGATGGAGATGAGCTGATCCGAGTGCTTGGACAAGTCGTCTACGTATAGTAGGTCGTCTATCCGTGCTACGATGTTGAATGCCAAGCTTTCAAGAACTCTGGAGTAGCTCTCCAGTACTGATTTTCCAACATCCTAGGAAAACAAAGTGAGGGCATACATGAACATAGGCTCAAATCATCATTAATATCAAATGTTCTTTTTTTTACTATTGTTACCTTGTTGAATTGGATTTTGCTCATGTCTAAGGTGGTCTGAGGTAGACCAGGGAAGCGTTGCTTCAAGCAGACGAGGAGGCTCTCGGCCCGCCCCGCCATCACTTCTCGTTTATCAGCATCACCAACCAAATCTTTAACCATCTCCCATGATGACCTTGAATTAGACCTGTGTGCTCTATGTAAAGGCTTTGATTTCATCTTTTGGCGCCATAAAAGGACCGTTGCCTCGACTTTGTTGGCGAGCTCCAACGCTTGGTGCTCGGACGACAAGTCGAGGCAGTCGAACAAACATTCAGGAGAAAACTGATCCGAGCTGATGTATCTATGGATAACATCTCCCAAACTTGCTTTTCCATTCTACAAGAATTAACAGCAGCCACATCAAGAACCATTAAAGAAAATCATCCATCAAACATTCTTGTCCTTAAGTACCTTTGGGAGAGCTTCTAAATACGAATCGGGTATATCCATTTCAGATAAGGCAGCATTGTTGATAGCCATAGCTGCTTTCAGGATCTGGTTCGTGGCATCACGCCTGTGCTGCAACATCTTTCTTGCATCGTCGCTGAGGCCACCAGGATGCACACGAGGAACGGGCAGCCACCATTTCTCTTCTTGACGAGGGAGGGGCTTACGAAACGAGGATGTTCCATCAGCTTCTGGGGTTAGAATACCTTGTTCAACATACCAGAACTCTGAATTCTCAAAGCTGTCCAATATTCCCTACAACAAGAGGCTAAGAAATGAGAATCACTAAACAAACAGTTCAAGAAAAAAAAGACAATTAAAGAAGTTAGTATCTCACGAGTAACATGTTGCCTAGTTTGCGCAATGCAGGAAGGTTAACGTAAAGATCCGCCCGGGGTCTTGAAGTCATGACCTTAATCGAGACGAATAGAGTAAACAGACATGTACAATTCAGACAACAATGAAAGACAGCATTGACATGATCAATTCTAACATAACTAAAGTAAGACATTTGTTTTCATGAATCATGCTCACTTCGAGTTTGCTTCCATTGGGTAAAGTTTGCCAAGATGGAATCAACTCAACAATGTGATCACTAACACAGAGGAGCCAATCCATTTCTCTTCTCCACATTAGTTTCTTCTCTAGTTGTAAAGGCTCTAGTCTCCAAATTTGTCCAAAAAGTGTAGCTAAAGACAAACAAGGACAGTATCATGGTGAAAACATTCATAGCATAAGTGAATGATCATGAATAGTGTGTAAGAACTAACCACAAAGATTTGTGATTGCATTTGATATAGCCAGAGCAGTGCAAACCCCATTGCCACAACCAGACATGTCTTCACCAAGCAGCAATTTTGCAAATCTTTCTTTCATCATCTCAGTTTCTATACATATGTAATCAAATTTAGCAAATGGGGTTTTATAATCTCAATTAAAAAAAAAAGGAAAAATATGAAGAGTTGGCACCTGAAAGACATGACCCCTGTTTCTCTAACTTCCTCTTGTCCAAATGGGGTTTCTCCACCTCTTGAGATTTGTTGTTGTTCTGCATTGGCCAACCCATTAAAGGGGGTGAAGATGAATCCTCAGAGCTACTATTTTCATCATTCAAAGTGGCCTCAGAAGCCAAGAAATCAGAATTTAAACTGCTTTCTCCACTCTCTTCTTCAACTCTGCACTCATCCTCAGCCCCCCTTTCTCTCTCCTCTTCTTTCTCACTCTTCAATGCCTCTGCCTCCATTTTAGCTGCGATGTAATCTGGAGAATCACAATACACAGAGTTGTTCACTAGCATTCCATCAAAATGATACCTCCTACTTGAAACTCTGGCTTTATCTCTCAAGAACTTAACTGATTTCGACACCCACAATGAGAATGCAGACGTGGGGTTGGAGTTTCTTGGAAACCCTTTGTGATCTAAAGGCAGAAAAGGTTTGATCTTTGTTGGGTTCTCACCGACAACCTCAGTTTCCTCGAGAGCTCTAATATCCATAGGGTGACAACTTCAGCTTCAACCATGGTTGGTTGTTGAAAGTCTTTAAAACAAGAAGGAAGTGAGAATGGGAGTGGAAATGGCAATAATGGTCAGAGATAATTGCACAAGCACTGAAGAGCAAGAATGATGTCTGATGAGAGAGAGAGAGAGAGAGAGAGAGAGAGAGAGAGGAGAATGATTGGATATGGAGGTTTTATGCAGAGTGATTTTGGAAGTATTAAGGGGACCAAGAATGTGCAATGAGGCTCCTGAATGCTCCCTCTTTTTGCTTAAATTAGGCTCTTACACACTTTCACTCCATTACGTGTTACCATTTGCTTCAACAATAGCTCTCACTTAATCATTACACCAACTCATTAATCACACCTAAAAAAGCTAATTGCAATAGTACTCTAAATAATACTTGCATTCATTTATTTTTCCCAATTTATTTGATCAATCAACGTTAACATTGACTTATGTTCTTGACTAGAAAAAATGTGTATATGTTTTTTTTATTTTGCATTGAAGCATATTATGGTCAAGGCAATTATAACCACGTAGAAAATAGAAGAATGTGATCTTCATCGAAATCCTGTACATTTGTCAGGTTAGAAAAGAAAGTATGGATTCACATGTACATGGAAGGTTATGGAGTAGATTTTTGTGGATGCATGCTGACAAAAATCATGTTCTCTGGCTGTTTTGATTCATCATTACAAGTGAAGATGACCCATTGTCTGGATTCAACAAGTAGTGCATTTCCATGGAGTTTAAACATATGAAATGTGTACTAGAGGCATGATACCTGTAAAAACTTGTAAACTATATTCTCTGTGGCTTTGTATTTTATGTAAATACAAAAAACTTTTTGAGTTACTCTATTAACCTAAGTTAATTATAATCTGAATTAAATTGATTGAAGTGGAGGATACATATTGAATCAATGAGAATAATAGAATTTTATATTTTTATTTTTCTCTTATCAAGTATGAGAATGAGAATCAACACTTTTTAATTCTCATTACCCTTTACCGTGTCTTTTAAGTATTGAATAAAATGTATATTGTGTGTTAAACACAAATAATAATTATGAAATTAAAATATATTGTTATGATATTGTGATATTAATATCATTTCTTTATTTGAAATGTGGAGAAATTATTGAGAGTGAAAACAAAAATGTGTACATTAAATTATGATGAGATTGCGAAAGTAATAAAAATCAAATTGAGTTAGTTTGTGTTTATTAAGATTTATTTGGTGGGGGGGGGGGGGGGGGGGGGGGGTTTGTTGTTATGGATTAACATAGCTTATAATAATGATTCTAATAATGGATTGAAAGCATGCTTGAAATTGAATTTACCTTGAAATATGCTAATTGCTCACACTTAGTATATTAATCAGTATTTGGTTGCAGTTGAGATTATATACAAAGTACTGCTAGTTTTTTCCAACATCCAATTGTATTTTGTAACTTTCCTTGTAAGGTGAAAATCAGTCCAATCTTTGTCATAGTGTTGTAGTGATGGTGGTTATAACAGAATGAAGAATAAAAATAAGATCAAACCAATCCTACCAACTTTTACATTCTTGCTTTTAACCTTTTATTTTGTACCGTTCTTTTCATATCTGTCCAATTAGTGTGAATCAAGAAGTTTTTAAATTTGGTTCACATATTTGCCCTAAAATAATAATAAAAAATAGACACTCAAGGATACAAAATTTCCAATTAATTAGCCAAAAAAAAAATCATATGATTGAATTAACATATAAATGAATAAGATTTATTTAAATTGAGATTTTTCACCAAGCCTCCCATCCTTTACTAAATCACGGAATAGTATTTCTTAAATCATACTGCTTGTCCATTGTTAATGTGTGATGAGGGGTGATAACAAGAAAAAGAGAAGAAAGAAGATAGGATGCAAAATTAGGATGAACAAAATAATGAGAACTCTATTTTCAAATCTTGATTAATAGTAGAGATGTCAATGGGTCGGGGCGGGGCGGGTAGTTGAGTCCTCGGACCCATTCTTTTGCCGCGGGTCCGGGCCGCCCCGTGACTCGTACGGGGCGGGGCAGGTCCGACTCGTTTTTTGCCCATTTTGATTTTTTATTTTATTTTAAATATTTATGTCTATTATAAATAATGTGTAATATATATTATTTCATTTAATTTGTAATTATATAAATAGAAATATCATATATTTTCTATTTAATTAATCAATTAAGCAAATATATCTTATAAATAATGAATATAATAAAAAATATAAATATTGAATGGGTCCAAACGGGTCATTATTACTACCCAGACCCGCCCTATTCTTGATACGGGCCAGGTCGGGTTCGCCCCAAATTTACGGGTCAGGGCGGGTCAGGGCGAGCCGGGCCATTTTTTACATCCCTAATTAATAGAATATTCATAATTTTCTAATCTTCATAATCTCTCTAACTCTCCAATACATCATGTATTTACAGGAGAAAGAATATGGAGGCTCAATAAATGAAAACAGCCTCCAAACTTCTAACATAAATAAAAATTCAAAGTTATTTGACCAAACATTGAACATAATTTGAATGGAAATAACTCCCTACATACTTAGAATTTGATGATCAATTATATATAGCTGTAAAGATAATTGAGTTGGATTTCCAATGACACCAGAAATGCATTAATCGGAGGTATGTAGAGAGAGTAATGACGGAAATACTGAAATGTGGTAGATTTAACGAATTTCGCCCTGCATCAGTGTCTATTTATATTTTGCATGTGAATTAAAGAGTATGATTATTTTATGAGTAGTGAATAGTTATATTAATAAGGAGTGTGGGTCCCATATTTAATTGTATTTTATTTGAATTTACATGTAGCATTTTTAATATAAAATTATAATTAATTACAAAAGTATAAAATTATGGTCTTGCACAAGAGTGTCTCGACTCAATCGCTTTAATGGTTGCTTATATACGTGTCTGATAAAAGAACAAAGAAACGGACCGCGCTACGGGCTCCCCTTCCGCCTTCATCTAACAGTGAACTAAAATTTGTGAAAATGGAAAAATCAAGCCGAACTAAAATATAAAATTTTCGATTATACGGTTTGGTTTTGGTTTTGAATTATATAAGAATTTCGACTATTCGATTTTGAAGTTTAAAAAAATCTCAAATAACTGAAATCGAACCGATATTTAATATAGAGTGAGACTCTTGTGCCCCCAAGGACACCTTGTCCCTTTGGAATTTCCGTGCCCCTTTAAAATTTAAACTCCTTGGCAATACATATGTTTAAATAGAATATGTAGAGGCAGAATTGTGTCTCGAAGGCGCAGGAGTTTTTCCCTTTAATATAATAACCCAGCCCATGTAAATGATTATATACCTTGGCCCAATAAAATATCCCAGGCCCAAATCATAGGAAACACTGTAGTTGCTGAATGTGGATATAAAGATGGATTATATATTGAAGTGCTTGCATTTTTCTGCAGGGATATAGTTCACAAACAATGGGGAAGCACGAAGAACGTATCAAGTGTTTTCAACAGAGCTGGAAAATATATGATGTTGGCTAATAAAGAGGAAGCTATCCAGTTGTTTCAGGCTCAAGAAGAGGAAAATAGGCTGTTGAAGGAACAGCTTTCTCCTGCCCAAACGAAATTGCGGGTTGTTGGTTTTCTTATCCTCGTTATCATCCTTTCCAGTTGTCCAATATGTCAGTGTTGTAAACAAAATCTGAATTTGAGCAGCACAAACAGATTTCCTACGTTGGTTTCATTATCCTAATAAGGATCTCTTGTTTGTACAGGAGTTGAAGGGGAGTTTCCTCGAGAGCTCTAACTGAATGTCTGAGAGAGAGATGATCAATCAACTTTAACATTGACTTCAGTTCTTGACTTGAAAAAATGTGTGTATGTTTCTAATTTTTAAAAACTTGGTTCTATTATTGCATTGATGCATGTTATGATCAAGGCAATTATACCCACCTAGAAAATTTGTAGGAAAGTTTTGATTCACATGTACATGGAAGCTTATTAGATTTTTGTTGATGCATGATGCTGCTAGCTAACAAAAACATGTTCTTTGCCTGTTTTGATACAACAACTAGTGCATTCCAATGAAGTTTAAGTTTTAATGTCATACCATAACTGCATGTTGAAACATATGAAATGTGTACAAGAGGCAGTGGCTGTAAACTTTAATACTTATATTAATCACACTCATTTTTTACATTGTTTTATTAACTTTTACAAGATTTTTCAACTTGTTGGGCTAAAAATTAAATAATGCCCTCTTCTGACAATATATGGGTTGTCCCAATTAAAATTCACATCATAATAGGTTCTAAATCCTGGCCCAAAATTTTACATCAACATTGCTGAATATTTTTGAGCCTGGCCAAACGCATGTAAGAATTCCTATTTACACACACGGAGTCACACACGCATGAGATATACCTTCGTGCAATAATAAGGTATCATCTTCTAAATATCGAGTGTTACTTTAAAAGAATAATAATTTGTTGTATATAAAAATTATTTTTTTTTTGTTTAAAAAAAAAACAATTAGTTATACAGAATAGTAACGATGTATTATTATACAAACTAGTAGAAAAATGGGTCACTAAAACTTTGTGCTAAAAGACGTACAAGTACTCACTATAAGGGATGTATTTATGAAGATTTTTTGAGTTATTGCGTGTGGAATTATTGAATTGTGTGAGGACCCAAGGCGTGTATTCTCTTGTCGATTGATTTAGTTGTCTTTTATCTTAAATTTGTAGTGCGACTATTTGTCGGTAAATTATATACGTATTGCGCAATTCTAAAATAATTTATCTACCACAGTGGATGTTTATCCATGTGGAGTTCTTCTTCTGCCCCACAATATATATGGATAATTTAAATGAATTAATATTCTAATTCTTGCACAAAATGGATTATATGCTATACAGCCAGCAGGCATGTACAACAACCACTTTAATATCACCTTGGATATAATAAAGAAATAAAATTTTATTTTTAGAGACATAAATCATTATCCATGTAAATGAAAAAAAATACTCTTTAAATTATTATAAATCCTATTTATTAATTTGTATATAAAAAATTACTCTCTAAATATATAAATTATTATTTTTCTGAACAAAAAATACTATTAATCTTTAAAGAGTAATTTTTTATACATTAAAGTGTAATTTTTCAAAAAGTAGGTTCTAAGTATAAGCCTAATTCACATCAAACTCATTATACTTATAATAATAATGATATTTTCATAAATATGAATATATATGTGTTGATCAAGAGTAACTATTTGGATGTATGTGTTGATCAAGAGTAGTGCTATAAAAGATACTTTTTTTTAATAATAATGTTTATGAGATGAATTGTAATATGGTCGACTAATTATCAAAGTATAATAGTTATATGTTTCTAAAATATGTTTATTAATAGTTAAATTATGCTTTATAAAATATAATGAATAGAATTTAAAAGTATGATTTTAATTAATATTCCATTCGTTCATTCGATAAGTGTTCATTTTGCTATTTTGGTCCGTCCCAATACAAAATGTCAATTTTTTTTGATTTGATGTGATACAACACAATAATAATATTATTATACTCAACCACTTACACATGGCCCCACACTCAATATTAATACAATTACCCACTACATATTAAAATATTATTTCTTTCACCTCATTAACTTAAGGAGAAAAATTTTACTATACCCTAATTTTTTTTATATATTTCTTTCTTATCCTAATTTTAACAATATATCTTTATATATCCCATTTGACCAAAATACCCTTTACACGAATTTTTGAGTAATATATTCAAGTAAAGCGTTCAAGTAAAACCATTTTTACGTGAAAAATCATTAAAAAATATTTATTTGACACGAAAATATTTGACACGAAAATTTCATGTAAAAAATTACACATATTCGTGTTAATTTTTTTTTTTTAAAAAAAACTGAACTCATTATTTGACACGAAAATATTTGACACGGAAATTTCGTGTAAAAAAATTACCCAAATTCTTGTTAATTTTTTTTTAAAAAAAAATCGAACTCATTATTTGACACGAAATTTTCGTGTAACAAATTACACAAATTCGTGTTAATTATTTTTAAAAAAACTCAAATAATTATTTGACACGAAAATATTTGACACGAAATTTTCATGTAAAAAATTACACAAATTCGTGTGAATTTTTTAAAAAAAAAAACTGAAATTATTATTTGACACGAAAATTTAGTGTAAAAAATTATACAAATTCGTGTTAATTTTTTTTAAAAAAAAAACTCAATTCATTATTTGACACGAAAATATTTTACACGAAATTTTCGTGTAAAAAATTACACAAATTCGTGTTAAATTTAAAAAAAAAAACTGAACTCATTATTTGACACGAAAATTTCGTGTAAAAAATTACACAAATTCGTGTTAATTTTTTTAAAAAAAACACAATTCATTATTTGACACGAAAATTTCGAGTAAAAAATTACAAAAATTCGTGTTAATTTCTTTTTTTGAAAAAACTCAACTCATTATTTGACACGAAAATTTCATGTAAAAAATTTAAAAATTCGTGTTAAAATTTTTTTAATAAAAAAACTCAACTCATTATTTGACAAAAAATTTTTACACGAATGTATTATTTTACACGAATTCATTTTCGAGTGAATGTTAAATTCGTCATTTCGGACAAAAAAAAGTTCCCCTTGTAATTGGGGTAATAAAGAAAAAGCTTAAAACCTGCAGGACACTTTTTACAATTATTTCTAAAATATTACACTTCTTAATCCACATGCAAAAAGCAAATGGACACTTATCAAGGGGACGTATAGAGTAATTCTTAGTTAACTTTTTGTTTCCTTTCACTTTTATCTCAATATGTTAATCAATAAAAAACTTATTTATAGTACTAATTATATAAATAAATTAAAAAGTATAGAAAAAATACTCTTATTAAATAAAAATTTTAAAATTAAATGTTTATTTGACTATGAAAAATAATAAAATTTCCTTCTTTACTTAAGAAATTTCATTAAATAGAAATAAAGCAAAGTGTAGAAGATTGAGAAACTATCTTTTTTTTTGTTCAATTTTATATTTTTTTATTTGTTTATTTTTTCAAAATTTGGTATTTTTTATCTACTTTTGAACCAAATTTTGTAAGTACATTTTTGGACATTTTGAAACATAATAGACTCAGTATAATAAAAAATAACTAAATTTGAGAAAAATATTAAATTTGAATAAAAATAACTAAAATTTGACAGCAAAAAAATTTTTTTTTTTCCAAAACAAAAAATATACCTACAGACCCATTATTATATTTTCTCCTTTTCTCCCTTTCTTATAAATTTCTTTAATTTTACCCTGAGTTGCAATATTTTCTCCTTTTCTTCAGCCTTATAAATTTCTTCAATTTTATCGTGAGCTATATTATATAGAATAATTTTTAATTTTATTTTCATCTTTCTTAACAATCTAACAATTTTATTTATTTGTAATCAACTGATTTATTTCAAATTAGTGATGTATCTCCTCTTTTTTTTGTCTTTTTTTCTTCCTTTATATATATATGTATACTAAAATTATATGATAAATTCTCTTGTAAAACGTTATATATGTGAGATGGTTTGTGAGCCGTGTTAAAGTATGTCTATTATATAAATAAAGTATGTTTAATAATTGTTAAGGTATGTTTTCTAATATATAATAAATAATGAATTAAAGTGAGAATTTTATGGGGTAATAATAAGATTTATTATTTATATAAAATAATTTTTAATTTTATTTTCATTTTTTTAAAAATCAATAATTTTATTTGTTTGTAATCATTCTCCGGACTTCTTTATGGTCAGTTCTATGCTATTTATTTTCATCTTTCTCCAAAATCTACCATTTTATTTATTTGTAATCATGCTCTGGATTTCTTTCTGAGTGATATATATATTTTTTTTCTTCTACTTTTTTTTCTTCCTTTTATATAAAAAAACTATATATTTTATAGGACAAACTACAATACTTGTAATCATCTTCGGCACTTCTCTTCAATTTTACCTTGAGTTACAGTATATAAAATAATTTTTAATTTTATTTTCATCTTTTTTCAAAATCAATAATTTTATTTGTTTGTAATCATTCTCCGGACTTCTTTATGATCAGTTCTATACTATTTATTTTAATCTTTCTTCAAAATCTACCATTTTATTTATTTGTAATCATGCTATGGACTTCTTTCTGAGTGATATATATCTTTTTTTCCTTTTATATAAAAAAACTATATATTTTGTAGGATAAACTACAATGCTTGTAATCATCCTCGGCACTTCTTTCTGATCAGTGAGAGTATATATTTTTTTCTTCTGCTTTCTTCTTCTTCCTTTTATATACGAAAACAATATATTTGTAGAAAAAAACTAGTACAATACTTATTTCCATTTCAAATAAATGAATAAATTATGTGGCTTTTTTTAACTTTTATTTTCTCTTATATCAAATATTCACTTATTTCCAATAAGTTTGGACTAAATGATATGCCTCTTTTTTCTTTACTTTTTCTTTCAAGTAGCATTTTCTTTTTTCTTTCTATATACAAAGTCTAATTTTTTTTATTAGATATTCACCCAATGAGTTTCTTTCAAGT
The DNA here is from genome assembly GCA_023678885.1 of Pogostemon cablin. Lineage (NCBI taxonomy): Eukaryota > Viridiplantae > Streptophyta > Magnoliopsida > Lamiales > Lamiaceae > Pogostemon > Pogostemon cablin. The sequence goes on from CM042986.1 coordinate 1,119,480, forward strand.
AACATTTTCTTTTTCTTTCTATATACAAAATCTAAATTTTTTTTATTAGATATTCACCCGATGAATTTCAAATAAATGGTATGCATTTATTTTTATTTTTTATTTTTCCACATAGCACTTTCTTTTTTTTCCATATACAGAATCTATATATATATAAAATTTATGTATTATCAATAAAATAAACTACATTAGTGTCTATTAGATCTATAAACAAGGGTAAATCCACGCTCAATTAGCTTAATGTTGTTGCAAAATGATTATTTTCTAATAGAATTAGATAATGTCTCAAGATGCAATCCCGATTGATCCTCATTCTCATTAATTTTGCAGCGACAACTGCTTTTCTTAATCATAAAATTCCAAACTATTTCTCTCTCAACACTTGTTATTTTTTTCCTTCTCATGAATTGAAAGCATTTTTAAAGAGAGAAATAATTTCTTTCTTTCTACATTAATTCTAAACAGTAAACACTACGCTCTAAGAACAATCTCCTTGTCAGCTCACTTTCGCCCAAACCGACTAAAGAAGAGCTCACCGGTATTTGACCACCAGAGGCACCTGGATCTTCTCACGAGTGTAAAGAACTGCTCATCGTCCCGGAGCACACGTCGCGGACGGCCTCGATAACGTTGCCGTTCCCGATCTCCCCCTTGGTGCATATCATGGCCGCTCATTCGCAGATACAGCGCAGCGCCTCCACTTGGAGGCCGCCTTGTGGGCGGATGTCGGCGCCAGCCTCCTTGGGAATGCGGGCTTTCTCGAGATTGACTACGTATGCCGTCACGGAGCTTCTGCGCCAGGACCTGCCCGTCTCCTGCCACCACAATGACCGATTGCAGTATCTCTTTTTTTTTCAATTATTTTCATTCTATATTTTGTATCCCATCCCACCATAGTATATATAATTGTGAGTTTATAATTATAATTAGAAGTACACCAGAAGCTTCCTCTGACAACTATATCAAGACACGCAACCTAGCATGCTTGTTTCTTGGGCAATGAAAAACATTTATTATACCCACAGTAAAAAAGATTTGGCTGATTTCACTTTTTACCCTTATTTGGCTGATTTCTTTTCATTTTTTCTTTTTATAATTACTTAAATTATTATTTGAAGTCATGCAGGCTCCTATGGGCATGATGTTTACCTAACATTTAAACTTATTTTTTCCTGAATTATGACTTACACTGTATGCACAGTAAAATGAAGTACGATCATATATTACTGTACATTTTGGCGGGAATTTTTCTTGCCAAAACTTTCCTCCTTCTATATATTTATGGATGTGATTTTTTTTTTAATTATTCACATTTATAATTATACAATTGCTGAAAGTGTTGTATTATGTGATTTGATCATATCTATGCAGTTGGATCAGTTTGAGATCAATTGAGTTGCTATTTTCACAATGCTTATAAATAGTTTAAAAGTCGATAAATCAATTAGTTTTTCACACTTCTAAATTCCTTCAACATTTGTGTATTTTGGCTTTCACAACAGTATTACTGCTTGTAATTCGACCAATTTAAAATAATCTCTCATCTATTATGAATGTAGATCGAATCATTCTAAATTCTTTGTTCCTTCTAGGTGGCATCCTGCAGATTTGCTATTCTTACATTGCATACAATCTTCTTGCAACACGTCTAGGACTTAGTTAATGCATCCAATAACACTTAACCAATGCTAACTTACGATTAGAATAAGATTTACATCACAATTACTTTAAAATGAGACTTTTTTTTTTCCCTGTTTCTCCTTATTTCGAAATGGAGTATATAAATTCAATACTTAAATTTTGAATATTATTATATATTAATAGGTTCAATCCAAGTCAATTCACGTGAAATTATAACCAATGACACATAAGTGGATCATAATGATAACAAAATTGAAAGAGAGACACTCTTTAATTCAACAATTGGTGGTGGTGTTATTTGGGCATCACTACATCCCTTTAGCTGCAAACAATCCTAGAGGGAGCTTTATTAAGATAAGAGCGAAAAATCTCAATATTTTTTTAAGGTTTATATATATATATATATACTTCCTCCGTCCCGTTTCAATGTTTACGTTTATTTTTTGCACGTTGATTAAGGAGTATAGTATTTTAATAGATAGTGGGTGAAAAGATATAATATTTAATGTAAAGTAGGTAGGTGTATTACTGTTGGATGTGGGGACCATGTTGATATATTAATTATTTTAGGTGGGTCTCATATTCCAAAAAATGAAATGTAAACATTGAAATGAGACGCCCAAAATAAAAATATGTAAACATTGATATGGGACGGAGGGAGTATATTTTTTATCGAAAAAAGAAATTTTATTACTCCATCCGTCCGCTCGAAAGTGGGTATTTTTTTTCATTTTGATCGTCCATTCCAAATATGGTAATTTCCTTTTTACACACATGGGACCCACACACCCACTAATACAACTAAAATATGGGGTCCACACTCCCACTACACATTAAATAACAATACTCCTTAATCAACGTGCACAAAAATAAAATGCCCTCTTTTGAGCGGATGGAAGGAGTAAGAAGGGGTACTTAAAAAATTACTCTACATGAGAGTACAAGGAATGTAAAGTGAGCTCCTAAACAATACACTAAATATTATTAAAGTTTATATTTTCTTTCGAGAGTATGGATTTTATTATATTTTGCGTGATAATCATGCAATAATTTCATAACAGAAGATGTAACGTCAAAATATAACGCGAATGAATAAACACATGTTAAAAGTAAAAAATAATAAGTAATAAAATTAGGATGAATGTGAGACTAACTTCCGGCAAAGCCTTAAATAGTCATCACCTAAAGTGGGGCCCCGACTAAATCCGTATCGGATCTTCATACGACGATGTATTGGCCGTTGAATCCTTATCTTACATAATTAGGGACATGAAATATCGAGTATATTATATTTGTCTGAAAATGACGTGGGTGGGAGAACCATAGATTCCAGCTATTCACACTCTTTCGGCGCCAAAATATGTCAACCTTAATTTTAATTACTTACTGAATTACCAAGCAATCCCTTTTTTTATTTTATTTCTTAATTAATTAATAATAGATAATGAATTCTACTCCTATTATATGTTTATTTCTTTTAATTTTCAAGTGATCAGCACCGTACAACTTCTTTTTTCTTTATCTCTCCATTCGATCCCTTTAAAATCTTTTTCTTTCTTTTTCTTTCTTTTAATTTCCTTTTTCACTTTTTCATTGTCTTTTATCAAAGTGTTTTCTAATTTAAACAAAAATATAAAACTTTCTTTTTCAATGCGACATGCACCATTATATTGTCTGCATGCACCAATCTAAATTTGATAAGAAACTCAAAGTATGTAACTTCAATTATACACTATGTTTTTAAATGTCATTTTATTTTAACACACAATATAATTTATTATTTAAAATCTCTTACCTCTCTCAATAAAATCACTTTTTTGATTGAAAAAAATAATTTATTATTTAAAATGACTTCACAATCAAAATAAATTATGTATATTATTATATGTATTGCACTTAAAGGGATGAAGTTATAATAAAGACGAGGGATAACAAAGATGTTCCATAAGTTTTGAGTCCATGTACTATTACCAAAGTGCACTGATGTATTCCCTCTGTTCCGTTTCAATGTTTACGTTTGTTTTTGCACGTTAATTTAATGTAAATGTGTATTAATGTTGGATGATTTATTAATAATTTTAGGTGGGACTCATATTCCAAAAAGAAAAACAGAAACATTGAAATGATACGCACAAAATAGAAACATAAACATTGAAACGGGATGGAGGGAGTAACATTTATTAAAAGAAGGTGTACAAACAAATTTTTTAATGCAAGTTTTTTATAAAATATATATATTAGTGAAATTCTATATAGCTAATTATCTAACTCTAGTACAAGATCGTAACTGTGTCAAATTAAAAATAAATAAATAAATGTACGAGCAAAATAATGAGAATAAAACATCAATTAATTTGATTTATCACAATTTATTTAATATTACTCGTAATAAAATAATTTAACAAGTACATGTAAATCAATGGATAAGAAAAGTCAAATAAATTTAAGTGAAATTGGGGTCGAATTTAAATTTTAAGGGCATGATCAATTGTTTATGGTGTACATATAATATATGCACTAAGAAAAACATGTATGGAAGTTTTAATAATCTCTCTCCTTAAACATTCATAAAATAACAATAAATTAAAATTTAAAGCTTGGAATATAGACCTAGCACCTAATTCTTTTAATTCTAAAAAAAAAAGATAAAATAAAAATCAAATATACTATTTATTTTGGTAAATTAAATTTTGGAAAGCTCCAATTGGCGGCAGTGCTGCACAAATTGGGCCTTGAAAAATGGAGCAAAAAAATATGAATTTATACAATATAGTTAAAAGTGCTGTTGGAGTCCGCGAGAAAAGGCGGGAAGCAAACGCCGTCTGACGCCGGCAAAGAAAACGATGGGCCTCAAAACGGCGGCCGTTTAAACAGACGGAAAAGCGGTTTGACCAACAAAATCGATACCACTGTTGGGCCGATCTGCAGTTAGGCACAGCGGTACAAAAATATCAGATTCTTTATTCACTTGAGGAAGCAAAGCAGCCCAAACGCAGCCTTATTTTTCAAAACATTACCTCATTTATTTTTTATTTTTAGATTTAAATAAATATTTTCTCTATATTAGAATGGGGCCACAATATTTTTTATTTATTATTTTCATAATACAAATATGCAAAACTATTTTGCCACGAATTGAATACAGCTACAAAGAAGTATTGAGTTACTCCATTTTTTCTCTGCCCCAAATTTGATTCATTTTATTGTAATAAAAATAAATATATTTCTTATATTAGTTATGATATTAATCTGAGGAAATGGAGAGTAGCATTTTCACAAAGTTAGTTAGAAAACAAAATCAATGTGGAGAAATGATAAAAGTTAACTAAGGTATAGACGAGATTAGTGGATTATCCAAAAAAACAGGGAAAATAAAAAAATGAAAATAAATAAATAGACAAGAGAGTGAGACAGAGAGTATAAAGGCAAGAAGATAAAAAAACCAACATGGTTGGATTCCATTTGACTGGAATAATTCCAACAAATTTTACTTATTAGATCTATTTGACTCAATTGCACTACAATCAGTCTGTTATTGCCACTCTAATTAGTGGGCATCAAATCATATTTAAGACCTTCTTTCCCCCACTTAAATCCACATAAATAGACATTAATTACTCTCTGCATTTAGACATTCATAATAAAATTGGAAATAATCAAATGACTTTTAAACAAATCTAATTTTCAATGTAGTGGCACATATATACTTGTGGCATGATTAATACATAAGCTTGGGGGGGTTTTAATTTTTTTTTATACCACACATTGTACTAAATGTTTAAGTGTCCAAAGTGACGGAAAATATCATTGACTCGATTAAAAAATTGAGTCCTGAATTTATAATTGAGTCATAAATTTTAACCGAGTCATTAATATTTTTATAAATAAAGGTGTTTTAACACATCTTAAAAGTGGGATTTTCAAAAAAAAAAAAAAATATTATAGCATAATGGGAATTGTTGCCCATTTCTCCTAAGTTGAGTTGTGTTTTGAAGGTGCACATGTCAATGATGAAATAGCGTTGAGTATTGAGTCAATGTCTTCAAGTGAAAGCCAAGTTTGGTGATAGAAATGGACAGACAACATGGTTACAAGTAAACTAAAATTGCAGTGGTATCGTTATATATTACTACAAGGAAATAAATAAAGATTCATCAAGCAACTTTAAACCATAGCCGTTGTCATTTAATCTAACTTTATTTTTTCACCATATGAGTTGCTTAGTGTATATTGGTATTTGTCACTTCAGTAATACTTTGGGTTTTTATCTTTTCATTTAGTCTATAAAGGTTTTTTATTTTGAATCTTTGCTTCAATGACCAAACATAGGATGTCATCTTAGTATAGAATTAAAAAATCAAATACATTAAACTTGTAATATTGATAAATAAATAAATATAACTACATAAAAGTAGTGACTGGCCTAGTAACTCAATTAAGTCAGCCACTTGATTAATAAGTCGAATTAATAAACGTAAAAGATTAATTTTAAAAGAATATGAAAGTAAATTGAATGAATGTTAAAAATGTAACCACATGATGAAAAATTTTATAATCCTTTGTGATTTTGATTCAAATATCATGGAGTAATTGACAAAATTTGTGTGGCAATATCTCACGAAATGATACATGTTGGATTGATGAGAAGTGATACTTCCTATAGTAAAAAAGTATACATAATTGATAAAAAATATAATGGTGTTGTAAATTATTTTATAAATAATTTATAGTATAAATAAATAGTGATCACATTTTAAAATAAAAATGATGATATAATTAACTAAAAGTGATAACAAAATACAAAAGTATAAAATGATTTAAATGTAAACGGTCCTACGGGCAACTGCCTATTTAATTCATCACGTCATGTTCCTATAGTTTTTGGGCAAAAGATTAATGAAGTCACATAGGAAAGGAAAAATAACCAAATACGAATAATATGTGAAATGTCAAATGAGGTGATCAAATTTATTCCAATTGTATCTTATCATATGTTTTCTTCCAATTTTTGAATAATGACCTCTAAACTTAAGTCCTGATTAAATCAAGATATATCATTCGTTTTCTACTTATGATTTCGTCTAAAACAAATTTGTCTTCAGTATTAATTATATTCCTTTTTAATTTTTTAGTCACCTCCAAAACTAGGGGTGTAAATTAGTCGAGTCGAACAGAACGAAGAGTTGATCAAGCTTGTTTGAAATATTATCGAGCTTCAAAATATATGTTTGAGCTTGTTTGATAAGCAATCGAGCCGAACACGAGCCGAGTTCGAGTAGCTTGATAAATTTACACTTACTTTATCTATTTTTATTAATCGAGCTCGAGCTCGAGCTCGAGCCGAACTTTTAATTTTATCAAACGTAAATGTGTGTTCAAGATTGTTTGATATCATTATCAAACTGAGCTCAAACCGAGCTTTTACCGAACGATTTCGAATCGAGTAGTTTGGTTTGATTTTCACCCCTATCCAAAACTTTGTGTCCCTTGCATGTTAAAGATTACATCTTCCACCATAAATAAATTATTAAAATTTTGATGATCGAAAGGAATCATAATAGTACACCATGTGTTAGGTACAGGCCGGTCCTGAGATTATGGGGGCCCTTGGCGAAATCATAAAATGGGCCCCCAAAATAGCATATTTTCAATTATTAAGATCTTCTTTTGCTAAAAAAAAACTTTTATTATCTGCCAACTTAAACAACTTACAACAAAAATAATAAATCATCTTTGTACGAAAAATGTATAGAAAGTCCATTTTTAGGAAATTTGCGATTATTTTATGTTATAGAACATTTCTCCACCAATATGTGTCTAGTTTTTATCAATGTTATCCTAAACTTGGATTATATATATATATATATATATATATATATATATATATATATATATATATATATATATATATATATATATATATATATATATATATCACGCACAATTTTATTTTTTAAAATATTTTCATGTTTCTCAATTTTATTATAATTTATTCATAATCTCTTTCGTTGTTATAAATCACTCTCATTCAAGTTATTTTAATTCTCAACAACAATATATTTTCTATATTCTTTTTCATTTAAATCATTATTATTCTCAATCAAAAGTTATCACTCTCCTACTTTTTTTATTTCAAAGAATCCATTTGTATAAATTTATTAAGAGCAAATGATAATTAGTCTATTTTTCAAGTTTTTTTCATTTCTTTATTTTTGTACTCACTAACCATGCATAGTTTCTAAGGAAACATGATTATAATACAAATTATAAAATTAAAAACACATTAATTTAATTAAGTAACACTAAAAAAACTATAAAATCTAATTGATATCAATCCACAGCAACATCATAGAAAAAAATCATTCTTCTCTCTAACAAGTTCCTTTATCGTTTATAGCTTCACGATTATATATTTAAAAAAAAAAATTATAACCTATTCTATATTGATTAAATATGAAAATTCTTAATTAGGAACCTCTTTGAGAATTTTTTTTTTAAAGTCTCTAAAAATTTAGAAAATGTACATGATTATTGTAGATTGTGGAAAATATAAATTTATTGATACAATCAAGATAATAATATTTATTTAGTTATTTTTTAACGTGATTTATGAACCATTAATTTTAAATAAACTTAAAGTTCAACCAATTTATTAAAGATGATTGAATTTACAAAAAAACAAAAGCAATATATATACATATAAAGTTAATAAAAATTTTGGGACCCCTAAATTGGCGAGAGCCCATCGGAACAATCCTCAGGACCGGCCTGGTTAGGTACAAAAAAGATGAGGACCAAATTGCATAAATCTTGAATTTATAAAACGTAAAATGCAAATATAATATGTTTATGTGTGTGAAATGTCAAGTGAACTAATGCTCTTCCTTAGACGCCCACCATTGGTACACTGCACTCTCACCCTAGTTGGCCCTTTGCTTAAGCCATCTATACTAAAATCCTAAAATTAGGATATTAAATACTTTAAATATGAATAAATATTTATATGAGCGAGTCTCATAAAAAATAATTTAATAATACGGGTGAATAAAATATAAAATATATTCCTTCTGTCCCACTAAAGATGTACTAGTAATATATTTTTTTAATGGGTAGTGAATTGATGATATAATATTTTAATATGTAGTGAATATGTGTATTAGTGGTGTGTGTGGGGGTGTGTGGACCCGAATGTATTAATTGTTTTGGATAGATCACATATGCTTAAAAAAAGGTGACAACTTTTATAAGATAATGCAAAAAAGAAAAATGTTACAGATGAAATATTAAGATATATACTTGCTCAAAAATATTATCTTTAATTATATTTTACTATTTACTTTCTCCACTTAGTTGACTCTAAATAAGTACTCCCTATGAAGTATTTTTTTTATTCGCTTCATAAAGTATTTTATATTTTTTTATAAGTAAAAGATAGTAAGATACAATAATGATATTCAATTTTTACATGTATCCCAATATAATAGTATTTATTTTTTCATGCATCTTAAAAATTTTCACATCTTTTTCCTCAAATTAATTAACATATTTATTTTCTCTTGTTTCATACATTAAAAAAAATCTTAAAATTCATGTACAAATACGTGAAATACGTCTTAAGGCAGCTAGTTGCGATTAACCTTCTATGTTTTATTCCATTTTTAGCAACTTTCATGAATCTAAACATTGTGGATGAATATGGAAATATACAAGCTGTAATTTAAAATATATATATATATATATATATATACACGTACATGCATAATGCAAGAGTTTTTTCCGCGTAAATTATAAGCTTGGATTCATTGAATGATGCAGTTTCACCAAATTTGGATATTTAATATACTACAATATTTTAAATTTTCTATATTCGGCTTTTTAGTAAATATGAATAAACACGTATGTACAACTTTCAATGTCTTATAACTTTCTCATGATAAAATTGTCCCATGCATATTTATCATAATTGTTTCAATTCATATATCTTGAAATAAAAACCACGTTTGTCGTGGTTAAACACTTTTGGTAGATTTATTATGTCAAATAATAATAATAATATATTTCATGTTAAAAATTAAGCATTCTTGATGATCAAAGCTTAAATTAACTAATTATGTCGAAAAAGGTATAAAATATACAATTAAAATATTACAATGATTCATTTTACATTAATTTTTTTCCAAGTACTCGTGTATATATATATATATATATATAGTTGATATGAGGTGCACTCATATGTGTATAATTTTTTTAAAATGTTGATATGAGGTGTACCTATATGTGCATAATTTTTTATTTTATTTTGTATATATGTTATTTTATTTTGTATACATATTTCTTAATAATTATATACTTTTTTCATACTAAATTTTTCATTAAAAAAAAACTAGAATGCGAATAATTTTTTATTCAATAGTATATAGGGTATATTTTTTTAATAATTGTATATTTTTTTACACTCAATTTTTTATTAAAAAAACTAACAATTAAATTGTATAAATTTTTATTCATAATTGTGGAGTATGTTTTTGTTTATATTTGCAAACGTTTTTTAAAGTGGGTGCACTATATTTTAGGGCACACTCGGGTGCACGGTATAATTAACCATCTTCATAATTTTGAAAACGTTATTATTTATTTATGAATTTAGCATTCGAGTACACGCGACATTTGTATTGTTTTTTATTCAATAGTTTATACTATATATTTTTTAAAAAATATATAATTTTTTTTATGAGTGTATATTGGGTGCAACCGTGCAAGGGTGCACTTATATGTGTATGACTTTTTATTCTATTTTGTATACATGTTATTCTATTTTGTATACGCGTTTTGTAAATTTGTATACTTTTTCACACTAAATTTTTCATTAAAAAAACTAACATTCATATGTGTATAACTTTTTATTCAATAGTGTATACATGTTTTTTAATAATTATATATTTTTTTACACTCAAATTTTCATTAAAAAAATAATCATTAAATTGTATACATTTTTGCTCATAATTGTATATGTTTTTGTTTATATTTGTATACGGGTGCACACTATAAGTAGTTTTTTTTATATTCCATTTTTTATTAAAATTTTACTAAAAAGTTCGTTAACAAAGTATATAAGTTTTGACAAGTCACTTATGTGACATGTTATTTGTGAAACGGGTGTGAGACGAGTTGATCAATTACTAAAGTATATTTATTGTATAGATAAAATATGTTTTTTAAAGTATGCTGAATTATGTATTAAAGTATGATTCTAGAGTGTTATAATATGATTTATTATTAACATACTTTAACTACAAATAAATATAGTTTATCTATACAATAAGCATACTTTAGTGATGAGTCGACCAATCTCACACCCGTCTCACAAATAATACATCTCACAAAAGAGTATTTCATACATTTTATTTTAATGTATACTCTATTTCCATTTATTATTATATAAATTTTGAATGTAAATGTACGAATTTGAATGCATGCAACCATACATAGAAAATTTTTGTCTTTATTTGTGGAGTACATAATAGTAATATTAGAAATTCCCTTAATAAAATTCAGATTTACTACTTAAAATGTTAAATAGAACCCTAAAAATAATATCATAAACACAAAAATTAATGAACCAGTGTTAAAACTTCGATTATACTTTTACCACTAAAATTTTAAATTAAATATTAATTTCAGATGAAAATACACAATCAAGTGGACATGCTAAGAAAACCATGCAATTGCATGATTATATTTACGGAATATGCAATTTATTGCTAATTTACTATTAATCCCAAAAAAAAAACCGTAATAATATAGTGAAAAATCCTGGAAGGGCGATTTGGTCAATCTACGTGTAATACGGGGGGCAAAATGGGAAAACAAGGAGAAAATTGGAAACCCTAGAAACAGCCCCCATTACATGCTGGTTCAGATTTCTTGTTACACTTGTTGTTACATCTCCCGTAGCAATTACATCTGACATCCAACGCACATTACATGTTATTGCTTACATGCAAAGCATCAATCGCCACGTGGGATGTGATGACGACAAATGTCCGGTTCTTGCCACCACTACTTCACGAATCAGAAAGGCGCCAACACGTTGTCACCAGTTACCACTCCACCACCTTCTCCCATCTAACTAAACACATTACTAATCTTTTTTTATTTTATTTTAATTAATCAATTTCCTTAATTCAAGGAATATCTAATAATTCAAACTGCAGTAGTAGTGTTCACCTGTCACATATTTGTATTTCAAAATTTATTTGAAAGTTAAAAATGCTTACTTAAGAGTTAAGAACATTATTTTATAGCAAATAGTGTGCTGTAATATAAGCAAGCAAGCTCGTTCGCACCATTATTATACAGTGGCCTGTATTGTGAAACGACGAATAAATATAACATTTAAATACAATACAACTTTTTGCAGAATAACACGCGATACATTTAATACATGGAGTGTGTATACATAATTAAATTCAAAATAGAAATAAAAGCTGAACTCAACTCAATTTAAGCGGGACCAAAATCCTGGCTCACATGCGAACCGGGTGACTGGTGTCAGAGACGGACCCCACCACCAGCACCAGCACCAGCCCCACCACCTTCTTACCTGGCTACAACTCTTTCCAACTGTTTTTCTAACCTTTCTGCCGCCGCGCGTGGATCCCACACACCACCGCCGCGCTTTTGCTACGCCGTACCCTAGGGTTCCATCCCTCGCATTATAAAACCCACCTCCAGCCTCCGCCATTTTTTCTCTCTCCACACCACCACACTCTCGTTATTCTCTCTCTGGATATCTCGCTGGGCCCCCGGGATTTTTTTCCCACCATCTCTGCCATTGCTATAATTAAACCTTCACCAAACTCTCCCCACCTTTCGAAATACCCGCCTTTAATATCTGCCTTGTCTCTTCCGAATTTACAGACGAAGCTTTTGTATCCAGTTATGGCGCAAGAGCTTGACGACGGAGAGCTCTGGTTGCCGTCGGAGTTTTTGACGGACGATGACCTGTTGATGGACTTCAAGAACGTCCCCGCCGTGACGAAGGGAGTGGATGATTTTCCCTACGGGTTTGGTCACTCATTTGGTTTCAACTCAGATCTGAGTTCACCCGTTGAGTCGGTTATGGGTTCCACGGAAACTGATAGCGACGAAGACGAGTTTATCACTGGGTTAACTCATAAGATGGCGAACTCCACTCTGCAGGACACTGGTTTCTCTTCTGACTACACAGCCAAGGTATCCATAATTAGAAACACTTCTATCTTCTTTTTCAACCCCCTTTTGATTTTATCAAACCTAACACATGGTTCGTTTGTAGGGTTTGAAGCTATCCGGGTCGCCACAGTCTACTCTATGCGGGTTCAAACCCGGTTCGAGCCAGAGCAGCCCGAACTCAGCCTCCCGGGTTTCTTCTCCACCGAATTCTAAGGTTATTGTAGGGTGGGATTTGCTGTACGCGGCTGCAGGGGAGGTTGCCAGAATGCGAAACGCCGAAGAAGCGACGCCGTTTCGTTCATCCAAACTCTTCGCTCCGCCGCCGAAACCCAATTACGGCACTCTACCAGTCATTAATTCTACTCCGGCCACCAGTTACAACCCTAATCAAGCCCAAACTGAAGCCCACCTTGCTTATCTCCAACTGCAAGCAACTCAAGTGAGTACCTGCCTTTCTAATCATCATATTATCTCCCATTTTTAACTCTCGATCTAACGTTTCCTAATTTGCCATATTCAGTTTCAGCGAATGAAACAGCAGCAGATGTTGAAAACCGGAGTTTGGGGCCAGGGTAAAATCGGCTACCATATTCAGAATGGAAAGGTTAACTGTGACAATGGAAGGTCTCAAGGTTTATCGACGGCGGCTTGGCCAACTCTGCAACAGTCACAGCAGCAACAACAGCAGCCCGGTTCGGGGATGAGAGCGGTTTTCCTTGGAGAAACCGAACTGAGAAAGGAAAGAACCGGAACAGGGGTGTTCCTGCCCAGAAGATTTGGAACCAACTCGACTGAAACTCGGAAGAAGCCAGGTCTATACCCCTCTGATACTCTGTTTTTATGATTTTGTATAGCAATTCTTTTGCCCGCTTGTCAATGGAGTTTTGTCCATTTAAATGTAGCCATCCATTGTACCCATTTGTTCTAGATCTGTTATTCTTCATTAGAGATCTCATCTGGTTTCGTTTTCTGTTCTTATGTACTGATAATTTGTCTTACTGATTCAGGTTGTTCGACTGTGTTGCTTCCAGAGAAAGTGGTCCATGCTTTGAACTTGAATCTTGATTCCATTGATGCTCAACCCCATCTCAAATGCAACAGAAACTTCACCCCAGAATATGGTAACAATTAGTGTGTTTTTCATCTTTATTTTCTTAGTTCTTACGTTAATTCATTTACATTAATGGTTAGTCCTAATCAGCAATTCGATTTCGCAGAAGCTGCAGTGAAACAGAGAAACAACATCATAATGGCTCAACAGAGGAGAGCCCATATTCCACCGGCGGTGATGAATCAAGAACTCCTGCTACCTCAAGAGTGGACGTACTAAACCGGTCCGGTCCGGTTGAACCCATGTTATTTGCGTTTGGAAATGGTTTATTTTTAAAAGGAGATTTGCTTTGATTTAAAGATCTGTAGTGGAGAAGAGTAGTAAGCTTGCTGATGGAGTAGACAAAGGATTATACTAGAGAAAGGTGATTAGTATTAGATTAGGATAGTGGCAGTAGTAACTAAGTAGACGATGATGAAAAGGGTATGTTAGGAGGGTGATAATCAGTCTTTTTTTTTTTTGGTTATTAATTACAGAAGAAAGAAATAAAATTGTCAGTGATCGAAATCGTTTCTCAAGAAACCCAGTTCAGTTTGTTAGGCTCGAGGTACAAGAAAGTTGAAGAAGACAGAATCTCATCAGTACTGTGGAGGATGAAATTAGAGATAAAGAAATAAAATGGTTTTTATTTTTTTTATTTTTATGATATTTTGATGATAAACTATTTTAGGTTGATTAAATTAATTATTACTAGTAATATACCCTCTTAATTGTGGAGGGTTAATCAGAGATGGGGTCTAGTTTTGTTTGATTCCCCACCTCTGTTTTTTGTTACAGATTTGTATTAAATGAACGACGGTTTGTTTGTAGTGAATGCCCATTTGCATTTAATTGAGTCTTCTGTTATTATGCTACATTCTTGAAATTAATTAACGTTAATTACTGTCTAATCGTTGTTATGGTCAAAAGTATGGGGTGAAGCAAATGCTCTGGCACATGCTTTTGCACAATGTCTTTTGACCATTGTGTCCCCTTCATTAATCCTTCTTTTCCACTGTTTCTTTCTTTAATAAAGCAGCTGTCTACGGCTGCATTTATTACTTTATTACTCCCTACCTCACATAAAAATTGACACTTTTTTTTGTCCCATTAAAATTGACACATTTCTTTTTTAATACATGGACTCATACAAAAAAATAATTAATGTATTCTCATGAATTCCACGTATCACCTCTAATACGAACTTCTATGAGACAGAAAGAGTATTTATTTACTGTTTTCGCGTTTTGCAGTTATTACTTTACTACTTATTTACTGTTTTTGCGTTTTACACTATAAAGTGAATTTTATTACTTTATGGGAACAGCGCTTTTTGTTATGTCCTATTAGACATATCAATTTATCGGGAATAAAACCTTCTCATTCGAAAATCGAAACTTTAATATGGAATGTATTTATGGTGAAAACACGCTTTTCTTGGAGACGTCGGTAGTCGTTTTTTGCAATTTGCACTCTAGTGAGCCTACTTGCAGCTATTTTATTAATATTTAATCCATTTTTTATTTATTTTTGTGTATTATTTAATAGGGTATTGTGGAGTGTGGACTCATTCACATCAACTATGTTTTGCAAGTGGAGTAGCCAATTCTTAATTTGCACAACTTCCTCATAATTAATGGCCTATGATCATAATTAATCTGGTATACTAAGGCACATGAAATTTCTGTATGATAATTTCATTAAATTGATGTAAAAATTAAAATTGACACTTGAGTGTGGAGGGGTTTTGGGTCTTTTTAGTTTGGAGGGAGAAGTCTGGAAATCCAGTGGTGAATTTGGTATAATTGTTTAGGTAGGAATGGTATGGCCATTGGCCATTCTTTAGTTGTTGATTTAATTTAATATTAATTAAAAATATTGGATGGATATTGGATTATGAATATTATACAGTTGGTATGAAGGTGAAGGCATGTGCCTTAGGTTGTTGCGACACTCCTCGTGTCCTTCCTTCTCCAACCACACTAATTTAACACACTTTAGAATCAAATCAATTTCTACCCCATGCTTAAGATATTTTTCAATACCATTTTCTTTTCTCTTTTATTTTTTCAACCAGTACCAGTATTATTTATAAATTTCAGACATAATTGTATTTTCATTCATGTACTACTTTATTCACAGTTTTTTTTTAATATTTTATCATAAAGTTTAATATCATATAGAGTTACATTAGCTATTATAAATATCAGTTTTTTTTCTTTTTTTTTTTGTGTAAAAATGAAAATTTCCGACTTTACATCTTACCTATCTTAGTAATGAAGGAAGAATCTGGGTGCAGTGGATATTGATCATTAGTTAAAATTGAGTGTTATTTGATGGTGGGCCCAGTAGGCTGTTTGCTGGTGACGTGGCCTCGTATATTTGACTTCACCTTTTTTTTTTTTTTTTTTTTTTGAACTTCAGCATGAAGGAAAGAAAATCATTTGAAATCTTTACGAGAATGTTAATAAAATTTTACATTAATGATGCAATTTTCATGTTCAGGTGTACTAATTATATTCTATATTAATTAATATATTAGAACCACTTTTTTTTCTTAGCATGATAAATGTTTACTTGATTAGAGAAGTAAGTTTCTTTCTGATTAAGAATGTAAAACATATAAATTCATGACATTAATACATTATAACATTATGTGTAGTTACATATTAGAGTTGACCATTTAGAGTTGACTAATATATAGCCCTTGAATCCTTCTTTAATACACATGTCCTTTGTTTTAACCAAACCACTCATTGTAATAGACAAATTCAAATTAAATCAAATATAAACGGAATTTCGATTAATTCAAAAAATTCCAAATTTTAATTTTGACATGGAAATTGAGAGTGGTGGGCATAGCTAACAAGTATCCTACTTGCAAGAAACTATTTGAAATAAAATAGAAAAATAGAAAGAAAAAAGAAAAAGCCATACATAAACAAATAAATTGAAATAGTAATAGTTGTTTAACGTATTGACTTAGTTGAAGTAACGTTTGTAGATGATGACCAAAATATGCGCATTAATTTAGGTAGGAGTTTTCAAACATTGTAATAATCGAGCTAATAACGTTGTTTCCTTCGTGGTTTAGTATTAATCTTGTCTTTTGTGACCATAATTTGACATCTGTTGACATTTAGAGTGGTTTAACGTTGCTGTTATCCTATTTTAAATCTTTATTAAAAATATCAAACTCCTTATATTAAGTAAACTTCTTCTTGCTTTCAATGGTTGCTCACCAACTATCAGAAAATATCCCGTAAAGCTTCTACACTTCTAGTTGATCGACACGTACGTTTATTGTTCCAAACAACTCCCTCCGTCCAACTCAAACGTCACCAGTTGCTTTTTGTGTGTAGATTAAGGAATATTATTATTTTATATGTAGTGAGTAGTTGTATTAGTAGTGAGTAGTGGCCACATAAGGTACCTTTTTACTAAAAGTGGGAAATTGAGACATTTGGATGAGACGCCCAATATAGTAAAATGGTGACCTTTCGGTAGAGTAGATTTTTCCTCTCGTTTTATTGCTACTATATATATCAATTAAACGATGCTTGTGAGATATTTGTAAGATGTATTAAAGTATAATAATTGTTATATAAGTAAGATATCTTTTACTGATTATTATTAAAGTGTAACAATGTAGATTTTTAATATACAAATAATGCATTATAGTATGATTTTAATGTATTATAATATTACTAATTACAAATATATTTTAACTACTCATGAATATATACTTTACCGATACAATATATTTTAACAATTAGTTGATAGTCTAATAACACATCAAACAGTAGCATAGTTAATTTTTCATTTGATTTTTTTAAAATCATACACGAATGGGAGAAATGAGAAATTAATGATCAATATTAATAATTAACCTCACTTAGTATCTATTATATACTTTAGGTTAGATTGATAAATTTGTTACTAGTATATAAAGGCAGTAAATTAGAAGATAGATAAATAAAATATTAATCTAATATCTCACTGAATAGTATATTGTTTCACACAAAATTATCTTAAAAAAAATTGATTGCGTACAAATGTTTTTCATTAAATCATATACTCCTATATTAAGTGGATTTCAGTTTGAAAATTTATTTAAATCTCTTCTTCTACAATTAAATGTACCCATCAGCAGAACGTGAGAAGTCACATGGCAAGTAACATCTCATTAAAAATTATTGGGCTGAAAAAATAAACTTTTTATACGACGTTTGGGCTGTAAACAGATAATGGGCTTTAGGTTTTGGACCATTGACCGGTTGTGTATTTTGGGTTGGGCTGCAATTGTTTGGGTATTATAATTTAGCTGTTCTCTTTTTAATTATTCGGAAATACCGTCGATAGAATTGCAGTATATTGAATAAAAATTGGACACTGGAGAGAAAACAGAGTTGGAATTCAACATCAACGGCTCATAATCATCACTCAAGAATCACGAACTTGCGATTATCTTCAACTACTTTCACCTAAATTATTGAACATTAAGTGGGCAGAGATTATAATATTTCGTATTTCTAGGGTTCTTCGCCACTTCATTTCTGTGTTTAACGAAGAATTAAGCGCAAACAAGTCAAGTTTGTGATTTCCGCTGAGAATCCTGACTAGTGGATTGAAGTCATGGCTGTAGTTGAAGAGTCTGAGCAAGAATTTCAACCTCAGAAGAAAAAACCAGCTTCTGAAGATGACAAAAGGCGTGATTCCATTTTCTATTTTATGTTTGATTTAGCTCAGTTTTTTTTTTTTTGCCGGTTCATTGAATTTATAGTTTTGAATTGTGTATAGGAGAAAGAAAATGAAGCCTGGTAGTTTGATGAAAGCTTTGATAAGACCTGGAGCTGGGAATAAAACGCCTTCGGATGGTGATCAGGTTTATTTTTACTCATGTTTTAATCATTTCCTGGTATATCTATGAAGAACTATAAGTAGCGAATAGAGTAATTAATAATTGATATTTTGCAGGTTATATATCACTGTACAATTCGTACACTGGATGGTGTTGTTGTTGAGTCAACACGAGCTGAATTTGGTGGTGAGTTGATGGTTATTCTTGTAAGATCAAGGGTGTGATAAGTATTCGATCCTAATAGAAACCTTCCATCTGAAGGCACTGTGACGAAGTGGTTCACTTTGCTACCACGACCAATTTGATGTCTTTGCTAAACTCATTTGCCTTTTATATCTTCACAACTGAGTTTTGACTGTGTTTTCAAAATTTTGTGCTTTTTTTTTTCCAATGACTGAGTTAGAAAATTCCTTTTTTTTTCCCCATTAATTTACTTTTTTGCATTTTATTAATAATTGATCAATAAGTTTTTGAGGTGGAACTAAGAGAATGGCCTCTGTCACGATCAACAGAAATCAATTATCAAACTCATTGCTTATATAAATGATCTTCATGAAGAACTGGCAGGATAGTTTGTAGGGTGAGGATCCTCTGGCATTCGTTTTTGTTAGGTATTAATCCGCAGGTGGTAATATGCAAACTAGACTTAGTAATCCAAGGTGATAAATGTGGCCACTGCCTTTGGTGTAGCAGCTGCCTTTTCTGCCATAATATACATATAAGGATGTCTTTATTATCTACTCATCCTTGTCAAATATATACAGCTAGAAACTTTCCCACATATCACATCTCTTGAACTACAGGCAGTGGTATCCCCAAAAGGCAGGTTTTGGGCAAAAGCAAAATCATATTGGGGTTGCTAGAGGGCATTCCGACAATGTTGCATGGTGAAGTTGCAATGGTAAGTTTAAAAAGTTTTTGCATGTGAAAAGTATACTCTTTTAGCTTCAGTTTGACAGTAGTAATGGTATTTTAATTCACACTAGATTATTTTTTAATTCTGATATGATGGGTTTCTTCTCTGGTTGATATATTTAGTTTTAATGCTATTAGGGGCATGAAATTAGTAGATTAACTTACTGCTGTTTCAGCATTTATGATGGAACCAAGTCACCTGAAATCTTTGCATTTGCTAGTTTTCAGCTGGTGCTGAACTTGGTGTTTTGCATGTAATATTTTTTCTTCTTTTGAAGATGACGTGATCCCTGATTTCAGTTCAAGGTGAAACCTGCGCTGCACTATGGCGAGGAGGATTGCCCTGTTTCTGTTGCTGATGCCTTCCCTAAAGATGATGAACTTCATTTTGAGATTGAGTTGATTGATTTCTCGAAAGTCAAGGCAAGATTATCCATTCTAAGTTCTTGATATATATCAGTTTTTCACCACTACTTATGAAATGCATTTGGATGAAGACTTCACTTGTTTCTGTTATTTTATAGTCCATAATTCTTACAAAACATGTATGCAGTTTAAGTTGGACTTCTGTAGAATAAGACCACTTATGATTCCAAATATGTACTGCGGGGAAATTTTATGTTATCATTTTAATGTCATAAAAGATCTTCTAACTCCTTCTAGTGTTGTGTCTTATATTTCAGACAAACTTTTTACAGCTTGCATTTCAAAATTTTGCCTTGCTACTGAGTTCATTCACTTGGTGACTGAGTTCTTCTAGCTATTCTCTTCTGAGTTTTCTCATTCAACCTTCTCAAAATTCTCTGCTAAAAATTATCTTTTGGAATATTATATTTACATCTTATCTAATAAGTAGGCTGCTTTTTTTCCATTTCTTTAGGTTATTACTGAAGATTTAGGTGTCTTAAAGAAGGTAATGATTCTTTTATTTTATTTATTTATTTAGTTTTTTTTTTAATCAGCGGTGCATGTGATTATATTGCTAGAATGCCACTGAATTTGCCTCTAATGAATCTTTCTTAAATATCTAACCAACTAAAAGTTTGTGTGTAAAACAAAGATCTTTGATGCTCTAATTTTCTTATCTAAATGGAGTTATGATTGCCTGGACAAATTTAAGTAGTAAAGAAATCTAACGCCTGTGTTTTTTTATTTCATTTGTCCAATAGGTAAAGGAAGAAGGACATGGCTGGGAACAACCGAGAGAACCCTACGAAATTAAAGCTTGGTATGGTTTTGTTATTTTGTCCTACTCCCAAGCCTCATTTTTCCTGCTCTCTCTCTCCCCCATCCCTCCTCATTCCTTTCTTTTCTCTTCCCCCCGAGATTCTCATTCCCACATTCTATCCTTTTTTGGAGGTTGTTGCTCTTTTATACTCCTGTGCAGTCTTAGGTTTATAAAGTTTACTTTATATTGAATTATAGGATATCAGGGAAGTCTGGAGAGGGAAAAGTGATTTTTTCGCATACGCAAGGAGAACCATTTTTCTTTACTTTTGGTAAATCTGAAGTAAGCAGCATATTTATTTACTTTAAGTTTCTGCAAGTTGATCATCTAAAAGATAATAATACTCATTTAAAGATGACTTTATTCTTCTTCTCTCTGAATTAGATACCGAAAGGTCTCGAGATGGGAATTGGCACGATGTCACGGGAAGAGAAGGCTGTAATTTATGTCACCAAGGATTATTTGACTGAATCCCCCCTCATTCCCTCAGTTGAAGGTATTTCAGAAATCGACTTTGAAGTGGAGTTGGTGCATTTCGTTCAGGTAAACTTTGCAATTCTTCTCTTAGTTTAATTATTTCTAGATTTAAAATGAAGACGACGAAGCTTGCTATATCTGGAAGTTAATATAATTATACAATACTGATTTCAAAGAAACACTGTTTGCACTGTTATACTCAGTAACAACTTGTTTTAAGGTCTACATCTTTTATGAGTTATCGCTGTCATATTCTTTTAGTTATTGAGTTTTAAAGTCATCTTTTACTTCCAAGTTCTTTAAAATTACTTGGTTTGAATTTTACAGGTGCGAGATGTTCTTGGAGATGGACGCTTGATAAAACGCCGTTTGCGTAATGGAAGAGGTGCTCTTCAATCCTTATTCATTTGAATCATTTACCTTGCTGATTAATCTTCTTTCTGCCATTCCTTTTTTTTTTAATAAAAAAACATGTTTACTGCTAAATAAGTATAGTCTTTGCCTTTTTATTTCTAAAATGTTAAATGTGCCTTTTCTACTGCTACAAATAATTAGGTGAATTCCCCATGGATTGCCCTCTTCACGATAGTCTGTTACATGTCCACTACAAAGGGATGCTTCTAAATAAAGAAAAGACGGTTTTCTATGATACTAGAGTTGATAACAATGGCCAGCCTTTGGAGTTCAGATCAGGGGAAGGCCTTGTAAGTTACACTAACTGTTTAAATTATACATAAAAATTTCTTTGAATATTACACTTTCTTTTATTTGTATGTTGTGTTTTTCCTAATTTCTGAAGCATATGAATCCACATCCTATCTAACACCCTTGATTTTTTTTTATTTTTTATTTCGTTTTAATTGTCCTGCCCTTCCTGTCAGTGAGCTATAATTGACCTCTGATTTTAGGTGCCAGAAGGGTTTGAAATGTGCACTCGGTTGATGCTACCTGGAGAGCTATCTCTCGTCAAATGTCCCCCTGATTATGCTTATGACAAATTTCAAAGGTTAAATTATCACACTAGTGTGCATACATAAAAATTCATATGGATTTAGTCAACATAACAGTATCTTGTACATGCTGTCTTATTTTCAATTAAGGTTCTGTTTTGGACATAATATTATCTTATTTACCTATGTAATGGTTTTCTTTAATATGCACAGACCAGCTGAAGTTCCTCAAGGTGCCTATGTCCAGTGGGAGATTGAACTTCTTGATTATGAGAAGCAAAAGGTGTGGAAATATATGACCATAAAAATTAAAAAAATTTATAATGAAACCATAAAAATCATATTTGTGACCCATGCATTTGTTATTACATTGCTTTCTTTAATTTATGCATATTGTAGTTTGAAAAAAGAAGTTTTTAAAAACTGCTGCTACTCCCGCAAGGAGGTGATGTCTTGTTGATTTCTTTGTTCTGAACAGCTGAGAGCAAAATACTACTAGATTTAGATGACTATTTTATTATGAGTAATAACGAATCAAAAATGTCCAGTGCCTAGAAATTCATAAAAATCTAGAGGGAAGCTCCTTATTTATTCCAACACTCAAGAGTGTGGCTCTTTGTGATTACAAAGTATAATCAAAATCTTGTTTTCATTATAATAGCCTGCTAAGATGAGGGAATTTTTGGCAATTGGCATCAGTTTGCGTTCTCATTTGTCCTGTTGGCTGATTTATATTCTGGATGGCATGTGTATTTTTGCGACAGGACTGGACAGGTTTCAACTTTCGAGAAATAATGGATGACGTTGAGAAGATCAAAGGCACGGTATATGTGTTTAAGAGAACTTTTTCAATATTTCTTTTGGTCGGGATTCAGGAAGTTCTATTTTAGCAAAATTTCTTTAATCAAGTTTGCTAATCAATTTTTAAGATTACTACAGTGGACATAGATACACTAGTCATCAGCCAGTCATATACATGATTCACTCTTAAGATTTTTATAATCAACAGTTCAATCATATCTACATAAAATGGAATCTGGAGCTTTATTTTGATTATACACTATACTTTAGATGCTCAAACATGTTGAGGTCTTCAAATTCAGAGTTTGATTTTGTCGGCGCATGAGTTTTTAATATAGATTTTGAGGCTACATGAGTGGTTGGTGTATTTATGATCTGATAAGTGCATTTTCATGTGGCAATCTTCCACTTATTTCGTGTTCTTGTTAAAATTAATTCTAGAAAAAAATTTTGAGTTAAGATTCTGAACAAAATTGATACTCATTTAACCTTGGTTCAAACTGAGAATCTGAGATAAATGTATTATTGTCTGTGTTTTATTTCAGGGAAACAGGCTATTCAAAGAAGGCAAATATGAACTAGCCAAGGCTAAATATGAGCATGTAATTTTTGCAGTTTCTCCTGGTCAAGCCACTTTTGTTATATATAGCTAGCATTCTAATACTTCTGTGATTTGGATTCAGTTTTCTACCTGGCACTTTTAAAATAAGTTGTATTTTCTTTCAGGTCTTGCGAGAATTTAATCACGTAAATCCTCAAGATGATGATGAGGGGAAAGAATTTTCTGACACTAGAGTAAGTATTAGAGAAGGACTGTGATTGGTTTTATTTTTGCACCTGGTAAAAATGATGTTATATTTAGATTTTATTATTCAAGATATTTTATTTCCATCTGGTTATTTATGTTCTTATTCAAAATGGTTGAAGAATTTGCTGCACCTTAATGTGGCTGCTTGCTTGCTGAAAATGGGTGAACTCAGGAAGTCGATTGAAACTTGCAACAAGGTAATCCTACAAACTTTATGTTGAGAACATCACACGGTGTAGAAAAGAGAAACCAGTCACTGAGTTAAATTTCTTTAGTCGAACATGTTTACTTAATTTAATTATAGCCTCTTGGTTTTCTGATCTAAAATTCTTAAACATTATAAGCCTCCTGATATAACATACTCTAAACATTGATTTACGTCGATTAAAATTAAGGTGTTGGACGTCAACCCTGTTCATGTCAAAGCTCTTTACCGCCGTGGAATGGCATACATGGCTGGTGGTGATTTTGAAGAAGCTCGAGCAGATTTTAATAAGGTATAGATAAATTCATCGGAAAAAAATCCATACATTGACTCCTTTCTGAATCACTCTCCATGCTTCCAGATGATGAGTGTTGACAAATCATCAGAGTCCACAGCTAAGGCAGCTCTTCTTAAACTTAAAAAGGAAGAGCAGGTTGGTCTAACATACAACTCTTAGTTCTTCTCAGTTGTGCGTTTTAGTAAAGCAATTATAGAAGAATCAGGGTCAAATACTTTCGTTGTGTTTGTGTCATGCAGGAACTCCACAGCCGGGCTCGTCAACAATTCAAGGGATTGTTTGACAAGAAACCCGGAGAGATAGCTGAGGCTGATGATCAGCCAGAAGAGGTTCCCGATGAAAGCGATGATGCTCGTGATCGAGATGCCCTAGACGGTGATAAGGAGCGTCTTCTCGAGGCCACTGCTCCACCACCCTCAAGCATATCGTCCAAAATATGGCCTAGTGGCAGAAGAATTTTCACAACTCTTGGATTGAACAGGTGTACCATTTTGTGATATGTGGGTGAATCTTGAATAAATATAAATAGATTCAATCGCATCTAATTGGTTTCATTAACAATCTTATTTAGGATTAAAGTTTTTACACTTTGTATGCGATTTGTTACAACACGGTCATTAATGGTATAAGACCAAATGTACGTAAAATGAACAGCACTTAGCAAACGGTTTTTAATTTAAAATATCAAGAATTTGAACAGTAAAAAGATAAAGAATTTCATTCTAATTTGAATTATGTCGTCTGACGTTTACATCTACCAAAATTCAATGAATCGTTCTTATGATTATTAACAAGAATTTTAAAAATAAATATAGAAATCAGTTGACAAGACACACCAATTCTTGAATCTTGAGAGAAGAAAAATGGAGTTTCCAAAAAGGAGAGCCCAAAAAAAGGGCCCAATAAATCATTCTATGGTTAATAGAGAGCCTCTAACATGCCCACTTCCAAAAATAGTATACCCAACTGTGTGGCCCAAAACAGCCACAACAAACACCCCTCCATTGTAAGACACCACGGACAGCATCACCATATAAGAAAACCCGACCCGAAGTGCATAAAATAGAGTATTAAAGAAAACGATGGCGGGCCGGTTCATACCCGCTAAATTGAGGACAGAAAGAAACTCCACGAAAATGGCCAAGACGAAGACAAAGATGAGAGCCAGTGCATACATACCCGGTTTACTACCGGGCCAACCCGAGAACAAGAAGCGGGCATTTATTGCCCCAATAAAAGGCCGTGTGTGGTGGGGAGGAAATAGATTGGGGATTTGGATTTTGATCCATGATGGAAATGTGAATTTCCCGTTGATTGTAATTCGAGTTTAAATAATCTTTTTTTGAATATTTTATTCCAACTTGTTATTGGAAAATTAAATTGAACCACTTTACTTTCTGCTTTTTGACCAGGAATATTGGGTGTTTCTACATTGCAAGCAGCCCCATTACAATTAAGTTGGATTGCATAAAGGAAAAGGAAGTGTTGTTTGGAAACAAACATATGCATAAAATAATAAAAACATATGCATTGCTGATTGAATATATGGATCAAACTGATATATATACATTTTTATTTTTGGCAAATTTCCATTTATTGGACAAGTAATAACTAATCAAAGTTCAAACAACATTTTACCTATTCCTCTTTTCTCTCTCATAGTTATTCATTTAAAAGTGATTACAACTAATACTCATCCATTTCAATCTTCCATAAATTTTTAAAAGTGATTCTTGCATTCTTTGGGATTAAAATAATTATTTTAGTAGAAATGAAAAGATGTCTAAAGCGCCTATCTTGTCTGATCTAATGCTTAAAATAGCATCTACAATCACTGTTAGAGAAATATAAGTAAATCAACTTGTGTGACTTTTTCTTTAAATAATACTCCATATGAAAGAAACTCAAAATATATACTAAAATTAGAAACTTTGATTAACCAACACTGTAATGAATCTATTATAAAGTGTAGTAACTCCCATCCTTACCGCTGTACAATATCAGCTCCTCCTGCTCAATGTAATACTCATACAATTCTGCCACTAAATTTCCGACAGCATGGCCACCCACACCCACCAAAAAATACTTGAAATCTGTGGCCATTATAGCTATGATGGCCAAGTAACTCATGAACATCTGAAGCGTCCTCAGGGAGGCGCTACCCAGCTCCGCCACCCTCCGATCAAGCCGCGGGCTGATCGGATACTTGGAGCAGAATTCAGCGGTGAATGTGAGCAGAAACACCAGCAAGAAAGAAAAACAGTATTCATGGAGTGTTTGATGGTCTGGCCTTCCGGGGAAGAGCCTCGTTAAATACAGACTCCAAGAAATGCTTAATGAAGTAAAACCCATTAAAAATTAATTATGATAGTGATATCATACAATGTTGATATTCATTTGGGATTAAGGATCTTGTTCAATATATATATATATATATATATATATATATATATATATATATATATATATATATATATATATATATATATATATATATATATATATATATATATATATATATGTGTGTGTGGATTGTTGATGAAGGTGATGTAGTACCCATATGATGAATTATTTAATGTTGTAATATTTCGTCTAATGATTACATGAATTGCTTGAGGTAGAATATTAGGACAGGGCAATAATAAGGTCGTTATATTAATCTTTCTTGGGTCACTTTTAGCTAGACTTTGAAGCTAAGCTATTATTATCGAATATGCCACTAGTGCCAATTATTATATGATTTAATAAATAAACTCTAATTTTATTTATGAACCATATTATAAATTAAATAGGGAGTAATTAAGTTCTTGAAAACAGGCATAGCCCTAATGTAGTATGTCACATAATGCATATTTTATTGAAGGTGCTCGTGGACTCAAATAATAATTAATATATCTTTTTTCCATAATCCAACATATTCATCCATATTTATAACATGTCTTAATCTTACCCATGCATTAATTTTTTTTAATGATGATATACATTACACGAATCATCGTTTTAGTCAACATCCAAGATTGTAACACTTGAAAATAGAAAGGAAAAAAAAAAGATTTGTTGCAGATGTTTTAGCTTTTATCCAAAAAATTCTTGCCCAAAAAGAGGAGCAAATAAACAACCACACCAATTCTTGAATCATGAAGGAAGACCATTAAAATGGACAGTGCAAAGCACTTCACCCAAAAGGAGGCCCACAGTTTGTGTTATGGGCCTTCTGTTCTTTTGTTAAGCCTACTACCAAAAATCACATACCCAACAGCATGGCCCAAAACAGCGACAATAAATACACCGCCGTTGTAAGACATCACGGCCAGCATTACCATGTAAGAAAACCCGGCCCGAACCGCGTAAAATCCGGTTTGAAAGGCAACGGTGGCGGCCCGGTTCGCACCCGGTTTGACTATATTGAGGTTCGACAGGAACTCTACGAGAATGGCGAGGAAGAAGACAAAGATGAGAGACAAAGCGTACATGCCCGAATTGTTATCGGGCCAACCCGCGAACAAGAACTGGGCTTCCTTACCCCAGTAAAAGGACGTGTGGAATAGGTGGTGGTGGGGTTGAGAGATGGCGGGCGGCGGGGCGGCGGAGAAGGTGTTGTGGTGAATAAGTGGCATGGCGGAAATGGGAATCTGTTGATGGTGGCTTGAATTTGTAGGATAGTGATATAAATAAGGTGTGAAAGTTGTACTTTCTGAAGATTTGATTTTATTCTAACTTGTAATTGGAAAAAGAAAAAGCAGTTCAATTCTAATTTCCAGCAGGGAATATGGCCAGTGTCAATCTTGCAAGCAATGCAGACAGTATTAAAGTTGGAATTTGGCATTAGGAGCAGGAGATGTGTTTCATAAGAAAAGAAAATTTTAAAAATAAAAAATAGATAACTTATATTTTATTATAGGATGATGATTGGATCATAGGGTGTGACATTTGAAAAGTGAACCTATAATGCATTACAAGTGTTACCCTCTTCCTTTGTCAAGAATCAAAGTCAATTATAAATGTAATACAGTTACGTGTGATTTACATATCATGGTTTCTTTACAGATTTTATCTTGATGGTTGTTTCTAATCCAATTAATGCATTTCTTTCTTGTAAAAAATAAATAAATTAGGATACTTGATTAATTAAACTAGGTTTGTTGTCAATGCTTGATTCATTGCTTGAACTAGATTGGATCTATTGTTAATGATGGTAAAGGTAAAATAATAATTCTATGGTGCATTCAATTATGAAAAATACTTTAATGTAATTTGACGTAAATATTTTCTTTCTAAAGATATTATGTAGTACTATTAGAATTCCGAGTTTTTATTCTTCAAAAAATATCTGAGTTTCTATTCTTCTTCTTCTTCTAATAATAATAATAATAATAATAATAATAATAATAATAATAATAATAATAATAATAATAACTTATCACACATAATACTTATTATGATCATAAGTAACTTATAATAACATCTAAATAATATTTTATATAACTTATAAAATAGTAATAAATTATCATAAATTATAAAAATAAAATTATAATAACATCTAAATTAACTAAATTTAATTGAAAAGATCATTAGAAATCAAATTCTTAAAGGGAATGATATACATTTAATCACACAATAAATAAATAAATATTCCGTTGAACCCATGTACCATACATCCGAATATATTTTTATGATTTGTCATTTATAAAAAAGTGACTCGACGCCCATACACATTTAAACAAAATCTGTTGTGTCATTTTTTAGTAAAAATTAGTATAAAAATATCCAAAATGACAAAAAAAATCTTAATTCAATAATGACACGATTGTAATTTTTTAAAAAAATTATTATCGAGCCAACGTCTTTTTTCAAAAATTAAAAGTTGACTTGATATTAACTTTTTTCAAATATTACAATCGTGTTATTACCAAGTTAATATCTTTTTTTGTCATCTTAACCATTTTTAAGCATGTTCTTAAAAAGTATGCAATAAAAAAAATTTAAAGTGAGGGTGGACAATGTGACTCATTACTTCTTATATAAAAATATGTAAAAGGTTTAAGAAAGTCCTTTTTTAGTTCGATGAAACCAGAACGTTCCAGGGTACATGCCATTTCATGGTTGAAAGCACCATCTGGAATGACCTACTAATTAATTAATTAATTAATTAAAACATAATATATTCAAATAATTTATCTACGTACTCTAATTTATGGAACACCCTTGAAACTTCAAGCCTTTCACTCACTCTATTATGAATTAATCTTCAAAGATCACATATTCATCAATCAATCGAATTCAAACATCAGATAACCTAATTCCCTCCAAATTCATCACATTATCAATAACAAAGATCATGTCTTTTATTCCTCAACTTCTCCGCGAAATATACCAGCCCGTCAACTCAACCAGCGCCGCCGTGGCGCCGGTGGACTGGAAGGAAACGCCGGAGGCCCACGTGTTGAAAGCTGATCTGCCAGGGCTGAAGAAAGAGGAGGTGAAAGTAGAGGTGGAAGACGGCGGAAAAGTTCTGCTGATCAGCGGCGAGCGCGGCGGTTCTACTTGCCGGCGAATGCGAAGGCTGACGAAGTGAAGGCGGCGATGGAGAACGGAGTTCTGATCGTTACCATTCCTAAGCAGGAAATCAAGAAGCCTGAGATCAAAGCTATTGAAATTCAGGGCAATTGATATATTATACTCCACATAATAATATGAGCCTATTGTGTGAGAAAATATATAATCCTTGTTTTGATTATTCGTTGTAAATGTGGAATGAACTGTGTTATGGTGTCTCTGTAATAATTAAATTGTGTGGATTGGATTTAATTTAATAAAATAAAATTAGTTAATAAAAGTATTTTGAGATTTGACTTATCTTGGAGAATTAATGAAGGATATTTTGGTCCCTTTTTTTTTTATCATATCATATCATATTATTTTCACACCGAATCTTCTATGTCATTTTCGTACATTATCTTCTGTGTCACACGTTAAGTGATTGACACGTTACAGGAGAAAATAAATCTAATAATTCTCCCCTAAAATTTAAGGTTTATGGTATAGTTTCTCTCTGCTACATATCGTCAACGGTGTAACATGAGATGATGTATAAATAAATAAATAAATCCAAACACGTTTTCATTCTTCCTTCAACACACACTCTTAACCATAAACTAGTTCAATCTAAAGTTTATAATTCAGTGTCTTTTTCTTTGTCACATTTATGATCATCCACTGATACACTGCAAACTTATTAATAATATTATGTACTACTATGTAGTATGATTTAAAAAATACTAAATAAAAGACACGTAATTGCGCAATAATTCATCTTTTATCAAATAAAGTGTTAGCATAACACATAAAATGATAAAATAGGGATATTTTTCAATTGTCAATTTTGGATCCATTCTTATTACCATGTAATAATTTTATGTCACAAGTAAGCTTCTTGATGTTGGCGTGTGATGACCCACCATCTCGAACACTCTCTTGCGCCAATCTAGCAATCTCAACAGTTGATTTCAAGATCTCCTCTCTTCTATCTTCCATCAATTCTCTCACCATCTTCTCCACCGTTGATCTATCACAAGGCCCCTTCATATCCAACCCCACTTTCCACATTTCACCCACACACCTACTATTCACGAGCTGGTCCACAAGTAAGGCCCGACAAATCATGGGCTTTCCGGCAGAAATACTCTCTAACACCGAGTTCCATCCAGAATGCGTTAAAAACCCACCGACAGCTTCATGGGCCAGAGCTTCCTCTTGGGGGCCCAATCCACTATCCTGCCCCGTTCAAGGCCCATTTTCAATTCATCAGAAATCCCATCCGGCCCATTATCGTCCCAAATCAAACCGGGCCTTATGGCCCATAAGAATGTCTTCTCACTATTAACCAGCCCATACCAAAACTCCATCAATTCATCTCGATTAAGAACAGCCACACTGCCGAAGCTAACGTATAAGACCGACTTGGGTTGCTGAGAATCAAGCCATTGCAAACACGATTGGTCGAATTGGAGTAAACTGGAGGATTGGTGTGGCGTAGAGTAATGGGCCGTGGACTTGAGCGCAGCGTGCAAAGGCCCAATTGCATAAACTGTAGGGAAGATTGATTGTAGGTGAGAGATGATTGGAGATTCAAGTTGTTCGAAAGTGTTGAGTATGAGAGCAGAGGCTTTTCTCATGTTTATAGACTGTGTGATGTAGAATTGCATGATGGGGTTTTCAGGGGCTAGTCTGCAAATACTAGGAAGATCTCGACGTCTCATCATGTGGTCTAGACCAGGAATGCAAGGGATCAGCTTGTCTAGCTCTCCTCCTGCTGCAACCATAATTATGATTGATTTTGGAGTTCAAGATTTTTTTTTTTAAATAATTAAATCAAAATTACAAAAATAAATACAATTAGATAATCAAATTTCGTTGAGGAGCTTTTTGAGGTTATGATAATTTATAAAGATCAAATAAAAGCCACCTAATTAAATCATTGTTGAAGTAAAATAATAAATGACATATGATTCCATGAATGGAATAAATAAATCATAAAATTATATATAAATTTACATAAATCACCAAATACTACAATGACTAGTAATAAAACCTAAATATAAATATTAAATACTCCGTCAGGTCATTGTTAATGTATCCATTTTTTTCAAGTGGTTGCTTATATCTAAAAAAAAGTAGACAAATTGAGAGTGTACGACCCAAAATAGTAAAATTGATAGAATAACAGTAAAGATGGAGGGAGTACTAATCTACTCTAAGCATTGAAGACTAAGTACAAACCACGGCAACTGAGTGAGCCGTAAGAATCTATATAAATTAGTACACTTTAACAAGTAAATTAATTTTATTAAATATTTTAAATATACTTAATTAAAAAATTATTCTTCCTTATAGTAATATGGGTACACTCTCTCTCTTGTGATAAAAATTAATAAAAAACTAATTTTTACTTACCTTGTTGAACCGGAATTTCGCCATCGTTAATGAGCTTTTCAAGATGAAAATTAATCCACGTGGCAGTAGCACTATAAGTCCTAAAAGCGATCGCCGGAATTCCCAGCTCCGCCGCCACATCAACCGCGAACGACATGATCCCATCAAATATTATACACGACGGCGCGTGGCACATACCAGCAATCAAGCTCCTCAGAAACGGTTTGCTCGCTGTAGGGATGGAGACTAATAGGTCCACAATAGATGGGCCGCTCCGAGGGTGGTCCGGCGGCAAACCGTCGGGTATGGAGAGAAGCTCGATCCCCGGGCAGCGGCGGCGGAAGTCGGTGCCGTCGATGGTGTTGAGGATGCGGCGGTGATTGTGTTCGGTGTTGACGAAGCTGATGGTGAAGTCGGCTTGGCTTAATAGCTCAGCTAACATGATCATCGGCTTGATGTGGCCTTGAGCCGGAAACGGCAAGATAACGACATGTGGAGATTCCATGAAACCAGGTTTATTAATTTCTTACTGCTATTTGTCTGTGCACCACATATGTATGAATCAATGGGGACTCATCTTGATTTAGGCAATCTCTTTAGGTAAAAATACCATTCCACCCTTAAAATATTTTATTGTGATTATTTTACTATAGTTGGAGGTCGTTTGTTAATGGATATGGGAAATAGAAGGATTGTGTATATATAATGGGATTTGTTTAATTTATAATTAATTTTATTGATGTTTGGTATCATAGAAAAATGAGATTGTTGATAGCTAAATATTGGAATAGTTATTTTATATTTGTTATGGAGTATATTAACAAATGAGATACTCCCTCTGTCTTAAAGATATTGACACACTTTTCTTTTTGGGTTGTCCCACAAAAATTGATATATTTTATTTTTAAGGATATGAGACTCATACAAAAATAATTTATTTATTTACATGGACACACACACCCATCACACTCACCACTAATACAACTACCCATTACACATTAAATATTATTTCTCTCACTTCACTTTACATTAAATTATTATACTCCTTAATCTCCGTGCCAAAAAAAAATGTGTCAATTGTTATGGGACGAATTGAGTAATTAGTAAAATGACATATTTACCTCATTTTAATAATAATAATAATATATTATTAATGATGGAAAAATGGTTAATGGTAAAAGTATGTATTACATAGGTATTAAATTACAGTATTTTGTATCCCATGTCCGGACTCAAAATATTATAAATATATCGAAGCAAATGTAGTACTACATGATATATTACATCAATATTTAACTAATATATCCAACCAAACGAGTCCTCGTTACTTTTATAATCTCACGTATAAATACTTTCAACTAATCTAGAATGACTTTTAAGTTATAAACATGGGAGAAGGGTAGCCTTATAGTTGGAAATCCCACCAACTCCATTTTATAATAATTACATCCACTAGCTCTTTTTTTTTTACCAAAATATTCTTACACTTAACTTTTTTTTAATAATTTAATTATTTAATATTGATTGAATTGTCGGATACGCGAGACATGATACCAATGTCATGTCCTATACTATCATTATAGCACAAAAATTCATATTTGGTTTCGGTCATGGAGTCAGAATCCTAATACAAGATATTGACGTCCTGTTCGACTAGGTGTGCCAATTTTGACTCGGCCCACCCCACACGTTTTGGGGCGGTCCAGACCCGGGTTGTAGGAGAAACGGGGCGGCTCGATCCTGACTCATACACATACGGGGCGAGTCCGGATATTAACTTAGACTTGATCTGCCCGTATATAATATATTAAAAATTATTTTATATTTTATACATATATAATTATATTTTATGGTAATATATATATATATATATATATAATACAATTATTTTATATTTTATTCATATAAATTATTTATAACTATATGATATATGTATATAATTTATTAAATTATAATTATATTTAATATTCTTATGGTTTATTTATTTAAATATATGAATATTTTTTGTATGTGAGTACATATTAAATTAATATTTATAA
Organism: Pogostemon cablin; assembly: GCA_023678885.1. Classification (NCBI taxonomy): domain Eukaryota; kingdom Viridiplantae; phylum Streptophyta; class Magnoliopsida; order Lamiales; family Lamiaceae; genus Pogostemon; species Pogostemon cablin. The sequence continues at coordinate 1,153,939 of CM042986.1, forward strand.
ATAAATATATGAATAAATTTTTATGTGAGTAAATGGAAATTTAAATTTATATGATTGATGATTTTAAAATAAAAATTAAAAAAATGGGTCGGGGCGGACCCGCCCCGTATGGGTCTGGGCACGAGTCTTATAATATAGGACCCGTACAGGTCCGAGGCAGGTCTTTCAGAAACGGGCAGGGTCCTGGTAGTTAACTACACGCCCTATACCCGGCACGTTGACACCCCTATGTTCGACACAATGGATTCGATGTTGATCAGAGTATCAAAGCTCCGATATATCCATGATGTCAGTAATTTGTGTCGGGACTCCAACACTTGACCACCACTTAACAATTAAAGTATTAAAAAAAAAAGTGTGGGATATTTTGATTAAAAAAAAAAGAAATAGACCAAATAGGTATAATTGTTATAAAATTAAATTATATTAAATTAAATTAAATTGCTACAATCCGACAATAAGCTCTTTAAATATCACTAACATTACCCAGCCCACCATTACCCAAAAATTCCAAGAGTAGTTATCCAGCCCAAAACTCTTTTAAATCCAAGGTAGTTTTGGGCTTGTGTTAAACTCTAAAAGCCCACAACCCATATTCAATCTATTTTCAATAAACAAAACTTAGGGCTAGAATCTGCAAGTGCACTGGGAGCGCGAATTGAAGGTGAGTCGTATAATCTTATTACTGTTTTCCTCGTCTTTTTTTGATAATTTCCGACCATCAAATGTTACATTTCCGGCCGATCGCGCCGATTTGTTCTTTACTATATTGGTTGTACGAATTTGCTGAAGAAAACCAAAGTTTATGAATTTTCATATTTGTGTGGCTGGTTCTGGCGGTTGAGTATGAAGTTTAAGTAATCAAATGATTAACTTTGTTTTGTTAAGCTGAGTTATTTCGTATCATCTTCTTGTCTCAAGGAAATGATCATGCTTGAGAACTATGTAGTGTTTTTGTTGGACCGTTAAGGCCTTTTCGTTCCCTTTATTTTTTTTCCTGGTGAATCCTTCCTCTGAAGTATTCCGAACTCCGTCGTTGCTCCGGCGGCGCCCCTGTCGACGTGATCGGTCCTTCTGTTTTTATTTTTTCATCCGTTGTGTCAATTTCATCTCTTGCTATGCTCTCAGACCTAGCTAATGACACACACGCACGGAGTTGATGTTCAGACTATGCATGTTTATATTAAGTGCGATTTCAGTCTAAATTGGATGTGAAACTAACGGAAATGCTGTTTGAGGGAACGATATATGTTGTCCTTAAATATGGTTTCTCAACACATTTTCATTCAACGTTTCTGGGAGCATAAAACAATACCTTCCCTAACATATATTCTCCATTGATAGGTATTGGTATACATAATGATTGCGGCCATTTCTTGGGTTCCAAAAGGGGCCTCAAAATCAGTACCTATCGCAGCCGATCCCCCTTCAAAAGAGGAAATAGAAGAGATCTTGAAGAGTGGTGTCTTGGAAACACGGTTAGACTTTTGTGACTGATATTTCTCTTGTTTTATGCACTGATTGTTTATTTAAGTTACAATAGTATGCTATATGTTTTAAAAGTGGATGTATTAGTTTTGCATATTTTTTGGGTTGGGTACATGGAGCTTGTTGATGTTCTGTTATAATCTATATTTAGATACAAGTGAAGAAGCCAAATGAATGAATAGATGGATACAGGGATCATGTTTGATGATCTGGGTTGAGTTTATAGTTGTTTATCGTCTGGCCCATGGATACATCTCCTGTTTGTTTCTTTACTTTTCTATTTTTGTTATTGTTATTGTTTTTATTTTAATATTTTTATAATTTTCTGCTTTCAATTCTATATATTTGATTCTTTGTCAGTCTTTTTTATCTCAAGTGTTTAGCGTTTTTTTTTAGTTGATTTATGGTTATGTTTACAGTGAAGAAAGTGAAAATGAGGGAGATGATGAAGATATGACTGTTGATGCTCTCAACAAAGATGACGAACTTTCTCGTGCACTATCTGCAGCTAATGCACTTAAAGACAGTGCAAAGCCAGAAACAGACAGCTTAGCTGATGCAATGAAGGATCTGGACATGGATCATTATGATGAAGAGGATGATGGTACATATAAATGGTCTACTTTCTTTAACCGTGTCAATTAGACATTTGAATCTTTCCGAGTTTAGATTGATTGATTATTGTTGTTTTTAATTTTGTTTCCAGTATCATAATATGTAATTCTTTGTGTCATGTAACTTTCATATTTTTCAGATTTTTATCGAACTTGAATGAGGTTTTTTTTTTTTTTTTGGTGAAAATCAGGTGCTGAGTTGTTTGGCTCGGGGCTTGGCAACCTATATTATGCAAGTAATGCTATGGACCCTTATTTGAAGGATCATGGAGTAAGTCACCTAGTAATATAATTTGAGAAAAAAAAAGATCACTTTCCCCTATTATACACATCAGCACACCTTTCTTATTCAGTTTCTGCGAGTGTTTACAATAAGTTGATGCATAACTTTAATTTGTTTAGGATGATGATTCTGAGGAGGAAGATGATATCATCATAAAAGCAGAGGATGCTGTCATAGTTTGTGCTCGAAATGAGGATGATGTTAGCCATCTTGAGGCATGTAATTATTTGTGAAAAAGAACTGTAAAAAGTATAGATGTTCTAGTGCTTTTCAGTATTCGTTGGTCATTTTATTTTTTAATCAATCTATAAAACAGGTCTGGATATTGGAAAATCCTACGGGTGATGATTCAAATATGTATGTACACCATGATATTATCATTCCAGCATTCCCCCTCTGCACAGCATGGCTTGATTGTCCTATTAAAGGTGGAGACAAAGGTAAATAACCTTTCAGACATGTAAAAATATCTGGTCCTTTTACCCTTGTCTATTTATTTTTCAAATTAATTAATCTGTAGGTCACTTTGATACGCCGTTTACTTTTTTTTTTTTCTTTCCAATCCTTTTCACTGTGTTGAAGCCCTGATTAAATGAAGTGTTATTTTATTTTTACAGGCAACTTCATTGCAGTTGGTTCAATGGAGCCAGCTATTGAGATATGGGACCTTGATATTGTATGTCATTTGAGGCCTTAGATTATTAGATGATGATGATGATAATGCACTTGCAAGTCACATGGACTGATCATTCTTCAATTTGGATTGTTTTTAGATGGATGAAGTCCAGCCATCTGCTACACTGGGGGGCATTATTGAAAAGAAAAAGAAGGGAAAAAAGGTTAGCTTCTTTTGTTTCATGTTAGATTCCTTTTTTTTTTTCTTGGGGTATATAATAACATTATCATCACCTAAGGTTTTTGTTTGTTTAATGCAAACCCTTGTACCTGAGGCATTCTAGATTTATCTTCCCATTCTATATATGTGGCGATTTGCTATTTTCTTGATATAATTGGACATTTACGTCAGGGGATTATATCACAACCTTATCTAGTGTTTAGCAATGTTAGTGCATCTCTGTGGTAGTTCAAAATCTTACAGCAATTTGCTTTGTTTTGATAATTTCACTGCTAAGAATTGCTTGGATGACATTATCTTTGCATCCTGCATTCGGCATTCCTGCTTCCAATAATGATGATAAGAATCACACAAGTACATAATACACTTGTCTCGTAACTCTCTTACATTCTTTTTTTACTTGTTCCCCCCAACCGGTCTGCCCCGCTTTCTATCTTGGCTCTCTGGGCATGTGGAGTAGAAATCTGTTAAATACAAGGATGGCAGTCACACGGATTCAGTTCTTGGACTTGCTTGGAACAAAGAGTACAGGTATCTGTAAATATTGGCATATAGACTATCAAAAAATTTCGCCCATGTTTTGGGAATATTTTGTTTTACTTTGTTTCTCTGATTATGGGTTTGTGCAGGAATGTCCTTGCTAGTGCAAGTGCAGACAAATTGGTTAAGATTTGGGATGTGGCAACTGAAACGTGCAAACTAACATTGGAGAATCATACAGACAAGGTAAGGGTTAATCATGTCTTCATGAATGCAATTATTTGCTTGAACTCATGAATTTCTTTAGTTGGAAAGCGCGGATCAATGATTGTTTGCCATTGTACCCCTCAATTAACTTGTTTCAATGATTTAATGGTTCATTTATTCATGGCTTCAGGTCCAAGCAGTTGCGTGGAATAACTTTGAACCTCAAGTTCTTCTCAGTGGATCATTTGATCATTCTGTGCTTATGGTACGGTGGCTATCTTTCTTGAATTACGAGTTTACTGCTTTCACTTCCTGCTAATTCACTGTTATTGGATAACTGAAACTGTATTTTGCATTTCAGAGTGATGGAAGACGACCCTCACATAGTGGATTTAGATGGCAAGTTCCAGCCGATGTTGAAAGCTTGGCTTGGGATCCACACACAGAGTATTCATTTGTGGTTTGTGCTTTAGTTTATCTCATTTTCAACAATTTTCTCGCTGAAGAAGTCTTTAATTGCCTGAGACCTTTTCAAAGTGAAATTTATCAGATTTCAGATTTATAATGAAGTTAAAAATTTTAAAATGCTATCTGTATCTAATTGTTTCCACAGGTCAGTTTGGAAAATGGCATGGTAATGGGTTTTGACATCCGTACTGCTAGCGCAGATTCATCCGTTCAGTCTAAGCCAAGTTTCACTCTCCATGCACATGACAAAGCAGTTAGCACAATTGCATATCATAGAACAGTTCCAAATGTATGTTTTCATCTGTATCCATTAGTATTTGCAATCGATTTATGTATTACTTGACTGAGTTTGGGACTATGAATTACCTGCAGCTTCTTGCTACAGCTTCCATGGATAAAATGGTATTCCTCCTATTCTGCGTGGTGGTGTTCCCTCGGATAGAATGAGTGAATTAGCTTTTTACTTTTCTCCACTGCAGGTGAAAATATGGGATTTGTCAAACCAGCCATCATGCATTGCTTCTAAAAACCCAAAAGCAGTATGTCTTAGTTCATATGCTCTTGTTATTCCCTTTCAAAATAACATCTGAACGTGAATATTTACCAGTTTTTTTATTCTGTCTTTGTTAATAATATAGTTTCTTCTGTTTCTTCTAATGGATGTAAATATGAATATATGTATTCAGGGGGCTTTATTTTCGATGTCATTCTCGGAAGATTGCCCTTTTACGTTAGCGATTGGAGGCTCCAAGGGAAAATTGGAGGTGCGTGAAAACCGTTTATGTTTCGTTTTTGCTTACTCCCGACAATTTCAAATTAACATTGGTGGCAGATTTTTTTGCGTATTCTTCTATGAAACCAGTTAGAGAATTATTTCATCTTTGCTACTATTATATAGGTGTGGGATATATTATCCGACGCGGAGGTTGCCAAAAGATATGGGAAGTTCGCCTCCGGGGCTAAACCTCCAGCATCTTGAATTTGGGTGAAAAATGATCCATATATGTGATTTGAGAGGGGAATTGGGTGTGAAAGAAATACTTATGGATATGAAACTCATCAACCCATGTATAGTTTTTCACATTATTTTCCTAAGTTACCTGCATGTAAACCTTTTTCTTTTTCTTTCTTTCTTTCTTTCTTTTTTTTATTTTTATTTATTTAACGTGTAATCAATCAGACTATTGAAGTTTTGTAATGAAGGACGGAATACCGGATGAATGGTGAAATAGGCTTTAGTTTTGGGTTTGACTGCAGATTGGATCCTGGCCCAAACGTGTTGGGCCCATTACTGAAGTTCTGCCACTAGTCGGTCCAAATTTGAAGTACTTCCAATAGTTGTAGAAAATACCAGCTTATAAAATTTGCTTTCTAAATTTGGAGGTTGGGGTATTCTTCAGGAGAGTGAAAATTAATCAAGTTAAATTAAATTACCAAGAATCAAACGTATGATATGTACAATAATCTACAAGAGCGAACTATATCGCATTTTGGTTTACATTTTCCGAGAAGTGTCGGATATGCAGTCTTTTGGTGGTTAAAAGGGATATAATAAATAATTATTAATTAATCCAACAACTTGGTCTTCATTAATCGCGATGATATCATATGGATAACTTCAATTAATTAACAGGGCCAGTTATTGGCACCTGACACACAAAAGCAGCAAGCCAAAGTGGATAAAATTATTTAATCATAACACTTAATTGGATAATAACATTAATATAAATATACATATATAACACCAAACTTTGAGTCTCTCGTGAAGTACGACAATTCATGTTGTGTTTTTTATTGAATTAATTACATTCATACACTAGTTTAATTTGACATTATAAATGGGTATAATTAAAGCATCTGGACTAGCATAATCCATGCTTGATTACAAAGCAAATTATGTTCTTAAGGAGGATGAAATAGTGGTTACACTTGAAACTTTTGTGGGTTACAAAGATTTATTCTTTGCCCCTTTTACCAGAGAGAAAGAGATCATTGGTAAAGTAAAAGTGTTAGTTTGATAGACACGAATGCATTACAAGTTTGGAATGTTAATTCATAAACCCCACTTATTAATTATTTCATGCAGCAAGCGTGCTTCAATTCTTGCTACCACTCACTTTAATTTTGGTATCTCCATTATTATATCATGGACCACCCTTATTTATGCCTTATATACTCTCAAACTCAACTTATTAAATACACACATAAATTCTTTCATCATTACATTATATAATTACTTATATTTAATGTGCTCCTTTATAACTCCTTAGAAGAGATTTAAGTAAATTAACGTTAACAAAATTGAACAGTCATGACAAAATTATCTAAATATAAATATATTACAAGACTGAGGTGCTGCTTTATTCAACTCTCCATTATTGACAATAATTTGGTCCCAAATTATCGATACACACAGTAAGGAAACAATTCTTCCAATAATGTAGTAATTTAGATACTACTAAAACCAATCATCTTTTAGATTATCTTAACTTGTGAACAAATTTTTTATTAAAAAAAAACTATTCACGTGTGGGAGATAACCAAATTCTTTCACATATATATATACTCTAAAAGAAAATTAAAAGAACAAAAAAAAAAGAATGAAGCAATAATAATTAATATAATTGCACATGAAAGAACGTGTAATATGGGCCATTCCAATTCCTAGAAATGAGAATCTTGAAAATAATTTGTAATGAAAGTCCAAAAGGGCACATTGAAATCCATTACATTCATAAGTAGGTACAGCCACAAAGACAAATCCAGCCAATTTACAATATAAATTTGTCAAAAAGATAATTGAATTCCTTGTCAATAATTCATCAGATATATTGTCAGCCACTTCAAAACATGGATTGAAGAAGACAAAATACTTCTATCATATGTCGCTTTGCACTGCAGATGTATTCACATAACTAGTTATATTAAGTTAAATATTTTTTAAGAGATTATTTTTCTTATTTTAAAAAGATAGGAGTATATTAAATCCAAATTGAAATGAAGAATTTACCTTTTGACTTTTAGCTTGCCTAGCTAGAAATGAATTCAGCATAGATCATTTATGCATACCCGACTTTTTTTTCAAAAAAAAAAAAATAAATCAATCGGAATGTGGCGAGTTGATCAAATTTATTATTAACTCTATTATATGTAAAACTTATCCTTTATATATATATATATTCACACTTTCCATTTTCGTCCGTTCCACACTTATATTCACAACCAAAAAAGGAACTTTACATCAACCAACAACCTCAAAAATTATCTTAATTTCAAAAATATCACTCTTACCTAACACACATAACATACTTTATAATTAATTTATTACCTAAAAATATCACAATACCCCTAAAAAGTCAATAAAGTTGGTCAAAAAGTAACTTTTCTTAAACTCTGTATCTACAGTACCATTGAACTTAAATCCAAAACGGGGAGAGTAATATATATCCCCGGATACGTGGATATATGCAATTTGAAGTACAAACATTAACTAAAATATTAATTATTATTAATATGTTGCTGATACGAAGCTTAGTACCCTAAGTCATCCCTAATCTAAAATTAAAAAAAGAATACGAAAAGCGTGTTAGTAATTAAGATTAGTACATAGGGCATGAGCAAATTGCTTATCAATTTTGCTATTTGGATATGTATCCAATTTGATATGACAGGATATTGGGGGCCCACAAACAAGCGGCTACCAACAAAAAATTACTCACTGTAACCCTAGCAGGACCGATCAGTGGGCCACACGCATCATATTTTGGGCCCCTCAGTCAACAGGCCATTGAGCCCAAATAAAAGAAACAGCGTACGTTGGGCCCACAATACATGATTTTATCCTGTGTGGTGCATCCATACCTCCCTGCTTGCTCCTGACCACTCAGTACATGCCACCTCATTTTTAACCGTCGGATGCCTTTTGGCTAGCTATTTCTCTCTCCTCTCTCTCTCTTCTCATCATTAGCAATAGCAGGTCTCTTGCTCCACTGCTGCGACGCACATTTTGTTCGCGGGATTTTTTCTCTCTCTATTCTACTATATTTCTTCTCCGGCATCGAGGACTACGCTTCATTCAATTCTAAGAAGATTCTTACTTTTCTCTGACTGCATCCTTTTCTGCAATTCTTTACTTTGCGTTCAGTGTAAGTTCATCAATTTCTTTATCGTGAGTTTTTTTTTTCCTTCTCTGTTTTTGCACATTTACATGAACGTTTGCGGCGGTGTTTGAATCCCTTTTATGTTTCGTATTTTTGGAAAATCTTGTAGTTCTGTGGTGATTTTCCAGCTTGTTGTTGGAATACTTCCGTATTATCCGCGAGTTGTTTTCGGTGCTCTTGCTAATTTATGTTGCGAATAGCCGCGAATCTTGGAACAACTTTCCTGTGATTTTGCTTTTTGCTGTTTGGATCTGAGTGTTTCTTGATTTGAATGTGGATTCTTCGCCATTTCTATCTTGAACTTCTATTGAAGCAACCGACATTTGAGTGTTTGTGTGTGTGTGTGTGTGTGTGTTCTCGCGCGTGTTCCTTTTTATCCCCCTTTAAGCTTAAGCTTTACTTATCTAATTCAACAACTTTACTTGTTTAGGAGTTCATCTACACATGATTTCGAGATTTAGTTCCCAGTCACTGTAGAGTTTCCAGTGGATAAGATGTGAGATTATGTACTTTTACTTGCTCCATTTGGGTGAAAATTTCATATTTCTTTTATGCTTTAAGTGGATGTTGCTGGTACATATTATGCTCGATTTTACATTTTATCTGCAATCACTTTCAGTTACAAAGCTCTCCAATGTCTTGAACTTTAATTCGGGTGGCGGTTCACTGTTTGGAGAATAAGTACAATAGTTGCTCATATTTTCATTTCCGCTTAATGTAGCCAAACAATATTGGAAATTTAGGTATAAATCATTGCATTGAATGCTGCGTTGTTGAATTGGTGTCATAAAGTTTTAATCAGAGGAGTGATGATTTGCTGCTTTGTATTTTTTAGATCTCTGCTGCTTATATGGTTATATTAAACTTAAATACAAAGCCGTGCACTCTCATTTCAACGGTTAAACCAATTGATAAACTGTCTATAAATTGTATGATCTTGTTCTTGTTTCAGCTTTTGATTGTTCCTGCTGATTTCTCTTTTTTTGCTTTTTATGGAAGTTGTATTGTGCATCTCTATCAGGAGAAGCTTAAGTGGTGTTTCATGTTCATATTAAGTAACGGTTAATAGACTTAATTGTACACGTGCCTGATCAATGGATAACCCGTTACCTTGTATTAAAAGTTGGTCAATTACTGAATTTAAGCTCTTGTGATTTCAGTTCTCAGGAAGAGGAAAAGGCATCCTATGGAACTCATCAGACACCAAGTTTCAAAGCTACTGCAACTTGCTTTCCAGTGAAGATGTAATGCATGACATCTAGCATGAATCTTAGTTCTAAAACCGTTGAAACATCAAGGCACATGGGACATGTTCTAGGGGAGGAGAGAAGCTCAGAACGACACCAAACTCTGGATGCTGTTAAAGAGAAAACTCCACTGCCCTGGAGACGAAACGGTTCATTGTTTCAAGACAAGCATAGAACTCGACATTCTTTTAGCCAGCCTTACATTGATCCTAAATGTGAATTAAGACAGACTGCAGGTGGTGAGAAAGTGTCTCAGTTTAAATCGTCTGAAATTGACCGAAAGGATAGGCCTGGTGGTAGAGCTTGTGATGATAATGAGCTTGTAAAGCACATGTCAAATCTGCCTGGGTTCCTCCTGAAAGTGGAGAAGGAAAACACCATTCAAGACAAGGCACTTAATTTTGGAGTTCTAGATTGGAAGCGTTTGGAGAAATGGAAGTATACCGAACGTATGCCGGCAAAACTTCCCAAGAGAATATCATTAACTGGAAATTCCTATTCTTCAGCAAGTGGGCCACCTAAAACAGCTCCAAACTTGAGAAAGCAGCCCCCTACGCACAGTCCTAATCCCATTTTGGCGTCTTCAACTAAACAACCTATGCCACATGGTTCAAATTTAAGTTCACCTCAGAGACAACCGTCTCCTCCTCACAGTTCACCATTCAATATGCCCAAAAAAGAAAGATATGGTAGTTATCACATGGAAGAAGAACATGTTGAGAAGTCGAAAGGAAAGGAGACAAGCAGCCAAGAATATCAAGGTGTGGAAAGCTTCAGAATTGGTAGGCAGAAAAACCATGTTCAGCAGAAAGTTGATTTTTACAATCAAAGTTGTCCTGAGACAGATGTGTTAAACAGCAAGAGGAAGGACACAGTAAAAGATAAGATGTCAGAAAGGGTAACTTCATCTTCATCATCTAAGCAGGGGAAACATAAGATCTCTCTTCTCTCACCTAACAAAGGTGCTCAGGAGAGAACGACTGAGATGAGACTTGATGAGGTGAAAGAAACTTCCAAAAGTTGCCCTGCAGACTCGCAAAATATTGTGAGCCGGGTTTCCAAGAATTTCCACGAGAAGAGTTGTTCTCTGACTACAGAATCCAGGACCTCAGTTGATGGACAATTAACAGCACTAACTGAGAACAGATTGTCCGATTTCTTTTCTCCTCAAGAGCTTTATTCTGATGAATTCTCTGCTGATGTTCCACATTCTTGTCCCCTGCCTACTACTGCTGGCGAGCCGCATATTTTGTTGACTTCTCAAGCAATTGATGTTGATATTTGCACAAGTGCAGGCTCTATCAATTCCATGTCCTCTAAAGCAAATTGTTCATTGATGAATGGAAGAAACGACAGGCCTTCGGTTTCACCTGAGGCTTCCAATAAAAAGGTAACTGACGTTGCTGAACAGCATTCAGTGAAAGGAAGAACTCCCTCCCCTACACGGCGATTCAGCTTTAACCTTGGAAGAATGAGCAGAAGTTTTAGCTTTAAGGAGAGCTCACCTGTTCCACAATTGAATTCTACGTACTCCAGTGTTAGATCGGGTCCAGTGAGGCCTGAGGTTGCCCCTGGAATGGATAACGATGACAGAGAACAGGGAAATGCTCGAAATAGAGGAAGGTCCAGCCCTTTAAGGAGATTGCTGGATCCATTGCTGAAGCACAGAACTGCCCCTGAAACTGTTCGGTCACCAAGTGAAAGCTTACGCCCTATGAATGTCAGTACCCCAGTTGCCAAGGAACCACCTAAAGATAGAAAGCCTGAGGCAGCAACATTTCAAGCTCTTTTGCAGCTCACTTTCAAGAACGGACTGCCTTTCTTCAAACTTGTTGTTGAAAATAGTAAGGACATGCTAGCTGCTACTGTGAAGAGGTTGCCAACTTCTGGAAAAAGTGATTCTTGCTTGATTTACTCATTCTACTCTGTCCATGAGATTAAGAAAAAGAGCATGAACTGGATAAATCAAGGATCAAAAAGTAAAACCTACAGCCTGGGCTACAATATCATGGGTCAGATGAGGATTTCAAACTCCTCTCATATGAAAGTAAACATGGGTGGTACTCGTGACTTTTGTGCAAGGGAATGTGTTTTGTTTGGTGTAGATCCTACCCAGGTAGACAAGCCGATTCTTGAATTTTTACCTAACAAGGAGATTGCAGCTGTTGTTATCAAAAACTCTAATGAAAAGGTTAACGATGGAGTCCTTAGGGATAAGAATCAACCATTTGAAGGGATGGAGTTTCTACAAAACTCTAATGCCGTAGTAGTCATACTCCCTGGTGGTGATCATGGTATGCCAACTAGAGGTGCACCTTCTTCGTTAATTAGCCGCTGGAGATCCAGTGGATCATGTGATTGTGGAGGGTGGGATATCGGCTGCAAGGTGCGAGTACTTTCCGACAGTGGGAAAACCAGCAACATACTTCAAGAATCAATGTCTAGCTCTACTGACCACGTTAATCTTTACATACAGGTACTCATAATTCTTCTCCTCAATTGTTTACTCCTTTCTGCTTCCGAACTAGTTAAATAACTATCTTAAGCTATGATTCTTATTTCAGGGTGGGGATCAAAAGAGCAAGCCTGTTTTCAGCTTGAAACCATTCAGCAACGAGTTCTACTCCATTGAACTTGATGCATCAGTTTCCTTGTTGGAGGCATTTGCCACTAGTGTGGCTTACATTACTTGTTGGAAATTTCCAGAAATAATAGACACGAAAGGCCAATCAGAAGCAGCACATACTCCAGAAACTGGTAAGAAGAGAACACCAAACGTATTCAAAGAGCAAATCCCTGCAAAATACGTGACGTTCCCGCCGTTGTCACCAGCAGGGAGGATCTAAAATTTGTTAGATATCTTGTCTTTCTTAAACTACTGATGAGGAGCCACACCTATATCTCAAAGAGAATGTGTTGTTGGCATTAGTCACCATATCCTTCTGTCAAATGGTTTTACACATAATATCTGTAATATTGTATTGCAGAATACATATATGTGACCCCTGTAAATTTGCATCGGCTCTTCTTAGTCTGTAAAGTCGATTTTGGTGCAATGGATAAAGTCTGATTCGTGTTACATGGAACAATTTGTTCTTCATCTTGATCAATTTTCTTATTCATGGAACAACTAGTATTCATCTGCATAACATTTGATTATGTTGGATGAAGAGAGAGGTTTTCCAATAATTTATTAAACAAACAGACTACAAAAATGGTATGGTATAACGATATTATTACAAAGATTAGGGAGGGGGGAGATCTCCAGATCTCATCATTAATCTTTACAGATCAACATAGGATGCATGATGAATACATATAAACCACTGACCATCAACCTTCTCAAATACATTCGAGGCAAAATGCCTCCCCCAGCTACTGCCCTTCGTCCTAACCATTTCAATGCAGGTAACGTAACCTACATCACCTCTCACGTGGACCTGAACATCCTTGATCTCAATTTCGAGGGGAAACTCATAGTCCGCCCACACGAATTCCCAGCTCCCCATTACAAGTTCATGACCCGATATGCCACTCACACCTGGGTGCACAACGCAAACATGCTCGCCCTTTGACCAGAGACCTTGCATTGCAGCTAAGTCACCATTTCTGAATGAATTGTAAAACCTAGCATTTGCTGCTAATACTGAAGCCTTGCTATCCTCCTGTAAAAGTCTTAGAGAATCCCTGATCTTTGCCGCTTGTGTATAGTTCTCTTCTTCGATGGCAATTTGAAGTTCTCGCTCTAAGCTTTGTTCATTAAATAGGATGCTTTCACCACTCAAGCTTCCACCAGACTCCTCTCTTGTAACGTGGCATGATCTCATCGAGCGTGATCTGGATGCTTGCCTGAAGGTACTGCTCTGAAAAAGTAAACGATCAAGAAATCTATCTCATAACTGAAACCTACACTAAACTAATAAGTACTACATACATGTCCAGAATAAGGCAAATGTCAGTCATACTATAGGGTTCAACAAATGATCAATCTTCATAACAATAGGAGTCATATGGGTTTCAAGCAGTCCTCCACTAAAGAATTTGCAGGTTGAAAACACAGTAAAATCTACAAAAGCATACCGTGAAGTTAGACCATGGGAAAAAGATAGGGATTTTGCTTCTTCTCCAGAATTTCCACTCAAGGCCAATTTGTATCCTTTGTATGGAAGATGATTAAACATCCCAACACTATCAATGAAAGAGCCATATCTACTTTCTCTGCTATATAACATAACCTACAACATACAAATCAAAATGTTATCATAAATTTTCCTTGAATGCTAAAGATAAGCTCAAGTTGTTCTCACTGTTTTGGAAAATACATTATCTTGCCCACATCTTATAATATGCAACAGACAAAAGAAAAACCCCAAATTCTTGAATTTCAATATAAGGGTAATATCAAAAGAATTCACAAAATTGTTGCCAAAACAAAGGATTCTATGCTATACGAATAGGAATAACAACGAAAACGAAGTCAGCTATAAGTATACAAGACAAATCGAATCCAATCACAAAAATAAAACAACATATAAAAGTAAAATTGAAGGGAAAAACGAAGCATATATATAAATACTCACAACATCTCTTGCATGACTGAAGAAAGTAGGCCGACTCAACCGAGGATTCAACGACAGCGCGGAAAAATTCGAGGTCTCCATTGGGCAAAATATCTCACAACTCACCAGCTGCCGACAACAGAGAGAGAGATATTTAACGAGCAATCAGAAAACGAGTCACCATAAAATGCACTACAAATCCATAATTTTTCAAAATAATCAAACAATTTCGAGAAACAAAATTCAACATTTGACGAGGAGGAAAACAGACTTACTCTTTGACTGGTACGGAGGAGAGGAGAGAACTCAAGAAGATTGGTTAATAAACTTTCAAGGGTAGCAGCCGCGTACTTGGATGATAAAATCTCAACCGTCGGATTTAACGGCGCATAATTTCTTTCGTTTGCATGAATTCTTTTGTATGGCCCAGTTAATAACAGTTGGGCCTAAAATCAAAATAATCTATTACATTAGGCTGATCCGTTTCAATGAAGCCCATTTTAGCCCATAATCCGTGGGCTTTTGAACTCTTCGGCCTTTCTGACTTCTGGACTATTTTTAATAAAACTAAACTAATCAAATTGCAATTAAATTTTTAATCCCGCATTCATTTTACCCAAAAATTTATATTTTTCATAAATAATAACTGATTAATCACTAGAAATTAAGTAACAGTAGTTTTTTTTTTTAACATTACACTGTCATTAAGTACAACCATTATGTTATTACTCCTTCCGTCCCATAGAAGTTGACACACTTTTCTTTTTGGTTTGTCCCACTAAGTTGACATATTTCATTTTTAATACATGGGACCCACACAAAAACAATTAATCTATTCTCATGTGCTCCACATATCACATCTAATACAACTACCCACTACACATTAAATATTATTTCTCTCACTTCACTTTACTTCACTTTACATTAAATTATTATATTTCTTAATCTCCGTGCCCAAAAAAAATTATATCAACTTCTCCGGGACGGACGGAGGGAGTATATATCATCTATAAGCGATCATGGAATTAAGCTAGTTCACTTCACAGATTGTATCAATGGTTTACTCAAATTAATCAAATGAAAATCTAGATGTATTTATAAGGCTTGTTACTTAGTGGGTCATTTGTGCCTTTAACAATTAGAGAACTCGAAAAAAGTTTTTTTTTTTTTTTGAGTTTGTTTATTTTATGGCCCAAGAATTGGTCCATATGTTACGAGATTGAAATAAAATTTGGGGATTACTTATTTATTTATCCATTTTGGTAAAGAATATAATGAGCTGTTCCCTGAAAAAAAAAAGAATATATATATTATCTCGTTTTCTGAAAATGAGAATATTGGTGGGGGACCTTTAGAGTAATTGCAAAAATCTAATAAGTAGAGATTGGTAGATTTTATTGCAGGCACTTATGTCTTCACAATTTCTTTTTCTCTGTGTGAATTGCAATCTACAGACTACCTACAGAGATGCTCTATAAAACAAACAATTGATAATGTAATACACCATATTTTCTAATTCCAGAGTTACATTTTTTTTAACGTAGATGTCCAAGTTACGGTTTCCTTTTTAATAGATAAGGTCTATACAAAATAGTTAATACTACTATATGGCTTACATATAATTATCTACTACTCCCTCCGCCCCAAAATTGATTGCACGGTTACTGTAGATATAGAGTTTAAAAAATATTGACTTTTTAGAGATATTGTGGTATTTTTAGGTAATAAATAAATTATAAAGTATGTTATGTGTGTTAGGTGAGTGTGGTAAAGTTGTAATTAAGATGAACTTTTAGGGGTGGGGATTGATGTGATATTTCCTTTTTTGGAAGGTGCAATCTATTTTGGGACGGATAAATGTGGAAAATATGCAATCAATTTTTGGACGGAGGGAGTATATATTAAATATTTCCCCTCTCAACTTATTATATATTAAAATATTAGGTAAATTACAAAACTCCCCTCCAGGTTTGTCCAAACTACCAAATAAACCACTTGGTTTGAAAATTTACTATTTTTTATTTGAACATTAATAAAAATACACTTTTTTTTAAAAAAAAAAAAGAAGGATGGAAATGACATCAAAACTCATATATTTAACATTGTATTTTTAAATTTCACTTTTTTTTTAAAAAAAAAATTAAAGGTGATAATTGGTAAATTTTCAAACCACAGAGTTTATTTGGTAATTTTGAGAAACCTCGGTTTTAATAATTTACCCAGAAATATTATACTATTTCAAAATTACTGTATAAAAAGTTAAATATTAGTAGTATCTAAATTTCCGTATAAAGAGTAGACAAAACTCACGTGGGCCTGTGGCCGAAGGAGGGAGTATAATTTTTACTCCACATGTTAATAATAACAGGAGTATATGGAATTGCGTGCTTTATATCATATTTATGAAATTATATTTCTTCAGTCACAGATAAGTTTGTTTAGGACTGAGTTGGAGCTTTCAAATGGAATAGAAGTAAATATTTCTGGAAATTTCCATTCATAAAAATCAAATATACATATTAATGTAATTAAATGCTTTGGAATCGCTTACGCAACCATAATAGTTATAAATGTGAAATTTTGACAGTTTGCAAATGGTGAAAATCGACAAGACAGCACGTAAGCAATTATAGGAAATAATTAAATCTAACTAATCCATTATTTTTCTGAATATATATTATCCCCTACATACATTAAAAATAGGTTAAATATAGAAAATTAAAATGGATCTATAAAAGCAAACACTATTTATTTAATTTTCGGAATCTTTTCCAGTCTTCTCTCTTAATGTCATTCGATAAACAATTCCTGGAATGCTTTATATTATTATTATTATTATTGTTGTTGTTGTTGAAGGGCAGAAAGCAAACAAATTAAATATTAATCATTTAATTAATCTTTATATCACTTTATATAAACCATAAATTACAATAGATAATAAAAGATTAAACAAAAGGAATGGAATTAAATTTTTTGATCATCTGGTAATAATAATAATATAAATTTAATATATTCATGAATTTTCTTGGAATAGTCTATATTTTCTAAATGGGTCTAAGACTTGGAAGAGCTTGTGGATTGGACCACTCTTCCTAATTTTTTGGTCCAACCGCGTGAAATCAACAACAAGATTTTATCTTTGCTAAAAATAATACTCATCCCCTTTTATTACAAAAAAAATCTCAACCCAAAAGTAGTAAAATTAAATACATTGCTTACATAGATGAATTTTCAATTAGTAATAACATCACAATATTATATTTTAAGATGTTATAAAGTGCTATTAAGAATATTATTACTATAATTTTAATATTGAAAGAATACATATATGCACTAACGCACAAATTTTAGTCTTATAGCAATAGAATGAACCTAGGTAATTAGTGGCTTCCATCTCCATAATGAATTTTTATCTTTTTTAAAAAAAAAGTTTAAATAATATTATTGTTTGAAGTAATATTTATTTTTTAAAGACTAGCAAGCAATAATATAATTATCCTCAAAATCAATTTTATATAATGCTATAACGATTTACGATGTATTATTTCACAATAAACATCCTAATTAAATTATGGAGTATTTAGCAGTTGATTATAGTAAACACGACATTCAATGATTAACTCATTTTAAAATGCAACTATTAGGTAAGTTCACTTAAAATTATTCGATACAAATAGAGTGCTATCTGAGGACATGAATTTATCTCATATCTCACTTGACACAGAGAAAAAAAGAAAAAAAAGGAAAAGAGTAATCTACTCTTATTTAAAAGAAAAGAAAAAAGAAAAAATTATTTATTATAGTAGAAACAAAGCATTTGATATTAGAGTTTTAGAGAGATAAACACGTGAAATCCACGTTGAAGGATCCGCCCCTTCCTTAGTCAAGACGGCCTCGGGGTCCCACAACTTCGTGTGGCTACGCCATACTTGCACGCGCCTACTCCAAATCAATAATAATAAAAATTAAAAAAAAAAAACTTCTATCTCATGTAATGGAGTATGTCCTTTAAAACAACATTTCAAATTTTGAATATCAAATTATACGGGTTAATTATACATTGAATTAGTATTTATGATTTTATAAAATATGTGGATGGCAGCATAATATTCGTAAGTTGGGTATAAGGAGGTTGAAGGTTCAACCCTCAATTTACGAATTTTTTTTTACTTACTTTTTTCTTTATACTTTCAATTGGTTTTATTTTTAATGAGATTTAACACAATTTAAAAGCTCAATTATTAAACATCTCATTTTTCATTTCTAATTTTAAGAGTAGAGAGAGTGTAGTCATTATTCTACTCATTTTCAATTATAAAATTAAAGTGTGGCACATTTTCATCTTAAAGATATTAAAATAACTTATTACATATCATGTTGGATTAAACCTTCAGCGAATATGAGATATAAAAAGCCCAATTATCAAATATTTCATTTTTCAAAAATTTAGAATGGTAGGTGGTATGACTAAAAGTTAATTGAGTATTTATGATTTTTACTATTTATCCAAATTTCATATATATATTCCATTTTAAAATTATTAATAGCATCTATAATATTGTTATTAAGAATTATAACTATATATTTTAAGAACACACTTTTTATTTTTTTCAGGAGATCAAGTGATCTTTAAAGTTTTAAATATGAATTATACCAGATATTTTTCGTATATTGTATTCAAGATATTTTACACATCAATCATCACTCCTATTTTGATATATTCCAATAATGTTGAGAAGGATCACTTCAACCCCAGTGATACATACCGTGTTTTCTTATTAATGTGAAATAATCAAGAATGCATGTTTTCTTCTCAATTAAAGTTATAAAAGTTATATATGTTAACATTTTTTTATTGGTCAAACAATAAATTATATTTTAAATTATCCTAAGTTAATATAATTAATTTTATTAAAAAATATAAATTTAAAATTAATAATAAATAAATAATAAACACAATAACCTGCATCGCACGCGGACAGATTTTAATACTATATAATAGATTTAAAGATACTCTTTATTTCTCACACTTAATTGCACCGATAATGTAGAATCGTAGATGTATGTTATGAACAATTACTTTTTAATTTTTTTTATTTTAAGAACATTGACTGTATTATGTTATTTTTAGGTAATAAATTATCATATTAATTTCTAATTTTTAAATATTAAGTAAAAGTATAAAATATGTATATTAGGTATTAATGATATTTTTGAAATAAAATATATCAAAATTGTTATTTATATTGAGTTTTTTAATTAAGAGATATTGAAATAAATAAATAAGGCGTTATGATAGTGATAGTTGGGGTGAGAGTGGGAAGATCTCGTCCTATTATATTTTAATACTTATATTTCTTTTATATGCCTTTATATGAATGATACTAATAAAAATTCTTAAATTTTTTTTTTTGGAGAATTGATACTTTTTAAGAGTATATATATATAATCATCTAATAATTTAAAACATGAAATGAAATGTAACATAGAACATAATTGCGAAGGGGGTACAATGCAAGTATGTGGCACCGATGGTAAATGAACATAATCGGCACACAAAAGCGACCATTGACCGTTGACCCTTATTATGAAAAGGATAAAAATGAAAAGTTAACCGTTATGCATGTATACCAATATATGGTGTATCAGTGGGGGAGGTAAATCGCAGGAAATGCCTCAATTTAACGGGGATTGGTGGGGGAGGTAAATCGCAGGAAGTGCCTCAAGTGGCTTATAGAGAGGGTTCACTGTTAAACTTATGCTTGCAAGGGGACAAATATGCTTGCAAGGGGACAAATCCATACCAAAGGCAGGATTCGAACCCCCACCCTACAGCAACTAAGCTAAGTTGGAATGTCTTTCCACCCTCCCTCTACCCACAAATCCATGCATGTTTTATTGTTGTTGTCGTTTTTATTTTTATTTTTATTTTTATTTTTATTTTTATTTTTATTTATTTAATGGAGTAGACTTTATAATATCTGTGATTGGGTGCATGATAAGTGCGGGAATGATGAGATTAGCTGCCAAATTGAATCATGCCTCGAATCATGTGATTAACTTTAAATTTAACGGATCATCACACCCTTTATGCTCCTTTTTAAATAAATAATTAATAAATAGCTCATCAGATTCAAATCTTATTGGAGGCCACCTCTTTATAATCTTTACAAATGAAGTATATGATAAGTTGGAGGAATATAACACTCATTATAAGTTATTAATTAGAGCAATATTTACTTATAATATAATTATAAACATGAAAACAATTGTAAATTACAAAGACATGCATATGACAGAGTATTTCTTGCACTGAGTTTATTTGATGTTTTAATATACGTAGTAGGACAACATTTGGAATTCCCTAGTGTTTATAGTTTAATTAAAATTAAAATTAGATTAATTTAAACTTTAAATTAATAATTATATGTTTCTATACCAACTCAACCATGTAATTACATTATTCGTGATTTAATTAAGTATAGAATGAAGTGGATATATATGTTGGTTTTTAATTTAAAAATGTTCTAGAAGAATAAAATAAGTATGCCAACAAGGAATGGTCAAGAGAGAGTGATGGTTGAATTTGACGCCTCCATTAATTAATCTCATAACTCCCCACATGACAATTTCGACTTTGAATTCTTCTTTTTAACGTTCTAACCCACTTATTATTTTGCGTCATGCTTCTCGAACTTGCACATCATCTCCCTTTCGTCAATTACCATTGACTAATACATATCATGATAATCTCAAGGACAAAGTATATGTGAAAATAATAATAATAATAATAATAATAAGACAAAATTTATTATATTATATAAATGTGTTGATGAGTAATTTTGTAATGGTGGTATTTTTTGAACTGAAATATCTTAAATCGACAAATGTGGGTCGATTTCGAGTCCCATTTAAATTTAAGCTCTAAATTTAAACATTGATTTGGAGTAATTTATTTTTTGGAATTAAAAAATGAAATTATAAGATGCCATGATTAAGTTAAAGGGGTTGTTGGAAGTTAATGATGCCACGTGGACCCTGCTGGTTGCCTAGTTTGAGTTGTCTTCCGCTCTGATTTGCTGTATAGGATAGATTCCATGCCAACTAGGACACACAAATCCCCTATTATTTTCATATCACAATATGCCAATATTTATTGGACCACCACTGAATCCATATATATATATATATATTTTTTTTTTAACTACGTTACTTAGTTATTACTTACTATACCATTTCAGTTTACATTTATTTAATTAGACAATGTTTCGGCTGTGATTATTTTAATTTAAGAAATATTATTTTACGACTTTTTTTTTTCAAAAAGAAATTGATAAAATAAATTCAAAATCAAAGGTATATATTTTATTTTAAAAGATACTTATTTTAATTAATAAATTTTTTTTCTTTTAATGAAATTATATTTTATTAAAATATCAAGAATATTTATGTAATAATTTGTTGTAATTATTATAAAAAAATAAATTTAAACTTTTAAAATTTAAAATATTAAATTTTATTTTAAAGAGAACTTAATATAAAAAATATATATATAATGATTGGATTGTATCTAGTATAGAGTTAGATCTTACAATTTCACAAACCCTGCAGTGCACTGTAAGAAAAGTGCAACTTTTTTTAAAAAAAAAAAACAAATGAAACTAAATAGTCATCACACCAATTATTTAAAAAAAAGAAGCTATTCACACCAGTTTTGTTGTGTGATGTGTATGTCATAAATCATGCTTTCGATAGCTACAAAGTAATGGAAACATAGTGATGTTATAAAAACGAAACTTAGAATTCTTACTCTCTTTCACAAATAGTACATCATCATACATGGTTTATAAATCAAAAACAAGATATTGTTAAACAGACCTAAAAGATAAAGAAGCTTAATTCCCTGTAAAATGGCATTTTTAAAAGATCATGAGATGCTTTAATGCAATTCTCAAAAGCAACCTTGAAGAATCACATTTTTTAAGGTTTAGAAAGAGCATGTGTAGACTGCAGGCTGCTGAAGAAGTGGAATACCTTCTTAATATAAAAAAAAAAAAATAGTGCAAGGCAAAATTTTAATTAAATTATGCCTTGCTTGCATAATTGTGAAATTAAGAAAGAATTATCTACATCGAAAATCTTGTGTTGAAACTTCTTGCGTTATGGTAAGTAGAGTTGAACCCTTAATCCAATTCATTTATCAAAACTAATGAAAAATTGCAATTGTTATCGTTGCCTTAATTATAGTAGGTGCTAATATAATTACGCGCCTTAACAGGACATAGAAGAGCTAATTAACGGGACATTGCCATTTTTCCATATAGTTGGGTATAAATGAAACTTTTTATTATTATTATTATTATTATTATTATTATTATTATTATTAGTAGTAGGAATTTTATCAATACAGGACTTGAAAAATTGATAATCTATCAATTCGGGGCTTGAATTATGTATACTATCAATTAGAGGTCTGAATTATGTAAAACTATCAATTTAGGGCCTGAACTTAGGCCCTAAATTGATAAAATAGATGATAATATTTGACAAATTCAGGCCTTGGATTAATAGTTTTATATATTCCAGACCTTAGATTGATAGAAAAAATAATTCAGGCCCCTAATTGATAGTTTACCCATAATTCGGGCCTTGAATTGATAAAAACTCTTCTTCTTCTTCTTCTTCTTCTTATTATTATTATTATTATTATTATTATTATTATTATTATTATTATTATTATTATTATTATTATTACAGATGGATCCTTTTAATTTTGAGTTGGGATATGAGATAAGTAATTTTCTATTTTTATTAAATACTAGTTTATAGTACTCCTTCAATTCGATTCTAAGATATCAATTTGCTTTTTGCACTTGAATTAGCCCAGGTAGGTTCTCTCCCCTAGGAGCTCCCCCTGGGAGTATGGATAAGGCCGCGAAGTTCCCGCTGGTTGGCGAGATTGGATTCTCGGCTATAGCCATCATCCACCAAAGCGGCCTCTACATTGCGTTCTGCAAATGATTGTGAATCGATAATAGAGACCATCCGTCTTATGTTGTCATCCCCCCATTAAGGAGGAGGTACCTGTTATAAAGGCCGGCCCTCCTTGTGTCCTCGGGACAAGAGGCTGAATCCTTACTCTATTCCTAAACAAGGAATAGAAGAACTTGATAACTACTTAATTGGTGCTCCTAACTCTATTACATACTCAAGTATAGAATAGTAAGAACTAAAGAGCTACATGAACTACAAATACTGGATTAGTAGAGTCCATATACAATTCCTAAACAATGAATTGCCGAACAATCGATAGATTCACCACCTTTTAAAGCTACCTGAGTTTTTGGTAAAATGAAATCCAAAACCCGATGTCGTAGGTTCAAATCCTGCATAGCGTGATTTTTTCTTCATGTATCCGAACTAGATTCAGCAGTCACTTATTATTATATGTAAAGTGAGTAGTTGTATAAGAGGTAAGTGATGAGTCATATTATGTATTTTTTTACTAAATAGGAAAAATTGATACATTTGAAACAAACGACAAAATAGTAAAATAGATATATTAGAAGCGGACGGAGAGAGTAGTATTCAGTACATGAAACTTTTAGACTTTAATATTTTGTGAATATTTTAAGTTAATTTTAAAGATTTTTTCTGGGAAATGAAATATATTTGTCATTTTCAGAATAAAAAAAAAGTATTATTGACATTTAGTGGCGAACAACTCAATTTCATCACAAATTTTGTGATAAAAATTATTTATGATATTTGTTGAAAAAAAACAATGAAAATAAAAGATTTGTTACAAATATTTGCAGTTATAGTTCAATTTTTGTAGTCAAATTTTGACGGCTAGATATTCATAGCAAATGCTATCGATGAAATTAAAAAGTTTTGTCATAATATTTTGCAATAAAGTAATAATTTTTTGTAGCAAATATTTACAATAAAAACTTTAATTTTTGTTGCAAAATATTTGCGACTAAATAAAACAATTTGCAGCAAAAATTAACAGGAATTTTTTAATTCACCGCTAAATAGATTTACAACTACATATTTTCATCAAAATTGACGATGAAAAAATATTCATCGTTAAAATAAATTAAAGACGAAATACATTACTTCCACGATTTCGCAAGTAAATAGCTGTTCAGGAAAATTTTCACATGGATTGAAAGCTCTATTCTAATAGAATACACAACTAAAATATAATAATAGCAGAATCTATCAACAACACAAGTTGGTTTTAAATTTCCACACACTATTATTGAAAACCATAATCACTTTAGATATGTGAGGTGATTATATGTAATCATCCCACAATAATTAAGTATTTTTATTTTTTTATTCTCATTTCAATAATTACGTTTTATTTTTTTGGTAAATGAGACACATATAATATAATTAATATATTTCTATTCTATATGATTCATACACAATATTAATATAATTATTCACTTTATATTAAAATGTTAATTTTTTTACTTTACTACACATTAAAATATAATACTATTTCCTAATTCACATAGAAAAAAATAAATATAATCATTATTCCTTATGGAATATCTTCCAATAAATGTGAACTTTTTCTCAAAAGAAATCACATAATACATCAAGAAATATCTTCCAATAAATGTGAACTTTCTCTCAAAAGAAATCACATAATGCATCAAGAAAAAAAAAAGTCATTTTATCTTAACATGCACTAGGAAAATATGTAGAACTAATTATTGGTATTATTCTTATGCTTATACTTACTGCATGCTCCTCTATATTCGAAATTTAGAAGATGAAGAGTTATAGTGTTATATCAACTAGTACTGTATTAAATAAATGTGGCAGTTTGATGGCCAAATCATATTCCTTGATCCCACAATGCCCTAATCCTAGCTTTATATTTTCTTTTCCACCTCATATGTGATTCTCTTAAATAGGTATGTGGTGTTTAAAGGTGAGAACTATATATTATATTATAATATAATTAAATAAATACTATAAAAGAAAATTAATTATTATTGGAGACCCCATCTCACATTCAAAATTTAAATGAGGAAAATAAAGCTGACAGAGAAGATTTCCAGAATGACTTATAGATCCTTGAGCCAGGAGGCTCGTGACTTTCGATTCCACCAATCTCTATTTCCCAAATTCAAAACAAAATTAGCATGCATGTCAAATTAATTACTTACTAATTTTGATAATTAAAATTGACTTCAAATCATATACTTCTCAATCACGTTAATTCATTCATGTTAATTCAAGTCGATTCGCATTGATTTAATAATAATCTTAATAAATTTTAAAATTTTACTAAAAATACAACATTCTAGACGTTTATCAATCAAAGGCTAGCTAATTGCATTTAAGCGATTTTCATTTCCTTATAAACCAGTTAGTTAAAAACAGAGGCCCAATAAACTACAACTTAGGAAAAAGATATTTTAAAATATCTCATTATACTTATAATAAATAATTAATGCAATTCTCATATTCGTTAGTTTGTTTATGACATTTTTAAGTTTTTTATTAATTCATCTAATAATTTAACCAAACATTATGATCTAATATAATATATTGCCTTTAAACTTACTACTTACAATCTTATGCAGCTTACAAGTAAGAATTATTAGTTAATTTGGAAAGGTAGAAATGAAGTGGTTTTTCAAAATAAAAAATTAAATGAGTCAAAATTATTTGGTAAAATGAAGAGTAGGGTGTGAAGTTGGTTGAGGATAAGGAAGTGTATTGCTTTAATTAATTTGAGATATACAACTTGGTGGAAAAACTATCAGGAAGGAAAAAACTTGAGGATATATTGTTGGCACGGAAATAAAATGAATGTAGTGCGGAGCTCACGAATGGGTGGTGTTTTTATTTATTCTTGTACAAAAGCATGTGTTATGGTTCTATATAGACTAGACTTTGTATTGCTATTGCTCAAGATAATCTTATTATAATTGTAGCCACACAATTTATTGTTTGGGGGGTATTTCTCAATACCCCATGTAAAATTTTATTTAATAAAATTTTTTGTTGTCAAAAAAAAAAAGAAGAAAAATGTTAGACAGCGAAACAGAAAACCTCGAAGCCATATATGATTTTTTTTTCTTTTTACTCATTATTAAAGTATGTTTATCATATAAGTAAAGTATGCTTATTTGTAATTAAAGTATGTCAATAATGAATCATATTATAACATCCTAAAATCATACTTTAATTCATTATCCATCATACTTTACAAAATATACTTTAACAAATATTAAACATATTTTTATCTATTTAATAAATATACTTTAACACGTCTCACAAACGGTCTCACATAAGTAGCGTCTCACAAGAGACTTTGTCAGTAAAATAAACCCGTCATGAATTTTCATTTATTAAACCAGCCTTGAATTTAAAATTCTATTATTTGAACTTATAATTTATAACTTTTATTTTATTTTTAAAAAATTTATTATTAATTTTATTTAAAATTCACAAAACTATACTCCAATTTATATAAATGGTGTGTATAAAATGTTACTCCTTTCAGTATAATTTAGAGATAAAGCTTGTTAGGGAGGATGCTTACATGATACATATTAAAATATAATAAACTAACGTTTCACATATCTCATGAACAAAGTCTCTCGTGAGACGTTATTTGTGTGAGACTTTTGAGAAACGTATTAAAGTATGTTTATTTTTCAGATAAAGTATGTTTAGTGGTTGTTAAAGTATGTCTTCTAAAGTATGCTGAGTTATGCATTAATATATAATTTTAGTGTGTTATAATTTGATTTATTATTAACATACTCTAATTGCAAATAAACATACTTTATCTATACAATAAGCATACTTTAGTAATGAGTCGACCCGTCTCACTCCCGTCTCACAAATAAATCGTCTTACAAGAGAGTGTCTCCATCTCGTGATCTCACGGAAGAGTGCCTAATTTAGAAAAAATAAAGAAAACCTAATTTAAATTTAAATCCTAATAAGCACAAAATTCACATAGGGGAATAAGTTTCAAGAAAATCAATTAAATCATGCTCTTAAAATAAATACTATATTAATTAAAATTTTCCTCAGTGCAGGTTTAGCCGCTTTAGGACGATTGTCAAACTGTATTCGACCTGGCCAAAGTAGTTTTGAATTTTAAAATGTAACCAACTTCGTCATCATATATCATATGGATAGAATATTGGACAATAATATTTGCCTTTTTCATCAAGAAAAAAAAAAAAGATATTTGAATTTATATATATCCGTATATTATTTGAAATTTCATCCACTCTCATGACTTTTCCATTTTATTTTTTATTTATTAATTTATTTTGTTATTTAAGCACTTTCCCCATTCCCCTCTCTACTGACTTCAACATCCGTGTTCAACTCGCGTTTTAGCAACACAGGAGACAAATCAAACCAAAACATCGTATAAATTTGGAGGGGAGAGAGAGAGAGGAGTGAGAGAGGAAATTTATATACAAACTACCCACCACACCACAGTTTTTTCTACAGAGAGAAAGAGGAAAAAAAGCCTGCCTTAGTGATTTCAATTTCAACCAGTCATTACTTTTTGGCACTAAAACTGCTGAGATCGATCATAATCTGAAGTTATAATCGATTTGAAGACTTGGGGTTTTGGCGTTTAGATCTTCGGCGGAACTTTTGAGAGAAGGGTTTGCTCTCGATTGAATTTTGTAATTAACTGATTCTTGCAACGATGAAGGATGCTTGTTCTGGAAACTGCGTGCTTGTGATGTAACATGGCACTGTTGTTTGCTTTATCAGAATCAGAGAAGATGTCGTTTTACATTGGTCGCGAGGCGTCTAAGGTTCGTCTTTTCTTTTTCTTTTAACAATTTCTAGTAAATGTTCTACTTTTTTTTTTTCTTTTTAAGAAAGTTTTTTTTTTTTTTTTTTTTGGGGGGGGGGGGGGGAGTGTTTTTGCTTCAAGTTTATCATTCTATGAATTTGTTTCTCTGCCAATCATTTTACTGATTCTTCTTTTTTGTTGTTTATGAGTAGTTATGGAAGAGATTTTGTGCGGAGGTTACAACAGAAATCAACCTTCTTGCAGAAAATTGGAAATATATTTTGGGGGGTCTCATTGGACAGGTTTGTCCATACTATGTTTATTGGTGATCTGTTATTGCTTTTCATTTCTAGTGATTTCTAATATTACAAGGGCAATTTTTTTGCACAACAAAGAACTCTGATTTGGTAACATGTATGATGAACCCGTGAAAGATAAGATGTGTTACTGACCATATTCCTGAATCCCTAAAGGATCATGAGTATTTACTAAACCATGACAATGATGAACCAGACATGGGATATGTAAATTACTGGCTGCTTATGAGCTGTCAACAGTCAATGCTTTTGATTCACTTCTTTGGCATATTAAAGTTTTCTTTCCAATCAAAATAGATATTAGGGGTTGAAACTTATCGAACCCTTGTATCAATGTTCAACTCAAATGCCCCCTTTTGTTATAATTGTTTGTTATATGCTGATTAAGAACTCTGAGAGGGGTTCCTAAAATTGGGGAAATATTGTATTTGAATGAGGGTTGGATGTGATACTGGCGCTAAATCATGGTCACCAAATCATCTGGAAGATTGAAGAACACATCATTTCAGTTTAGTTACACCCTGTCTTTCCCTTTGATGATTTCCTAATCAACTTCCACATTATAATTAAAGAACTCTGGTATAACATAAAATCTTGAAGTCTTCAGTACTGAACTTCAAAGTTTCTAAAAACTAATGTGATGATGGTTGCGAACTGAAATTTGCCTGATGCATTCGTTAAGTGCGTACTTCTCACGTAAATTTATGGACCAAAACTTAGAACACGTAGCTCAATGCACATTTATGTGACCTTGGCATTGGAGTTGGGAGTATGGTTTATGGAAGAGATTCGCCCTTTCTGTTGGAAATGCAGTACCACTTCACTAGTCTATGTATTATGTTTATTTCCCTGGATGGATATATCTAGATCAAAAGTCAGGATATATGGCCACCAATTATATTTTTTGTTTATAGCATCTTGATTGTATCTCTTGGGTTTTCTGTCGGGTTTTTTTTTTTTTTTTTTAATCTACTAGATTTTAATGCAACTTTACTTCTTCATTACAGTATATCCATGGTCTAGCAGCTCGAGGAGTTCATTATATACATCGGCCAGGACCTGTGCTTCAGGACGTTGGCTTCTTTCTACTTCCGGTATAGACAAATTATTCTTTTAACTTGTCGCTCAAATATTAATGGTCACACGCCCAATTACACCAATTGTGCTTACCTGTTTTCTAAATTTTGTTAAACTGTAGGAGCTTGGGCCTGACAAAGCTTACATTAGTGAATTCCTGTTCTCTTTCATATTTCTATCTTTTGTGTTGGTGAGGATCCTACTTTTGAATCCACCCTTTTCATTATATTTTGACTTAGGCAATTCTCTTGAATATTTATGTGATGATACATGCAGTGGACATTCCATCCTTTTGTACTGAAGAGCAAGAAGATTTACACAGTCCTCCTATGGTGCAGGGTCCTGGCATTCTTAGTTGTAAGTTTAATTTTAGCTGCGGTACACTTACCGAAGCTTTTGATTTGTGGTAATAGCTTAATTTTAAGTTCATGGGATAACCCATACAAAAGAATGCTGTATTAAATAACTCATACCCACTTTTTACTCGCTGCAGGCTTGTCAATTTCTTCGAGTCATAACTTTCTATTCAACTCAACTTCCTGGTCCAAACTATCATTGTCGAGAGGTAAACAAAGACTGGTACTATGTCAATGGATGCGAAAGTTTTGAATTTCTATAATTAATTTCTTGTGCTACATTAGAATTGGTAAGTTAACTCTGCGGCTTATTGAGGAAATTTTGTTTTTCTAAATGATGCAGGGCTCGAAGCTTGCCACGCTACCTCGTCCTGATAGTGTATTAAAAGCTCTATTGATAGGTGACTATTCCCTTCGAGCGTGGAGATATTAACTCAGTTCTAGATCATGATATATTTCTGCTTTACTTCATACAGTTCCTCGTGGGGTGCTCTATGGCTGCGGTGATTTAATATTTTCATCTCACATGATTTTCTCTCTAGTTTTCGTAAGAACGTATCATAAATATGGCACCCGAAGGTAATGTCTCATGTTTTTTCTCATTTCATATACCGCAATCCACTGCATTCGCATTCATTGACGGCTATCTTTCTTGTATGGCAGTTTTGTGAAGCAGTTAGCCTGGTTAACTGTTGTAATTCAAAGCTTCTTGATTGTGGCATCTCGTAAGCACTACACAGTTGATGTTGTCGTGGCATGGTAAGCTATACTAATTATACAAACGGTCACATGGTTTTCCCGAATCTGGAGAATGAGGTCTAATGATTTTAAACGTATGATTTTGTTGCAGGTACACTGTTAATTTGGTTGTGTTCTTTCTTGATAAAAAGTTGACAGGTTGGCACTATTACTCTCCCCCTGTGGTTCAGTTTATTACTTATTTCCATCTATAATCATCATCTGTAAATTATTACAACTTAGAGGCTTACTCGATTATTTACCATGTAGAACTGCCCGATCGTTCTGCTGCAACACTCTTCCTACCTCTGACCAAGGATAACAAGACTAAGGAAGAGAATCACAAGCTCATCAATGGCAACTCCATTGATTCTGCCGATTGGGTATGACTAAGCATCCATTCTCACACTCTATAACTCTTCACACGATACGTGTACATGAATTTAGAGTTGAAGCAATTGTCTAATAATGGGTTTTTGTATGTCTCTCAGAGGCCGAGAACTCAAATCAATGGGAAGATAGTAGAAGATGGGAACGTCGTGCACGTTGAAGCAGTCATCAACGGCGTCTAGTAGTCGAGCTGAAAGCGTGGTAAACACCACCAGTTGTAGTGATCAAATGATGTAGTCCATGTTTATGGCTTTCCAAGTTTTACATGATCTTGAGGTGGACTAGCAAAATGTCGTCAACGACACCATATATGTATTATGGAATTCGTTATTTATTTAATCTCTTCAATCATTTTTAATCTCTCTCTCCTCAATTATACACATTTGGTGCATCTGAGGCTGCACATCTTGTCATGTGGATCCAAATTGTTGCTGTTTCTTGAGGGTACACAGCATGGTGGGTGGTGGTTGAATGTTGCAGTTCAATACTTAAAACATACGAACTCTGTCTCTTTCTTCTTCTCTCTTATACAGACATGATGGTTGTTGCCATGAAACAGACTTATCAAAATGAGAGGGTATTTGTGTGTAATGGGTTAGGGTGTGGGTTGCCCATTAGTCCTGTTGACTAGTTGAGTTACATGATATACCTTTCCATTATTCTGTAGGGTCGGGGTGTGAGTGGTGCCCACTAACTGTGTTAATCAGTTGAATTACTATAATTTACTTTATGATCGTAATTTACTTCATTATTTTATAGGTTGGGAGTTCGGGGTGCTGGGTAGTGTATCCACCTTTTTTGCCCAATGAAATATACTTATCTTCATACCCATGCTTGTTTAGGGCTCGTTTTCTAAGGTGGATATGATATAGTGGGATATCTTACCCCCCAATGTACGTGACAAGGTTAAATGTATAAATTATTCCTAAAAAACATTGATACATCATTTTCTTTGCATACCTTGATAACACGATTTCTATATTCCATTAGATGTTAAAATACTGCAATCTTTTGGAGCTTTTCAGATCTGACCTCTTTATAGTGCATCACATGCCTACCCCATGTGCTAGAGAGATGACTTATTTGTTACTAATATTTAACAAAAATAATATTTAAAAATAAATTAAACTTGGTCGGTTAAGATGGAGTTATATATAAGTTAATAAGTACTCATTGATTATCTGTCGTGAAATGTCTGAGTTTATTTCTTGGGTTTTGTTTAGTATTGAAAATCAACTGCTCAATGAGTAAGAGATAATATAATTAAATGTAAATGATTCGAGATGGACTTTCCCTTCAAAGCTTATTAAATCATGATGATTAATTTTTTTTAACACAATTTTGTAAGTTTTTGGTTGGTTCTTTATAACAGAGTGGATATCCAAAGTTGGATTAGGTGATGTTGAGGTAATTTCGTGTCATGATAATATATATAGTAGTATTTGTCAATATAAATATATTATTTTAATTAAGTAAATGTTGATATTCTTATGGCTAAAGTGAATATATTTCCTCTAAATATGACAGACTTGGGAGATATCTCACAAAATAACAATTTTTGTGAAACAAATAAAAAATGATACCTTTAATAATAAAAAAAATAATATTTAATTGATAAAAACGATAATGATGTTGTCATTCTTAATTAATTCATGCTCCTTCATTAATGTTGTTTTTTATTTTATTTTAAAATTTATTTTATTTAAATTACTATTATATCCTAAACCCTAAGAATAAATTATACCCTAAACCACAAGGATAAAATTACAATTATACCCTAAACCCTAAACTCTAGGGATAGATCCTAAACCCTAGGGATAAATTATACCCTAAACCACAAGGGTAAAATTACAATTATACGCTAAACCACAAGGGTAAAATTACAATTATATCCTAAACCCTAAATTCTAGGGATAAACTATACCCTAAATCACAAGGGTAAAATTACAATTATATCCCTAAAATTAAATAAATAATAAAACAAAAAAAACAGTAACAACAACAGTTAAAAAAAAAAAAGAGGAAGACACACACTGAAAGTGAATGAAGGAGGTTGTACTGGAGTTGTACCAATTGAAGGTTATACACAAGTCTTTGTCTATTGTAAAATAGTCTCATACAAGATTTATCCTATTAATAAAATTTTGGAGTTACTTAGGTAACCCGTGTCACCGGTGACCCCTTACATGGAGTGTGCACACCGCACATGGTTCATTGGTGACCACGACTCACCAGAGAATTGTCCTAAGGAAACTCTTCTACAAACTTTGCAATGAGATGTTGGTAAATATGGGCTGAATATAAAAATATAAACAAATATATTTACATGTTTAGTAGGCTTAAACCCAACGTAATACTGAGAAAACGACCCAGTTAAAAAGTGCTTGGCCCATAACTATTGTTTTATTGGTATGATAATTAAGACTCGAAATTATATTAGCCCGGCCCACGTAAAAGGGGCTGAGCCCATATCATCCAGACTTCATATTTGACTCAAATATTGAAAAATAAGAAAGAAATCCAAGCTTGCTTGAATTGGATAGTTTCATGAAATATTTGGTGTGACATTTTTCTTTTTAAATTTGGGACTGAGTAGGGGCGTAAGTGAACGGAGCATGCAGCGAACAACTCGTGACTTAGTTCGTTAAGAACTCGTTCGTGTTTGTTCAATTAATTTAATGAACATTTAACGAGACCCATTTTAAAACTCGTTATGTAAACGAACAACGTTTGAATATTACATAACTCGTTTGTTAAAAGCTGGTGAACATGCTCGTTTAGTGTTCGTTAAGAGTGTTCTTAAACAAACTCGCTAAGAGCTCTATTAATATAATATTTAATTAATTTATTATTATTCTTCATATTTATTATCCCATAAATTCACAAATTTTTCAAATTTATTTTTTTCATAAAACTCTTCGCATCTTAAAAAATTGAGTAGGTCTTGCGTGAGACCGTTTCATGTGAGACAATTTTTCACATTTTAAAATAGTTATCACTTTCGATATAAATCATTATCACTTTCGTTATAAAATGTTATCACTTTTTATTTATACTATAAAATGTTCATGAAAGAACATTATCACTTTTCATTAATTTATTATCACTTTCCTTCATAAAAATTATCACTTTCTGACCGTCTCACGTAAGGGCTTACGTGAGACGGTCTCACACAAGTCTTTGTCTAAAAAATTTAACTCAACAATTTCAAAAGAATATTTTAATTTTAAAATTATGTATCCCTTCACTCAACCCATATAACCTAATACTTTATTTATATATTAATGTGGTAAACTGAAGAGTGTTGCAAGGTAGTATAATCCTCCTTTCCAATACCCAAGATAAACATAAAATAATTAATTGAATCACTATAGTTTATCTTTCCACCACTCTATCGAGCGGGTGTATAGAGGTGAATGGAGTAAATTTAATTATAAATATGGTACAAAGATAAACATTTAATTATAAATATATAGTAGTAATATACAGCTAGTTTAGTTAGGCATGTAGTAGAAAGTATAGAGTGGCAAATTGTCCCCCTTATAATTAATCATCATCATACATTACAGCATATCAGATTGTTTCCCTACTACCCCACCTGTGTACCAATTATCACCCCCGCGATTTATGCATCAATAAAATAAGATCATAATGTATCATCCCACGTCAACCCTAAAGTTGGAGGTGGGGGGGGGGGGGGGGTGGAAGTGGAGAGCATTAATATTGCATATGCTACGATGTAGTATCATCATTGTTGGAGTATATATGTTCTTTAACAGTGGCCACCTTTTCCCTTTTGCATGCTCTTTTTATATCTCGCATATAAAGATAATAGTTTTGTGTAGATTAGTTTTCTATTTCAAAAATTAATCTATACACACACTATTTCCTTTCCTCATTGTAAAGGCAGGGTGGGGAGGGTGGGGTGGAGTGGGGGTCCCCTTGATCCCAAGATGGGTGGTAGAAATAATTACAATATATTGGGGCAACTCTCTACTTGGGGTTGTGGAGGATTTAATTAATTATTATATAGCATCACCCTTTCTCTCCAATTTTTGGGGTTCATTATTTGGCAGGGACCAATCTAATTAGATACAACCATCTTATCATAACATGTATAGATGTATTATCACATTTTTTATTTGCTACGGACATTCTCTTATAATTTAATTAATATTTTGTTTGAAATTAAGTTTATGCTTATTTAGGAGGAAATTGAATCATTGTTCAACTTCCAATTGAACTCCAATGTATTAGAATTCTTAACTCGAAAATCACTTTTTAAACTCAAACTTGATTCATCTTTGCATAATGTTGAGATTGAAAAATGAATAGCAATAACATATACTCCCTTCCTCCACCGGTAAGAGTCTAATTTTGTCGTTTAAGGCTTGCGCTCCAAACGATCTCATTTATTTTCTTAGACATATGAAACCAACACACATTACTAATACAATTAAATATTGAACTCACACTCCACTTATATAACTATCCATTACACATTAAATAATAATACTCTTT
Source organism: Pogostemon cablin (assembly GCA_023678885.1). Lineage (NCBI taxonomy): Eukaryota > Viridiplantae > Streptophyta > Magnoliopsida > Lamiales > Lamiaceae > Pogostemon > Pogostemon cablin. Next base: position 1,189,504 of record CM042986.1, read on the forward strand.
AATCCTTATAAAAAAGACCAAAGAGGTATGAATTATGATTCTCTTCAATAATATGATTCATAACTCAGAATGCATCACAAATAGAAATTTGGAGGGAAATGAAAAGAAAGAAAAGCAAAACATGCCAACTAAGTTGATGAGAGAGAGTGGGGGCAGAAAGGAAGAATGATGAGGAAGCAGAAAGCTAGAAGTAGAAAAGGAATTACTTTCACACAACATACATCTTTAAGACCACAACTGTTCAACAAAGTAGAACACATCAAATTTTGAAATCATAGTATCACAACCCCATGTTTCTATGATTCTCAATGCATGCTCTTGAAATCTGAGGAAAAAAAAAAAAAAAACCACCTCTCTACTATTTTACTACTCTACACACTATTTCTTGGATCCACAAAACATAAAAATCCAATCTTTCGACTTTCGCATATATTCCAATGCTCAATCTTGAGTTCTAATACTAAGAAACAAAAATATATTCCTTTTTCTTCCTTCCCCTGTTTAAAGGCTTAAAATATCAGCTTATCATCATCAAATGGGTGCAAAGTGCTCCAAATTTTCCTTCTGCTGGTGGCATTCTCACCTCAAGCCCTCTGTTCTTCAATCCGCTGATCAGGGTTTGTTTATTTATGCATTTTTTTGACAATCTTGGTCTCTTATTTTTGTGGGTTTTTGTAAAATTGCAATCTTTTGAATGGTGGCGTTGTAGAAAATGGGGAGAAAAATTCGTTGCCAAGCTTCAGAGAGTTTAGCTGGGCAGAACTGAAAGCAGCTACAAAGGGATTTTCTTCAGACAATATAGTTTCAGAGCATGGAGAGAAGGCTCCTAATGTAGTCTACAAAGGCTTTCTTGAAAATGAAGGCTGGGTTGCTGTTAAACGCTTCAACAAATCTGCTTGGCCTGATTCTCGCCAATTTGTAGTCAGTCCATTGTCTTAATACTATAAATTCAGCTGCTTGTAATAATTTCATGTGTCATCTCTGAGTGTGTGTGTGTGTGTGAGAGAGAGAGAGATAATATAAGTTGATTATGAACCCCCTTCTCAGTTCTCATCAGATCAATTTCAATTATACACATTTGATAGCCCTTTTAACAGAAGCTTAACTTTTTGGTGATTTTAATCAAGAATCAAGAATTTGGCTAAATTTATTTATCCATGTAATTGTTGGTTAATGCAGGATGAAGCAAAGGCAGTTGGGAACCTAAGAAGTGAAAGATTGGCGAATCTGATTGGTTGTTGCATGGAAGGAGAGGAGAGATTGCTAGTGGCTGAGTTCATGCCTAATGAGACTCTTGCCAGACATTTATTCCACTGTGAGTTTCATTTTTTAGGACATGATCTTGAACACATTTTCTTGCATACATATATGTTAGATTGGTGGATTAGTATGTGATGTGGTTTAATCAAAATAGGGGAGACTCAACCAATGAAATGGGCAATGAGGTTGAGGGTGGCCTTGTACTTGGCACAAGCTCTAGATTATTGTAGCAGTAGAGGTCGAGCATTGTATCATGATCTCAATGCCTACAGAGTTTTGTTTGATCTGGTAATAAAAATGTAGCATTCGCCCCATCTATACAAAATGTAGTATATGGTCTTACACTGGCTGTTTTACGCGAATGTAGGATGGTAATCCCAGGCTGTCTTGTTTCGGCCTGATGAAGAACAGTAGAGACGGCAAGAGTTACAGCACAAACTTAGCATTCACTCCTCCGGAGTACTTGAGAACTGGTAGACATAAACTGCATTGCTTTAATTAGAATGCTATTTTTCAAAATGCTTGATGTTGATTCGTGCTTTTGGTGATGTTTCTCTGCAGGACGAGTTACTCCGGAAAGTGTAGTTTACAGCTTTGGAACTATGCTTCTTGATCTTCTTAGTGGCAAACACATACCTCCGAGCCATGTGAGATTTTAGACTAAATTTGAAGTGATTCACAACTAGTGCATCCTATGTGACCCTTAACTCGGTTCTTTTTAGGCGCTTGATCTTATCCGGGGCAAGAATTTTCTGATGTTAATGGATTCTTGCTTGGAGGGTCATTTTTCTAACGACGATGGGACTGAGTTGGTGCGGTTAGCCACCCGTTGCTTGCAGTATGAAGCACGAGAAAGGCCAAATGCAAAGTCTCTAGTGGCATCTCTTATGTCACTTCAGAAAGAAAATGAGGTGTGATCTAATTGCTTCACTAACCATAATTGTTATTAATAATTCAATATAGATTAGATGACATTGATGTGATTAATGTGAAGCAGGTTCCATCTTATGTTTTGTTGGGCATTCCACAAGGGAACTCAAGCTGTAATGAGTCATTACTGTTGACCCCCATGGGGGAAGCATGCTTGAGAATGGATCTCACTGCCATACACCAGATACTGGACAAGGCTGGATACAGAGACGACGAAGGGATCGCCAACGAGGTCTCCATTTACATACACCTTGTAGAGAAACAATGCATTAATGCAATACATACACTAGATAGCTAGTTTAATATACATAGATGAACATGAGTTAATCTGTTGATGCAGCTGTCTTTTCAAATGTGGACAAATCAAATGCAGGAGACCTTGAATTCAAAGAAGCAAGGCGATGCTGCTTTTCGAGCAAAGGACTTCTCCACTGCCATTGATTGCTACACACAGGTAAGAAGCACGATTGACTCTAGACGAAGATATGCATGGTTCATTGGTTGGTAAAACGACGTTGTTTTGATGGATGTAGTTCGTCGATGGAGGGACAATGGTGTCGCCTACGGTTTACGCTCGACGATGCTTGTGTTATCTGATGAGTGAGATGCCTAATCAAGCTCTGGGGGATGCAATGCAATCACTGGTGATAACACCACAATGGCCTACTGGTTTCTACCTACAAGCAGCTTCACTTTTTACACTTGGAATGGAAAATGATGCTCAAGAGTCACTTAAAGAAGCCACTTCTTTGGAAGCCAAAACAAAAAAGATTTGATTCTTATGTATATATAATCTCAATCAGGATTATTTCACATTCATTGCTAAGTTCCCTTCTCTTTTTCTTTCTTTGTTTTTGGTTTCTTTCTTCTTATTATTGTGAACTGCACTTCTTTTTTTAAGATGTGTAATGAAAATTCACTAGATTTCTTTTCAAGAGGCACTTTTACTAATTATTATGCTGAAATTCAATAACATGTAATTGTTTAATTGGATTTGGGGGTTTCCTTTTTATTAGTTTAATGTTGCATTTTTTTTTATTAAAATTTGAAATATTATACACATATAATTTAATCAAATATAAAATAATATTGTTTTTTTTAATGAAAATTGAAACAACATAAAATGTAAAATCAAACAAAAAATAAAAAAGATATTCAAGTTTCAGAAAAAGTGCCATAATTTTGGGTAAAAGAAAAAATCAAATTAAGGAACGCCATTTTTCGGCCCAAGGTAAGATTGGGCCGGCCCAGTCAACCCACCAAACCACTCTTAAACATGTTCAACGATCCGGTAAAAATAATATGAATAACTTTATAATATATACATCCTCTAAACATACACTAAATAGGATATAATTCAGTCAAACATACAGTCTTATACTTACTCACATGATAAACTGCAATAAATAAAATATGCATGCTCATATAAAATAAAGATGAGTGTATATATATTAATAAGTGGACTACTAAAAATAATTTTATATTATTTAATTTTGACAGAAGCTGTTACAATTTTATGAGTCACTATAATCTTTTAAATATTTTTAATTAGCTTAGGTAAAAAAAAAATGCTTTTATTATAAAATATTTTAATTGAATTGTTCCATCATTTATCAAGTAAAATTATTGTATCAGCCCATAATAATAGAATGGACCATAAAGCATATTCAAGTTATGTCGTCATTCAGATTTCACATGTGCCTTGTTTCAATAATTTACCTAACATGGGTGAAATAAGTGTGTAGGGATGTCAACGGATAGGATATCCGTTTATTTTGGGGTATATATACTCGTATCTGATTAAAAATCAACTATCCGTATCCGTATTCGACCCGTTTAAAAATTTTATTATGGTACCCGTACCATAACCGTTTATTAATATCCGTGGATACCGTACCCGTACCCGTTTAATATTTATTTATTTAATATATATTTATATATTTTTATTGTTTAAATAAATATAATAATAAAAATTACATTATTATTAATTAATATTAAAAAAATATATAGTAAATTTTACTATTTTAAATAAATATTTAATAAATATGATTAAATAAATTTTATAACTATTAAATAAATATATAAAATATATCATAATATATAAATTATATAATATATATTAAATTTTATAAAAAATATATATATATAAATGGGGTACCCGCGGGTATTTGAAGCATTACCCTTACTCGTCCCAAACCCTAGTGATATTTTTCACAACTATACGTCCCAAACCCGTTTACAACTATCCATATACCCTTCCCATTAGGGTTCGGGTAGGCCGGGTACCCAAAAATACCCGTCCCATTGCCATCCCTAAATGTGTGTTCAGTAATTTCATTTTTATTATTATTATTATTTTTTGGGGGGTGGGTGGGGGTGACCACTGACCACCAACCATCACTGGTCAGAGTGGTCACCATTGGTACTATTTGTTTAGTTATTATTTTAACCTTTTTCTAAGAGTTGTGACATTTCAGAAACTTTCAGAATTTGCTTCTCTCTGGGATACCAGATTGTACTTAATTTAATTTAATCATAAGAATATAAAATAAAATTGTTTCCTTTTCTAATGATTGAATGCTGTATTTAAATCTGCTTATCAGCTTTAAATAATTTTAAGAAACACCTCAGATGAATTAAAACACAAGAGTATAATACATGCTGTTCAAACATATTAATTCATAAAACAAGATAACACAAGACAGCCTCTAATGAACATTATTACCTGCATTCAGCTCTATTCGATTCATTTAGTGTCCTAGAGTGCTACATTGATAAAATAAAAAAAAATACTACAAAGAAAAAGATGTTGCAGCTGCAACACTTGTATAATCAAATGGTAACACATGTATTTTATTACAGCTGCTACATTATCAGTAAAACCAACACACTCGATTCAAGAAGAACGAATAAGAATCGACACTACTCAACCAGTACTACTTATGATAGCAGCATCGCAATTTAATCTTCGTCTTTACAGGTTCTTCCATCGCCTTGTCTTGCACGAGAAGTATGGTGAGAATGCTTACGAAGGGATGTTGAAGTGAAAAAGCCACGAAATGACGAAAGCAAACACCATACACGCGAGGAGAAAATTGAGGAAGCGGTGACCATTCAAGCATGTTCGAGTTTCTGTGGTGGAAGGTGCAGGAGCTGAGGAAGCAGTGGCTGTGTTCTCTGTAGCTTGTTGAACGGCCTCGATGTCATTAGGTCCCACTACATTGCGTGCAACGGAGTTGCAGATTTCACAAGTTCTGAGGATGAATAACAGAAGTTATATAATTAGGCATCAGACAGTAATTCAAACATCTACTACTAAAGTAGAGTTGCAAGGTTAAGGAAGTTGGAATTCTTGTTTGTATGGCAATGCAATCATCACTATGATTAATAAAAAAACATTGGCTTTAGCAAGAGCATCGTCGTCTAAGACGTTGCTGATTCGTTGAGGGCGAAAAGCGTTAGCATCCTTTACTACTCAACTATACAAGGAATTAGACATGCCAACAATTGTTTCAGTAAATGCAGAGAATGCACAAGTTCTTTACTTCTTTATACTGTCTGTTTCAAATACACTTCAATAGCTAATACTAATTCATGTTAAGCTTTATCAACTTCAGATTATGCATTAGGTAGCAATGTTAACAAGATTACATTCTAATAGATCATAGAACTAATCGAGAGAACAAGTAGAAGATGTAAGAAATGGGGGTCATATGATATCTCCAATGAAAGGAAGAGAATCTCAAGAATTAGGCTGCAGCTAGAAAAATGTAAAGTAAGGAGTAGAAAGGAATCCCACAGGTTTATTAGGAATTCAAGCAATTGCCCATTACTTCACTCTTTTGCTTTACCTTTTTCTCCACATTTCAACTAACATCAATCCCATTCTTTAATCTTTTCCCAATTAGAATCATATAAAACAGAGTGGTGAGAAAGACATCCCAACACACGCCAATTCAAACAAGAATCGATGAATTCAAGATTCAGACAAAGAGATAAAGATTACTAACTTGTTTCCTTTGATTTTGAACCAGGTTTCAGCACAATGCTTGTGGGCAAAAGCCAAGTCATCCTTACAAGAACACCCTAACTGAATGGAGATCCCAGAAGAAGGGCTACTACTGACCAAACTCAAATGACAAATCCTACAATCTCTGTCCACATTCCCCAATTCCAAATGTGACTTCTTATCAGCACTCTCTAAGTCAAGAAAATCAGAGGGGTCAGCTGCAGATGAAGAAGATGCCCTCCTAGATTCCAAAATCTCATCTTCCAGAATCTCTGACCCACAGGCGAAGCTGTAATCATCGTACGACCCGTCGCCATCAGCCGTCGAGTAGAACTGGGAGTTGCAAGAACCATCGGAGAAACAAACGCTGCCCTCCTCCTCCTCCGAACTGGTGGCGCCGCCGCATTCCAAATCGATGTGGGACATTTTCAAAAACCCAGATAAAAAATGACCTCAAAATTGAATCTTTACAGACCCCATTTGTCGAATTGACAACCTAAGCCCTCTCTCTCAGCGCATTAAGTGAATCTTGAAAGATCTGAAGACTCTGTGTTTGTGTATTTATGAAGAGTGAGAGTAGAATGTGGGGGGTGGATATTGGATTAGGTGATTCTTACAAGTTTCCATGGTTTTTCTGTGACTGAAAGTGACTTCTATGAAGAAAGAGCAAAGAATTTGATGATGAGTGTTTCAGTTGGGAGTGGAAATGGTGAGAAACGAGGTGGAGTTTAAGAAGGAAAAGAACAAGAATTTACAACGAAGAACACTGTTTCTTTAGACACTCGAGATATACTGCAATTTATTTCTTTCACATTACGACACTATCAACGTTTGTAGAAATCTTTTACTATAATTTATCAGAAAAAAAAAATTCTCTTTTCTAAAATTGTCGTTATTTATATTTCGAGGAGTAATATATATCAGATTAAACATCGTTATATAGAATCTTTAGAAGAAAAAGAGAGCCACAGAAAACTTTATAAATTGTTTATAAGAATTTCCTATGTAGCGAAATAGACAATATTGAATAGATAATTCTTTTCTGAGAAGGAAGTTTAGATGGATAGGATTGCTCCTTATTAATCAAGAGGGTTAACTCATCTGTCCTGGACTCCTCACAAAGCAGACTATCTATGTTTGATTTCTTTTAGAAACGAATAAAGGGAGTTATAAAGTCTATTGAAAGAATTTTGGAGTATTTGAGTAATTGGTGAATTGTCTAACTCAAAGAGGGTCTTTTGTTTTTTACTCAATTAAAGAGTATTATTATTACTGTAATTTGTAGTGGTTAGTTGTATTAGTATAAACGTAAACCATATATATTAATTGTACTAATAGGTGTGTAATAAGTGTGTATAAATCCCATATACTATGTAAAAAAGAAAATAGACTCACACAGACTCTTTGCTATGGAGAATTATTTACTCATTCCACATGCAACATAAAAAAAGCCTAATTTATTTAATAGTACTGCCTTGCTATGATTAAGTTAAACATAATATGTTGTGACCGTTTTATTAGAAGAAAGCTCCACAAAAATAAATATCCCCTCCGCCTATTAATATGTTTTCATATGTCTTGTGTATTGAGTAGATTTTAAAATTATAATACCTTTTTGTTTTATTTTTAAATTTAAAAGGATGACCTATTAAGTAATTTTAAGTGATTTCTGTTAGTTAATTAGTAATTAAATGTAAGATTTATATTTACTAAAATTACCAAAATTATTTATTTATTTATTTAAAGAGAAATTAAGTATATATGATGAGAAGATAAGTAGATAACACAATATAATCAGCAAAGTTAATTGTGAAATGAAATTGCAAAATATCTATGAATGGAACATACATGCTTAATGAATCTTTGGCCATTTATTATTATTTTTTTTTTGGGTAAATAATGTTTGCCTTTTTCTTTATCCAGAGTGCTTATATTTTTATTAGGCTATAATTATGACTAATTATTCGATATAAACACCTTTTTTTGTCTGCCTCTTGCATGACTTTCTCACCTTTAAGCACCTTCTAAGTTTTTTTTTTTTTAAATATGTAATTGTAATATAAAATTTTAACAAAGCAAAAAACGAAAAAAGTAAGCATGTTAATATTTATCGAGCTTTAAAAATGATATTTCATCTTCGATACTGTAAATCAAATATAGTTATTAAAAAAATTTACTCAAAGTTAAGGTGATACGTGTTGTATATATATCGATTCATCATTAAAATATATTTAGTGTAAAGGTAAATAATGTATAATAGTAGTTAAATATATATATATATATATAATGAAGTATACTATAATAATATTTTAGATACATACTTTAATGTATTATTTATCATATTTTATAAAAATATATTTTAACTATCAATAAATATAATTTAATTTAATTGTATAACAATGGTACTTTAAGACGTCTTACAAACCATCTTATATAAACTCCGTTTTATGAGAAAATTTTTTCAAAGTTAATTTGAAATTAACTACTAATTATTAACCTTTTTTAATCCATTAAAAAGAGTATTATATGGATTAATTAATTAAATAAATGCTCCATTAACTAACCCAAAACCTTATTTATGAGTTGTACCTACCGCTGTAATTATTAGTTAAGTTCCATGAAAACTCCCACATTATGCTTTTAAATTTCACCCACTATTATAGTGCAAATGAGATATTTTCAAGAAAGTACTTAGAAAAAAAAAAGATATATCTGAAATATTAGTTGAATATTGATTATGTTTAGGTAAATAATTGAAATAGAGCACATGAAAATCTGAACTCGATGATGCAACTTAGATATGTCTGTGTGTGCATTATGGTCCACTTTTTATCATATGTATGTTAGTATAATTTTTCTACCTAAATGATGACACAAATTTGTACATTTGATGTAATATTAAATGTACGGTGAGATAGTATTGATTTTACTCATTACGATGAAATGGGGGTGGAATTGAATAGTCATTCTAATTTTATTCTCATTTCTACAATTGATATAATTTTAGTAATAGAAATATTGATTTCAAAGAAATGTGTATTTCTTTATATGTGGGAATGAACATTCCTCTCACCCTTCCATTCCATTCCCTCGTTCCCCCACCCCACCCCACCCCACCCCACCCCACCCTACCCTACCCTATCGTACCCTACCCTACCCTCATACACACACATATAATATTATTTTAAGGATTAATTACTACTAGATACACACTTTATACCCCTAATTACTACTAGATATATTGATTTAAAATAATTATTATTATATATAAAATATTAAAGTAAAATACCAAATATACCCCTAAATCCATACACTTTTAAACCACCAACCCTACCCCTCACCCACCCACCCGCCGGACCACCGTTGACCGGCGTTGACTTGCCGTTGACGGCCATTGACCAGCAGTTGACTGCCGCCGGCGGACCACCTTTTTTTGCTGCACACACTTTTTTTCTACTGCACACTCCTTACTGCACTCGAACACTTGTTGCACACAACATTTATGTGCAGCACATTTATATGGGTAATATTAGAATATCACTACATATTTTTGTAGTTAGTAGTAATACTTTTGTATGTTTGTATCTCATAGTAATTAAGAGTTTTTTTTGTACCTAGTAGTAATCCTCCCTTATTTTAATTTATACAATATTTATTTATATAATTATAAATATGTTACTATTTTTCTACTTAACATGTAATATTTTGTTAAAATCATTTATATTAAATTATTTAATAAAAAAGAATAATAAATCATTTAAAATCTACATTAAAAAAATGAAATATTTTTATATAAATGTATATAATTATTTAATATTTATTCAAAAGAAAATTTAGTAAATTATATATAAAAACTAATATTATTAATTAAATTTAATATATACATGTAATATAAATATAAATATAATTTTTTATACATAATTTAATATTTTTTTAATATATATATATTTTATTTGTATTTTAAATTTTATTTATATTTTAAAAATATTAATATTTTATTTTATTTTTAATATAATATTTTTCTATAATTATTAAAATATATAAAATCTTCATTAAATTTTTAATTAATTTAATATTTTATGTAAAATAAATTTAAATGTAATATTATAAAAATACTATTAATGAGATTGAAATTATTAAATAATTCAAATTCTATTACTTGAGTTATTTCTTAATGATACCAATTATGATAAAAATAATTTTAATTCATACCATTCCATTACTATTCCATTTTCATGTTATTCCATTCAGTCACATCAATCTAGCCGTTAATGTATTCTGATTAATCACAAAATATTCCAATGTTTAGTGGAAATTAATACAATGATATTCCATTTTCATATTTAGTGTAAAGTTACACAAATATATTTATTGTTCCAGAAAACTTGTGGAGTAGTATTTATTTTGTGAGGTATTCAATATCTTGAATGATATATGTAAATTTAAAAATATAATATTTTATTAAGTAATGAGAGTATTTTAGTTGTAATTTCATTCAATTATATATTTTAATTTACATACATGATAAAATTTGTAATAATATTATAATTTTTTAGAGAGTATTGATTTGAATTTGTAGGACTCACTTAAAAAGAAAGATGTAGTATACATTTACAATAGGTTGAGGGGAGGGAGTATTTTATTATTGTGTACTCTCTGTTTCATCAACGAGCAAACATAATTTATTTTATGGAGTATATTACTAGTATTTTATATTAAAATAAATTATATTACACTTAAAAGTTAATAAAATTATTTTATTTTTTTAAAATCTTAAAAGAATTGTAACCATAAGTGCGAAAACTCGGTCCAGAGGGAGGTACTAAGTTTTAATATGACGTAGATAACTGCATTTAACGCATATTAATTAACAAAAATAAGATGACAAATTCTCTTGTGAGACGGTTTGTAAAACATGTTAAAGTATGTCTATTATTTAGATAAGTATATTTAATGGTGGTTAAAATATGTTTTCTAAAGTATACTTGATTATGTATTAAAGTATGATTTTAGCGTGTTATAATATAATTTATTATTAATATACTTTAATTACAGATAAACATATTTTATCTCTACAATAAACATACTTAATAATGAGTTGACCTATCTCACATCTCTCTCACAAATAACTCGTCTCACAAAAGAATTTCTCAAATACGATAATAGTGCCAATATAATATTATGAATGAATTGGTTAATCAATCATAATAAAATTGGGCTACGTTAGACGTTAAAAAGCCTATATTATAGGATAGAGTTCACAAGAGACTATAGTGTCTTTTCTAATCTTAGTAGGAAGAAATTAAAACATGTGCAGGGTGTTTTTATTTTGATATAATTTCATCAAATTAGTATTTGAAAAATTAGTCGATAAGATATTGAGTTACAATTTAGGAGTTTAACTGCGGTCAGATGTGATGTACTTAAATAATTTCAACCGTTAGATTATATTTTTATTTAATTTTCGTTACTCGTTAAAATAAAATAATTAAAAATAAAATTAATAACTACCCAATACCACTACACTCCCAATTTACTCTATAAACATTCGGGTGCACCAGTATACCAGATGCACCACAGAATAACCCACAATTTAGACAATAAAAAATATACTTGTCCGGAGAAAAAATTTAAATTTGATCATTTTAGTTTATCCCATGTGAGTTTACATTTTTTTTTTCCTTTTGTCAAGTGAATCCACATAAAACAAAGTAAGGAGTATATATATTTTTATGTGATTCACACACAACACTAGTACAAATACAAGTGTTAAAAAGCTATACTTTGTAGGTCTCTTAAAAGATTGCACACTTCCCTGGATTGACGTAATTTTTCTACAGTGTGGACATTCCCATAATAGTGATGTTTTTCCAAAATCACGTATATTAAGAAAAGTTATAATTTTTAGGAATATTATGATATTTTTTTGTAATAAATAAATGATAAAATATATTAGATATGTTAGATAGTGGTGATTTTTTTAAAATAAAATGTACGGAAAGGGTAATTATTTTTTCTTTTTTCTGAAACAATCCAAAATGAAAAGTGCGGAAACATAGAATTAAGAAATACTCCATCTTTTAATTTTTACATATATAAAAGACAAATGTAAATGTTTGTTCGAGATGGAAGAATATAAAAAAATGAGGGGTGTTGAAAATGGTAAGAAAAGAAAAGGAGTAATGGAAGTAGGAAATGTTGGCGTCAATTGACCAGGTAGGATCTCACGTTTTCCCCTGTCCCCCCATACGCTCAATCTTCCAATCTATTAAGATTGTGTTAACACCCATATGTCTTAGTTTAAACTGGTCTGCATTAAGCTAGGGGAATATTTGTTTTTTCTTTTTTTTTTCTTTTAAGGAACCGGAACAAGAAATAAAAGTTAAGGAAAGAGAATCGAATAAACTTTGATTAGTCTGATTGAAAGAAAAGAAAAGAAAAGATAAAGATGAATAGTATTATATTTTTGGGAACTAATTGTAAATATGAAAAGATCAGTCAAAGAATAATTGGCTGCTCACATTTTCTAAGCAATTTACACAATTAATTAATAATGAAAAAAATTTGTGTTACATTGTTTCACAGAAATCATCTGCTCCAAAATCCGGTGTGAGTTTGGAGCACCTAAGCATCCAATAATCTGAATCATACTAATATTAGCCATTTTTATAAATTCATTTCTTAAATCGGGTTGCACTCTTTGTTTTAATAATTTATAAGATTTATTTATGGCATAATATTAATTTAATGTGTGTAAAATATGAACACATTCAAATTCATTTAGTAAAGAAAATTAATCACATGAAGAAAAGAAGGATATAGTATAAAGAAATAATATATCAAAGGTAAAGGAAATATAAAATTGATGTTTACATTTCTAACACTCCATTAACCTATATCAAGACACTATTTATTGTATTGAATAGAACTAATAACTAACAATCCTCAAAACATGGAGTTGGAACAAAGTAGTTCCCAATTTACACGTCAAAAGTTCAAATTAAAGAAATACTCGTTTGACGGAAGAAGACTATAACTTCTAACTCTAGATTTTTTTTTTATTACACGACCATATTTTTAAATACTACTCCATCAACAATTTGTTTTTAATAAACAATTTGTCTTTGTAAACTTTACACGCTACATCTCAATACATTGATTGATAATGAATTACACTTTAGCTAATCTAGCATGTGAAGAATTATGGAATAAAATCTTAGTAAAAAAAAATAATAGGAGCAATATTTTTAAAAAAATAAAATAATTATGAAGTGCAGAAAATAATAGGGTGAAGAGACAAGTTACGCTGAAATCCATAACAAAAAAGTGTATTAATAGAAATGGTATTATTGAAGGTGGGAAACAGGTGATTAACCAAATTTGTTCCCACATGAGGTGTCATTTTGGAAAGGGGAAGTATGTCCGAATGAATCCATGGTGAGAGAGAACATGATTTGTCTGTTTAGTGGGTTTTGTTTCTGTCGCAATATCCCGTATCTACATTTGATGAGCAGCCAAACAGGGCATTGAGATGTCACGATTCATTAATTAAATTATTACATCATAGCTTAATCCTTATTAATATTACCCCCCAAAGTAATTAATTGAGTTAATGGTTGAATCATGATTACTGTTTTGTTGGTGGAAGTGGAATTGGGTTGGTGAGCAATTAGCACGCTCTCTTTTGCTCATTCACTTCACAGGTGTCTTCAATTCATATTTCCAACCCCAAAAGTTATATCTTGGTTTCATTCTTCACTGTTATCTTTCAATTCACTAATTATTTATCATTTGAATACACTTTTTATGTTTCCTTTTCCATCATCATGTGGTTTACTTTGTGACATTTCATGTATCTTTTCTCGTGTCTATTGGACGAATGGCATGTAAAAAAGAGAAGAGGGTGCTAAAGGAAAATATATAACCTAGAGCAATTGGTTATATTTCTTTCTCTGTATTCTAGATGACACTTATATACCCAGAAAATAATACACAAAAATGAACACATATAAGCCCTGCTAAAATTTAAAACCAGTTCTGTAACCTACAATAGGTTCAAATCCAAACTATATAACCAATATAAACAACACATATATTCATTCATTCACCTTCTCATAATTTGAGCGCTACTGCTAATCAATCCAATTAAAACTGCACCAACTATGATCAGATTGAAAAAGATGTTCATATTCAGAGCAACAAGTTCTGCATATTGAAATGCTCAAGGATGGCCGGAAAATAAACGATCAAGATCATTAGGCGTTCATGTTTACAACCACTAACTAACGAGCGATATGTGCGTTCAAAAATAGTACAAGTCCACCCAGATTAATGAATACAACATAATTCAATTACATGTGTCATAACACCACCACCTAAGAGAAAATGAGGGACCTAACATAGAAATGAATTTATGATCCAAGTAGAGATGCATAACTGAGTCCTCAGTTAAAAACTAAGTCCTACTATATTTTGTTATAATACTAGCACAAGCAACCATTAATCGATTTCTAAACTAAAGCCGAGAAAGGCGCAGCATTCAGCTATCTTGTCCTCACGTACCGTTGTCATTCTAATCATCAAGAATTATATCGACAAGGGATAATCTTGATAACTTTGAACGTGCAGAGCTGTGTTAAGATCTTGTAACCTATGCATAAACAATTGCTCTAATATACACACTGGAACGATGAATGTTAAGCCCACTCTTTCCCACTTCAAAGGATTAAATATCATTCTCAAGTAGTATTGACAATGCCTCCTTTATTGGTTACTGTTGCTACATAATAACCCACACGCCATATTATCCATTGCTTCGATGCAGCTATTCTCCAGCCCACTTTTGGACCAAGCAACATTACTTATATCAGCAGCTAATGCAGCCAATTCATGGCTTGTAAAGGATGGAGGCTCCGTATAGTCTACAAATTCTGGGCCGAGCAATGAGTTTACAGATGCTGCCCCATTAGAAATTTCACAGCAACCATGGCCACATTGATGAGGGACCAATAGGTCACCAAAGGATCCTTCAAGCAGCTTAGACCTTCCAACATCCGGATTTGAGCTTTGGACAAAGGGGACTTGGACGGAAGTCCCCCTAGGAGATGGACATACATTTTCTGCTCCATCTACAGGGCTATAAACAGTAAATGCACTAATACGCGCCACAGGCCGGAAAAGGGTAGGAGGTATTGTTGATTTCTCGATGACTTGAACTCCTGACTGAGCTTTGTCTGCCTTGCGGCTATCATCTAAAAGATCCATCGAGCTGACATCTTTCCCTTCACTGGACTTGACAGAGTACGCATCTCCGCATGATGGTGTTTCTTCTGAAGATGTCTTCGATTTCTCAACACTTGTCTCTTCCAACATGTTGTTATACTCCAATTTAGACTTCCCATCCATGAAGCGACGCCTCAGGGTGGAGTTCCAGTGATTCTTGATAGCATTGTCCGTTCTCCCTGGCAATAGCCTTGCTATTGAAGCCCATTTATTTCCATGAACCGCGTGAGCGTGTAGTATGATGCGATCTTCTTCATCTGTAAAAATTGGAGCCCCCATAAGCCATTAATGATGCAGCTTGTAGAAAACAATGAACTTGTGACTATTGACAATGCTCATAGCAATCGAACATAACTGAGTGATTTTATACTTCTGAAAGATCTAAGATTTATAACAACACTAAAGGGTTAGCAACATGGACAGCATCTAGATTAATCCAAGGTACCAAAACTCACCCTAATCAAATTAGCATGAATTTGTTCCAAATAGACACATGAATATAAACGTACAAGAAGCTACATAAATCCGGTTCAGTTGAGTGCTATTCATACAATGGAACTGGAAAACTATACACTTTGATCGAATTGAACTTTAGAATTCAAATTTGAAGGCTTCAATTTAATCAACAGCCACAAACTACATTGCCGACCTATATGCTAAAGTAAAAACTGCAACTTCAACCAGAAAATGAACAGACGAAAAGAAATAACGTTTTCCCCACAATGGATTAAAGTAGTAAATTAAAAATGGAAAAAAAAAAAAAAACAGGAAGGAACCAGAATTCAGCAAATTAAACAAAACAGCTAATTCACGGATGTTACGATAATTACCAGAGAAAGGCTTTCGTTCAACGGCAGGATCGAGCTGATTACACCATCGGAGGCGGCACGATTTTCCCGATCGTCCGGGAATTCCTCGGGCGATAAGACTCCAATTCCTCGCCCCGAAGTTAATCACGAGTTGACTCAGCATGGTGTCCTCATCCGGAGACCACGGTCCTTTAACTCGGTCGAGAAATTTCTTGCTCACTCGACCGCCGTCTGCAAGCATTGCAGAGTTGTCTTCTTCTCCACCGGCGCCACCGCCAGCCCCATTGCCGTCGTCGCGCGTTTCAGCGTCGACTTGAGCATCAATTTCCATTGAACTATTCGGCATTCTTGATAATTAATTCCACCAACACTTCACTGAAAAAATTCGTGCGCCTGAATTCGTCTTGAAACCAGAGTTCTCATTACTGTTTGACCAAACCTGACGAGAGTTCATCGGGCTTTACGAAATTGGTGAGTTAATTCTCTACAGTTACTGTACAGTTCACTGCAGTCTATAATTTTAATTGGGCTGGATATGATAATTGGGCTCAGACGAACGTTTAAAATTAATTCCTGGCCCAATTTAAACCCAGTCACAAAGAAATTAAGCCCACATGGTAACAGTTAATGTGATACTTATAAAATTACTGATTTATTTTATTTTTCATATCAATTCTAGTATTTAAAATCTTCAAAACGTAATGATAAAAAATAATATTAATTATTTTAACTATAAAAATTTGTTTTCATTTTAAAAATAAACACTATAAGTGTAACATAAATTAAACATGATATAGTTGCGAAAAAATCCAAGTACCTAGCTCATCTAAATAAATAAATAAATTGCAATGTAGAAAATTTATCATTAGTAACTACTAACATTATTGGAGTAAGAAAAGAGTCATAGAGATCAATTGAAATAATTCCTTGGGATCTTATTTTTATTATTATTTTTTTTGATAAGTAAGAGAGTTGTACTTGATCTTATTAATAAATAATAAAGAGAAGGTTTGGAGTTCAAAAATTCAATCTTATAATTCTTTTGTTAAAATTGGGTTTTGAAAATTATAAAAATAATTAAATATGTTTCTTACTTTATAATAAGCTGGCCGAAAATACCTCAGTATTTGCTGATATATAAGTAACAATAATTAAAAATATGGCATTTACTCGAAGCAACTTATTATTAAAATAATATAGATCGAATTCCCATATTTATGGTAAAGATAGTAACCCATTTGATATTTTTATCATGTACATTTTATATTCATTGATATTGCATGTTGGCATAGTACGTGATTACTAATAAAATCTTTCTTTAATTTGTAAAATATGTACCAAAATATTTTAATTATATTAATCATCACAATATAAGAAATTAATATGAACAAATAGAATACGAAAATCATATCATATAGAACTAAAAATGTGGATTATTTGAATCAAAACATTTCAAGGGAAAACCATTTTAAAACAGAATACGTGTATATCAAACTAAGGAATTATTTGATGACGCAATTAATGATTATATTTTCAGCCAAAGTCAACGGTCAATTGCATAAAAAAATTAATCAACTTAATGAAAATGTCAATAAGAATTAGTTTAACAACAATATAAAAAATTAGGTGCTTGCTTAAGAGACTCACTCCTTGCGTGTGGTGGACACATCATATTTATTTGCTAAATAAAAATCCATTTCATCAGAGTTTACTTTAGGCAAACAACCTAATAAAATAATGGCTATAATTATAAGTAACAAATTAAATTATTTATTTATATCACATTACAACCCGAGTGTTGAATCATGATTTGATAGTTTTAGCATTGGTGACATGGCATGGCAGCTAATCATATAATATACATTGTTTACTTATCCAAAATTTAGATATTTGAAATTAGAAAAGAGAAAAAAAATAAAAATTAGTCGTTGCAATTACCTTTGAAATCAATTAAAAATTGTAATAAAACCAATGCGTACACACCTTAACAAGTTGAGTAGTGAGTTGGTTTTTGCTTATGTGTAAGTAGCAGTTACTATTAATATTCAAAACTGGTTATGGGGCGACAGCTTGCACCAATGGATAATGATTAATAATCAAATTTAATTCCTATTAATCAGTTGAGTTATTATGATTTATACTTTCACGAACTATCGAGCCGGAGTGTGAAAACCACGAAAGTGGACGATTCCAACTTCTTGCACCAATATTCAAAACTAATTGACTAAAGAAATTGTAATTATTGTTGGGAAATAACTTAATTGCTGCAAGTAAGGAGAACACCAACGAAATAAATAGCAATTAATAATAATAATATAATAAAGATACAATGGGCGGCATTAGAATTTTCTTGATCTGGTCTGTCCTGTAGTCAAGTCATCCTTAAACATCATTCAAAATTATTAACATTTTATAAAACCACCTTGCTACCAAGCGTGTTTTAATGATGTGCACAAAATATATATTACTATACATAAATTAGGTCATTTTCCCTTTAGATATATTTGTCATATAGAAATATATGAAAATGTACATATAACATATATCATACCATTCCTACTTTTATCTACTTAAAAAAAATGTTAATATATATCCTTCATATATAAATCGTATCTTTTCCATAGCAAATAAATACATTAATTAAATACTCCATATGATCATATCGTATTAACGACAGCGTCGACAGGTCTACAGCAAAAGAGCTAATCTATTTAAAATATAAAGGTCAAGATCATTTGTAGCATAATATATAGTTCATATTAATAATTCTGAAAATAACAGACCGAATCAAATATTATTTAAATTGACCTACCAAATCAACATAATAAACTATTGGCATATGCAACAGTCGTAACGAAAGAAAATTGTAGTATATGTTTTCATTTGTGTTATAAAAAAAAAAAAATGCCCAACTTAATCATGTTGGTCAAACCTTGTACACATGCATTAACTCGTTGCCACAATTAAGTAACCGCTAAATAGAATTTCTTTAAAATAAATAGCTCCAAATTCTTGATACTTTCTTTATTATCTTTTATATCGTTAATTATGATTAATCATATATGGGAATAAAGTTTAACTATTGCATCTCGATTTTGTGATTTTTGTTTTTAAAATATAATATATTTTTTTATTCTATGTGCGCACAGGATCATGATATATAATAACTTTATTACTAACAATTACACAAAATAAATAAATAAATAAATAAAAATTCAACTTACGAGTATGTGAGAGTAAATTCATATTCCAAAAATCAAGTTAGTATAAATTGATGATATATATTAATATTATAATATGTTGGAAATATATATTCTTTTAAATTATACTTATCTATGATAAAACACAAATATAAACAAACTGGAACAACAAAGTTAAGTTGGTGAGACAGCAATATAACTCTTTGACTTTTCAACACGAGATTAATATTGCACACAATTTAAATTTAATACAGCTTCGTGATTTAATTTGTTGGCAGTTAATCAAAATCTAATACTGTGTGTGGAGTTTCAAATACAAATAATGTTAAATTATTCAGTAACATATAGTACTCCATTAGTTTGAATTTTAACAGTTTTTTTTTTGATAAACATCAATTTAAAAAAGAAAAAGTAGTATGATCACTTTTGAAAAATAACACGTGAATGACAATTACAGGGTCAATAGGGAATGCATAACACCCACCCATGATATAAAATCTATTAATTCTAGTAATTGTGTGTTTTAATTCAAGTGGAAGTATTTATAAACATAGTCTACACGGAAGCCAATTTGACAAAGTACTTAGTATATTATTGGTTGACATAATTTGTTGGTATAAATAAGGCACATCTTAATTCTTCAAAATCATTCACAAAATCATAAAATCTTTCAAGTCTGAATTTGAAATATTTCATTTTAATGGCCTCGTCTACCTTCATCTACCTAGTATGGGCTTTGGCTCTTCTGGGTTGTTCCTCGTTCTCCTCCGCTGCCATCGTAGAGCATACATTTAACGTACATATATTGCCATCTCATCTAAATTTATTTTGGGTTTCAGTTTAAGATTTTCTATCATGTTTATCATCTTATTAGAAGTACTTAAATAGACTTTATTGTTTTCATAGAATAATGGATACATATATTTCATGCAAGAGATTTTTTGCACAAATAAGATGTTTTAATTCATGCATTTGATTAGGGTTTTCCCCATCTTCATGTATAATCTTCTATTTTTAATTGGCTCAATTAAATTATTTACAAAAAATTATTTCACATATTTTAATTCATCATATTAAATTCCATGCAGGTGCAAAATTTTACAATGAATAGACTGTGCAGTAATACAGTTATTACAGTGGTAAACAACAGTCTTCCAGGACCAACTCTTAAGGTTCGCGAAGGCGACACAGTTGTTATCCACGTCATCAATAATACTCCCTATAGAATAACTATTCACTGGTAATTAATAGAAATTACTATAAATAAATTCTAATTATCATCATCAAATAAATAAATTGAAAATGAAATTGGTTGATGCAGGCATGGGGTATTCCAGTTAATGAGTGGGTGGGCTGACGGGCCGGAGTACGTGACCCAATGCCCGATCCGACAAGGGGAGAGCTATACCTATAGATTTAACGTCACCAATCAGGAGGGTACCCTCTGGTGGCATGCACACTCTCAGTGGCTCCGCCAAACTGTTTACGGACCCATTTTTATCCGACCCAGATCCGGTCGCTCCTACCCATTTCCAAAGCCGCATAAGGAATTCCCCATTGTCCTTGGTAAGTAGTACTCCTATTTGTTACATAAAGTTTAATACTATTTTAAATTACATAATTAATTTTCTCATAATTTACAAAAATCATCATCTCAGGAGAGTGGTATAATGGTAATATTATCGACATAGAGGATGAATTCATGGCCACAGGTATTCCGCCACGTGTGTCTGATGCTTTTACTCTTAATGGCCAGCCAGGAGATCTCTACCCATGTTCATCCAACGGTTAGCATTACACGATCAAATCCTTAATACAAAAAATCCAATAATTTTTAATTTTTAATTTTTTTTTTTTTAAAACAGGAACAACTAAGTTTACTGTGGTCTCTGGAAAGACATATTTACTGCGCATGATCAACGCTGCACTCAATACTCAAATGTTTTTCAAGATAGCCAGTCACAGACTTACAGTTGTCGCACTCGATGCATCCTACACAAACCCTTATTCCACCGACGTCGTCGTTTTGGCACCCGGTCAATCCGCCGATGTCCTTTTCACCGCCACGCAAACTTCGGGCCGTTATTACATGGCTGCAAACGCCTTCGCCCTCGGCCCGATTGCTCCAATTGGCAACGGCACAACCACAGGGATCATCAAGTATTACGGAACCCCACGCTCGGCCCGGCCCGTGTTGCCGAGGCTTCCAGCTTTTAACGACTCGGCAACGGTCTTTACGTTCTTAAGCAATATAACGGGCCTCGTTACGAGCCCGTTCCGAGAGCCCGTCCCTCTGGAAGTGGATAAAAGAATGTTTGTGACAGTGAATTTGGGTCTACAATCTTGTACTGGTGCCACGTGTCCGCCGTTGAACGCGAGACGTGTATTAGGCAGCATGAATAACGTATCCTTCCAGCTTCCGACAACGTTGTCGCTTCTAGAAGCGTTTCATGACAACGTTAGTGGAATCTACACTGCGGATTTTCCCGACACGCCGCCGGTGGTGTTCGACTACACAAACCCTAATAATAGCCTGAATACAGATCTTGTATTTCCGGAAAGATCGACGAGGTTGATGAAAGTTAAGTTCAACTCGACGGTGGAGATTGTGTTTCAGAATACGGCTTTATTTACTCGAGAGAGTCACCCCATGCATTTGCATGGGGTTAACTTCTTCGTGTTGGCTCAAGGTTTTGGAAACTATAATTCAACTATCGATTCTCGAAAGTTTAATCTTGTTAACCCACTGGAACGCAACACTGTGGCCGTTCCGATGGGAGGATGGGTCGCTATTCGATTCCGTGCAAATAATCCTGGTACATAACATTTAAAATATCACTCTGTTAGATGAGTAACATATAGATGTGTTCTCAAGCTAATGCAGTTAGACTGTTAGAGTGATTTGATTAAGTATTAAACGATTTAACTCTCTATTTGCTTAAGATTTTAGATGAGGTGGTAACAATACTAATATTGTTGTTTTTATGTTTCAGGTGTATGGTTCATTCACTGTCATTTGGATTTGCACGTGCCAATTGGTCTAACCAATGCGATTATTATTGAGAATGGGCCAACGCCAGCAACAAGTCTCCCTCCACCTCCAGCCGATTTGCCTAAATGCTAGTTCTAACTTTTAATTATTCCTCTAAAATTTTCTTCTTTATTTCTACTTCCCAAAGTTATTTAATTTTTTTTCTTGTATCTTTTGGTCAGCCTTGATTTAACTGTGTAATTAACGCCTTCTCTTTCTTTTAAGCTTTTTGTAATGTTACTAATGTATCATAATAAAGTTAATCTTCAACAAATTACTGGATTAATAATAATATACAATTGGATGATTCTTGTCTGAAATTTATCTCAATCTTATTTTTCTGAATCTAATTAAATCCAATATGAATCCATAAATTGAATTGGTTTGTCTTCGTAAGTAATAAAATACATTGGGTCAATTTCGACAATATTTATCCTTTCACACACGGACGGCCCACAAAGACTACTGCCCGCTCTATATAGTCTGGGGTGCCCTGTAAAAGTTGGCCCATATTACAGCCCAAAGTGAAGCCTAATTAAAAATTGTAATCTTAGTAACTCAGTATCATAATTTTTTAATCAACCCCAAGTAAATATATTCTACAAAGTCTAACCTAATTTAATCAAGCTTGTTATTTTGAAAAATAGATATCTTCACCACTTGCTTTTATTGTGTGTTACGTCGTGTTAAAATGCATGCGAGTTGAATTAGTAAAACAGATTCAATATCATGTTGAAAAATTAGGGAGATAAAACATTGATCAGGTCAAATTAATAACTTATTAGTATTATTTAAAATGATTCGAATTTATACACCCCAAGTAATCGTTTAATCGAATGTTAAGTTATTATCACCTCAAAAGAAAATTAATTAAATAGCTCATGTGCCAATGCCATTCAACATTCTTTGGAACCGAAATTAAGGACTACAATAATAAGAAAATATTCCTCCAATATAATGCATATCTATACATATATACACACTGGATGAGTGTGTTTCAACTTACAAATTTGAAGCAGATTTGGAGTAGGCAACTGTCTCAGGCAAGACGAATGATGCACACAGCATCCATTTTCCCGGTGCAACGAGACGAACTCTGTGCATCTTCACCTCAAAAGCCACCTCCGATAGCGCAATTCTAATCTTCTGGAACGGATAAGAAAGAAACCAAATCATCACCCTGCAGATTACTCTAAATTTATCCAATGAAAACATACCTCAATGAAATCAAATTCTGGATCTTCAGCTTTCGAAAACCCATAAACATGAATTGTTGGCAATGTATGGAATTTATCAAGTTCGTGACAAATTCCTCGAAAAGCATCTGCATTCAAATGAAAAGGTAAAGGTAAGAAGGTAACATGCATGAATGTAGTAGGTGGGAGGAGAAGTGGTTATCTTTCATACCCAGGAACTCATATGCATCGTTAGGCAAGTTCATGACTACTTGAGTGACTGGTCGAACTTTCGGACTAGCAAAAACACTTCCAATAAATCTCCTCCCATCCATGTTAAACACCTACAATTTGGCACAATTACTAACAAGGTAACATATCCCTTGATGATCTTAAGATAGATCTTGTTAAATATAAATTCCATTTTCTTTCTCTTATAAACTAGCAATGCCTACAATCAAACAGACTAGCAAGCAGTACATAACAACAAATGCTATCTAAGACATTACTCCAACTTCAAAGCATATCAAATTAAAAGAACAATGACTGACTATATAGCTTCAATTTAATATAATGTCTATGGCAAATTTTTTTAACTTTTTTGTCATCTATTTTGTGAGATATTTGATTTCTGGAATATTTTAGAGCAGGAACATGGGAAGATATAAGTTTGCGTACCTCAACTTTCCTCTCAAGTTTATTGAGGACGCAGTTCTTCTCAATATAGTCAACAGCACAGGGGTTCAGATCATTAGCATATACATATTTGACTTTCTTTGCTGCAGAGATAGCAATGGGGCCAACCCCAGCAAAAACATCACCTGTATAAAGAGGAAAATGCAGTTTGCATGAATACATTAACACAATAGTACAGAAAATAATCTTAAGTTTTAAGCTTTTGATGATATTCAGGTATTATAGCTACTAACATACAGACTACATCAGTGTGTGTGAAACAACTCAGAAGTCTCTGCCTTTCAGTTGCAAGTCTTGAGTTCCAATATCTACAGAAATAAACATTAGATTCAATGACTACTTTCGTCTGCAACTACATTTACTTTCATCGGAAACTTGGACTTTCGACTTACACTTTTGACAAATCAACATGGAAACGCAACCCATTTTCCACAACTGTTGTTACGAGGGAATTATTCCCGGCCAAAACTTCAAGTTGCATCGTTCTGTAATCATTATGAATAGCATCAATCTTGTTCACAACTGTTTGTATCTTTGGCTTATTTTTATCCAAAACAACCTAATGTAACCATTAGAGGTAGAACATTAGATAAAACTTTCAAAGCAACATTTTCACAAAAATTCAAAAGTTTTTCTACATGGGAAGCACCTTAGCAATAAGGTTTTTATATTGAAGATGCTCATCTCTCAGATTCAGGTGAGCAATATGCCCAATTGTTTCAAAAGATGAAGGAACAATCATTTCATTTGGAAGCAAAGCCTCCAAGACCTGTAAAAGGGTATCATATCTACTAAGACCGTAGCATATACACTCAAGACCAACTAGCACTTATTTTATAACACAAGTTCTTGAGCAAAATGAGACAGTTATGGTAAAGTGAAACTGGGAAATTTATTTCACAATTGATATCAATCATTAAAATACCTCAGTAAGTTGCCAATAATCATAAAACACAGACAATTTGCATTTCACAAGTTCAACGCCCGATGTCATCCGCTGAGCTTCGTGTTCTCGAAAAACTGCCTGTACAGCACAGTTAAAGCATTCATATGGTGGAAGAAAACCCACACCATTTTTTCAACCTACCGACATTCCTCAGAAAAACAATAACTCAAACTTCCAAGGATAGAAATTATAAACCTTGACGGCCTCAGGCAATTCGTCGAACACTTTATCTGCATACTGCTCACCCAAGAGCAGCAACCTCGTCGAGCCTCTCCACTTTGACCGCGGGGCGAACTCCTCCCCGAGCAACCGGCTAAAATCCTCGCTATCAGTCATATCATCTTCAACCACCTCCACCAACGATACCTCATTCCTCCGAACCCCTTTCATCTGCCCCTTTTCACTATCATACCCATTCTTCTTCTTCTTAGGTCTAGAAATCTTGGCCAAATTTCGGAACTTAACGTAGCCTCGCGAGTTGAACGTTTTAGCGAGCTTTTCCCGGTGCAGAACCGCATTATGTGGCACTCCGTCGCCCTCCGATTTCCCGTACATTCTCCGGTTGAACGCCACAAGTGGTTCTTCGCCTTCAGATTGGGGCAAGACATCCCTGATTTGGGCATCGATTTCATCGCCGGGGACTCTGGTGATGTTGTTAATGCGCGGCCAGTTGAGGAGGTGGCCTCGGAGGCGATTTTCGAGCGTGAAGCAGATTTCGGAAGGGACTCGAAGCGCAGAAATGTCGAAGACTCGTGTGAAGGCGGTTTCGTCGAGGGATGTGATGCTATTATCGGAACAAGGGAAGGTTTTCAATTTACCTTTACTGAGGGAGGGGCCGTACGAAACGCAGAGAGCGGTGGCGGTGGAGTGAAAACCGGAGGTTTTGGCGGTGGAGCGCAGCTGCGAGTAGACTGGTAGACTGGGGGTGGGTGGACGGAAGAGCAGAAGGGGGAATTTGATAGCCATCCTCACATTAAAGATTCAGGGAAGCGATGAAACTCCATCCATAATCCACAAGACAATCCTAAATTATCCATAACTTATGATTAGCATAACAAGATGAAGATCACTTGAGGGTTGGACAAAAATACCGAAAAATAACGAAATTATCAAAAAGTTCAATATACTGAAAATTTTCGTAAGGTATGGTGTCGTATTGAAATTTTCGATACGGTATCGATAATTAATTTTCAAAAATTAGTATTTCGGTATATATCGAAATACCGATAATACATACCAAACTTAATATTAATATTAATATTAATTAATTAATTAATTACTTATTATAGTTTATATGTAATATATACTATACTACGTATTATTAAGTTATAAATTTATAATTACATACATAATTTTCTGGAATATAAATTATTTATATACACACTGTATATACTAATTTTATAAATATATTAAAATGTAAATTATGTATATATGTATACTAATAATTACGTACACACTAATGTAAATTACTTTATACTAAATAAATACTCTATAATTTATAATTCATGTATACATTACTACACTAAAATTATTTATAGCATAGTGTTAATTATACTAACTCTTAATTTGTTAATGTATTTATTTAGAAATTAATATAAATTAATGTTTTTGGTATGGATCGGTCGGTATATATCGGTATTAACCTACATTTTGGTATTCGGTAAAATACGGTATCAATTATCAATATATCGAAATTTCGGTATACCGAATTTCAGTATACTGAAAATTTCGGTACGATAATAGTAAGTATTTTTCAATACCGAAAGTTTCAGTATGGTATACGATATGCCTTGATATTTTCGGTATACCGTACCGTTCACCCCTATGCAAGAGGCGATCAAAATCGAAAAACAGAAAATTTTAAAAAATGTGAAACTGAACAATTTTTATGCGGGTTGGGTCGGGTTTTGGGATATTGTCCGTGAATATGTCTTACAAGTTACAATGGAGGGATGTTTATTGATGCTGTTTTGGGCCACACAGTTGGGTATGCTATTTTTGGAAGTGGGCATATTCTACCTATAGAATGATTTATTGGGCCTTTCTTTGGGCTCTCTTTTATGTAGAATGCATTTTCAGTTCCTTTTCTTTGAGAAAATACCAATTTTGGTCCGTATCTTTTACCAAATTTAATTTTAGTGTTGTAACTTTTAGTATTTTCAGTTTTAGTCATTTTAGTTTCAATTTTGATCATGTAACTTTTAAAATTTCAATTTTAATCCTATAAGTTTCATTTAGTCCTATATCTTTTTGAATGATCAAAGTTAGTCCTGTATCTTCTAAAATATAATATAATTTATAGTAGGACTAATTTTGATAATTTAAAAATATATAGGATTAAATTTGAAACTTATAGAACTAAAATTGAAATTTTAAAAATTACAGACCAAAATTGAAACTGAAATGACCAAAATTAAAAATATTAAAAATTATAGGACTGAAATTGAATTTAGTAAAAGATACATAACACAATTTTATATTTTCTCCTTTTTCTTCTCTCAAGATTCAAGAATTAGTGTGTATGGTCAGCTGATTTCTCTTATTTTTTTTAATTGGTATGAAATTCACTTTCTTCACATTTTTTAATTCTCCCTCAGTCACACATATAAGTTCACCTTTACTATTTCAAGTTGATTTAGAAAAAAATTACCCTTTTAACAACTTTAATGATCAGGGTAACATAATATTTTTAGATAATAAATAATATTTTCTCTGTTTAAATAAATTATTCTCATATTTTTTATAATTTATAAAGGAGGTGTGAAAATTTTGATAAAACATAAGGAGTTCAAAATATTTTGTGTGGGTGATGACAATTTTAAAATTAAAATATAATTTTGATGTTTTTGATTGAGTTTTGCTTTATAAGTAAAGAATATTGTCATAGGAGATGAGAAAATGATAAATTTAAGGGTTATATTTTTTTTTTGCTCTGAATTGTTATATATATTAGTGGCGGACCTAAGCACTGGGCCCCCTGGGATTCTAATTTTTTCTACTATATATGTATAAAATTAAGTAAAAAAATGGAATGACATAGGAGGCCGTGATCGAACATTCCATGACATTTTTTAATTCCTTTCACAATTTTCTTTTTGTTATTTTTTATTTGCTTATTCTTTTATTCATTTCACCATTTTCTTTTATCCTATTCATTATTCTTTTTATTATTTTTACTTTTTCTGCGCATTCTTTTATTTTTTTTCCACTTATTTATTTTTATTCTTGTACTATTTTCTTTTTCACTATCTATATATACTAATGAATAAAAATGTGTAGTTTATTAATAAATTTTAACGAGGTATGTATTTGGGTATACAAAATATCAACTCATACATTATATTTCGTAGTATTTTTTGAGCCCCCCTCGGCACAAATCCTGCGTCCGCCACTAATATATATAATATAATATCCTGTACTTTTGGAAAACAAATTCTCACCTCTTCATATTTTTTCTCTATCCATTTCTATCCCTTCGTAAAAAAAGATGCGGAGGTCAAATAATTGGCGAAAACTAAATTAATTCAGTGATACAAAAATTGTAAAGAAAAGTACAGGGGTTAAAAATTAGAAATCAAGACAAAAAGTTGTAAAGTGAAAAATGGGAAAAGACAGACCCCCCATGAAGGAAAAAAAAAACTTATATTGTTGGCAATACTAAATTAAAAAATAGCTGATATAAACGACAAACTTTAAAATTAATGAAATATCCATTAAAAATCGAGTGGTCAATTATAATTTGACTTTTAAAGAAACGGAGACCAAATCAAACATAATTAATAAACTACTCCAATAAATTTAAGTAAAAAAAAAAAGAAGGGCTGTTATGATACGATAAAATAAAATAAAATAAAATAACATAATGCATATTGTTCAAACCTTGTACTCATAAACTCGTTATCAAAATTAGACAAGCGTGGACTTTGAAATCATGTGTTTGATCGTGGCAAATTAATTCTTAAATTAATTACAAAATTATTTTGGCGTTGACAATTAAATAAGCAGTTAACACCACAACTGCTAGAAGAAATTAGTTTGCATGGATTGGAATCTATTTCATATTTAATGTGTTATTTAGGGTAAATTACTATAATTATAGGTTTGTCTTAAAACGTCTATCAAATAATTTCCTTAATAAAAGTTATTAAATATTGTAATTAAATGAATCTAACAATTCATTTTTAAATGTAGGAGAGATTAGCTATCAAATTTTTATTCTTTTAATTTAAGATACAGCGTCTGTGTATATTAAATATTTATCTTAAGGTACCCTAAGTATACAAGTTGATCGTGTGTATATTTTTATTCGATAATAACTTCAATATTCCATGGTAATTAATTAATTAACAATCTACTTTGTTATATATAGACTAACTAATTAGATTGTGATAGTGCTTAAATTCCAAATTGAATGGAACTATTTTCAAAATAGATATTGCACGTATAGGTAAGACACATACTGATGATATCATTTCATGGTCAAGAATTTTAATATAAAAATACAGATATTGACAAAGTAAACCAACTACAAGTTGATTTGGTGAAAACCTACCAATATTAATTCTTGACTTTTTCTTTTACAAGAGATAATTAACAACGCACACAGAATTTTAGTGCTCTTTAATTCAACCAAAAAAGGTTAACACAGAAGCTTCCCCTAATTAATTTTAATAAATCGTTAAAATCTATAATTATTTTTATTATTATTTTAATTGTTCTAGTTAACTGAATGAGCTAGATAAAAACGTTTTAACCAAAATAAATCATGTATATATATTTTTTTTATTTTAAAAAAAAAATATATAATTATAAAAATCAGCTATGCGATGCAATTTGTTCATATACTAATGATTAGAATATATGTAATTGTTTATTAGTAAATGTTTGAAAATGATGAACTACGGTCGCGTGAATACACTGTGTACATATTTATATACACAGTCCACACGTAGGTAAGTTTGAACAACTTCATATTTTTTGTTGACAAATTAATATTTGGTGGATTAATTGTTGGTATAAATAAGACACTCCTCTTCTTCAAAATCATTCACAATTTAAAAAATAATCTCTTTTAATTCTGAGTTCCAATTATAACTTCGTTCCGTTTCAATGGCATCTTTTTTCATGATATTTCTAGCATCCGCCTTTGCCATTTTATGTTGCTCATCACTTTCCTCTGCTGCAATAGTAGAGCATACCTTCAATGTAATTAATCTTTCTTACTTCATTTCATTATATATTCATTTGAATTAAATAGTTTTTCGACAGAATATTAGATAATGCAAGAGTTTATTTTTTCAATCATAAGATTTTTCCATGCATGCAATTAGGATTTTCTCATTATTTCTTATTTTGCATTTTCAAGATATATATGATCACATTTTTTATGGTCATATACGTTGGTTATGTTCGTTGTATATATATATTTTACTTAATTAAATTATAATTGACGTACACTTATTCTACGTTACATAATAAAATATGCAATCTTATGAATTCATCCAGCATGAGACACATTAATGTCATGATTTAATTAGATATAGTTATATAGCTATATACTTAGTCAATGCATATTTATTTATACGAAATTTCATTTTTCTTTGGTCTTAAGTTAGTAATTTAAATTAGAAATTTCACAGAATTTAATTTAATTTATTACATTATTATATATTGTATTGCAGGTACAAAATTTTAGCATGAATCGACTATGCAGAGACACAGTGATCACGGGAGTTAATGATAGTCTTCCAGGGCCAACTCTTCATGTTCGAGAAGGCGATACAGTCATCGTCCACGTGATCAATAATACACCCTTTAAAATAACAATTCATTGGTAAGTATTTATCATATTATGTAATATATTGAGGCAAGAAGAAGAAATTAATAAATTATTTATATTAAATTGGGTGATTTAATGGTGCAGGCATGGAGTGTTCCAGTTAATGAGTGGGTGGGCTGACGGGCCGGAGTATGTGACCCAATGCCCGATCCAACAAGGGAAAAGCTTCACCTATAGATTTAATGTAACCAAACAAGAGGGTACTCTGTGGTGGCATGCACACTCTCAATGGCTCCGACAAACTGTTTATGGTGCCATTTTTATCCGACCCAGACCCGGTCACTCCTACCCATTTCCAAAGCCACATAAAGAATTCCCAGTTGTTCTTGGTGAGTATGGACTATCATTTAATATTCTAAACTACAATTCGGCCCATTTTGTCAATCTCACAAGGCCCATTAATAATACTTAACATGAAGTGCGCAAGCCCAATAATTAAAACGACGTGAAGCTTTTTTTTTTTCTCTAAAATTTTGAAAATAAAAAAAAATAAAAACATACGTTTATTATTATTATTTTAATATCATATGAATAGAGTAATCTAATACAAAAATTATTATGCAGGAGAGTGGTTTAACGACCATATTATTGATATAGAAGAAGAATTTTTATCTACCGGTGTTCCACCACATGTCCCAGACGCATTTACTCTAAATGGTCAGCCAGGAGATCTCTACCCATGTTCATCCAACGGTTAGCATCATAACCCAATATTTATTCTTCATCAATTAAATAATTTCTTTTTAACATGTGATTTAATTTGTTACCACAGGAAATCCTAGATTCACAGTGGTCTCCGG
Source organism: Pogostemon cablin (assembly GCA_023678885.1). Classification (NCBI taxonomy): domain Eukaryota; kingdom Viridiplantae; phylum Streptophyta; class Magnoliopsida; order Lamiales; family Lamiaceae; genus Pogostemon; species Pogostemon cablin. Next base: position 1,221,481 of record CM042986.1, read on the forward strand.
AAAGACATATCTCCTTCGCATGATCAACGCTGCACTTAACACTCAAATGTTTTTCAAGATAGCCAATCACAAGCTTACAGTTGTCGCGGTCGACGCCTCCTACACAAACCCTTATTCCACCGACGTCGTCGTTTTAGCCCCCGGCCAAACCGCCGACGTCCTTTTCACCGCCAACCAAGCTTCCGGAAGGTATTACATGGCTGCAAGCGCCTTGGAACTCGGTCCAATGGCTCCAGTTGCCAATGGAACAACCACAGGGATAATTCAGTACTACGGAACCCGACGTTCAACCCGACCCGTGTTACCCAAACTCCCCGGTTCCAACGACACCCAAACTGCCGACACGTTTTTCAACAACATAACCGCACTCGTGACAAGCCCGTACTGGACACCTGTCCCTCGTACGGTCGACGAACGAATGTTCGTAACAGTGAATCTAGGGCTAGAACCTTGTAATAATACTATAAACACGACTTGTCCTCCGTTGAACCAAACGCGGATTTCGGGCAGCATGAATAATGTGTCGTTCCAACTTCCGACAAAGTTGTCAATGCTAGAAGCGTTTTATGGAAACGTTGGTGGGATTTACACCACGGATTTTCCCGACACGCCGCCGGTGGTATTTGACTACACAAACCCTAACAATAGCTTCAACACGGATTTGGTGTTCACGGAGAGATCGACGAAGGTGAAGAAAGTGAAGTTCAATTCGACGGTGGAGATTGTGTTTCAGAATACAGCTCTAGTGACAGCGGAAAGCCACCCCATGCATCTACATGGCCTTAATTTCTACGTGTTGGCTAGAGGTTATGGTAATTATAATCCAGCAGTTGACTCTCGAAAATTCAACCTAATTAATCCACAAGAACGTAACACCGTAGCTGTTCCGATGGGAGGATGGGCCGTTATCCGATTCCGTGCAAATAATCCTGGTTAGTTCACCTTACACTCTGAATATTAACATGAGATTAAGTTTTTAATTAACTTTGGTAATATGTATATTTTTCAGGCGTGTGGTTCATTCATTGTCATTTGGATTTGCACGTGCCAATTGGTATAACAAATGCCATTGTTGTGGAGAATGGGCCAACACCATCCACAAGTCTCCCTCCACCACCTCGCCATTTGCCCAAATGCTAACTCTAATCAACTCTTGCATTATTTAATTAATTATTTGTTTTTCTCGGGAATTTGTAATTCGTACAAAATAAGTTACTTCATTTATTTATTCTTTCCAGCCTTGATCAAATTGTATTTAAGCATTCTCTTGTAATGTATCATCATGGTAATAAAGTATTCAATTATTGGAGTATTTATATAATTAAATGATTTCTCAATATCCATTTTCTGGAATATTGTAAGTGTGTGTGGATTTTAATTCTAAATTTCTCATCCACAAAAATCTTCTATGTACAAGAGTTGCTTGCTTGTGTTGAATTCGAGGTGAAATCAAATTGCACCCGACATTATAAACCCTTTATAAATTTCTTAATTAGTTGATTTATTTGTTTCACGAACAAGTAATAATTTATTAATTAGTCAATTTGATAGTTTTTATAATGGCAATTTTTTTTTAAAGATTTGGGATAATTTTATATGTTAAGTGTGATCGTTAATCTTTAATTAATTATATTAATATAATATTAATTAAGCTGCTGTTTCTTTTATTTTATTGGTGATAAATATTAAATTGGGTAGGTATAGATTTCTCCATCCTCTGACTCCATGCTGTCATTCTTAGGTGAAAATATATCATTCCACTCAATAAATGTGACATTCTATTTTTATTAATTGTCAACGTGCTCAACAATAATACACCCTAAACAATAACAAGTGGAATATTATTTTGAACATATAATTCATTTCATGATTTTTTCGACCAACTGAATTTTCTAATTGCAACACACGCTTCCATTAATTGACATACAAACACCCATTACTCAACAACTCCCACGTTGATGTATTCTACGTTTATTTATTTTTGTAATAATAAGTTAGTTATTATATAAGCCTTCCTTTCCACTTTATTGGTTAGGTGTGTGTCAACCAAAGTCCCACATCGGTTAGACGTGGGGATGGCGGAGGGTTTATAAATGAGGGATGAACTCTCCCTAGCATGAAGCCTTTTGGGTTGATACCCAGAATGGTAAAATCGTGCGGGCCAATGGGCGGCCCAAAGTGGACAATATCATGCTTGTATATTGAGTGTGTCTGGCTCCCTGTTGGGCAGATAAACCCAACAAGTGGTAATATCATGCTTGTATATTGAGTGTGTCTGGCTCCCTGTTGGGCAGATAAACCCAACAAGTGGTATCAGAGCCAGACCCTAGACTTAACCAAGCGGATGGTGGCATGTTCGGACCTCAAACTGGATGGTCTAGCTGAGTCCCACATCGGTTAGACGTGGGGATGACGGAGTTTTTATAAATGAGGGATGAACTCTCTCTAGCATGAAACATTTTGGATGTGATACCCAGAGTGATAAAACCATGCGGGCCAGTGAGCGACCCAAAACGAACAATATCATGCTAGTGGATTGAGTGGACCCGACTCCCTGGGCGGATAAACCCAACATTATTTTTGTCCAGTTATTGTTAGCAAGGTGGTTTCTCTCTAAAACTTCATGCTAATAATAATAATAATAATAGAATTTTTTTACTTTTTTTATTATTTTTTTATTCTTCAAAAAATTATAAAGTAATTAAGTTATATGAGTTGAAAATTAATAGTTGATTTAAAATTAAAATATTCTGTGAGGCTATAATTATTCTTTATTTTAAATTGAATATAAATATTGGAAACATGTACGTAGATGAAATGGAGACATAAAAAAAGAGATGCTCCTACCATTTTAAAAGAAAGAGTCAATTAATTGTAGATAATAAGTTGCAGAATTATACTCCAGTCTGCTATAATTCGTTTGACCAATTATAGCGTAGAAACAGCTTGACAACTGTTTTTGGTTATCCCAAACTACAAGTGAATTATTTATAAAGGCTAACCTAGCTAGTAATTAATCAATTAGGCTTGTGGCTTAAAAATTAAATTAATGATTTCATCACTCTTAACTAATTCTGTGCTGGGTAAATTGGTCAATAATATATACAAGTATAGAGCCATATGTGAATGTGGTCTATATATATAGTTCAAATTCTAGTGTGTGTGTTAGGTCGTGTTAAAATAAATAGATTTAAGTTGAATTAGTAAAACTGTGATTCAGTCATAAATTGAAATTTTAATTTAATGATTTATAAAATTTTGATCAAGTCAAATTAATGAAATATTTGATGATGTATTATTGATTTTACAACCAAAACTCAAATGCATGCGCACCATTTTATGAGCATAATTTTATGAAGAAAAATTAAACAATGGTTAATTAAATTAATTAGAGCTAAATTTGAAACATCGCTGACAGCCAGTATGAGTGTGAGATATATACCAACTTTTATAGAATTATGCAGGTTTACTTCTGACTGTTATTACATATTGGCATTTGGCAATTAATAAAAACGATTCTATTAATTTATATATGTCATCATGAATTTAAAAATATAAATAATATGGTTAATTATCTATATTTATATTTTTCGTCCATATTGCAGATTGTGAAACTAACAATTAGTAGATACTACATAATACGAGCGAATTGATCAACTTTCCGGCCAGTGATTTGTGTAATTCAATCAGTTATCAAAACTAATTACTTAAGACGAATTTTGACATTTATTGATATTTTTAGGAGCATAATGCTAATGATAACGTGAAATATGAAAGAATGATGATAAGTTGCTAAAATGTCATACTTTGATATCATATTTTCCCCATGTTTAGATACCAATTAATCCTTAAATTTTTATTTTGATAAAATTTTATATTTTGTAGGCATGAAAAAGAATTAATTGATGTAAAGGGTTAATTGAACTACTTTTGGAAGATGATGAAGTGGAGCTACAAAGAGAGAAGTTGATTTTCTGTAAGGCGTGGTCACGCCTTAGTTGCTAGCAGAAATCTGGAATTGGAAAAAAAATATGCAGTAGCGTTTTTGCTGATAAGGCGTGGGCATGCCTAAGGACCTGGATGAGAAATCTTATCTTTAGCGCCCAAATCAGTTCTCCAATCTTCAAATCCGATCCGCTCCTATTTTTTAGGAGCTCATTAACCTCTGAACTTGTTAGATTATTCATGTTTTATGCTTAATTAATTATCTTAGAAGTTTTTAATTGGTTTTTAGGTAGTTAATTGGAGATTAGATATTAGGAGATAAAACTCCCGTGAACTTCCATCTTCTGCATTATCATTCCCTTATTCTGTATTTTTTTCTTACGTTCAGACTCTGTAAGACTCCTATGGAGATTACTCTTCACTTCTATCTACGTATTATTATGGTTTGCTAAATCGTTCGTCTAGCTGGGTAATTGGAAGCGTGGTTCAATACAATTATGTAAGAACTAACTAATCTTCATGCTCTTTCATGTTACATCATTTGCATAATCCATGTTCTTAATTATATAATTTGGCATGTTGTTTAATCTGATCAATTACTCAATATGTAAAAATGATATGGGCAAATTAGGACGTTAAATCCGTAATTGTTTAGTCGTCTCTAATACAAGTGGCAAGTAGCATAATCGTCCGCATCTCACTTTCGATTATTGCTATAGTGGATATACAACCTAGTCTAAATGAACCTACATATGCGTTTGTTGACTAGAATTGAGTCTTTCTAGGTTGAATGAAGTTGATAAATTAAATCTTACGGTCGTACCTAGGGTTGTTTATTTGGCTAGGGATTAATTAGAGGTCGTACCCTAATTGTCTATTATTATGGAAAGATTAGGTTGTTAGGTCGTACCAATGACTATAACCAATTTGGTGTTAACGTGAAAGAGTTATATTTGCATCTGTGATCGTGTATGTTGAACCATTTCGAAGATTGTTTTGGCTAGATATTTAATCTCATTTAATCACCTCATTTTACTTTGTTTTTAGTCTACTGCATATTTTAATTTTAAGTTCAAACTCAAAACCCCCATCTTTGTTCATTTATTAAGTGAATAAGAAGATATAGGGGCTAAAAGAGAGTCGAAGAGATCATTTCACTTTCATGATATGCTCAACCAAGTGATTTCAAAGTTCCACATAATAATAATTCCAAACATGCAAGGCCACCACATTCATTTTTTTTCTGCATTTTCTGATTTTTTTTCTTTTTCAGAAAATTTTCCATTTTTTTTGAGGATTTTTTTAACTTTTTTCAACTATTAAACGAATATTATTTGCAGTGACTTGCCTACTACAACAAATCGTGTGGATCTTTACTTGGATAACTTGTTTAATAGCAAAATTGACTCTTCGATTAAAGGATGTTCAAAGTTGGTTTAAAGAATGGGGGTTAAGACTTGTAATGTGGTTAATTTGAAGAAAAATGTTTAAGGCTCAAGGTTGGCTCACTAGGGGTAAATGTATTAAGGTAGGCTTAAGAAATGGATAGATATGACAAAATAAGGTTCAACCTAAAGTCCTTAATGATTTCACATCCAATTCATCAAAGGGGATTAACAAAGACATGTATAACAATGCAAGTTCTAGAAAAATCAACCATGAATGACAACACACAAACAAGGAATTAGAGCTTGAAATGATAATAGTTCTTAGGCTCAAAAGCTCACAAAAGCAATAAGGTCAAATTGTGTGAAGATCCAAGTATTTCTCATTTAATCAACTATCAATGACAACTTGCAAAGAATCAACAGATGAAACTTCAAAAATATTTTATCACATGCATAAAAACATTAATTTTTCTAGGATGAGCTTTGGATGAATCGAGTTCTCAAATAAATAGAGATAATATATTTCAAATCAAGCAATTTTAAGGACAAAGCAAACTAAAACTCTCAATAAATCATCAATATATACACCAAAAGCACCAGAATATAAGCAAAATCTCCTCCCCCACACTTGAACTAAGAATTGTCCCCAATGCTTCAAAAGTAGATGCTCGAAAATAATTAACGAACATAGAAAGTAAGAAACTTCCCTGAAATGAATGGACATCTACAAGCAACAGCTGATGCACGGCTCGTTTCCGTGATGGAGTAACGATTTGATGGAGGAGGTTGGAAGTCATTGGTGCTTCGAACTTCTTCTACAGTCAATTGAGTTGAGAGCTTGCTTCCATTAGAAATTACACCTGAAAATACTCGATTAAAAGCGCAAGTCGAATGAGAAGAAAAATTGTAAAAGTACCAATTGCAAATGTTGACAAACCCAAGTGAGGGTTCATCAATTTCAGAAATTAACAAGGAAACAATTGTAATCGATCTCAAAATTTAGAGAGAATAATTAGAAGGAGCAGACTGTCGAACTAGAAGGGCTTTCGACGGGATGTATAGAAAAAAAATCCCAAAATTGTCAGAGATGGATTTGATATGTGAGAGAGGGATCGGGTGGTTGCTTGTAAGATTTTGGGGAAAATCTTCAAATATGGGAACATGTGACAGGTGGAAAGGTGAGGTGGAATGAAAAGGGTTTAGTGGACCAATAAAATATTAAAATAAAAATAACATATATATAATAAAAGGAAAAAACAGAGCATAACTAAGAAAACAGGGGAAGAATAAACAAAATATACAGTGGACGAAATTCTCCTTAGCCGTGTTTATAGAAAATTTTCACTTCTACACAAAAAACACACAAATACGAAAATAAGCACTAAAATATCAAATGAAACATAAATTAAATATTGGTTGCCTCTCGCAAACGCCTTTCTTTATCGTCTTTGGCTAGACACTCCACACTATTCAACCACAATCACTTTGTACCACTTCTACCGGAAGTAGTAATGATTTCAATTCATGAATCATACTTTTCAAACAACATTCAACTCATGAATAACATCTTTTAACACACCACCCAACTTATATTGGTTCAATTTTTCCTCAAAATTTTTAAGAATGAAACTTTCATGACTTAATGCATCTTTTAATGAATCACCATCATTCAACTCAAATTTTTTCACAGGAGGCTTAACAACATCCACAACAAAAACATGAGACTCATCACTAGGATTTTTAATGGCTTCATTAATATTGAAATTTACAACTTCACCATCAAACTCCATAGTGAGTTTACCATTATGCACATCAATCACAGTTCTAGATATTTTCGTGAAAGCCTTCCTAGCAAAATCATAGAATTTGATGAATCATTATCTTCCATATCAATCACATAAAAGTCAGCTGGAAAAACCAAACCATTAACTTGCACCAACACATCCTCCAAACCTCCTTTAGCATAAACATTAGAAATATAAGCAAATTGAATAATCACACCCGTTTCTTTCAATGGACCAACATTCAAAGAAGAATAAATAGAAAGAGGCATGACATTAATTGAAGCTCCAAGATCTAACATTGTCTTCTCAATTTCTACATTACCAATCTTGCAAGGAATAGTAAACATACCTGGATCAATGCATTTAGGAGGTAATTTCTTTTGAATCACAGCAGAAACATTTTCTCCCACACTAACAAACTCATTACCTTTCAATTTCTTTTTATTGGTGCAAAGTTCCTTTAAAAACTTAGCATAACGAGACACTTGTTTAATTACATCAAGTAAATGAATATTTACCTCAACCTTACGAAAAGTTTCCAGAATTTCATTTTCTTCCTCTTTTTTCTTAGATTGAAGAAACCTGGAAGGAAAAGGAGCATGGAGTGGCACCACATCAGAAGTGTATTCTTCTTCAATAACTTTCTTCTTTCACTTAGCTTGATCGGGTTTAGAAACCTTGATTTCTTTCTCTTCTTCTTGATCACGTCCTTTTGACTCAGTCAACACCTTACCACTCCTCAAGGTAATTGCACTCGCATTTTGTTTTAGATTGACAATCATTTGTGATGGCAATTTACCTTGAGATTCCAATCTACTCACGGAAGATGCCAATTGACCCATTTGATCTTCTATCCTCTTGATGCTAGTTTGTGTTTCCTGCTGAAACTTTTGAGTGTTAAATGCAAGTGCCTTTACAACGTCTTCAAGAGACATACCTAAGCTCGAAGAGGGATTATTTTGCTTCTTTTGGACAAAATGTGGCTGAGGTTGAGCTTGAGGATTGATACTGAGGTTCTCCCCATCGAAAGTTTGGGTAATCCCTCCAACCTTGATTATAAGTGTTGGAGTTGGGATCATATTTTCTTTGAGGTGGCCCCAAAAATCCTCCCATCGCTTTAGCTTGCTCCACATCATCTTGAAGTGTTGGACACATGTCGGTTGGATGTCCTATCGAAGCACATATTCCACATGCCTTCGCTTGTTGCATGTTTCCTGCAGTCATATTTTGAACAAGAGAAGACAAATTAGTAATACGATCCTTAAGAGATGAAATTGTTACCTCATTCACTCCTTTATTCGATGCCTCTCGTCTACTTCCAAATTGTTGAGAATTCGCTGCCATAGTGGTGATCAAATCTCTTACCTCACGAGGAGTTTTGTTCACTATTGCACCTCCACTTGCAGCGTCCATCATCCTTCTCTCCATAGATAGTAATCCTTCATAGAAATATTGAATGAGCAGCTGATCGGATATACCGTATTGTGGACAGCTTGAGCACAATTGCTTGAATCTCTCCCAATACTCATGAAGTGATTCCGAATCCATTTGCCTTATTCCATATATTTTCTTTCTCATTGTTGCAGCTTTAGAAGTAGGGAAATATTTATCTAAGAACAACCTTGACATTCCCATCCATGAAGTAACCGAACCCGGAGGTAAGTAGAAAAGCCAATCATTTGCTCGACTCTCCAACGAAAACGAGAAAGCATGTAGTTTAACCTTCTCTTCGGGCACTCCATGTGGCTTGAGACTAGAGCAAACAACATGAAATTCCTTCAACTGCTTGTGTGGATCCTCATTTTCAAGGCCATGGAACCTAGGCAACAAGTGAATCAGCCCGGCTTTCAACTCGAAATCTACATCCATATCGGGGTATTGAATGCAAAGCAAGGGCTGTTGATCAAGATCCGGCGCTGTCAACTCCTTCAACGTCCTTTCTCTTTGTGCCATCTCAACTACTTCTTCAACAAGATCACCTTCACTAGATGCTCTTTTCAAGTCTAGAAACGGGAGTAAGTTTGGAGATGAAGTGGATGCTTTTTTTTCAACTTCGCTTCTTTTCTAAGCCGACGAGCTATCTTTTCAATTTTCAGATCAAAGCCAAGTTTCCCTACAGAAAATAAACGAGGCATAAAAATAAAGATAAACAAAATAAAATACTAAAAATGAACCTATTTTGACACCAATCCCGAGCAGCGGCGCCAAAAATTTGATGGGTGTCGAACCAACAAATAATAAAACCTACTAAATAATATTGTGATAGCGATGAGTAGGGTCGTTTCAACAGAGATTGGTAAAATAAGTTTATTCGAATAAATTAAAATGAACAAAGATGGGGGGTTTTGAGTTTGAACTTAAAACTAAAATATGCAGTAGACTAAAAACAAAGTAAAATGAGGTGATTAAATGAGATTAAATATCTAGCCAAACAATCTTCGGAATGGTTCAACATACACGATCACGGATTCAAATAAAAATCTTTCACGTTAACACCAAATTGGTTATAGTCATTGGTACGACCTAACAATCTAATCTTTCCATAATAGTAGACAATTAGGGTACGACCTCTAATTAATCTCTAGCCAAATAAACAACCCTAGATACGACCGTAGGATTTAATTTATCAACTTCATTCAACCTAGAAAGATCCAATTTTAGTCAACAAACGCACATGTAGGTTCATTTAGACTAGGTTGTATATCCACTATAGCAATAATCGAAAGTTAATGAGCTCCTAAAAAATAGGAACGGATCGGATTTGAATATTGGAGAACTGATTTGGGCGCTAAAGATAAGATTTCTCGTCCAGGTCCTTAGGCGTACCCACGCCTTATCAGCAAAAATGCTACTGCATATTTTTCTCCAATTCCAAATTTCTGCCAGCAACTAAGGCGTGACCACGCCTTACAGAAAATCAGCTTCTCTCTTTGTAGCTCCACTTCATCATCTTCCAAAAGTTGTTCAATTAGCCCTTTGCATCAATTAATTTCTTTTCATGCCTACAAAATATAAAACTTGATCAAAATAAACATTTAAGGATTAATTGGTATCTAAACATGGGGAAAATATGACATCAAATGACTATGAGAATTGTCTTAATTTTTTATTAATTTAATAAGATATTATAACTCATCTTTCTTTTAGATTGTGATCCATTGGACCTTCTACTTTTAATTAACGAGCTTAGATGGAAATAAAAAGTATTTAGATGCAATTAGTGCGTAAACTCTCATATTTTTAATATTTTATACGGTCATATATATAGTATAATTAATTCAATTTGAAACAAACTCTACATAAATGTCTAATAGTTATTAATAAACTAGAATACAGAAATTTTCGGATTTCAGCTCCCCAAGCTACCAAGCTGCATGAAAATTGTGTTTGATTTTGAGATAATTTAGATAGTAACTAAGGTAAATAAATTCCAATAGCTTGAATTTTAGATTTTCCACAATTATTTGGAAATCTTAATGTTGATGAAGGGATCTTTATCGGAATGTACATAAGTACATAGAAAAATAACATTAAGGATTTCTTCCTTAAAAAACAAGCAACTGTCATATCTCAATTATTATTAAATTATTTCAATGTTACCAAACCTTTTTAACGAACTCACCAACCCCAAAAGTTTCTATTTACTACCTTTATGATTATGGCAAACATTTATGAGAAAGTCGAGTGGACTCTAATTAGAAATTACTATTATACTCCCTCCGTCCAGAAGAAATTGACGCTTTTTTTGACACGGAGATTAAGGAGTATAATAATTCAATGTAAAGTGAAGTGAGAGAAATAATATTTAATGTGTAGTGGGTAGTTGTATTAGTGGTGAGTATGATGTGTGGGTGGACCCATGTAAATAAATAAATTATTTTTGTGTGGGTCTCATATCCTTAAAAAGGAAATATGTCAATTTCTGTGGGACAACCCAAAAAGAAAAGTGTGTCAATATCTTTGGGACGGAGGGGGTATATGTTATATGAAAATTTACTTTTGAAAAATATAATTAAGTATTATTTTTTAAATAAAAAATAATATTTCTTCTATCTCATATTTATCTGCATCATTCCTTTCTAATTTACAAAGAAATGATGCAAATAACTATGAGTCTGAGTGAGTAGTTTTTAAATCCTAGCCACCTAATTTAAGGATTACTCTTTTATAAAGATAAAATACTATTCTTTTTAGTGAAAAATATTACTTTATAAACTTTTGTTTTTTTGTGATTTTTTATATCCTTCTGAACGTAATTTGAGTTTCTTTAGAAAAATTAAATGGGTAATAATTCGTTTGTCTATAGAGTAACTTTTAATATATTAAAGAGCAATAATTTTATAAAAGTATAATTTATGGTAAATCAAATTCACACAAAACTCACTCTAGAATTATTAATATCTTTTGCAGTAATTAAATTTTAGTTACGCATAACTAACCAATCAAGAAACAAAATTATTTATATTATATACTCTTGTGCATCGATAAAATAAACATTTACTCTTCTCCACGTAAATTAAAAAGTATTTTTATTTTAGATAAAATGAGTAATTGTAATAGTGGTAAGTAGTGCTTGAACTAGTTACATGTAATGTCATTCCTATCTGATAATGGCAAATAGATATCTTTAGGATGAACACTTAAATAACAAAATTTATATCTTATCAGCGGTCGGTAGAAATGTTATAGAAATATTTAAAAAAGAAGAAGAGGAGGAGAAAAAGAGTAGAACTAATGAATAATTGCTTACTTAAAACAGTTAATACCTAAATTTAAAAATAAAAAATCACTGAATCTCTGCTGTCGTTATAGTCTACAATATTATTATATATTAGTATAGCAATAATACGAAAACGTTTTTACGTGATTACTTTGTTCAAGATAACTTTTTATCATGATTAAAGCGTTTCTTTTTTATTTTTGAAGTATGATTATTTTCGAAAACATTTCAATAAATGGTCACGTAGAATATTTCAATATATGGAGTATACATTAAATCAAACTAAACTGGTTCATCTATTAATGTAACGTGACGTGAATATCATCCATTACACTATCAAAACAATTATATAAAAAGGAAGTCAGAAATGCAATAGTGATTTAGTGATGCTGTAAAGATTAGAAAATGCATATGTGATATATATTGACAGAGTCACAAGCAAATTTTTTTTTAATATTTATTTATTTAACTATTCTTATACTAAATAGCAATTCCACCTCATATTTGATCTATGGCCAGCTTGGACTGTCAAACTCCGCGATCCTTTTTCCTAATATTTGTTTATTTAATTAATTTAAATTAATTATTTTATTTTCTTAGCAATAAGAATATGCGTGTATTTATTACACTCTAAAACTATTCTACTTCTACAAGACTGTCACCCAAGTTTTTGTACTAATTAGGAGGATTAATTGAATAAAAAAAACACATTATAAGATCGAAGAGGATTAAAGTTATGTAGTAGTAGAAAAGCAGAAAACAACAAAGTAGTATTTTTTTTAGATGATTGAGTTAACCACAAATTAAGTTAATTAAGTACATGATTGAAAGATATTCATTTCAACGGTCAACGCAATAAGGAAAGGGAAACAACATAGATTATCAATTGATTGAGAAACAACCACTATACGACTTTTTCTTTCTCCCTCACACAGTAACACACATATATACTTATTTTATTATTTTTCATTAAAAAATGATTAATGCAGCTAGCATCTTTGATGGCCAACTCAAAACGGTTTGGTAACGAAGTTAATTCACCCTAACCCTAATTTTAAATTCCTTGAGGAAATTCAACCAATCGGATTTGAGATTAGTCTTTCACGCAATCCTTGGAAAATATTGTTGTATAGGTCATTTTCATTTTTTATAATTAAGTATAATTCATCATTTAAACAATTTGTAGTGGAGAAAGTGTTGTATATACCCACGCCATTTGATAGCAAGTTTAAACAAATTAATACACAGAAAATTTAATTAATCAATAAATTAGTTGCCGACTTTATGACTGTTGTATAAATAGGAAGCTTTTGTTGTCAAAAATAGTGCACAAATCCACCTCTTCATCATATGTTAGCTCTTTCATTCTTCTTCATACCTTAATTTGTACCAATGGCGACTTCTTTAGTCTTTCTAGCATCCCTTTTGGCTCTTTTATGTTTTTCATCGTTTTCATCGGCTGCAATCGTGGAGCACTCGTTTCACGTAATTTTTTTATTTCTTTGTTCGATCGTTGAATTTGCCTTTAGTTTTGTTAGTAGGCTTTCGTTTTCTCAAATCGATGGTCAATCTTTTCATGCATGCCAACATATATTATCTGTATATAGGGTTCTTATTTCCTGATTTTAATATACATTCTATAGGCATGAAACTTTTGTGCAAGTTAATTCCATTGCATTCTTTCTTGTACTTATTTTTGCAATGATATAATCATTGATACTATGGTATATAATTATTATTAATGCATTAAGTCTTTTTATAAGGGGTTCATAGTTCTCGACACAGGATGTCTTATTACATTTTGATGTTACACGTACGCATTATATGAGTGACACGTGTGCTGTAGAAAAATCTCAATCACTCCCTCAGGGTTGATATTTTCTTTTTATGGTATATATTTTGTCTCTCACCTTCGTGTCATTCATCCAAGGATCGATTTGCACTGGAGATGTAACACCAAAATATAACAGAGGATAATTCTCATGTAAAAGTCAAATACATTAACAAGGACACGTAAATCATCCATGCATGATAACATTTTCGTGAGTTTGATATGTATATATCATGAAATTAATGGTAAAAATTATTATTATTACAGGTGCAAAATTTTACAGTGAACCGATTATGCAGAGATCAAGTAATTACAGCGGTAAATAATAGTCTTCCAGGGCCAACTCTTCAAGTACGCGAGGGTGACAGTCTCATCATCCATGTTTTGAACATGTCTCCCTACAACATTACTATTCATTGGTACGTCATCTTAATTTATAAATTAAATTAATTGATACCTTAATTACGTTGAATTATCGCAACAAAAAAAAAATGTCAACCCCCACCCACGATTATGGTTATATATATGTATAATAACGTGACAAACACGTCTAGAGTTAATTTACGTAGTCAATAATTTTTACTAATTAACCATGCAAGAGACTTTAAAGTATATATCTTGGTTAACTTATTTAAGTATGGTGAATTATAGCATATCATGATGTCGTATTCAAAGACAGTGTATTATTAATCGAGTCAAAATATTGGTTTAGGAAATTGATCGTGTGTTCTCTAAATGTCAATAAATAAATTGTACTAGTGTATATATGACATGATGTGATCACAACATAAATTAGACTTCGTTTAGTCTTAATTTGCTTGATTATTTATCTAACGTCTCTCTATCTTAATAATTAACCTCAAAACTAGGGTGTTAATTATTTCAATATTATCCAAACATTAATTAGCTGCTTAATTTAATTTATATCGAAAAGGGGTCGTTTTACAAAATTGATTTCGTGAGATCATAAATAAAAAATGTTACATAATAATAAATGGAAAGTAAAATATGTCCATTAAATTATTTTAAGAGCAATTCACCTGATAAATGAAAAGTGATAATTGACAAAGAAAAAATGAAGCGATCTCACACAAAATACTCTCTCTTAATTTAATTAATAAGTACTCCATATCTATGTATACTAAATTATATACTAATAAAACAGCAATATGAATTTGGTTGATTACATTATATATGCAGGCATGGGATATTCCAGATACTGAGTGCGTGGTCTGACGGGCCGGAATATGCAACCCAGTGCCCGATCCGACCCGGTAGTACCTACACATACAGATTTAACATAACCGGACAGGAGGGTACTCTTTGGTGGCATGCACATTCTTCATGGCTCCGGGCCACTGTATATGGAGCCTTGGTGATCCGACCCAGATCCGGTCGCTACCCTTTCCCCAAACCACACAAAGAATTCCCTATTATCCTTGGTAAGAAATCAAATTAATTTGAGTTCAAAAATCAAATTATATTTAAAAATAATATTAATATAACACCCTTTTATTTTATTGATTAATATTGCAGGAGAGTGGTGGAATGCTAATGTTGTTGATGTGGAGAGTGAAGCCCTACTTACAGGAACCGTAGCAAACATATCCGATGCTTATACTATTAATGGCCAGCCTGGAGATCTCTACCGATGCTCATCAAATAGTAAATTCCAATTCATCGACAAAACATTTATATGAGATCGTCTCACGCCATTTTAATAATTACAAACATTTGTGTAAACTGGGTTCACGGACGGTGTAAATCTTGTGGTCTCTTTTCCAATCCTACAAACACTATGTATTGCTAGGGTGTTTAAATTAAAGGGACCACAGGGTTTACAAAGATTTATGATGTAAATTCGATTTACAAGAGACTAACTCTAATATCGATTTTTCGTTTCCATGCAGATACGTTTAGGTTAACGGTGGTGCAAGGAAGGACGTATCTCCTCCGCATAATCAACGCTGCACTCAATGATCAATTATTTTTCAAGATAGCTAACCACAACCTAACCGTGGTGGCGGTAGACGCTTCCTACACGAACCGTTACGTCACAGACGTGGTGCTCGTGGCTCCGGGGCAGACGACCGACGTGCTCTTGACCGCGGATCAAGCCCCGGGCCGATACTACATGGCAGCACGTGCCTACGCTAGTCTAGCCAATGCTCAATTTGACAACACCACAACAACAGGGATCATAGAGTACTATAGAGCTAGACGTTCCACTAGGCCAATAATGCCTACCCTACCGGCATTCAACGACACCCCTACCGCTCATAAGTTCAATAGTAATTTGACTGCGCTTACAACGAGCCCGTTTTTTACTCCTGTACCGACTAAGATCGACGAGCACATGTTCGTGACGGTCGGATTGGGAATTTCGGCATGTGATGCTCCGGAGAACATCACGTGCCTAGGGCCAGTAGGGACAAAGTTAGCTGCTAGTATGAACAACGCATCGTTCCAATTCCACAAAGAGATGTCAATGCTAGAAGCGTTTTTTAGAAACGTGAGAGGGATTTACACGACGGATTTTCCGGATAACCCGCCGGTTGTATTTGACTACACGAACCGGAGTAACACCATTAATGTAGCGCTTTTGAATACGACAAAATCGACGAAAGTGAAGCCACTCAAGTTTAACTCGACAGTAGAAGTCGTGTTACAGAATACCGCTTTACTTGGAGTGGAGAATCACCCGATTCATTTGCATGGGTTCAATTTTCGAGTGTTGGCTATGGGGTTTGGAAACTATAATCCTGCAGTGGATAGTGCAAAGTTTAACTTAATTGATCCACAAGAACGTAACACGGTTGGTGTCCCAGTTGGAGGATGGGCCGTCATTCGATTCCGCGCGGATAATCCAGGTAATTATTTAATTTTAGTTTAATTATATGTATCTATATTAAAAATGTAATTAATTAATTTATATGGGTTTTTTTATAATTATATATAGGAGTATGGATGATACATTGTCATTTGGATGCACACTTGCCATGGGGTCTAGCTACTGCTTTCGTGGTGGAAAATGGGCCCACACCATCCACCACCCTGCCACCACCACCTCCAGATTTTCCTAAATGCTAATTTTATTTTATTTTTTTATAAGTTAAAAGTGATCTTGATTCATTGTCTTTTGATTTTTTTTAAATATATATATATATATATATATATATATATATATATTTGTTTGAATGTGTACCTTAATAAAGTTGATCAAAATTGTATATCTGTCAGTTCCATTCTCCCTGAATAAGTTTTTTTTTTCTTTAAGTTTTAGTTGAATTATGATATAAATGTTTGATTTGAGTAGTTAATCAATCATTATTATTATATAATATAAGTACTGCGGTTTAGTACAATTAACTTATTACTTGACTTTGACTACGAGGTTGTTGTATTTACTTCAGAAAGCTAATTACAGCAAGCAATGCATCTCATTCCATACCAAACACTTTGATCATGAATATCCCAAAATAACCTTAAATTAAACCTGGCTACCCCTTGGATGAGACCGTTTCACGTGAGCTCATTTTATACTTTTTTAAAATAGTTACCACTTTTGCTATAAAACATTGTCACTTTCGCTATAAATTAAATATTGTTACTTTTTATTTATATTATAAATTATTCATGAAATAATATTATCACTTTTTATTAATATATAGTATCACTTTTTAGTATAAAACATATCACTTTCTGACGATCTCACGTAAGCCCTTATGTGAGACGATCTCACGTAAGCCCTTTTGTGAGACGATCTCACATAAGTCTTTGTCAATAATTATTGTATGCATTGTTATTACCAGAAGTTTTATTATCAACGACAAGGAATTAACCCCCAAAGATTCGCCTAATAATAAGGAATTAATGTGCCTTAAGGTGAAATTCTCTAAGATTTCAAATGCGATCATTAATTGTGGAGTCTGTCAGTGAAATGGGGTTTCTGCTAATGAACGATGGATTTTAGCCTTTCCAAATTATTCAGTCTACTGATAAGATACGGTAAAAAAAAATCAAGGACAAGGAATTTAAAGGTGTTTTACGTGTGAAAAGTGACTGGTCTGGATGATTGCCCAAGGCCCAAAAACATTATTGGGCTTTAAGCCCAACGAAATAAATTTGCATAATTTGTATTCAAGGCTTCAAGCCCAATGTAAGTATCAGTTGGTAATTATTGTGATATAATATACATTTGTAATAGTCTTCAACCTTCACCGTGTAGAAAAAAGATTTTGTTAAAGTCCAAATACAGTAAAACCTCCATAAATTAATATACTCGGGACCAAAAAAATTATTAATTTAGATAGATATTATATAATTGATAAATTAATAATTTATTAATTTAAATAGGTTATATACAAAAATTATAATTTTCATAACTTATTTATACATATTATGAATATATTGGTTCGAATATATGATGATATGATCGTCGTCATTTTCACATAAATTTTAGTGTCTTTATTTGTGGATATTCGTATGATTGTATCCGTATTTGTGTAACTTTTGGTGGAGTTTTATGTTAATTAGGAGAGATGTAAACAGATTGATAAATGTGTGGAAATGAGCTTAAATGTATATGAAACAGGTAAAAAAAGGAGCAAAATGGAGTCGGAAGGTGAAATGGGCTGAAAAACACCCAACTCGAGTTGCATGGTCTTACTCGACTTCCAATTCGAGTCGACTTGGGGCTCGAGTAAAGTCAGGAAATGTCCAGTAGCTCAACTCGAGTTGCAATGTCCAACTCGACTTGCAACTCGAGTCGAGTTAGGTGCCGAGGAAATTTCAGTTTCTGACACGAGTTGACAGACGAGAGCTCGAGTTACCCAACTCGACTCGAGCTGGATCAGGACAAGTCGAGCTGGGGCAGAGCAGCGTCCAAAATTTGTCCAGTAAGCCAACTCGAGTTGCAAGACATAACTCGACTTGCAACTCGAGTCGAGTTAGGTTCAGGGGATTGTCCAAGTTTCAGAGTCACACAACTCGACTTAACAGGCAGCAGTTCGAGATTGCAGTTCGAGTCGATCTGGATAAAAAACAGGAAAAAGTCAGAAAATTTCAGAAACTTGTAGAAGGTTCCTAAGGGGTTTAAATACTCAATTAGTGCGAAAATTAGAGGGGGAAATCATTTTGGATCAATTTCCACACACATTAAACACCACAATCACACACATTTATCTCCATCTCTTCCACCCTTCACTTCATCCATCAAATCCACTTGATCTTCCTCAATCCATCCATCCACCAAATTTAAGAAAAAGAATTCATCAATGGTTGAAGATTTTTAGCATGTTAGAAGGAAGAAATATCATCTTCGAAAAAGGGAAGCTGGTCTACTTTTCAATTGTTATTTTTCTTCATATTTTGGCTCAAATGGAGCAAGCCAATGAATGTATTAATTTGAACATGATGTATAGTGGTTAGTCCTATAGTAAAGCTAATCATATGAGATATGTAGGATTTGAGATGTTGAATTGAGTTAATTTTGGACTTCCTTTTATGATTAATGAATCATGTTTCATTTCAATACTTGTATGATTAAATTCTCTATTCATATTGTTAGGATGATCATTCCAATATTATGATTAGTGGTTTAATTGAATCATATATTAAGATGAGCATGCATGTTAGTGTGAGGAGAGGTAAGTCATGCTTTTCTTATGCTTAGAATATGCATAGGGGGACACTTAAGAAATTGAGTAAAAAGAACCAAACTTATGATCATAGTACCTCAAGGGAATTGAAAGTAAGAACAATCCTAGAAGGCTTAGACTTGTCAAATAGTCGAGAACCTAATTGTCTTGACTATAGGGATTAGGGGTAAAAACGTGATTGCTTTTAGTCCATAATTAATGAAATTCCATATTAAAAGTCATACATATCTAGCTAGTTTCTTAATCATGAGTATGATTAGTCTTGCTCTCTTCTTAAATACATTTTATCCACATTCTATTCATCTATATATATATATATATATAATATGAAACTTTTTTATAATTATTAATTTATACTTTTATTGGGATTTTAAGTATAATTTAAAGTTTTCTAGAAAAGTATTATCTTATTATTTAATTGATTGGTACCCAACTTTGAACTGGTCCCAAATTGGGACTGGACAAATTATTAATTTTATCAAGGTTATTAATTTATCGAGTATTACTATGTTCTACTTTATTTCACTTATTAAAAGATTTTTTTTTTCCTATCATAGGTTTGGTATTTAGTAACTTGGGGATTCTAACTGGACATCTTTGTGAATTTAGTGTAGCTGGCCCATATCTTAAGCATACACAAACAGAACGGGTCGGGTTTAAATAATTAACTAGATTTCCTAATTTCCAAAAACTATAGTATGTAATAATCATTTGAGAATCTCGCATTAATTATAGTATTTACAGTTATTAGTCCGATTTAAAACACGTACGTAGTTTTTGTGAATAATAATAAAAACGAAGGTTCTTTCCTAGCTAAAATTATGAAATTTGTTGCATATATACTGCTATATAATAACGTAAACAAACATCAAGTGATCGATAATTCATATTGTTGAAGAATGGTGTGTAAATCTTGATCCATCATGTGAACACAAGATGTTGCTATGAGGCTGAGGGAGTGAAGAATGTAATGGACGTAATGCATGAGTCATACACGTAGCATTAAACTCATTCTATCAGCTGCAAGTGAATGTATGCAAACAGTTGTGATCACATGTGAGGATTGGTTCAGTTTTGTTGTTGGTTGAGCTGTTATGAGTTTGTTAGTGATCATGTGCTCTTCAGTTGGTTAGTTATTAAGCACATGTGATGTGATCATTCTATTGGTGCAAGTGGCGATCGGTTATTGGTGAAGAAGATGCATAAATACACTACACAACATCACAGCAAACACATTATTCAAACTGCATCGTTTTTGTATTCTATCCGCAAGCTTAGCAGGGTGTTTAGAGCTTGGTTGAATTGCTGTCATCTTCTTCATGTATTACTTCAATCAATAAGAAAGTTTCTTTTCCTCCGAGTGGATGTAGATCATGAAGATCGAACCACTATAATTCCCTTGTGCAGTCTTCCTTCCATTCTTTGTTTTTTCTTGCTGTTTTTATTCATTGAGTTAGTGTGTGTGTTTGATCAATTCTCCAACGAAGAAGCAACGACTGAGAAGTTCGTGTGTGTGATCAAGTGTATTGTTTGAAGATCAATACAACAAGGAAAGTATCACAACACATATAATCATATCATATAAATTATATAAATTACAGTATACATGTATTTTTATATATATATATATATGTGCGCGCGCGCACGCCAAAAAGAATCCGAAAGGAACTCCAATTGAATACAAGGGAGAGAACTGAATCGTTTCCTTCTCCAACTCATCTACCTATATAATAGTAATTTCCTTATAATTTTGGGTGCTATATGTAATTTAGAAAAATATAGGGGCAGGAGATGGAGCATCCACAACGTACTCGGCAACCATTGGCCCAGGGGCGGCGCCACCGCTTCCGCCGCTGCTCAAAAGCTCCAACATCGCGCGGTGAGGATTCGTCCTCTGCTTCTCACACAGAGCAGGCAAATACACTCCTACAAACACAATTCAATAATCAAACAAAATCAATAAATTAATCGAAGAAGATAACGAATAATTAATTAAGCGGAAGATTAATAATTTCGATTGTAGGAATTATGTACCTTCACCGGCGGCGAGGTTGAAATAGAGGTCGACGATGTTAGGGCAATTTTGGTAGCAGGCAGGGGAACAGAGGCGTGAGGTGAAGTCGGCGGTGAAGAAAGCGTCGGATGAAATTCCGACGAATCCACGGTCGACGCCGCAGGCATTAACACATTGATCGGTCTCAATGTAGCCGTTGATTCTCTCCACCACTACCTCCGATGTCTTACACGTGTATTCGAGGCCGCCATTGTCGTTCTTAAAGTTCTCCAAAATGCACCTCTTTCCCGACGACGCAATCGCGAACGCACAAAGGTTCGTCGGAAAATTCTCGCAGATCAATTCCGCTGAATTCAATAAAAACACCAATTAATCGATTAATTAATCAAATTGCATGCATTAATTAGATGAATTTTTGCATGGAGGAGAGAGAGAGAGGGGGGAAATTCATACCTAGGGTTCCTTGGAGGAAGAGAGAGAAGAAGAGAATCAATGATAATTTCGTTGGAGAAACCATTCTTTCCTTTAGATGTTGGTTTTCTTTTTCCTTCTTCTTGGCTTTTCGTGTTTGGTTCAAATGCAAAATGGGGAGCCTCTATATATAGGTTAGGCGATAGGGGGACTAATTTCTAAGAAATTTAAATATTTTGATATTTTTATTAGAAATTTATTATTTTTTTATTTATTATTTAGTTTGACAATTCTAAACTAGATTGTTGTGGGAAGTTTAGAGTCATATTAAACAACAAAAAGGACCCACGCGTTAATTTCTAAGTTAAATTAATTCATTTGTTTTGTGGTTTTTCTGCGTTTTCTTATAATTTTAGAATGTATATATTAATAATAGTTGAATTTTACTCGCTTTTAATTTGTTTCACATCTCACATTGACGCCTAACATTTGTTGATGCATATTAGAAATTTCTGACATATGGAAGCTTCAGCGTTTTCATTGATATCTTTCAAAAATTAAAAATAAGTAACAAAACTACATATATTAAAAATAGAAAAAGAAATAAAAAGTGTTCTTAAGTCTATTGACGTGGTCTAACCTATAGATAATGTTAATATTCAAATTCATGTAATATTTGTCCGAGTATATTAAATTTCTATGTTTCAAACTTATATACGCATGAGTGCATAAAATCGTTTAATTATACTATTAATACTTTAATTATGAGATCATTTTTATTTTATTATTTTTCATTTATATTACAAATGATACAATATAGTAGTAGGTTTTACTATTCATCCATGTTATAACATGTTCATAGAATAATTCACTATAAGTCTATAATCACTTCTTATCAATTATATTTTATTTTTAATTAATATATTATCACATTTATCTAATAATATAGCATAGAAAAGGTTAATGAAAAATATTAAAATTGTTTATGTATAAAGATTCATTATTATAACAATAAATGTACTCCGAATCACACGTCTATATACATATACTTCCCTAGATTTACTTATCTTATATAGTTTGTAGATTTATTTATTCAAGAATTAAGTTTATATATTGATTGCATTTATTGTTATGATAATGAATCTTTAATCAATAATCTAAAACTTGATGCTATTGTTTATTAACAAGCTAGATTTTCTTAAATAGATAATTAAGTTAGCTAGGGGCCAAGGGGGTATAAGAAAAATAATATATAGTATTATAAGATATATGCTTCTACGCAAATAATTGGATTAGACGCTGATTTACTAATACTTTGTAATATATAAAAAATTATTTTTTAAAGAAATAAAAAATTTCTCTTTTAAATAAAAAAATAGTATTTTAAGTAATTTATTTATAATAATGATGATTCGAGTTCATGTAGACTCACGTCTTTTGGTAGAGTAAAATAAATTAGTTATCTAGAAAAATAGAAAGAGAATAATAATTGTCAATTTCATTATGCTTTCTTGACCGTGGAAGTTTGTTGTTTCAAATGACACAACGATGACTGAAAACCAATTCCAAATATTCTGACAGTAGATAATTAAGAGTGTGTTTCATGTTTAACTTTTTATTACCTCCATTAACGGATTAATTAGTTAATTAATTGATTGTGTCACACTATGCGAATGACGTAATGTCAATATTAATGCCTAACTTCTAATGACCAACTATTTTACAAGACACGTGTCGGGCCCGATTGGCTAACCGAGAGCCGCCCTGATTCATCTCGCCGCAACCCTCGGGTTGGATTATGGCTTCAATATTTCTATTTTTATAATTTATTATAGTTAAAAAAGTTATTGAAGAGACTATTATTTTTATTTGACGATTATCACATTATTTGATATAATAATTTTCTACGAGAAAACAAATGTAACATGAGTTTATTATGGGTACACTATATTAAAAGGTATACAATTTAATAGGTAAATATCAAAATTGGTCATGTAAGTATGTCATTTTTCAACTTTAGTCATTTTTATTTTGCAATTCTCAACTTTGGTCCTTTTTTGTCCACTTTTAGTCCAAATTTAGTCTTTTTTGTTCAAATTTAATCTTTTATGTTTAAAAAAGTCCAAAAATGGTCCAAAAGTGTATACATAAAAGACTAAAAGTGGACAAAAAAAGACCAAATTTTGAGAAAGGACCAAAACTGGACCAAAATGACTAAAAGTGGACAAAAAATGACCAAAATTGAGAATTGCAAAAGAAAAATGACTAAAGTTGGAAAATGTCATGCTTACAGGACTAATTTTGATATTTACCCCAATTTAACACAAAATTTTAAAGGCGTACAAAATGTGGTCCGTGCGCCCAAATGCACAGAACTTTTTGCCTTTTATTTTAGTAAATTAATCTTTCAATACACTTTATTTGTTTGAATATTATTATCTTATCTAACATATAAAATAGAGTGTATATTGGGTGCATCGGGTGAGAGGGTGCACCCATATGTGTATGCCTTTTTATTCTATTTTGTATGCATATTATTCTATTTTGTATACGTGTTTTGTAATAATTGTATATTTTTTTCATATTAAGTTTTCATTAAAAAAACTAACATCCATATGTGTATAACTTTTAATTGGATATTATATACAATTTTTCATTAAAAAAATTAACAATTAAATTGTATACATTTTTACTCTTAATTATATATGTTTTTGTTTATATTTGTATATGGATGCACCATATCTTTAGATGCACCTGAGTGCACACTATAAATAGCCTATATAAAATATATTTTACTTAAAGATATCACATTATCATAAGATTTTTTAGTTTATTTAAAAAAGGTGAGATTTATGTAAAATTAACTTCATGTATGCATCATGAATGGAATATATGTATAGATTGTTGGTTCGGATTATGATGAAGATAATTGACGGTTCAGATTTCATATTAAATTTTCTCATTTGTAATTTAATGTAGAGTTTGGACATTCCACACATCCAATTGACTAACGTTATTTAATTGCACCAACAAGCCACCACCTAATCGCTGGCAATTATTTTTTGGAATTCAAGAACGTATGATTATTGACCTTTCATGCTCTATTAATCCCTCTCGAATATAACTAAATTTCACAAATAAGCAATCATCTTAATTTAATTTAACACTAATGAATATTCATTATTATGATAGAATTATGTACCAATTTATTACTCCTACTTTGTTATTCTCTTTATCATTTGTTTATCCAGATTTTCTATGTCATTTTGGTGTAATATCTTTTGTACCACTATTAAATAGATGATATGTAAGAGAGATGGAGAAACTATCTAAGAAGGAAAGTATAAACCCTGAGAACTCAAAATAGACCAAAGTGGAAGAAAATTGAGAAATTACGTTAGTATCATAATCTTATTTACAAATCCTAATATTACTTACATTTGATGTACCCTCTTTTATATTTCTGCCATCATGAAAATAGGTTATAGACATGCAAAAACTCCCAGATTTAGGTATTTGGACGCTCAAATGTATACGTGACAGGGAAGTTTAAATCAAAATTAAAATTGTATACAAATTTGATCTACGGGTAGCAAAACCACTTAAAAATAAGCCAGCGGAGACAAGTTAAATAAGAAGAAAAGTAATAATATTTTGAGTAGAATTCTTATTGGCAGATATAAGAATTAAAATTCAACGAATATTAACCAGCAAATGTAATTAAAACCCAACGAATATTAACCAGCAAATGTAAGAGAGATTGAGATACTATACACTAAAAAGAAAAGCATAAACTTGATGACATTAGTTAAGTTCTGCCCCCGCTTACGTGATAATCAAATAATAAGTGAGACAAGAAATGATATACAAAAAATAACTCAGGTTATCTGTGTGTTAAATCATGAGATATATTAAATTAAACTAATAAATTACTTACATAATTCATTTTTTCATATATTAAATTAAACTAATAAATTACTTACATAATTCATTTTTTCATCTACTTTTTTTTTTTAAGACTGACTGAGCATATTCTCTAAAATATACTTGGGCTCCTTTTTTTTCTTTTATTTTTAAGGATATAGGTCTAAGACTACTTTAGCTAGGTCTCATAATTGGGCCCAGTAAAGAATATTGGGCCAAAGCATTAGGCCCATTCCACAATATTCGAATTTCAACTCAAGACCACAACACATAGGTTTCGGGCCGGATAAGTGGGACCCACGTCAACAGAAGTAAACCGTTACCAGCCTTTCAATTCCTACCAAAAATCTTAAATTCGAACAATCAAGAAAAATGAGAGGCGATCAAAGTCAGACAACAGCAATCCCATATTGAGAGCTCCAATCCAAAATCATAAACTGAAAACAAAAAATAATCTTAAATAATTCAAAAAAAAAAAAAGAAAAAAAACAACCATGGTTGCTGCTGCTACAGCCACAACAACAGCATCCCATATTCTGTTTTCCAGCTCCCAATCCATCTCCCGTTTCTCCCCTTTCCAAACACACTCACCATGCTCCAACTCCGCCGCCTCCAGGAGGAGGCGGCTGGCGGTGGGAGGCGGCGGAGCACGGTGCATGGCGGTGGCAGCGGAGGGGGCGGAGACGGTTAAGAAGAAGAAGAGTGGGTACGAGATTGAGACACTGACAAACTGGCTGTTGAAGCAAGAACAGGCTGGCACTATCGATGCAGAGCTAACCATAGTTATATCGAGCATTTCCATGGCGTGTAAACAAATAGCTTCGTTGGTCCAAAGGGCTAGTATTTCTAACCTTACTGGTATTCAGGGTGCTGTTAATGTGCAAGGAGAAGATCAGAAGAAGCTTGATGTTGTCTCCAATGAGGTTCGATGTTAAATTAATGAGTTAGTCTTGTGTGAACCGAATTTACGACCTTGTGGTCCCCCTTTAATTTAAACTCTAACAATACATATGTTATAATAGGATTATAAGAGGACCACAAAGTTTATAATGTGAACACAATTTACATAAGTGTTTGCCTAAATTAATGGGGCTTAAAGTTGAATCGAATTTCAAGGATTTGAACTCCATGTGGATGCATTTAGTTAGATTGTTGTTGACATGAGAATTTGTGGATTTTAGGTGTTTTCGAATTGTTTGAGGTCAAGTGGGAGGACAGGGATCATAGCTTCGGAGGAGGAGGATGTTCCGGTGGCAGTGGAGGAGAGTTATTCGGGCAACTACATTGTTGTGTTCGACCCTCTTGATGGATCATCCAATATTGATGCAGCTGTTTCCACTGGTTCCATCTTTGGAATCTACAGCCCTAATGATGAGTGCTTTGCTGATGTTGAAGATGATACTACTGTAATGAAATCTTCACTCTTTCACTTCAAATCTTGTTATCAATATTAACATGAACCCTTTTTTGTTAAGAAACTTGATGAATGAAAAGATTCACTAGGCTATACTCCCTCCATCTCAGAAAACACTTCTTGTCTACTATCCCATGTTGTTTAAGTAATGGTATGTTTGTGTGAAAAAAGAGTGGCAAATTTGAAAATAAAATAATCTTTTAGGTTGTTGAATAAAGTGATGTTTACTGTTTTGGGGTGAGAAGGGTTCCGAGTGACGGAGGGAGTAGTTATTTTTATGCATTCTTGGGGGGTTTAAGTGGTGTAGAATTAATTTGAACAAGACAATGGTGTTTTTCAGCTCGACAACGTGACACAGAGGTGTGTTGTAAACGTTTGCCAGCCGGGGAGCAACCTTCTAGCAGCAGGGTACTGCATGTACTCGAGCTCAGTGATATTCGTGGTGACATTAGGCACGGGTGTGTACGCCTTCACATTAGACCCCATGTTTGGAGAGTTTGTTCTTACACAAGAAAAGATCCAGATACCTAAGGCCGGGAAGATCTACGCCTTCAACGAAGGCAACTACCAACTGTGGGACGACAAGCTGAAGAAGTACATCGATGATCTTAAGGATCCGGGGCCTAGTGGGAAGCCTTACTCGGCTCGTTACATTGGGAGTTTGGTTGGCGACTTCCATCGAACTCTGTTGTATGGTGGGATCTATGGGTATCCAAGGGACAAGAAGAGTAAGAATGGGAAGTTGAGGTTGTTGTATGAGTGTGCTCCAATGAGCTTCATTGTTGAACAAGCTGGTGGAAAAGGCTCTGATGGATATCAAAGAGTTCTTGATATTCAACCTACAGAGGTTTGTATGTTTATATCTTTTTTGATGAAATTGGATTTGATTGTAATCTTTTTGTGTGTATTTTTTGGGCAGATACATCAGAGAGTTCCATTGTACATTGGAAGTGTGGAAGAGGTGGAGAAATTAGAGAAATATTTAGCTTAGCAACTTATCAATATTCTTGTTGTTGATTCATTTCTCAACAAGTTAATTTGTATTGGAAAATCTTGTAAATTTTTGGGAAGGAAGCCATGATAAGTTACACTAATTTTTGATCCATGTATATTGCTAGTACTTAGTATAACAATTACTCTAAAATGTGACGTGCCCATGAAATGAAAATATAATTATATGATTGTAAATAAAGATTAATAGATTATGCTTGAAAATCGTTAGTACTGAGAAACTAGATTAGGATCTTGGATTTTCTGTAACATTTTGGTGTTACATCTCCTATTATATGGGTTAGATAAGTGACACTGAGGTAAAATCTCAACTTTTCCTCTTAGGGTTGATTGTTAAGGTACAAATTAGTTTACTACGTTTCAATCATCTAACGATTTGTAACAGGAGATGTAATACCAAAATATAACAGGAGAATCCAACTTCCAAAGCATATGTTTTTAACATGAATTGGATGTGTAACTGAAGTAAGACATTGTGTTTTTCTTGAAAGAGCAACCAAAAGGCAATCTTTTTCCAAGAATATAGTATATGCTAATTTAAATTAATTATCCAATCTATAAACTAACTTAAAAAAATCGTGACAGATTTGTATGGAATCGATTTCAATATTACTCCTATTATTATAAATAACAACAATTATCTCTATTTATGACAAATTGTTACGATGGACAATAAGATAAAGAGAAAAAGAAAAAAAACAACATTCATTCCCTTTCCTCATAATTATTTGAAAATATATTCCCTCCGTCCCGGGCAAACAACACTATTTGCTTTTTGCACGTAGATTAAGGAGTGTTATTATTTTATGTAAAGTGGTTAAGTGTATTAGAGAGATATGATGGGTAGTGATGAACCATTAGTGGACTCTTTTTACTAAAAGAGGAAAATGATGCAATTTGGACGGGGCATCCAATATAGTAAAATGGTGCTATTTGGACAGGACGGAGGGAGTATGAAAATAATTAATTTCATTTTCCGATAAGGTGATTAATTTGTCTTTCTTCAGTTTGCACCTCTCTTCCAAATTGGAGATCAAGAAGGTATTACTCCCTCCATTCCAATACAATTTTCACACCTCCTTAAAAGGAGGTGTAAAAACTATGGAACGAAAGTGTAGTTTTTAAGGAAATTGTGGTATTTTTTTATAATAATAAAATAAAGTATTTTGAGTGTATTGAATATGGTTTTTTTTTTTAAGTAAATAAATTGTATTGAGATAATTGTGAGCTTTTGCTGTTTTTTTTGGAGCGTTTAAACTCTAATGGAACGAGAAAAAAAAAAAAGGTGTGCAGACCACTAGACACAAGGTTAAATCTGGTACACTATTTTTATTTAGGATGGAGGTTTTTTTATAAATACATTGATTTTTATAGGGATAAATATCAATTTGGTCTCATAACTATTCTCATGGTCCTTTTTAATCATAAAAAAGATAAGTTTGCCAAATTAATCTTACCGATGAAGAAATAGAGCCAAATACGTCATATTTTCATCATAAAATAGTGACATCGTTGAAAAATGGCACGTGATTGTCACGTGATGGCCGGAATTTTCTGGATTTTTCGGCGATGTCACTATTTTCCGGCAAAAATAGGACATATTTACCCCTATTTCTTCACCGGTGGGACTAATTTGGCAAATTTATCTTTTTTGGGACTAAAAATTATCATAAAAAGGCTATGGGACCAAATCGGTATTTACCCTATTTTTATAGCACTTTACACATATGGTGATTTTGAGAGGAAGTATCTCTCAGCAATTTTTCAAGTTCATGATTTCAAACCCCCACTCTATTCGGAGTAATGTATTCATAATATTTCATTCGAGAAAAGGGCATTTCTCATATAATTCTATGTGTTTTGAGTATATGAGTATAAGGTTATCAATCTCATGTCATCACAAATCTATAAAATTGTATAATGTTATAGTTACCTGCCTAATTTTGCAGGTGCTCAATGCAAAGGTACTTTTAAGGGGAATGTATTTGTTTTAAGTTTAGCTATCGCTGCGAGGTATTTTGGTATTTTTCCATCACATTGATTTGCATCAATGTAAAATAATATCATCGTTGTTTGTTTGCGAAGTTGAATTTTATATTTTCATTTAATATAAATTGTTCATGGCTCCTCCATTCATCAATAATAAAGATGGGAATAATTCAGTTTTATAAGTGGGTATGTACTTTTCGAATTCTATGTTTGTGTATTTCTAAATGAACTTAATTCTTCCGCTTTGAATCTTGTGTATTTCTAAATCAACTCAATTCTTTCACTTTGAATCTCTTTGAAGGGATGTATTTACTTCTTTCTAGAATATACGATCATTAGGTTAGCAAATATACAAATTACATGTATTTTACTTCTTTCTAGAATATACGATCATTGAGTTAGCAAATATAAAAATACTAGTATATTATCGAGTGTTATGCAAAATATAAAATTTTATTTAATAATATAAGTATATTTATAAGTTCATAATTAAATATGCACATGATATTGTATATATTGAAATATAAAAGTATAAAAATTAGTATTTCTCATCAGTATTTGAATATGTTTTTTATTTTTAATTTTATAAACAATATTATTATTATATATTTTTATTCTATTATTTGTAGAGATGTTAATGGGCTAGATCGGGTCGGATAGTTAACTAATATGACCCAATGTATTCTTAAATTAATCGTCACGTGCTCCGTACGGATCTACGGATCTTATTATATAGCTCCAATCCCAAATCTGTACAGGGCGGGTCCATCCCTTTTTTCTTTTGGGACTTCGTTTTTTTTTTTAATACATGGATATTCTAACTTACCATCTTAGTTATAATTAGTAATTAGAGAGAAAATTAATTGTTGTCGGACTCCATCTTCCCTTATATTCCTAAACACCTTTAAGCCCAAAAATATGCTCATTTATTGTGCATCGGTGAGTAAATTTGCAGTGTTTGATAAATTTAAAGTTGGATAGTAAATGAACACTTTCCCCATTTATGAGTATGATTTAATTTTTTATTTAAAAAAAATTACTTTGTTTAATGATTTTTTTTAAATGGTGTACCCCACCATTAGGGGCTCCATCGCCATTGCCTTGAGAATTGGTGGAAAAAGTTCAATTCAATGTTTAATGATTTTTTTACACACGACATTAAGTAACTAACATTACAAAAAAAAAATTTACCTACAGAATATTCTGTTGGTAAAAGTCTTAATTTTATTATTAAATTAGTTTATCAACGGATTAGAAATGGAATCCGTTGGTAAATTTCTATTGGTAAAGTGGTGGTTGATAAATTTTTAGCAACGAAAAATAAATTCCGTTGGTAAATAATTTCATTGATAATCCGTTGTTAAAAATTCCGTTGTAATTTATACTATAAAGATTCCCTTGGTAATCTGTTGGTAATTACCAACGGATTGAATTCCGTTGGTAAAATAGAGAATAAATCCGTTAGCATTTTATTTCTAATAAAAAAATGTCATTTTGGTTGTTAATACATTGATAATTACCAACAAATTGAATCCATACGTTATTAAAATATACTTTTTTTGTAGTGTAAATCCATTAAGTTTTCGAATAATTTATTAATTATTAAATTCTTTTTTCGTCTTGTAGTTATCTTCATTGACACTGTAAATATGTACTAGAAACATTGTTTACTAACAAATTTTATTGACTTTTAAAAAATTATTGTGATTTTTTAGATAATAAATGAAGTATAAAGTATATTTTATATTACGCGGAGTAATATTTTTGAAATTAAAATAATATTTTAAGTTATTAATTGATTAACTTGATTTTTTTTGGATGGCCGCAATAGGGGTGTTACAACGAAATAGAAAGTGTAAAGATAAGAATGAAACGGGTGTAATTAATAAAAATTTAAATTACTCTTATCATTATATAATTATTTTATTAATTTAATATTTAATTAATTGAATTTAATTTAAGATAATTTATTAAACAATTTCTGTTAATTAGTATAATTTATTAAACAATCAATTCTGTAATTAGTATAATTTATGGAGTGATTATTTAAAAATAATAAAAAATTCAACATATAACATCAGAGGTATTAGTATTTTTTATTATGAAAAGCGGGCATTTTTAATTTTTTTTCCATGTAAAGGGGGCATTTTTATTAATTAAATGGTATATTGGGCATTCATGATTCCTCCTAGACATGAAAAAAAAAAATGGAATCGCAGTTCGAGCCAAGGAACCTGGTTTCGAAACCGGTAAAAAACGAATCGAAATCGAATATACTTTTGTTTGGTTTCGGCTCTCGTTTCATTGGGAAAAAAATCGACGGTTTCGATTCGAACCGTCAATTTTTCCAATTTTTTTATTTTTACGCTAAAAACTAAATATTAACGGGATTTGGCGGAACCGAAATCTTCCTACTTCGATTTGAAACCGTCGGTTCCGGTTCGAAGTGAGGCTTCCTCCTCATTTATATATCATGAAACCTAGGCAGCAGGCGTGTACTACGTGTGTTGCAAGTGAGGCTGACGGCTTCATACCTGGGCTTTACCGAGGATGAATGAAATAAGCAAGGCCTTCTTTTAGTTACAACATGGCCCCACCTCTCACTTCAAATTCATAAATTGATTCCAACACATGAATACGTGCCTTAATAAGGTGGTGGGCCCAATTTGAATACTTGTACTTACAACTCCCTTCCATCACAAGTAACCAGTAACGGCCACGATGATTCTCTACTCCTTTTCTCATATTTCATTAATTTCACGTCAAAATAATTGTAAAATTCGACAAAATTTCAACCTAAAGTCATGAAAAAATATAAAATTAAGCAATGAGCTTCTTCATGCAATAATCAACATGTGAAAAACATAGTAAATTTTTGTACTGAACAAATTTCTATCCGATGTCATTTCTTATGTGTGCCACCTTAGTAGTCGTGTATAAGAAAATTAATTGATCATCGGGTGTGATTATTTACAACAAAGTGAAGATTTTTTTTTTCCAAATTTAAAACTTTGGGCTAAAATGCAATTGAAATAAAGATAAAGGTTCATAGTAAAATTAACCCTTATCCTACTTTAAAAAAAATATATTTAATTATAAATTAACATACTTTGTCATATAAAAATCATATTTTAACAATAATCAACTCATCTTAAATATTACTGCCTTTTAAGAGAATTTTTCAATGTTGAATAAAAAAATTTAATATTGTTCTAAAATTCCTTAAAAAATCAATTTAATTACATGTAGCGACATTTTAACTATTTATTGAATCCATCTAAAATTAAATAAGAATTTGGCTTAAAGAAAAAAATAATAAATAATAATAATAATAATAAATGGATTTTTGCTCCAATGAGTTAAGGGTTTTAATTGATCATTTCTTCGTATTTTTTAAGGAGGGCCAATTAGATCTAACTAAAATAAAAAGAGGATTTGAGTGAGAAGAAAATAGATGAGGGCTTTGCTTTTATTTCCGTGAGTAGTAGAAGGATCTGGTACTAATTGTAAATACAATGAAATATATATATCAACCTCCAATTATCCAATCTAACATCGTATTTCCAAATCATTTCAGGCAAACAGTATCGCAATCATGGTGCGGTTGGTGATCCATGGCCCAAACCTCCCTGTCCTCTCCAGAGAAATGACGGACAAGCTTAGTCTCCTTGCGGATGAGCTGCGTGATACGACAGATATGGCAAAAGAGGATAACAAAACTAAGGAGATGTATCTGAATTACACAGAAAAATGCACGGCTACGGGGCTTAAAACACATAAATTGTCTATCGAAAAGAAGGCTGCTGAGGATAGGGTGAAGGTAGTTGAGAAAAAGATGGAGGAACTTTTGAAAAATATGGAGGTTTTGAGGATTGAGCTTTATGATCAGGAGAATATAGGGCTGATTGCTGATAAGGTTGGGATCTGGGAAACGACTGCGATTAAGGAAAAAATTAAGTCTATTCTGCATCCTACACCTACAGAAGAGGTAGATCGAATGTCTATCGGAAGAAGATGTTGAAATTGTTGGACGCCTCAGAGAGAATCACAACTACGCGTCAAAATTGTTGGCAGCGGTGAAGAACGTCTTGCTAATTTGGCTACTAGGTTGCGATTGTCTTTCGTGTTGGTAGATCCTAGCCAGTAGATTGGGTGAGTATTTTATTCAGTATTTCAAATTTTCAATTTAATCAAATATTAATCTATAGTATTTAACATTTCAATCAAATACTAGTTTGTATTATGTTGAATTAAAGTTAAACTTATTTGCTGGTCCTGTTTCCATCACATTTGCAGGTCCTGCTTCCATCAAGGTAAGCATGTTTTGATAGTATTTGTGTGCTTTCTCCTATTTGCTAGAAGATGTATTTTACTTAGGCTTTGTTATTACTTTCCTAATTGTTCATGAACTGAAGGTCAGAATGGAGAGGGACAGGGGTAGTGAAATGTTTATGTACTGCTGTTAGAGACGTTTGATGACTTGCTTTTGATGAAAGTTAATATTGTGCTTCATGTTGTCTTAAAATATGCATCTAAATTCATTTTTAACTTGAATATTTCTTGAGGGAATTAACAGCTTCAGTAGAGTGAAATGTTAAATATCATATAAGATCATCTCTTCTCTCTTTACTTAACATATCATATGCATAAATGACAGTATGCTAGTGTATAGCTAGTGTACCAATTGTGTAAGTGTGGCATACCTTTCTGTTTCCGCTTTTTGTTAGTCCATATCTTTACACCCAAGACCCAACTTCATCAGTCATCACTGACCAACATGCATACAGGCTAAGGTAGTCAATCTTATTGACCAGAACAATAGGATTTCGAAGCCTATACTTAATCACTCATCCTAACATAATTTCAGTTATTCCTAAGCAAAATACAAACGTTCAGACTAAGGAAATATTTTCTGGAGGCTCATGGGTGGAAACATTTGTATTGGCACTAGCTTCATGGAGTTTATAACTCCTTCCAGATTCAAGTCCCTGTAATATATGCTTCTATGGACCATGTTCCTTTGATAGACACGATTGAAAAGTTTTAGAAAAAGATTCACTGTTGGATAGTTCTACATAAATAGACACTGTCGCTCCCAAGAGGTATGATTTGGATGTTTGTTCCCAAGTCACAGATTTCAAAGTTTCCAAATGAACAATTTTTACTTTTTTCCATACTTGCATGTAGTCATTCCATATGAATGCTACATTTCTTTATTGAAGACTTCGGAAAAAATTATTTGTGAGGTTTTTGTTCAAATGTATTGAAATGTCATATTATTTCAGTGAGCATGATGACACTTACTTAAGAGAAATATTAATTGGGACAGCACAGACATATTATCTTGTGGTTATTAATAATATGCATTTTCTTGTGAGGAAATTAAAAATAAATTTAGAATTACTAATGTTGTTAAGATTTCTATAGAAGTTCATTTTTTCTTAAAAGGTACACCTGGGAAGGCTGGAAAATATAGCTGGGAGGGATGATGATAGGAGGAAGGGTTGAATATTACACAAAATGAGGAGGATGGAATTACTTGGGCTACTTGGGAACTTTCTAAGTCTTTCTTACAAAGCTCAGGTGCTTTTGAGGTGTACTGCAATTGTGAACTGGTAATGTTTCTCTAACGTTCTACAGTAGATGCTCTTAACATGCTGTGATCTAGGTTTTTCTGATGCTTGAATATGAGAACATGTCCTTTTATTTGATTTCATATTAGCCTTGCACATCTTATCCTGCAACTGGTAACACTAGATATAATTCAGAATCTTTAGGAAGATCTCATGTTCTAGTTCCCCAAATTCAATTAGAGAGATATAAAGTGTCAATTTATTTGATGTGAGAGATAGATCAATGTGTTACTCTATCTTTCCTTAGCTAAGACGTGTTGGTCTGCACTAATTCCATTTGCCTACTCTTGTGAGCGCTCCGTGTTTAACTGACACACATTAGTTATTTGCTGTGTATGTGTTTTTGATTGAGTTGGCTTGTTTTACTCGTTTAGTTATTATCCATACACCCGGGTGTTCACGAGACTCGCTCATTTACCAATAGGTACTTCACACAATTAGTGTGCATTGTTGTTTTGGTTTATATGATGCAGGTATTCTCAAAATTAAAGGAGAATAGGTTCCCAAGGGAGAGAGAGTTGAAAGACCTGATTGCTAACTCGAGAGTGATAGACGACATCAATGGTGGGTGGGTGGGTTACTTCCACAATTGACTAGAACAACCTTCTACAGGATTTTTATTTCCCACAGGACTGATCTCATAGTCGAGAGTTCAAGGCTTTATTTAATATCAATGATAAATTTGTATGTCACATGCAACCCACCAATTTTAGACATTACTATCAAGGGATAATTTTTACAGTAAGTTTTTGATGAAAAAGACTTCTCTGCATCATATATATTTAATAAGAATTCTGTTTTATACCCACCCCTTGAAATAATTCTGCGTGTTAAGAGTTCCAAAAACACGCAGTGTTGATAAAAGAACCTCACGCATGTTAGGCCATATAACAAACTCAAAATTTCCAGAAAAACAAAATGCCATTTCAATCATACAAGGATTCGCATTCTTTCCTCTGCAATGACATTATGATATGATACCACTTCCGGTTTTTCATTGCCTTCATTAGCCAGTGATGCAAAGTCTTCCGTCATGGTAACACGACTCATCGAGGCTCACAATTCAATGATTTTAGCAGTATTTATTAATATCGCTATTGGTATCAACATTCTTATAAGGCCTGTGAATAAAATTGTTGTTCCTCAATTTTAAGTCTCTTTTCCATCTCTTAGTAATTAGGATTTCAGTGTCGGTCTCTATAAGCTTGTTTCTTGCTTGTCCAGAAGCAGAGGAGGCATCCTGCGATTGGAGACCAGATCAAGAAACAATTTATGAGAACAACCCAACTTGATTCAATGGTGACCAGTGAAAGTTGAATGTAAGAATAAGAAAGAGAAATGTGTCACCTATGGAAAACAATTTACTCTTGAATCGGGTTTCTCATGAAGATGACTAAGATTGGCTTTAGTGTTGGAATCATTTTGCATCAATTTATTTGATTTTGGCCTCAGTCCTTTTACAATACCGCTCAGAATGCCATGATTACCACCCTGTAATAATAAGTCAAGCAATCATATAAAAACTAAAGAACACTGAAAGCATCAAGTCTGTAAAAACAATGGTAATGGTTAGAAACCTCTTTTCTCTTATGATCAGAGGAAACACTGATTGCTGCAGCTGCTACCACAACATCGTCAAGACTAGGCTCCTAGACAATAATCCTCCTCCTCATCATCATTTATTTGGTATACTACAAAAACTTTTGTGAAATCGTTTGTAAGACTTGTTAAAGTATAATTTTCTAAACTACGATGAATGAGGCATTAAAGTATTATTATAGGGTGTTATAATATATACATGATTCACTATTAACATACTTTTAACTACAAATAAGTATATTTTACCTATAAGTATATGATCTTACAACTTGTCTCACATAAATCCGTCTCGCAAGTGCTCCTTGTTATACATTATCAATTAATTTTGAGTAATTATTAATCTAAAATATTGTGCAAATCAATTTTCGTTCCTTTAAACATAATATTCCATTATTTCAAGATTTAAAAATTAATTTACTTAAATTATTATCGTATCACAAATATTTTTATTAAAAGATATTTTAATAAATAATATAAATATAATTTTATTAATTTTAAAATTTACTTGTCAGCTTAGAAAATATATACATCAAGGTAAAAGAAAACTTAGAAAATATTTTAATGTAAAAGAAAATTAAATAAGTTAATTTTTAAAATGATTTACATCATGTGCGATGCGCATTTGTAATATTTAGAGTTATGTGATATAATTATTTAATTTAAACATATAATGGAGTACATGATTTTTTTTTATATATTGAAGTTTATAGTTGGTTGAAATAATGTATTATATACGTATTTAATTTCTTATAATATATCTCAATCCCACGTTAATTTAAGTCAATAATATAGATTCAAAGTTTAAGATTAATTTTTTTTTATTAACTTTATTAACTAAAAAATGATAGTAATATTATTATATTATTTTTAAGTAATAAATAAATTTTAATTTATGTTAGCTGTATTAAGTTTGAAAATTATAGTTAACAATTTTCTTTTAGTTATAGGATTAATGTAATGTATTAAAATTTTATAAACTAAAATTTGAAAGAAAAAAAAAGTGATCGACACTTAAAAAAATTTATTTTTGTCGATAATAAATGTTGTTTATAATTTATTAATACTTAGCATTCCAAAACACATTGGAAATGATGAAATATAAAGTGAGAAGAAATACTATATACTAAAGGAGAGTTTGACTTTATTAGGTGACATCATGAGAGTAATTTATGGATAATATGGAATTTTCTTAGAATTTTAATATTTTAATAAATTTATCAAACTTGCTAAGGAAGGAGAGTGTGGATAGTTTATTTAACAACCAAACTTGCTAAGAAAGGAAAGAGTGATTACATTATTTCACAACCAATCAAAAAAATTGTCTTAATTAAAATTTTATCTAATCTTAAAATGTTTTTAATTTTTTTAATTTTGAATCTTTTTTAAGTAAAAATTATATCAAATTAATCGGTATCACATGATTTTCAATTTAACATCCATATTGCTAATATAATATAATTTGAGTAATATTATTCTCAAATTACATGAATATCTTTTTAATTTTTATTATACTTACAGGGAAATGTTTTAATTAATGAGGTGTCATCACTATTAATAAGGATGATATGCAATTTTCTTATTTATTTTAATTTTTATTTAAGTTTATAATAAATTAAAATAAATAATTAAATAAAATAATTATGGATAAATTTGATTGGTAGTGTACACACAAAAATAGAAAATTGATATCCATAAGTTATCAATAAGCATTCAATCACATTCTTTATATTTTATTTTTTAAAAATCTATTTCATCCAAAATTTTAAAAGTTTATAACCTTTAAAAATTAAGTTTATTATTAATAAAAATTATATCAAATTAATTGTCTTTTTACGTTCTTTAAAACGACATGCATAGTGATATATATAGAAAACAATTTTAACTATATAATTAAAAGATGAATATTTATATATTATGAGATGGGATAATCATATATTTAATTAATAGTTATAAATTTTATTTAACCATATTTGTTAAATATTTATTTAAAATAATATAATTTAATTTAATTTATATTTAATTAATAACCACGAAATTTACTCATATTGCAAATATTAATCATCACTTTTGAAAATTTACAAAAAAAGCATAACTTTTAAGTATTGTTGCAAAATACACCCAATTTGTGAATAAAAATAGGGGTTTTTTTGTGCATTTTGCAACAATACTTAAAAATTGTGATTTTCTTTTTGCAATTTCTCAAAAGTGGAATTAATTTGCAATAGGAGTAAAACTCGTAATTTTTTTAAAAAATATCAAAAATAAAACTCAGCTTCTACTATTTATTTTATCACGTGGGAAGATAAATAATTTAATATTTTTTATAGTAAATAAATGAAAAGGGAGTAGAATATAATAAAGTAAGGATAAATTAGACTTTTCAAAAATATATATTTAAATTATATAATAATGGATGTATATTTATAAAAAAAAGTATGTATATAAGAGGAGCCTAAAAATATAGGGGGTTATTCTTTAAATACATAAAATTATTTTATTTGGAAGAGTACACTAACAATACTAATATTAATTCTTATACAAAATAGTAATTGTTCTAATAAAAATAACCCTCTATTTTACTAAAAAGTAAATTCAATTTCATCTTAGTTTTCAAATTTTAATTATTTTAGAGGTAATTTAGTATTTTTGTGTAATAAATTAATACTAAAAGTATATTATGTGTTAAAATTTCATATGTAAATATTAAAATTTTAATTTAAAATAATAAACATTATAAATTTTATTTATATTAAAAATGTTATTTTAAATTAATTTTATTACAAATCAATTAAATAATAAGAATAATTAAGAAAATATGAATAAACCCAGTATGTTCAAACGAAACAAATATAAGAACGTGGCATGATAATTGATAAAAAAATAATATGGAAAGAGCAAAATTACATCAATTGTAGCTTAAAATCAAATTGAGAACGCTATCAATCATGCTTTAACAAAGAGTGGAATTAATGGCAAACAAGACAAAATTGGATATAAGGTTATCTCCAGTTGACCCAATTTTGCAGCACATTCATTCCTAAAATGCAGTCAACTCAATAAATCATCTCTAGCAGTTAAATCCATTTTGCAAAACATTTATTTTTTAATAATATTTTTATTTATTTTTACATTTAATTTATGTTTCATTATTATTAAGTGTATGTTTTAAAATTTATGATGAAATTGAAGTTTTTATTTAGAATTTTAATATGTAATTTAATCTTTATTTTTAAGGGTTTAAATTAATTTATTTTCATTTATTAAGAATTTATAAATATTTTTAAACATATTCTTCTTCATTTTTAATTTTAAATAAAAAGATAATATGACATAAAATAGTAATGTGCATAAAATAATTAATTAAAATTATATTACAATTCACTCAAACATAAAATTTAAAAAATTACAAAATACATAAACATAAAATTTAAAATAAAACAACACTCAAAATTAAAATTAATTTATTTTCATTTATTAAAAATTTATAAATATTTTTAAATAATAAAAAAATTTAAACAATCGTATCTACAAAATTAAAATACTATAATATATATACGCCCCACAATTCATTTCACTAACTACATAATTAAAATCAACAAAAAAAATTAAAAAAAAAAAAGAAAATAAATGTTGTAGCATCCTCATTTTTGAGGCGCTACAGTAGAATTCCCAATTTTGCAGGCATAATTGCAGCAGCACTGGAGGGGGATATTTGTGATGCATCCGTAAATTGCAGCCCCGTTGGAGATGCTCTAAGAAACGATAAAGCATCATTAATATAGCAATTATTGGGATACTGTCATAGTCTTATATCAAATTAAGTGCCTTAATACGTCAGCAGGATAAACATGATAAGAACTGAGCCATTTCTATCTAAGTATCATGAAAACATTAGCTCCAGGAGAAATTTCACCTATTCCCTTGGGTATATTTTTTCCCAGAAAACAAATTAAGCACAAATCATTTTCTCAGTTGTTATGAATTGTTCGCAGAATAATTCTTGAACCTGGGAGATATTAACCAAGAAATCTAACCTTATCTGTCAAGTCAACCACAATGCACCCTCCATATCATTTCAATAAATCATTAAAATGGCGTTCCACAACGTCTGACTGAAATACAAACACAAAATAAAAGTGCTGAGTGGTTGAAAATGAACAAAACACTAAAAAATACATTACTGTTAACTGGGAAGTACATACTGTCTGCTCATGATTAATTTATATGGAATCGTGGTTTATAGCTCAAATCAACAATTTGCTCCCATAGGAGAGGAATTGACCCTCGGACCTGACAACCACAGTTTCTCATGAGCTCAACTTGTTACA
This sequence comes from Pogostemon cablin, assembly GCA_023678885.1. Classification (NCBI taxonomy): domain Eukaryota; kingdom Viridiplantae; phylum Streptophyta; class Magnoliopsida; order Lamiales; family Lamiaceae; genus Pogostemon; species Pogostemon cablin. Next base: position 1,263,132 of record CM042986.1, read on the forward strand.
GCAGCAACTAACAAGAAGAATGTGGTGTAGAAAATGTAACAAAAGAATCAACATGTGAAGCTGCTTAGGCTGCGTTTTATTCCTAAACTAAGCAAAATCACAGTCACTCAGGAACAAAGAATCAACATATTCTACAAATCTATAGTAAGATGTCCTAAAGAATGGGTGAATATAGGAAAAGCATACCTGCAGAAAAGAAGACATGTAGCCTTCAAATTCCAGTTCTATAAAGTTAGCAGTATCCCCTTCTAAATTCGCTCCTCGTCTCCACATTCTTGTCCCTAAATGTAGACGAATAAAAGTTGAGTTCCTATGGATCAAAGTTAAGAAACCAATAGAAAATAATTCATTCTTTTGTACCTAGATGCCTCGTACATCTCCGTGAAATTAATTTTACAACAGCAGGAGATTTCTTCAACTTCACTTCTCCAGTCTGAAAGCTTAAGTTGTACTGCCGTAGTCAAGTAAAACAAAATCATTTTTCTGAAGTTGTTGTTTATTCATAACTGCTGCCAGTGAGAGTTGGATTTTAAAAACTGACACAGAGAGAAAGAGGGGTACAAGGATATTTCCTTGCAATAAAGGGATAATATACTCATCAAGCTGCAAGAAGAGAGTTGACAATTAGAAAATAATAATGCTGTAATAAATTAGCATTCACTAAATAGAGCAAGTGGCAAGATAGGACAAAACTCAATCATGCATTTCATATCCATAGAGCATCCAGCACAGAGCTTAGAGCTTTATATCACAAGCTCTCATGTCAGCGTTATGGGAGGAGTCATTAATTTCTAACCTTATTCTCAATAAGCTCCTCTAATAAATTCCAGTTCCAAACAAATTGTTGGTCACCCTGCAATGCAACAGAATCAAATTTGAGTTGCACTCCAAGAAACACCAACAAAAGTTAAATATAGTCAGTCACTTCCTTTAGCAGCACAACCAATGTGAAAAAAACAGCTAAATTAGATCTATCAAGCAAGCAACTGTTCCACATGCTTAAGTTTTATGGTCATGTGATTAAGTGAGTGATATGGACATTACTACTTTATTTTCGCTCTCCCACATTGCACCAAAATATGAATATGTTAACTTCATGGTTTAATCAACATACCTGCTTCCAGATAGGTTTACTCTCCCATCCTTCTGCCAGCTTGCTCCTCCTCTGCAAGCTGGTAAGCACACAGCTGTATTAAGTCAATGATCCTTCATTTGAACATATGGTGGAAAATATTAGAAAACTTACTTTAGTGTTATATCAGTTCCATAAGAATAATATAAGCCTGGTGTTGATTCAACAGTCTACAGAAGAGTCATGAAGTAATCTTCGTCTTTTTTCTGTCAAAAGATCATGCAGCGTTTTAATTAACAAGGATACAGATCAAATTGATTCAGAAGTTTGGGAAATTAATCAGATCATAAGATTCACAATCATACTTCCTGACTAGTAAGAACTCTTGAAGTTTCTTTACAGGATAGGAACTTCATTGACGTAACCCGGAAAACAGGAAAACCAATGTAACCCGGAACTTCATTGACGCAAACCCTCTTTATTTTAGTTAGATCTAATTGGCCCTTCTTTTTTTAAGATAAATGATCGATTAAAAACCCTTAACACATTGGTGCAAAAAACCCTTTATTATTATTATTATTATTATTTTTTTCCTTAAGCCAAATTCTTTTTTATTTTAGCTGGATTCAATAAATAGTTTTAAAGTGAGTGTTCGTTCAAACTGTAAATTGATTTTTTGATGGATTTTAGAACATAATTGCATTAAGAAATTTTATTCAACATCGATTACTATTTTTTTTCTATATATATTAAAGAATATTTGTTGTACTATTTTTAGTGAATTTTATTTTATTTTCTTTTTCTCTCCTATCCGTTATTATATGACAAAGTCCAGTAATTATTTAAGATAAGTTAAAGTATAACTATTATATACACAAATTATGTTATTTTGTAGTTTAAATATGAGTTTTTAAAATATAATAGGAGCTAATTGCATGAAAACTCTATGCTTTTACTTAAATGGCATTTTAGTCCAAATTTTTAAATTTGGCAAATTCGTTGGAACCACATCCAATGATGGAATAAGAAATGAAGTAAAAGGAGTTCTTTCGGATGGACTTTCCACACGACGTCGTTTCTTTTGTGTTGGAGGGTTGACGTGGCTTCAATTTTCCCAGCGGTCGGGCATGAATATCGATCATTGCAACCAATCTAAAAGATTATTTTTAAAAAGAGCTGCTATTGATTCCCCCAAACACGACCCAAAAATAATTTAAATTAAAATATTTTAATTAATAACTAATAATCATTTTAAAAGAAAGATAACATGTATTATCCTTTATTTAAAAATTATTGTTCTCGTGTTCAATTTTTTTTTTTTTTTTAATTTTAAGAAAGAAGAGTTTATTAGATCAAATTAAGAGACGAGGAAGTACACCTTCTGAAGCGCGTTTTCTGCACTCTCTCGTGGATTTTCCTTAACCATCCATCTTCACACAATTGGCACCCAAAAAGAGGATAAGCATTTAGAAGTTCCAATACTCACAAAGAGAATGGCTGGGGCAGTTCCCACTATCCGGTGGAAACACCTGATCTCTCGCCCCATCAACCGCCAACCTCCGCCCCATCTCCGCCGCTCTCTCCGCCGCAACCACCCAAATCCCACCACCACCACCTTCAGCCCCAAAATAAGCTGCAAAGCCGTGGAAATCAAAAACCCAAACCCCACAAGCAGCAAGTCCAGAATCAAGAAAAACAGATACGACCTAGAGAACATGACCACATGGCTTCTGAAGCAAGAACAAGCAGGTAATATAGTGTTGGAGTATGGAGCCTAAATTCTTTGGGTCGTATTTCTTTTGGCCCAGGTGATCTAATGGCTTAGGATTAGGGCAAGTTATCTTGATCAAGAAGTTATCCATTGTGTTATCTAGATCAAGATGTTTTCTCATTGTAGTTGACTTGTCCAACAAGGTAAGTAAAATTCTGGCTTGGCATCGCCCCCAGATGTAGTCGAAAGACGAACTGGGTAAACAAATCTCGTGTTATTCATGTCATCGTGTGCCTAAATTCCTAACATATAGATGCAGAACTCACAATCGTCCTCTCCAGCATCTCACTTGCCTGCAAACAGATTGCTTCTCTTCTTCAGAGATCAAACATTGTCAATCTCACTGGAACTCAAGGCACCATCAACATCCAGGGTGAAGATCAGAAGAAACTCGACGTCATCTCCAATGAGGTCCATTTCATTAGTCCACCACTTCTTTATTTTCTTTTCAAATTCTAACATTCATTGCTGTCTTTATTACAGTTGTTTTGCAACTGCTTGAGGTCTACTGGGAGAACAGGTATCATTGCATCAGAGGAAGAGGATGTACCAGTGGCAGTTGAAGAAACTTACTCTGGGAACTACATTGTGGTGTTCGATCCCATTGATGGCTCTGCTAACATTGACACCAGCTTAACAACTGGATCCATATTTGGAATCTACGGACCGGATAAGCAATGCCTCCTCGACTTAGACGATGATTCTATGGTATATTATATAGTTGTGTCTTAACATATACTAACTGTTATAACTATTCTACGTTTTCTTGATTGAATGACATTGCATTTCGGGTGAACTAAAAGCTTGATCAAGAAAACGAGAAGTGTATAGTCAGTGTTTGCCAACCTGGGAGTAACCTATTGGCTGCAGGCTACTGTTTGTATTCGAGTTCAGTGGTTTTTACCCTCTCCATTGGCAAAGGAGTGCATGCTTTCACACTAGATCCTAACTACGGAGAATTCGTAATGACCCACGAGAACATCAAGATTCCTAGTAAGGGTAGAATCTACTCCTTCAATGAAGGGAACTATGATTTGTTTGATGAGAAGCTGAGGAAGTACCTGGATGACTTGAGAAAACCAGGTCCCAATGGGAAGCCATATTCGGGTCGGTATATTGGTTGTTTGGTTGGTGAGATACACAGAATGTTGCTAGTAGGTGGTATCTATGGGAATCCAGACAATATTAATAGTAAGAGTGGGAACCTAAGATTGTTGTATGAATGTGCACCTATGAGCTATTTGGTAGAACAAGCAGGGGGGAAAGCTATTGATGGAAGACAGAGAATACTAGATATCAAACCTGATCAGGTGAAGTTTTTTAGAAACATTATACTAGTACTAGAGTTGTGTAGCATGAAATAGTCTTGAAGCAGTTCATTAATTCTGTGTTTGCAGATTCACCAACGTACACCAATATTCATCGGAAGCCCAGATGAAATCGAGAAGCTGGAGAAGTATTTGTCTGAAAAGTAGTTACAGTTCATCCAAGTTCAAAGAAGACGTGTTATCATTAATGTTCTTGAATATTGTTTTCCTATACATCATTGTTAAGATCCTAGTATAATCAGAATTGAGATCTATGAATAATTCTAATGCACTTACAAAATGCAGTCCAAAAACTCAGAACTGTATTAAACATTGAAAAAATATCATTGGTAGTTCTAGCAGTTGTGTCAGTTCTATCAGTAAGTTCATGCTCACCAACCTATCTCCTCAGGTCAATCTGTGTTGCTTGTTCTGATCCAAATTGCTTGATCTACGTTTAACTGTGAAATATATATGTATGATTACTTCAACTGAAGATATATAACTTGATGAAGTTGTAGATAGATTGAATTAGGATTGAATTTTACCAGGGCTTACAATAGTAATGCATTTTGTGACAGAGCGCATAGCTGCAACAGAATCTGTACCAGCTGGAATAATCGAAGGACATGTAACAAAATCAGGATTTCATTACAAACTTGTAGAAACATAAGACATAACAAACTGAAAATTTCCAAATTTTTACCTACTAAACCCATATCCCCTTCCCCAATAAATCCTGCCATAGTTGATGAAAACTCTGATGTAATTTGTGAGGCACTCATTTCTACATTTCCTGTTTCAGGAGGTGACCTGAAATTCAACTTATCAAAATTAGTTTATCTAGAAAAAAAATGACAAATTCAGTAACATAGAAAAGGCAGTTCAATACCGTGAATGACAATCTGGTGAAGAATCAACTACTTGTTGTGAAGATAAAGCCATATCTTCACTTCCAAGATCAATGTCAAGTAGAAACTCCGAAAGGTTAAAGTCAAAACCCAAAGCATCCAAATTTGGAAAATCCAAGTCAAGTATGTCTCCTTCTTTCTCAGATTCAGAGGTTGAGTTACCATCAGGTGTTTGATTCTCTGTGATCATAGGCATTTCAGAAGCACCAAAGTCTAGCCTACCCCGAACATGATCCTTAATGTTAGACCTCTTCAAGTTAGTCTTAAGTGGTGAGCAAGTTGAGATGTGGTTTTTCTCTATAGAGTAATAAGCTATCTGCTTGTTAGGGCTGACTCGAATAGTCTCTGAAGAAATGATGGTGCAGTTAGCTGACATAATCTGTTGAGGAGTAGTGTCTTTGTTGGATGTAGCAGTTGAATAACTTTCTAGTGGAGATGTTGTTTTTTCAGTTTGAGAAGAAGATGCTCGTGGAGGTGTTTTAGGGATGGTTGAATTAGCTCTCGGACTTTCTTGATTGAAAAGACACTTAACAACATTAGATCCTTGAACCGGTGAACCATTGGGGACAATATCACAGCCAGATGACTGAGGAACAGAGGCAATCACAGATTTTTCTTGGTTCTGTTCTGCATTGCTTGATGGTGTAACTAAGTTAGCATCTGCAAGAAGATAGAGAAACATATTAGCAAGAATTCAATGACAGTCAGTGAGCTGTTTTACTCAATAAAAGGGGGAGGGTGTAGAACTACGTTTGGGAAGTGTGCATCTTCTGGATCTTTTAGAAGCTACATGACCATCAGAGACATCTTTGAATTCTTTTCTTTTTCCGATTGCTTGATATGTGGTTGGAGTGGAGAAATTTTTCTGATCTTTCTGCGTGGTTGAGGGCCCAGATGAAGACATCATAGCTGGAGCATCATACGTGGGATAGTAGCCTGAATAACAACACTGGCTCAGAATTCTCATGTTTTTTTCAGGCAAGAAAATCAAGTCATTTGAACTATGAACTGAGAGTGAGATGCATATATCAATCTGGTGACAACTCAAATAGAGAACCTCAGTTCAATTGCTTTCACTACTTAATGACCTAATGCAGCAATATCAACCTTCCTTCTTCTATCAAATCCCCAGTTTGATGATTAAGCTTGTACTCTTTACATTTCCAGTTAATGAAGTTATGATAGTTTATCCTAGAAAAGATAAAGAAATACAAAGTAGCAAATTCCACTTGTAATTCACATCGATAAATTGGGAAATTTATATGAATAATTCAACCCTAAATTAGCCAAGCATCCTTCAATCCCACACCATTACACAATAAAAGATTGCTAAGTACCCAGTAAATCCAATCGATCGCTATGCAAATTAGGAAATATGAAAAATTAGGGCAAAAACGTTACCCGCCGGCCTCCCAACAGCAACTTCAGACCTAGTAGCAATAGCCCCGTACGCAACAGGTGGCGGAGGCAACGGCGGAGAAGGGGTAACACCGACATTTCCGACGGCATTGTAAGCATTCATGACATCTTGCATACCGTTCAGCAAATTCTGCACCCGCAATTTCTCCTGTTCCAAACGGCACCGTTCTTGATCCACCGACACTTTCTGCTCCTTCAACGTTATGTACTCGTCTAAAATCGACGCCAAACTCAACAAGCTCTTCGGAGCCTACAAAATTAACAAACATGCATAAATACCATAGATCTTCAGCTAAAACATGAAATTAAAAAACAATACTAGTAGTAATGTAATTACTTCTTGAACAGGAGATTTTGCAATGAAATGGGACGCTTCGGATCGAAAAGTGGAGCGCGTCTTGGTATAACTGTTATCGCAAAGGTATCGATCGACGATGAAGGCGATCTGAACAGGAGTTATTTTCCCTTTTCCGACGAATTCTTGTTTCTTCGATTTGGTTTGCTTTCCCATGTTTCCTCCCTTCTCCGTCAATGGTGCGAATCAAAGAAGTAGATCGAGGGAGATGGAGAATGAGGGGGAGGAGGGAAGATGTTGAATAGTGTAAGAGGGAATTGGTAACGCGGGATCATTTCAAAAATTTTGGAGGTAAGTATTCTTCATTACAATCAGAGTTTTAGCGGTTAAACACGAAATTGCTCCACTTTCCCTCCAACTTGGATCTATTGACCCGATTTCATACCATAACTTTCATTTATTACTATACTTAAAGGCACTTAAATATTTACTTAAAGAAAATCTTAAATATCCAAAAAGAATGGTATAAATGTTATACTCCCAACATATAATTAATTGAACTAACATATAATCTTAATTGTTATTGAGAATTGGAGTTGGCCCTTGGATAGAATATGGGCTGGGCCCAACATTAAATAATATATTGGACCTAACTGGATCCTAAAATTTTATTGGCCCAATAAGAAGTAACTGCTAACTAGCATTGACAGTCTTAACATACAGGCAGCATTATCTGCAAACAAAAATCAGAACCAATTTTCAAATAAATCGACGAATTATCAGCTGAAGGAGGAAGAAGAAGATGAAGCAAGGAATTCTATCATGGAGTAATTGTCCACACACCACATTCTTCTCTCTCCCATTCTCCATATCTCTCAAACCCTATAATCCCAAGTCGAAATTGTCAAATATCACAGTTACGCTGAATTCAGTTGAAGAAAACCCGCTAACGGGCCGCGAGAGAAGGCAGATGAGGAACGAGAGGAGAGAGAGTAAGCCCGCTTACAACTGGAAGGAAGAGGTTGAGACGAGGCTAATCAAGAAGCCAAAGAAACGCTACACCTCCTGGACGGAAGAGTTGAATTTGGACAATCTCGCCTCACTCGGGCCCCAGTGGTGGGTCGTCCGAGTTTCCAGAGTTTCGGGCCACGAAACCGCGGAAAGGATGGCCCGTTCATTGGCCCGAAACTTCCCTGATATGGATTTTAAGGTAACTTTTGCTTTCTCTTTCGAAATTCGAATTTCAGAATGTTAACGTTGCTTCACACATGTCCACATTGCTTAGTTTCTTTACCTTAATAAGTAATTTAGTGCTACTGAGTTCATGATTACAGCTTAATTAGCGTGAATGATTAAGGTTTTGCAAGTTTATTTGTCGCTGCAATTGACATAGCTTGATTTTAAGGATTAATGCTGAGTGGCATTCCTATTTTGCCAAACCTGGTGCTTTATCTTGATATTATCATTAGAAATTTAATACTAATATTATGATATTATCTAACTGGGAAACAGCTAAATAGAATCGGCTAACTTTTTTGTTTTTCTTTATGCACCCTTACCCGTATCTGATCCCTAGATGACTAATCTAGGGGAGGCTAAAACCAACCTTCTAGGGACCCCCATTTCAAGCCCCGCTTTGTATGGAGTCTATGGACTGGCCCCATAGTTGTTGATCGCCTAACTTGAACGTACTTAATTACTGAAATAATTCTATATTAAGATTAGGAATTCTGGGTTACAATCAACTAATGTAGATAACTGTTGAGAGATGTTTTTTTAGTGCTAGTCATTGATATTTGTTTAGTGGTTTTCTGACCAGCTCTTTTGTGTTTGGAAGTGGTTATTGATTTTCTATTTGATTATCCCTCATTGAATAAAGCTTAATTGGGCCCTAATACCAGAACTTGCTGGGTCATGGTTTAAAGTTTACAAGCTTTTTACTTCGTGCATTTGTTAAAACTAAAGCTCAATTGAGTTGGTGCAAAGGATTTGCTTACCAGATATGAGCATGATATGGTTGATGATATTTTGTTCTTCTCATCGCCTCATAACGTGTCTGCAGGCTTATATTCCATCTGTACAAATCAAGAGAAAATTAAAGAATGGCACCCTGTCTATCAAACCGAAACCACTATTTCCTGGATGCGTGTTTCTGAGATGTGTATTGAACAGGGAGCTACACGACTTCATACGAGAATGTGATGGGGTCGGAGGTTTTGTTGGATCCAAGGTTGGAAATACGTAAGAGTCCTCAGTGATGTATTCTTGTTCACTTGATTTATTGTTTAAATTATTAAATGAGTTTGTTGTCTTTTTGTCAATATTCATGACTCTACAACTAGCTTAAAACATGAAACTCTGTGATGGCTACCATTTGATTCTTTACCAAATCTTTAGTATGTTCTGCTATGAAATATGGAATTTCAGTGCAAACTCTTTCGAGTTTCATGCTTGTGAATTGATGAGATCCTCTAATGTATTCTAGTCTACAAAGTTTTACATTACCTTACTGACCTTAGATTGCCCACTAAACAACCTTATAGGAAGCACTATATTTTTGGTTCGTTTGTTTTCTAAGTTGTTAACACGGGTTGATAAGTTTCAATTCTTGCAGAAAGAGACAGATTAATAAACCTAGGCCAGTAGATGCAGATGACATGGAAGCAATACTTAAGAAAGCAAAGGAAGAGCAGGAGAAAGCTGATCAAGAATTTGAAGAAGAGCAACAAAAGAAAGAAGCTTTGGATTCAAAGAAACCTGGTGTAGACACTCTTCTCGTTTCTAAAATAAATGCTTTAAAAAATCCAGGTGGCCAAGGAAGAAAATCTGGAAAGGGTTCATCTTTGAGACTTGGTTCAACCGTACAAGTTACATCTGGAGCATTTGCTGGATTTTCTGGCACTCTTAAGAAACTTGATAAAAAAAGGGGCCTGGTATACACTCTTGCTCTGTTCCTGTATTTTGTGCATGATATGTGTTGCGAAATTAAGATCCTTCAACATTTCCCAGTGTATAGAAGCATAATTGATGAATATCTAAATGGATATATTTAAACAAAAACCAAAAGAGGAAAAGATCTTTTTAATTCTTGTTTATAAGTTACAGATATCTTGGACTAAAATCTACCTATTGACATGATGTTTAATCCTTTAGCAATCAAACACGATGATGCTTTCATTATTTCTTTATTTTTTTGTCACCTCATCAATTTCTTGAATCATAAAGGACAGTTAAGTTCAGACTTGGTGCCACATCCCATATCATCCGGTCCATTTTCTTGCAGGCCACTGTTGGATTTACATTGTTTGGGAAGGAAACCTTAGCAGATATTGATGCCAAGGAAATTCTTGCCGAGGGGAGTTGACATGTAATTGAAGCAGATAAGCTGGATGGTGAATTCTATCGACAGGACAACAGACTGTATCTCCAAACACGACTTCAAATCACTGGAAAATATTCAATGGCAAGGATTATTCGAGTGAATGTTCTTCTACCTAGTGGAACACAGCTCCTCCATCTGGTATGATTCTAAAATTAATCCTACCATGGCCAGGTTCATGCATGCTCTGAATCGAAAGTTGGCGATATCTTTCTATGTTCCACTAGCCCTGTTTATTTATTTTTCCATAACTGAAATGTATCTTAGTGTGATTAAGATCTCTCTGATCCTATTCTAAGATGATTTAGGAAGAGGATTAATACATAATTGCATGATCTCCCTTGCTGTCGTAAAGGCAATGTCATAGCTTATGGATCATATTCTTGGAGATAATTTAGGAAAGAAATAGTATTCTTCATCGAGTTTCCACTTCTATTTTTTTATCTTTTTCACAAGAGAATTCGCAATGGAGATTAAACATGCATCCGTGGGTATGTCTTATTATCATAACATGGGCCGGCCCATTTCTTCTAGCTCTAAAATAAGGAACCAAAATCCAAAAGCCCATTAATTCCCATAACTCGCCTAAAAAACCTGCACATTGAAATGATAGAGGAATAAGATCACCTGCTACACCGTTTGGTCTATTTCATAACAGCGTACTTTCTTAGTGCTTCCATATTTCATTTTCATGATTAATTTTTTATTTCATTGACTTAACAAATTACTCCCTCCAACTAGCCACAAGGTACCATTTGTTTTTGCGTGTGAGTTAAGAAATAGTAAGTGCATAGTTGTATAAGTGATGTGCGTCATTTTCTGAAAAAAGGGAAATGAAATCGTTCAAGCGACCACTCAAAATAGTAAAATGAATACCTTATGGATGTTTTGAAATCTCGACCCTCAATTACAGCTCGCTGTTCTAAGTAGATGGGTTGGTAGGTGTGTGTCCACGAGCTCTGCAGACAGCGTTCAATTTGATTGCGACATTGCATTATGGACATGTGAATTAGTTATGTGAATGATGAATCATTTATCGCGAGTTGTTGTTACCAACACCTTACAAACTGCCTTATGTAAATAAATGGTGAATATTAATTTATAACTGATTGTCTGAGATTTTATTTTATAAGAAATGGGACTAATTTATTGTGGATGATAAGAGTTACCCGAAAAACGAAACGAATAATTTATCAATTATATACTACAGAAGTGGGGACCAAGCACAACCCCATATCTTTTTTACATAGCATTAGCTATAATAAATGGCATTAAATGCTTATGGGTGATTGTATGGGCCTAACTACCTCAACATTCATATGAGATAAGACATGGACAATTTGTTGTCTATTACCAAACTATTTAGGCCCAATCTGGGTTGGGGGTTGGGCCAGGGTGGGGTGGTTGGGGGGGTGAGGGGGTGGGTGATCATGAGTATATTAAGTAATTAATTAATGCAATACATAAGACTTGACGATTTATATAAGGACATCTGTATAATTTGTTCACATGCTATTACTTCATTTGCAATCAATGTTTGTGAGTGTAGATTTTAGTTTGAATGTCTATTTATATGTGATTGTAAGGTGAAGATATATTTTACAATTAATGTGTCCACCAAACATAACGTCCTCTGTTATCTTAAATGAAAGGCAAATAGCATGCCCAAGGTGAAACTATATAACGAAATAAATTTTGTAAGACAAATAAAAATGATAATATATTTAATTGAAAAATATATATTTCTCATAATTTAATATTTCGAAATAAACGTGAAAAGAAAGAGGGATTTAATATGATTTTTTTTTTTAAACTTAACATTAACGTAAACTTTAAATTAATAATGAAATAATTATCTAGAATCCTACAATTATACTACATATACACATGATTTTAGAGCTAATAAATCAAATATCTTATATCCTCAATGGTTATTAAAAACATAATAATAACACGTGTAATTATCAATGATTAGTAAAAACATTATAATTCAGCACCGTGTATAATAATATTGAACCCATCATAACAAATATAAATAAAAATAGGTTTTTCATAATCATTTAATTTACCACATATCATTGTTTAATCTATTAATTGGTTTTTTTTTTAAGTCACACCTTTACAAGTCCACAAGTCTACATACTAGCAAAATCAAATCTCCAAATATGCAACTTATAAACTCAATATCCATTAAACATTAAATTGCTGATTAAATCAAAATTATCCATAAACGATGTGTGGAGAAAGAAATAACGAATTAATAAATATCCCAAAAATGAAAAAAAAAAAAAAAAAAAAAAAAACACCACAATTATCATTGTGACCTAATATATAGGATGTTGGGGGGCAATGCATGCACATGAGCAAGATAGAGAAAGTTCGATATACAAATCAGTGAGATGTCTTCTTCCAAACCAAGGTCCACTAGTCAAGCTGTCATCTCCTATAAAGTTTTTTTTTTTTTTAAATAATTTATTTAATATCACAAGCTTAGAAATGTAGGTATACATAATCTGTATGTATACGTGGAGTAGACCGTTGTATGAATCAAGAAGACAAAGGGGCACGCGGTTATTATCTTTTTATTTCATTCATTGTTTATCTTTTTATTTTTGGGAAATGATTAATTTAAAGGGAAAGTAGTTTTGATGATTAGAGTAATCACTAGGGACGAAGCACTGCACATGTTTTTTCATTGTCGGATGAAGTGGGTGTAATCTACGGTCCAAAGGAATCTTCTTTTACTTTTTCTTTGTTTAATTAATACTAACTAAAATTAATGAGAGTGCTATTGAGTAACTATAGTTTATACGACCTTAATTAATACTGATTATTTTCATATATAAAATTAATGATAACAATGTATATTTAACCACCGTACCCGCTGCAATATTTTTTAAATAAATTATATCATATTAAATTCATAAAATTTCTAATACAAATTATGCACAAGAAATACAATACGTAAATAAAAGAATACTCATATGTCATAACATTCCAAAAAAAATTAATGGGGCAGCAGAATCTAACCAATCATTTTTAAAATTTAAAATGATATAATACGACATGTCTTGAAATAAATTACAAATCAAATTATCAAGAAATTTCGAGTGAAATAGTAAGATGCGTTGATCTTTCAATGTTGAATGATTATTTGGATATGATAATTATTGCATGGGGAGGACAAATGATTTAAAGTTAATAGTAAGATCATTAATGGTGTCAATATACTTTAATTACTATATACTTTTTACATTGATTTGAATTATTGATGCCATAGTAAGAATATTGAAACAGACATTTTACATGTACATTTGGCCTAATAAGATACTTCCTCTGTCCCATAAAAGTTTGCACACCCTTTTCGGCACGGAGATTAAGAAAGTGATAACTTTTAGGGGTATTATGGTTTTTTTGTAATAAATAAATGATAAAGTATGTTAGGTATGTTAGATAGAGGTAATTTTTTTGTAAATAAAATGTATGGGGAAGGACGATTGTGTTTGAATTTTTGCTTTTTAAGGAATATACAAACTTTTGTAGGACAACCCAAAATGAAAAGTGTGCAAACTTTTCAGGGACGGTGGGAGTAATTTTTAAAAATTCGTCTCATATATTTGTATTATTAATTATTATATATGATAATATTGATTAAAATGATGCATTGGGCCAAATCTTTTCAATTTGTTTTCTAGCAATAGATGTGTAGCACTATCGATTCAAATACAACTATTTGTGGTTTTATTCAATGTATTATGTGATGAACGTGAGAGAAATGTACAAAAAGGTAAACTCAAAAACATACAAGCACTAAAGTGCAAAATAAGCATGGGGAAAGGACTACAAGAGCAAATTCAGAAAGTAGAAGGGCATAATCGTAAAGCATCTCATATTATATTCCCTCACTCAGCAACCACTGAGAAAGAAAAGTGAAGTAGACTGTGTAGGAGAAGCAAGTAAAACCGTATTTAATTTTCACAACCTCCGAGCCCACCCCACCATCACCACCACCACCACCACCTCCACCACCCCACCCTTACCCATTTCCCCAAGATTTTCCACAGCTCTCAAACCCTAGAAAAACTCATTTTAAAATTGGGCTCACAATTTATTCCTTCATTGGGTTTTCCAAGAAACCCTTGTAAATCCAGGATATAAGACAAGAGAGGAAGCCAGAATTCTTGCTCAAAAACTCAGATCAAACATGGCTGCTTTTTCATCTTCCAGGTATTTGTTGGCATTCTTTCTGCTCAACTTCTACTTGAAAGTGTTGGATGCGAACCCAAACGTAACATTTAGTTTCAAGAACTTTGGTAAAGATTCCAACTTTGAGTCCAAGCTTGCTCTGTTTGGGGATGCTAAGGTTGCTAGCTATAATTCATCTGTTCAGATTGCTGGTTCAGGGGTTTCTAGTGGTGGGAGGTTCATCTGTAAGAAACCCTTTAATGTTGTTGAGGGAAAGTCGAGAAAGATGGTGTCTTTTTCTAGTTTTTTTGTGTTTTCCATCTCTAAGGAATATGGGGATGGATTGGGGTTTGTAATGCTCCCTCATGGGTTCCCCTTGAATGTTTTTGATGGTGCTTCTATGGGATTGTTGGGTGAGAGAAAAATGAAGTTTCTTGCAGTTGAATTTGATACATTCATGGATGAGAAATATGGTGATGTTAATGGTAATCATGTTGGTGTAGATGTTGATAGTTTAGTCTCTGTTAAAGTGAGCAATGTTTCAGCTATCAATCTGGTTCTAGATAGTGGTATGAAGTTACAAACATGGATTGATTATGAAGCAAGCAGTAAAAGAATTGAGGTGAGGCTTAGTAAGTTTGGAGAAATTAGGCCTCTTGATCCATTGCTCTCTTACCCTATTGATTTGTCACAAATGTGGAAAGATGAGAACATCACTGTTGGATTGAGCTCTTCGAGTCTAAACTCTTCACAGAAAGTAAACGTATATTCGTGGAGCTTTAGGTCAAGAACCATGCCTCAATGGATGCATTCTGAACCCATGAATCCAGAGAGGTTTGTTGAGAGGGGAGAAGAAGTGGAAATTCAAAAGAAAAACGACTGCGCTGTGAGAATTCTTGTTGCATTGATCTTTGGCACTGGTTGTGGCGCAATTGGCGCAGTCTTTGTATTGTTTCTTTGGACTATGTTTGGGAATAGGCGGCCGGTGGTGCCGGAAGAATTGGCCGTGAAGCCTAGGGAGTTCGAGTACAGAAAGTTCGAAGTATCTGTAGATAAAACCGTCGAAGATGGTAAGAAATAGGTGCTTTGGTTTGTTGATTAGACAGTGGGGTGTCTTCTTTGTATATCCTCTTGATTTTTAGTACTTGGATGTTGTGGTTTGGCATGGTGCTGTAATTTAGTGATCAATCATTGCAATGTAGTTTTGACATTTGCTATCTTCCATATGTTGTGATCATTAAGGTACAGTTTCATCTTGGGGGAGCTATTGCTCCTAATGTCTCTATGTCTGTTGTTAAATTGTTTGATGGAAATATCTTAGATTATGAAATTGGAAGAATCTCCAACTAGTCTCAAATTCTTTGAATGACAGTTGAATTGTTAAATCTATTTTTGGAATGTGCTTGGAGGAAAATTTGAGGATATTTGGGTATCTTATTATTATTATTATTATTGTTACTTTTAGTTTTAGCTACCAAAATATTATCTGCAGGACTGAAATATTTGCATGTACATTAAATTTATTTCAGAGGTGAGATTCTGTTGGGATTAATAGAATTTGTGGAAACTAGTATTCTTATGTTGATTTTGGATAATTAAAAAAGGACTTATCTTTGAAATCACATCAAATCATACTAAAAGTACAACTCCACCCCACATTTGAATTAAATAAAAAATAATTATAAACCCTTAATTTTAGTGAATGATTTCATCAAATTTAAGGTTTTCAAAAGTAGAATTAATTTAATTGAATATTTTTTTTTTAGTGTCACAAACATACGACATAAAGTTCCACACTTCCTAAATAAACTTCCCACTTTAATAGAGTTTCAATTTTAGGTCCAATAATATTACTTACTCGCCTAAGGCCGGCCCAGAAACTATTTCATCATCCAAACATTTTTTCAACAACTTCTTACAGAAGTTGGCCCAACCAGTAACTGAAAAAAAAAGCCCATTATTAATTCACAGAGGCGACGTTGTAGCGTTCTAGGGTTTTACATCCCCCTTATAATATCCGTCCCAAATATCTGAACTCAAAATCAATCAAACAATTCCTTCATTCGAACCAGTTCTGTTGATTTTCTTCTGGTTATGCTATTATTGTTTTTATTTCATTTCATTTCATTTTTCGAATGGGATCGGTGATGCATTGACAAATAAACTGCGTTATCTATCTGATATTTCCAATTTGGAATTGAAGATAACCTATCTATTCTGAGATCCAAATTTGTTGTTTTTCTGCGAATTTTTCTTTACGAAATTGATTACATAGATTGATCTCTTATCAGTAGAAGAGCATCATTGATGAGTAAATTGAAATCGTCATCCTTGCACTATGATTGCCAGTGAAGAAAACAAATGGGGAATTTTCACTCTGAGATGCTCTTCGCTTCGTTTAATCTTCTCTTGTGTTGTAAGTTCTTTGGCGGATCGACGTCAAACGTTTGATTTTTTTCTGGGATCCAAAATGTGAGCTTTTCCGTTTTTAATTCTTCAATTTCTTATCTGTCAAACATTTTGGCAGAATTATGCGAGGTGACGATGAAATTCATTGTTAATCACTGACGATGGAGTGATGTCAAAAATGAATCCCGACAGGTTCTGATCGCCTTTTTTTCTAAAAGAAAATTTCTTTCGTATTTTCTTATGAATGATTATTGGGTATATGATGAATCTCATGTGAATGGGTAATTTGCATCTGAATATCACCCTGATGCTAAAATCACCTTGGAGACCTGATACTCGTTTATATTGAAATATCATTCGTTATGCATCTGGGTTTTTTTTTTACATAAGTTTCTCTATTTCTTAAAATCAGAAGAATATATGTAATACTCCTCCGTCTTACCCAATAATCCCGAGCGTAGGATGCTTTACCAATCCATCCTATTGTTGCTACCGAACTGTTGCTAGATCCGTGTAGTTAATTTGTAGCTATTGTTGTTCATTGCTAGATCTAGCTAGTTAATCTGTAGCTGTTGTTGTTCACTCCTTTCCTTAATATGGAGTGTAAGGATCTCGTAATATGGAGTGTAAGGACCTCTCTCTCAGTGAGTGAAGGGTGGGAAGCCTGAACGGTATCCTTTTACACACTTTTTATTTTGGGCTGTCACGTTCCAAAAAAAGCAAAAAGTAAAAAATAATTAACCTTCCCCATATACTTTGTTTACAAAAAAAAAATTATTTCTACCTAACATATTTTATTATTTATTTATTACAAAAAAATACTATTATATCCTTAAAAGTCATTACTTTCTTAATCTTCGTGTCGAAAATTTGCCGGGACGGAGGAAGTATCTTTTAATGACTAGGAAGCAATTAACCTATAGGCCAGAGAGGGATTTCCAGGGAAGAGGGAGACGGAATCAAGGGTGTTATTTGTTTTTGGGCACGGAGATTAAGGAGTATTGTTATTTAATTGTAGTGGGTAATTGTATTAGTGGAGATGTGAGTGTTATTTTTTAATTGTATTAATAAGTGTAAATATAAAAAAAATAAAACATTAATGATACTCTTAAAAAGCGAGGAGGGAGTACATTTATGCATTGAATCTATTTCATTATAAAATGTCACTAACAACGAGCCACACTGCTCCCCGAGGTAAGAAGTACTCGATGATGACGTGTTTACTTTAAAGTCAACATTAGAGATGAATGATGATTATGTTGCAAGTATGATCCGCTATAATTTTTAATAATAGTCTCATTGTAAAAGTAATCAGATGTACTATAAAAGGAAAAACATAATGGTTTTGAATATCGTTTATGAAATGTCTTTTAATGGGCCTGTACTATGTCTTCAGTAGGCTTACATTAGTCCGGCCCATAAATGCAAGTCCAGATTCTAAATTACATGAGCCTATTTGTTCTTCCCCACATCGCCTCTTCCCACTCGAAAGTATACTACCTTCGTCACTATGTAAGAGTCTCATTTTACCATTTTTATTATCTCGCTCAAAAGATTCAATTTCCTTTTTTGAACACATGAGATTTACTCACACTCATTAATATAATTAAAACATGAGATCTACACACTCACTAATACAATTATTCACTACACATTAAATAATAATATTTTTTAATCTACATGTCAAAAAGTAAATGAGACTCTAAGGGATTATTATTGTGTATGATTGCAAACAGTTTTTTTTTCAAAAAAACGTCCAAGTTGAATGAGAAAATTGTTGCGTAGTGAGTTCCACGACGGTGTCGTTTCCTGGCCACTCGTTTGGTCAAACAACCTGTGAAACATTTTCCCATTTTACTCCTCCCCGAAGAAATCTAAGTCCAGCAGCTTCTATTACAATCACAAAACACTCACTTTTCCTATAAATCTTCTTTATTCTCAGTTTTTCAGACCACGTGATTCATCAACAATCATCGAAATGGGAATGGTTTTTGGAAAAATCGGCGTCGAAACTCCGAAATTCGAAGTTATCAGATCCACCGACGACTACGAAATCAGGAAATACCCACCGGCAGTCGTCGCCGAAGTAACCTACAACCCCTCCGACTTCAATTACGACAAGGACGGCGGATTCACCGTCCTCGCAAACTACATCGGCGCTTTCGGCACTCCAAAGAACTCCAAACCCGAAAAGATCGCGATGACAGCTCCGGTCATTACGAAAACGGCGTCGTCGGAGAAGGTAGCCATGACCGCGCCTGTCGTCACCAAGGGCGGCGGAGAGATGGTGACCATGGGGTTTATACTGCCGTCGAAGTACGCGAAGGCGGAGGAGGCGCCGCGGCCGGTGGATGAGAGGGTGGTGATTAGGGAGGAGGGGGAGAAGAAGTATGGAGTGGTGAGGTTTAGTGGGGTGGCGCGTGAGGACGTGGTGGAGAAGAAGGTGGATCAGCTGCGGAAGTGTTTGGAGAGAGATGGGTTTAAGGTGGTCGGCGATTTTGTTTTGGCGAGGTATAATCCGCCGTGGACTCTGCCGCCGTTGAGGACTAATGAAGTTATGATTCCGGTGGAGTGAAACAGAGTTTCTTTAAACGTATTTTATTTTATAATCTGAATATCTGTAATCTTTGAAATATAATGAGTGAAATCAGTGGATGTTATAATTCTTTACGAGTGAGGCTATTCTGCATTTAGGCGCAAGGAGCACGGTGGCTACTGTGCATCCGGGTGCAAGGAGAACGGTAGCTCCTTTGCATCTGGGCGCAAATTGCACGTTCTGAGTACCTTTGCAATTTTTGTGTTATTTTGCAATTTTAATATAGTAATACATAGGTTTAAATAAAATATAGAAGGGGAGGATTGTGTTCAAATAGAGAATTGTGTTTCTATGTGTTCAGGGGCGTAATAAAGTGTAATTATGCTGTGGAGATTCAGATTTGTAAGAAATTTTGTATTTTAGTTTGTTGTTAATCGCCAATAAATTAATCATTAATAGTGAGCAATTTATTTTTTTTAATTTTATTTGAACGTTGAGGAAAAATACATTAAATGGGAATCTTTTGTAGTAACTTGCTCAAACCCAAATTCGTTCCACTTTGTCAAAGTGGCCCATAATGCTTGAGCTTAAAACTAAACGGGCTAAGCCCAAGCTTTGAATTGGGTTGTAAATATACAAAACCAAGTTTATGGATTGTCGTATAACGAAGGTAAAAAAACGAATAAGGCCTTTATTTATTTATTTATTTTGATTGGGGGAATCATGCAAAATAAAAATAACACTCTCGAATACTCTATAAACCCCCAAATATTTTAGACCAAATAATCCTTTAAAAAGACAAATAGATCCTTCTTTACTTAGAGAAATTTTTATAATATCATGTTCAATGGCTAAACACTTCACTTAAATAACTTATAACGACTTTTTTATTCTTTGTCGAACACCTTTATTAAGAAATTTAGAGAAGGATAGAATAGTCAATTTGGTTGTAATTAGTTAGGAAAATTAATTCACGTGGAATATATTTTATCATGGGGGGGGGGGGGGGGGGGTGTTGTATATGTCGGGGTGTCAATAGACAGACCCCACAATGAAATGTACTAATGGCTAAATATCTGTACTGTACCAATGAAAAAGACTATTCAAGAATTTGAATTTCATTTCCTTTTCTTTTCTTTTTGAAATATTACATTTGTTTTAATTTCCACGATATGCTTACTTTGAATAGTGATATTATATTGTAACATAATGTAGAATAAAAATTCTAAATTCTGAATTCAATTTTCTAATAACACGCTATGTTGTAAAAAGATTATGTATAAATATAAATATACATACCTGATTATGTATTAAAAGTAAAGCAACTCAAATGCAGTTCATAACGGCAAAACAACCTAGTTGCAAAATAAACATGACAGGGGGAGAAAAGATAACATCCTCAATTCGAGGTGTAGAAACTATTATTAAAATAAAAAAAACACGACATAACAGAATGGTTTATTTATTTATTTTTAAGGGTAATTAACCATTTGTTGTATAGAAAGAAGCATAACCATTATGAAAGGCAAATCCTACTTATGGTGCATAAAAATGATGTGGGTAAACTGGGTTATATAGCTACGTGACAAAAAGTGTATGGTTTTGATTCCTATAAGGTTGTCCTGCAATGTTGCTTTAGTGATTAAAGAATCCTGTGAGAAAGGCTAAATGTTGGCCTCTAATCATATCAACCACCTGTCATTTTCCAATTTCTCTATTCCACATCTTCTAATAATTGATTCATCACTCCAACTAGTTGTATTTGGTCATAATCTAACATCTCATTCTCCTATTTGTTGCCTACACGTCGCAATATCACACTACTTTTTAATTTAACATATTCTACTCTCTTATTTCTTGTTACCTTTTTTTTTTAATTATTTTTGTAATCATTTGATTAATTTCATGTATTTTGCGTGCAATGAGTTGGAATGAACCCTAATACGGAATAATAATAGACCACTCTGCTAAATTATTAATCCTTTGTATTTGAAAATGCCAAACATGGCCTTAAATGAATTCAAATACGTATTTGATACTGTAACACCCTGTAAGTTTAAGTCATGGTCCAATCATCAAAGCCCACTATTTCCAACTCCTTGAAGCCTATTATTTCGAACTCTTCAAAGTCCAGCTCATTCCCTACTTCTATCAACCGTGAGATCAAACTGAAGCAGGATAAGGTTTTTCTTGCTCCTTAAGAAACAGATTGTGATCTTCATTAAAGAAGATATATTTTCCTCTTATCAACTCCCCTAATCTAGGAAAATTTGTTAAATCCTATGAGAGGATGTCTACTTGATTTTATTTGAACCGTAGAAGTATAAGTCTCATACTGCTACTGCAATCTTATTCCACACACGATATTCTTTCGTACGCTGCTACAAGAAAAAAAAGGTAAAACACTATTCTTCTTTCTTTTCTTTTCTTTTCCTATTCTTTTCTTTTCCTATTTTTCCTATGTTCATCGTAAGACTGAAACCTATTCTTTTCGTTTTCTTTTCTGCTTCTTCTATAAACTCTAACCCTAATAGTACTAGTCTGCAATCCTTACGAAAATTTCAGATTTGTTGTATGATAGTATTACAACATTAAAATAGTAACGATCGATCATGTAATTATAGGCTTCGAAGGAGACTCCGATCGTGACGTTAGTACGCAAGCATAAGACTACACAAGTGTTTAAGGTGGGATTTCTTCATTTTTATATGTGTTTAGATGATTTCGTATGTGGTAATTGAAATAAACTTGAAATTGTTGTCACCTTATGAGTCGATGATCATACTTGAATGTTATGGGATCATATATTACATGGGTATTGGCTATAATGGTGTCATACTATAGCATGGGTATGAGCTGTAATGGTGTCATACTATAGCATGGGTAAGGGCTGTGAAGGAGTGTCTTACTAACGAATCACGATATCGTAAAGTTACATGGATAAAGGTCGAAAGGTGCCTTATTTTGACATGATAAGATTGTATTGTAAGTGAATTAAATTCTCGCACATGATATACTTGACATATGTAAGCATGATAAAGTCTTCACTGAGCTTGTGGTTGTTCACCCCGATAATTATTTTATCTCAGGTTAAGCGTGGCGAAAGCGTACGAGCAGGGAGCGTGTGCGAAGAGACTTAATAATGAAAAACTTCAATTTAATCCAGCGTATATTGTGCTGCAAGCTTTCTATTTTTCTGTTTAACTGAATACTTATATTGGAACTGATTCTTCACATTTGAGTAAGGTTTTGGTTCTGTTTAGTGAATTGAAATTTATTTCGTTCGATGATTCTGTTGAAATTGTTAATGATTGGTGTCAGGTGTTTGCTATGGTGTCCCAGTTCTGAATTTTAATTAGTATGGAAAGTGTTAATTTTGGTGATGAATTAGTAAATTAACATGTGATTTTAATTGTCATTCTTAGAATCTTCAACACCACTTTACTGTCATAGTCATTTTTGTTCTTTAAATTTGATTTCATGCAGGAATAACATAGTGGTTCAAGTTAGTATTAGATCTATACTTGATATTACATGTACACTTGTCGAATTGATTGAGTTTCATGTATGTTGGTACTAGTATGTTTGGGGGTACAGTAGGGTGACAAGAGTGGTTTCGTGTCTTGCATGCAAGAGTCCTAGTTTGAATTGTCTTCCCTAATCTTTTAATTAATTTAAATTCCAAGGTTAGATAGTGGTTAATGGTGTATACATTGGGTTGGAGTTGGTGGACACTTGATCTGCTTGTGAGTATCCCTCTAAATTTTTTTTTCCTTAAAGTACCACCTGTACACATTGGTGTGTAAGTTTTCTTTGCAAATATATAACATATAGGGCCGACCTTTAATTAATCCCATCCTTCTTCTTGGTTAGTCACTTGTTCATCTATTTTGTTGAGCAGTAACGTGTTCCGCCTATTTGCTTTTTAATTATTATTGATTGACAGATCTTGTATGTTTTGTATGACATGAATCTATAAAAAATTAAATTAATATTCCACCATTTGAAACCTGCATAAATTTCTGCAAATGCTAAGTTTGTTTTTAAATGGCTGAAACTTATAGGACTTTCTCCTTATTTATTTCCTTTTCATTGCGTTGTGGCTTACTTATCCAACAAAGAAAAATTTTAGTCATGCCCAATTTAAATATTCTATTTCAAAATACTATGCAAACTTCTCTTTATAAAATTTGGGTGTGATAGATACCGATAGAATTGAATATGATTATAATACAAACACAATACACATCAATGATGAGTTGTGTTGTGTGTACCTCTCTCTCTCTCTTCTGCCTGATTTCACGTGAATATTAGGCCAGCATTCAATGATTTTTTTCATGTGCAATTTAAAAGGAGCAATACTCGTGGCAGTATCATATCATACCAAATCATTGATTTGATATTGAAATTACCATCATTCAACATTCGCTCTACTATAATGTCGAACAGTAAATGTGAACTCAATCTTAAGACGGGGGAGCATTATTTAACAAATGTTTTGATAATGAATTCTTTTAGAGTGGAGCTAGAGAGTAGAGAATGTGAGAGCTACTATGAAGTTTGATAATTGGGATGAAAGTAGAAGTAATGTGAGAAAATATTTTTCTATGATATGATATTGGGTGGTATAATAGTTACATATGAAACAATAAATTGAATACCTGTGTATCATCAAAATCTGCACAGGTTGTGTTTTCAGGCAGCCTGGTTTCTTGATCAACTTCACAAATCTTAACTGCTCGCATGCAGACACACATTTCTTCCTCTTCTAACGTATAAATCGAGTCGATTTTCTGCTATTTTTCTTGCTTCCAAGGGTGAAAATTTTCTAACACCCTTTACTCTCCTCTTGCCACTTCCACTGCCTTCCTCGTGTGCTGTACAGTTTCACCATCTTTACTCTACTTAAGCAAAACATTTATCCTATCACTGCGAAGCAACTCTTACGTCCTCGTCCCGTAGCTTGGCCGCCTTCGTCTGTCCCTCCGACCGTCTACACACACACCCCGGGTAGGGATTCGCGTAGAAGTTCTCCTCTAGTCTTGGTAATTCCCCTGCTACTCTTGGATATGGCGCCCCGATTCTGTCCTTGTGTAGATGCTTCACCTCGGAGGCGAAGTGATCCCAAGAAATCGAACCGTTGTCCAATGAATCAATGAGTCTAACAAAATTCAACCTGAAATGTACAATGTAGGAATGACTATGAGCATGTTGATGATCATTAGAGCAGTGTTTGTTTGTTTGTTATCTATGATCAGTCCTTCACCTGTCGGGATTTATCGTCCTTCTGAAGCCGTCGAACCTTCTATGCCCCTGCACCGCCTTCGCCATGTTGCCATCGTACGTATACACGAAAGCATCGCTCTCTAAGGCTATGATGTAGTCTAGAGCAGCAAGGCGGTTCTGGTACGGCCTGAAGGGTTCGAGCTCCTCTGCCGTTGCTAGGGTGGAGTGTGAGAACACGTTCGGATACTCCGATCGAAGAGCATCCATACTGTTGTTACCGTAGATCTCTCCAGCCACTATGTAGATTTTCGTCGAAGATGGATACCCCATTGCCTTAAGCATAAGTGCAGCCTCTCTTGGAGACATGGGGCAGCCCCCTTGCAACCTCTTTTCCACACTGTCTATCTCTTTCTCCTTCCAATGCTTCACCTCGTACCTCATCACACGAAGCTCCTCTGCCTCCGATGAGGTTAAGTTGTGGTTGCAACCGGTGAATGCAAGCATGTCCTTTTCATACCTAATCGAAGAGAACACATCAATAAGTACATGTTCGTTTAGTGTGTTCGTGAAATTCTAGCACTCTTACTACCTTAAGTGTAGTGCGATGTAAGGTTCGCCTTCGTCTCTGAGTCGTTCCACGAGCTTCTTCCCTAGCTCCTCAATCTCTGGCGTGTAACGAAGGGCCTCATAGTTCGCTCGACACCTCAGCTTCTGTATAGACGAGGCGAGGCCGTTGTTGGCAAGACGCGAATCAGTGTGAGTGAACATGATCACCTTATGCTTCTTCAACAAATGAAGTATCTCGCCTCTGTAGTAGCTAGCCTTCGACCACGAGACGGGCGCCTTGATCAACGGATTCATCGAAGCGTACCGGGGTGGCAGCGTTTCGACTATGTCGATGTCTTCTTTCAAAACGTCGATGAAATGCCTCCAATCAAAGATATCCTTAAAATCACTGCAAAAACAAGGCAAAGATAGTGATCAAAATGGATCAAGAGAGGAAGAAAAGAACATATATACTATGTTGTATTGTGTCAAAAACCTTACCTAGGATCTGTCCAAAAGCTCTCATGATCAAGGGAAGGAAGCACAAGAGTAGCATTCATAATCTTGGCTACGGCAACCATATCACATATCTGACAAACAAACAATGTCAGAAAATGGATCATACAATACAACATAGTATGATATATTCATTAAAAGAATCAAATTCTGTTCTTGCTTACTCACCCCTGTTCTCATTTGATTCAATCCACCATTTGCATGAACTAATAAATAGCCATTTGATTTCCCATCTGAACACATTCAACAACATTTACACATCAATTTCAAATTCAAGAAAGATTAAACAAAAGAATAATAAATATAAGTAAAGATTGATTTGTATACGTCTTTTATTCTTTGGTCGAGCTGTACATCTGTAAAAATTATCACTGTTTGGTTTCATCCATATTTCAGGGACCTACAAGAAACAATCCAACATCCTTAAATTAGTCAATCTGCAGAATAATTGATTTATTACAGGCTTATCAAGGATAAAATAAAAATAAATAAGAGATTAAAATACGTCATTCCCACAAAAGAAGAAAAAAAATCCAGGAGTAGAAAATAAAAATCAAGATTCCATTTTTTTTTTCCTTTTATTTTAAGTAATAAAATTGATTGCGCAACGGTCAAATAATCAGTAGAATTCACATGGATGAATGATAATGGAAAAACTGGTCAATGGCAACTATGGAAACTTCAACCCTAAATTTGTTGCCGTCCCACTCACTTCTCTTCCACCCAATTAACAACTGGAAAAAAAACACACCATGCTTTTATTTAATTATTTAATTAATTAATAGTAATTAACTGTTAACTAATTATACTCCCCAGAAAAGATTATCAATTTCCCCCTTTTAAAATGTGTGGAATGCTCAAAGTTCGTACAGTCACTCAATTCAAGATCGAAAAATGGAATGTTGCTGAAACTTCTGGGAATTATTTAAAAGTGATTAAGAAAAAAACAAAATTTAATTAAAATTAAAAGCATCATTAACCACACCGAAATCAATGAGAAGCCAGTTTCCATTTTTAGTATGTGTGTGTGTGAGAGAGAGAGAGAAACTCACCGGAAATTCCTTCATCTTCCGTTTCTGCATAGCAGCGCCGGCGGTTGACTCCGAATCATAAACTGCCATGTGGGCACTAGACGACAAATCCTTCTTAAACGTCTGAATAAACAACGCCTCCTTATCCGACCGAATTAGCTTTCCGGCTGCGGCGCCACCGCCTCCGCCCATCATGAACGAAAACTTGAAAAAAGCCGAAACCACCACCATCATCAACAGAAACAGGAGGAGCGTACGGCCAACGTTCTTTCTCGAGGTCAAAGAATTGAAAACTTCACACACAGTCAACACGCATTCCTCCACGCACAGAACCCACGTCTCCGGCAGCCTCTTCCGCGACAGGAGGTGGTGGTGGTGATGGTGGTGGTGGTGGTAAACGACGCCGTTTCCGTTGCATTCATCCAACAATGCCTCTTCATCCACATCGCTCTTCGAATGATCCAACACGGCCGCCCCCTCTCCGCCGAGCTTGTCCTTGTTGGCGTCCATCGCTTCCGCAGCGCCGCGGCGGCGGTGGTGGGTGATCTGATTGGTGGCGGTGTTGGGTGGATTAGTGGTGGCTCCGCCGGTTGACATTGCTCGGAAGATACACATAGGATGGAGAAAGTGAGAGAAAGGGAAGAAGGAAGATTATGGAGAGAGGAGAGAGAATGGAGGGAGGGCAGTGGCCATGAACGGTGAACCGTTGCTTTGTTTTCTTCTGTGAATTTATATGTACTATTTATTCTACGGTGTGAAATTATGAAATTAAATTAAATGAAATAAAGAAGAATGTTTTTAATCTTTTTTTTTTTTTAGTCTTGGAGAGAGAAAGAGAGATTCATGTTATTGGGTGGGTAATTCGCCTCTGATTTCTAACTGCATTATACTACGGTCAACGGGATGTAAAAGATTTTTTACCTTGTGTGATTTTGATAAATCTAGGTTAGATTGCATAGTGGATTCTTCACTATCTTATTTATCTTATTGGGTTATTTTTATATTTCTATAATTTACTTTATTTTGCTTCTACATTTTGAGTTTCATTTCCATATGAAACCCTTTTGGAAGATAATAATTAAGAGAAATATGTAGTAATTTTATTAACACAATATATACAATAAATCAATCAATTATTTATAAAAACAACAAAATAAAAACAAGAAAGGATTTTATACAAAGATCTAACATTTAATTTAGGTTTTAAAATAAGACCTGATTTTATAAGTATTTCAAATTAAAATTAAAATTTAGTTTTAATTCTCAAATTAAAGTCTAATTTTTATTTTTGTTATTTTTTCTTATTTTAAAATTTACTATAAAATTTATCTTTTCATTTCAAGTCATACAAATAATTTAAAAATATTATTATATACCTTCAAATCGTAGAATCAATACATTTTATTTTTATTAATATTTTATATTTTCCTATTATATATATTGAATTCGAAAAATATAATATTCCCTCCATCCGCTTCTAAGGTATCCATTTCACTATTCCTGACGTCCTCTTCAAATATATCAATTTCCTCAATTTAGTAAAAAAAGTACACAATATGATCCACCACTTCCCTCTAATATAACTACTCACTTTATATATAATAATAATACTCCTTAATTCACGTGCAAAAAGCAAATAAAGACCTTAGAACTGTTCACGTACAAAAAACAAATTGTTACCTTAGAAGCGGACGGAGGGAGTAATAAAATTATGATAAAAGAAGAAAAAAATAAAATTAAAACTCAAATGACCAAACACTTGAAATGGAGCTTAAAATCGAGACATGAACTAAAAATTGTGTATATAAATGAATAATGTGTATTTAAGGGAGTATATGTATAAGATTATAGCATAGTGGAAATTGTTTCTATATTCATATTTATTCAAATAGTTGATCTATATAGAGACTCCTAAATAGTGTAGGTAATTTGTGCTCGAAATAGACTATTTTTTTTTTTCTTCTTATAATTATTATCGAGTTTAATTATTCACAAGTGATCTTATCCGGACATAAATTCCCATTTAAACAACTGTCGGAAGTCTGATGTAACGAATTCAAGCTGAATTGATCTACTTTAATCCTTACATTAGATTTTGTATATTTTGCATGAAATTATAAATTAAATCAGGCCTAAAATTCATTATCTCTATACATACAAATAATAATAGTTAGATAAAGACCATTTTACAGGAAAATTATGCTAGACAGATGAAAAAAATAACATTTAAAAAAATATATTCAAATTAATGAAAAATGATAATAATTCAGTTAATTATTTCATGAAAAATTAGTAATAAAAATAAAATTAATAATAAAAATAAGGAATTTTATCAATTTAAAACCTGAAAAATTGGTAAATTATTAATTTGGGGCCTAAATTATTTTTTCTATAAATACGGTCCATGAAATATGTAAAATTATCATTTTAGGAATTGAATTTATCCCATATTATCTCATAATAATAAGTGATAATTACTTTTAAAAAATATATAATTAATCTCACGGGAGACATACCCATAATAATATTACTCCATAAATCATCACCCATATTATATATAGTAATAGAAAGTTGTGAGATTAATTTCATTTGTGACACAATAAATAAGTTTAAAAAAAAAACGTAATTAAACATTGAGTTTGATATCAAAATTACAAATAGTCATACGGTGCCACGTTTGCATTGGGTAAGAGTATTGACGAAACTACCCCTCGGATCATGGTGAGATTAATCGTAATTAGTTGAAATACGGGAATAATTAACAGGAGAGGAATGGCAAAACGTGAAAAGTTTGTTTCTTTTTGGAATTTTCGGTTACTTGTGAAGGGTAGAATATTGTCACAAGGTGGACTCACATGGATCCATTTTGGAGCTCTTCTTTTCTATTTTTATTTTTATTTATAAAAAAAAGGCTACATTTAATAAATTTGGATGCCAAAAGGGCATAAAGTTGGATGAACAAAATTAATGTGCGTGGATGAGGCCTTTTATGAATTCACCAAATTAATTATGCTTTTTTTTCCCTATTAATTTACAGAACAAGTCGTATTACATGTTCTTAAATTGATTGTATTATTGTAGATTAAATGTCTTAAATTTAATACAATTAATACATTTATTAATATATTTTTGCATTCATTGTATAGTTTGAATAGGAGTATTAAAAGTCACACCTTTAAATTCTATGATCAATGTTTTTAATACATTTAATTTTTACACTACATTAAAAAAAACTATTATGTACTCTTTATCTTTAAAGGTTATATTTTCCCGATTACATGCAATATATTTTATGAATGATGTCCAATAAATTTTCGTAATTCAGAATATATACCATGTTAATTACCATTAAATGACTAGTAATTCTAGTCTCAGTTTATAATTTAAATTTTAAATATATTTAAAAAGATTTAATGATGATTAGTAGTACAAAATAAAAAAATAAAAATTAAGATGTCTATTACTTGATAGATCCGATAACGAATTTAATATAAAAATCCATAGACTTTGTAACAAAATATAAATAATTTGTGTTGAATTTGAGTCACAAGAAAAAATTAATAATAATAATAATAAAATAAAAATCGACATTGAACTTTATATATATACGATACTACATCTATAGATATAAGATGGCTTAAAAATAAACAACTAATGTAAGAAATAGAATCACATAACTTTTATCTAGTTTCGATATAATAAATGGATCAAATGAATTGATTTTGACTGTTTAAATCAAAACGATGCGTCTTGAAATGTCTAACATTAATTATATCAATAGATAAAAAATAATATATTATAATTTCGTTAATTGAAAATCCAAATACATGCTTACTATGTCCTTAAAAAAGCTTGACAATATTTTGACAGTGGGTCGGATAATCTTATGTACGTGTCTCATCTTATTCATGGTTGACACAATATTTATTATCGATAAATATTGTATTATAGAATGAAAAAAACCAAACAATATATTTTCAAGATAAGCAATACTTCACATAGTAATTTATGATGAAATTGTCATAATATAGCTAATGTCGTACATTTCTTGTTAATTAATGTTTGTAAATTAATGGGATACGTGTAACCAATAGAATCATCCATTAAATATGTTTGTAAATTTTATTTTACATAAAAAAAAAATTGTCGTATTTATAAGACATCCTCGATCTTATTTCAAAGTTTAGATCATTATAAAAGAAAACTATAATCTTACGTCTATAGTTGTTATTTCGTCTTGATAAAATCATATAAATATTATTCTACTCCTTCCGTCCCAAGTAAAGAGATGCATTTGTTTTTTGTATGTAGATTAAGAAATATTATTATTTTATGTAAAGTGAGTAGGTGTATTAGAGAGATATGATGGGTAGGGGATAAAAACATTTTTAGTCTCATAACTTTTCTCATGGTCTTTTTTAGTCCCAAGAAAGATAAGTTTGTCAAATTAGTCATACCTACGAAGAAATAGGGCCAAAAACGTCCTATTTTCGCCGGAAAAAGCCACGTCACAATCGAAATTGTCAATTTTCGACCGGTATGATGACGTGGCGCCCTGATGGCAGGTGAGTCACCGGCATAAAAACCTATTCAGTCTCATAACTTTCCTCATGTTCTATTTTAGTCCCAATAAAGATAAGTTTGTCAATTTAGTCTCACCCGTGTAGAAATATGGCCAAACACTTCGTATTTTCGCCGAAAAATACCGACATCACTGATAAATGGCACGTGATTGTTAAGTGACAACCGGAATTGCCGATTTCCAATCGGAATTAATATTATTTTATACCAACAAGACATTTTATTTTCTAAAATTTTAAATAATTAGAAAAAAATTAATAAGGGTCATCAACCATTTTTCTTCTGGCACGGAATCGCAGCCACCAAGTCCCACATCACAAACACCAAAACTTCGCCACCGACCACGATTTTGCCACCGGCCATGACAACAGTCGGAATTATTTAAATAAAAATGTCATATTGACATTAAAATAACATTTAATTTGTTGACTCACCTGCCATCAGGGCGTCACGTCATCGTCCTGGTTAAAAATCGGCGATTCCGATGATGTCAGCATTTTTCGGCTAAAATAGGACGTGTTTGGCCCTATTCCTACACGGGTGAGACTAAATTGACAAATTTATTTTTATTCGGACTAAAATAGAACATGAGGAAAGTTATGGGACTAAATATGTTTTTATCCAGCTGACTCACCAGCCATCAGGGCGCCACATCATCATACCGACCGGAAATTGGGAATTCCGGTTGTGATGTGGCTTTTTCCGGCAAAAACAGGACGTTTTTGGCCGTATTTCTTCACCGGTGGGACTAATTTGACAAACTTATCTTTCTTGGGACTAAAAAAGATCATGGAAAAGTTATGAGACTAAAAAAGTTTTTATCCCTGATGGGTAGTGATTGGCCATTGGTGGGTCATTTTTATTAAAAAGGGAAAATGTTGCAATTTGAATAGGACGCCCAATATAGTAAAATGATGATATTTGGGTGGGACGGAGGGAGTATATATTTATCGAACAGATTTTATATTTTGTAATTATATTGTTAATTTACTTTTAAAAAGTAATAAATGTACATGTAAAAATATGCGCAGTTAATTTAATTTGGGATCCGAATTAAGATTACGAATTATTATTATCTATATATAAAATGAATATTATAAATTGTCTTTTAATAAAGAAAAATATTTATATTCTAGTTTTATATGAGATTGTATGTTTTAACCTTACCGACTAAAAAAATGAAATATTATCATATTAATATTCAACTGTATTAAAAGTACATCACATGTAACATTATCTTCCTAAAATCAATAAGATTAGTAAAAAAACAACTTATCTTAAATTTTTTATCTAACTTTTTATTTATACTACAAATTGTGAAATAACTAATTCATTAAGGAATGTTTGTTCCGGGTTTTAAAACCCCAGAATTAGAATTGAAATTCTACATCCAAATTTTAAATATCACCCCTATATATATTTATATATATTCTCTCTCCTCAATTAATACGCTTTTTCTATTTATCTCTCCTCTCTCATCTACTTCCTTACATAAATTAATACTCCCTCGTCCCTAGGTAAGGTCTCATTTTACCATTTGGTTGTCCCACCCAAAAATCTCATTTCCTTTTTTGGACATATGAGACTCACACACACCTACTAATAAAATTAAAACATGGGGCACATACTCACTAATACAACTACACACTACACATTAAATAATAATACTCTTTAATCCACGTGCCCAAAAGCAAATGAGACTCTTACCAAGGGACGGAGGGAGTACATTCTTACACATTGATTTGACATAAAGTTAAAACTTACTCTATCAAAAACCCAAAACAAACACAACATCATTATTCATGATTTTCAAACTCTCCAGAATCTCAAAACAAACTTCACCTAAATCATTATCATTTTCATGAGTTGAGTATCAATTTTTCATTAAAGTATTACCATTTCATATTTGTCTCACAAAAATCACTAGAGACGACATCACACAATATTTTCTTATCATAAATATACTTAGATAATGGGTTATTAGAAAAAGAACATTACTAATGTGGTGGTAGAATTTATAGTTGGGCAGCACATGTGGGTGGAAGACTAAGGACACAACTGAGATTCATGAGTCATGTCGTCATGATTATGTGTGTAATGGTTAAAAAACAAAAATTACACTAGTTTTATTACATCTAGTCTAGAGAAAGAGGTTTTATTGCATCTTTTACTTGAGAGAGTGAAAGAGATGGGTTTTACACTAATTAAATCATTTACTTATTCGATTAGTGGACTAACACCAAGTTCAAGTTGCGATTTCGAAGTCATAAATGGAAATTATTAAAAGCATTCAAAGTTAATTTGATTCCCATAGGAATTTATAAGTAATAGTTAAAAAGGACAGTTATTTAGGGCATTCATAATTCAAACGGTTAATAAGCCCTTCATTACTAATCTTTGTTAATAGCTTATCTTATATATTTTTTGTATTTCACATCCATATCTTATTAGTTTTGCAAAGTTTTAATCTGAGTTAACAAATTTGGTGGGACACATAAAGACATAAAAATTGTCAATAATCAAGTATTTCTTTTTTTTCTTTTTTCTTTTATAAATACACAGGTTATTTTGATTCTCGTGTGAATTTAGTCTACTTAGTAATTTTTTAATTTTGTCAGCGTTAATGGTGATAACGAAGACTTAATTTAAGTCCATCCTATTTTTCTTAGTTTTAATTATGAAAGTTTGGAATGCCGCCTTCATATATATGCTGTATATATTTTTTTGTAAGATGAGTCAAAAGGAATGATATATAGGAGTAGCAATGGAAAATTTTGAGCTAGTTCTGAATTTATTTATTTTTTCATATAAAATTATTATCTACGAAAAAATTGAGACGTGTATTATAATATAAAATAAATTATATATATTATAATAGTTTTGATAGATAAAACTACGAAAATTAATTATGTTACAAATTAAGATATCTTGACGAAGTCGTATTTATAGTGATTTAGCATGTAGCATGCGACCGGTGGCAAGTGAGATAATCTTGCAAACTCTTTCATCATATGTATTTTGGTTGTTATAATTAAATAGAAATAATAATAATCACCATAATAAAAATAAAATTAAAAATAAAAATAAAAATAAAAAGAGAGGAAAGAAGGAGAAATTGATCAAGTTAAGAAAGTATCTAAATATATGTATGGACAAAATAGCTTGCTAGTCAGTCACGTTAGTTTTGCCATGACAATACAAATCTCTGTAGAGATATATCTATGCTCATAATGTATAACGTCAGTAATTTTGAATTATTATTCCTATTATTAAGTGCAACCTAATTCTTTCTAGGAATTAATTGGATATATATTAATATTATCTATTTTATATTATCTTGATCAAATAGTGAAAATTAAGCGACTTAAGTAAGAGTACTTCTACCTTAATGGCAAAATTAAATATTAAATAATGAAATAAATTATTTCTAACAATTCGTACGTCATTTTACGAGGTAGTATATAACCTAATTTAATTACTTCCCCAAGTTCCATCATTCTCTTCATAAAAGTCAAATTGCTTACATTTTTTTGACGTTCATATCCCCATTAATACGAAATGTCATAACCCATGTTAATTAACGAGGATATCTTTTTCTAAGACAAAATTTTAAACTAGGTATAAACTGGTCTCACAAATTTTGATCGCACTCGTATGATTTGAACAAATTGGTTACTTTATTATTTAAAATTTTAATAGCCAACGTGTTTAGTCTCTTAATTGTATTAAAGTTTCATTTTTCTTTAAAATAAAAATTCCTATTAATTAAGCACACATTGTTAAAAAAATAAAAAAATAAATTTGTACATTAAATGCTATAATTATAAATGCATGCATAGCGTAGGCACATATTTTCTAATTGGATATCATACTTATATTACTTATAAAAATATTCGATTACTACTGTTTATTCTATCTACCATTTGATTATTTATAGTTACGTAGGCTATGTAGCATAGCTTCAAAAGCATCACATAACGTAGGCATATTATTTTCAATCCATATCACATTTTTATGTTTCTAATAAAATAAAATATATATCTACTAGTATGCATCGAGTGAAATTAATTAAATACTGTTCTTATGTTGTTTTACTTCCATACATATAATAAATATAACAATAAATTTATGAAAATAAAACGTTTTCTTAGAATACACGATGTATTCGTATTGGATTGGTGTATTCGTATAATATGAAAGAGGAGTACTCTATCATAAAGATTTTTTTTTCTTATTTTTAATTTTATAGATTCATGGTGAGATTTTTTCATCAAATTTGCGTAATGATATTAATCGGATGGAGAGAGTATACTAGTATTTATTTATTTATTTATTTTACAGTCACCGGTTTGAAATCTCACTACCTCATCAATAAAAACAAAAAAAGTTTAGGATGAAAATTTTAATGTAATAATTTAGAGGGTTGGTGGTCGCAGGGGATGGCGGCGGGGTGCAGGTGAGCCCAAGACGACACGTCACCAAAATTGTTTGATATTCCAATTTCGGAAAATGTTGTGCGCGTGTGAGCTGTAGATTGACGGCCACCGATAACAATCGAAATCGAACCAACGGGTCATGATTTCACATAGGAGCCACGCGTCGCACTCTATTCCTC
Source organism: Pogostemon cablin (assembly GCA_023678885.1). Classification (NCBI taxonomy): domain Eukaryota; kingdom Viridiplantae; phylum Streptophyta; class Magnoliopsida; order Lamiales; family Lamiaceae; genus Pogostemon; species Pogostemon cablin. The sequence continues at coordinate 1,298,931 of CM042986.1, forward strand.
CTCCACCCAATTTGATTAATTAATTAATTAATTAATTAATCATAGCGGGCACCAAACATTGGGTGGAACCTTTCAACACGGCTGCAATTATATATGTGGGCCCATTCCTCTTTGCTTCCTCCCACTTCCTGTTTATCAGTTTACTTTCTATATTAGGAGCTGACCTTTTTATTTATTTATACTTTTCTATTCATGGAATATTGTTTATACCATGTTTTTATATTTATTTATATGATTTTTAGAATGATGTGATTCCTAGAATTTGATGGTTGATTAATTTCTTTAATTTACCAAATGCTAATATATTGGTTGTAACAATCAAATTAATGCAGTACATTTTAATAGTTTTGATATATCATTGAAAATTAGATTATAGCCTATAGGTTTAAATAAATTATGTATATAAATCTATCTATAAAATAAAAATCCCTAAATTAATTTACATCATTAAAAAAATGTCGGCATGTAATTAAACATCTGTTTCGATATAAAAATTGTCACAACTCACAACTAATCCATTTATTTTCACGTTTCTATTAATAATGTCGTTGGAAAATCATTAAATATAAGAAAAAAAATATGGAAATGTGATGTTATTTTAACCAATTTATATCTATATTATATTAATAATAATATACTAACTTTACCCTTAATTGATTAACCTCTAATTTATAAGCGAAGCTAATTACAATAGCACTGTCGACAAAGTAAAATGACAAAAACTCTTGTGCACTCGGGCCTATAGAATTTTGTGTTAAATTGTATACTCTTTAGTATACAGATGTGTACCCTTTATTTTCTAAAGAAAATTATTGTGTGTATCTGGGCGCATGGACAACACTCCGTGCGCCTTTAGAATTTTGTGTTAAATTGTATACCCTTTAGTATAAAAATGTGTACCCTTTATTTTTTAAAGAAAAAAATTAATGAAAAATGTATATCATCTAGAACAAAATGATGTACTTTTTATTAATTAAAATGTATACCATTTAGACCAAAGCAATGTACCCTTACCCATAATACTAAATTTCTAAAGGCGCACGGAATGTGTTCCATGCGCACTCAAGCCTCACCCAAGTAAAATTATCAATATTGTTCATTTTAATAATTAAATCCAATTTAAAACAAAATATAAATTATACTTCAATTATTTAGGAGTATTTATTTATTTTTCTTGATACACCCCACCAAATTATATATGGTTTCAAGCTAATAAATAATATTTTATATGCCAGCATAACACGATGTAGAGTTTTCAGATTCTTTCGTTGTCGGACGATTAATTTCATTCGAATTTTAAGATTATAAATATTTCCACTTTTCTTTATAATCACACATTTTGAAAATTTTTAATATTGTCATTTAATTTTATAATAAATTATATTTCCTAGCCACCCACTAGTTTGGAGTTTTAGTTTGATCTTTCATTATATATATATATATATATATATATATATATATATATATATATATATATATATATATATATATATATATATATATATATATATATATATATAAATTTTGGTGTGACATAACCGTGTCGTAATTGTACGGTGAGTAATATATATCAAGTCATTATTATTAAAACAAAAAAAAAATAAAATATTTGGATTGTTTTAGAAAGAAAAAATAAAAGAAAAGAGAACATGTCTTCATCATGCATATTTTATAGCAGAGATGGACCCAGAAAATATTCTATGACTATTAAAATTTCTTTATAATAATACAGCATAATATCATTATAATGTAAATTATAAATTTAAAGAAAAAAATCTTAATATATTATAACGTGAAGAAATTTCAAAATTTCAGGGGAATGAATTCTCCCACTCAAATACATTCCACTTATTAAATCTACATAATTACTTAGGAATCAAATAATATACATTATACTTATCATCAATTAATAAATAAGTGCATGGATATGAAAGTGACACATATGTACTATATAGCGATATTATACATACTAATTAAGTAAATAAATAATTTATCATAGTTATATTGAAGGGAATAATATAACTAGGTACGATTACAAATAAAAATAGGACATATGTGGTGATGATAAGAGTAAGTGGAACAATGAATATAAATCTTTAATAATTGATGACTAAAAGGTAATCTTGAATTTGATAAAGAATACCAAGTTAATAACTGGGTAAGTTGAATTATAAACTATCAAATAAATTCAGTGATTTGAAATAACTATTAAATATTTCTTTAATTTGTATTATATTGATAAAATTTGTTTATTGACAAAAATGTCAATTCTTAATAAATAGAAAAAGAAAATTATATCAATAACTATTTATTTAACCTATAAATAAATTAAATAATTTATTTAAATTTATATTAAACAACCTATATATAGAGAGATTTTCTGAATTTAGATTGGAGAGTTTTTATAATAAAGAATTAAACTCTTAAATACAATAAAGTCAGAACAAATAATGGCGGAATGTAGCAAGTTAACCCTAAGCATCCCACACAGTTTTCAGGTCGAATTCTTAGAAGAGTGGTGAGCTTGATGAGGAGAGTTGAGTCGATTTGTCCATTAGCGAATACCTCATTTAAAGTTATAGTTTTGTGCTGTGTATGAACTGACATCACACTTGTTTATTGCATTCGCAAGTTTTGAACTCGAGATTTTATATCACATGAAAACACAACAAACTCCTAGCACTAGACCAACCTTGCAACCTCTATGGTTTTGTATCTTTACTCTTTATTTTAAGAATGAGTATTTTTGTCAATTTTCAAACTTTTATCAATCAAATACATGTAAAAAATGTAACGGGTAGTTATTTCAAACTCCAGAGTTATATTTTTTAGTTTAAAACCTCTGGATGTTGATAATTTGTCCTTAACAGTTTGTTGACTTTCACTAAATTTACTTGAGTTATTAATTAAGCACCATGGTGCACGTTTTGGGGGTTCATAATTCATGACTTAGGACATAGTTTAATATTTCAGTTTATTATTTTTCTTTTTAATTTAAAGAGTTTATATTTGGTCAATTCCATTGTCTAAAAAAATGATTTACTTATGTAGTTTGTTTGTGCATTATAAGTTGGTGGAGACCAAATATGATATCAAAAATTTTGAATGAGGAAATATTCCACTAGAGATACTAGGCTTTATTAAAGCAGTGGCCCAATAATAATTAGGCCCAATAAGCATTTTTAGAAAATTTCCATTTGGGCTTACAAACCCAACATCCTTTTAAGTTTAAAATTAGGGTTTTAATACACTTGTTTGGTTGGACATCTCAGCAGAAAGCTTTCGACCTGCAGCAATGGTGAAGGGGCGGCAAGGAGAACGCGTGAGGCTTTATGTCCGAGGAACGGTTCTCGGATACAAAAGGTGAACAAAAAATGATTGTAGTTTTTCGTTCGATTTTGGTTTCGTTATCTTTGGTTTGCATTGTGAATTTGATGTGGATCGTTTAAATTTGATGATAGGTCTAAGTCGAATCAGTATCCAAACACGTCGTTGATACAGATAGAGGGAGTGAACACCCAGGAGGAAGTTGCGTGGTATCGCGGGAAGAAAATGGCGTACATTTACAAGGCCAAGGTGAAGAAGAATGGTTCCCATTACCGCTGCATATGGGGGAAAGTTACTCGCCCTCACGGAAACAGTGGCGTCGTTCGTGCCAAGTTTAAATCTAATCTCCCTCCCAAATCCATGGTAACTTGATTTTCAATTGGAGAGATTAGGGAGATTGTTCTGTAGTCTCTGTTTTGCTGATGATTGTTTGTCTTTTTTGAAATGAAATAGGGTGCTAAAGTGAGGGTTTTCATGTACCCAAGCAACATTTGAGGTGAAAATTCGATCTTTGCCTTATAATTTAGTATATTTTGCAATGCTATTTGACTGTAGTTGTGTCGAACTTAAACTGGATTTGCATGAAATACATTCATTTTGCTGGTTCATGGTTTTGCCTGAGTTGTTACAGAAACAAATTTTACAGAGTAGATAAGGGTGGGATACATGGGGAAGAAAGGGAGCTGTTACTGCCTACTGGTTTGATAGATTTTGCTAAATTGTTGCAGCTAATATATAAGAATTAATAATTAATAATGAACTAATGCTAAATTGTTTGCATACATCCTCATGTGATGAAAACAGATAAATGTATGCTTTTCTTATTTGTGAGCCTTGGGTGAAGTAGTTATTGAAATTTAGTTTGCATTTGCAAAGTCCATAGTGAGATGAAGTAATACTTATGCATGGTCCAAGGCTTATGCATGATCATTTGGACAATGTGCTGTTGTGGAGTTTCCAAGCCTTCCATGAATTTTTAGTTTAGGAGTTGAAAATGTCATGTTTTTCTTTGTTTTATGAAGATCACTTGCCATGTGCTATGTGCATGCTTTGGAAGATCACAATGTTGAAATTGCCATGTGCTATGTGCATGCTTTGGTGAAGATCATAATGTTGAAATTGCCATGTGCTATGTGCATGCTTTGAGCTGCTTGCGTGTTATGTTGGTTTTGTGTACTTGGGTTTATGGTGCAGGAATCATGCCATAATTCTTTGAAAGAAGAATCATGCCTTCTATTTTGTACCTTACTAATCTTCTTTTTCTTTTCTTTTTTGCAGTGCGTCCTAGGAGGAACTAGCAAAGATGTCACAATTTTAACTATTTTTGAGTTCAGAAACGTTTTTGTGTCGTTCTAGCAGTTTTTATTTCATGTCTTTTCTTTCTGACAATGAAATTCAATTGTGTTTTTGCCCTCAACTTCAAATACAAAGAAAGCATAGCTCCTTTGTTAATGTGCTCTATCAGCCATTGTCATACTATCCATAAATTTTACTGTTTTGACATGATTACCATTTAGTAATGCATCTGCATAATGAATTAGGTATAATGTTTAAGCAATTTAAATTGAATTTGTTGATGTTATTAAAAAAAAAAAGGATTTTGCCAAATATTATAGTTATCGAAGGCGTTTAAACACGGCATAAAAAAACAGCGAACCTCTGATCTCCATATTGCAATGGACCATTATGTGGAAAGTCGGACAATTTATTTAAACATCACACAAATGGAATTCGACATTGAAATAAGGACAATTAAAACTTCAATCTCATCAAACGCAAGAAAGATAACATAATTATCTCTCATCACTAGCAACATAACTCCAAAGTTGCTGAAATTACCCACTACAAATTTAGCCAGTCTAGGCATGGGCAAAGCCCCCAGCAAAACCTGGACGGATACGAGTCCTTCATGTAAACCTCCCTGGTCGTTCCGACAATATAGAAACTGAAAGATCGACGCTGACGAGTCATGGTCACTCGTGTAACCGGAACGACAGAGATAGAATGCCTTTCGCAGATTACCCGTGCAGTCGGAGGTACCTGTGACCTCTCAGCAATTACTTCCGAAGAAAAATTGTTAAGGAAATACGAATCAGCAAAATAAGCTGGGGTACACTGATGGGCTTGGGTATTGCACAGCTGCACTCCTTTCGCTCTGTGGAACACCTCATCCGGCACGGATGCTGCCCCGCTAGTTGCACTCACTTTTCTTGCAAGGGATGTTCTCCTGTCAAACAGAACCGTTACACATTGCATAAAATGCATCTCACAAGCATCTCAATAGCTAGTGAGACATACCATTTTACAATAGCCACTTTGCGGGTGAGGAGAGAGCCACTACCCCGGCATGTTTTACATTCGATCAACCCATGGGAGCGACATGTTGCACAGGGAATCATCCCCTTACCCTTACAATTCTGACACCTACAAACAAAGTTTTTGGGTTGAAACATCATTAAACAACATTTACAGCGGTTTTCTTTATTTTTAAACCTGATGGATTAATACTTGTCACTTGTGAATAAGGAACTGTATAATGAAATGCTCACATTGTATCTGATCCATCTTTATGTGCAATCAACCCTCTCCCATTACAAGCGGAGCACTGGAACACTTGATTCTCCTTGTAGAAACCAGGTTCTTGATCTGCATTACAAGTTGAGCATACAATTTTTCCTCTTCCCTCACAACCTGAAATGAAAAGTAAAATCCAGATGAAGTGCCTCCAAATAAATTCAAAATGTGATGTTTATTTGATATGATTGACAAAAACAATGGCTGGACTTCACATTCAACCAACAATGATATAAGATAGGTCGCAATTTTAACTCCAGACCTACCACGTTAAGAATACCTGAGCATTTCTCAACAGCCTCTGAATGAGGAACAACCATGCGCGATTCTTTATGAGGCACAAATAGCATTGGGAACTCAGATCTCAGGTCCAGTTCCCATATTCCAAGTTCTGGACCCTTGTCTTTCCCATCCACTTCACCACCAAGATTAGGCTCCTTTTCAATTATTGTATCCCTATCTTCAATAAAAGTTTCCAGAGTTCCCACATAAACGTTGCAATCCTCCACTGCATGAATTGTCCAAGTTCGAGCTGGACGACTACCCCAACAACAACGGTGACCAACGTGATCTATGAGTAATTCTCGAATTTCAACCTCATCCAATATTTGTCTGCATAGATATTCAAAGGAATTAAAATGCTGTAAAAACTTTAAGGCAATAAAATACCTGCAATGTAAGACACCAGAAAATCATAATTCGTGATCATCAAGTGACTAATTTCAGGGCTTAATCTGTATGGTACATTCCTATAAAAGTTAAAAAGATATATCCCATGATTTAATTTTCTTCTTTAGAATTTCACGTGGCTCAAACATAGAAATACAAAGCAAATTATGTGATGTTGATTCCCTTCTTGATTAAGTGAAGGATAGGAATAGCATTAGAAAATTACATTACTAATACTCTTACTTTATGAGCCAAAGGTAGAATCAATTCATGCAGATTTCAGCAAAGCATCACATAATGACAAATATACAACCAGACCATATATTGTGTGATTAGAAAATATAAATTCACCCATTACTTCAACATTGATATAGCAAGCGATAAATTTAAGACTAACCTTGGTCCAGTACCGGCATTATCTCTTAAGTGCCCATAATATCCATCTTGGGGATAACCAACCACAGGTGCTGCATCATATAACCATGTTTTACAATTCAATAAAGATGCATTTCCAGTGAAAATGAACATTAGATGGATTTACGAGTTAGGAAGCAAGATGGAGCTTATAATATATAAACCTTGAAAATTAGTGTTGGACAACAAAAGAAAGACCAAAATGTTATAAACATGCACAAGGCATCCATCTAGAAAGTAATGTAAAGTATCTTTTGCCAAATAAGATGTTCAAATATGTGAGGGACTTGCTCATAAAGCATGGACTTATTGAACACTTTGATCTTTCCATGTCTTCTTCACTAGAATTAAGGATTAAAAGAAACATAAAGATTCTTTTACAACAGGTTCTAAAAGATGAAAGGTAAAGGGACTCTTTCTAACTATTTTAATTCTTAAATGCCAGATATAAACCACATATAACATTCAAAGTGGAGTCAGAAGATGTATTAACATCAATACTTTTCACTTAAAATGGATCATTCTGCCTATTCTAAGAAAGGAGTTCAACTTTATCAGAGTAATACTAAATAGAGACAAATGCACGCTTAAATGCCACAGTTTTTCGTCCGAAATCACAACACAGTAATATCAGAAGAAAAGTAACTTTCTCCAATCTTATAATTACCACTAGGATAGAGGTGTTCAGGAGAACACAGCAAAGGGGCATGAAGAGATGGCGGATAGATGTCGGAAACAGCGGCCGCCGATCGAATTTCATCGACGCTGACTTCAGTTCCGGCCAGCGAAGCCGTCGGAATTACCGAACCTGCCCTTCCCACGTGCTCGTATGAGCTCCATCTTCCACTGTCTCCTTTTTCTGCTCAAATTCATTCCCAACCAAGAGTAAGATCATCGGAAACGGCAAAACACAATTACGAAACAGAAAATATACCTGATGATAGCAAATGTTGCTCCATCGCAAATTCGAATTCAACCGATGATCGATTGCTGATGGCGAATATTCCGTATTAATAATGCCAAATGTTTAGCTTAATCTTGAAGGAAAATACGTGGTCTTTGTCAATGAGTCGGGCAGTTGACTAGCAGGTTTGTTCGATCTTCACTTACGACTCCCTCAACTATATATTAATATCATTTTCTTCCCCCATAACTTAAAAATGGACTCTTTGATATCACAATGTCTAGAAGTTTCTAATATATTATATTGAAGTAAGTGAGACTTGTAAATGCACTAGAAACTTTGTCTTGAAATAATGTGAAGAGCCCAACTTTTAAAGTTTTTTTTTTTCTTTTTTCAAACCTTATTTTTAAAGGAATTAGGTTAAAATGCTTAATTTTATAAAAAATAATTTGAGTATAATATTTGGCTCAAATAAAATAAATGACTTGGTTGTAGATATTTAAGACGCGATGTGATGTTTGTTTTTAATGATTGCATGCTTGTTTTGGATTTTTGATAAAGTAAAATTTAATTTAATATTAAATTAATGTGTAGAAAATGGAGTATTAATTTATGTAAAAAAAATTAGATAAGAGATGAATGATAAAGAGAAAATATATATATTAATATTAATTAAGAAGAGAAAATGTCTGTAAGTAAATATAGGAAAAATTTTTAAAATCTGGTTTTTGAAAACTAAAACTTGAATTTAAAATCTGGAAAGAAACATATATAAAAGTTTAACCCATTATATTTATTTTTCTAAATAATTTTAAATAAGTAATTATATAGCAATGTTTGGGAGGCCAGTTTCTTGTTAGGCCCATTATTAAAATTAATGTCATAAGTCAATTCAATTGGATCCATTATATTCCTTTTGGCCCAATGGATCAATCGATTCTTACAAATAGAACTAATTCGAATTGCTTCGTGCTCTAGGGTTTAATTAGAATCTTTTTGGTTCTCGATTCGAAGTTTGTTCAGGTAATTTGTTCGATCAATAATCTGAATTCGAAGCATTGTAATTTTGTTATGATTTGCTTTTTCTGTGTCCTCGAAGAAATTGGAACATTTGAAACCTGAATTTTATTTTGTCCAGAAATCAGCGAAGTTCTGATCCCTTTCCATTGAATTTTTTTGATGTGCGGGAATTAGTAATATGCGCTGAGCTATTGGACTGATTCCATCAATTATATTATTTGTATGCGATTTCTCCTGCAAATCAGTGACTTGCTAATTGCTAAGTGATTTTCAGACTCTGATATCTTTCACTTTCATGCTCTCGTTGCTGTTGCTCGTGTAGTTTTTATGAATTATTTTAGGTTTCTGTTTTTTATTCAATTACGTGTGTTGGAAGTGGGCATGAATTGCATTAGAATTACACTTCCTCTAGGAGTTACTAGCATAAAGACAATTCATGGGTAGTTTCATTGCCTTGTTCTAGACGTGTGAAGTTTATGAACAAGTATAGTGTGAATACCTTGTTCTGCTATTATGGTCTTCTTTTAACATTGATACTTTACACTATGAACTAATTGACACTTCATAGGTAACTTTAGTGAACAAAAGATGTTTGGCATTCTATCAAGAACTATCTGCTCTTGATGAGTGCCCCATTCGGAATTGTTTGAAATTTTTTTTTTTTTTTTTAATTTTTAGATCTTGATTTTTTTAATTTTAATGAACCAGTTCTCAGTTTTTTTCCATTTTTCAGTTGTATTTTGAATTATTCTAATCGATTGGTTATTCTCTGGCTGTCGGTATGAAACTTTGCTAATGCTTCTTTGGTTTTTGGCAGAAAGATCAATTAACTAGGATTTCAGTGTTGAGAGTCAAAATAGTAAAAGCTACCTGAAACTAGAGGAAGATGCTGCAGATTCGGCTTAGTAAGCCAGCTAGTGAAACTGGTGCAACTGCAAAACCTTTGCCTGTGGGCACCGTCACTGTTGCATGCCCTGATCATCTTGTATTGGCGGATCTTCCTGTAGCCAAGAGTCTAGGTTCAGCAAGTGCAACCGCTGTAATTAAGTCTATTGGTCGAAGGTCCCGTCGCCAGCTTGGTGAGCGGGTTCATTTTTGTGTTCGATGCGACTTTCCTATTGCTATTTATGGGCGCCTGGTAAGTGCACACTACAAACTTCTTTGTAAACATGAGTGTGTTCTGTGTCTCCCCAGCCTGTCAAAGACTATACAATTAGGCAACAACATGTTGATTTTAAATACAAATTTTCAATAGTTGCTCGTCATGACTCTATAGTGTCTATTATGTTTTTTGTGTTTGTTGAAGCCAAATTTTCTTATGCACTCTTGCCTCTTGGTTGGCTGCATGATATTCCTTCTTATACCCCTTTAGGATTTCCTTATGATTATTCTCCCTAGTAACGCGACCCTTTTAACTAATCTTTTTGTTCCAAGGTTAGTACTTGTCATCTGATTTTTTCATCACAAGCCTTGATTCATTATGTGGCATGAGGATTGCTAACTTATCCAAAATGAATTATTTATGTGTTTTCCTCTGATTCAATATCTTGTCTGAATATAGCCAGAAAATGAGCTTAAACATTTTTAACATACAGTTTTTCCTTTTCGTCTCCATTTTTCTTTGGTTAATGCTGATAAACTTATGTTATTTGTTGCAGAGCCCCTGTGAGCATGCATTTTGTTTGGACTGTGCTAGAAGTGATTCACTTTGCTATCTGTAAGGCACAATTATATATTCTTATGGTTTCTCTTTTTTGACAATGCATTTGATGGAAATCTTGGGTTACTTCTTCCTAAAGTGATTTGCATACACCTGATTATGATTTCATATTCTTTCTGAAACAAAGAAAATTTAGTAAAAATACATTTTACTTGTTTAATAAAGTATAAAAATTTTCACCAACCAACGCTGAAGATTTTATTTAGTGTCGGTAAAGATTTGTGATCTTGAGGAAGTGATGTGAGATTATTCATTGGGACCTAAAATATCTGCTTATTGATATTACTACATCTGTCTTTGATTGTTTACTTTGGTTGACATTAATTTTTATACTACTGATTCTCCTTTGTTAATTGTTATTCATCTTGGTACAGCTGTGATGAACGCATTCAGAAGATTCAGACAATTAAAATGATGGAAGGAATCTTTATATGTGCTGCCCCCCACTGTCTCAAGTCCTTCTTGAAAAAGAGTGAGTTTGAACTGCATATTAATGTAACCCATTCTGATCTTCTTCATCCCAATAAAGAGAAAGAAGGAAATGAGTCAGAGGCGATGAGTGCTAGAAAACCTTCGGCCTCTGAGTCCACAGTCCAAGCACCACCAAGGCAAGTTTTCTCTCCTCATTCAAGTTCTCAAGCTCAGGATCGTGAAGACAAAACTCCACGTCCCCAATCCAGGGACCAACCACCTTCAAGACCCATTGTGCAGCAGCGGTCAATGCCACCTTTTTCTGGTCAAACTCCAACTCATCCCTCAGAGCAACATCCTGATAGTAATCAGTCCCAGGCCTTTGATAGAGCTTCTTCCCAGAACCGTTATTCACAGCAAAATTTTGACCCTCAGAGCCAGGGTGGCCTTCGACAAGATTTAGGTCAGTTCTGGATGGAAAAGCAAAAATATGGACTGATTAATAAATTACCCTTGTGGTTGACTTATTTTGTTAAAAACCTCTTGTTTTTCAAATTACATGTGTCTGCAACCACATTTCTACTTGAAACGATACACACCGTCTTGATGGTTTAACATTTTATGTGGGTCAAGTTTCTAGGCTATATTTGTTATTAACTAATCTGGTTATTCCTTCCCCAATACCTCCTAATTATGTTGCATTGATTTAATCGAATGCAGTTCTTCAGTCTCAATTTGGTTATCCCCCTTATCCATCAGACGGATCACAACAGTTCTACGGTGCTCCTTATGAAATGGGAGGGTCAGATTCAACACCAGAAGCTGGATCAGGACAGGGTTCGTTGTTAGGTTTCCCACCAGGGCCTTCCGGTCCATTGAATTTCCCTCAAAATTTTCCTCATCTGTGGAACATGGCTCCAGGTTCTGTGCCTTTGGAACCTCCGATGGTATCTCAAGGAGCCATAGATGGCTTCATGAATGTTGATCCTCAAGGAAGAGGATTCTTCCCCAGTGATTATGGAACGAATATGGGGATGTTGCCTTCGAACATGCCTCCACCTACTAGAAACAAGGGTGTGGAACAGAGGCAGGGTGGAAACTTTGTCGACCCAAGGGATGGAAAAGGGATTTTGGCACCCGTACCAATGATGACACTTCCACCACCACCTCCTATACCTCCTCCCCACATGTCACAGATCCAACGAGGTAGGTCGTACTCAGGTGAAGGGAATCATGATGGACCTCCTGGCTTTAGTTGGCAAGATCGAGAGACGCGATAAATCGGGGTGCTGAATTGAAATTAAATCAACTTTTTCTGAGTTTATGCCCTCTTGTGGCCTGTGGGAACAATATATAAGCAATCGCTCTTTTTGTTGATATTGTTGTGTAAGCTCAAGTAAACTAGAATAACTTTTACTCCTATAAATTTGTTCCTATTCTAAATCTTCTCTTGGCTAATTCCATCAGTTGTTGGGATGGAATATGGTCTCTCTTCGTTAATGTACTAAGTGAGATCTTTATGGCAATTTTGTTGCTGAAAATTTTGGTGTGTAGTTTCATTTTACACAAGTCTGAAATTCTTCCCCAAATTTTGGACAATGCGGATGGTAAGAGGGAGAAGGAAGGAATCATATTTTGTAATTGAAGTTTTCTGTTTATTTAAAAATCATGTGGATTTTTTTTTTTTTAGAAATTTTTTTATAAAGCCTTTTTTGCAAAGTTTTCTGTACATCCGTACACGATTCAATTAAATAATAGAGTTGATATCTTTAGATAAATTCAGTTTTTTTTATATATTGAAAACTAATAGAAAATTTATTCAAAATTCAATAATAAAGTGTAAAATTTTATTCATTATTATGGTATAAATAAATACTGGATGTTGGTACACAAGAGAATTTGATTAAAAAATTTCGATACTACTCAAATAAAACCCTAAACCCTAAACAATTTAATGTTGAAATTTTAATTGGTTAAATTTTAATTCTATGAATTAATGAGCAATTATTACATTAATATGTACCTCTTGATTTTGAGCAAATACTTAAAAAAAAATCTTATTAAAAATAAAATAGTAGGAGGAATAAATACTCTTGTCTGCCTTTTTATGTCCTAAAGATTACTCGCTACTATTTCCATTTCGCATATTTATGATTTGTGAGAGCTCAACCCAATTGTTTTTGGTAATGCCCTAAATGAAAACTTTTTTTTTTCAAGGATGCATTCACAAACAAGAAAAATGAAAAAAAAAGTCGGCCAAAAAAGAAACAAAAATCTTTGAAAGCCAAAATGTTTGTTATCAACTCAATTTCTTCTTCTCCAAAATCCATCTAAGTATCTTGCTGATGCACTCTTCATCAAATCTTACATATAACTGATGCAACTTCCTGTAACAATGCAGGGCATGCTCTTCGATATGTTCTTCGTATCTTTCGTAAAAAGCTGGAACCGTAAGGACCATCACAAGACCTAACACACAACAAGAGGGTTAAAAAATGGCAATAAGAATGTATTCTACTGATGTTTGAGATGATCACTTTTGAACTTACAAATGTAGCCCAGTGTGAAGAAATCAGTGAGGCTTGTAATCACAGAAACTACTAAAAGAGTCAGGGCTACTTTTGTAAACATTCTTGAGTCCCTTCCATGAGCAATGTCCTCAGACGCGGACAGCACAGTGTTTACATGATCACGAATGAACGTAGCTGCTTCATTTACTGTTTCTTCTGAAAGATAGAAATGCGGTAGCGGTGGAGCAGGTCTGTTTCAAATCACAACCATGGTCATTGTGTTTAGTTCATCGACGACAAAAATATTGACATCTTAAGCGACATTCACTCAGAGTCGAGCTGCATGATATGTGCATCACCATGCATTCTTAAACTTGTGAAACAGTGTGGACAAAGACTCAGCAGTGGTGTGCAAATTACTTGTCTGAAATGTTTTTGCAAGCAACAGTGGATAGAAATATCAACTAGAACAAAATGTCTTGGTTTTCTTGGGGGGTCTTTTTAACTAAAGGTGATTGATGATTAAATACATCTAAAATCATACAAATTCCTCCAAATCATCACAATGTTTTGTCTTAGCTATCTTTTGGTTGCAAGTAAGGGTGAATAGAACTAGCAACTGAATGAAATGCCTTGCTTTTCCACGTAAAACAATGTCCTAGTGGACCATCTTTCCTGACCTAAAATCAAACAAATTCACTCCAAATTCCAAACTCAATTCAACAGTTGAAAGCTACAACCACTGGTTAAACATGGAGAAGACAGTTAGGGAAGTGACCTGTTCAAAATAGCAGCTGATTTTGCCCATAGAAAGAGGATGGTAAAGAGGAGCAAAAACACACTTGAGAGTAGTGATAGCAAAGTATAACCGGATATCTCAAACACCACCCAAGCAGCCAAAGTTACCATTAAAATTCCCATGGTTACATTCTTCCTTCTCCACAGCATCACATCTGCAACTGATCAAACACACCAAAATTCTTTCATTCAAACATCAAATTCAGGGTTTTGCTAACAACATCAGCAGTTCTTAATACAAAAGTGATGCAGTCATCAAGATCAGGTTTTCAATCATGAAGTATTACACGAATCAATAGGATCTAATTCAGTTCAATGGGAAATGATTTTGACGAGAGAGAAAATTGAAAATAAGAGTAGCGAAGACTTACCAAGACCTCCTCCAAGAATCTGATGAACTGTTCTTTGCCTATTAAATAACCGATCTGATGAACCCATTTTCAAGAATTCAGAAAAGGGTTCACTAATTTAGCATTCACTTCCTATAGCTATTGATTTATGCTAGAGAGACGAAAAAAAAAGATCTTTATAACTTTACAATGAAGCAAAAAAATCTGTGTTTTTATTTCCTCTGTAAAGCTCTCAATATATCGTCAATCTGTTTGGCCGGTATCAATTACAATTTACAACTGTGTGGGGATTGTGGGTGTTCATATACATACAGGTGAGTGAAAAGATGCTGACATGTGGGGTTAGTTGTTCTCAATCACCATCTCAAATCACTTATCCCTTGTTAGACACAGAATAATCTATAAATCTCCATTAAAATAAAGTTGCAAGTAGACCCCACCTCCACCTACAACCCCACCCCCACGAAGGGTGGTTTGTAAGGGGTTGTTAGACGGTTGTTTTTTTGCTTCGAGATAGAGTTAGCAGCTGCCATGTGGGGCTGATGTTTTCTCTAAATTCTTTTGCTGTTCTTTACAGCATGAATCAATGTATTGAATTTTTGTGAAACTTAATTGGGACGTGCAATCTTTAGCTACACTTGAACTAGTGATGATTAAATTTGAAACTAGTTTTTGTTATTTAAAAGAAAAGGAAAACATTGATATCATTTCATATATACATAGAACTAGGTGGGTGCCACTAGTTTCTCACTTAAGTGAGAGACCAGGTTCGATTTCGAGAATGAATTAGAATGAGAGATATAAGGAGACTTGGAGAAGTGTAGGTAAGATTGTGTGGTCCCATGTGTATAAAAAATGAAAAAAAAAAAAAAAAAAAAAAAAGACCATTTAGGCTCTTTGAAATGTATTAAAGTATGGTTTACGTGCGATTGATTTACAGCAAATCCGAATAATTTTCTAGTTATATTTTCTCCTTTCTAAATTAAGCATGGAAAATATCGAAATTAGTAGTATAATATGTACTCCAATTTAAGGAAGAAAAAAAAGGTCCTCTCATAGTTTCAGTTAATAAGCCAAACGAGCTCTGCGTGACGATCTTCTCTATGCTCCATTTCCCATGTTACCCTCTCCTTCATCTCTCTCACTCGCACACTACACCTCTTCAATTCCTCCGATCAGCCTTGCCACTCTCTTCGCCATTGTACGGTGGTTTCAGATTCCTCGCGGCTTTCAATTTATTCGCCTGGTTTATTTTCATCACTGTTTTTTTTTCCACTGTTCGTATTAAGAATCGGATTTGGTTCTGGATGCACGTATTATGCTGTTTTGTTGATCTGAATCCTAATTTATGCCTTTTTTTTTTTAGGAGATTTGAGTTTCCGTCGTAATTTGAGTTATTTCAGGTGACTGTAATTGACTAATTGAGCTGAATGTTAATTACGTATCTGTTTCGTGCGATTGTTTTTTTGAATGCAGTGTGGTTTGTTGAAACGAAAGTATGCATTTTGCTTGATTTTCTCAGTTATTTTCTCCTGTTTTCTTGGAGTCGGTTATGTGTTGTATATTCCTTGAATCGTACTATTAATTTAGTGAAGTGTTTCCTTAGTTCATGCTTCGATTAGTTGCTTGTGATTTTCTTGCCTGTTCACTAACAGTTATTAATAAGACATGGTGCCCTTCAACTTCTGGCTTACTAAACTAAGAGTTTGAATGCTCTTTATGCTTATTTAAGTAGAATTTGTCAGTACATTGTTCTGAAGTTTCTGTTTTTATAATGCAATTGTTTGCACGAATGCTAGAACACAATGCATAAATGCATGTGTGAATTTATGTGACTGAAGGCTCAAACAGTCAATGTAGCAACTTTTATAGCCTAATTCTATTGAAAGCATCAAATTCACATGATTGAAAGTTTTCCCATAAATTATATCTTTTCTGAAATTCAATCTTCAGATTTCTCAAATGACTTCTATCCTTGATAGCTTGTCCGAACTTGGATTGTTTTGGTTGCATCGGCCCAAAAATGGCTTCCATGGCCCATTCTCCGGTGTCATTTGCTGAGAATCTGTCTTCCAAGCCTACTGCTTCAGATCTTCTTAAGAGCTCTAGTAATGGAGCTTGCGGAATACCCCTAAGAGCCCTTGGAAGGGCCCAACTAGGTGCAAAAAGAAGAGATTTCACTATATGTGCGAAGATTAGGAAAGTAAAAAAACATGAGTATCCATGGCCCGAAGATCCCGACCTGAATGTGAAGGGTGGAGTTCTTAGCCACTTGTCACCTTTCAAGCCTTTGAAAGAGAAGCCAAAGCCAGTTACATTGGATTTTGAGAAAGCTCTGATTGATCTCCAGAAAAAAATAATTGATGTATGACTAATTTGAATTTTCAAAAAACATAAAATTCCCACTTAGAAAATATGATCACTTGGTTCAGTGCTGTCTGTGTTCTTGATACAGGTGCAAAAGATGGCAAATGAAACTGGTCTTGATTTCAGTGAAAAGATTATTGAACTAGAAAATAAATACCAACAGGTTTAGTCAGTAATACCTTCTTTTAGTAACTTCAAATTCATGTGATACTGCAGTGTTTGATGCGTCTTTTAATATAATTGACCATTTTGATTGCAGGCTCTAAAGGATCGCTACACGCATTTAACTGCTATACAACGTGTGAATATTGCACGACATCCCAACAGGCCAACATTTCTTGATCACATCTTTAATATTACTGACAAGGTCGGGTAGTTCCAAGTAATAATCTGCATTATTTTCTGTCAGTATATTAATAAAGGAGATGCACTTTTCTGGACAGACATACTAAGAAATAACCATTTTAATTTTAATCTTTTCGATTACAATTGTCCAATTTGTAGAGCTTCATGGCGATCGA
Source organism: Pogostemon cablin (assembly GCA_023678885.1). Lineage (NCBI taxonomy): Eukaryota > Viridiplantae > Streptophyta > Magnoliopsida > Lamiales > Lamiaceae > Pogostemon > Pogostemon cablin. The sequence continues at coordinate 1,316,516 of CM042986.1, forward strand.
GCTGGATATGATGATCCTGCTATAGTGACTGGGCTTGGCACCATAAATGGCAGAAGCTATATGTTCATGGGCCATCAGAAAGGAAGAAACACAAAAGAGAATATTCTACGGAACTTTGGGATGCCTACTCCTCATGGGTATGTATTTGAACATATCTTTACATCTAACATTTTGGGGTGAAGTAGTGTAAAGTGAAATGGATTCATCTGACATGTCCTTTCTACTTAATGATAACAATATGAATCTGCATGCGCTCAATGTGTTTCGGAATCCCAAAAATGCATTTAGGAAAATGTGGGGTTTCCTTTTTATTCTGGTTGAAATGATGACATACTGCTCTCAACAGTTACAGGAAGGCACTACGCATGATGCACTACGCTGATCACCATGGATTTCCTATTGTTACCTTCATTGACACTCCAGGAGCCTATGCAGACCTTAAATCTGAAGAACTAGGCCAAGTACTTTATACTGAATCTTTAACGTAAACCCCTATTAGTGACTGAACTGTGCAAGCTAATTATCTTTTTCATTATATATAGGGGGAAGCAATAGCACAGAATTTGAGGACAATGTTTGGTCTGAAGGTACCAATCGTTTCAATTGTTATAGGCGAGGGGGGTTCTGGTGGAGCTCTGGCAATTGGTTGTGCTAACAAGCTATTGATGCTTGAAAATGCAGTCTTCTTCGTCGCCAGGTTCTTCTATAATAATAGAATTATAGAATAGTTTAAGATGCTTGATTCATATGTCCTCAGTCTAGATCAAATGAATTCTTTCAGTCTTAATGGGAGTCATAAATCCATCATTTGATCAATTGCCTTGCATTGTCTGTATCATCCTTTAGCTATGGAGCTCCCAATTTTTTAGTTTATTACTTCCCAGTAAATTTTATTACTTTAGCCTGTTGCTCTACCATCACTAACCAGGGGAGTTGGGACTTGGGATAGGGGTTGTTTAAGGTATTCCTTCATGATTATAAATTATAATGAAACATCCTTTTTTACAAATGAGAATTCTGGTACCCGAATCTTGCTTAAAAATATTGTGTGCATTTTTATAAAAAAGGCAAATCTAAATCTTTAGTCATATTGCTGAAACATGGCTGGTAATCTATTCTTGATCTTGCTCTCTTGGGATAGTACATCATGCACTTCGACAAATGTTAATTCATAATCTGGAAAGATTTTTCTTCTGTGGTTATCACATGCCACGTGCACAATCAATTATGATATAACTGAATGGGTGATAACATTTCTGTAATTAACACAAAAAACCCACACTTGGCTATTGTTGGCCGGTCCTTCTAGAGTCTGGTTCCCCTATCAACTTGTTGTCAACTTCAAATATATACTCTAGTTACTCACTTTGTCCTTCTCATTTCCACGTTACAGCCCTGAAGCGTGTGCTGCAATTTTGTGGAAAACTGCTAAAGCTTCCCCAAAGGTGGTGGTTTAAGGATGTCAGATTTGGTATCTTTGTCAGAATAGTTGTTTTAGTTTAGTTTTAACTCAACTACAACTTCTTTCCAGGCTGCTGAGAAGCTAAAGATAACAGCTAAAGAATTAACCAGGCTACAAATTGCTGACGGTACCATCCCGGTAATATTCACTGATGTTACCCTCTCTCTGTGCCCTGTTTTCTTTCATTGTCCTGTAATTTTCCTCCTTCCAGTTCCGGTTATCCTGTCCTTCTGTTGCTGCAATATAGTAGTTTCATTATTCAAGGATGTGGTGTAGTGTTCTTTCAGCATGGGATTTTCCCTTTAAGACTTGATTTCTGAAAGGGATTCATATTATTAGATGCTCTGATAGTCGATCATTTTTTGCCTCATCTATCTTATAATGTTTCTTCAGGTTAGAGTTGGATGTTGATATGATTCACATTTCGTAATCTGTGCTTCTTGCAGGAACCACTAGGTGGTGCACATGCAGATCCCTATTGGACTTCTCAACAAATAAAAGCTGCAATTGTCGAATCAATGGATGTGAGTTGCATGCTTCAATTTCCACTATAGTGACTTTCTTAGTGCATCTCTTCAACTAAAAGGCATACCTGGATTGTGTAGGAACTTTTAAAGATGGACACTGAAGCATTAATAAAGCATAGAGCTGAAAAGTTCCGGAAACTTGGTGGATTCCAAGAGGGGATACCAATTGACCCCAAAAGAAAGATCAACATGAAAAAGAAAGAAGAAGCCATTGTTCAGATTGACAAAACTTCAGAGTTGGAGTTGAAGGGAGAGGTTGAAAAACTGAAACAGCAGATTATAGATTCAAGTAAATCTTCTACAGGGTCCCCCGAGACCGGAGTAAAGGAGATGATTGACAAACTTAAAATAGAGATCGACTATGAATATGATGAGGCTGCAAAAGCTATAGGAATGGAGGAAAAGATTTTGATGGTGCGCAAAGAAGTCAAAAAAGCACGAAGTGTAGATGATCAACTTGCATATCCTGCTTTAAAGGAAAAGATCAAACAACTCATGGAAGAATTCAATGAAAAAGTTCCTTCAGCTCCTAACTACTCTAGCTTGATGTCTAAACTTGATATGCTGGATGAACTTTCCAAAGCATTGAATTCCTCGGAAAATAGCTCCAGGAATGATGCTTTGAAAACCCAGATTAACAAGAGTTACAAGGAAATCATGGATCGGCCAGACATTAAACAAAAGGTTGAGACACTTCAGGCTGAGATATCAAACTCCGGTGGGGTTTCAGATATTAGCTCAAACCCAGAGCTAATGGAAAAGGTTACACAGTTGCGCAGAGAGCTAGATTCAGAGTTCAAGGCAGCTCTCAAGTCTTCGGGTTTGCAAGTGGCCGCTTCTAATCCAACCTCAATGGCAAGGACTAATGCTTTTAACACAGAGGTTCACATGATTATAGATGATATCGTGAAGTCTTCAGATTTGAAAGACAAGATCGAGATGCTGAATGCTGAGGTTGCAAAATCTGGAAACACACCTGATGAAGATTCTAAAAGTAAAATTGATGCTTTGTTAGCAGAAATTAAGAATGAGATCAAGGAGTCTATGAGTTCCTCAGAATTGAAAGAAAAGTACGAGAAGCTGGCGGCTGAGACATTAGGAGCTCCCCAATCTTCAGTAGAAAGCACAACAGATAACCATTCTCAAGAGTCTCTAGTAAATGTCGATCTAGAAGCTATCCGCAACTCTATCTAATGTAAGTTCATGTTTCGTTCATTTTTATCTGTCTATGCTTATTTCCTCCGTCGTAATGCTATGCATGAACCACATTCACAGCTCAAGATTATTGAAGCTGCCAATATTCATTGGCTTTCTGAAGGACACTAGTAATTTGAAGATGATTTTACACTTTTTTTGGGAGAAATGTTGGTGATTGATTTGGCTTGGATATTCCATATGTTGCTTTCAGCTCTGTTGATTGGGAGTTTGGAGTAGATAGAAGTAGGGTGTTGTCATAGATTTCAAATTTCATATTTTGCAACCTGTTAGTGCTTAAGAAGGATATTATTTGAATTTTTTTATGAAATTAGAGTAAACTTATTTCGTTGTTACTTCGAAAATATAAAACTTTTTTAAACACTTGTTTGCTAAGTTAAAATTTACCATACTTGAAACATTTTAAGATCACCAAGTATGGTAAATTTTACGATAACATAGTAAAATTTTTCTTACAAATTTAGTTAAAATAGTGAGTATTCTCATTTTTCTCTATCCTGATATAATTTTAGTGTGTTGAATAAGGATATTTGGTCGATTATTAATTAAAGACTTAAATAGGAAGATAGATGTATAATTAAGAACACACTAAAATAAAATGAAATGATATCTTAATAGCACTGATGGGTTTTTTTTTTTTTTTAGTTTTTTGAAGAAACATGGGGAATTGTTATCATCATTTAAAAGGCTTTAATAACGGGCTTTGGGCTAATGACGTAATAACGAATTTTCTTAATACCACTAATGGGCTTTGATAAATTTCAATTCTAGCTATACCTACCAAGTGTACCGTCTACATTAATTATTACGGCCCATCAATTAAAATCGTTTACCTTCAACTTAAGATTATAGGGATATTTCTCAGTAATTGATTCGGATAAAGGTAAATAATATAAATAAAAATAAAAATAACAACAAAATTCACCTATAATAAAGTAAAGACTAAAGATGGTGCAAGAATAAGAATAAGGTGTGATAATATTTTAAGGTAAAGTAAGGATGTAGTGAATTATTTTGTTAATAATTTATTGTATAAATAAAGAGTGTAAAATAAATATAATATTTCTAATAAAAATTAATAACTAATTATAAAAATATAAAATGATGTTTTCTATGAATGGTTTCACGTTATTCTAAATAATAAACTTTTATAGCTAAAGTTAAAAAGAATAAGTCTTGCGTGAGATTGTCTCAAAATAGTGATAAAAAAGTTATCACTATTTGCTATATAAAATATTATTATTATTTATTTATATTATAAATTATTAATAAAATAATATTATTACTTTTGTATCATTTTTTTATTATAGAGATTATCACCTTTCATTTATTACGTCATGTTATTGCGAACTTCAAATCCCAATATCAAAATAAATTGAAGGATGGTGGCATGTGTATTAGTTTGGGTTTTAATATACTTACATGATTTAAAAATATCTGCAACTCACTATGTGTAATTATTCTTTGTTAAAAAACAATGAAATAGAGAAATCGAATTTATAAAGTTGGTATTACTATATTTATCTCATTTTGCTCTTAAAAAAAAAAGAAAAAGTAAAGTAGTTAATTAATTAATTAATTAAGAGATCACCCCAACGAAAATTTTCCATACTGCCAAACACGCCGTACGGAAAAAAATGCAAATATCGGAAATTGCAAGGGCGAATAACTGATTTCCAACAAGTCTTCACTGGTTTGAGGGAAAATTAAAATTAAAAGAGAAAATAATAAAAACTGTTGAGTTTTCTGAGCTCAATTCAGCCCGAACTGTTATCTTTCTCTCAGATCTCCAAAACCTCTCAGTAGGGCTTTGACTACACACGATTTTGGGCCCTTTACCCCTATTTTTTATCTTTGGGTTTCAATCAACTCAAATCTTTGTGCTTAATTCATGAAAACTTGGAATCTTTTATATTTTAGTTTTCTTGTTTTCTTGTGTTTGAGTTTCGAGTATGGCGTTTCTCAATCGGAGGAGGAAAAGAAGAACAAATTTCGAGAGCGTGAGGCCACTGACGATTCCCTTGGTTACCCCAATTTGTAAGTTGTTAAAATCTTTCTCCCTTTTTTGTGTGGATTAACATCTCGCATTCGTATTCTGGTAATTTAATCAAATATTCTATTTTTCATGGTTTAGAATCTTGATTGGGTTGCCATTAGTAGATTGATGCATAGTAGTTGCTGGTACCAGAATAGTGTCGTTAATGTTGTTCTTATGAAGTTCTCATATGTGATTTTCATTCGGCATATATTTAGTTAAGCTATTCAAACATACATTCACGTGTATATATGTGCAACTTTTTTACCAATTAACTTATGTACTGCACTTGATGTTATATTATGTGACTAGTGATGAGGATGATCTGTTGAATACTCAATGCCCTCGGCATTTGGAACTTCGGTGGCAAACTGAAGTGAGTTCAAGTGTATATGCGTCACCGTTGATTGCGGATATTAACAGGTAATGGATGGAATCAGAGTTTCTGCTGTAAGTTTTCATGTTACACTAATTTCACTTTCTCTTATGTTTTTCTCGGTTATATTTTACTGAAGTCTGAAGTACATAGTGAAAAAACCAAATTAAACATTGACAAAGTGTAAAGTCAACCCAGGGTGGTTCAGTTTTTAGATGGCCAAAAGATTAACTTTTTATATCTACACTGAGCTGTGGCCAGACCCTATATGAATGGCGCTCTTAAACAAAATCTGCATGCTTGCTTGCTTGTTTTGGAGGGCTTTTGTATTTATTTTTCTTTGCATTAACAATGAAATCTTATTAAAAAATTTCATGTGAACTCCAGCGATGGAAAGCTTGAAATAGTGATTCCTTCTTTTGTGCATTACTTGGATGTGCTTGAAGGGTCTGATGGAGATAAATTACCAGGTACCAATAAAATGCTATCACGCCTAGAAAACATTGTCTATAATATGAACAAATACTCTAATAAGTCTGGAAGGATAGATTCATAAAGAATCAAAAACTTAGACACAGAATTTACCTTTGCCTTTATTTTCATGATTGACTGTGCTTCGTTTGTATTCATACTCTGTGTCAGGGTGGCCAGCTTTTCATCAGTCAACTGTTCATTCTAGTCCTCTTCTGTATGATATTGACAAGGATGGCGTTAGAGAAATTGCTTTAGCTACCTACAATGGTGAAGTACTCTTTTTCAGGTAAAATCCAATTCTGCATGCTAGTGCATCCTTCACCCTCGGAGTGATGGTTGTCCTGATCTAGTTTACTCTCTTTCTTTGGATAATAGGGTTTCAGGATACATGATGTCAGATAAACTGAAGATCCCGAGGTTGAAAGTTAAAAAGGACTGGTTTGTGGGCTTGCACCCAGATCCTGTTGACCGTTCCCACCCAGATGTTCATGATGACCAACTGACACAGGATGCTTTTGTGGATTCTATAATCCGTAAGCCTGTTTCTGTGTCCTATATGTTCTGCACTTTTTCTTCTAAGTATTTTATTTAAATAACTTTAAAGCAATGGAAAAATATCATTGTCTTTAAATCCTGAATTTATTTAATGGATAAATTTAAATAATTCTAAACAATATCACAGGTGAAGAGACTCAATACAATATGCTAAAATTTATCATATGCTAATCATATTGTTATAGTTTCTAAAGATTTAGATAAATTCATTTGTCAGTGTGAGAAACTTTTGGAGTACATAGAAATTTTTTTCTATCATATAGGAATGTTTAATTATGTTATTGCATGGATTTTGCATAACGGGTAAGGAGCTTCTGTAGCCACCTCATGCAAATAGGCACAAGCTATTTTGTATCAGAGACCATATGTGTTCTAGTTTTGCCATCACCATGGTCCTTGTCTTCGTAACATCTCTGTAACTGACATGCACGCTCTATCATTGAGGCAGCACTCTGACTGCAACAATTAGGGTGTTTAGGCTATGTTATTTATTTGGTAATAAGTAATAATATCTTGAATAGTGTTGTTATCAGCACATGAGGATTTGTTATAAAATGCCGCATGGAGTTGCATTTTGGTCATTGAGAGGGATAACGCTAAGTCTTCTGGTTATCCTGCCCATGCCCCAACCCCCACCCTGCTTTTATTTTTTTCTAAATTCTGCCAGCTTGTTGATGATGTATGTTTATTAGAATGCATCTCAAATTTGAAATAAAATTTTCAGAGCACAATGAGAGCATTCCTGCAAACATAACTCACTCCACAGAGGGTCACAATGACTTATCAAATCCTGTTCCTGAAGTAGTCCATCACGACACATTAGAAAACACCTCTTCCGATAGTCAACCTGATCATTTGAATGAATCTAAGATAGAGACAGGGAAAACGAATGATAGCCAGCCTGAAGTAAACATCCAGATGCCACTAAACACAAATGATACGTCTTCTGTCTCTGGATCTGAGAAAGTCAGAGTCCAAGAAAATGATAAGCCTGCTAGAAGGAGGCTTCTTGAAGATAAAGATATGAAAGGCAATGAGGATGTTCAAGCTGCTACAGTGGAAAATGATGGAGTTCTTGAAGCGGAAGCTGATTCTTCATTTGAGTTACTTAGAGATAATGATGAGTTGGCTGATGAGTATAACTATGATTATGATGATTATGTTGATGAGAATATGTGGGGGGATGAGGAATGGACTGAAGCTCAGCATGAGCAATTGGAAGATTATGTTCACATAGATGCGCATGTCTTGTGTACCCCGGTGAGTAATGTGATGCATGACGATTTCTTATTAGCTTTCTGTTAACTTGAACTCAATTTTAGCTTTAATTGTCCTCAGGTCATAGCAGACATAGATAAGGATGGTATCTCTGAGATGATTGTTGCTGTTTCTTACTTTTTTGACCGTGAGTAAGTTTACGTCTACCTGAAAATAATCTCACTTATCTTTTGGTCTATTTATAGTTGATTTGGGTGATGTTTTAAGTAGGCTGTGGTTTAAATTTTAGGAGACATTCTGGCTGCTTTAGCAACATTTGATATGTTTCTAATGATTTGAAACTTACAAAGTTGCCAGCATGGATATTTCAGCTAATTAAAGTTTGGCAGGTATTATGACAATCCAGAGCATTTGAAGGAACTTGGTGGTATAGATATTGGAAAGTATGTTGCTGGTGGTATTGTTGTTTTCAACCTCAACACAAAGGAAGTTAAATGGACTACACCACTGGATCAAAGTACCGATACTGGAAATTTTCGTGCCTATATATACTCATCTCCTACAGTTGCTGATTTGGATGGTGATGGGAATATGGATATTATAGTTGGCACTTCTTTTGGCCTGTTTTATGTCTTGGACCACAAGGGTGAGTATTCTCTTGTATTAGATTATCGTAACTTACGAAGAGTTTATTTTAAGAATTATGTCAAAAATACGCCATTTGAAGTTTGTTAAGGCTTCCAATTTATGATTCACAAGAAGTCAATTTATTTTTTTTGTTTTGGTTAAGCAAATTTTTATTTTATTTTATTTTTGAAGTGAGTTGCACTAATTGAAAAATACATTCTTGGTACGTGAATAGTAAATAGCCTTAATCTCACATACCAGAAGTTATTGTTTAGATCACTGTGGTCAGGTGTGTAAGTTTTCCTCTGGTTCAGCTATCGTCCAGTACATCTTTTGTAATGCTTCTAATTTCTGATTCAGGGAACGTTAGAGAGAAGTTTCCCCTTGAAATGGCTGAAATTCAAGGAGCAGTAGTTGCAGGTGATATTAATGATGATGGAAAAATCGAATTAGTGACTGCTGATGCCCATGGAAATATTGCTGCTTGGACTCCGCAAGGAAAGGAGATTTGGGAAAGACATGTTAAGAGCCTTGTTCCACAGGTAATCTCAGAATGCTGACCCCTATATATGGTTGTATTGGGCTTTCTGTGTCCATCATATAATCAAGTACGCATTTTCTCTAGGGCCCCAGCATTGGAGATGTGGATGGGGACGGCCACACTGATGTTGTTGTGCCAACATTGTCTGGAAACATATATGTTCTTAGCGGCAAGGATGGATCGTTTGTGCGTCCATATCCATATAAGACACATGGTAGAGTAATGAATCAAGTTCTTCTAGTTGATCTGAAAAAACGTGGGGAGAAGCAGAAGGGACTCACAATTGTTAGCACCTCATTTGATGGGTATTTATACCTAATAGATGGCCCTACTTCCTGTGCTGATGTTGTGGATATCGGCGAAACAGCGTAAGATAGTTTTAAACCCTTTTGAAAACTGGCCATTATTTTAAACTGTTGTCTACTGCCATTTCTCTTTCCTCTGAAAAGGTACTCTTATGCTTTGACAGGTATAGCATGGTTTTGGCTGAAAATGTGGATGGTGGGGATGACCTTGATCTTGTAGTTTCCACCATGAATGGAAATGTCTTTTGTTTTTCAACTCCTTCACCTCATCTTCCTCTCAAAGTAGGATATAACTCAACAAATTCCACCTGCTTATGCTTGTTGTTAGATGTTTATTTTTCTTAAAAATTTGTAATTCCAGGCATGGAGATCACCAAACCAAGGGAGAAATAATGCTGCACACCGTCATGATCGCCAAGGAATCTATGTTACCCCATCATCACGTGCTTTCCGAGATGAAGAAGGGAAGAACTTTTGGGTGGAAGTAGAGATTGTTGATAAATACAGGTTTCCATCTGGCTCCCAGGCACCTTACAATGTAACAGTAAGTAACTAAAACCTGCTACGTTCTGTTCTACTTACTTTTTAATCATCTTGTATTCTTATCGCGTCTTTTCATCCTTATAATCGTAGATAAGTTTGTTGGTTCCTGGTAATTACCAAGGAGAGAGAACGATTAAGCATTACCAAATCTTTGATCAACCTGGAACACATCGGATCAAACTCCCAACAGTTGGAGTAAGAACAGCCGGTACGGTGCTGGTGGAGATGGTTGACAAGAACGGAATCTATTTTTCAGACGATTTCTCCCTAACCTTCCATATGTACTACTACAAACTGTTGAAATTGATTCTTGTCCTTCCAATGCTCGGAATGTTTGGTATCCTCGTGATCTTTCGCCCACAGGAAGGAATGCCTCTGCCTTCATTTTCAAGGAACACCGACTTGTGATTTAGAGCTGATGAGTGAATCTTTCGACACATAAAACCAGCATCTATTCGACGCAGCTCCATTTGTGGTTTTGCAGAATTTCTTGGACGGGGATGAGATGGGATCTAGTGCAGAAATATTATGTGGTCTTTTAAGATGGAGCTTAATTTATCTTGATTTTGTTGAAAGCAATTTTCCTCCTTTGAGACAAGCCTGGAATTGAAGAGTACATGATACAAGACAGTGTTGACACTTAATACTTGTTTTATATGTTCCAGATAGAGGAAATTCCTACTAATTGTCATCCTTTCTCAGGAATTATACAGAAACTCTCATGTATCTTAGCTCAAAATATCATTACATTTAAACTGTATCCTGCTCTCTCTCTCTCCCCCCAACCCCCAGTGGCAGTTTAATTTTGAATCGCTTTTTAGGAAAAACCAAAGCATCTGATATGGTGTTCTGATTCGTTGAGACACCCAACTGTTATGTTAATTTTTCGAATCCTTCATTTTGAATTTGTTATTTCCATTATATTTGCTGTATTTTGAAGGTTAAACTTCAAACCAAATAGTAATACAAAACCAAATCAGTTCATAAGTCAAACCAAAAACACACCTACCTTCAAACCTCTTTAAACAATATTCACAGAAGATTAAACCAAACCAAGAGTTCCACACCATTAAAATGCAAAATTCGAAACAAGGGCACGCCCCAGAGTTATTACAACCATATCTGGAAAGAAAAGTGGGAATTGTAATGTTAGTATGCTTGCAAAACAGGCCTCTTACCAAGCCTCTTGATTTCCTTATCCATTTGACCAGTAAGCATCAACCCAAACATCTTGTAATCACACAAAAAAGACCAAATTGGATGCCCAAAAGTTGCAGGAACATTCCCTTCAACAAAGAAATGGCTGTACCAAGCCATGCCATATCCAACCAAAGGCGCAAATATCAAGAACCACCAATTGAACATCACTGAATACACCAAACACACAAGACTACAAAGTGTTCCTGCAAAGTGCCATCTCCTTGTACCTGGCTTCGAGTGTTGACTCACGTAGAACGCCCAAAACTCTTCCATGCTCCTGAAATTCATATTTTGAACTGACCCCAGATCGAATTTATGATCAAGTTCAAATCTTGCTGGAAAAACAGAGCAATCAGGAAATCTTGATTCTCCGACTTTGGAAACTCCGACCTTCAGAGTTCAGACACCCTACTAGGTTTATTGTTCCTTTTCGCTAAGAACTGCTTTGAAGTTGTTTTGAGAGCAAACCCAGATCAGAGAATTCGATATTCTTCAGAATAAAAGTCTCACGGTAAGAATCTTGAAGTTTGATCAAGAATTCAGAGGGAAGAAAAGACGAGAGACTAAAGAAAGATGAGTGGGTGGGTAATAGGATGAGTGAAGGAAAATGGATGACCAAGTTGGATGAATTGTTGCTATCTTAATCTAAAAAATTTATGTTGATGAAAAATGGTTTGAGGGTCTAAATAGAAAGCTGTTGAATGTATTTTAACATCATATATTTCTGGGATTTGTGATTGGAATAGCTTGCTGATAATCAATCATTGGCCCCTCCTCACATTTTTTGTTTCTATTGGCTGTCTGTTGTTTGTCACTTTCTCCCAACATTTTTATGCTTTTTACTTTGCATAAATTGTATCGTCCTCGACAAGTATTAATTTTTTAAGGGTATAATAGTAATTAATTTAGTGCACTTCCATGCATGGGTTTGGGAGTATTAGATTGGATTTGAATCAAATAGCTGCTTAACTCTAGAGAGATGGATAACATGGGGTGATGCTAGCAAATTTTACTATTGTTAATATCAACAATACAAATATCCCATTTTCACTAAAATAAAATATCTACTGCAATGAAAAAAAACAAGACAAACCATTTAATTTGAGGGTGGAGGGGACAAGAATAATACACATTTCTTCAATTGTGCAAAATACATGTATACTTTCCCTACTATCTACTGCTCTTTCATGACAAGGCAAGCGATTGAAGTGAGTCGAAAATTCTTTTATCCGGGTTTGGCAATTGCAACGTGGGAGTTCGATCGCCTTACAAGTAATTTCTTGCAGCTTCAAGTTCTCAATCATACTCCATTACTCTCACTCGAAGCAACGAACCATTTTACTGATTATAACACTAATTTAAAACAATCTTTCTCCAGTCGAGTAGAGATTCCAATAGATGGTCGAAGCGAAGTAAAGACATGCGGTTAGAGTTAAAAATGCTTGGAAAGAACCTAGCCACTGCACAAAGAATCCTGTTCCGATTGTACTGATTATAGCTGCAAGTGTTCCAGCAGAATTGGAAATCCCTGCAAGAAACTCGGTTGTTGTCATGGTGATTTTAAAGAATTCATTGACAACCAAAGAAGAACGAATAAGACAAGGCATGGAAAGGACAAGAAGGGGAGTGTGAAGTGGATTAGAGTGCATACCATGAACAAATCCAGCACATTGTGGTGCAATATCCTGATGAAAAGATCCAAGTAATGTCAATTTAATCCTCTATCACTGAAACTAGCACAAGAAAACGACGTAAACTTACTTGCATGTTGAGCAAAAAACCAGCTTGACTGAAAGAGCTGAAACTAAGGGCTATTGTTAAGAACATGGCAGCAACTGTTGGTGTTCTGACATAGTTCAAGCAGAGTAATGCAATACCAGGGCCGATGAAACCGATTGACTGCCATGAGCATGGCATTACAACGTTAATTTGAGATCAAAAGCTTTTCTTAATACTCTCATAGATGAAAGTGGCTTCAATTTTCAATCAACCAAATAGTAGTGGAAGATTTCGGTCGTGTTGTGGAACATTACCTGCATGATTTTCCTGGCTGATGTCGTAGAATACCCTGCTTTGATTAGGTAGTCCGACGTTGCACCAGCAATGTAGCCTGAGATCGCCATCGTTCCCCAAGGAACTGCACTAAACCAAGCTGCTTGCTTCAAGTTCACATCGAACACCTACCACATCATCAGAAGTAGGTTTTTTTTAGCAATGCAGACAACCACAAGCAACAATTTGCAGTGTATTCGTTGCACATTCACAAGGATAAATAACACAGGCGGTGGTGAAACAGACGATCGAAACAAAGTAATGGTGGTACTCACAGTTTTGAAATAAACAGGCATCCAAGACAGAAGAACAAAGTACCCCTGCATACAATAGCACACCAAATGCTTCATGTGTCAGTCGAAAGAATATTAGAACAGTTCCGAATGTGAAGAGAAGAAAGAAAAACAAAAGTAGAGAAAACAGACCCAGTTGTTAGTGAAATTAGCAAGTATTATAGCCCAGGTTGGCAATTTCGATAAGAGGAGGCTCAGTGGGGGAAGCTTGCACTTGATCACTTGAGAATCGATTTTTCCAGCTTGGATTAATCGTAGTTCAGATTTACTGATAGAAGTGCACTCTTGGGGGTCATTAGTGACCTTAAAACTCCAGGTAATCAACCAAAGAAGTCCAAGAGAAGTAAAGAGAATAAACGGGCCGGAGATTCCAATAGATGTCATCACAATGGGAGTCAATACCAATCCAACTACATTTCCGAGCTGGAACCCTCCCATGGATAGTCCAACAGCAGTTGCTCGTTCATGGTTCGGAAACCATCTAGAAAAGAAACAGACAAGACTTCATTAGAAGAGGATAAGAAAGTTTTTTGTGACTATCGGAGGAGTCGCTGCTGATCTACCTCATGGCTGGATAGATAAATGTTTGGATTTTTGCGATTATTTTTTAACCGGGGTTGCTGAATATCAAAAGCTTATTACACGGAATCCTATTTTTTTAGAACGGGTTGAGGGCGTAGGCATTATTGGCAGATAGGAAGTGTTACCTTGATAAAATGTGATTCATTGAAGGTAGAGCCACCCCTTCGGCCAGCCCAAAGAAAGCTCGAACAGCTAAGAGGCTGGCTGTTGAGTGATTTGCAGCCCATGGAGTTAGGAGAGTTGCCAGAGACCATAATGCTGCACCCCAAGCAATAACTTTTTTTCCACCGTATTTATCCACTAAGGCTCCTCCGATAACTGAGGAACACATATATCCCCATAGAAAGGATGACTATGCATAAAACAATAGCAACACGCAATTAGTAAAGTACTACTTTAATCTAGTTGCAGTCTAATAGGTTTTAATGTTTACTGCTTAAGTGTTTACTAATCTTGTTGGTATTAGTATTTTCCGTTGCGTGCTTTTGGATAATGTACTTATAGAAACAAAGATGTCTCCTTGCAAAGAAAAGAAAAGAACGGAAAAATGATTGTGCGGTGGCAGATTATGTGGCAGTACAGAGCATAAAAATTGACAACTTTTCTTCTCAACTACTAAAAGAAGTTGAAGCCTAAGATCACCAATAACATACTAAACAATTTTGTTTTTGGTCACCAAATCTACTTGTTAATCAATCTTTAAGTTTAAAAAAGAAAAAAAAAAAGAAACATAGCAAGAACAAGTCATATAGCAAAAAAACAGCAATAATTAATTATGTGAACTTTCTCCTGCATGATGCCAGTTAAAGAAGTAACATCCTGGACGGATGTAAAGAACGTTGCTTTTCTCTTAGCATGAAATATGACATAACAAAGACCACACACCTGATATGATGAGAACTAACCAACCAAAGGAGATTGATAATTTTAGGTTGTCAATGTGCATGATCCTAGTCTTTAGTTGCCTCACTCAAATGCACAGTAATAAAACATCCACAAAACAATTTCCTACCAAGTTATGTGTAAACAAATTACATAAGAATATGATCCTCGTCGTTGGTTGTGAAATTCTGGCACAAATCCATATTTGTTTTAACTTTCAACTCTATAGGACAGCTAAACTGATATACCACAATATCACTCCCTACTTCCGGTTCCAAGTTCCAACTCAACCACCGTGTTGGTTTCGAGATTGGTATATTTAAGTAACTTTAGTTCTCTTCCCAAAATGTCATACATGGTCATACTACTAAATTTTGACACCTTCAAACATTTAAAATCTAATGAAAAGTTGGCATCTTTCCTTGTCATAACTGCGTGTCCAAAATTTAATGCGCCCTTCTTTCTTCCACAAGAACCTACACCTACCACCCTAATTTTGGATATCCAGCAAGATTGTTAAGAAAATCTAACCAACTACAATTTGCAAAATTTACATTTGACAGAATAAAATCTACCCATGCTCTTTAGGAAATTGACACACCAATAAAAAAAAGGTTTCTGACTTGTGATCATGCTTTCATACATCCTTAGACTTAGAGTTGGTCATCTGTAATAAATTTAATTTGGTAATTTCCAAGTCATATGCACGTGGTGATGCACGCCACAAACTACCACCATCATTTTCTCAACAACCACCAAAATGCCTTCCCATCAGAACCACAACAACCCACCAACAACAGAGAATTGTGGGGATCAAATTTCAGCAGTTGCATGTTCAAGAAAATATGAAATAATCCAAGTTGTTTATGGCCTTGTTGGCACCACGTGATCTTGCAAAGATTACAACTTTAATCCAATAAAATAAAATAAAGAGAAATTAAAAGAGTACCTGAACAATGCCCAAGAAAGAACTACTCCATCCATACTTGTCCGCAAGAGGAACAATGGCAACAGACATAACAACTCTATCTGCATTACACAGACACATGACCGCCGCCACCAGCGCCACCACCTTGAACCTCTCCGCCGCCATCAACCCCCCTTCTTTCTTCCCCACAAACAGCCCCCTCTCTATCCCCTCCGCCGTGCACCTCACCCTCCTCTCATTTCCTCTGTTTCTTGCATGAACATCCTTTCCTCCATCTATCAATGGAAAAGTCACCCATTTCTTATGAACTCGCAATCTGGGAAACGAATCGGATTTGACAAAAGTAACCGGACCCGGATGGGAAACGGGCCGGGTCGAAAGCTTCGAAATAAAAGGTCGTATCTTTGGATTAATAGGCGTAACGCATGCCATTACAGAATTAAAGAAAAAAATGCCTAGTTTAATTATTTCGTGTTGACAACGAACAGTAGTAATTCGGCAGCCGTTTTGTAATTATAGAGGCATTAATTGTCGGAAAAAAATGCAAAACGACGACGATTCGTATTGCGGCGAAAAGAAACCGGAAGGGAGGAGGAGAAAGTCGAAGAAATCGATGGCGGAGTTGGTGAGCTTTAAACGTTTGACAGTGGAATTGTAATAACATTAGTTGTCGAATTTCGTTTGAACCGCACGTGTTATAAAGGCGTGCAGTTGTGCACTTGACTTCTCCCTCCCCCAATATGCTTCACAAAATCTAATAATAATAATTTTAATTATATTATTATTTTTATTATTAGAAATTGTAACTAACAATTTATTTATTTTTAGGTAAGTGATGAAATCAATTAAATTGTTATTACTGGAAATACTGGTACTGGTATTAGGTATGCATTATTTAATACTCCATATTATAATTTAATTGAGGGATATGGACCTCACAATATATAGCATATATAATAATGTAAATTTCCATAGGTTAAATATTTATTACATACTGATGATGGAGTATTAATTAATAATTTTAAGCGGTGGAATTTTGATACTACGCTAGTATCCACAAAATGTTGTGCTTACATCTAAGTATTTGTTATTGAATACTTATGATTTTATTATTTTAATGTTTAGATTAAAAACGCCAAATAGTATTGTAAGGATTTTTCTCTGTTACCACGTGATGGGTTGATTATTATTAGTACTATTTTTTTAACATGGGTTGATTACTGGTTTAGAAAATAAAAAATATAAATTATTATCAATAAATTTTTAAAAAAATTCACTTGCGCTCGTTACGATTTACTTCATCACCGTTACCACCATGTTCAGTATAATTATTGTGAGATTTGACCATGAATTCAAATGAAAACATTCAGTAAGAGGATTGTATTTGAGGTTTTTCTAATTTTTCTAATTAAATGCATTAATTGACCCTCGTGGTGTGTAGTGTGCTTTGCTATTTGATGTTAGCGTTAATAAATTTACAGGCCCCGTGTCACACTTGTACCCCATATATTAGTGCTTTTTGGTAGTAATATTTTCTCATATATATTTATTTAAGACTTGTAAGGTTTTTAATAACATATCTTTCTAACATATATTTCCACTTTTTTTTTTTTTATTGTTATACCAAAATTTATCGGCAAACACTTAATTTTGTTTGGATTCCCGCGAAATAAATAAAAATTGATAAACTTTTAATAAAATTTTATATTAAAACAATAAAAACAATAAATGTCAAAATTAATTAATTCATAAAGAATTTGTAATAAAAATGAAAAGTGATTTATGAAAAAATAATAATATATATAGCAAATAAAGAAAGTTAAATAGCATCTTGAGAATATTTAAATTTGCGTTCACTTTACTTTTTAAACTTCTTAAGATTCACATTTTTTCTATTTTTTCCAAATCGTCTCCAAACTTTTTGAAATCAAATTTGGTGAGAATGGAGTGACATATATAATCTATGCTTATTTTATTAATAAATTGATCATTTTTTGTGGGGTGATGTAAATCATGTAATGATTATTATTTTCTTTGATTAGCTAGAAGACTCCTGTAATTTATTCATTTACATATAAATAAATTAATTAACAAATTGATCTATCGATCGGCCAATGAAAAGTTAACAAACAATATAAATATTGAATTTGCACGTTATAAGTCATATAGTCATTTAATTATTTAATTTAAGGTGATTCAAGATTTATTTATAATGTAATGTGGGGTTAGTGGGTACTTTTTATCTTAAAAAAATTAATTATATTATTTTATTTAATGGTGAGATTAAATTTAAAATTAATTTAACAATTAAAATCGTCAAGTGGAAGATGCATCAGGTGCATTCTGATTAGACTCTTATTTAATGAGTATTCCATAATTTATATTCTAGATGGATACATCAGGCATGACAGACATAAGTAAGAGTGTTTTTGTTTGGAGGGGGTTGTTTGATGGCTATGATATTATGCTACAATAATATTTCATTCCAAAAAATAAGGGAATCATTCATTTTATAGTAAAATGGGTGAGATGACTTTCATTTTATTCCAAATTACATGTTTATTTCATATTTGTATCTTTTTTAAATAAAAATTAATTCTGTATTTTTTACATATTTATATTAAAAGAACATCAACATAATATTATTTTCTTGAAAATATCATTATAAAAAATAAATTTCACTATACTCTTGAATAATGATTTAACATTCCAAATGTCATTAATAACTATAATAGTTATTTTCTATTATTAAACAAAATATTAAATAGTAAATACAATTCCATTACCTTAAATACAAGCATGAACGACATCAGTTCGCATAGCACTGATTGCATCCAAAGAAACCGTAGGAGAGCTTGAAATTAAAAAAAATGCAAATTTATATTATTTAATTCTCGTTTCTCACAGATTTCCCGCCCCCAACGTATACAAATGTAAACAGAGATATTACTGTACGGCTAGCTAGGGCTTTTGATCAAATCAGCCATTCGACAATGAAGAACAAGAAACGCACCCGGATTCGAAGCAAATCACATGCTCCTCAAAATGTACGTACAAACGAATGGCTTCTCCCTGAATCTCTCTGTTTATATTCATTTTCGGGGGTGAGGTTGGGAATTTAATTGGTATTTGTACGATTTCATGTTTTTGCAGTTGATTTTGGAGGAAATAATTGGTTTGACTACTAAAAATGGGAATGGATTAGCCTCCAGCATTTCGAGTACCAAGTGTGCTTATATTGCTGGCTGTGTGGTGGTGCTATACGATGTTCTTTCTGGAACTCAATCGCACCTCACGGCGCCTAATAGGGTTCTAAAACCATTGAGCTGTGTTGCTTTATCGTACGACTCTAGAGTTGTTGCAGCAGGCGAGGTAAAACTTAAGAGTTCTTTGTGATTGTTTGTAAACTCGTTATTGCGAAGTAGGATTTATCCTTAAATGGTACTATTTGTCTTCGGAGGGATCAGGGATATTTAGTTATGTTCTAATTATTGCAATCAAGGATTCAAATGTAGATCAAAACAATTCTATGTATGCAATTCTAGGGTCGATTTACGTGATGATATATTATTAGGAAATTGATGAGTTGTTGCTATTTCAGATTTCTTTATATTAATAAATGATTTATTATTATTATTATATTTGGATATTACTGCTACTTAAAGCTTAATGTACCCACTCTTCTTTTCATTTATTTGGTCTGTAGAGCGACTTGCAATATGATAATATATCCCTTCTGGTAATAAGGAGTTGTTTATTTAAAAAGTTGTAAAGAGAATAATACTTGTTTTCAAAATTTTCATTTGACATGGTGATTCAGTCAGGGCATCAACCTGCAGTACTGGTTTGGGATTGCGCTACCGTAGCCTTTATATGTGAGCTCAAATGCCACTCGTATGGTGTGGCGTGCATGGCTCTGTCTGCTGATGGTCAGTTAGACTTAATCAGTTGTCAATATTCAAGGAAAATAGGAAGAAAGAAGCAGCTCGAATTACTCTTCCCTGGCAAAATTATCAATAATTTGTAAATCTATGTGCTAATTACTTGCAGGAAAATACCTGGTTTCTACTGGATTTCCTCGTGATGGATATATCTGTCTCTGGGATTGGCAAAATAAACTTTTGGTTGCAAAAGTAAAATCATCTTCAGTTTCTAATCACATCTCATCCATCGAGTTCACACTGAATAACAAATTCATCATAACTGCTGAGAAAAATGAACTGAAGATCTGGAAAGTTAGATGGCCACCTGGATCTCGTGCTAGCACTAGATCCGTGTCACTGACAATGCTGAGGAAAGTTGATCTTGGCCCTAAAGAGTTATCATTTGTGGCTGTTACATCTCCTAGATGGATGTGTAGAAGTTCTGTGAATCATACTCAGACTGTTGAACAGACACCTATCTATGCAGTTACAGAGAAAGGTAAATAAAAAACTTAACTCGTCATATATATTTTCTGAGCAATAACTTCAGTATTGTGTTAATTGGTTAATATTTATTTGTCGGTGCTCTTCCTAACAGGAACTTTATGCATGGTCTATCCTGGCTCATCAATCATTAAAACGGTGGAGTTAGAGGTAGATGTCGGCTGTATTCATAGATATGCTTCTAAATTTTATTGATCCTGATGGTTATACATAGATGCTCGGATACATTTCATTTTGTAAAAAAGTACTCCATTTTCTTTTAGAATCAATTCTGTGCATGGAATGACTTGAAATGTTAATTCTAACAGTGTATTTCAACTGTGGTTAAAGTATAAATATTTTGTAATAGATCTTCTTGGGCTTTGGAAACTACCTTAAATAAAAACCAAGTCTGTTTGTTGTATTCTAGTAACCTAATGATCTATTGGCAAGCGCTTGAACAATAAAACCCACTTTCATGCAAGAGGAGATAGTTAAAACATTATATTCATGTATAAAAAATAATAACTCCCCACACTTTTTTTGCATATTTCTATTTTCTTTGTCCCGTCTTGTTGGAAGAAGTCATTTAGATTTTCCATTATAAGAATGAATTACCACTTTCATGATGTACCAGTTGTATGTTCCAATTTCAGGTTGAGAAATGCTTTGCAATATCAATATCCACCAGTTTGGTTGCATGTGCGTGCAATAATGGGCTTGTAAAACTATTTGGCATCAATTCTCTTGAACATTCTGGTGGACTATGTTATGTTGAGAGCAAAAGGTGCAAAGAGTCAAATGTTGTAAACTTAAATGGAGACCCTCGGCCAACCCTTCCTGATGCCATTGCTTGCCAGTTTTCAACCTCTGAAAAGCTTGGCAAGTAACAAACTATTCTTTTTTGTTGGATTTTTCTATGCAGTCTTCTAATCAACATTTTATTTTGCAGTAGTGGTTTATGATGATCATAGCCTTTGCATATGGAATATTCATGATATAGACAAGGTACTTTGAAATTTGTATCTTATCATCAGTTCATCTTCATGCAATTTATCTTTGTGATTTTATCCCTGAAATCACTATTTACTTATATTAGATTATGATTTATTGCAGTAACATCGTATCTTATCCAGGCTACCAGGTGTTGCGTTCTTGTCTCACATAGTGGATGCATATGGGACATAAAAAACGTTCCATGTGAAAATATGCATGATCATTCTCTCTCTTGTGTTGCTAAAGGTTGTTCTGGTGGATTATCTTTTGCCACTTGTTCTGCTGATGGGAATATTAGGTTGTGGGATCTAGCACTTCAATCTGCCTTCTCAAAAAATAGTCTGTCTGTTCACACTGATGACAGCTCTAATGGAGATATGTGCTTAGGTAGTTCCTATATTCTTGACATTTTATATCGGAGTCTAAGCTCCTTTTGCTTACAAGATTGTGAACCTTTGTTCCTTAATTGCTGCAGTTAGTGCTGGAATCTTTGAACGGCTGTCTGTTGCAGAAGATATCTCTTCTTTTGGGTTTCGGGCAATGGCAGTTAGTTCTGATGGACAGCTCCTGGCAGCTGGTGATAGCCAAGGAAATATCCATATCTTCAATTTATACACTTCTGATTATATTTTCATTCAGGTAAGTTAACATTTAATTATATTCATCTTCAAATTAACCAATAATATCCCTATTTCTTTAATGATTTATAGTTCTAATCCTCTACCACTACCACCCTGTATTAAATGTTGTGTTGGGTGCTTGTAGGATGCTCATGGTGCAGAAATTCTTTCCTTATGTTTTAATTTGCCAGACAGGAATAGTTTTACTTCTGATGACGATTCAAAACGTCGTCGCTTTCTTGCTTCTGGAGGACGGGATGGAAAAATTAATCTTTTTGATGTTGACAGGTTCGAATTGTAAAATGTTGGACCAGTTGAACTTTTTAATGGACATTCTCAATGAAAACTCACGTTTCTACTTGGATTAGGAGCTTTAATCTCTGTGGAAGTATCAATTACCACTCGTCTGCTGTGACTGTAGTAAAGGTTGCACAAAGTGGTCGGGAGGTTCTCAGTTGTTCTGCTGATAGGTGAGCAATTTAAGAAGAGTTAATATATTCTGGAAACGTGAACGCAGATAAATTACTAAATCCTGCTATGAAGAAGGAATATAATGTTTAAGAAGTAGGTTAAATTGTTTATGTGTGGCATCTGGATCTAAAACATCGAATTTGGTGAAATGGTTTATTGTATGTTTATCAGTTTCTGATAATAATTTTATTTATATGCCTCCAACTTGTTGTGGCACATGCAGCATTCAGTTTACTGTTTTCTGCCATCACATATTTCAACTGACATTTGTTTCGCCCTATAGGTCCATGGCTCTTCATATTGTGAACATGAAAGAGACAGAATGCAAGTTTTCTTGCATTCGCAAGATTGCAACACCTGGAATCATCTATGATGTGGCTGTAGATCATCCAATGGACGTAGCGTTAACTGTGGGACAGGTAAAAAATGAAATTGGGGGGGGGGGGGGGGGTGGGAGTTGACCCATTTAAGATGAAAATACACACTTCCTTATCTAGGTTATTTTGAAGGACTAATCAATTATTACATAAAAAAATCCCTGCTGGTGTATGTACCATAACCAAATCACATTCTTGCAGGAAAAGAAGATAAATACATTTGATATTCAATCTGGAAAACTAATTAGATGGTTTCAGCATGATGGAGGCGGTGGTGACCCAATAAAGGTATGCCAATGCAAACTTTAAGATCTTTCAATAAGAATTTTGTATATCTTATACCTCTATTTCAGGTTGCAACTGATGGAACCCACAGCTATCTAGCTTGCTCTTACTCTAATAGATGTATCTGCATCTATGACTATGTGACTGGGGAGATGGTTGCACAAGCAACAGGGCACAGTGAACTTGTTACAGGCGTCATCTTTTTATCTGACTGCAAGCATCTAGTTTCTGTATGTCATTTTTTCCTTTTCTTGTTCATATGCTTTGTTTGATCTGCTTGTGATATAACCTGCTGAGTAGTTATGAAGATAAATCCGTAAATGCTACCATGTAGTATCATGCATGAGCTAACATTAAATATTTTGAAGATTACAGATAGCAAAACCCTACTGTCTGTTTCAAATTTATTGTTTCTCTAGTTAGAACGTTAATTTACTAGTTGTTCTTGATTGTGATTGTAGAATTTTACTGGCTCATGGGTTATTTGGTTTAACTTTTTTCTACTCCTCTCGTCTGTTTTTCTAGCCAATAAGAGAAGTGTAAATTGCACAATATATTTATGAGAATACTACTGTATCAGATAAACGAGAAGGCTGCTCAAGGTGATAAGGGCCTTTTATTATTAATTCAAGTGATACCTGTTACTGTAATAGTTCCTATAATTATTTCTGGTAGGCTGTTGATTTGCTGGTGAATTCAGGTTGGTGCTGATGGTTGTATCTTTGTCTGGAAACTCCCTGCTCTTCTGTCTTCGAGGATGCTGCAAAAAATTAAAGATATTTCTGTTGAGCTCCCACCAGAAAACATGCATCATCATATGTATAATCAGGTCAAGTCTGATCTAGTGCCTAACCACAAACCACTCGTTGACGAAAATCTCAATCAATCCCATACCAAAATGTTTTTCCAAGACGGCAGCAACACTGAAAATGCAGGATTTAAGTTCAGTATATCTCGACTTCCAAAATGGGCACAATCCCAAGTTTCGAACAGTTCTTCACAAGTGGAAATCGATTCTACTTCTTCTAAGGTACACCTACTTAACTCGGACTGGGATTTTGATTTCCTGCACAAAAAGACAACTTATGTTTAATCTTCAGTAAGCAATATCTGTGGACAAAATTTTTATCATGTTTGTTTTGGAAACTTTGAAACCGAGTAACTCACGTCTGTGACTTATGCCGTTAGATTGGTTTACCACAAGATTATGCATGTCCTGAGCTGCAAAGCCCGTCTGAAGATAATTCAGGAGTTGTCCCACAATTTTCTGGGACCTTGTCCAAAGGCCTATCAGAGACAGAGAGTAATCAATTATCTCCAAGTCCTCCAAAAACTGAAAGGTGAGAAGCAGTTTCCTGAGTTTGCTCGAGGAAGTTTTGCTTTTCTAGTTTCTTACATCATGTGTGGTTGAGCAGATTGGAATCAAACAATCGCTGGTTAACTATTCATACTGTTTGTATGGATATGCTTTATTCCCCCGAATCATGTGAAATGAAGAGCTTTAATGTGCAGGGATCAGCAATAGACAGCCGATGCACAGGTAAGCTGCTTCTACTCTCGCACAGGAAATGTCATCACTAGATGGTATCGAACTAGGATAAATGGAAAAAGTAGAGTAATTTTTTGCAATTAATCAACTTAACTTCTTAAATTCATACTTGTACAAATGGGCAGAACACTTTAAATGCTCAGATATGTGTTCAGTTTCAATTACTAAGCTCAGATAGTTAACTCAGAATAGCGATTTCAATTTCTGATGCATTTAAAACAAATGATGGTTAAAGCTTAACTGGCACCAAGTATGGGTTATTATGATCTTATCAGCACATGGCCTGGTTACGGAGACATATCATCCTAACAAGCGCTTCAAGCTCTCACCTGTGGATCCCAGCAATGATGATCCTCAAGCAGAACCCAACAACGTACATAGGGAAAATGGTGATTTTAATTTACACGATGATGTTGATGCCTCTGGAGAGGATTCTCAAGGAAATGAAATTTTCAAAATAAATTTCGGCGACTTGTCTGCAGAGTTGAAGGTCCGGAAATAAATATTTTTACCCTTGTACCTATGGTATTGAATTGACACAGTTTATTTGCTTGTTTTCTTTTGCAGACAGAAGAACAAAAGTCATTGAGCAGGAGTAACTATACTTCTCGATTTCTTGTTCGGAGGGAAGTTCTTCAGGGAAGAAAGAGGATTTTATGCACACATGCTCAGTATTCCGTAGATGGATCCACTCGAGAGACTGATTCAAACGTCTCATCACCCAAGGTACGTACTCAATGTGAACCAAACACTTCCTAGAGTTATTATCCGTTATGCAACTTTATGTTCAATGGGGCATCTTAGGCATTTTTCAGTTTGCCAACTGAGACACTGAATGACATTTGCAAGTTAAAACTTAACTAAAACACTCTCCAATTATGTATTGCCTTCAATGTTTTACATTGGAATATTAATATCTCTGCAGGCTGCAGGAAATGCACAGCCAAGCTCATTTAGAAAAAGTGATGATACTCCCGCCATAGACTCCTCTGGATCACCATTGCATGCTAAAGTTGTAAAGATTCGAGACGAGGAAGCAGGAGCCCTCGATGTCGAAAAATCCAGAGAGGAAGACAATGTGAGATCATGTGAAGAAATATTGCACAATCTGGAAACTGCAGCTGAAAAGGCACTGCAACTGTTTTGCAGATTAGAAACTGTGAATTTGGGAGATGAGAAATCAAAGAGCTTAAGATCTCAGCTGTATGCTAATGGAGCAAAGATTATTCCTTCAATAGAAAAGAAACTTCAAGCAATAGCCAAATTACTGCAGCCATCAAGCAGTTTCCAGAGAGATGAATAAGGTAAAAATTATGTACTGCTTTAGAGGGATTATTATGATAAAAATAAAAATCTATATACCTAAATAATTCAAGAAGATTATTTTAAATATTCATAACCTTTTTTTTCCTTACAGGAAAAGCTTTGGTTGGTATTCATAATGAAATTTGCAAAGTCGCAAATTGCTAGTCGTGCTCTTGTAGAAATTATGATGGGTTTGGGCCACAATAGACCATTAGCTTCCTGGGCCTGCAATATTAGGCCCTGATTTTGTTGTGGGCTTATTATCTTCTCATTCACATAAGTACTAATAGCAGGCCTGTCAATTATTTATCTGCCAATTATTTATACTACATTTGTCTCTACCATATATTTTTCAATTTTTATTTTGGTTAAAAAGGGGGTCTTCCCACTGCCTTTGTTCTTCACAATAGAAGAAAAAGGAAGTTCAATGCAAACATCATCAAATTCCATCAAAGCCAAAAAGAGAAGCAAAGAATTTAGTCTTTTTCATGTAGGCTCGAGGTTTCTCTCTCCCTCACATCAATGATGACTTTATAAACAAATTTATTACGTTATTTTTTTTTTAAAAAAAAAAGGAAATTAAAGAGATGAATCTAAAAAGCAAAAGCCTCTCTCTTTGCTTTTATCTCAAACCTTTGAAAATTCATTAACAGTGATGATTTTCATGCAATTCTAATGTAAAGAAGTGCACCAAAAGCACTTTTTCTTATTTATTTGGAATCATGTAGTAACTCTAGAAACATTCATAATGATCAGCTAAAGATCTGTTTGGAATATTTGTGAATCCCCAAGAAAGAACTATATATATTCTATGCCTAGAAATCTCATCCTTTGTCTTGCTTTAGTAACATGCCAAACCCAATATCCTTTCTTGGGATTCCTTCACTCGCACTATATACATTCATGCTGTGAGATTAAAAATTTTAAAATTAAAATTTATTAATCTATGAGTTCTTGGGTGGAATCTTTGGAATTATAGAGTTAATGTGTAGATTTAATAGGCTAAAACCTTATGTGTTATGACATTTGATCTCCAATAATCTTGATTTGTGGAATGTCAAGATATTAATCATGAAATTCTGTCGGAAGCCCGTGGAATTAAATAAACTTCCCGATAATGATTCTATGAAACTAATTTATTTTATTTTAATGAAAAACAATCAATTGGTCTCAAGAGTTATAGGCATCACTATAAATATCACTATTTATGTTCATTTTGCATTTCATTTCACCACTACATGTGATTTATAATCTATATAATTGGATTCCACTTATTAGTCTAATAAACTCTATGTATGATAAGTTGAGAATAAACCTTTTCAAGTTGAGACTAAGTATGATATTTGTATTAAAACTAATTAATTTGCTTTTATGAATCACCTTCCTTCAATCCCAACTACATTTTAGCATCTTTATATTTGCAAGTACTCACTCTATTCCATTTATTCTTTTTTTACATTTCATAAAAAAAATAAAAAAATTATACAACCTTGAAGATAATAAATAATTTAGTAAAAGAAATTAGGCTATAACTATATGTTACACTCCACATGTGCTTTTACCTTTATAGACTAGGATCGATGAAAACAATTAGGTTATGAATAGCCAATTTTTGGTCCAAAATGAAGGCTTCTTTTATAGTGGGTTATCATTAATAAATATAAGTACCATGTTCTTTATTAGAAAATATGCATTTGAATGGTGAAGGGTCTATATCAAGGGTCCAATTTTTAATTTAAAATTATTGAGGATTTTTTCCCCTTAATTATCCAGGTAAGAATACATATATACCTAGGCTAATCCACTTTGATATACGTTTTAAAAATGTTATGATCATGTGAAAAATAAAATATTATCATATGAATATATGAAAACATAGATGTTCTCAGAGTGCAATTGCAAAATTATAAAAAAAATATTTAATTATTATTTTAACATACTCATACATACATGTTTATTTTATTGAATGTCAACTTGATTTTTTATTTTTTTCAAAGAGTGCTTAATTATTTGACATTCTAACCATTTAACTATAACTAGCGTTTAAAATGGTTTCACGCGAATTAAAAAGAATGATTTAATTCATTTAAACCTTTTAATATCTAAGTCACCTTAAAAAATAAGGGAGGATATATTTATTGGATAAAATTGCGTGATTCGGGCGCAACGGTGCGTCCAGATTTAACGACCTCAAAAAATTATATCCTTTAGTATAGTATAAAAATTTATACTTTTAATATTTTTTAAAAATATATTTTTCTTACTCAAACATTAATATCATTTATATTTAAATCGACTTTTTCATTAAAAAAATAATACAAAATATATATTGTGCACCTGCCCTGCCCTAAGAACAACTCATATTTGCAAAAAGAACAATAACAAACTATGATTAATGATCCCCAGGATTGGAAATTATTGTTCCAATTAGAGGCATATAAAAAGGAGAATAACTTAGGGACAGGAATATAATTACAGGAATATGATTGTGATTATGGATAATGATATTAATATAGGCCCTAATATAAAACATCATTATTAGATATAATTAATGGCTACCAAGATTTATGTGGAGCATAGAGGCGCACGCGTGACCTTAATTAATTACATGATTATTTTACCACATACAATACTATATTAGTATTATATTAATAAATGCAACAATCCAAAATATTTTGAAACGTTCATGATAAAATAAAAACATTGAATAACCATATATGTACCAAATAATTAAGCTTTTATATATTTATTTATTAATAAAAGTATAAGTTCCCAAATACGTAATTTTAATTTGATCCGGCGTGTCTGACCAGAACTTAGCTAGGGGAGTTTAATTATTTCCTAATTCCAAGAATGAGAATATTATAGTATTAATTAATTAATCAACTATAAAGGCTGCTAGTACTTGAACATTCCATGATTAAATTAATTAGATAGTATATTTAAATATTGAAATCATTCAAAATTTGAAAGTGCTAGATATTCAATTTTTTTTTTAAAGTTAATGATCAGAGCAAAACGTGAGATCGTACGTTTTATTTTATTAATTATTATTTTTTAAATATTATCATTTATTTTTATTAAAAATAGTACTCCTACTCTATTTATATTTCGCATTGTTTATATAATACGTTCCTTTAATAATTACTATCATTTTTAATCAATTTGGTGTAACTTTTTATTACAGTATTTTCATTCTTCTCAAGGAACATTTATAGATGATCTCACAATAGTTATTGCCTTATTATTTACCATCTTCTTTATTCCCATGTAAATATATATAGCTTTTTTTTTATACCAATCACTGATAATGTTTCTCAAGATGTCTAGTAAAAAAAAATTAAAATTAAAATATAAATGCATAGATAGGTAAATAAAATATTAATAAGAAAACTTACTGTAGCCTAGAAAATGGCAAAAGAATCCATGCATGCAAGTAAATATAGTGCATAGATACTCAGAATTAATTAAAGAAATGGTAGTTTAATTATTTGTATATTTAGTGTGTGCATGAGAGAGAATCCTGATTAAGTTAATCTATTCCATCTGAAAAGAAGATTTGTTATTTCAGAGCTTACACAATATCTTAAAATATACTACTCCACTAGATTACTATACACCACGTTATGATATTTAATTTTTTTCCATTTAATATGTATTTCATTAATTCAATATTTCTTTTGTTGTTATTTGCACTCAAACCCCTTTTACCTTTCAAACAAAAATATCCATGGCTAGTTTTAATAATGAAATCATTAAATCCCATATTATATTTAATCGATATATATTAATATTATGGATTTAAAAAACGACACCATAATATGATATATACATACATATAATTAAATCACATAAAAATTAAATAATACTTATATGACTTACAGAGCATCACCTTTATGTCTACTTCCATACACATCAACTGTCTACATGTATACATGATATACATCTTTGATAATTCTACATGATTTTTGTAAAAAAAAAAAATTATTACCATTATATTTATAATTCCTGATTTTTCCCTTCATAGATCAGTACTACTGAGTCACTGAATCTCTCAGTAAATGGGCCATCTTGATTTCAAAAGTGAGACCAAATGGGCCATGTGGCCCATATTTATCGAATTTCGGGAACGTCGGCCCGGATTTATTCAACGGCCCACGAAAAGTACTTTAGCATAATTTAAATAAAAAATTGCTAAAAAAAAAAAAGAATTAAAGAGTTCAATTAATTTTTTTAAAAAATAAATCTGGGGGTTTATATTCATAAAATTCATTAATAAAATTTTTATTAGTCCGATTAAACCAAAATTAATGTTTTAATTATTAATATACTATAAATAGCTAGATGTTGTATGTTAATCGAAAGCTAGTTAGTAGTACTAAACATATGAAACTAAAAATTAACAATACTCCCATTTTATAAATACATATTATACATCGGACGTAATAATATTTAACGGACATTATCAAACGAGCAACATCTTTTTAATAACAGGCCATATGAATAATGTATAATGTGATTAAAAATACTAAGATAATAATCAAAACTCAGTATTTGTAATTTATAACCCACTAATTTCAGTGATATTAATTAAGAATCAATGAATCTCCTAGTAAATAAATAAAAATTGGAAAAATACTATAAAGTGAGTATTTACATATGTATATACACGAGGGGATCACTCGAGTAATAATAATATTTCCATTGTGAGCTCTAAGGACCACCAAATCTAACTTTAATTGGTTGCCTTGATTAATTTAAATTGATTAATTGTCCAAGGTTACATAATTAAACATTCTCTTTATTTAATTTTTTTTTGAAATAGTAAATTCCACGAATAAATTCTAAAATAGTTTTATGTTTTCGTTGGTAATGGAATAAAAAGCAAAATGTAACGTCGTAATTGGCAGGGTTATATCTTTTTCCTCAGACACAAGATTTGGACTTATTTAGACAAACATGTCCCTACTTTCCTTCATTCCTTTTGCTCATATTTCACATCTTCATTTAAAAATACAAATAATTATATCAATATAACCTATATCCAATTAAAAAAAATTAAGATAATTGGTGTGGTAAAGGATTGAACATAGTGCAATTTTACTCCAATAAATTTTTGTGGAAAATGCAATAATTTCGAACTCAAAAGGGCATTATTTTTTACAGTTGTTAATTTTGATTAATCAATTGATCTTCTTCTAAGTAGCCGTTTACTAAGCACAATAATGAAGGGGGAAAAGCTAGTATTCTTTTCATTGATTTCCCTTTTTTATTTCGAACTCAAAATTAGTTAGCACTATAAACATTGGACCAAGCATGCACCCGATTCGGAATAGTCAGTTCTGCATTCCATAAAATTAGAATCCAAAATCGAAATCGAATATGTTCTTGGGCGATTCCGAATTCTCTTTTAAAAACTTCAAAATTGATTTTTTGAAAAAAGAAAAGCAAACCACCGGTTTGTAATTGAGAAACTAGAATCGAATCGAAATATATTCGGTTTCGGTTTCATTTTGGACAATTTTGAAACAGCCGATTCTCCAATTCAAATCACCTTCAGATTAAAATGTACATATCTCACAAGTAAATATAAAAAAAATTAATATACGTACTATTTTGTAATTTACTTAAAATGTATATTTATTGCTCACATTATCAGATTACTTAACATGTTGGTATTAGTATTATCAATGTGAAAATAGCATGAAAGTGATAAATGAGAAAGTGTTAACAAAAATATAAAAAAAAAACATCGAAAAGATGTAACTTGATTTTTGGCGGAAAATGCAAAAGAGATTATAAAAGAAAGCCCCAAACCTCAAAAAGGAAAAGTGGGAGGGAGGAATTTTTTAAAAAAATATTAAAAGAAATTATTATTTATAAAATAAAAAATATTATTAAAAAAAAAAAGTAAAGAAAGCGATTTGAGAATGGAACACATTCAGAGTTGAGGGGGAGGGGTGGGGTTGGGGGGTGAAGGCGTGATTTGCTTTTGCTTTTCCTCTCAGACAGGAATCTTTGAAAAATCGAAAGTCCCCTCCAAACACAGCTTAAACTAAAATTAAAAACAATAAATAAATAAATAAAATGTGTGTGTGTGTGTGTGTGTGAACATATGAAAATGGTTGTACACTTCTATTTTAACTTTTGGCTTTCTTTATTTATATATGAAATTTGTTAGATGCTAGAAAACCTTTATATTTTGTCTAATGACTTTAAAATTAATTTCAAAACGAAAAAAATAAAAATAAAAAAGGCAAAGTATATATAGTATATGCAATAAAAGAACGAGGAAGTGTATACAAGAACTCAATCATCCAAATTTTTGAATATAAACTTGTTTGATGATATTAACACACGATTTTTTTAGAACAAACTTTTATAACACAGTAGTTCTTTGTTGAACATTTTTCATTTACATCTATTATATTGTGACAATTTTAAAATATAAAAACACTCAATATAATAATTTTATAATCTCTTCGTCCGTCGATAAGTCTCATTTTGTCATTTTTTACGTCTATTTTAATGTGTTTCAATTTTTTCAGAAATATGAGACTCACACACATAACTAATACAATTAAAATATGAAATTGTTGAAATTGAGTTTCAGTTGTTTAATTAATACATATATTTTATTTTTCTGTTAAAAAAAGTAAGAGAGTATAATATATTAATGTATAAGATGTGGAGTAATGAGACACACAAGACCACAAGTTCATTTGGTTGAGGTTGATGAATGATGATGCAATTGTTAAATGACCACCTCCTCTAAAAGATTAAGCTAATAGAGAAATATATCGTTTAATACTTAATCAAGTCACACTCTAACACGCCCCCTCACATGCAGGAGGAGAATTTTTACTTCAAGCCTTGCATGTGGAATTTTCTTATTAAATGGGTAGCGGCGAGGTTCGAGACCTTTGTTAACCATGAGCTCTGATACCATATTAAATTATACAACTCTAAGTTTAACATTTTAAATAAAATGTTCGTTTAACATAGTACCAACTTAATCAAGTCACACACAAGAAATAAAGAACACTTACTAAATATATTACATATGAAAAATAAAACAAAAACAAGACAAGGATTTAATTATATATATTAATATATATGTATAATATTTGGTTGTATGTCTTATTTTGCATATTTCTCAATCTGAGTTTTTAAGGATTGTAAGTGAAAGAAAATATAGAAAGATTGCTATCCAAACTCCAAAGTATCCCAATCGAAATAAAGAAAAAGCATCCAAAGGAAAAGCAGAAAAAGAGAATTTATTATATTTATACAACCGAATTTTTCTGTCCTTTCTCTCTCCTCTTTCCTTCTTTATTTCTTGCCCCCTTTCTCTCTCCTCCCTCCCCCCTCTTTAATTCCCTTTTCCCCCTCCAACAACACACACACACACACACTCACACTCTCCCCGCTGAGCAGAACCCCCAAAGCAAACCACTTTCTCTCTCACGCACTCCACACCCTCCGACCATGGCGCTTTCACACACATTGTGAGCTGCAATGGTGCTGTAGTTACTATCATGAGCGGGGGGTGCGGTGCATTCACTGATCTCTAACGGTTATGAATCCCACTTCTGCAGACCCAACAGCGCCTCCGCCTCCGCCGCCGCTGCAGCCGCCGCGGTCCTCATTCAGCTGCGACCGCCACCCCGACGAGCAATTCACCGGTTTCTGCCCTTCCTGCCTCTGCGAGCGCCTCACCACGCTAGATCAATCCTCCTCCAACACCCCCTCTTCCTCCCGCCGCCCTTCCTCCGCCTCCGCCGCAATTAAATCTCTCTTCTCGTCCAGCTCTAATAAACCCAACAACCTCCCCCTTCCACCCCCAAAACCCTCGAAACCTGCTTCGTTTATCCCTGAACTTCGTCGCACGAAGTCATTCTCTGCTTCGAAGAACGAAGCTTTAGGGCTTTCTTTCGAGCCCCAGAGAAAATCTTGTGATGTTAGAGTGAGAAACACTCTTTGGACGCTGTTTACACTCGACGAGGCCAATAAAAGTGGTCCTAATCCTAATAACAACAAGCCCACATCTGCTTCCTCTTCCTCCTCCCACCTAATTCACCAGAATAGCAAAAAAGCAGAATCTTTTGTAGCTAGTAAGCCCGTTTTCGAGGAAGTCGAGAATGAGGAGGATTCTAGAGACCCTGGAGATTTAGAGGACACCATTGATTTCGTGGATGATGATGGGGATGAAATCAGGCCTGTTCAAGATTTCCATTTGGAGGGTTTGAGAAACGCTGTTGAGTTGAATTTGAATAGTGGTGAGATTGTAGAAGAAGACGTGTTGAGTGGTGGTAATTTGAAGCCTATGAAGGATCATATGGATCTCAGTACCCATGAAAAGAAGAGTTCTGGAGGAGGGTTTTGGTCTGCTGCTTCCATTTTTAGCAAGAAATGGCACACATGGAGGAGGAAACAGAAGATCAAGAAACAGAATAGTGGTGAAAACTTAGGCACATTGCCTGTGGAGAAGCCAATTTCCAGGCAGTATAGGGAGACTCAATCTGAGATTGCTGATTATGGCTATGGAAGAAGGTCTTGTGATATTGATCCGAGGTTTTCACTCGATGCTGGAAGAATCAGCTTTGATGATCCAAGATATTCCTTTGATGAGCCTCGGGCTTCATGGGATGGCCATTTGATTGGGAGGAGCTTTCCAAGAATGGCACCAATGGTCTCTGTTCTAGAGGATGCCCCAACTGTGCCCGTTTCGCGGTTCGATATGCAAATTCCTGTGGAGGAGCCACCGAGGAGCTCCACCACTGAGGAGGAGTGTGTGCCTGGAGGGTCATTACAGACTAAGGAGTACTACTTGGATTCCTCCTCTTCGAGGAGGAGGAAGAGTCTTGATAGGTCTAGTTCAATTAGGAAAACTGCAGCTGCTGTGGTTGCTGAGATTGATGAGCTGAAACTGGCATCCAATGCTAATGCTAAGGTTTCCCCAACCACAACTGATTACTCACATGGGGCTAAGGTGTTAGTAGGGGAAAGAGACTTGAGGGATTCAAATTCGAACTCTTTGAGAGATGATCTTTCTGAGACATTTGAGTTGAGTAGTGGTCTTAGAGACATAAACTCTGTGATAGGCAATGGGGAAAGAAAGGAGTCGAAAAAGTCTAGGAGATGGAATTGGAGGATATGGGAGTTCATACAGAGGCGCAATAAGGACGAGGACGAGGAGGAGAAGTATAGTAGAGTGAATGGAGTGGAGAGGTGTTTATCTGAGTCTTGGCCAGAGTTGAGGAGAGAAGGGAGTGTAGATCATATAAGAGGTGGATTCAATCGAAGCATGTTTCGAAGCAACAGCAGTGTGAGCTGGAGAAACGCCAATCACTTTGGCAATGTGAGGAAATCAGATGTGGAAATCAATGGACATGGGGGGAAGAAGAAGAATCATGAGTTGGTGTTGGAGAAGAACCGGAGTGCTCGGTATTCTCCCAACCATTTCGACAACGGGCTGCTCCGATTCTACTTGACGCCTATGAGGAGCAGCCGGAGAGGAGGGCTCAACAAGATCAAGCCTTCCAACTCACACTCCATTGCAAGAAGTGTGTTGCGCCTCTACTGAGGCTCAACATCCTCGTGGGGTCGGGTCGTTCTTACGGTCTAGCTTTGCTGCATTTGTTGTGTAACCATATAAGTCATCTGGTTCTTGTTGTTTGCGATGCATTTTCAATCTTTGATCACCATACATTACTGTCTGAGTTTTTCAATAATGAGAGTTTACTATCATCCTATTTCCAAATTATATCTTTCTTTGTAGCCCTTCATTTCATTTATGATAATAAGTAGTTATAAAGATTCCACATGGTTTAGGAAATGGTAATATATTGTTACAATGTTACCTCAAAATTTACTAGTAATTCTCTTTTCTTTCTTTGTTTGCTTTAAACATGTATCTGCTTTCTTGATTTGATATGTCCAAAGGCGAAATTTTTGGACTACAACAATGTTGTGGTGATGGGCCACTTGGGTCCCAATTGAGTTTTCAAGTTTTCTTTTTTTAGTTAGATCTAAAGATTGTTCGGGTCGGGCCAGACCATGTTCTATCCCGGGTCATACATTTTGGAGGTTAGTATGTGAATGTAGGCATCATAAGTGAGATTGTAGTGTAGAAAGAGTCCATTATTTTGGTAAATTTTTGGAGTGAGGTGGTAATGTAATAGAATGACGACAAGTGATTTTGATGATTGTTTGGTTGGTGGCAAATGATTGATGTTGGTGATGAGGAGTTGATTGTTGTTACTCATCATTGCAACAAAGGCAAGTGGAAACTCCACCAAAATTAAATTTTACTAAAATTAAATGGATAACAATAATTTGGTCCTTTAAAATATACAGATTTGTCTCTAAATTTGTAATGTGAATTGTTTCAAAGGGACTGTCACCTTGTTAAAACTTGTCTCCTTGTATGTGTACTTTCTATAATCACGCTCATGCTTACATCATCTATGATTTTTTTAAAAAAAAATTAACAATGCCCAATTTAGCTAAATATAAAGTATGTATAGTCTTCAAAAATAAACGCAAACCAATATCATTTGGATGCAATTATACACAATGTACGAGTGATTATATTAATGTGAAGGTCAACTATGAACTATCTATCATAATAATTTTCTACTTTAGAAAAGCATTCTCGAGAAACTTTAAATCTCTTATATACTAGTATGCACTAGTATTTTAAATAATTAATATTAAATAATTTATTAATCATGAAATATATTCAGATATTGAATAATAATAAAAATAAAACATGAATTGAGAGGTACTCAAAACGCAAATGTAAAAGCTCAAGAATCAAAAAAAAAATTCCATCAAATTTAAAGTCAAAAAGGTGGCAAGAAAAACATATCAACAGGGTGTTGAATTTAGATTAAAGAAATAAATATTTTAAATAAAGCTCGTAATTCAATGGCATGTAAAAATTGAGAGCAATAATTTCAATATCTCTTTCGGTTGAGAAAATATATTAAAAACTTAATTTAAGCTTGTCAAAAAAGGTCATGCAATTGGTGACTCAATTATGTTGTTTTTTCTGCACATCTTCCACTATCAAAGTGAAAGACTTTGGCAAAGGGATAGTTGTAAACATTGATTTTAAGAGGAGAAAAGGAGCTTGAAATATACTATACTAATATAATAATGTATTAATATTGGATTGTCTCGCATACTATAATTTTATGCAAAAAGTTCACTTAGAAAAAAGGTGGGATCGTATGTATCCTTAATACCTTATTACCCTTATACTAGATATCTACGCAACTTTCGCTTCACAAACTATTATTCTTCCAAAAATGAACTACTCCCTTTGGTCGAAGAGTATTCACATTTCACACCTCCTTTGTAATTTATAAAAGAGATGTAAAAACTGCATTGTGACAAGAGTAGTATTTTTCCAATTATCTTGTTATTTTTGAAGAACAAAGGTTGTAATTAACTAGGGTGACACTTCAAAATTTGAGTAGTTGTCATGCATTAGGTCTACATGGAACCAATACTATTACCACCTAAAAAAAATAATTCTGAGTTCTTAATCAATTATAGGAATATTGCTTTTTACAGAGTCCAGTCCTAATTTTCTGTTAAGATAGTATGCACATATGGGTTGATTTCTTGACTACATTGTTAAGAAAAGATGAACTAAAGATTGTATATAAAAAGAATTACTACAAAATAAACATTCATGATTTAAAAACACTAGGAGGAATGACAACTAACACAGGAAGGCAAGCGTTGATTCTACATAAATGAAAATTTGAAAATTCTTAGTACAGAGAACATTTCAAAAGATATAGACAAGCTTACATGCTCCAAAGCTACAAGATCTACCAACTCAGTTGAAGTCATGCCAACTCATAAGCACTAACAACTCTTTGTCACAACACAGACAGTTCCATAATTGAAGTTTAGACGAACCAAAATTACAACAAATTTGAGCATGCTACTAATGTTCTTCCATCACTGTTTTCAGGATTACAACAAAATTTTTGAGCACGCACTTCTTCCCAAAACCAAACAGTAAGTTATATATTTTGATGTTTGAAAGGAAACACGTACGAGAGGATATGGGACACAATGTATCATGCCATATGTCATACTACGGGTGCGATGAATCAAGGGATCAAGATCTGAGGTATGAGAAAACCAAGATGAATGCTGATGAAAATACTGGTTGAGAAACAAACCTTCTACTGAGATGCATGCAATGGTGTTAGGTGTGGGCCAACTTAACTACTACGTAAATACTTAGTATTTACGGCCTTGGCGGTATTGATCCTCCTCCCTTTAGATCTTTTCTGCACACCCATGTAACTGATATTCTCCTCTTCTTCTTCTACTTCTTCATCCTCCTCATCATCAGTATTGATTTGTTTTGAGGTTGGTGACCTCGTCAATAGGCTCATTTGATGCGGAAGGTAGACATTATAGTAATAATTTACGATGTCTTTCCTATGCTTGTTGGAAAAAGACTTCGGGGCACGTTCCCAGAATTTTTTCTTGATGGAAGGCGGTCACCTTTTCATTAGCAACTCAAAGGTCTGTTTCTCCTTCACTGACCACGTCTCTGAAACTTGTTCACCCATCTCGTCGAACTTCCAACTAAAAAAGGCAGGACCCAGATCACACAGCAATTGTAGTCTATTTGTAAGTATGTGACGTTTGGTGCAATCAACAGACCCTGGGGTGGCACAACTACAAGAATCAAGTCTCCCCTTTCCGACTTTTCTACGGGTAGATTTCATATTTCCATTTTCAATTGGCCAAACTGGGGACCCCAACCACTTAAAACTATCGGTGTTGCTTTTATACTCAGCTATAAGAATACTGTCCTCTGGACCATTCCACTCAGGAATGTCAGCCTGGAAACGAAACCCAACTGGAATAGCCTTCCTTTGATGATTATCGCCAATGAAATTCAGCAGTCTGATTGACCGTCGAGGAGTCTCAAGGTTTCTCTTATGTTCCCCATCTGTTACTGGTGAGCGGAAGCAGTGAATTGCCTTACTGATGCCCAAAGGCGGTGCATCATCAGGAGTTGAGTTCTCTGGGCTTAGCTGGTTTGAACCATAGACAGATTCATCAGAATCTATTGTTTCAGATAAACCTTTGAGGCGGTAATTCAAATCTGCCACATAATCTACAATGGAGCAGGCAGTGGCTAAATGTTTCCCCGGCAAATCACCATCAAATGTCACTAAACTGCTAGAAGTATGATAATCGAAGATACTTTTTGCATCATGACCTTGAGTAGAGTCGATTGAATTGAGTAAACATGACATTTGGGAGAGCTGCCTTTTACCTAGTTTTCCTTTGCTCTCCTGGTTTGGCAAAGGAATGTCAGCAGGAGCTTTAAGCTTATCTCTGACGAACTGCTCAAGTTTCCGTTTTCTCTGTAAGCATACAAGAAGGTCATTTTGTATGCAAGTTTGATGGAAAGGACCTATCAGCACATAAAACTTGATGATGTTTTAAATTCAAAGGATATATCAAGTAAACATATTTCAAAAGTATGAGATTAGCCATTCTTCTCGTCCAAATGGTTCATATGTCATTCCCCAAGAATCCCAACAAAAATGAAATAAATTTAGTATTTACTTTTGGCATTATAATCCTCATCTTAATTTATTGCTGATGATATTAACACTTAAAACTTATTAGAAGGGTTTGAACCGACTCAAATTTGTAGTTTCATTTTTATTTTTATTTTAGCAATATAATGACCAACACAGGCAAGTTATTATATGTATGTGTCCAGACATATCCCATATATATATCCATGAAGTTTGAAATCAAAATTGCTTCATACAAATTTACTTTATTCAGATAGGTCCTAGAAAACTTAATTTTCCAAAATAGTCCCATAACTTTTAACATCTCACCAAAAATGGTCTTTTTTCTAAAAAAAATGTCCAATTTTTCTAATTTCATGGGTAGGACTGAATCAGTGCTCGTACAAAGTTATGAGACAAAATTGACAAGAAATTATTGTTTTGGAACGAAATTGGAGCAAAATTAAAAGATTTGAGACCTTTTTGAATAAAGTAACTATTCTTGGACCTTCTCGAATAAAGTAAAAAGACATGGGACGGTTTATGTTTTAAACTCTATATACATGTTTAAATCCTCTTTGGCCGAATATTTCAAAATACTAGTCAGGTACCTACATAATTACCCACACCGGGCATCCACGCCTTAATCAAAGCAACATCTACGAAATGGGTGTGTTTGTGTGACCACAGTCACTAGAGGTTCATTGAGGCGCAAGAAGCTCGTGGGTCGGAATGTTACAGAGGCATCGACTCACTGCAGCTCCTTTGCAATTTTTATGTTGCCTCGTGCATGGCTCCTGAACACTAGCGGTCTCTCACCACCAACATGTCTTTAAATTCCTTTTTCTAGTTTGTATTGATAACTAACTAACGTGTATAAGCATATAGGAGATTTTTCATTACAAGCCCAAAAGTAGTTTACCTACCAATTATGTGTATAATCAATTATATACTTTGCAAGTAAATTTAATAAAAAATAATTGGATAAAATGCCATTAAATTTATCCCTATATCCAACAAAGAGGTGATCATACAAATAGCAATATCACTTTATTTGCAACTCAAATTCAACCCATTAACATGACTTCTCTTAGCAATATGCAGACTTGGGCTCATAAACTACCAATAACATCACTACAAAATTGTGCATATTCATATTTCATCAATAAGTGGTCATGGAATCATTTGTAGTACGATGGGGCATGTCCCTGATCTTATGGTTTATATAGTCGTGAATGTCCCTGATCTTTTGGATAATATATCTTAAACAACAAAAACATTCAGACATTTTATTTTTCATATATTAAACAGTAAATTTGTAAAATGACTGCACGATGAACCGGTCACAAGAGAGAAGCTCATGGTAATTTCGTTTGCAGTTCCGAAAAACTGAATTTGGGGTTCAAAATCCAAAAACTGTTCTGCTTCAAGATTTTGAAACCTAATTACTTAAAACTTACTTAATGCATTCATCTCTACAGTTGGACTATGAACCTTAC
The DNA here is from genome assembly GCA_023678885.1 of Pogostemon cablin. Lineage (NCBI taxonomy): Eukaryota > Viridiplantae > Streptophyta > Magnoliopsida > Lamiales > Lamiaceae > Pogostemon > Pogostemon cablin. The sequence continues at coordinate 1,357,410 of CM042986.1, forward strand.
AATTACTGACTCATTCACTATCTTACAGTCATTGTTATCACGCAACAAACAACAATATAATACTCATAAAAATATCATTATTTGGCGTTACATATTGATCTACATTTAGTCAAATCACTCCATGTATACAAAATCACAAAACAAATCACTATTTGAAGAATAATATATTCATTTTAGAGAACATTGTGAGATTTTTTCTTAACTGGTTATCACTATAAATTGGAGATGTTATCACTTTTTCAGATAAACCACAAACATCAATGGAAATGGATATTACTTCTCAGATTTTACATGTGTACGATCAATCTATCAACTCAACTGAAAATTATCATAATATAAATAAAAAAATTAAAATAAATCAAATATAATTTATATAAAAAAATGCATTATATTTATCTATATTTCTAGTTAGATTATGATTATCCTTTCAAGAGTATTAACCTTATCCCTAAACTCCCTAATCACTATTAGATTTCAGAATCAAATCTTATCCTTTTCAGTTTAAGATGTACATAAATCGTTTAAACTCTTTATTCAAATCAAATTCAGATAGCGATATCCATTCTCAAATCTTTTTCAGTGATTCAGTCATCGATTAAGTTTAAAATACACACCATCTATACAGCTCTTAATTGAAATTCAAATCTCAATCAAAGTATTTTATTCTCAGCATACATGGACCTTATATCCACACATATTCTCAATACGGTATTTCCCACCAAATCAAAATCTCTCTTCTCAACAGCAGAAGGTGCCTTTCTCAAATTTCCACAAGAAATTCCTAAAACCACGGTTATTGCTCATTTGTTACTGTTATATACACGCAGATTTAAAATTTCTAATTACATTTAATACTCCTCCTAGTATTCATAAACTGTTGGAAAGGAGTATATCACCTTTATTACATAACTACAATATACTGTATTCTTTATTTTAGCGAAATATGTATTTTAGGTTTAATATCAAAAAAATAATTTTATTTAATAGGTAATAAAGAGACTAGGAGCTTGAGGCATGAATATTTGAATTTTCATCTACTTAGTTTCTTTTCAAGGTCAGATTATTTCTATTATGCTTGTCTTTATTAAATGCAACTTATCAATTTGTTGAACCCTTGTAAAAGTGAATATGTCCTAAGATGGTCCGGGTTTTCATCTGTCATTTTGATACATCATCTCTGCGTCACATAGGTGAATGACACAGTGACACCTAGGATTTCATTTCCATAGTCAATCATATAACTAATGACACCTAGAATTTTCATTTTCATAGTCAATCATATAACTAATGACACTGAAAATGAAACACGAAAATGGCAAAGGAAATCAAGTATGGTCCTCTGACATCCATAAAAGAAAAACCATATTCTATTATACAGATTGAAAATATTGCATGTTGTATTCAATATTGACGAGTGTCTCCCTACTAGATTATGATTTCCTCACCTAGGGGCGTGTGAAATTCGGTTTAAAACACAAACGGACGGAACCATACTGAAATTAGCAAATTATGATTAGCTATTTTTCATTGTGGTTCGGTTTCGATAATTATAGTTAAAAACTCAAACAAACTAAAAATGGACCAAATTAATATTTTATAAAGTAAATTTATTACTCCCTCTGTCCCGGAAGGTAAATTTATTGACTTTTGAAGGTAAAGTAGATTATTTGTTTTGAAACTTCTTACTTTTTTTGGAGGATGAAGAGTGTAATGGGACAAACAAATGAGGAAATAGTGAAAAAGCTTATTGGGACAGAGCTAAAACTTTCTCTTTTTTGTCTGTCCCACATTAAACTTCATGCTCCAAAAGAGAACATATCACATTAATCCCCATCATAAAAGTGCATCTTAATTACAAATTTATTACTCCACCTAATACACATAACAAAATTTATAATATATTTATTACATAAAAATACTAAATTATCCTACAAAATTCAATAAAATTGGTCAAAATGGTTACTTTTTCTTAAACTTCATATCTACAGTAACAGTGCAAAATAAGTTGGCATGGAAGGAGCACTTTATTTTTTTTTTTTTTAACGACAACTCTTGCAAACTCTATGCTTTTCACAAATAGAAATGATCATTCATTATATATATAAGAAATTAATTCCCCGGGGAAACTATTTCATAAACAATTCGCAAAGTCAAATGGTTAACAAACTTATAATATCTCTAATGAAGAGTGTAAAAGTGATGACTAATTAACAAGAAAAAGTAAAACGGTCTCACACAAGACTGTTCGCACATATGTATATATTATTTTTAATTATCATGAAAACAAAAAATAAAATAAAAAATATAGTAATTTTCTTGTATGAAACCAAAGATAAATAAAAAGATAAAAATGCCATTTTCAGTTCGGTCGGTTTATTATTTTAAAAATTAAATTTTTATCTTAATTCGGTTTTAGAATTTTAGCGGTTTGGTTAATAAAACCAACAGTTG